>JAPDVU010000003.1:13988256-16388256 GCA_026230045.1 Corynorhinus townsendii
ATGTTCAATAATTTTCAATTTTTTATTAATTTATGAAATGATGGAGTACATTGTTTCAAAAGCTCCTCTATTTTCTTTTTTGATAATTACTCGTCATCAATTTATTTATCTCTTCCTTGATAATTTCAAGCAGTTAAGGATTTGGTATACAAACAGTATCACCAAACACAGCTTCTTAATTTGTTTCTCATGTCAAGGTAGTAGTAAGATAGAAAAATATTTCTTAAATATCAACAGAATGTCAACATAGGATAGGTGGTTACATTGTAAAGCTTTACCTAGCATCCCTCACAGCTTAGTAGGAATGACGAATAAGCCAAAAGAGGCTACAGCATAGTAATATCTAGGAAGTGAGTAATTAGATTAGCAAGAGCCAATCCAGGCTACCGTTGCTTCTACATGAGTTTGAGAAAGTTGTAGACATCCTCCAAGTCTCAGTTTTCTCATCTGTAAAATAGGATGGATATGAGGATCAGTAAACTAATAAGGATAAAGCACTTAGCAAAGTACTTGGGCATACACAGTTAATGGCTCCTACATTAACACACATATTAATAGTAGTAATACCTACTATTAGTGATGCTGCTTATAAGCTAAGATCTCAATATTTTAAAGCAATTGTTGTTAAAGAAAATATGGAATTACAGAAGTTGTAAACAATTATTTTCATTCCACAAAAGAAAAGGAAAACTTTAGTTGCAAAATTGATTACATAATTTTACAGAAGAAACCACTTTTACCTGGGGTAAGTGAACTGTGGGGAATGTTTTGTTCACTTTACAAATTTCTCTTCTAATGAAAGTAGAATCTGATGTATAATCTTGTCATTCAACAACCTGTGAAGGAATCTTCTACGCTCATTTGATAACACAGCATTTGATACAATCAGACTGAAAAAATAGACACCATCAAAACAGCTCTATCATTTTAATATGTTTATAGTAGTAACACCTATATGGATTATAACATTTTATTAGTAAGGGGAAATACAGAAAATCAATTTTAATTTCTTTTTAAAATCACTTTGTGTATAGGAATAAATCTCAGCTCTGTGGTTCTTTAGAGAGCTCATTAGAAATGAGGTATGGACTTATAGCCTTGGACAGAGATTCTGGTTCCGATTTATCTTTCTGGGGTTAAAATAAGAATATATAACCTCTCCCTTATATGTTTTCTCTGGGGAAATAACCTTTTAAGTTCTTAAAGATTATAGTTTCTTTTTATACTTTTAAACTTTAAAAAATATTTTTATAACTTTACTTAAAGATTTGGCCTACTAGTATAAGATATCTTTAGAGATCTCTTATAACTAGATCATTTTATACCTAGACTGAAGTATAACTTCTTACAGGTCATTCAGACTTTTATATAACAAAGTCGTATTTGTCCGTTAGGATCAAAGTCTATTCAGAAGCTGCCAAAATTTTCATCTATTGCAGAGAAAAAATATATAGTTATGTCAATATCTTCTATTTCTTATAAGCAATTTTAACTGTATTACCTAATCTTTGAGTTAGTTAATGTGGGATAAAAAGTAAGCATTTAACTTTAATAAAAATAATTTTAATTCAATTAAATCTTTACTTTTCAGAGAGAATACATTTAGGTCCATGAGTATTTAAATTATTATTATTAAAGGGAAAATGACATTCTCTATTCTTAAGTCTTTCCAAAGAATTTCAAATATTTCATTTCCAAATTACCAAACTATATTTATTAACAGTCATTAGTTATGATCAGGGTTATAACCTTCATTTGATGAGTATAAAAATACAGTTCTTCAGAACCTCTTCCTCTTCAAAGAAACATTCATTAAGTATTTCATCAGCATTTCTGTGAAGGAGAAACTGAGTCCTCATGGAGGACTGGCAGTGATGGTGGTGGGGGTGTGGGTGGGGTTGGTGGGTGGTTAATGATAACCAGACTCACCCTCTCTAGAATCTGAGTTTGTCCCCAAACTTGAATACACAACTTAGCGAAGCAAGGAGAATTAAGCAGACCCACTCCTTAAGAAGTTGAGCAAGCATCTCCTTTTATTTGAGCATTACCCCAGACTCTAGATCTGCCTCTGTACTCAAACAGATTATCAGTATTCCTTCCCACTATATAGATGCTCTACCCAAAGCCCCAGCAAACACATCATTTCCTATCTCAGGTTTCCTACGGGGTTGTACTATGTCCACAGTGCTCCAACGAGGCTGACAGAATGGTCCCATGGAAAACTACTCAGCCAGCCCACTGTTTCCACTCTAGCTCCATACTTACTCATTTCCTTGAACTTCACTTTGGCCACCATGACTTCTTGTCTGACAGTCTCTTTTAGGCTCTCTCACTAATTTATATTCCCAATTCCTAAATGTATTATATCTGCCTACATCTACTGCTAAATAAAATTTTAGGCAAGTCCTTAACGATCTGGGTTCTACTCTCTTTACTTTATCTCCCCTTCAGTACACCTCATCTCCTTTTATTTCCTTGGCTGCTAGCAACCATTCCATTGGGTTCTGAAGCTATAAGCTTAATATCCATTTCTCTGCTGGACTTACATTCTCAGGAATGCCTCAAGCTGAGTATGTCAAAGAAGAAATAAATTCACGTTACCTTCTAAAACCTGCTTCTTGTCTTACTCTGCTTCCACAAGTGACATCAACATCCTTAAGTCTCAGACCAGGGTGGTTTCAGACCCTCCCACTCTCCTACCTCCTACCCCTGCCTGAATTTTTCCTCCTCTCATTTCCTCCACCGGTCCTTTAGCTCAGGGCTTCATTGTAGCCTACTTAAAGTCATAGTTGTCTAAATGACTTCCTCATTTTAATATCTTCCCTCCTTTAATTCTTTCTACCCAACAGTCTCCCTAAATTGCATTTCTTTCAATGACTGATTCCCTGCAGCCTGTAGATTAAAGTCTGCTTCCACTTCCCATAGGAATTATACCTAAGACTTCCTTAGTGTGTTTTACTGGCACTTACCACTACTGTTCCTTACACCGCCTAGGCTTGCACTCTGGAGATATTCCTAGGATCTACTCTGCACTTTTCCCTCCCACAGATATTCTTTGGTTAATGCTAAACTCAGTGGCAGGACCACCTTCTTCACCTCTGATGCCAGGGTGAGGCTTTTTAAAAAATGATCCTTCCTAACTAGCCCCACCAAAACCACTCAGTTATTCTGCAGAACCTGACTCCAACATGTGTTTCATTCACGGTTCTTTACATTTTAAAATTTTTATGAGGGTTTATCTTCTAAGACTTAAATGTTCAGGATTAGGGACTAAGAGGGTTTTTTTTTCTTTTCATATGTTGGCTTTTGTTTTATTTTTTAATCACCATTATATTCTCAGTATGAAGAAAACTGGGAAAAGATAAAGATGTGTATTGCAATTCTACTCTGTCCTAGGTATTATGTTTATTGCAATGAGATATTTTGGTTCTACCATTTGGATTCTCAAACCATTTTTAAACAAATATTTTAAAGATAATTATATTAATGTTGAAAAATTTTATTCAGAAGTCAGTTTCTGGAAATAGACATTTAGCTAATTTAATTTTTATCAATTGATACAAATTTCTCAGATTATTTTTATTATCTTACTAAAATCATTTCTATTAGTTTAAAATTTTTCTCCACTTAAGGCTTTCAACTAATATTTTATTTTTATTCAATTTTTTGTTCATATAAAAATGTTAATATTAGCATTCCTGCTATTATACATAATTTGCAGTCATTTTCTCCCACCCAGTCTTAAATTCTCTAGTTCATGTTATTCAGTAAATGTTGCTAGATTATTTGCTTCCTCTACTTATTTTTATCAACAAAAAATTTTAAAACTTGCAGTTTTAGCCATTTTCAGTATAAATTTTTTATTATTGTTGCTACCAATGATATCTATTATGGATTAGAAATAACTTATAATTTTACATATTCATTATATATGTAGTATATGAGAAAATTGTGGTCCATTTGGTAGAAGAGATGGAAGGAGAGAAGACACTGGGGACACGGATCCTAACATCTACTCTAGAGCCCTTGCATGCCCAGCCTCCAGCTTGACTCCTCACAGAGGGTGCCCTAATTTACCCATTCATTCCCCTTCTCCCCTGCCACCAACCTTCACTCTTTAGTCCACTTTTTCATGATACTTAATGTATTCCAAAGTTATGACACTTAATTCTCCACTGTGTTTTCTGTCTTCCCACCTGAAAAGGAAGCTTTGCAATGTCACGAAAGATGACTGTTTTATTTTCCATTTATTCTCAATGCCTAGGAAATACTTGGTGTATAGTGATGGCTCAATACATATTCCTTTAGCTCAGCTGGCATGGCTCAGTGGTTGAGCATTGACCTATGAACCAGAAGGTCACAGTTCAATTTCTGGTTGGGGCACATGCCTGAGTTGCAGGCTCGATCCCCAGTGGTGGCCATGCAGGAAGCAGCCAATCAATGAATCTCTCTCATCATTGATGTTTTTATCTCTTTCCTCTCCCTTCCTCTCTGAAATCAATAAAAATATATTATGAAAAAATAAAATAAATATTCATTTAGTGGAGTTGAATTGTGTAGCCTGCTGCTTTGGTAATTATAGAATTCATGAGCATTCAGCTAAATAAAACAAATTAAAGACAGTCTTCATTTGAAGCATATGTACATTACACAGAATGCAAATAGTTTTACATCAAACTGCATAAGAACATTGCAAAATGAAACACAATGATTATTCAGCCCTTGCTCATATTCTGGAGACCTGTGGGCTTCAGTGGTTTGACAAGTTCTTCGATAAAACATCCTCACCGGCACTGTGTAAACCCACCAGAGCGTTTCCCTCATTACATTTTCATCTCTCAGAAAGGGGTGGATTCCCATGTTTAAGTGACATCCAGCCCGAGTTTCCTGAAGGCTTGAATCTAGTTTCTTACTGGACTAAATAATTAGACCAGTCTTATGCAGACTGGCTGTCTGCAGTACCCAAATTGTCAATCAGTCAAGTGATTCCTAACACAGAAATTTTAGTGGTGAGTGAATAGGCCTAGGACTCTGGCCCACACATTCCTTTGGTAGGCCATGCAAACTAGGCCTCACAGAGAAAAGCAGGAAAACTGTAATTATTTGAACCATTACAGATTATGAGTGTGTGTGTGTGTGTGGGTGTGCATATTTAAAAGAGGGAAAAGGAAAATCACTTAAGATACAACACATGAAAGTGTTTTGACACCTGGCGAATTATTTGACAAAGTAAATTATTATCACTGAATAGTAACAGCTGATGAATACTCATTGGGCCCTCCATATGTTCTAGGCCAGTGGTCGGCAAACTCATTAGTCAACAGAGCCAAATATCAACAGTACAACGACTGAAATTTCTTTTGAGAGCCAAATTTTTTAAACTTAAACTTCTTCTAATGCCACTTCTTCAAAATAGACTCGCCCAGGCCGTGGTATTTTGTGGAAGAGCCACACTCAAGGGGCCAAAGAGCCGCATGTGGCTCATGAGCCGCCGTTTGCCAACCACTGTTCTTGGCCCTTCTCTAGGTGTTCACACTCATTTACTCCTGTGAACCCCATAGAAGCCACATGCGATAGGTGTGACTGTTATCCTCATCACACGTGTGAGCAAACGGAGGCGACCAGGGCATGAGGAACTCACCCAGGGAACCTGCTTAGAAAAGGGAGCTCAGCCTTCAGACTGAGGAGGTCTGTCTCTGAAACTTGGGTTCCGGGCACTGTGTTATTTTGCTGCACAGACTTCACCTTAGAAACACTTGGGGATTGTTTTTCTTTTTCTATTTCCTGTGAAGGGATAAAAGAACATGAGATGCAGCCCAGGGGCTGACTCACGGGAGGGCCCTTAAATATTAATGCCTTCCCTTGTTCCAGAATATAACCTACCTCTCCTGAGCTTGTTTCCCAACCAACATGCCCGTTCTTCTCACAGGCGCTAGGGGTCCCAGCAGGTCATTCTGCTAAGTTTACTTTTGTAATAAGACAGAGTCAGTATATATATATTTCATCTGGAATGGTGGGTGATACTGAAAATAAATGTTTGTTATCATCTCCAATAGTCAGGAACTGTGCCAAGCAATTGCTGCATATTAATTCATGGCAAAAGACTCAAAGTCACTCACTAACCCTCTGCTGGCCTAGTCGCCCCTAACTGCCCCCCTCCTCCGCCACTCCAACACTTTTTTCTCAGAATTTTTAGCATTATTTTGATCAATGTTCTCACATTTTTGTCCACCTCACAGGCTTGCTGGTTGCAGTGGGAGGAGGATGTGCGGAACAGAAGAGGAAGTTGCTGCCCTCATTCTGCCAGGCTCACTCTGCTCACCAAACAGCCTTCCCAATATGCAAAAGGTAGGTGACTCAATTCTTATTAAAATACACCTGAAACGAATCCTATATAATAAAGAGATAACATGCAAATTGACCCTCAAGCTCTCACAAGATGGCTGCCTAGGACCAGGCCAGCAGGGCGTTAGAGAGGGATGACCAAACGACTGAACATCAGGCTGCATGGGCTGACCAGGCCAGCAGGGGAGGGACAGTTGGGGGCAACCAGGCTAGCAGGGGGGGCAGTTGGGGGTGACCAGGCTGGTGGCAGGGGGGCAGTAAGAGACAACCAGGCTGGTAGGCGGGACAGGTAAGGGTGAGCAGGCCGGTGCAAGGGGGCAGTTAGGGGCGATCAGGTCGGCATGCACAGGCAGGGAGGGGCGATCAGGCTGGTGAGGGGGGGGAGGGTCAGTTAGGGGCGATCAGGCAGGCAGGCAGGTGAGCAATTAGGAGCCAGTGGTCCAGGAATGTGGGAGGGATGTCTGACTGTCGGTTTAAGCCTGATCTCTGGGATCGGGCCTAAACTGGCAGTCGGACATCCCCCAAGGGGTCTCGGATTGGAGAGTGTGCAGGCTGGGTTGAGGGGACACTCCCCTCCCTCCGGTGCATGAATTTCGTGCACTGGGCCCCTACTATAAACTAATAGTGAATCTAAACTGTAATTAATAAAAATTTAAACTTACCAAAATATAAATAAAAGAGTAGTTTTTACCTCCTTCTCATGAACAAAAATAATTAGTATTTATTTCTCTGTACCTACACCTGAGGAACTGATTCACTGGGCTTAGATCATATTTATCCAAAATTTCATTTGATCCCTTAGCTATTCCCAGAGGCAGAAAAAGAGAGTGAGGCACCTCTCCTGAGGGAGAGGGTGTGGGGAAGCAGGGTTTGATCTTCTTGAATGTAAGTAAACTTCTTCAGATTAGCTCTTTTCTCAAAAAAAAAAAAAAAAAGACTTTCCCATTTTGTCCTTTTTGTATGAAATTTATCATTTTCTTACTAAAATATTTTTGATGGAAATATTTTCTTCTCCTTTTTTAACCACATGAAGATCCTACACAGCTGCTCAGAGTAGGACAGCATCACGTCATTAAGTTCTGAATAAATAAAAGCAACAAAGCCCACGTTACATCCAAATACTTAGCCAATAATGTTCACCAACCTCTGCGCAGTAAAGCACATGGAAACAGCAAATGCAGCAGGAGGGAAATCAAAGCATGCGCAGGGCAACCAGTGTGGTCAGGCTGCCCCCAGGAATCCACACCAGCCAGCCCCGGGAATCAGGGCATTTTCTTTGCTCAAAGAAGAAACAAAACGGACAGAGAATAAAACGTTACGTTGCAGATAGCACACGGGGGTCTACCATACTGTGTGTCCAGTCATTTTGTTCCTAAATACATGTGGAAGAAATAGAATTAGACATTGAGCTGTCTGAGCCAAGGATCTGGTACCCTCCTACGTTGGGACTGCTGGTCGGGCCCAGCACAGTGAGTCTTTATGCTGGGGTGACCGTCAGCAGTCACTGAGTGACAGCTCGCCATAGAATCATAAGCAGCATTTCTTTAAATCATGGATTTAAAAGTATGTCCTGAATCCTAGCAGCTTGTTCATCATTTAGGCGAAGTCTAGAAAAAATGGATGTCATGAACCAAATCCCTACCTACAGAAGCCCTTAAGGGTACCCTTCAAAAACGCTGAAGTCTCCACTCTTTCACAGACACAAAATTAGTTTTCTTTTTTGACACGGTGACCACATAGAAGTCATCTAAAGTAACTTTCTGACCTGAAATAACACCGATGGGCTTGTTTTGTGTGTGTGTGTGTGTGTGTGTGTGTGTGTGTGTATGTGTGTGTGTGTGTATGTGTGTGTTTAATTGCTTAAGGTATTACATACGTCTCCTTTTCCCCCCACCAACCCCTACCCGGCCACTCCCACCCCTTAACTGCTGGGCTTATTAATGCCTTTATAATATACTAGAGGTTCTTGCACTGGGGGATGGGGGGGTCCTCTCAGACTGACCTGTGCTCTCTCGCAGTCCGGGACCCCTTGCTCCTTACTGCCTGCCTGATCGCTGTTCCTTACTGCTTGGCTCGCTGCTGCTTAGCGCTGCCCAGAGGCAGGAGAGACTCCTATGCCGCCGCTGTGCTCACCAACTGTGAGCCTGGCTTCTGGCTAAGTGGCACTCCCCCTGTGGGATCGCACTGACCACCAGGGGGCAGTTCCTGCACTGAGCGTTTGCCCCCTGGTGGTCAGTGTGCATCATAGCGACTGTCGGTCTGGTTGTTCCACCGTGATGGTCGCTTAGGCTTTTATTATATAGATTCAGTTGTATACAAACAGGAAGTATGAGGTTCTTACTGTCTTTCTCTAAGCTGAGTGGTTTTTTCCCTTAAGAAAATGATAGACTGGTCCTGGCCAGTGGTGCGCAGTGGTTGGAGTATCATTCCACACACCAGAGGGTCCTGCGTTCCATTCCAGGTGAGGGCACATACCCAGGTTTTGCGTTCAATCTTTGGGAGGCAAATGATGTTTCAACTGATGTTTCCCTCTCACATAGGTATTTCTCTCTCTCTCTGTCTCCCTTCCTCCCTCTCTAGAATCAATGAAAAACATCCTAAGATAAGGATTAGAAAAGTAATCATAAAAATAATAGACTGCATTTCTCCTTTGAATTACCTACTGTTTTCGTGATACGTAATGACTTGTTTCAAGCTGTCAGTACAGAAATGATATTTGCAGCTCCATCTCAAAGCCAGATCCTTTTTATTTTTGCTCTTAAGTGAGCAAATTAGGAGGCAGGCAAAATGAATAAATCTTCATTACTTCCCAGAAAAGAAAATTATTAACTGCTTGCTTAAACTCTGCCAGGCAAATTAAATGGATAGGAAGTCCTTATTCCACCAGAAGCTAGGATGACTTTTTAACAATTGGGAAGAGTCCCTGAGAATGTAAATATTTTAACTTCACTCCTGGCCCAGATATGTCAGGAGTGATCTACCTTTTGCATTTGAAACATCATTCTGTCTAACTGTGGAATGGAGTGGGTTGTATTTGAAGTCAAGTTCTTAAACTTTTCAGACTGCTTAAAATTCTGCTTTCTCATGATACATATGGGCTTGCTCTCTTTTCTGCAAACTTTTCTCTTCACCCACGCTTCTCTGCTCAGTATATATTAAGTAAAATAGGCTCATTTTCCTAAGGATATTTTTATTCCAAGTTTTAAACTTACATAAATAAGTTTTAAACTTACATAAATAAGCCTGACAATGTGTGGCCACACCTGGTGGTCTGAAAGCTATTATATGATGCAGAAAACAATATTGGGAAAGGTAACAGGCCCTATTGCGTCATCTTCTCCCAAATGAGTTCAACATACGTTCAGTCATTCATGGCTATTGACTGTTAGCATCAAAGGATGCATATCTACAGGCTGTCATTGCGTAAGTTCTTTTTCAAGCTCTCCCTAGACCAGTTGAGGTGTATTCAGCAAAATGTAGGTGGCTACCCTTTCTTCAGAAAACCTAGATTATATACAATCAGTGTATGCCAATGACATTCACTGCCATTCTCCCTATTGCATCTAACATAGTCAGGTAAGAAGAGAATTCATGCTCTAGCCAGTTTGGCTCAGTAGATAGAGCATCGGCCTGTGAACTGAAAGGTCCTGAATTTGATTTTGGTCAAGGGCACATTCCTAGGTTGCAGGCTTTATCCCTAACCCTGGTCAGGGTGCATGCAGAAGGCAACCAATCAATGTGTCTCTCTCACATAGATGTTTCTCTCTCTGTGTCTCTCTATCTCCCTACCACTTCCTAAAAAATCAATGGAAAAATATTCTCGGGTAAGGAGTAACAAAAAACTAACAAATAAAACAAAAAAAGGAAGAAAATTATTTCGTTTTGTATTGATAGGTGACATTTATTTCAGTCTTCTCTTTTATACAATTCACAAACAATATCTGTTACAACCATATGTTTTAACAAGGGAGGTAAATAATAAATAATAATTATGATAAGTAAATTATCTAACATTTTAAAAGGTAAAAAGTGCTATTGCAAAAAGGAAAAAGAAGATCCGCTTAAGGGGAATTCAGACTTTAGGGTAGGAAGGTTACAATTTTAATAGTGTGGTGATGGAAGGCTTCATATGGCATTTGAGCAAAGACATCTTTTCAATTATAATTCATCAAAGAAGGCCAATTATAAGGTACAGTAAATACCTGCAAGAAAACAAATCTACCTGATCAACTAGCTGGATAAAGCTACATTACTGAACAGTTAGTATTTTGTGAGCATAGCCCTGATTTTTGTTTTTAATCCTCATCCAAGGACGTGTTTATTGATTTCAGAGAGAGGAAGGGAGAGAGTGAAACATTGATGTGAGAGAGAAACATTGATCGGTTGCCCCTATGTGTCCTGACCAGGATTGAACCGGCAACCTTTTTGGTGTTTGGGACAATGCTTCTACCAACTGAACCACCCGGCCAGGGCAGACCGGATTTTGTAATATACTATTACAGGGTACCGTAATACCACGGCCAAAGCATGCACACTTTTACCTCTCAACAGACAATCCAATTAACCGAAGTTAGTCACAACACTTACTTTCTAGGAACATTATAAGAGAAAAGTTAATATGTTGGTTCCATTTGTGTATTTGAGAACTAACTCCTTCCTTTGGTAAACACACATATTTGAAGAACACAAGCAAAATTTGTTTTCATTTTTCGGTCTATCTGCCTATCACTGAAAGCTCCTTTTCTGTATATTTAATGATACAGAATTAGCACCTTCATCTCAAACCAACCAGATTCAATGATGGAAACTATCACCTTCAAGAAGTTTCCTCTGAAATCTTTCAGTTCTTCTAGTTTTTCCCCCAATTAAAAATTCATATATTGGCTTAAAAATTCTATTAATTTTTAGTAAGTATAGTCAATTGACAGGAAAATAAAATAAGTTGCTGGAAATGGTTAGGTCAAGTGAACCTATTAGCAAATACATTTCTAGAAACGCATGCTGTTTTGGGTGAGTTATTGAATTCAGCTGTAAACAGTCTATGGGTAGCTCCCTTGTTTCAATTCTTAATGCGAACAGCCTCATTTGTTGGAACCAGCATGCCACTTTTTAAAAATACACTTGGAAGTGCCATTTGAACACATATCTGTAAGTGTTTGGAACATTAACTACAGAACTCATGAGCTTCTCTGAATAGATTTTCTCCTTCATAAAAGGAAGAGCCTTTGGTGAGACAACAAAACCATGACAGCTATGGAGACACTGAAATCTGTGAAAATATAGTGATGAGATCAAAAGAAGCTTCCTACTCATCCAACCAGCCAAAGTGGGATTACTTTAGCTTTGGTTTTCTTCAATCCTTTGTAATTCTTTTCACTCACTGGCGTGACATCTAATAAGGTGAATTTGGATTCCATTTACTGATTACTGTGATTTCGGAGCTACTGTGAGTCAGTAAGATGATCCAGATTAGAGACAGATTTTTCTACCTTCTGAAGTTTTCACCACCTGGTTTGTGGAAGCATGCTCCTATGTATCGTTCTGGTGACTTACTACGTCTTACTCTATGACTAAGTTGTGTTGCTTCTGGCTATGGAATAGAAGTTAGACTGCTGTGAGTTCACAGCTTGTGTGAAAGCTAAAGACTATTTCCTGTGGAATCTGTTCCCTTTGTACCATGCCGTGAAGGTTTTAGGCTTCTATCATTAGAATTTTTAATAGGGTGGTGAGGGAGGGCCTCAATGAAAAATAACATTTTAGTGTGTATATACTTAAAGGTGCCCTGTTTTTGTGTGTGTGTGTGTGGATGGGCTTGGTTAATTCTTCTGAAATAGCCTGTTTGTCCTTTAAAACTGTAGGTATTCCTGATAATCAATGTTCGCTTTCTTTATAGTGTCTAAAGACGTTTACAGGGGTTTCCTGGTAACATTCCAGAAATATGAACGGTGCTATTTCAGCATTTCAGTACATTTACGTAGGGTTTAGAGCATGTGTTAAAAATAAAATAAGTACACTCTACATTAAGCATCCTTGATGCCTAGAACATAGGAGCCAAGAAAAGTACCTCAACCCAGACAGTATTTTTTTCTCTCTCTCTCCAAACATTTTTGCTGCTTCTGCTCTTTTTTAGAAAGGAGTCTACAATTAGCTGAAGAAAAGTTATTTAAATTCACATTCTCACCATTGCTTCTCGGCTTTTTGTCTAAGATCAAGCGAAAATTCACAATCTCAGTGAGCAGTATTGTTCTAAAACTGAAAGAAATAGTCTCTGAGGAAGCCAACGGAATGCTGTGTGAAGAATTTATCTCTAGGGCAAATATTTCCCATTTTCAGTTTCTTACAACTCAGCCCCCGCCGATGAAGTTTCCTAATGCTTCCATTTATAATCCAAAGGACATTTCTGACCGCGTCTCTGCCTCCTCCCACCCGCAGCTCCTTTCTGCCTCCCCATCCATGGGGTCATAGACTCCAGCATGAGCAGAGACAGTGCTTCCCTTGGATGCGGAACATATTATTGACTTCACTGCAATGTATGGAGAGCAAGTAGAAAAAGCTCATTTCCCCCTGAGGAACTCATTGTTCTCATGAACCTTTGAGCCCTCCTCTGGGCGTGCGAAATCGCTCATCCTGAGTGTTAATGCTGCAGCTTTTGCAGGCGGTCATATTCCAGGGCAATGCATATTTCAGGAAATGACCCCTGATAAGGACTTGCCGTTATCTAGTTGCTTTAGAGGCCATCGGAGCATTGTCCATGTATTTTTGACATGCATCACAGGCCTGGGAAATGGGGGAGAAAGCTGTCATTAGCCCATTTTATAGTAGATGGAGGGAAGTAGGGAAGAAAGCTATTATTACCCCCTTTCACAGTTGATGGAGGTGAGTAGAAGAGAAACCTCCATCCTGGGGGCGGAGTTAGAATGGAAAGCTCATCCTTTGCTCTCCATACCTAGATTGCTTTCTGCTACTTAGGGCTCTCTGTTCCGGTAACACATGGCTTTTTTGATGCAAACCCAAAAGCATAAATTATAAAATGCAAAGTAATTAATTTCATGCACAAAAGGTCTCATTTTGTAAGCTCACTTCTTGTAAAGATTACTTTCTTAAAATTCTTATTATAGGAAAAGCCACGAGTATGCCTAAGGCAATGTATAATTGTTTCCAACCTCTTTTTAAAGATGTCTTACCCATCACTGTCTAATTACAGTCACTGAGGACCAGCACCATTACTATTCACACCAGTCTAAATGATAAGAAATAACTTTATGCTTACATATTAAAAATCTGTATTCTGATACCTATAAATATTAAACCTGCGAATCAGAATACTGATCCATTTATTAAATCTGACATTAATGTTCTCAGTAAACCTTATTGGGTACCCTCCATATTCCCGTGTGAAAGTTTCTGGAATCACATGGAATATGAGTATATTCTCAGTTATCACAGGGTAAAACACTTACTGCATTCTGATGTCACAGAGACATGGCATTACCTTTGGTTGTACGTAACCGGGAACTCCAGCATAGCCGGAATGGAAACAATAAATGTATATTCAATGGCGATTACTTTCAAAAGTTATGTATAAACTTTCAAAGGGTACATACAGTTATATAAGTTTAAGTTTATTTTAAATTTTACCTGAGCTTTTGGAGCTCATTCTTTCTCTGAATTTGGGCAAGATCTCGGCCTTTTCTGTGAATTGATGAAACCAAATGCAGTTAAACTTACTTCCAGGACTTCCAAAGAGCCACGGTTCTGTGTCGCCCCAGGGACTGATTTTATAGGTGAAAGAAGAAATACGTGAAAGTATGTCTTCTAATTTAGGTTGCCAGAACTGAAGGGAAACATAGAATGTGTAGTAATATTGGTAGTATAGGCAAAAATAAATCAACATTTTACCAGACCCTGCCTCAAAAATCCAAGAAAGCAACGTTAATCTTTCAAACCAGAAGGAGGAGGTTGACTGAGAATTCTTGGGCAAGAAATAAGATGGGAGATGAGGCCACTAGCCCATCCTGAAGGAAAAAAAAAATGATGAAAATGAGAAAGGAATTATGTTCTTTTAAATAATTATGAAATGTTGAGTTTTAAAAATATCTATATGGATTTATTCTGTTCCACCTTACAATATTAAGATATCAAGAAGCAAGATCGAAACTATGAAAATAAGTATCAATAAAAATACAAAATAGCAAATATGCAAAAAAGTGTTAGGTTTTTTGAGTCTTTATAAAATAGCAACAGAAGAACTTCTAAGCTTAAGAAATTTAACACTAAAGAACACTACTCTATGAAACAATAATGTCTACAAAAACACTGAACCTGATCAGGATGGGTACTGATAAAGAGACAAGGGTTTTAACATACTCTGACGATCCTGAGTAGGAATCTTGACTGGAACATGTCAGAGAGGATGTCACTTCCAAGGAAGAGCGTGTATTGGCTCAGGGACATGGATGTGGCTGATAGACCTTAAAGGTGACGCCCATAGGCCCACCTCTGGCTGTTCATATCTTGAGTGTGAGTGGAATCTGTGACTTATCTCTAACCAATGGAAGATGGTAAGGTCATGTGATGTCACTCTGGGATTATGCATTATTTACCCTCTTGCCAGCAGGCTATCCTAGTCTCTCTCTACTCCTATTTACTTTGAAACCACAAGCTGCAATGAACCCTAGAGCTGCAAGGAACTGGATGTTACCAACAACCCGGCCAGCAGGGAAGCAGATGCCTCCCTGGATGAGCCGCAGATGACAACCCAGACCTGGATGGGAACCTTGACTGTAACCTTATCAGATCCAAAGCAGAAGATCCAGCTAAGCTGTGTGTGGACTTCTGACCCACATAGACAGTGAGATAATTCTCATGAGTTGCATTAAGCCACTCAATTTATAGTTACTTATTACACAGCAGTACACAACTAATACAATGTTAGTTATAGGCATTAGGACATTTATGAGGAAGCACTTAAAATCTGATATTTCAAATAATGTCCAAAATGTCTGCAGGTTCTACAGTCTGTGGAAGAGAAGTGATATAAGTGTTGGTCAACTAGGTTTTTGTGGTTGTTAGGAATTTAGTGAGGTTTGGACTATAAGATATTCTATCCCATTGCCTAGGCCCTAGGGGACAGAAGATGTCATAGACTTGGTATGGGGAATAGACATGTCTTGTCCACATTGTCTTCCCTCCCTCTCCCCACCATCTTGCTCTGTTTCCTCTAGGTGATGCAGCACACGCAGACATATTCTTTTCCTTTGGCCACCTGGGCACTTTAGCTCATGTCAGGCTCAGTTCCCTCAAACTTTGTTGCTCAACAGCAGACTCTGGACAGAACATGTAAGTGTGTGGGTGAGTGTTCCAGAAGAGCAACCAAACCATCCCAACCATATTGCTAACTTGCTGACTTCCAGAGGACTTAATATTTTTTTTCATCTAATAACCTCCCTGTCCTGAATCACATTACACACGATAGCAGTAGCTGGCATACCTATGGAATTGAGTGAAGGATGCAGGAAAGATTGATGGTAACATCTTTTCTCTTTTATTGCTTCATTGCTTTTAAATCAAACTGAGTACGAACCTAGACTGTGATGTGTATATCTGAGTTTCGAGGAAGCAGAAGGAGTGGACCAAGAACATAATGTTAGGGGGAATGAGAAGGATGAGACACCCGGGTGAAATGATGGACAAGTAAAGTTGATCAATGTACCAAAGAACTAATATGAGTTTATTTTTTATACCCACTCATTCTACCTTTTATACCCACTCTTGCCTGTGTGACTCCCTCAGAGACCCTCTAATCTTCAGTGGGGCTCATGACCCAAAGTTTGAAAACCTGTTCCATATCAACAGCCAACAGTTCCTTAGTGATTATCAGATGCCAACCACTACATTACACCCTAAATATGTTATCGCATTTAATCTTCACCACAGATTTTAGCCTAATTGTTCACGAGGGAATTGAGCCAGAAAGGAGACTAAGAGTAGCCCCAGTTTGACAGCTCCTCAAATGAGAAGCAGAGAAACAAACCTAGGCAGGGTGGATTCCCAGTGACTATCTGACCACCTCACTGCTATCCTTCTTCCACATTCTGTGACAATCTTTGGGTGCCTGTTAAATAAGGGTTTCATTACCTTCAAAGCTATACTTTCCTTGGCTATTCTGTTTCTCCAAAATTTCCTAAGACTATTAGGTTTATAATTTTCTTTAGTCATAAGCCTTGAAAGTATTTCAACCTGTGAAATTATTTCATGCATTTTGCACTACAAACAATATATATTCCCATCTGCTTTCATTATCAGACATAGGTTAGGACAAACTAAATGCAAGCATCTTATGCTAAAATGAAACCACAGAAAAATAACACAACTATCATTGTTTTCATTTAACTTTCAAGAAACAAAAATTCTCATTATTCTTAATGGCATGGTTCTGGGATTGGGCACAAAGTATAAGGAGACTGAAGGCACATATTACCTTTAAATAGATAGAGCTGCAGGTACAATGCTTTTTATTCACAGCATCATTATTTACCAAAGATTCTGTGACCAAGTAATGTATTGTGAATGCTGTTGACATGCTTTGCTCACTTATGCATGAACTCTCTACTAATGCCGGCAGGATGATTGAACTCACCCTGGAAAGGAAAGGAGGTTGATAAGATGGACAGGTAGAACCATTGGAGAAGATGTTGGAATGAGTGAGGTTTATTTTTAGCAGCTTCTACCTCTAAAACTCTAACTTCTCTCATTACTTCTGGACACAGATTTGCAAAATAAACACAATCAGCATTGGTCAAAATAATGAGTTTGGTGAACTCCATTTGGATTGAAGTGGAAAAGTGGTCTCAGAGATATAAATCTGGGAAAATATTCCTGATTTTTAGATATAGCCAAGCTATACCATGGATTCAATTCAGACAAAACTTCCCAAAGTCTGATATTGTAAGGCATTTCTTCAGTGGTGTTTATTCCCATTACTAGAGGCCCGGTGCATGGAATTCGTGCATTGGAGCCGGGAGGGGGGGGTCCCCTCAGCCCAGCCTTCACCCTCTCCAATCTGGGACCTCTCAGGGGATGTCTAGTCAGCAGTCAGACATCCCTCGCACAATCTGGGACTACTGGCTCCTAACTGCTCACCTGCCTGCCTGCCTGATCACCCCTAATGGCCTCTGCCTGCTGGCCTGATCGCCTGTAACTGCCCCCTCTGCCAGCCTGGTCGCCCCTAACTGCCCCCCACCCCCGTCAGCCTGGTTGCCCCACATAGCCTGCTATTCACCCTTAACCTCCTCTGCCTGCTGGCCTGCTCGCCGTAACTTCCTCCCCTGCCATCCTGCTAACTTCTCACTGCCCCCCCCCCCCGCTGGCCTGGTCGCCCCACACAGCCTGCTATTCGGTTGTTTGGTAGCCCCTCCCTGCCCCCCTACTGGCCTGGTTGCCCCACACAGCCTGCTATTCGGTTGTTTGGTAGCCCCTCCCTGCCCCCCTACTGGCCTGGTTGCCCCACACAGCCTGCTGTTTGGTTGTTGTATGAGGGCATCCCGACCAATTTGCATATTCCTCTATTATTAGTATAGATTATCAGTTTATCATTGACAAACTTCTGTTAAATTCCCAGCATTTTAAAATATGCACATAGCAACACAATATCAAGCATTTCCAATTATACTGCTGTGTAATATGTCTATATATATATTCTGACCAAAGTTGAAATATAACTATGAAAAGTAATGTTTAATACTGAGCAATTATAATAAAATTAGAGAGCTCTTAAAATTTTGTAAGTCTTCTTTTAAATTTAATTTACATTATTACTATAAAAATTAAAATTATAGCATGTATTTTTCTTAGTTTATATCATAAAGCATGGTGCACATTTCTCTGTAAAAATCTATATTCTATTTTCCTCATTTCAAAGATAAGTATATTTTAATACAAAACTAGACTTTAAATAATAATAGTTTTATGCTAGAGTGCTATCATATAAATATACTAGAAAATATTGATCAAAAACTAATGAATAAAATGTCAAGAAACTAGTACTGTTGATAAATGCTTATGAAAGGGGAGTGCTCATTTTTTTTCTGAAGCCAATAAAAAGATGCAGTTTTTTCAGAGAAGAAAATAGTTTTCACCAAGTACTTAAAGATTGTATTATCTGTTTCTTATTTGTCAAGCAAGAATCGAAGACTTCAGTCTAGGCACCAAGGAAGAGTGTTTAAAACTGAGTTTTAAAATAGGGGTGATGGTCTATATGTATTAATGCATTAAAACAAATGTTTATGAAATTTAATTCTCTTACATTGGAGTAGAAGAAATCTGCTGCTGAAATTTCCAATAGGAATACTAAACAAAATATTATTTAGCATTTTAAACTGACAATTGCAAAGCTTATATTTATATCAGTAGTTTCACAGAATCACACCTTTAAAGAAAGAATAAAACTATGAACTAAAAGTTTAGTGGAGGAGACATGGTAAGCTTACTTTAAGATATGATAGTTGCTTGAAATATTTAAAAACACATTATAATATACTAGAGGCCCGGTGCATGAAAATTCGTGCACTCGGGGGGTTGCTCAGACCGGCTGCACCCTCTCACAATCTGGGACCCCTTGAGTAGGGTCCCTAGGTCTGGCCTGAGACCAGGACCTATCAGGGCTTTCCTTTCCCGGGCTGCAGGCAGCTGGCCCCACCCCTGCCGCTGTCACTGCTTGCCATCTGTACAGCACTGCCCCCCCTCCCCTGCCACCAGGTGGCCTCTCTCTACAGGCAACAGGCTGGGGTGCAATGACTTGGCTGGCCTGGGCCTCCCTCTTTCTTTGCTGGGGGGCGGGGCCAGCCCTGCAAGGGGCCGTCTGCCTACCTGATCACCCCTAACCACTGGTCTGCCTACCTGATCACCCCTAACCACTCTGCCTGCCTGCTTGATTGCCCCTAACTGCTTGCTTGAGAGCAGGGCCAGCCCGGTGAAGGGCCATCTGCCTACCTGATCTCCCCTAACCACTTGCCTGCCTACTTGATCACCCCTAACCACTTACCTGCCTACCTTATCACACCTAACTATTGGTCTGCCTACCTGATCACCCTAACCCCTCTGCCTGCCTGCCTGATTGCCCATTACTGCTTGCTTGGGAGCAAGGCCAGCACTGACTTCCAGTTGGTCAGCCTCTGGTCATTGCTGATCGTTAAGACACAGGGTTTTTATATATTAGGATTCAGTTGTCTTTAAAAATGGTTGGTTTTACTATGGCAATAGAGGCTTTGGACAATTTATTGAAGTCCTTATAGTTTAAAAAAATAACATCATTGTCAAAGCTTGTATGCATACTTACATGTGCATGTGCAGAAGTACAAAGTGGTTATGGGGCTTGCCTTTCTATTTGGATCCCAAAAGGCAAGATAAATGGATCAAGACATGGGCCTCTGTATGGGAGGGAATTGTGAACATTTTAAGAACAATTCCAGTAAACAAAGAAAAATTTCAAGACTCCAGTAGCAGAAAAGCCATGTTTTCGGCCATGCAGCACTGAGGACTCAAAAACAGCACACTGTGGTTTTCTTTTTTTTTAGTGTTTTTTTTTAAATTTTATTATTTTTATACATATGTGTCCTTATTCCCCTATTACCCCCCAACCCCCAATCATGCTGCACCCACCTGTTGACTGTGTCCATTGATTAGGCTCATATGCATGCACACAAGTCCCTTGGTTGATCTCTCCCCCTTATTCCCACTGACCCACTCCTTCCCTGAGGTTTGAGGTTCTGATCGATGTTTCTCAGTCTCTGGTTCTGTTCTTTGTTCATCAGTCTATGCCGGTCATTATATTCCACAAATGAGTGAGATCATGTGATATTTATCTTTCTCTGCCTGGCTTATTTCACTTAACATAATACTCTCCATCCCCATCCATGTTGTTGCAAATGGTAGGAACTCCTTTTTTACTGCAGCATAATATTCCATTGTGTAGATGTACCACAGTTTTTTAATCCACTCATCTGCTGATGGGCCTTTAGGCTGTTTCCAAATCTTAGCTATGGTGAATTGTGCTGCTATGAACATAGGGGTGCATATATCCTTTCTGATTCGTGTTTCTAGTTTCTTGGGATATATTCCTAGAAATCGGATCACTGGGTCAAATGGGAGTTCCATTTTTAGTTTTTTGAGGAAACTCCATACTGTTCTCCACAGTGGCTGCACCAGTCTGCATTCCCACCAGCAGTGCATGAGGGTCCCCTTTTCTCTGCATCCTCGCCAACACTTGTCATTTATTGATTTGTTGATGATAGCCATTCTGACAGGTGTGAGATGGTTCCGCATTGTTGTTTTGATTTGCATCTCTCTGATGATTAATGACTTTGAGCAGGTTTTTATATGTCTCTTGGCCTTTTTTCTGTCTTCTTTCAAAAAGTGTCTATTTAGATCAGTTGCCCATTTTTTGATTGGGTTGTTTATATTCTCTTTGTTAAGTTGTATGAGTTCTCTGTAAATGTTGGAGATTAAACCCTTATCGTTGATATCATTGACAAATATGTTCTCCCATGCAGTGGGCTTTCTTGTTGTTTTATTGATGGTTTCCTTTGGCTGTGCAAAATCTTTTTATTTTGATGTAGTCCCATTTGTTTATTTTCTCTTTAGTTTCCATTGCCCTAGGGGCAGTATCAGTGAAGAAGCTCCTTCGGCATATGTCTGAGATTTTTCTGCCTGTGGATTCCTCTAGTATTTTTATGGTTTCCCATCTTATGTTTTAGGCCTTTATCCATTTTGAGTTTATTTTTGTGTATGGTGAAAGTTTGTGATCTAGTTTCATTTTTTTGCATGTATCTTTCCAATTTTCCCATCACTATTTGTTGAAGAGACTGTCTTGACTCCATTGTATGTTCATGCCTCTTTTATCAAATATTAATTGGGCAGAGTGGTTTGGGTCAATTTCTGGGTTCTCTATTCTATTCCATTGATCTATATGTCTGTTCTTGTGCCAGTACCATGCTGTTTTAAGAACTGTGGTTTTGTAATACAGCTTGATATCTGGTATTGAGATCCCCCCTACTTTGTTCTTCTTTCTCAGGATTGCTGCAGCTATTTGGGTTCTCTTTTTATTCCAGATGAATTTTTTGAAGGTTTGTTCTAGGTCTATGAAATATGCCGTTGGCATTTTAATGGGAAGTGAATTGAATTTATAGATTACTTTGGGTAGTATGGACATTTTGATAATGTTGATTCTACCAATCTGTGAACATGGTATGTTCTTCCATCTGTTTATGTCTTTCTCTATCTCTTTTTTCAGTGTTGTGTAGTTTTCCACATACAAGTCTTTTACCTCCTTAGTTAAGTTTATTCCTAGGTATCTTAATTTTTTTGGTGTGATGGTAAATGGGATTGCTTTTTTAGTCTCTCTTTCCCTAAGTTCACTATTGGTGTATAGAAATGCCATAGATTTCTTGGTGTTAATTTTGTATCCTGCTACATTGCTGAATTCATTTATTAAGTCTAATAGTTTTTTGATGGAGTCTTTAGGGTTTTCTATGTACAGTATCATGTCATCTGCAAATAAGGACAACTTTAGTTCTTCTTTTCCAATTTGGATGCCTTTGATTTCTTCTTCTTGTCTAATTGCAATAGCTAATACTTCCAGTACTATGTCGAACAGGAGTGGTGAAAGTGGGCATCCTTGTCTTGTTCCTGTTCTTAGGGGAAATGGTTTTAGTTTTTGCCCATTGAGTATGATGTTAGCTATGGGTTTATCATATATAGCTTTTATTATGTTGAGGTATGATCCTTCTGTTCCCACCTTGTTGAGAGTTTTTATCAAGAAAGGGTGTTGGATTTTGTCAAATTCTTTTTCTGCATCAATTGATATGACTATGTAATTTTTATCTCTCAATTTGTTTATGTGATGTGTCACATTTATTGATTTGCAGATATTGTACCATCCTTGCATTACTGGGATAAATCCTACTTGGTCATGGTGTATGATCTTTCTGATGTAGTGCTGGATCCGATTTGCTAGAATTTTGTTGAGGATTTTGGCATCTATGTTTATGAGGGATATTAGCCTGTAATTCTCTTTCATTGTGTTGTCTTTATATGGTTTTGGTATTAGGGTGATGCTGGCTTCATAGAATGAGCTTGGAAGTATTCCTTTCTCTTGAATTTTTTGGAATAGTCTGAGGAGGATAGGTTTTAGTTCTTCCTTGAACGTTTGGTAAAACTCCCCTGTGAAGCCATCTGGCCCTGGCCTTTTGTTTGCTGGAAGCTTTTTGATGACTGCTTCAATTTCTTCCATAGTTATTGGCCTATTGAGATGTTTAGATTCTTCCTGATTGAGTTTTGGAAGGTTATATTTTTCTATGAATATTTCCATTTCCTCCAGGTTGTCCAGTTTGTTGAAATAGAGTTGTTCATAGTATGTTTTAACAATTCTTTGTATTTTGGTGGGGTCTGTTGTTATTTCACCTCTTTCATTTCTGATTTTGTTTATTTGGGTCCTCTCTCTTTGCTTCTTGGTGAGCCTGGCTAGAGGTTCATCAATCTTGTTTATCCTTTCAAAGAACCAGCTCTTGGTTTTGTTGATCTTTTGTATTTTTTTTGTTTGTTTCAATGTCGTTTATCTCTGCTCTGATCTTTATTATTTCCTTCCTTCTGCTTACACTGGGCTTTTCTTGTTGCTCTCTTTCTAACTCTTTGAGTTGTAGGGTTAGGTAATTTATTTCCATTGTTTCTTGTTTTTTTGCAGTAGGCTTGTAGAACTATGAACTTCCCTCTCAAGACTGCTTTCACAGTGTCCCATAGATTTTGGATTGTTGTGTTTTCATTGTCATTTGTTGCTATGATGCTTTTTATTTCTTCCTTGATCTCTCTGGTAACCCAGTCATTGTTTAATAGCATACTGTTTAGTCTCCATGTGTTTGATTTTTGGGGATTGTTTTTATTGTAGTTGATTTCCAGTTTTATGCCACTGTGATCTGAGAAGATGCTTGATATGATTTCTATCTTCTTAAATTTGAAGAGACTTTGCTTATGGCCCAACATATGGTCTATCTTTGAAAATGACCCATGTGCACTTGAGAAGAATGTATATTCTGTGGTTTTGGGGTGAAATGTCCTGAAGATGTCAATTAATTCCATATGGTCTAGTGAGTCATTTAGGATTGATGTTTTGTTGCTGATTTTTTGTTTAGAGGATTTGTCCGATGGTGATAGTGGGGTATTAAAGTCTCCTACTATGATTGTATTGCTGCCAATTTCTCCTTTGATACCCTCCAGGAGTTTTTTTTATGTATTTGGTTGCTCCTGTATTGGATGCATATATGTTTACCAGAGTTATTTCTTCTTGTTGGATTGCTCCCTTTAGTATTATGAAGTGGCCTTCCTTATCTCTTGTTATGTCCTTCACTTTGAGATCTAATTTGTCAGATATAAGTATTGCTACCCCAGCTTTTTATTCATTTCCATTTGCCTGAACAACCTTTTTCCATCCCTTCACCCTCGGTCTGTGTGCATCTTTTTTCTGAGTTGGGTTTCTTGTAGACAGCAGATATATGGGTCATGTTTTCTAAACCAGTCTGTTACCCTATGTCTTTTGATTGGGGCCTTTAATCCATTTACATTTAAAGTTATTATTGATAGGTACTTACTTGTCGCCATTTTTATTCTTTACCCCATGTTCCTTCTTATCTTCCTATTTCTTTTTTTTTTACAGCAGACCTTTTAGCATTTCTTGCATAACTGGTTTGGTGGTAATAAATTCCCTTAGACCTTTTTTGTCTATGGAGCTCCTGATTTCACCTTCAACTCTGATTGATAGCCTTGCTGGGTACAGTATCCTTGGATTCAGACCCTTCCTTTGCATGACTTTGTATATTTCATTCCATTCCCTTCTGGCCTGATGAGTTTCTGTTGAGAAAGCAGTTCCTAGTCTGATGGGGGTTCCTTTGTAAGTAACTTTCTGTCTCTCTCTGGCCGCTTTTAAGATTCTTACTTTGTCATTGGTGTTTGCCAATTTAATTATAATGTGCCTTGGTGTTGGTCTTTTGGGGTTCATTTTACTTGGGACTCTGTGAGCTTCTTGGATTTGGGTGGGTTTTTTCTTCCCTATATCAGGGAAGTTTTCTGTCATTATTTCTTCAAACACGTTTTCTATTCCTTGCTCCATTTCCTCTCCTTCTGGAACCCCTGTTATGCGGATGTTGTTTTGTTTCATGTTGTCACAAAGTTCCCTTAGGCTCTCCTCCTGCTTTTTAATTTTTTTTTCTAGAAGTTGTTCTACTTGGGTATTTCCTACCTTGTCTTCTAGCTCACTGATGTGGTCCTCTGCTTCTTCTAGTCTACTCTTGATGCTTTCTATTTAGTTCTTTACAGCAGCGATGTCATTTTTCATTTCTTCTTGGTTCTTCTTCATTTCTTCTTGGTTCTTACTCATATTGTCAATTTTGTCTTCCATTCTTTTCAGCCACCTTATGACTATTTCTCTGAATTCTTTCTCTGATAGGTTGCTTGCCTCCATTTCATTTACTTCCTTTTCTGGTGATGCCTGCTTTTCTTTCATATGCGGGCTGTTTATTTGTCTCCACATGGTCTCTGCTTCTCTGGGTGTCTGGTTATGTAGTTCTCTGTCTCCTTATCCCAGGTGAAATCTGACCTTTCCATGGTGGAGTGTAGAGCTCCTTTGAATCTGCGTGTTTGCGCCAATTGGGGACTGGTGCTCTGGGGTTCACAGCTGTTCGGTGGGAGCTTCAGTTGTAGATTTCAGGTTTCCAATAACATCCACTTTCCCCTTCAAGATGGTGCGGTCTCTGCATCTGAGCTGGTGGCTCTGGGAGGGAACCCAGCAGCAGTGGGGGGTGCCCGGTCAGGGTAACCCCATCGAGCAGTCCCCCACCTTCTCCTGCAGTATAGCTGTCCCTTAACTCTCCAATAGACACTCCTCGTGCAACCCTCAGCTGTTCTTTATATCTGCTCTGGGACAAGGCTCGGGACATGTCTTTCTATTCTGCTGCCATTTTGTTCTCCTCCACACTGTGGTTTTTTGAGAGCAATGACACTTCTGATTCTCTGTCAAAGCAGTAATCAGGTGTCCCTTTATAAAAATTAAATGCACTTAGGATGTACTGAAGGCAAAAATAAGGATTTCAGGGTCATAGCCAAAGATGTGCACTTCAAGTTTTTAAGGTTTTGTTTCTGAGTCCTGTAGTTATGTCATGGTGAACATTTTTATGGCAGGATAATTTTTGTATTATCAAATCATTGACTTTTAAAGAAAGGAAAGGAGAAAGAAGCTGGTAATATTTGTTAAGTCCCTACTGTATGGTAGGAACTCTGTAAATGATCACCTTTAATATTCACAACAACTCTCTAATAGGAAATATTGTCCTCACTTTACAAATGGGGAAACTGAGGTCACATTAGACTCAAGGACTGAGTTTTCAGTTAAATCCTAATGTATGAGATTCCAGTTCATTACATTTTATCCATCACAATGGGATTCCAAACAGCTGTTGGCATGGTCTAGTCCACTTTAGATACCTGATTAATTCAAATCACATATAATTATGTGTAATTTTTGACTAGATAAACTGTGGACTTGGACAGCTATTAAACTCTTGTGTGTGAGTTTTCTTTTCCTAAAATAGAAGGTTAATATGCCCATCTATATAAACATCATTGATTTTTGCAACCTCCTGAAGTGTGTATAGGTATTATCATTTTTTTTAGGATAAGAATAACCTACACAGAAGAGTTCATAGTTGCCCGAGTTAGCATTGCTAATGTGGTGGGGCCAGGTTTTGATTCTGAACATTTGACCTGAGAACCTGCTGAGGGCCACTCTCAGACTAGTATGCTGCCTCCCTGACCCTGAACGGATGCACAGGGATAGAGACCAAAGAAGCTGCTCAGAAAACAAGGCAGTCTGTACAAAGCACTTCTCCAGAGATGATTACATTGTAGTCATCTTATTATGTCACCTACGTGTATATTGCATACATAGAGGCACATTATAGGACTTTTAGTGTTAAACTGATAATACAATTGTAATAAAAAATGCAACTTTCTTGCCCTGGCCAGGTGGCTCAGTTGGTTGGAGCATCATCCCATACACCAAAAGGTTGTAGGTTCAATTCCTGGACTGGGCACATACCCAGGCTGCAGATTCAAACCCTGTCAGGGAGCATATGGAGGCAACCAATCAATGTTTCTCTCACATAGATGTCTCTCTCTCTCTCTCTCTCTCTCTCTCTCTCTCTCTCTCTCTCTTCCCCCCCCTTTCTCTCTCTAAAATCAATAAAACCATATCCTCAGGAGAAGGTTATTTTTAAAAAGCACCTTTTTAAATGATTCTGCTACTTCGTTCTCCCCAGTAGCCTTCCTTGTGGGAACCCTTTTTATTCTCATTCTCCAGCTCTGACATTTTTATTCCAAGTAAGTAGAAATAACAACCAAAAAGCTCCGAGGGAGCTGAGGCTTCCGAAGCGATTGTTAAAGGTCATCGGCCCGCAGAACGGGAGGGCATGCACCTCAGCCATATCCGTGCTGATGCCCTGGAGGTGGAAGCCCGGATGATCAGCAAGTTTGAATTTATTCAAGATTTAATATCACTGGCGCAAATAAATTATTCCGAGGCTTTATCAATAACAGATAGCACTGTGTGTAGGCAGCTATTTTATCTCCCTCCTTTCTCCTCTGCTAATCTTACAAGACGAGCCATTTGCGCTCTCATCTAAATGCCAGTCTGCTCGGGAAGGGTTGCCCTCTATGCCTCCTGGATGGATAGTTTCTAGTGTTCCGATGCACAGGAGGATGAAACAAGGCATCTTTATTTGCCCAAATTGAGAAGCACAGGTTTACGTGAAGCATGTGTTTTCCTGCTGAATGCAGTGGGAATACTAATGGACAAATCGAAATGTTTACAGCCGAAACAATTTCCCGACTCTTTCCTCTGAGACCAAAGAGGAGGAAGGTATTTTACCGGTGCCACTGCTGTCCTAGAACGTGCCCCTGTCTGTGAGTGGCTCCGAGGCAAGGAGCAGGACCGCCCCCTGGTTCTGGCGTGTTGGCAGTGAGGTCTCGCCCTGGCGCTGGCAGCGGGAGCAGTGACTGCACAGGTGGAGGCGGTACCGAAGGGTGGCAGGTCCTGAGGCACTCGCCACTGAAAGTCATCAGATGTCTTTTTAGCCAGACTCTGTGAGCCTCGGGGGACCATTCGCTCAGCAGGAAGTGTAGCTTGTGAGGGCGACTGATCATTTCTCCGTAGAAATGCGATGGAAAACGTACAAGGGAGCAGAGCTGTAACCTCAAAAGGAAATCTAAACAGGAACCAGCACAATGAAAAAGCCACAGTTTATTTATTCAAATCAGCCAAACTTACTAAGCCACTGAAAATAATATTTTAAAAAAAGGTCCAAAAATTATCTTGCATAATTTTTTTTTTAAAAAGAGTTAAATAACCACAAACTGAAATTGGCTTGAATAGGTAACTTTTTAAATTAGTGTTACTAAGGACATATAAATGTGAGTAACAAAGAAACACAAAATCCTCTCCCAGAAAAAAGAATTAAAAGGATCACAGTGGAAATATACAGCACTAAAGTACCAGTTTACAGAAACTGCACGGACAGAGGAACATGTACATGTGAAATGATAGCATAGAGATGAATTAGCAAAATCCAGCCTTTTCATCTCAGACTTTGCAAAGAGAAACTATTAAATATCCTTAAAAGCCAAACCAAACAATGTCAATGTATAAAACTTAATTTGAACAACCTGTAGAAAAATCTGATAACACACTGGGGCTATGTGATTGTTGACTGGGTATTTGATGCCACTAAGGAATTGTTAACGTTTTAGCATGATAATGGTTTTCTTGGTTATGTTTTACTTTTTCTGTCTGACATGCATTGTTCATTTGGGGCACTTTCATTTGGCTTTCTAAAACTTGCTTAGTTTTGATCTTTGCTGAAACTGACCATCTGTTCACCCATTGTCCACTCTCTCCTTTTACCATATTTATCACTTTTTAAAATTGTGTTTTTACTGAGTTCAGAGAGGAAGGGAGATGGAGAGAAAGATGGAAACATCAGTGAGACTGAGGCATCCATCTGCTATCTCCTGCCCACCCCCTACTGGGGATCGAGCCCGCCCTGATCAGGAATCGAACCTGCGACCTCTTGGTGCATGGGACGGTGCTCAACCACTGCGCCACACCGGTCATATTTATCATTTTTAAAGACGCTCTGATAGTTCCAACATCTGGGCCATTTTAGGTCTGCTCTTTGCCCTCCCTTGGTGATGGTCTCTTTTTATTGCTTCTTCATGGTGCCTGGTAATGTTTTATTGTACATCAGGCATGATGTACAAAGTATTAGTCAAACCGGAAGTCAAGGCGCTCACCTTCTGTTCAGCTCCACAGTTAGTGACGAGGGTGTAGTGGTAGCTGAGTGGACCTCGTCTGGGTCTGGGATTTGTTGTTACTCTACTAAGAGTTCAGGTCCTGGTGGGCAGGACCAGAACCTTCCTCTTAGCAGGAATTGAAATCTAATTGTCTAGAGCCCTGGTCGGTCAACTGTGGCTCACGAGCCACATGCGGCTCTTTGGCGCCTTGACTGTGGCTCTTCCACAAAATCCACAGCCTGGGCGAGTGTATTTTGAAGAAGTGGCGTTAGAAGAAGTTTAAGCTTAAAAAATTTGGCTCTCAAAAGAAATTTCAATCGTTGTACTGTTGATATTTGGCTCTGCTGACTGATGAGTTTGCTGACCACTGGCCTGGGGAGTTTTTCTCAGTTCTTTCGTCTTGCCCTCAGCCTTCAGCAGAGCCAGGGTGGTTCAGAGGGAACCCTCTCAGCACTCCCGCCCATCCCAATGCTGTGGTGACCTGTCACTCATGCCTCAGATGCTTTCTCAGCTCTCCTGCCACTCGGTCCTCCACATGAGCACCTGATGAAGAACCATGGCAGGAATTGACAGGTGAGCCTAACTCTTGTGGGCTAGGGCTTTCAGGGATTCTAAACCACCACGCCAGATCATATTCAACCTTAAAACAATTTAGTAAGTCATACACTGATTTATTTTCACCAAGTATATAGTGTGCTTTCTCCTTCCTCCTCCTCTCCTCCTCCTCCTCCTCCTCCTCCTCCTTTTCTTAACCCCAACTGCTCTGCCAAAAATGAAAGCAAACTTGGATGTCTATGCCCCTAAAGGGACCATTTTAGCTTTTAATGTCATTTACCATTATCTAGATTTCATTTTATTTAGGCTACTTTGCGTGCTGAGATAATTTTTAAATTATTGTTTAAATTATTATTTTATTGTTGAAAGTATGAAAGATGTCCATTCCCCCACCGACCCCCTCCTGTCCACTCTTATCCACTCCCGAGGCCTCACGACACTATTGTCTGTGGTTTTACAGAGAACGTAGCTTGTTCTTCATATTAGAATGAGAGCCACGTTGTATTACAACTTGCTACATCGCCAGTACAAGTGGAAGTTCCCTGGTTGAATTCTTCAGAGGGAGATGCTGAAATAAATGTAGATAAAGTGACATGATGTCTGGGAATTACTTCCAAATAGTCCAGCGACGTGGGAGGTGGGTGGAATGTAGATGAAATGTGTGTGGCTGTTACTGGTACCCTTGTTGACTCGACTGTTAGGTGAATGGAGGTTCAAGATACTGTCCTCTCTCCTTTTTATATGCTTGAATATAGTTTTTATAATAAGTAGCTTTTCAAAACGGATACTGTAAAATGTTAATATCTTGCTGCTGGTGGGTCACAAAATTATCTCTAAGTTTTCCAGTGGCAAATATAAAAAAATCTAGTCAATTTCAGAATTAAAAATGTCAATATAGAAATGGGTGGGGGGAAGAGACATTTTTCAGAAGTTAATTCTTTGTTTTAAGTCCACACAGGAATCTTTCCTGAGGGTGCTCATAAAGGGAACAATGGGTAATTTAATAACAAAAAATGTCCCTAACAACCCTCTCTCAACAGAAACAATGATGAATTTCTCAGAACTTTATTATAGCAGTTTTCAATAAAGATCGATGGCATCCCACAGAAGTATAAGTCAGCAAAGAGAATTTTAACAGATGCCTTGTAAATTGGTTCCACTCATCCAAATTATCTGGGAAGACACACGCAGTTTCTTTCCTTCAAAGTGTCCTCCCTGAATGGTGCTTTTCTCTAGACTGAGCTCCTAGCTGAGTGCTCAGGTATTCCTCCAGTCCTCTCCTCTACCTCGCACCTCGTGTGGGACAGCACCAGGGCTCAAAGTGGAAGTCTACCTAAGATCATGACGAGAAAAACAGGATAGGTGGGCCTCCTGCTTTCCTGGGGCTGCCGTGGGGATGTCTTATTTCTTCTCGTCTTCTACTCCTAACATAGTTCATTAGCTTCTCTCCTGCAGCCGTGATGACCACTTTCAAGCAGCTCAGCTGCTTTATCTCTCTTGCTGATCCTTTAACCCCAAGCCTAGCACCGTCATAGGACACTAGGTCTGGCTCTGGCACTTCGTGGTCTGATCCTTTGACTGTTTTAGATCGCTAGCTCCATGCTGCTATCATCCTCTGGGGAAAACACCGACTCACGCCTCAGCCACTATTCTCACCCCATTCAAAGAGCCCAGCAGCTTTAGCACATCTTTTCCCACTCCAAACCCAGGGATCCCCAGTTGCAAAGAGATCTGCCCCTGGCCTCCCTCTGTGGGAGCTCTCCTGACACCCTTCTTGCTCATGTGAGGCGATGTCATCGATTTCGAGGACCATGGAAATTCCCAGAGAGGCCAGGCAGAATTCTTTCAATCCTTGGGCCTGCAGACAGAGCCCTTCATCACCTTGGGCATCTCCACCCTGCATTCAACTCTGGCAGGAGGCAGGAACAAAATCCTTTCAGTCACTCTCTGACATTTCTCTCTCCCTTTTTAAAGAATGTTTTCATTGATTTCAGAGAGGAAGGGAGAGGAAGAGAAACAACAATTTTGAGAGCGAATCATTAATCAGCTGCCTCCTGTTGCCCCCCACTGGGGATGGAGTCTGCAACTTTGGGCTCGGTTTCTCTCTTAAAGCCCGCCCTCACCCCGCCAGTGTTTTCATTGCATTCATGCCCTTAATTGGTATTTTGAATCCATTCTAGTTCTCCAGGCAATAGCCCAGTCATTCAGCACCGAGTTTAAATTTCCTTAATCTGATAACGTTGACAAAAATACATAGATTTAATGGTAAAATCCTAAAACATTGCCTTTGGGATTGGGAGTGAAACATAAGTGGTCAATTTGTCTGGCATTCTATACTGGTGGTCTGACTTAGTGAGACACAGAAAGAAAGTGTAACAAAAGCATAAAGATTAGAAAGAAAGGAATGAAAACTGTACTGTAGATGATATTACTGTGTAGAGAATCTATTTTGTAAAATAACTATTAGAAGAGTTTAATAGGTTACTGGATATGAAGTTGATATACAAAAATTTAATTGCATTTTTAAGTACTAGAAAGTAATAGAAAATAAACTTTGGAAAAAGTAAGCATTTAAAATATTATCAAGTATATCAAATAACTATCTTTAAATTTTAAAAAATGTATCAGATCTCTTCGCAAAAACACCCAGCCTATAAGACTTTGAAAGAAATTGAAACCTCAAGTAAGTTGAGGGATAGTCCATATTTATGCCATTACAAGTCATAATATTTAAAGATGTCAGTTCTCCTCCAAGTATATTTATTGTAATCCCAATTTCCAACAAGATAATTGTGAAAATTGACAAGCTAATTCTAAAAATTATATGAGGCAAGAGAAACTAACACTCTTTCAAGGGAATAACAGGGTGTGAAGGTTTGTTCTACTGGATATCAAAATACAATAAAATTACAGAAATTAATGTTGCATTGTATTGATGGGGGAATAGACAGCTAAACAGAAACAAAACCACATAGGTGTTAACAACTCATACACCATACACTAAAACCAGTTCCAGGTGGATTTTTGACCTAAATAAGAAGCACAAATCATAAAGAGAAGATCTCCATGAAATCAGCATGTCCCTTCTTAAAAGAAACAAAAAGTCAATAAGAAGAACGGAAATATGTTAACTTTGACATTAAAATTATGAGCTTTTCTTCATCAGAAGAGAGGGTGAGATTTAAAAGGCAAGCTACATTTAACTGACAAGTGACCTGTGTCCAGGGAAAGACAGGAAACTAAATCAGAGAGGCAAAAACATAGTCATTTAGCAGTGGATATTCAAACAGTGAGTACATGCATGACTAGATGCTCAATTTTATTAGTCACCAGGAAAATGCATATGAAAGTTCAACTAGATACCATCTCTCTCTCTCTCACACACACACACACACACACATCCACACATCCCAGCATCCAGAATTAGTAAAAATGAAAAGAATGACAACAACAAATGTTCACACGATTCTGGAACAAGTGTTAACTTCCTTACACTGTTGGTGGGACTATTTACATTGGTATGCACATCTTGCAAAATTGTTTGGCAGTATCTGCCAAAGCTGAACATGTGTACAGTTTATAATCCAACAATTCTATTCCCAAGTATATATTCAGCAAACTGCATGTCTGAAAGAGAATGATAAAATTTTTCATAATGGTATTATTTGTAAGCTAAAAAACAGAGAACAGCCAAAATGTCCCAAGATGTTTAAGCTGTAGAATTGGATGAATATATTGTGTTCGGTTTATCAATAGAATATTATAGAATAAAACTGCATATGAATGAACAACCATTATACTCAAGATAATGAATGGCTGTCACAGTTATAATGTTGGGAGGAAAAGAGACCTGCTACAAAAGTTCAGGATCTCATATTGTATAATTCCATTTAAACTATAGTATTTAGTAAACATCTTTGAGAGCTAAAGCTACCAAGAAAAAACAAGAAAAGCAAATATTCTGATTACCTTTGTTGGAAAGCAATGAATAGTGACTAGAAAGGCCATGAAGGGAATTTCCTTGATGCTGAGATATTTTCTTTTTGGACCAGTTGTAACACAGTGTTTGCTTTGGGGTAACCTGTTGAGCTCTGCATTTTGTTTTGAGGACTTTTCTGTATGTGAGCTATATTACACACACACACACACACACACACACACACACACAGGATTAACAGAAAACTCCATAGTTGAAAGATTCCTTTTATTTTGATGGAGAATTTAGCAGTGGTAAATTGAGTGGAAATAATGAAGTGAAAATAACACCACCATTTGTAGAAAAGTGTATAAGCAATTAGCTGAAAGTTCAATGAAAACAAGCAAATCTGCCGTATAGACTGTAATTGAGACTTGTTCAAGTATGAACAGAGCACACGTTCTAGTTTAAGCTGATGCTCCATGTATTGGTTTTATATGTGTAAGGAATTAATGTTACAATGAAAGCAGGCATTAAGAGAAAGGAACAGTTAGCATTTTAACTCAGAGAATAGATTCCGTGCAGGCTTCCTTCCATGAAGGCAAATCCTTTAAGTAAGTGCCAACTGAGTCAGAAAGGATGGCTCCTGAATGCAAATGAAAATGTGAAGCATAAGCCACCGTCATCTAGGGGAAAAGCACGGAAAGGGAATAAGGCATGGAAGACGTTCAAAGGAAATGGAAAGGTGAAAGGTGATGGAGCGTGTCTGAAGATGTCGGTCACATCCAGGTTGAAATTATAACCTGCAGGCGACAGTGAAGGCAAGGAGGGAGAACATGTGATAAGATATTATTTTTAAAAAAAGTTTTTAAGGCAAATCCAGGAAAACTGGTCAAGAAAACATGTCAGTCAAGAAATTAAATATTTATTAAGTACCTACTTTCTGCACAGCACTTTGCTAAATACTAGTGGATGGAGAGAGATGCTGAGTGTGTGTGTGTGTGTGTGTGTGTGTGTGTGTGTGTGAGAGAGAGAGAGAGAGAGAGAGAGAGAGAGAGAGAGAGAGAGAGAGAGAGGCCATGTAACTCATAGAAGCCAGAATGTCATTATTCTATCGTAAATGTAAAAGAAATTTGCTTTCTTAGGGCTTATCTGAGGTAAGCACAGAGAATTAATGAGGGAAGTGAGATTTTGACAGGGTCTTTAAGGGAACTAGAAGAGGTACAAAAAGTGAAGGCAGAAAAGCACAAAATATACTTGGCAATCACTAGAGGCTTGGTTTTGCCAGAGCATATATTTAATCTGGGAGACTGATGGGAGATAAGATTGGAATAGTAAACTAGGAAAATGCATGAAAGGAATGTAATGTCAGTTGAGCAGTTGTAACTTCTTTCCAGAGAAAGCCATTGAAGTTTTTGAATAGAACCAACATAATAAAACATTCTGTGTTGTTGTTTTTTTAGTACTATGATACACTTTTTTTCTCTTTCTTTTATGATTCTTAAAAACCGTATCTTTACTTCTAGTTACTTGGGTGTAGATAGCTGTGTTCGTGATCTCAGTTGTAAACTCGGTGAACAAAAATCTTCCCATTAATCTTGCATGCTATAGAACTTAGCACAAAGTCTGTCTGGTTTATTGCAGAACAATAAGACTGGTGGTTTCATAATAGTTAGCAAAGAATCTGAACACAAGGGAACCGGTGGAAGAAGTTTATAATTTTTTCTGAACTTGAACTAGAGTTGTAGCCATTGGAATAAAAAATAAGTGATAGGGCCTGGCTGGCATGGCTCAGTGGTTAAGCATCGACCTATGAACCAGGAGGTCATGGTTCGATTCACAGTCAGGGCACGTGCCTGGTTGCCGACACAATCCCCAGTGTGGGTCATGCAGGAGGCAACCGATCAATGAGTCTCTCTCATCATTGATGTTTCTATCCCTCCCTCTTTCTTCCTCTCTGAAGTCAATAAAATTATATATTTTTTAAAAAGTGATAGCTGTTGTGAACATATAGTCAGTCAGTCCTTGGATGTATGCAGCAAGAGAGGATTCCAAAGTGGAGAGCTCGGGGGAAATTGCGGAATTAATAGACTATGATGCTTTTCTTCTATGGAAGGCAATTTGCATTAATAATGATATACCCCAGGTATATAAGTCATTGGAAGAATGTTGACATATCCCCAGTGCCTAAAACAGTTCTTGGCACCAGATGGTATTCAATAACTAGTCATGTAATGAGTGAATGCACGAGCGAAAGCCAATTTCATTTTTAATATTCTCTTCCTTTTATAGCTGATAAAATTCGCCAACTAGACATATGTCATGATTTATTTGCATTATTGTAAACCAATGTTCACATAACTGATATCAACACTTCTTTCTTTTAACATAAATAATATATACCTGTTTCTTTTTTTCCTCCTGGAATTAAACTCCTGTGGAGGAGGATGGTAGTATTTTCCTTTTTTTTACCCGAAAAACTAGGTCCAAGCTGGGCTGACCAGGATATATTATTTATTGATATTTATTCATTCTGGCTTTAGGCAGTTTGTCTCAAACAAAAAAAACCTCACTTGTTTTGTAAGATATGTTTACTTTGCTAGTAAACTAATATGCCTGAGTTGTTACTCACACAAAAGAAATCTTGGGGACAAAGTCTACTTTTGTGGAATGGTCTGAGGTTTACCCACCGAAAGGGTATAGTTATTGACAAAGAGGCTTGAAGAAGATTTTGTTAATGGGCAAGTTTTCATGTTGGCTGAGGAAGGAGAGAGGGATGCAAGAGACATCAGAGAAGGGCCAGGTGAGGGAGACGGTGACACTGCTTGATCAGTTAGCATAGCCTACCGATTGAACAAGAAAGCGAGAGCCAGCAGTACCTGACTACCCACTCATTCATTCTGCTTTAGAACCTTTTCAGATGCTAGGTCTTGGGAATTTAGAAGTGAAGGAGACCCTGACATCAAGTGCCTGTCAGTGTACTGGCAGGTATATGGAAATAAAATCAGTACAATGCACAATACTAGTAGCATAGGCTGAGCAGGACACTCTCTATATAAATACTAGTGGCCCAGTACATGAAATTTGTGCACATTAAAAGGGAATTCATTAGAGGAAATATTTTATTATTGCTATTTGCTCTTTCTCTTAATAGAAGTGTCAGAGATGAAAGAAAATTAGTAAAATGTCTATGAAAATCTTCCTCCTGTCAGTGTCTGGGGTGCACTGCAGGATCCAGAGTCAAGTTCCTGCCCACCTGCATATGCTTGAAATCACGCGAGACCCAGACCCAGCTGGCCCCACCTCCACTGGGCAAGATCCAGACACGGCTGGTCCCACCCTTGTCAAGCCCTGCCAGGTAGGAGGTGCAGCCTCAGGTCCCCTGGCCCGGTGCTGGTTCTGGGGTGCAGCATCAGGTCCCCCGTCAAGCCCCACCAGGTCAGGGGCGCAGCCTTAGGTCCCCTGGTGCACACTGGTCAGGGGGCAGGTCCCCTGGTGCACACTGGCCAGGGGGCGCAGCCTCAGGTCCCCCAACGCACTCTAAAGTCCCCCAACCTGGCGCTGGGGTGGGGGCACAGCCTGAGTTCTCCTGGCCTGGCACCAGGTCTGGGAGCATGCCTTGAGGTCCCCCTTCAAGCTTTGCCAGCATGGTACATGGCCTGAGGTCAACCATCAAGCCCTGCTGGGCAGGGGGTGTGGCCTGAGGTCCTCTGGGCCAGTGCTGGGGTAGAGGAGTGCAGCCTGGGGTCCCCCATCAAGCCCCGCTGGCTGTGGGGTGCAGCCTGAGTTCCCCAGTCAAGCCCTGCCGGGCAGGGAGGCTCAGCTTCAGGTCCCTCACCCCTGCCGGGTGCCACGCAGCATCAGGTCCCTGCTGATCGCTCGTTATGGAATCCCCTGCCTCCGCTGTGGGCACAGCCATCTTGTGTTATGGGAAACCTGTCTCTGCTGTGGGTGCTGCCATCTTATGATGGTGTGAGGGTTAATTTGCATATTACCTCTTTATTAGCTAGGATACGTGGATTATGCATCCTGGGTTAGGAGTGAGAGCATTGAGAACATTTTACCTTCACAAAAGGTCTTTTGTCTTTGGCATTGAATTCTAGTCTCTTCTCATCTGAGATCTTTCTGAAAGCCAAATCACTAGACAGATATTCTTAATATAATCAATTATAAGATATCATTTTGTGGGCAATGTTTAAGTCTCTGAGGGGCTTTTGAGATAATTGTAGCTTCCCCCAAAATGAGTATACCTAAAAATGCTATAACTGGACAATTTCTCAAGCCCTGCAAATTTTATGAGCTGCCCTGCTCCTAAGTAAGTAGTATTGCAGGAAGCCGCTCAGTTCTGAGGACTCAGAATGTCAGATAAGTGCGCACCCAGGTTTGCAGGTGTGGCCAGAAGTGAGGTTTTTATGCACTGACTTTCTTCCCAGATACAGCTTCCTCCTGGCCATCCAAAAACAGGAGCAGAAAGGGAGAACAGGACAGTGGTAGGCACTGCACATACATCATTGATTTTGAACTCCACATGCACACACAGATTTGGTATTATTTTCACAACACGACAAGAGGAAAGCATCGCTTAAGTAATAAAGTAATTTGAAAGTGGCACGGATTAAATCAGGAGCAGAGCAAAACTGCAGTTGAAAGCAGGGGGTTCTGAGGAACAGTCTCTTCCCAGGACCTGGGCACCACGTTGCCTACGAAGCAGCAGTAAATCCATGTGAAGAGACCAGTTCTGCAGTGAATCTATGGAATCTGATGGACAATAAACTGTCTTTTGTCATGTCATTGCCAGCCTTCAGCATTCCCATGTATTTGTCTAGAGCCGTGGTTCTCAACCTTCCTAATGCCACGACCCTTTAGTACAGTTCCTCATGTTGTGGTGACCCCCAACCATAAGATTATTTTCGTTGGTACTTCATAACTGTAATTTTGCTACTGTTATGAATCGTAATGTAAATATCCGTGTTTTCTGATGGTCACGACCCACAGATTGAGAACCGCTAGCAGGGTCGCCTAAGACCGTTGGAAAACACAGATATTTACATTACGATTCATAACAGTAGCAAAATTCAGTTATGAAGTAACAATGAAAATAATTTTATGGTTGGGGGTCACCACAACATGAGGAACTGTATTAAAGGGTCGCGGCATTAGGAAGGTTGAGAACCACGGGTCTACAGAAAAGCTGCTCAATAGACTTTATTCCAATGACATTCATTTTTCATAGTAAAGCCAGCCACCTATTCATGAATGTCGAAAAAGCAGTGCCATCTTGAGTGTTTCATGCCAATACACCTTCATAGTCTAGTGAAGAGTAATGTGTTTCTGCCCTGGCTGGTTTGGCTGAGTTGGCTGAGTGTTGTCCCATGCACCAAGGAGTTGCTGGTTAGATTCTCAGTCAGGGCACATGCACAAGTGGAGGGCTTGATCCCTAGGAAGGGGTATGCAGGAGGCAGCAGGCTGATGTTTCTCTCTCACTCCCTCTCTCTGGAATCAATAAAAAAATATATATATTTTAAAGTTTTGTTACAGTTTTTTTAAATTGTTACTAAACCCTTTTTGGTGATTTTGATAAAGGTTGGGAAGATTAAACACCTTGTTCAAGATTACATAGCCACTTAGTGACAGAACCCATGAAATATTAGATTTCATAGTCTATATTATTCCCACTGTATTACACTCCCTCATTCACTACAGCAAAAACTCTGCAGTTTAATCTAGTTATCATAAACTAGTGGTCCGGTGCACAAAATTCATACACATTAAAAGGAGATTAATTAGAGGAAATATTTTAATATTGCTATTTGCCCTTTCTCTATAATGGAAGTGTCAGAGATGAAAGAAAATTAGTAAAATGTGTATGAAAATCTTCCTCCTGTCAGAGTCTGGGGTGCACTGCAGGACCCAGAGTCAAGTCCCCACCCATCCGCAGCACCTCAAAATTATGGGAGACCCAGACCCGGCCAGCCCCACCCTTGTCAAACCCCGCTGGGCAGGGGGCACAGTCTCAGATCCCCTGGCCTGGCACTGGGCGGGGGGCGCAGCTTCAGGTACCCCATCAAGCCCTGTCAGGTTGGGGGTGCAGCCTCAGGTTCCCTGTCAAGCCATGCCAGTGGGCGGCATGGCCTGAGGTCCTCTGTTAAGCCCTGCGGAGTGGGGGCTATGGCCTGAGGTCCCCCAGCCCAGCGCTGGGATAGGGAGTGCAGCCTGAGATCCCCTTGCCCCATGCTGGGGCGGGGGGCATGCCTTAAGGTCCCCTGTCAAGCCCTGCTGGGTGGGGGACGTGGCCTGAAACCCCCCATCAAGCCCTGCCATGCAGGGGGTGCAGGCTCAGGTTCCCTGGCACTGGGGTGGGGGGCGTGGCCTGAGGCCCCCCGGCCTAGAACCAGGGTGGGCAGTGTACCTTGAGGTACCCCGTCAAGCCCCGCCGGGCAGGGGCACAGCCTGAGGTCCCCCGTCAGGCCTCACTGGGCAGGGGGCATGGCCTGAGGTCCCCCATCAGGCCCTGCCAGGTGGGGGGCAAGGCCTGAGGTCCCCGGCATGGTGCCGGGGTGGGAAGCATGGCCTGAGATCCCCTGTCAAGCCCCACCGGGTGGGGGCACAGTCTCAGGTCCCCTGCCCCGGCCCAGCACCACGCAGCCTCAGTTCCCTGCAGATTGCTCATTAAGGCTCGTTACAGGAACTCAGCCTCCACTATGGGTGCAGCCATCTTGTGTTATGGAAACCCTACCTCCGTTGTGGGCACCGCCATCTTTGTGATGGTGTGATGGTCAATTTGCATATTCCCTCTTTATTGGATAGGATAATAGAACGGCTAGTGGAAAAGAAACGTGTATATAGTTTTGAATAATCCTTGAATTTTCCTCCTTTAGTAATGATTTGTAGTTTATAAATAAAGGAAACACTTATTTTGTTCTGTACTAATCACCAACCTGGATAGGGGCCACAGGTTCAGAGCTCACAGAGCACCTTTAAAATGTGGGGCTCAGAGAGACAGGTGAGAGGAACATTTTGATCCTTAGTGCAAGTCATCCACATTCAACAACACGGTAGAATGGTGGTTTCTTACGTTTCCTGGTGATGTCTGTGGAACTAAAGGATGTGATTTTCCCTAGCACCTGAGTGGTCTTCAGAGTTCAGCCTGCTTGGACACCCTCTTCAAATCAACATAGGACAATACTTCTTGCATATAAATCCATCTGTAGATCCTGTGAAACAATTTTTGCATTTGGGTTCTCATATAGCATTAGGGAAGCTGAAATAGTTCAATACCTTGGTTTCTTTTAATTTTTTTTTTTTTTTTTTTTATGATTTCAGCTGGTTCTGAGGATTTCCTTGAACCAGTTCAATTGAGTGGGGTCTAAGAAGTGAAGATGTGAATGCTAGGTACATCTTTTCTCCTAGACCCGTGGTCAGCAAACTGAGGCTCACGAGCCACAAGCGGCTCTTTGGCCCCTTGAGTGTGGCTCTTCCACAAAATACCACGGCCTGGGCAAGTCTATTTTGAAGAAGTGGCGTTAGAAGAAGTTTAAGTTTAAAAAATTTGGCTCTCAAAAGAAATTTCAATTGTACTGTTGATATTTGGCTCTGTTGAATAATGAGTTTGCCGACCACTGGACTAGACCAAAGCATGTGGCACAGGTAGGGACTTCTAGCTCACAAATTCACCCTATTAAGTCAGACTATGGAGAGAGGAATATAATGTTGAGGTAAATCCCAGATCAATTTTTCTCCTGATGTATTTAGAAGTGCCGCATAAATTTGGATTAGACTGTGTAAAACCAACTAGGGACGTGCACAAGCTGTTCACATATGAAGGTACAGTCTGTCAGATTTGTAGTGAAGTGATGCTTTCAACAATCCTTTCACTATTATAATCGTGTGATTGCTTTAAATGAAGATCATAGACAGCAACTAATGAAAAAATGATTGCATATACTATTCTTTTGTTCTTTTTGTTCAGTGGGAAAGTTTGTCCTAAATTTGAGCATGTACATTTGTCTTTATAAAGGTAGCATTAATATGATCTACTAAGCTATTAAAGAGGCACATTTTATTCAGGAGTAGAACTATATTACATATCTTTTGTTTGCTTATGCGTACTCTAACAAAAGTAATTTGGTGTTTTCTAATTGTACTGTTATATTTATGAAAAAGTAATAATTTTATTCAGCTATAAATATGTATGAATAAAATTATTTATCCCTCTAAGAAATAGGAGTAGCTACACTATTTTTTTATTTTAAGGTCCTTTGTCACATTTTTATTTTCACACTAAAACATCTGTTGTTTAATGACAAGTCAATTGCTTGTTAGCTACTTGAGAAAAAAAACATGAAAATATTATAAATAAATTTATACTTTTATATCCTAAAACAAAGAAGTAAACAAGTATAATTGTGCTGAGAAGACGGTGTTCCACTTGGTTCTCTTTTTCTTCTGCTAACTCGGGCAGTCTTGGACATGGTAGCGCTAAAGGAAAGTCGGTGGGATGCCTTGACATGATTGAAGCCGCAGCAATAAAGGGTGTTTCACCCCGCTGGTGCGTCTCAGTCACTGAGCGTGGACCTTTGAACCAGGAGGTCACAGTATGATTCCTGGTCAGGGCACATGCCCAGGTTGCAAGCTCAATCCAATCAATGATTCTCTCTCATCACTGATGTTTCCAGCTCTCTCTCCCTCTCCCTTCCTCTCTGAAATAAATAAAAATATATTTAAAAAACAAAGGATTATATTTTTAGATAATTGTGAGCTGTCATTAAAGTATTCGTCTTCCCCCAAGCACCAACCATTACTCCTGCTAACCAGAAACAGTCAGTGGATGTAAAATCATCACTCAAGTGAAGACCTAAGTGCAGCGAAGAATATGCTTACCTGCTCTCAGGACTCAGAAAGAAAAGAGCTTTCTGGAGGTCTGGGATGACTGTTTGATGGAAATAGGAATACAGACAACAGGCATTCCCAGAGGGTTTCAGTTCACAGAAACTAGAAATGAAACTGACCTGTTTCTGAAGATTACCTGGTCCTTTCTGTTGTTCACAAAACACGAAGACCTTCCTTCCTCCCTCCCTCCCTCCCTCCCTCCCTCCTTTCCTTCCTTCCTTCCTTCCTTCCTTCCTTCCTTCCTTCCTTCCTTCCTTCCTTCCTTCCTTTCTTTTTGTCTAAATACTCCCTCAAGACTTCTTTTTAAAATGCATAGCGTTGCTTTAAAATTAGATGGTTATCATTTGCTATCCCATTCTTTCTAAATTGTTTAGTTTTATTTTTTATTAATATTGGTTGACAATTTAGGACAGACAAATGGAATTTTTACAGAGCCAATAATTATTGCTATTGAATTAAAATATTGGAAAAGACTTGATAAGCAAGAAAGTTTTCTGACAGTAGGAAGTAAGGCTGAAAATAATGGAGCACATCAAAATAATATTTGAGCCATGAGTGCTAGAAAATATCACTAGTGAGTTAAATAAGCAGGAAATAATGATATCAATGTCAGCAAGTAAAACTTATTATATAAAAAAATAACTAAGTTGAAATAGCCATTTTATACAAACAACTATGGGAGAACAAACCCAAAATGGAATGATTTACTAAGGACAGATATTCACTTTGAGATGACAAACACTGCCTCAGCATTTCTGAATGAAATAACTGGTTTTGTATGAACTCTACCATTGCATAATAATAACTCATTTAATATTTACTTTTAGAATTTCAGAGTACCACAAACCTTATTGAGAAAGTCAGGGTAGATTGGACATTGGACATTTCAGAGATGTAAGCTTTGAAAAACAAGCTATGGCAAAAAAAAAAGAAAAAAGCCTAACATCTTGATAAATCACTGTCAGGACTACAATAGGACAAAGATCACAGATGTAGAAATAAAGGGCCCCAGGAGGCAGAGGGAGGTCAAGATGGATGATATCAAAAGTTACCTTTAATGGAAAACAACTTGGGCAGAATGCTCGGAGCAGTCGGTTACTTCAGTGTGGCTTCCTAGGAACCTTTGTCTCACTTTCCTCCCCTGTATTGGAACTGATGCACTGGCCTGTCACCTCTCAGGAGCTCAGCACTGGGGTGAGTCACACAAAGTTTGTCTTCCAAGCTGTCAGCTATGCTTTTGTCGTCCTTAACCCAGGAGAAGGCCATGGAACCAGAACAGTAGATCGTGATGGGGTAGAGAGCAATCACCCAGCTGGCAGGCACTGTGCTCAGCTCCATCACAGACAGCTCGGTCCCCTGTGGCCTCCCCAGCAGGATTGGCAAGGCGGAGAGGGAGGCTGAAAGATGCCAGGGGCTGCGGGCAGGGATGCCCGGCTGAAGTCACTGCTGTAGGGGAGATTGTACTTCTTTGTGGATTTCTTTGATTTAGGTTTTATACATTTTATTTATTGTACTTGAGGTTATCTGCTATGGATTTAACACAGTACCTTTCCCAGAGCCAAGTATGCTTAATTTTTAGACTCACCATGTGGAAACCTTCTTGTTTAGAAATGGATGGAACCTTGTAGCAAAGGCACATGTCTTTCATAAAATGAATTCCAGGATGATAAAGCTGATGCTTATGCAAGAACCCTCTGTGAAATAAAGGTTAGTCTTAATGTATGATTTTAAGTGTAAAATAATATAGTAAATATATTCACCCTCAAATATTTCCATAGATGTGGAATAAGTTATCAGTTTCAAAATGCCCCAAACTGAATGAACCTTGACCAAATAAAATATCTTTGATGTTTAAGCCCAGAGGCTGCTATATAAATCTAAAATATTCTTTATTACTTTTGCTAATCAAAGTATAAGAAGTTGGTCTCTTACTTTGTTAAAGAGCATGCAAAAGATATAAAAATATCTGTCATAAATTTTTTTTTTTCTATTGAGGCAAAGACGTAAGACTTGAAATAAAAGAAAATATTATAGGAGAAACCAAGATGGTGGCATAGGTAAACACCTGAATTTTCTGCCTCGCACAACCACTTCAAAACTACAACTAGAAAACAAAACAGACAGCATCCAGAACCACAGGGAGGCTGGCTGAATGTAAAATCTACAACTAGAAGGAAAGAGAAAAGCACACTGATCTCAGAGGAGGGGCGGAGCTGCGGAAGTAAAGTGTGGAGGTATGGAGGCACATGAGCAGAAAGGGCTGGCAACTGAGTATGAGGTTATCTTTTCAATCAGGAGGGAGATATGAGCTCCCAACTGCTCGGGACTCCAGTTCTGGGCGAGACTCTAGGGACCCAGACTCATATTGGGGGGGAACTGGACTGTCTGGCATTGGGCGGAACTTGAAGGCAGCTTTCTCTCAGAGGTGCTTGCAGCAATTATCGATTACTGCGGGACACTGAGACCCGAGGCCTCTTAGGTCAGGGCTGAGGATCAGCCATAGCTGTTTGCTCTGCCTTGTGGATTCCCTGTAACCCAGCCCCACCCAAGTTGTGCACAGAGGTTTTTGCATATGAATGTCCTGGCCCTTTGCAATCTAAAATTACCTAACAACTGAGGCTGGGTCAGACAGACCCAGAACATCCAAAAGAAGGCCCAGGGCCCCTCAGCAGCTTGCACTGCTTCACAGCTGGGCCTCATCTGGGCATCTCCAAACCCCAAACAAAGAAGAGGAATTTGCAGATCTCTCCATAGCTCCTGCTGTGTAGCCTCAGGCAGAGGCTAAATTAGCTCCTCCTTAGAGATCCAAGAGCCAGTGTACCCAGTGGTCAGAGTGGGACCATCCAGATTACAACTAGTCAGATCCATAGGGACACACTCAGAGGGCAGACTCAGTGAGCACCAAAGCCCACTGAAGCAAGTCTTGCCCCATAAGGGTGTCTCCAGCACTGAAGATCTCCCATCATAGACACAGCTGAATCTCACAGCCAGTTGGCCTGGAGGTCAATTCCTCCCAGTGATACCAACAACAATCAAGGCTTAACTACAACAAGACTGTGCACACAGCCCACAAAGGGGTGCACCAAGGGTGTCCACCTTAGGTAACGGGAGGCTGAGCCACTGGGCCCTATAGGACACCTAGCACACAAAGCCACTTTATCAACACAGGGAAGCAGCGAAAATGTGGAGACAAAGAAACAGATCACAAATGAAAGAAATGGAGGAAAGCAAACTACTGGATATAGATTTCAAAACCACGGTTATAAGGTTTTTCAAGAATTTTCTAGAAACTGCTGATAAATTTAGTGAGACCCTCAAGGATATGAAAAAGGACCAACTAGAAATTAAGTATATACTGACTGAAATAAAGAATAATATACAGAGATCCAAAAGCAGACTAGAGGATCGCAAGAATCAAGTCAAAGATTTGAAATACAAAGAAGCAAAAAACACCCAACCAGAAAAGCAAAAAGAAAAAGGAATCCAAAAATATGAAGATAGTGTAAGGAGCCTCTGGGACAACTTCAAGCATACCAACATCTGAATTATGGGGGTGCCAGAAAAAGAGAGAGAGCAAGATATTGAAAACCTATTTGAATAAATAATGACAGAAAACTTTCCCTACCTGGTAAAAGAAATAGACTTATAAGTCCAGGAAGCACAGAGAACCCTGAACAAAAGGAATCCAAAGAGGACCACACCAAGACACATCATAATTAAAATGCCAAGAGCAAAAGACAAAGAGAGAATATTAAAAGCAGCAAGAGAAAAAGAGTTAGTTACCTACAAGGGAGTACCCATATGATTGTCAGCTGATTTCTCAACAGAAATTATGCAGGCCAGAAGGGAGTGGCAAGAAATATTCAAGGTGATGAATAGCAAGAACCTACAACCAAGATTACTTTACCCAGCAAAGCTATCATTCAGAATTGAAGGTCAGGTAAAGAGCTTCACAGATAAGAAAAAACTAAAGGAGTTTATCAGCACCAAACCAGTATTATATGAAATGCTGAAAGGTATTCTTTAAGAAGAGGAAGAAGAAGAAAAAGGTAAAGATAAAAATTATGAACAATAAATACATATCTATCAACAAGAAAAATCTAAAAATCAAGTGAATTAAAAATCTGGTGAACAGAATAAACTGGTGAATATAATAAAATCAGGGGCATAGAGAGGGAGTGGACTGACAATTCTCAGGGGGAAAGGATGGTGGTGGGTGCAGGAAGAGACTGGACAAAAATCTTACACTTATGGATGAGGACAGTGGGGGTGGGTAAGGGCAGAGGGTGGGGTGGGAGCCGGGTGGAGGGGAGTTATGGGGGGGCGAAAAAGAGGAACAACTGTAATAATCTGAACAATAAAGATTTCTTTTTTAAAAAAGAAAATATTATAAGCTACTCTGTGAGGTTAAGGGTTAGGTAGATTCTAGGTTTTAAAACAGAAAATTCCTTAGAGATCAAATCAACCTTCTTGTTTATGGGATATAATTGAGTCTGTAGCTGTATCTCCGTATGAACATAAAGACCTACTCAAACCAATGCACTGTCCTAACTCCCAGTTGAAGGGTCTCTATGCAGCCTCACTGTTGCACCGCTGAGGGTTAAAACAGGTCCTTGATCCATGACAGCGAGGTGTCAGATAAGCTGGTTCCGTGTGGTTGACCACAGACAGAGATCATGGGCTTACTTTGCTTGTGGAGAAGCACCAGGCCAGGATGGACACTGGGAAGGAAAAGGAAGCTCAGAGCACTCGCGTACAGTGAGCCGTGGAAAGGCGTAAGGAAGGGAAAAGCACGTTAACACGTGTTGTCTGTCCGCTGTGCCCCACCATACTCATTGGTGATTTGTATGTAGCAATGAATATTTACTGAATAGAATAAAGCAATGCTCTCCTTTATTTCTTGCAACAATCCTGCAAGGCATGGTTATTCCTGGCTTCCAGGGCATTGAGGCTATTCAGTCAGTCAGCAAATGTTCATTGTTGAGGACCAGGTCTGTGTTAGATACAGCAGTGCAGAGAGCCCCCCCACCCCCCCGCCCAGGGCCAATTCCATACTTGATTAGAAAGTAGGCATATTGGAGGATGAAGTATGTACAGTCTGTCTCTGAGCTTTATTCCTATGAATTCAGAAACGTCATGCAGCATTTTTAAGATCACAGGGCTTAAAGTATAAAAGTTAAAAATAAAGAAAAAGAAAAAATATATAAAAGTTAGCTTCCCAAGTCAGAACTCTTAAAGAAAAAAAAACTTTGAAGAAAAACACAGTCTGCCATGTGGGAGGGCAGCAGAGAAGATGGTGTCATCGGAGCAAAACCAATCTTGGTTAGAAAATGCCACTGGAAAGAAGTCAATGGGGATAGGAGCAGAGAGCACAGAGGAAGAGGGTACCCTGAGCGCACCCCATATCCAGGACAATGGCCTGGATTCAGACACATGAACCTCGGAGGAGGAATCTGCTGCTGGAGAGACAAGGCTGGAAAATCAGAAGCAGCTGAAAGAGGAGTGTGTGGTCTTTCTAGCAGATCAAAAGGAGTTAGAGGGAAATGAGCCAAGTTTACTGAAAACAACTTTTCTTTTACTGCAGAATTCACATAACAACGCACCCCTTTCTCCCCTGTCTCATATATACCCCCGTGCAAGCCAGCACCCAGGGGCTCACAATTCTCCCTCTGCTGTCCCTCCTATCCCCAACCCCCAGCAATCCATGCAAACCTGTCCAGAGATCTCTTTGACATCCTTGGGACAGGATGGAGGTGTGAGGACACATCTGCTTTCAAAAATCATGGGCCTTATTCTGTGCTTGGTGTCGACTCAGGCTTAGACTGAGGTATCTTAGAGATTCCTCTTATGGGGCAGGACCTCCCCTTGTGCGTCTGAAAGTTGGTTGGGCATGCGTGTGCAGTGTGGCGAGCAAGACACACATATTATGGAATATTTTTTTCTCAGGTTTAACTCGGGGGACTTTCAGCCTGCCTGCTGGAGTTTACCATTCTTAAGTGAAGCACCCTTTCAAAACTGAGGCATGTGAATTTGTGTTGGGTATGTAAATGCAAGAATCTCAATTTTTATGTCCAAAAGGCCTACCATGATGCCCAGCCGGTGTGGCTCAGTGGTTGAGTGTCCACCCATGGATCAGGAGGTTGTGTTTCGATTCCTGGTAGGGGCACAGGCCTGGGTTGTGGGCTCAATTCTCAGTCGGGGGCATCAGAAGGCAGCCTATCGAAGGTTCTCTCTCATCATTGATGTTTTTATCTCCCTCTCCCTCTCTCTTCCTCTCTCTGAAATCAATAAAACATATCCTTACAAAAAGTATTAAAAGAGACCTACCATGAAAAAGTAGAATTGTCCTGAAATCAGGTGCCTCTTACACAGGACTGCAAGACTGGACTGTAATGTTTGAATCTATATGTATCTGTAGTGAAATAAGTGAAATGGAAAAAGTAAAGGGCTTCTGGCTATTGTGTTCACTCTTCTAGACTCCTAGCGCAGAAGAAAATAATGCTCCCCCCAAAAATATGACAACTCAGGACTTCAAATGGATCAGTTGTTTCAAGAGATCCAATTTACTCCAAACACACCCTGTGCCCTGAGAAAATGTGACTAAAATACAAATTGAAACAATCGCAGAACCTGAAAATATTTTCAACTGAAAGGCAGTGTTAGAGACCGTCTGGTTCAGTGGTTATTAACCTTTTAGGAGGAGAAGAGACTGATATAATTTGGGGACTTGTTCTCTGGGGGAGGGGGGTGGGAAGTACATATGTATAACAATGCAATTTGCATAAGATTTTAGGGAGTTTAGGGATTTCTTCAGCCCTGGTTACCAGAGTAAGAACTCCTGAGCTAGTGGGACCCTCAGTTCCTCCATTAAGTCAGAACTCCTCATTTTTCAGAACACAGTGACTTTCCTAGAGTCACATGGCTAACTGGTGTTGGAGCAGGACAAGGACCAGATAGCCCAGTAATCAGCTCATGCTTGATGTGAGTTACCATCCAAATGACAGGCAGCCATGATTGGAGGGACTTACATTACCTAACAAAGTTAAACATCAGGTTTGTTTCTTGTTGTAATTCAAGATCATGCCCTACTGGCTGGCGCCACTAATAACTCTCTAGGTAAGTTCAACCTAAAATAAATTTTTAATTAGGTTGTACTGTTTCCATGTTATAAGTTGCATTTCCTGACCTGCTGTTTCCCTTGTATTTTCAATTTCTTTCTTGTTCCTTTGAAATGTCAAGACAATATATCTCTTTCAAGGGTGGTAGAAAAAAAAATGTTGAGACCAGTCATGATCATCATCCCAGGGATACTACTGCGTATCAGATATTCATACTGCTCCATTGTTGCCTTAAAGTAAAATCAGATTCTAGAATAAACAGGCTTTCAACAGTCCGAGTTGGTATCATTTCTATTGAAATTCATAGGATGGTAATCGAAAGTAGGTGTCAGGTTTTCTGACCAGGCAGGCCTGTTTATCTTAACACACAGGCTTAAAGCATGACTTTCCTAGGACTAACAGACAAGTAGGAGGTATGAAGTTATATATCATTATAATAATGGAGATGATAAACATAATAATATGGGACCATTACTCTTGATTTTGGCAACATTCATGGGCAGGAACAAAAGGTACATAGTTCTTGAGTTCTGGGCATGTGGTCTTTGCCTGACTTCAACTTTTCTCTTCTCAGACAGCAGGTGGGTTCATGACACCTTTCCCTGTTTGTCCCTGTCAGGATGGATTCTGCTACATTAGAAAAAAAAAAAAGAGAGGGGGGTGTCATTGCTTTTTTAGTGATAGAACACACCAGGAAGGTGATAAACTTACAGATATGCTGAAATTGATTAGGACATTTGAGAAAGTATATCTAATGGATTTGCCAGAAATTAGATGTCCCTTCTATCTCCCAATAAACCAAAGAGATTGATTAATTAAAAAATAAATGCTACAAGTAGGGCTTAAGATAGTTATCCTGAGACTTTATGCAGTATTGATAGGAGATTTGATAAACAGTTCAGAACAGATCTTATGGATACATCAGCTATTCAAGGGCAAAGCCATGTTAAGACATTTTTGTATCCTCAATATTAGGTATAAAGTTTGACAAATAGTAGGTGATATGTTTATATACTATATATGTATATGTATAAACATTGTTATATATCTTTTGCTATGTATCTTTATGTGTATAGACATAGACATAGATTTGTGTTGCACTGGTGCTTTCGATGTCGAGTGATTTTTGAGGGTTGCTAAGAAGGCCTTACAGTCAAATTTATCTCTTCTGTGCAGCTGCCTTACAATCTGAGACTCCACTGCTATAGAGTCATTCCTTTATGTTTTGCTTCTTACACTTGGAGTTTTTTAAAATTAATTAAACAACATTTCAGTAACACTTTATCTTGTGACTGCTCAAGAGGGGAGATATAGGCCACAGCCTCTCCCAAATTTATTTTGGTCATAATCTGTTTTCAGGAAACTAATTTTTTCATCCTTGTTGCACAGAATATCCACCGGTAATAGACACTGTGAACTACTTTGCACTATTGTATTATGATTTTATTGCCATAACGTCTGAGAGGGCCCTACAGTGCGTAGAAAACCCACTATGAGATGCTTCAAGTAGTGAAAGGCACTTGCACCCATGTTCCAGATGCTACTAACATTATGAACAACAAGCCTCATTAGTGGTTATGAACATTGTCAGAAAACAGTATGAACAGTTCCATGTTTCTGCATGGTCCGGCCTCTCCAATCAAAAATTACTGGCAACCTGGCTGACAAATTAGGTTAATGGCAAGAGCCCTGAAAATTTGAGACAGTTCAGTACTCAGGGAGATGTACAGGTTCACCTCTCTTGGGGCCACTCATTTGCATTCCGATGGGTTGTAAACACTTAAGGCCTTTTTCATTTCTTCCTAGAGAGGATTTGTTTACATTCCAGAGCAGTTTTTCTCCCTTGTTAGAGGGGCTGCTGTGTAGCTCCTATATAAACTCTGAGACTCATAATTTCAGGACTGCTCTCCTGTGTGCAAAGCCTGCATTTGTATACACAACATCCTCGTGGAGGATACGGGCATGGAAACTAAGGCTGAGATCACCATTAAGTACATACAGTAATCAGTCTGCCTCTGATCCAGAAAACCCATGGTGAGCATCAGGGTGAAATAAATAAATATAGATATTAACAATTTATGAAGATTTTACTATGTTCCAGCACTAAGTGATCCTATATAATCCTATCTAATAAAAGGGTAATATGCAAATTGACCCTAATGGGGGAATGACCAGTTGCTATGATGCACAGTGACCACCAGGGGGCAGACGCTCAACACAGGAGCTGCCCCCTGGTGGTCAGTGCACTTCCACAGGGAAACACCATTCAGCCAGAAACTGGCCTGTGGCTGGCCAGCGCAGCAGTGCTAAGGATGTCTGGCTAATGGCTTGGACCCACTCCCCCTAGGGAGCGGGCATAAGTGGGCAGGTGGACATCCCCCAAGGGGTCCCAGGCTGCCAGAAGGATGTCTGACTGACACCTTAGGCCAGATTCCCCAGGGAGCAGGCCTGAGCTGTTAGTCAGACATCCCCCGAGGGGTCCCAGATTGAGAGAGGGCACAGGCCAGGCTGAGGAACCCCCCCCCCCCCGCCCTGCTTAATGCACAAAGTTTCATGCACCAGGCCTCTAATATATGTATAAATACATTTATTCTTCATCATAACCATATATAAAAATTGATATACAGATTAAGACTGCAGGTCATAACTATCAACCTAACGTCACTCTGCCCATAACTGTTGGGAGGCACTTCTGACCTAAGTCAGAATCACTGGCAATCCGTCTGTTGCTATGCAGTTTCTTGAGAGCAAGGATTTATCTGTTCTGTTCATCAGTGGATCCTTAATGCCTCGGAGAGTGTTGGGCACTCAATAAACATTTGCAGAATTGCTCTACTGCCGTGAGCAGTTAGGAATGTGGGTAACATTTTTGAAAGTGAAATTTTGGGTGACAAGTCACTAACAGAGCTGTCTATGGAATAATTATTTAATTTGACTATGCAAATATTTTACAGTTTCAATGAGCAGATCAGGGAAATATGCAGGACCTTAAAATGAGCCACAGGCAGAAAACATTTAGATTTGGTATATATGACTTGAGAGTAAACTGAATTCATTCCAAATGGAATAAACGAAAAGCATTTACCGTTACACACTGAACGAAGAAAGAACAATGCTGTCTCATCACAGTATAGATTAATTTCTTTGCATCATAATCAGTATAACAGTTTCCTAAGAAATTAATAAAATTTAGTTCAGTTTGGCTGATTTTATTAGAATACAATTTACATGCAAATAGAAAGAAGGATTTTGACCTTAGGTGGTAAGTTTATTTACTGTATATTTTGATGTAATCCATTAATTACTACAATGAATTGTGTTAAATATGTAATCTGATTCCTATTGTAGACAAGCTTTAGAATACTGAGTTTGGAACCATATGTCTGGACATACGGAAACTGAAGCAAACTGATTTAACATTTAAAAAAAATAAGATATAGCTCTCTGCAATTTTAAGATTTATAATAGCTGAAGAGCAGATGAACAATGAATTTCGATACTTGCTACATGACTGTGATAATCAATGCCAAATTAGGGAACAACTGCAGCTAATGGAGAATATAAACAGAGGTTTTAATTGGACTAAAGGGACTCCCAGTGCTGCTAATAATGGATTTTGAAACACACAAAATACATGTCCTCTAGCAACCACTCTTAATAAAAGAGTGGGCCAAAAATAATTTTTTGCTGCAAGCTAATCCATATATGCACACTGCAGTTACCATTAAATTAACGACTTTTAACTTCATGTTTATTATATCATTAAGCTCAGGGACCTACATATATTTTTAATTATCACTTCAGTATTGTAATTCAATTGGATATGTGATTCATTTTAAAAGACAAAGCCATTATTTCTTTCAACTAGTGAAATCATGAGCATGATGGGGATTTCTCAGGGTAAATGTGCTAAAATTATTATTACATTTACTCTGATTCTTTTTGAGCTAGGGCTGTATTTTATTTCATATTATAAAAAAGCTATTGAAATTTGTAACTCAAAATTTGTCTTAAGAGACTTCAAAATTAGAAACCACCTCCTCCTTTACTCTCTTCCAGGCCCTATTACCATCTCTTGCTTTCACTATATTTACATTTTTAAATAATTTCATCTATGGAATTTCTAAGCTCTTTCTGACCTTAGAGTTTATCAAATCTCTCGGACTTTGCATCTTTTGCTTCTGCTCTACTGAATTTTGTTTTGAAGCAAAGGTTCCTATTGAATAACATGTCAACTTCCTGAAGCTGGCCTGATACTTTGTCATTAATTTCAAGTTTTATCCTACTGTGACCAGATAACATTCTTTTCGTAGTTGTAATTTATGGAAGTTTTCTTTGTACCTAGTATATGGTAAAGTAGTTTTGGAATGCGCCATGGAACTAGAGAAGACATTATTTATATTCATTGTGTTGATGGGAAGGATGTCAATATATCCTACTTTATTAATTGTGTTGTTTTGGTTGAATATATGTGTTACTTCTTCCCCAGTGGAAAGAGATAGTCAACTTTATAGTTGTTCATAATGTGACTGAAGTCCTTGTCTCTGCCCCTTGCCTCATCTACAGTTTTATAGATAAATTTTTAGAAAAGAAGCCAGTAATGTGCTAAAAGAATAATATGCCAGAAATGTAAAGTTGATTCAATGTTAGCAAATATAGGAATTGATAGAGAAAAGGGGAAAATTTAAGTGGTGGTTTACTAGACGCTAAAAGGGTATGTAATGAAATTTACCATTACTTCTGATAAAAATTATTTAAGAGCATGAATAAGCACTTGCTCAGAATAATAATATATATATTATTTAGGGGTGATTTATAAAAACGCCCTGAGTTAGAAAGACAGAGACATTTCCCCTGGAAGCAATAACACGGCAAAGGTGTGTATTATGGCCATTGTTATGTTTGTTCTGTAGGAACTATGCAACAGAAGATAAGAAAAAGAAGTTAAAGATATATGAACTCGAAGGAAAGAGTTAAACTTATCCTTATTTTTGTGTACCTAAAAAATTTAGGAATAAATTCAATGCAAAATGTACAGGGTCAATATGAAGAAAAAAAATTCTATTATTAAAAAAAGAGGACTTATTTTAGTTTTAATTATTTTTTATTGTAGTAAAATATACATAGCATAAAATTTAACATTTTAACCTTTTTTTTAAGTACATAGTTCACTGGTATTCACATTGTTGTGCAACCATCACTAACATTCATCTCCAGAATTCTTTTATCTTGCAAAATAGGAACTCTATACTTATTAATTAATAACATGTTATTAATCACTCCCCTATACTCCTACAACCATCATTTTACTTTACTGGTATGTCTCTGTGAATATAACTAAGTACCTCATATAAGTGGGATTATATTATTTGGATTATATTCCTCAGCATATGTCCTCAAGGGTTATCCATGTTGTAGCATGGGCTAGAATTTCTTTCCTTTTTTAAAATGTATTTATTTATTTTTGTCTAAAGTCTAGACAGAAATCTATATTATATCCTGAGATAAGAAATCTCAATATCATAGAAAAGTTAATGGTATTAGACAACCTAATAAAGAAAGTATCAAGAAGTTTGTGAAGAGTACCATAAGAAAATAAATGATAAAACTATAAAAGTCAACTCAGTGTAGTACTGCCTTGTATATAAGTGTGATAGACAAATAAAAATGAAAAGAAAAATGCAGAAATAATTCCAGTACAAGTAGGTATTTGATAAATACGACTGTGACTAGAAGGTTAAAATTGTTCCAAAACAATAAATATTGTTAAGATTTATGCTATAAATCTAGAAATATATACTTGATTTATGCCTCACATTTTAAAATTAGTTCCAAATGAATTACATACTTAAACAGTGTTTTTTTTTAAAAAAAAAAAACAGAAATATTTAAATATAATTAGAAATATTTTCATAATCTCAAAGTTAAGGGCATTTTAAGTATGACACAAAACCCAGGAATATGAAAGAAAGCAGTGATAAATTGACAAAAGATTAAAATTTTGCATAACCAAGTTCCCTATGATCAAAGATAAGATGAATGAAAAACTCAGAAATATATTTGTAACCCCTATCACAAAAGTCTAATATAAAAAGATCCTTAGCATTACTCACAATGAGAGAAATGGGATAAAACAGAGATAGCTCCCACTTATCAGTTTGGCAAAGATTGAAAAGTTTGATAATACATGTTCAGGTGAGGGTGAGGAGCTGTCCCTCTCAGCCTCTGTGGAGGGCCTCTAACAGAATGTTTTTAAACTCCAAGTACACATGACCTTAATCCAGCAATTCCACTTCAAGGAACTAGCACACATATGTGCTCAAACATATATGAAGTGACACAAATAAAGTTCATTCCTTTTTGTTTGTTGGTTGGTTTTAAAGAATAGTGTATTGATTTTTAGGGAGAGAGGAATGGAGAGGAAGAGGGAGCGAGAAACATCCTTGTGAGAATACAATAGCGATAGGATGCCTCCAGAATGCCCCCGACCTGGGATCAAGCCTGCAACCGGGGCATGTGCCCTGACTGGGAAGCAAACCAGCAACCTCCTGGTGCACAGGATGATACCCCACCAACTGAGCCACACCATCCAGGGCAAAGTTGATTCTTTGCACCAGTGTTCTAACAGAAAATGATTAGAAACAAATGTTCTTTGACAGGGAATTGGCTAAACATATTGTAGAACATACACAGTGGGATGTAGTACATACAACAGAACACTATAGAATAATAAAATCTAGAAGCATAAAATGTTAGGGAAAATGATAGGTATGGGCATAATACAAAAATGAAAATTTAGGGATGATTTATAAAAAGGGCATGAGTTAGGAGGTTGACATGGATTCTAGAATTGGATGTATCTTGTTTTTATCAACATGGGAAACATCATTTAAATATTTAGGGGATTCACATGTATGTGTGGTGTTTTACTGCAAACTTTTGTTTGCCTGGCTTCCCATCCTATATAATAAAGAGGTAATATACAAATTGACCATCACTCCAACACACAAGATGGCCACCCCCATGTGGCCAAAGATGGCCGCCACCATGTGGACACAAGATGGCTGCCACAAGATGGCCAGCAGGGGAGGGAAGTTGTGGGTGATCAGGCCAGCAGGTGAGGGCAGTTAGTGGTGACCAGGCCTGCAGTGGAGGGCAGTTAAGAGGGAACCAGGCCTGCAGGGGAGGGCAGTTAGGGGTGACCAGACTGGCAAGGGAGGGCAGTTAGGGGTGACCGGGCCAGCAGGAGAGGGCAGTTAGGAGCAATTGGGCCGACAGAGGAGCAGTTAGGTGTCAATTAGGCTGGCAGGGGAGTGGTTAGGGGATGATCAGGCTGGCTGGCAGAAGTGGTTGGGGGCAATCAGGAAGGCAGGCAGGCAGGCAAGCAGTTGGGAGCCAGCAGTCCTGGACTGTGAGAGGATGTCTGCCCATTTAGGCCCGATCCCAGTGAGCCTAAATGGGCAGTTGAACATCCCTTGAGGGGTCCCAGATTGGAGAGGGTACGGGCTGGGCTGAGGGACACCCCCTCCTACCCCCATGCACGAATTTCGTGCACCGGGCCTCTAGTTTGTGATAAAACAAATGGACTGAAAAGAGTTAACAAAGAAGGAAAAACAAAAGCAATTGTTTTCAGCCTTAATGGGTTTTGTAGGCAGTCAGCCTCTAGCATGGTTGCTATGAAGATATAAGTGGCAAGCAATTATTCCAGCTTCTGTCTGCTGGATCAGAGGTTAACTGAAAAGTCAAATATTAAATAATACCTTACACGATGTCTGCTTATATTTTTATAAAGAAATAATATTTCTTGTGTTCTAACATCTCATTATGTTTTGACCCAAAAGCAATAGTAAATGCATGTCTTTGGAATTCAGTCTCTCTAGTAAGGATGTAAAAAAAAAAAAAATCCAGTTCCCATTTGTTTGCTAGTTAATAAAATGAAAACTTGGTAGCACGTTTCAGGCATTAGAGAAGTTGCGAGAGCAACTTAGTGGCAGGGACAGGGCGGGGATCCAGTCAGTATCTCAGAGTCAATCAGCATTCCGTTGTAAAGGGAACCGGGAACCGGGATGTTATGGGAACCTGCAGCTATTCATATGAAACCCAATGGCACAAACTGCAGATTCACAAATGGTATGGAAGTCTGTATGTTTCCTTGGACTGTCGTAACAACGTACTACAAACTACGCGGCTCAGAACAAAGACCTTGTCACAGAGTTCTGAGGCCAGGAGTCAAGTGGACAGCTGGCAGCACTGTGCTCCCTCTGAATGCCCGAAGGCCGAGTCTGTGCCAGGCCTCCTGCCTGGTTTCTGGCAGCCTCTGGGTGCTCCTGGACTTAAAGGTAGTCTACTTCTCCCTGTGTCTCTCCACCTCATCTTCCCTCTGGGCTTGTCTGCCTCTGTATTCAAATTTCCCCCTTTGATAAAGACAATAGTCACATTGGAGAAAGGCCCATCCTAATGACCTCATTTTAACCTGATAACTATCTAAATACCCAGTTTCCTAATAAAGTCACATTCTGAGGTACTGGTGCTAGGATTTCAACATCATTTGGGAGGATACAATTCAACCCAAAATGGTCTACCCTTTTCCCTCCACCCCCATTATATCCTTCCCTCATGCAAAATATATTCACCCCATCTCAACATCCTGAAAAATATATTCACCCCATCTCAACATCCTGAAAAGTCCTCATTACTATCGACTCATCTAAATTATCAACATCATAAACTCAAAGTCCCAAATCTCATCATTTAAATGGTCCAAGTGAGGTATGGGTGAGAACAGGGTGTGATTTATTTTGAGGCAGATAGCTATATTTACTGATAGAACTTGTGAAGAGCACTCTGGTTTATAAAAGCACTAAATCCAAAGACCAAATATACAATTAGCCAATCTGGGTGTACATATTAAGTGCTGCAACGTGAAACCAGAGCAATGATTTCAAGCCTACACTCTAGAGATGAATACCTATCCTTTCCTAGTTTTCTGAAGGCATTTTTAGTTGAAGGAACCTAGAAACAAGGAATTGCCTGTGTAATAATCAATGGGAAAATTTTAATCTATCTCAATATCACACAACAAAGCCCAATTTAAACTCTTAGCACTACTCCTGAACCCCTCTTACACCTTATCCAAGCCGTTCCAAACTTATACCCAGTTGTCTTCAGCTTACTTGTAAAGGAAATCCCCCCCCTCCTTTTTCAAACAAAATATCTCTGAATATCATGTATCACACTGGAGTTTGGTGGAATTGTGATAAGTATTTTTCTAATGTATCTTAAGTAAGATTTTATCCTTCCATGAGTGATTTTTTTTCAGTCTTACATGAGTTAGGATCAAAGAAAATTAGTATCACACACAAGACCCCGTGCACATTTTGCAAATGCTCACACTGAAGCACGCTGTTGCTTCCTCAGTTATGAGGGATAATACGGAGGAGTGTACTCAGGGTTCCCAATTTACCTTCATATCAGGGAGAGACAATAGACAGTGGCATGGAATGTGGGGAGAAATTCAGAGGGAGAAACGTTATACAAATGGACAATGAGCAGACCATCTAGAACAACAGAACTGAACACAAGGTCAGGCCAGAATGGTCAGGACCTGATCAAGAACTTGGACTTTCTTATTTTTTAAACCCTCACTTCCAACTCAGGACAAACCAGAGAAAGCCCACTGTGCTCCTGACACCAACTGTGTAAGAGGCGCCCTCCCCAGTAAGCCTGTCTCCACCTTCCCCAGGCCAACAGCTTTCAGGCATTTCGGTTCTTATAAGTGTATTTCTAATATCACATGATCTCACTCATCTAGGGGAAATAAGGAACAACATAAACTGATGAACAAAAACAGACGGTCAAACCTCAGAGGGAAGGTAGGGGAGGGTGGGGGTAAGGGGGAGAGATCAACCAAAGGACTTGCATGCATGCACATAAGCCTGACCAGTGGTCACAGACAACAGGGGGGTGGGGGCATGAGTGGGGATGGGGTTTGGGATAGGAATGGGGGGATGAGGACAAATATGTGATACCTTAATCAATAAAGAAATTTTAAAAAAAACACCAAAAAACAAAAAAAACAAAGCCTTCCTTCTGTTCACTATCGCACTTTCTTCATCTTCCGTGTACCTTTGAATCTCTGCCAAATGCAGGTGATGGGGCAGACTTCTGTGCAATAGCAATCTCTGAATAAATGGCCTCTGCTTGTTCTCATGTGGGTGGTCTTCATTTATTTTCACAGAACACTTAACCTTAAAAGCTGAGGGAAATGGCTCAGATGAAAATCCAGACCTGGGATCATTTACTCCAGAGTACAGCAGCTCAAAGCTGCCCACCCCGCAAAGGGAGCGGTGCTCTCTAAACAGCTCCATTCTATTTCTAGAAGTTATAATTATTATATAAGATTTATTATATAAGATCTTATTATATAAGATTTTTCCTGTATTTTCAGGAAAGAACATAATGAAAAAGCCGTTAGAAGTATTTTAAAGGTATGGAGACTGCTAACTGGTATTCACTTGTCAATTTGCTCTTTGGAAGATGAAGAATGATTATGAAGAATGAGTAACAGGTCATATCCTGTTAATGCTCAAAATACCAATATTCCAGTGTAATTCCATACATTTCAAAATGCCCACGGAAGCCACAATGCCATCTTCCCGAATTACATTCTTAAGTGATCCCTAAAATTTATTTTTTTAAAGTGTATGAGCTCTATTTAAACTAATCAGAGTCATGTAGCATGTTTATGCATTGTAGACTCTGAGCTCAATTCCCAGCAAACATCCAATGCCTAGAACTACACTGTGGGGTAGAAAATGTCATGCTGATGGCATCTTATTAAGAGCTAAAAACTGGGTCACCTCAGCAAATTCTCATTGTATTGTGTTCAACTTTGTACATGAATTTTCCCAAAGAAACTCATTATTTTAAGTGTGTAGAAACTTTTTTTCAACAGTTAAAAAAATATATTAGTGACTCAGTAATTGATCACCATGACTCATTTCATTACAACCAGTATACACTAAAGAGAATGAGCTTAAGGTAAAATAACGAAGGCCATACCAACAAAATATTTGGATAAAATATCTATAGGGGGTACTCTCAGCCTCGTAACCTCAAGGGGTATATCTCTTACACCATATGTAATACGTCAAGGTACATTTTATGTACATGTCTGCCTTCTTTTAACAGGCCTTAATTCCCTTAAGAATAAAGACAGTGCTTTATCAGTGCTTAAGAATCCCAGCACCTTGTTTCCAGAATAAAAGAGAGTACGTGCTTAATAAGTGTGGAATAATGAATAAATGAATGAGTGAAATTGTCGTTGTCTTTACTTCCCTCTCTTGGCACTGACAGTATTTATGGCAGTAGGTATCAGGAGTGCCTGAAAGGACATAAAAGCATGGTTTCGGATTTGGTAAAATCTGAGGCCCCAGTCCAGTGAATATTAGCTTTGAAACTTGAGGTGAATAAATTATAAAAATGTTAACTTCGCTGTCAAGTTTCTATAATGAGAGTCAGCTTATAGTCGAGCGAGGCAGGTATGTCATTCTCAGTGTTCACCAACAGGCACTAAAACCTTTCATTCCAATTCAAGAGAGGCAGGAAAAGCTACACCTTGGTAGAATTAACAGATTGGTTGAAATTTGTACTGGAGATTCTGCCATAATTACGATGGAAAAATATAACAGTGAACATCTCCAAAGATTTTAAAGGTCCCCAGTACAAAGATTGCAGATATTAAACCTAGTGGTTGATACTCATCCTTTGCTGCTGGACTTAAGTTCTTTAGGAAAACATTGTTGGGTGTTTAAGTACAGTTGCTTGTACTCTGTGTATTAACAGATATTTAAAAGGACCTTAGTGAGAAGACTGTGGGGTGATTCATGCATCAAATAATAGTTGTACGCTCGTAAAAACAAGATACCTCCTCCTCCTGTGATTATTGAGTTCTATGAGACAACAGAGCGATTCTCCATTAGGCTCTGTCAGGAGTTAGGGCCACCCTGTACCTATTGAGCCTCATCTTCCTTCTCTTCTAAAATACAGGATAAAGCTAGTTTATTTCTAAACCATTTTCTTGTTCTAAAATTGTAAATGCTCTGAGAATGATAACTTTGTAAAATAATAGAAAACATTGTTTCTTGCATCTACTTTATTATAACGCTGTGTCAATATAGGAAGGGCACCATATTTAGTTCTAGGTTATATTATCCCTTCATGGAAGCCACAGTAATAAATAACATGGTCCAAAAAGATTTGTAGTAGAAAGATTCTTGTAATTTACTGCTCAGATGCCAATAACTTGAGTGGTTCTTTTTTAACAAGCTGAACTTTCCGGCCTCAGCTTGATTTGATTGTAAGATTAGAAACCTGATTTCTGCCCTGACCAGTTTGGCTTGGTGGATAGAGTGTCAGCCTGCAGACTCAAGGGTCCCAGGTTCAATTCCAGTCAAGGGCATGTACCTTGGTTGCGGGCACATACCCAGTAGGGAGTGTGCAGGAGGCAGCTGATGGATGTTTCTCTCTCATCTATGTTTCCAACTCTCTATCCCTTTCCCTTCCTCTCTGTAAAAAATCAATAAAATATATTTCTTTAAAAAAAACTGATTTCTGCACTGTTATTTCAAATCCAATTGTTAATTCTCTCTAAATAATAGAAAGTGTTTACATAAAAGTTATTATTATCTCTAAATCATAGAACTGTTGCAAACATCTTACATGGAGAAAACCTACTTTAATTAAGACTTCTTTTGTACTTTAGTTATTTGCCTTAAAATTCTGTAAAATCAGATTTTTATTAATCAAAAATTTAAATACATAATGGTAGCTTTTATTTGGAAGAATCTACAATAATAAATAAGAATCACCCCAAATTCTGACTATAATATAAAAGATGGAAATTTAGAGAAAAATGTTAACTGACTGCTTTATGAATATTATCTTAAACTAAAGGCATAGGATCATAGAATTAAAAAAAAAAAAGATGAAACTCACTTTTGAAACTATATGGACCAAAATTCTTACTTCACATAAAATAAAACTGAGGTTGCAGCTGGGACCTGGCTGGGGCCTCACCTATTCAGTCTGGCCTCCAGAAACCCCATTGTGTGGACAGAGCTAGGGTTATGTGGACAGAGCTAGAGTTAATCAGGATCACAGGAACTGGTCCAAGCGAAACTAACTTTTAAGAGACTGATACCAAAAGCAAAGTGTCAATATATTAATTTCACATATTTGGCAAAGGAGGCATGAACATACAATGGAGTCAAGACAGTCTCTTCAACAAATGGTGTTGGGAAAATTGGACAGATACATGCAAAAAAAATGAAACTAGATCACCAACTTTCACCATACACAAAAATAAACTCAAAATGGATAAAGGACTTAAACATAAGACAGGAAACCATAAAAATACTAGAGGAATCCACAGGCAGAAAAATCTCAGACATATACCGAAGGAACTTCTTAACTGATACTGCTCCTAGGGCAATGGAAGCTAAAGAGAAAATAAACAAATGGGACTCCATCAAAATAAAAAGCTTTTTCACAGCAAAAGAAACCATCAAAACAACAACAAGAAAGCCCACTGCATGGGAGAACATATTTTCTAATGATATCAACGATACGGGTTTAATCTCCAACATTTATAGAGAACTCATACAACTTAACAAAAAGAAGATAAACAACCCAATCAAAAAATGGGCAACTGATCTAAATAGACACTTTTCGAAAGAAGACAGAAAGAAGGCCAAGAGACATATGAAAACCTGCTCAAAGTCACTAATCATCAGAGAGATGCAAATCAAAACAATGCGGTACCATCTCACACCTGTCAGAATGGCTATCATCAACAAATCAACAAACGACAAGTATTGGCGAGGATGCAGAGAAAAAGGAACCCTCGTGCACTGCTGGTGGGAATGCAGACTAGTGCAGCCTAAATATTTTTAAAATATATTTTTATTGATTTCAGAGAGGAAGGAAGAGGGAGAGAGAGATAGAAACATCAATGATGAGAGAGCATCACCAATCAGCTAGGATCGAGCTTGCAACACAGGCATGTGCCCTGACGGGGATTTGAACCATGACCTTCTGGTTCATAGGTCAATGCTCAACCAATGAGCCAAGCCAGCCGGGCGAATTTGACCTAAATGTTTTTACCTACAAAAGAAATAGGAAAATAACACTGGTGGATCTTCATATTATTAAAAAAAATCTCAATAAACAATATTCATTGAAAATGACAGCACAGCAAAGGATTTTAGTGGCTGTTGCCATTGAGCTACAGGAACAATAAATCTGAATACATTAAATGAATATAACTTAAATCCACTACGGGTTCTGCTCTAACTCTCCAACAAAATGGATGCTGTAGAAGTCACCAATAATCTCCCCATTGGTAAAAGTAATAGTCAATTCTCAGGTCTTATTTTACTTGGCATCTCTGTGGCAAATGACAGCTGATTCTTCTTAAAATATTATTTCTCAACAACATTTTCCAAACTCGGTTGCTCCTCCTCTGTCTCCTTTACTGTTTCCTCATCTTGTCTCTGATCTCAACACTCTCATCTCTGGACTTTGGTCCTTGAATCTCTTCTCCTAGTATCTGCATTCATACCCTAGGGCAGTGGTTCCCTAAGTGTGGTCCTCAGACAGGCAGCATAATCATGACCTAATTCTTCATAAAAGAAGATACACAAATGGCCAATTGCACATAAAAGCCTCCATGTCATTAATTATAAGAAAAGCATAGGTTAAAACTGTGAAGAGGAACCATTACACACCCATTAGAAAAGAGAAAATTGAAAGGTGACATATCTACTGCCTGAAAGGGGAATGAGACAACTGGAATTTCTCCTACACTGCTAGTCGGAATGTAACATGGTATAGCCATTTGAGAAAAGAGTTTGGCAGTTTCTGGAGAAGTTTAACATACAACTTCCATCTGTTCTTGCCTTTCCAAGCCTTGTAAACAGAAAGCCTATGCCCACACAAGACTTAACATTTTTAACTCATCTCAGTAAAACCTACCCTAACTACTTTTTATAAAATCCCCTCTTTTGTGTAGTCTCTGTCTGCTGTGTCCATCCTACTTTATTTTTCCCAGAAATGATCTCCTTATAACATTTTTTATGTATGTTATCTGTGTAGCTTTGCTAGAATATAAACTTTATGAGTACAGGGATTCTTTTCTGTTTTGTTTATTCCTATGTCTCCAGAACCTAGAACAGTATCTGGCATAAATGCTGATACCTGTTGCATGAATAAATGTCTGCCAAGAAGTATCCAAGCCATAACCAGTTTAGCTCAGTAGACAGAGTGTTGGCCCATGGCCTTGAAGGCTCTTGAGTTCATTTCTGGTCAAGGGCATGTACCTCAGTTGCAGGCCCAATGTCTGGCCACAGTCAGGCTGTGTGTGGGAGGTAACCAATCTATGTGTCTCTCTCACATTGATGTTTCTTTCTCTCTGTCTCTCCCCCTCCTTTTCACTCTCTCTAAACATCAGTGAAAAATTTCCTCGGATGAGGACTAAAAAAAGAAAAAGAAAAAAAGAAGTATCCAAGAATCCATGTCCCCTGAACCTGGTAGCACAAACATAATTTATTGCTCTTTGGACTCCCCATTTCTGGACTTTGTTTTTTGTTTTTGTTTATCAAACTATTATGTGCAACATAATTTATTAGATTCTTGTTTTCTTTGTAATAAATCTACTCCAGTTATAACTTCTTTTTTTCTTTTTCTCTCTAGTTATGATTCTTTTAGATAACCTGTTAGTCATATTTATTGCTTTTGAGATGATAAGGTAGTAGCATCATTCATGGTAATAGGTAATACTTATTAACGGCTTACTCTATATGAAACATAATATTAATGCTCTATATGCATTTTCTCTTTTAATCCTTCTGACTACTCTACAATAAGTGTTAGTCTTCTCAACACACCACAGGTGAGAAAATCAAGGGACGGAAGGCTAAAAAATTTGTGCAATGTCAAACAGATATTGACTATACCTAAATTATGAACTCAGGCCCATATTCTTCAACTAATTACTGACCCTATTACTACTTACAAATAATCAAATCAATTAGATATTGTTTTTATCTACTTAACTTTCAAAAAGTAATCTAATTTCTAAGTTCTTGGAGGGGAGGTATATTGAAGGCCATTACTGTATTCTTCTGTAGGACTAAATGCCCTGAGAGGTACATAAAGTCACTTGGTCACACAGCTAGCTGATGGCCGAGCCAGGAGTGGCCCTATGATCCTAGGGACATCTTTCTCCTTTTCCATGATATCACAGTTGACATAAGCCATAATTTCTCTAGCAAATTATAGGTTTGTGATTATTTCCCAGGTGACTACTTAAATACTTTTGGCAAAAGACTTCTGAATAATTCTCAATTATTCCCAGGAATCAAATGTAGTAAAAGCAGAAAACAAAAAACAAACAAACAAACAAAAAATGCATTCAAATTCCTAACAAGCACCTTGAGAAAAAGTGGAATAATGTAACAAGTCAGATTTAAATCTGAAATGTTATACAGTGATTTCCTTCTTTCCTCAACCATCTAATCCTTCTGGAAGACTAATTGAATGTAAGTATATCTTAATATTTGCATTTTAGAGAACTAGAATGGGCTTGCAGTAAATAAAAGGAATTCTGACTTCTGCCTTCAATCAGGGACTATGCTTGAGGTCAGGCCAGTTGACTAACAAGGATGTCCAGACAAGGGAATAAATGAAGATAACAGGGCAGGAAGGTTATTTCCCATTCTCTTTTATCATAAACACATCCAGAATCTAGAAAAATTCATCCTCTCTAAAATGCGAACATTGTGCCTTTTGAATGAAAAGAACATGCCAATAGCTACTCTAGTCACTTGGCATAATCTTCATACAGTAGATATTCCTTTAGTGTTTTGCCAGAGGCAACGTTACTAAATTCAGTTGAATTTAGTGAGCCAAACTTTTATTAGCTTTCAATTCTATATACTAACTGTGCAAAGTTTTGAAAGACATACAAATATGAGAAAAATCTGATTACCATCCTCAAAGACATTATTAGCTAGTATGGAAATAAAGGAGTTCGTAGAGCCATCATTGTTATGAGAAGTTGATGAGACAGTCAAGTAGACATGCCTGCAAAGTTCAATGAGGACTGACATTCAGGAAAATTTCAAGATGTAAATATAAACTAGGAATGATCTACCCAGAGGTAAGACTGGAGAAGGATAAGACGGTGGAGATACATTAGTTACAGAGAACTCAATAGAGCCAGGGAGATGGAGGAGGAAGCAAAATGAAATAATGAGTAGTTTGTTTAATTGTATGAAATTAAAACATAAGGAGAAAAACAAAAAGCATTTTAAATGGTGCAGAATGAAGATGGGGTAAGCAATGAATTAACGATAGTGGTTTATGTTCAGTCTACTGACATTACATCTGGGAGAATGCTAAATTACATTTAAGCATACTTTCAGGAAACCATCAATGAATTTTTGGTAATCGAGAAGAAATAGAGTCAAGAAAGCTCTGAATTTTAACCAGATAAAATAAATAATTTTGCCCATATTCAATTGTTTTATTAAGAAAGACAAGGTGACGGGTATTACATATTTAAAGAAAGCCCTTACCATTACATTAGCAATGATGCAAGAACCACATGGTAAGTACATGATTGTAATGAGTTGGGGTATCAACAATTTAATTCATTTTAAAACAGAAACAGGTACAATTATATTTAGTTATTAAAAGGATAAGTAGTTTAAAACATATCTCCCAGTTGTAGGTCATAATTATAGTTGCCCTTCACATGTATAAACTTATAATGTGAGATAGTCTTATTTGTACCATTAAGCTTAAATTTCCTCTTCTGATCCTCGGTGTCAATCACAGAGGATGTGGGAAATGAAAGATTTCTATACTCTTTAGACACTCATTTTTAATCACCTATCAAATGCAAAGCCTGAATGGTAAGAATGAGAAAGATGACTAGATTAAATTCAAGCTGCATAATCAAGGAATCTGAGAACATTCAATTTTGTGAAAATTAAAAATAGAGTACATTTGAAGGTATTTTAAAGAGGGGACTGAAAGTAAAATGATAATTTAAACAGGAAGAGAGTTCTAAAGAAAAGCCTAAAAAGCTGTTTGAAAGGGTTTCTATTGAGGTAGTACAATGCTATGTGAAATCTTTACATGCTGTTTGTTCTGAATGCATGTTCTCTCAATCGCTGAAAAGAACAATGAACAGCAAGTGTCGATTTTTTACTTAGTATACTAACTGGGGAAAGAAAACTTTTTAAAAGTTTGTCTTGACAGCATCCTGTGACAGGATCTCATAATGATCCCTGTTCTGCTACTGAATCAACCTAACCTCGTTTCTGAGCTTCTCCAAGGTTCTAGAATTTAGAACTGACATCTCATGGTCACTGTGACCCCTCCCTGTCACTCTTTTGCCACCCTCATAAGTTTCTTCAGCTGCCTCCTTTCTGCTCCTAGAGTTACCAGTGTGTCACAGCTTTTGACTTGAGTCTAACACTACTCGAAGTCTACTGAGTTTCAAGGCCTTTTATCTTTACCAGGTTTACTTGAGCACCAAAGGTCAAGTTCTCTGGAAGGATAGAGTTCATGGAATAGATCTTTAGGAGGAATCAATACCTGTGAAAGGAAGTGGGCAGGGAAGCAGGTTTGGAAAGGAAGGGAAACTCTGATATAGCCTGACAGAACCTCACCCAACCACACATCACTTTCCATAGCGTTGGCTCTAAGAGTGCCTGCATTGGGTTTTTATTCCACAGTCCACACCTCCCAGTCCATCTAGACCAGTGGAAAAGCTGATAACGTCAGGAGTCACAGAGGCAGCTGTTTTTGTTGACTAGAACTTGAAAAAGCTGACAGCTTAAAACTGTGAAGACTACAGTCTCCACACGGAGGCAACATCCACGCCTGACACGTTAGCAGCCATATTAGTTTCCTGAAAATATATATTTAAAAAATTTGGCGGTTTCAAGAACATGGATTTTGTAGGCAGAAAGACAAGTATTTGAGTTCCTAAATCTTCCAGTTGCTAGATGATTTAGTTTGGAGGAATTATTTAATTGATCCAAGTCTCTTTCTAGTTATCTGTCAAAAAATGATTGCACACACTTATTTGGTGGTTATGAGTATTTAATGAGACCAGAAATTCAGATTTCTTAGAATAGTGCTTAAATCAATGCTTCCTTGGCTGTATTAACTCATTAAATATTGTTGTCTAGCCTCTATTTCTCAAAATATTATAATCTCATCCCTTTCATGAAATTGACTTTTATTGGTTCTCTACAACTCCAGTAAATTCTGATCCATTACCTTTTTAGCCCCAAGCTTTATTGAGCTATCATTGACATAAACATTGTGCAAATTTAAGGCCTACAACCTGATGATTCAATACAGTTATGTATTGTAAAATGATTGCCTACTTTTCACTTATTAATTGTTCACTTCTGTGTTTAAGTGTATATTTCAATTTACCTGCTGATGTAAAGTCTCAATTCTCAAGCCCAACATCTTAAACTTTTACTAGTTCAGAGACAGTAATTAAATCTTGAAAAAACTTGACTCTTATGATAAAACCATTTGAAAATTAATAACAGAGGAACTTCTGAAATACAAGCAAAGCAGAAACTTTCAAAAAATGTATTTAAGATATGAACTGATCAAGAAAACAAAGAAAGGATCACAACATGAAACAGGCATTGCTTCAGAAAATTACAATATGCTCGTATCTAGAGTCAAGCTCAAGTAGGTCTTCTTTATGCATTAATTTTCTACTCCTCCTGTCTTTTGATCTGCAAGATAAGCTGCATTATGATAGATAAATCAGATAACCAATTGCCATATATGACTATCTAAAATATTAGGTATTTTTCCAGGCTGCAAATGATGCTTATAAATACATTTCTTGGTTAATGACTCTGTACAGTCCATCTCTAGTGAACATCTTATGTATGAATATTGTGATCTTTATGCATTTTATCTAGACTTGTCTTTTCAAAATTTTCTATCTATTGGATAGCAACCAATTGCCTACATTTTTAGGCTGTCAATCAACTACTCTACAAGAACGGATTTGCCATCCTGGATTCCAGAGTCCACTTCCCTCTCAGTTCCACATAATCACACCCTGATTGTCATAGGCCATAGATGACTTAGATTGGTTTCTCAGATTCATTATGACTGAACTCATATTCTTTTTTACCCATATCCAGACCAACAACTTTTTGTATCTAAGTTTAACACTAAGGATCTCTCTGGGTTTTTGGTTCTATCCTTCAAAATCCATCCTGTCTAGAATCATCCAAATCAGGAAAATCACAGACAAAACTCTAGTTTAAGGATCCTAGCAGTTGCCTTTTCCTCGATGTTTTATGTGCCGTTTTTCCCCAACTTGAATTTTTCTTACACACTGCTTTTGGTTTGAACTTCAGAAACAGAATACTTATCATATTAGTGCTACTCAAGAGTTCACAGTAGTTCCTATTAGTCTATTCAATAGACTCTATTGCGTCTAGTAACAATACTTCTATTATTTTAAGTGTCTCTAAAATCTGGCTCTGTTCTAACAATTTAGTATTGTTTTTTGTTATTTCTACCCTCACAAAATCCTCTTCTTCAGGCTGCTCATTTCTTATAGTCTCTCCCAGCTCACCCCTTACATCCTCCATGATCATGTCCAAGGATTTACTCTCTGCCTACCCTATTAAAATTCCCTTTCATCTTCTATTTATCAATTTACAAAGCCCAAGAACCCACTTTCAATTTTCCACCCTGTGTAATATTTAACTCATAGCTCGGCCTGCATCATCTGCTCTTTTTGTATTAAGCGTTTACCACAATTTGTCATACAATTAATAGCTTTTTATATGTCATTATTATCAAGTGGTCTACATCAGTAGTCTTATGTAGAATATATTATTTGTTTCATATATCCATTTTATCATCAGCTAGCTTCTAAGATCTTATGAATAACCAATATTTCTCACATTTCTCTAATGCTAAGAAGTACTTAATACAGATATAACTCTATCATTACATTGAATACACAGCAGGCAATTAAATACTTGAGCGTTAGTCTGTGGGGTTTTAGTACATCCTAAGATATTCATGAGCATTTTCTGTACAATCAGTTTTATGATACCAGTTACATTGGGCCTCTAATCATGATATGAGGGGACACACTTTATTTTATTCATTCTCTGACAATAAATGTATATGGATGAGCATCATCTAAACAGTTTGTGGTATTGAAAATTAGTGTAAAATTTCCTATTTGATAGGATTCTTATATTCTTGCCTTAGCTGTTTGTATGAGACAGTGGTTCTCAAACATTAGCAGGTATTTAGAATCACTTAAAAGGCTGGATAAAACACAGAATCCTGGGCCCACCTGAGAGTTTCTGATTCAGCAAGTCTGGGATGGGGCTTGAGAATTCACAAGTCTGACAAGTTCACAAATGACGCTGCAGCTGCTACTGCTAGGACCACACTTTAAGAACCAGTGATCTAAGAAATGAGAAATCCAGATAGAGGACCATTTTTTTTTTTATCATTGAAGGGTGTCAAAAAGGAATTTTGGAAAAATGCCAACACAAAATGCCACAAGCAGAATATATTTTCAAAAAAAGAACATTGCTCTCCTGTATCAAAAGTCTATAACCATGAATTTTAGAACCTTTTTGCAGCCTATCCTCCTAAAATCAGTTAAAAGTTTGTTGTTCTCCTTGCATATTGTGCTCTATGAGAGAAGGGACTAAGTGTATATATTTTTATAGACCACATTCTAAAATAAATGAATGAATGGCTTTTTATTATATTTTCAAATAATTATGCTTTGGGTTAAATATTTTTTTCAACTTTACACATTTGATACATAGAATGCTAAAAGAAAACAAGTATTATTTACTAGGCCTCTGTTCATATGTTAAAACAGCAATATTTTACTTTGGGGGAATGTGTTCTACATGCATTTAACTTATTTCAGAACATGTGTGTGTGTGTGTGTGTGTGTGTGTGTGTGTGTATAGACAATCTTATAAGAAATAGATGAGGTAATGTATATAAACTACGTAGCTAGTGTCTTGAATATAGAAGGTATTTTAAAAATGATCATTGTGATTATTATTTATGTCAATCACTTATTATATTAGGTTAATAGTATTATGTTAATGATTACATTATTATTAATAATAAATGGTACCTAAAGTGTTTAGTAAATGCTTGATGAATAAGTGAATAGAATAATTCACCTTACTGGAACCTTAAAAACATACCACATGTAAGTAAAATAGGTGATATTTAATATACCTCAAAAATATTCACATACATCAATATGCTAAAAAAATAAAGCTTATTTCCTGATGACAAGCACAGACACAATTTTTGTGATGCTTGTTTTTCATGTTTCAGTTCATATTTATGTTTTGTAGGTATCTATATTTAGTCATGCTTTCCATGTGAGGGGGCTCAGTGAATGTTGACTAATTACCTGAAAACCATTTGGAACAAAAACACGAGTATATTTTCTGCTTGTATTATCTTTCAGCTCAATTTACACATTAACTAAGTGTATCATATTGTTATCCTTAAATATGTACATTTCAAGACTGGATTCCTTTGTTCTGTGGTTGGGCAGAAACCAAAGTGCTAACCTGGTGGAGAGAGTGCGCAGGAGAGGCACCCAATACCATGAACAAACCAAATCCTGATTAATGTTTTCACAATTGTGCTTATTGCACTACCTCATGCTTCCAAATAATGGAAGAAAAAAAAAGCCTGACTGGGTTTTTTAAAGAGAGAAACTGCATAGGAGCCTTCTTTAATAGCAGTGGTCTGAAGTGACTGAGGGTCCCTTTAAGAAAATGGCAAGATTACATGGAAATCACAGCTGGATCTAATGATTCTTAATAATAGTAGGTTCCAAATCCTATATAATAAAAGGCCAATATGCAAATCTACTGAACGGCTGAATGACCCGTTGCTATGATGTGCGCTGACCCCCAGGGGCCAAATGCTCAATGCAGGGGCTGCCCCCTGGTGGTCAGTGCACTCCATAGGGGGAGCGCTGGTCAGCCAGAAGCCAGGCTTATGGTTGGTGAATGCAGTGGCAGTGGCAAGAGCCTCTTCTGCCTCCGTGGCAATGCTAAGGATGTCCGACTGCCGACTTAGGCACACTCCCCATGGACATCCCCTGAGGGCTCCTGGACTGCAAGAGGGCGCAGGCTGGGCTGAACCCCCGCCCCTCCCCCCCCCCCCCGCCCAGTGCACAAATTTCGTGCACCGGCCTCTAGTTACTAATAAGTAATTTCAGTTTCTGGCTTGACTTTGTTCTCCAACAAAATAAAAGAGAAGAACATTTTGAAATAGCAAAAATAAAATTTAATTTTTGCCTTTCATGTGTAACATCAGAGGGGTGGTACTGCTAGGCACTGTAACTCTTCAGTTCTACTGTAAGCATAAAGCCCAGTCTAAATTATGACTGTAAGTTACTGAGATTTTATTTGAATGGGCACTGAATTACATGCCGAGTGTCACAACAGGCAGCTACTCTGTGAGGGCTTTTAGTTATTGGGAAAGCTGGAAATTGCAAGTGTGGGAATAATTATGTTATGTTACAGGCACTAGAGGTTAAATGTGGATAAAAGCCTTGATCTAAAGTGATGTCCTGAATGAACTGGGGGAAATCACCGTAAGAATTAAGTCTCTAAAGAGGTAGCACCAGCAAACGCCACAAGCACTTGGGATGTAGGAATCAACCCTGGGGATACAAGGGTCAGTCCTTGGAGTACTCATTGCTGGTAACTACAATGCTAGGGTGCTTTGGGATCTACCTTGCCCTAAAATATCTCCCTTCTTCATTTGTTACCTGAATTTTCACTGAGGTGATTATTAATGTATCAGAGATGTCAATTGGACATTTGTTCTCAGGAGAATAGCTAGAACACAGGCACTGCTATCTTTTCCATTCCATCCTCATTTTACAAGTATTCCCAGCCTGCACTTGTGTCACGGGCAGCCTAAATCAGAGCCTGAGGCTTTCCATTGCCTCTTTAAATGCATCTTCAGTTCTCTTCATTATCTAAATCTGTTGAGGTAATTCAGAAATCTAACTCCTGCTCTAGGGCACAAAGGTTGGGTCTTTTAGAAGCTTCTGGAGACCTCCCCCCAGGTTATATTTGTCCAAGACAGGGCTAATGGGAAATGCAGTCACTCATCCCAACTGCCCTGCATCTTGAAAGCCCCTCAGATACACTGGGTAAACCTTCACTCAAATGTGGAGTCAGTGTACCTAGTACCTCTTCCTCCTCCTTCTGACAAGCTTGGCAGAAGATAAAACGAGGTTTGTCCCATGATTTGCTATTTATGGGCCTGTGTTGGTACCCAAAGAGTACTTTTTCCATATTAAGTGTTCTATAAGACAATTTATTCTGGAATGTTCCCTGGAAACAATGCCAAGTTTGATTTTTCTACTGTTAGGAGTGATTTGAGCACCCACTGCTTTTCTGTGCCAAATAAACTGCCCTTCTTGGGGCCAATGGCTGCTGTTGCTGTGCAGATGGCCATTGATACATGCATTTTCTCAATAAGAAGACTGAGGCCGATGAAGCCTCTGACTCAGCTGGTTGCAGCCATGTGCCACGGTAGTCATATTTTTACAGCAGTCACAGATCCACCCGTTGTTATCTCTGAGACTTTTCTTTAACAAGAAAACTAATATATTAGAATAAAAACACATTTTCAAAAGTGTGCCACTAGCAGTTATATCAATGTGTAGACTACCATTTCGTTCAGTTTTCGGTTACCATAGAGATAGTTAAAACATACAAAATAGTCTCCTAAATATTGCTACTTTCCACAACACTCTCTACATGTTTGCTGCTTGTGATTCGTTTGAAAGTTTTAGTCTACAGTCCTCCAGCTGAAGAAACTCAGATGATTGCACATTGAGTACTTATTTGTTTATAAGCTTGACATTCATAGCAGCTAATACATTTCAACTTATGATGCCCTTTAATGCCTGCTGACAATACATTTAAAACTTCTCATCTAAGTTGGATGTCTCCCAAAACATTGACCACAAAACCAATAAAAGTAGCCTTGCATCCTGTGTACTATTTCTTTGTAGCATAAAAGGAATGCAAAGTAAGTCAATGAGAAACCCTGGGCAAAATATTTTTGTAGGTCATCATCAAAGAGAATATAGAACCCTCTGTTCTTCAAATACATATTACTGGGTTTTTTTCCCTCTCATTTCTTTATATTTGTAATCTTGCTGAAATCAGTAACTGGAGAACTGGTATGGCCATTTTTTTATAGACTTTTGCTACTCAGACAAATGTGACCGTCCTCAAAGAAATTTGAGAACAGAATTTACCCCTGATAGTTTTTTTAACCTTCAATACATCATCAAAGAGCTACATGTTTTAAAAAAAAATTCCATTGACCATCCACTTGTTAATTTCCTCCTCCTCTCTTGCCTTCTTTTCAAACTTGAATGGGTACAGACACTAGGAGGTTGAGGGTATGTGCTGGGGAGGTGGGGCTGGCCCAGGAGGAGGTCAACGGGAGGAAAAGTAGACGTGTGTGATACTATATGTAATACTTTAAACAATAAAATAAAACTTAAAAAAAGGAAAGTCAGTTATCTATGTTAACCCAAATTTAAAAAGCTGAAATGAGAAGCAACAGTATTTATTTGGGATCCAAAATTGTAATTTGGGGAGAACGAATTCAGGAAGAAGCCCAAATAGCGTTTCTTCCCCTTTCTACACAATTGGGGCTAAGAGTTTTTATGGGGAAAAGGGAGGAAGATGAGCTGTATTAAAGAAAATCTTATTGGTGCTGGATGAAGTAAGGTTCAATTGTACTTTATGGATTCACTTGAGATTTGGTCATCAGGCAAAAGGCTAGATATGCACTTCATCGATTGGTTAGCAATGTGGTGACTGGCAAAGTTCAACATTCTTACACACAGAATATTCTTGTTCCTACTAAGGTTTTGAAATATTGGCCGCCTGGTCCAGTTCAAAAGACAAAAATAAAAACAAGGTGTTCAGGGCCGCTTCTCTGAAGTGGCTACCCCGCCTCTATTATCACATGGTTCCCCTCCTGTCATCTCTCACGGTTTACATCCAAATCACCTGGAGGACCTAGTAAAAGACAGGTTCCGATCGATGTTTCTCTGTCTCTGGAACTGTTTTTGTTCATCAGTTTATGTTGTTCATTATATTCCACAAATGAGTGAGATCATGTGATACTTATCTTTCTCTGACTGACTGGCTTATTTCACTTAGCATAATGCTCTCCGGTTCCATCCATGTTGTTGCAAATGGTAGGAATTCCTTCTTTTTTACCGCAGTGTAGTATTCCAGTGTGCAGATGTACCACAGTTTTTTAATCCACTCATCTGCTGATGGGCACTTAGGCTGTTTCCAAATCTTAGCTATGGTGAATAGTGCTGCTATGAACATAGGGGTGCATATATCCTTTCTGATTGATGTTTCTAGCTTCTTGGAATATAGTCCTAGAAGTGGGATCACTGGGTCAAATGGGAGTTCCATTTTTAGTTTTTTGTGGAAACTCCATACTGTTCTCCACAGTGGCTTCACCAATCTGCATTCCCACCAGCAGTTCACCAGGGTTCCTTTTTCTCCGCATCCTCGCCAACATTTGTCATTTATTGATTAGTGGGAAGGTAGGGTAGGGTGGGGGTAAGAGGGAGAGATCAACCATAGGACTTGTATGCATGCATATGGGCCTAACCAATGGACACAGACAATAGGGGGGTGAGGGCATGAGTGGGGGGGATGGGGGTTTGGGGGAAGAAGGACACATATGTAACACCTTAATCAATAAAGAAATTAAAACAACAAAAAACAACAACACAGGTTCCTGGGTCTGACCCAGTGGGTCTAGGATGTGAGCTGGTAATTTACATTTCTAACAAGTTCTCAGGTGATGCTGCTACTGGTCCAAGGACCACACCTTGAGAACAGTGTTCTACTCCTTACTAAAACTTTGACCAGTGGACCAGAGGCATCGGTGTTACCGGGGCATTTTAGGAATTCAGAATCTCAGCAGCCTTCATCCCAGGACTATTTCATTAGAATGTGCATTTTAACTAGGTGATTGAACAGGTGCATTCTCCCAATGATTCATATGCTTATTGGAGTTTTTAAACGTCAAGGTTCTAAAAAGTAGGATGGGGCAGGGTTGAATGATTTCCCTAAGGCTGGATAAAGCACCACATTGCCAGGTGTAGAGAAATCCAAATGGTGAGAAGCCTTACAGTATGTATAAATAGGCATGCTTGTGGGCTACGAAAATATCCTTTCAAAAAAGATAGATGGTTGCAGCTTGAGGAGCTTCAGATTCAGTGACGGCACAACTAGCAACCCAGGTGACACGCAAACCAGAAACAAGGCAGAGTTTCCAGGGCAGGAGCAGGCCAAAGCAACAGCCACGTACCGGAGCCGAGGAATTGTTAAAAAGGAGAAGCCTTCAGGCAAATGTCCACCTACCATCTCTGGCATTTTCGCCCTTGGGGGCTAGAACAGCTTTTGCATGGAGTGTGCCCATGTTCCATGTTCTTAACTTAAAGAATAATGGCAGGCCTGAATGTGATGTTAATAAGTAATTCTGAAGTAATTCTGAAAAATCAGAACTCGGGCTAGGGTACAGAAATGGCCAATAAAAGGTACATACAGGCAGAAAATTTCTATCCCCTTAATTTTTCTTTGTCCAGTATCAAAACCTCATTTATAGAAGGAATTAAGAAAGGCTTAATTATCTATAAAGTAAATATGTCTGTGTTATCCCCTACTGATCATGATACTAAATGTTTTCAAACTTATGTTGTTTCATGTTTAATATTTAAAAATAAAATTCAGTATTAAAATGATAATGGAATGCAATATGTGACAAGTGTTTGCAGTGTTCCTTAGGGAATATGTTTTACCAGAACAAAAAGGATGTACTAAAGATGGTGGGTAATTACTATGCAGTCAAATATTTTCTAATACAAGTCAGAAAATAGAGCATCTATAAAATGATATGGGCTAGTACTTTAACAATATATTGGCAATCTAGTTTATGTAGGAGGCTTTAAAAGGATAGTAATGTAAACATTTCTTAAACCTATCTATTTAAACGTTTATGCTACTGAAATTTCCTGTCCATTTTTATTTCAATCTTGCATAAGGAAATATATTTTGTTGTTATATTAAATTCTCCAGTTCACATTGCTAAATGTGACCTTTCTTATCTTTTATTAGAAGTGTTTTATTTGATTTAGAAATTGTAATGCAGATTGAAAGAAGCTACAGCTTTTTATAGTTATATAAAGACATCTCAAGTTATTTTATAACCTAGTAACTGTAACAGATTTTATAGTGTTTTAAACTGCTTTTTATGGGTCTAATTCAGATAATAATTTACTAAATTTACTAATCATGTAAGCATTTCAATGCAGTATTTCTCATTAGGCTTTTTCTTATTTTTTCTGGAAAAGAATAAAAAAATAGCACAAAAATGCATTGGCTAAAAGAGAAATCAAATTTTCAGAAATGAAGCACATTTTGAGCAATTTGGAAATGACTCACCCCTCATTGTTCACTTGCTGCCATGATTGTGATGATCTAAGGAGGGCAAACTTACAGAATAAAGAAGTGAACATCAACATTGACCTGGTTCTTTTATTTAATTTTTTCTGTCCTCTCCCAGCCAATATTTCTATGATTTCTTCGAAAGGATCACGCATTTGCCTAAAGATAAAATGAACACTGTTTTTATCCAGCAATCATTGGCAGGTGAAATAATACACATAAAAGAACTGCATATGATTCTTCTTTTTTTAAAAACATTTATATATATATATTTTATTGATTCTTTACAAGAGGAAGGAAGAGGGATAGAGAGTTAGAAACATCAATGGGAGAGAAACATCGATCAGCTGCCTCCTGCACACCCCCCCCCCCCACGGGGGATGTGCCCGCAACCAAGGTACATGCCCTTTGACCGGAATTGAACCTGGGACCCTTCAGTCCACAGGCCGATGCTCTATCCACTGAGCCAAACCAGTTAGGGCTGATTATTCCTTTTGTTTTAAAGTTAATGCTGGAATGACCACTGAGCCTGACAACAATTAGCAATTTTCTGCTACATTTAGCCAAATCCTGGGTATATGGTTACACAAATAGCTTTTCTTTTGAGAAGCTATGCTTCATTTGAACTACCTAAGAGTTCTGTATGCTGATTAATGCTTCTCAGGCAGACCCCAGTGTAAATTTTATGACTAGTAGGGATATATTTCTGGTTTCTAATAAAGTGATTAACCTCTGTCTAGTCAATAGATACAATTATACTTCACACATGGGAAAATTGGATTTTCCATGTAGATCTACAAATAAAGAAAACACCATTTCCAAGGATGTCCTAACATTCTTCTCCCCAAGGAAATCACACAGATGTCAGTCCACACAGCTGCATAGAAACCAACATTTTTCCTGCTTAGTTTCATGGTCTTCCTTTCTCCTCCTCATCCTCTCTGGCTGTCCCACTCTTTGGCTTCCGGCTTCTGCTCTGTCAAACTTCAGTGTTCCTTCGAACAGGCCAAGCACCCACCAAGGAAAGGGCATGTGAGGACGCAGCAAGAAGGCGGCTGCCTACAAGTGAGAAAGTGAGTCTCACAGAACCCAGCCAGCCGGGCACCTGGCCTCTGACTTCAGCCTCTAGAACTGAAGGAAAATAACCCCTGTTTATACCTCCCAGTTTGCGGTGTTTTGTTATGGCAGCCTGAGGTGACTAAGGCATCGTCTAGTCAAAACTCCCTTAACAAATTTGAAGTTCAGCAAAGATGTCCAAACCTAAACATTTTCTTTTGAAGTTCAATGAAGATGTCTAATCCCCCCCAAATTTTTTTAACTTCATCTGAAGCTTGAAGGATCAGTTCCTCTCTATAACTTAACAGAGATATTAAATGTCAAACAAACAATCCATTTCTAGGCAAGGAAAAATCTTTTATAGGAATTTTGCACTTTATACTTCTTCCCATTATAATATGTCTAATTACTCTTTGAAAGGAGGCACCTGGATTTTAATGAATTTTATTTAAAGACCACAGGAAACCAACAGAATGCATTAATCCCCATGTATTTTGACAAGAAAGAAGGAAAGTGCTAAATACCTGGCGATTTCTGGGGCTTTCCATGACTGCAATGTGGGATTTCAGATAGTGTCTCCCATAACAGCCTGCTCCTCTCTATGGTGGGTTAAAATATGCTTAACTGAGGTCTCAGGTATTCTTCGTTCTATTCCTGGGTGATGAATCTTCAAAAAACAGTATGGCCCAGCTGACGTGGCTCAGTGGTTGACCACCAGTGGTACATGCCTAGGTTTCAGGCTCAATCCCAGCTGCGGCCGTGCAGGAAGCAGCCAATCGATGATGTTCCTTTCTCTTCGATGTTTCCATCTCTCTATCCCTCTCTCTCTAAAAATCAAATAAAACATATTTTTAAAAATGATATGGAAGGCAAGTGTCTGTGTTTAACAGCACTGCTGTTTTGAGGCTCTAATACGATGGCGTTTTTTGAGATTCTTCTCTAAGGAGAATAGCTGATCTGAGCTGAATGCTTAGGGGACAGATGAGAACTGCTAAGAGACTAAAAGCAAGCCTAATTTCAGTTGGCAATGCCTTTTCCCATGTCCCCTGCGCCCTCTCTCCCATTCTCAACCCAGCCATCACCTTCCTCAGAGGCACTGTTTATTCAGTTCCTCTACAGGGCAGCATTATCTACCAGAAGCTCGCTACAGGCCTCCCACAGAGAGGAAACTATTCCCCCAGTGTCTGGAGGTTCCTTGTGGCAAATATTATCCCACTTTTTGTCAGGGGGTTCTCTTGTAGCTCTCAAACTGTCTCAGTCACACAGAGGGTTTCCCCTTCACAGATCAGCCCACCTCACCTTCCACAACTCTTATAACCTCATTGTCGTTTTAATTCCTGTCTCTCTCTTGGTATGTATCAAGTTCCCTGCCATCAATGTGCCAATTTTCCTGCTATTTGCAGACCCTGAGCCATCACATTTACTAAAAACTACAGGACGACAAAATGGATAGGTCATTTTGTTTGATCGCTGCATGAATTCTAGGTTTAATAAGGAATAATAGCCGAATTTGATTATCCTATCTAATAAAAGGGTAATATGCAAATTAACTGTCACTCATTCACAAAGATGGCAGCGCCCAGTCCTCTCAGCCCCGCCAGAGTCCCCCAGTCCTGGGAGGGGTACCCACTGAGAGCAGGCCATGTGAGCACCCTGGTGGAATGCTCGCTGCGTTGCTGTGGCATGGTCAAGTCTGGATGGCCAGAGGGTGGAGGGGGTGGAGGATAGTGTGACAGGAGGGGCTGGTGGCGGAGACACAGGGGTGAAAGCTGGCCAAGAAAGAGGAAGGAAGCCCTTTATTGGAGTTCCTGAGAACAGGGAGGGAAGTCGTTTGCATTTCCCAGCCTCCAATGAGCCTCTGGCCAGGCCGGGGTGCAGAGCGCTAGCGTCGTTGCCCGGGCGATGAGGCAAGCATTCTGCACCCAGCCGTGGATGGGCCTCTGGGCCACAGAAAGCCTCTGGGCAGCGGGAGCAGAGCCACCAGGTCCCGCAGAGAGCTACTGGTGCACTGATTGGTGCGCAGGGCTACTAGTCCCTACAATAAAGTCTGTGAGGCTCCTTTAACACAGAAGTATGATTTCTTCAGTAAACATGCTATCAACAACCATATGCATGATTGAATTCTTCTCTAAACTGTCCCTCTCACTCCCCACCACTATGCTGTTCAGTGCCAGGCTTTAGAGCACTCAACAGCATAGTAAAACTTTATCCCTGAGAAGTTTAGAAACAAAAGCCTCAGACTCATTGAAGGGTTTAATGGACAGAGAGATTGATTTTCTATCCTCACTAAATGCCTCTCTCTGCAGCAATCTGGGAGTCGATGACTGTTTTGTGGCCCATCAGGAATAATTGTAGTTATAATTTTATTAGTAGCTGGAGGATATAGTTATATTTCCTCCCATGTTCATTTTCAAGCAACTTTGCTGTGGCCTTGTCTGCATCTGAATTAGGACATGAGCTCAGAGCACACCCTTGCCATTCTGCACCTAGGAGGGCATACCTGTCTGCTAGGCGTTATTTACAAAACACACTCCATATTCTCTCCATGCTTTCGTTTCTTACCTAACAGGCCTTTGTGTGCCATACCCTTCAATGGAAATATTTACATTTCTTTACTTTTGTATTGCCCTCACCCAGGGAACATAATCTGGAAAGACAGACATGTTCCTACTTAAAATGAACCCTTGCATAACTGTGCATTTTAAATTTGTGATTTGGGCAAATATGTCTTTATTGCTGTTAACTTCTGCCTGTTCTTTTTTCCTCACCTGTGAGTTTTGCTCCTTCATTCTGGGCCTCTCCTGGTGAGACTCCGAACATGTGAATGATGTATCTTAGACATCTCTCGAGCACTGGAACTTTTAAAAGACACCCAAGCCTCATGTGGGAATGCGAGTAAATTTTAGAAGGGGAAAGTTATTTCCCGATAGAGCAGAAGCAAACTATGTCTTTTCTGCAACATGATAATATAACCCTGTGTTTACTATAGCACAATCAGACGGTGAAGCTGTATTGAAATCAAACTAGCTGTATATTAGAAGAATGAGAAATGCTAGAGTTAGATGCCCCTAAAAGTAAGCCATAGCCCAAGTCTAACTTGTTACTAACATTAGTATTTTGGAAAAACATACTTGTTAAAAACAAGACAACAGGCCCAAAATAGAGCTGTTTATGCTAAGCCCCACATCACCAAACTGAGACTCAGCTACAGTTTAGGCTCTCCCAGAAAAGGATCTCAGGAAATAGTCACAAAAATGCCGACACTCTTGCTCCTGCCATCGTTTGAAGTGATACCCTGTCTTTCATCTCTGACCTGGATGCCCATGTCATCTTCTACCATCTACGAAACTATGGCAGGCGAACTTATCAGCTTGCAGGTCAGGTAAAATTTCAGACCCTTCACAATGTTCTGGCAGTGAGGGTGGGATGCTGACCTAGACGTGCCTTCCTAGAAGAATGAGGACCTCATGGGCTGACTATCCAGATTGGATGGAGGTCTGTGGGGACTGGTAATGAACATGTAGACCAAATGGTCCTTTACCATTGTCCAGTCATGAAGGAACGTGGTCACAAGCTGATAGTACCAGGAAGCAGGTTGAAAAACAGCTGCCTCAGTGGTATGCCCTTGTTCTTCACTCTCCAGTGGGGTCTCCTTTATCCACATTGTACATCCAATCCAGGGCAGGAAGATTGAAAATACTAGCCAATGTTTCATCTATGATTTTCCCAAGAATCTTATTGTCTCAGAGAAATCTGGCTGAGAGGGCTAACACTTTCTTACCACAGCCAGGCTCCACTGAAAACTAAAAATAAAAACGACCAAAAATTAAACCTTGAGTCCTTATACAATTGTCTTCAAATGTATCTACAGCTGTCTTCATGGGCTGCAGGGGATTAAGCTGCAAGAGGGCCAGCTGAGGACAGTCTCTCCTTTTAGGAAAGTCTGTCTCATCTTGTTATTGACTATGATCCTGTTCTATTCAGTGCCTTATTAGAATCTAAGCCAGCGGTCGGCAAACTCATTAGTCAACAGAGCCAAATATCAACAGTACAACGATTGAAATTTCTTTTGAGAGCCAAATTTTTTAAACTTAAACTTCTTCTATCGCCACGTCTTCAAAATAGACTTGCCCAGGCCATGGTATTTCGTGGAAGAGCCACACTCGAGGGGCCAAAGAGCCGCAGTTTGCCGCCCATGGCGCATAGCCCTTATGCTGAAATGAGACAAGGGGTTAAGAGAAGTTGGCGGAGCAACTGGGCCACAGGTATCCCATGGTAAAGTGGATTCCTTTAAAGGGTTACTGCTGTTGGAGCCGAAGTCCAGTCAGTATGAGAGTGAGTCAGTGGGAGGGTGCAAACCTAGTGGTCCCTGCGGGAAGCAGTGAGACTGTGCTGTTGAGTCAAGGGGCGCCCCCAGACAAGGAAGAGGGTATTATCACCCAATAGAGTGCGGGGTGGGGTGAAAATATTCGAAATTCGTTTTCCTGGAGCAGAACTGCTGCCACACTGCTCCAACGTGGAGGTAAGTGAAGACTTGTTTAATGGCAGAGAGTTCCTCCCTGTCCCTTTCTATGTGTCTTTCTGTGTGTCTTTCTGTGTCTCTTTCTGTGTCTCTGTCTCTCTTCTGTCTCTCTGTGTCTCTCTGTCTCTGTGTCTCACTCTGTGTCTGTCTCTTACTTTCTCTTTCTGTGTTTCTGTGTGTGTGTCGGTCTGTCGGTCTCTGTGTCTGTCTGTCTCAGTGTCTCACTCTGTGTCTCTGTCTCTCACTTTCTCTTTCTGTATCTGTGTGTGTCTGTCTGTCTCTCTGTCTGTCTGTCTCTCTTGTCTGTATCTCTCTCTGGGTCTCTCCCTTTCTCTTCTTCCACCCCTTATCCTCCCCTCTTCCTCCTCAGCTATTTTAAGAAGAAAAAATGGTTAGAGCTAGAATTGAGGTCTCCCTGTCCCCAAAAGCGAATCAAAGACTAAGAGTATGCTTGGGAACTTTGAAAGGGGAGGAATTAAAACTTTCACAGCTTTTTGGAAATAGGGAGCCACAGGCGATAACTTACACAAAACTCTGAAAGAAAAGGTGCCTAGATTCAGCTCATTGGGTTTGGGAAGAGTTCACAGTGGGGAAGGGGAGCTAATGTGCCTAGTCTATGTCCTGTTGATGGTTCTACATCTAAGTGCTTAATGGAAAGTGATGCGTGACCATTGTCCTTCCTTGTTACATGGTGCCAGGGGCAAATCTCGTGGTTGGGAAGGGCCACCTATGGAGAACAGCTAGTGGGACATGAAGATTGCTCCCCACCCCCACCATGCATCCCTGGCTGGACTGACAGAAATAGTACAGCATCTCAGCAAGAGAAAGGAAAGCTGCAGGCTTGATTAAGGGTGGGGAGAGATGCAATAGCTCAACACAACAGCCTTGCAGAGTCAGCAGAGAAAGCTAACAGCAGCTGGAGGTTTGCAGCAGGTTATTGCCAATTGAATTCAGTTGTTCCTGCCACAGTCTCAGCTGAGCTGTGGCCAACATCGTCAGAGGAGCTGAATCCATTTCTCAGATTGATTGCCCTGGTGTGTCTTGCCCCCTCAATGTCCCGGCCTGGTTCCCTGATGCTTTGGCTGAGCTGAAGCCCACTAGCATCACTGGGCTGCTGGGGCTGTCTTATCTCAGCTGCAGTTTGCAGAAAATAGTGTGGTTCGCTCCAGTCAGTGGCCATAACTCAGGGCCATTCTTCCAGTTCTGGCCACAACAACGGTGGGAGAACCTTGTTATATTTTTACTGACTCTTGGGCTGTTCCCACAGCACAGCTGTTTTGGGTATGCCACTTGGAAAACTATCTAGTGGGGAAATAATTCATGGCGGCTAACCAAATTGTCTGGGTCACTCATGCAGATACACAGGAGAGCCCGCTCTCTGAGACCAAGCTGCATTTCAGCACCAGATTGTTACCGCTGTTCCTGGGTCCCTCATGGAGCCGGGCATGGTAACACATCTACCAATATAGACAGGGTACGGGGCAAAGGACTGCAGAGGCAACGAGTACGACACGATGATGACTCCTGTAAAAGGAGAATAAATAGGTTGTGCCAAGGTGAGGGAAGTCGCACTGTTTGGAGTGTTGGTCCAATCTACTCCTGGCAGACTGACAGCATTGCACTTTTGATCTCCTCTCAGGACTGTCGGTGGTGCTGAAGTGCTGTTGACCCATTTTAGGGTTGCATTGTTGCTGTTCTGGTGTGTTCTTCTGATTCTGGGGCATTCTGTGGGGTAGACAAATGGCCACTGGTCTGCTGGTCTGAACCTAAAGAACAGGCCGGGCCCACTGACTTCCAGCAATCCCTCCAATTCAGGGATGGGTCACATTCTTCAAACGGAACTGAACACAGCCCTCACCAGCCAGCTGGGCAGCCATGTGGGAGACCCCGGCACCCTTTGCATAAAAACATGGGGCACTCCAAGCCACACTCTCTTTCCAGAGGCACCATGTCCTCCCTACTCTGTGCTTCTGTGCGGAGACAAACATTTCTCGGCTCCCTCCAGAAGACATGGTGGCGGGTGTCCCAGAGGTAGACGTGCCGGCTCTCACGGGACCTCGGCGCTCTCTGAAATGAGGCTGTGGTGGGTCAATCAAGAAGCTTCCTGGGGGAATCACACACACATTGTTTACGTGCAAACTACAGGCAGTTGTCTATACCTTGAGAACCCTCCAGTGAGAAAAGCTAGGATTTGTCCCAGACTTCAGCTAAGGTGATGAGTGATGCCAGCTTGTCCCTGGAAGACCATCCGCTCAGTTTCAGCTCACCGGCCAAGGGTTTTGTAAACCAGACTTGCCCTCTATGTGAGCTTGCAGGCCAAAGCAGTCTGCAAATGCTAATCCATCCTGTTGTACTTGGATTAACGCTTTGGGCCAGGTTTAAAAAAAAAAAAAAGGTCCATACAAAAACTTAAGGAGAAAGCCATGTGGTGAAGGTAATTCTTAATAAAATATTTCACTGAGGAAAGGTGGATTGTTCCCCTCTAAGATAAAATCTCTGTTCTCTCCAGCCTCGGTTCCATTTCCCATCATCCATCACTGCTGTGCCTTGAGTACTGCAACGTCCTCTACACTGGCTGCCCCAGTTCAACCCATTGTCCACCCGCCGGCCATGGTGCTGTCTCTGGAAATGTACATGCACGTGACCCACCCCCCTGCGGCACTCCGGGCCAAGTCCTCAGGAGGCGCCCTGGCTCTTTCACGAGATGAACCCCACAGAGTGGTCCTGCCACAACTCTGGCCCCGCCTCTCCTCACACATGACATTTTAGCCCCGTGGAACTAGCCTCACGTCTTCAAATGTACCTTGATTGTCCTCCGGTTTGGGCTTCTGCCAGCAGTTCTCTCCCTTGTGCATTTGCATGAAAGATGCCTACCGTCTTTCAGGCATCACAGGTGGTACGCCCACTGGGAGCCCTGTCCCTCTGGAGGTTGGAGCCCTGTCCCTGGAGGTTGGTGCCCTTCCCATGTGCTCACATTGGCCCACAGTTTCCTTCCTCGTTGCCATCTGCTTTTTCCTCTCTCGGCCTATGTAAGCTCATCGAGAGCAGGGGCTGGTTTTGTCTTGCTCTCTTGTAGCTCCCATGGATGTCATACCGCTAAACTCGTGGTAAGAGTTCCATGCCTCTTTGCTGAATAAATACATCTTTCCTCATTATAATAGATTTGGAATTGATGGTGCTGTAATTGTACATCTGCATGTACAAGATAGAATTGACACATACACAGGTGATCTTCATTTTGGGTTTTGTTAGGATGATTTCAACTTCCAGAATGCTTTTACTTCCTAAAACTGCATGGCCTCATTATGTTAATGGCCTTAATTAGGCATCTGTATGAGATCCTCTTGTCAGTACACGTGTGAGCTGTCTGGAGACGGCACGATCAATCAACAGAGCCTGCGATGAAAAGGCAAACATACTGTTGACAGGGAGGACTGGGCGTAGACAACAGGATGCACCGCCTTTGGAAATGGTGTTTTCTGTTAGCTCTTTGTGTGGATACTTGGCTGTCCTTGTCATGTGGTGACAGAGGGCATCAGACCCATTTGACAGTGAGCTGACCACCGCAAACTCCACCGAGAGGCACGCACTTGCTCCCCCTGAGCCGGCGACGTGCGGTGCCTCAGTGGCCTCCATCCTGGCAGGTCCCTGTGCCGCAGAGAATGCAAGGAGGGGTTCGCCTTACACCCCGGGAAAACGTGGGTGATGCTCTCTGTTCCTAGTTGTGGGCATGCTCGAGTGGCGGCGCCCGTTCTGTTTCCGTGAGATGGCAGGAGCTTCATTACACAAGCATATGGGGAGCGGAGCCCGAGGGTAGGAATTCCTGGCAGCTCGGGGAAAGAGGCGGAGTGGTTTGCCAACTCCATCTGCTTCATTTTCCTACTCATCTAACACCTGCCAGGGAGACGCATCTTGTATCTCGACATGGCTGAGAACTGCAGAAGCACCGGGAGCTCTTTCAAGTGCCTCGCTCTTGAAAGTAGGAGCGCGGCCTCCGGCTCCCCTCTTTGCTCTGAGATGGTGAGGATGCTGCTGTCTCTGAGCGACATCCTCGCAGCCGGGAGGGCCGGCTTCCTGCGTGCCTCCCGCCCCAGGCCCTCTGAAATAAGAGGCTGATGAAACAGTGGGCCTCTGAGACAGACAACGCCTTCACCCAACTATGCTATTTGCCAATGTTTCCACCAGACAGGGCGCCTGGATAAAGACCTCATTTCCTCTACATTTTAATTGTTAGATAAGCACCTGCCTCCCCCAAAAGAAGAAACAAATACCCCTTTTCTAATGTAAGTTATCAGGATTCCGTTTAGTTGGTGTCTAGTCTAGTTTATTCAGATTTAGTTTTATTAGTTGAGACCAAGTTCTTTCAAATGCGTCTTTTCTCCCAAATACTCATATCCAGGAAACTAGTTTGTTGAAGCCCTGGTCTCCCCGTGAAGGCGAGAGATGTAGAGGGAGAGGGGGTCAGGCTGACAGCACAGGGGAGGTTGAAAGTATTCTCCTGAGAATTACATAGCTGTCCTGAATCCCTTATTTTTAATGAAAGGAACGTCTGAGAAATAATAATTTACCTGTTGTGACTAAATGACTCCATTCATCTCTCCAAGTAATAAATGGTGACTTTCCTTAAATACTGGGGCTTATAAATAAAGTTCATGAGCAAGCATTCATCCTTGCGAGCACTCATTCTTTGGAGAATGAGAAGGATTTGTATGATCTGTGCTGTTGACCTTGGGAAGTAGATTCCATTTTCAGGGATACCCTCAATGTAGGATAAAGAGAACAAGCGGTCTAGCAACAGACATCAGCTGGTCAGATTGCCTTTGGCTGTGTGTTCAGATCCAAACAGAAAACAGCGCTTAGGAGATAGCAAGCATCAAATTCTAATCTTCTAGAAATAGCTCTCACAAGAGAAAGAAGTGAGTGGTTTTAGTGAGAATACACAACAGTGACTAATATCGGTCTTAGTATGCTAAGAAAGGTTTTTATTGGCAATATAAAATCCTTTCAAATAATGCATTTTCTTGACAGCTCTTACAAGAATTTGACCCAAATGCTTCACTAATAATTATATGATCTTTTGGCAGGATTGCACACAGACCCAGTCTCCATCCACCTTGTTCATTGCCTTTCAAAATTCTTGAGTAATATTGTTGATGATTGGTTTTAATCCATTATTAGCCAGTGCATTGTTATTTTTATTATTCTATGACTAATGTATATGATGCTTATAACTTGCTTACTTTACTTGCTTTTGAAACCAAGTTGAAAAACAATCTCAGAATTTAATACTCACTGTACTAAAACACTATTTAATTTCTAGGGTAATAATATGTTTCTGAAAAATTGATAGCCTAATTATGGCCACAAAAATTATAAAGTGATAGAAAAATGAAATAAATTTACAATTATATATCAGAAATATCTGGAGAATGCCAAAGTTCTCAATTCTTGAAGTGCAGTATGGTGGGGTGAATGAATTAAAAAGAAGACAAAAAAATAAGAATATAGCAAATAACAATATTGACTAAAAGCCATTAAGTTTCATGATTTCCCTACCACCTTCTCCTCATCCTATATCATGTTGTTCTGCCCTAGTCTCACCTCTAACTAGTTTTTAGTATGTTTTGTGTGTCTCTGTGTATTAGAAATGCATCATGCATTTTATTCCCTCTATTCAACCTCCCTGATTAATTCTGGGTTAACAACAGGGAAGATCCATTGCTTTTATAAATACTTGTGATGAAACATGAATCACCAACTTTCTTCCTTTTCTTTTGAGTGCTTCCTCTATATTCTTTTTTAAAGTTTCACATTATTTTTCATCTTAAAGATCCCTACAGGGTTATATTATGCCTTTAAGATACTTATTTTTCATCTTATAAACATTTTGGGGTGGGTGACATTAGATAACTTACTACTTCATTATGGTAGTGTCATAGGTTCTGAGTAAGTTTTATTTCCAAAGGCAGTTCATATTTATAGAGCCTACTGGGATCTTGCTAAAACCTGGCTCAAAAATATATGCATGAAGGAACATTTCAGACATGGTATGAAGACGATACAAATATTTTCTAATTCAGTATTTAAATGAGATGCAATGTGACTCTTTCCAAGATCACCTATGTCTAGTTATGGCAGACATATGATTAAAGTTCTTAAATTTCTAGTCTAGAAAAGTAATGGTGGTGGTGGCATATCTTTCTTGTTTTTATTACTTTCAAGCTATTGTCCAGTAAAATACACTGAGAATTTTGGAATATGTTCTTATCAACTCTATTTGCGTAGAGGTTCTGTTTTCTGTGTACTTGGCTATAATAACATATATATAATTTTTTATTTAATATTTTTTGCCTAACAGTTACATGAGCACATTCCATATCTTTATGTCATTATGAGGTTTTCTATTTTTCAATGAAATATGTATTTTGATAGGCATTATGAAAGTAATATGAATTTTCATTGAAGAAAACCTGGTAGGATAGCCACCAAACGATCAGCAAAGGCTACTGAGTGAAGTGGAGCACTAAGCAGAGGAAACTTGACTCCCCACTCGCAGTTCCTCTGCTTTGACTGGACTTTATGTGAAAATATAATAATTTTGCAAAGAGAAAGATAGCTAGCTAGGTAAATAAATAAAAATTCTTTTCCTGGAAAAAATCTCAGCCAATAGACAAATAGATTCCACTAAACATTAACAACTAGTGGGCGTACACCATCCCAGACCTCTGAAAAATACATTCATGTATAATATTTCAGTTGTTACTCTAGATTTCTAGAATTTGGCACAAACACATTGAAACAATGTATAATGGTCTAAAAAATGTTTAGACCATTATACATTGGACACCAAGGAGGGTGTCTCCTACCCTCCTTCCCCAGCAAACCTCCACCCTGTGTCCCAAGTGCTATTTCCACAGGCAAATACATCACTCGTTGTCGGCTTAGTTTTTGATTGTCACCTTGTTTATAAATGAGTTTTTAAAATTTTCTGTTTCTTGATGGTCAACTTGAACTAATCGGCAGAGTAACCTCTCCCTCCTTCCAACTCTCTGCTCTTGTTAGTCTGCTAATAAGATCCCAATGACTTTCTGTTGAAATTAATTTTTAAAAATTCTCTGCTGTTGATGACATAATCTGTGGTTAGGAAGCCTATGTCAGACCTATTTATTTATTTTTGTGTGTAATGAAGTTTCAGTAGTTTCTTGAGAGGTGTGGAAAACACACGTGTTTAGTCTTGGTACTCACAGCTTTCCTCCTCGACTGTTATTTACTTTTTTCTCTGAATTGTCTCACCAGTGCCATCACTTTTTAATCCTATGTCCCCTTTCATCTCCTTTTACACAGCTCTGGGCCTAATGATTTTTGTTGTTGTTTCGGTCTAAATTTATTGAGAACACAAAGTAGCTTTAATTTTCCTTCTTAAACTAGTGAGCCTATTGGACAGTAGAGCAGCACTCTAAATTATGTCATTTTATTGTGTTAGAACAGGGATGAGAGAAAAGCAAAATGGATTCCTGGCCATGGCCGCTGTCTGTGGGGAGTTTGCATGCTCCCCCCATGTCGTGTGGGTTTTCTCTGGGTCCTCCAGTTTCTACACCCCAAAGATGTGCCTGTAAAGTGAACTGGTGTCTCTTCATTGTCCCAGTCTGAATGGGTGTGGATGTGAGTGCACCCTGGGGCGGGTTCTGTCCAGGGCAAGGGCCTGTATTGCATCCTGAGCTGCCACAGCTCAGGACTGGAACAGAGGGTTAAAAAAGAATTTTTAACTTGTTTTTACTAATCTTTCCTAAATGTATTTATAGCTCACATTTATTTTAATGTTTAATATTAGAAGCATTTTGGGTCTTTACTAGAAGTTTGCTGAAGTTTCTGTGACCAGAAGTATGTCATAGGAACTTAACTCTTTCTTATAACTATTAGCTGATGGTAAAATCATTGTCCTTTTTGCTAACGTAGCAGTTTCCAAGAAACTATGGATGACGTTAAGTGAGGACTTAACTACAGAGAATCACAATTCTATTAATAAATCAATGACTTTTTGATTAACATGGGGAACATCTGTGCAGACCTTTGGACACATTCCTTGAGTATGTCAACAGTTGTGCTAGCATCATAGAACAACCTCAAGAGCACCCTAAAGTTGATTTCCACTCTAACTTTCAGAAGGCCCACCAGCATGTCACCGAAATAATGGCTTCCCTGTCCAAGAATGGGCATCACAACTTCCATTCTTTAAACCCCTGGCCTCTCTGTTTCGCTATCTCTCTAGGGGAGGCTGAGATTCCAGGTTCGGAGGTGCTGATACTCATTGGTGTAGAAGTCCGGGCCTGATGGACACATATGGAAGCTACAGGTACTTCTTGTCTTTCATTCAACTTTTCCAGAAAGTTCCCATGCAACACCGGAGACAAACTCTTGGACCTAGAGAGGTAATGAATTTCAAAGCCAAGGTGGTGATCCCTAAATGTTTGGATTTGTGTCAGGTGTGTATAGGGATAGGCGATAAAAGAAGCCAGAGCATTCAACAAATTATTTTTTAAAAGCTGGAAAGCAAACTTTATTAAGGAAACTTAAGATTATACATATTATGTGGATAAGGAAAGACTGTAGGGAATTTAATAATTAGAAATAAATAATGTTTTCTTTCTTGCCATTGAAACCAAGGATAAAAGAAACTGGCTTAGAGAATGAAACATTTTGTTTAAATGTTATAACATTCTTTTTGACATGTGGCTTTTGTTACAACTCTTAAGCATATAGTGACTCTCCTCAGAATATCTTTAAAAATAGATGATGGTTATTTTTGGCCTTGTGTTTGGCATCTAAAGGTCAATTAAGAACACCTTATGTAAATGACTATTCCCAATGTTCCAATGTCTTTTTACTTTTTTATGTGATAAATATACTATATAATGGCTGGTTTTTCTTTGCAAATTTGGTGTAGTGTGTGTGTGTGTGTGTGTGTGTGTGTAACAGAAGCTATTCATAGGCTCTGTGATATTTCTTCTCGTTATTAAATTACTATTCACTAAATAACATAAATCGGGGTTCTTTATGGACAGTGCATGTTCTAATGTCAGGGTTTGCTAGTATTGCTACCCAATTTTTCTCCATCCTTAGCCTCTATTCAAGGTCCTGGTTTCTCATGTTGGGTTTCCCATAATCCCATGCATCACAGCACTTCTGGATAACCTAAAACTGTGTACCGTTTCTCTTTTGTGAGAAGTATTGTAAAAAAAAAGATACTGCTAAGGGTGAACTACTCCGAATACTTTCCCAGGATGTATTTGAAAATAAGTGAAACAATATTTCGGCTCCAGCCCTAACACTGAAGTATTTTATTAAAGCACTTTTGATCTTTCTCTTGAAATTATCATGTTTTCTTTGATTACAAAACCCACCATTATTAACTGGTACACCTAGGAGAGATGGTATCATAGTGAATTAAAGAGCGTTTGAGGTTTAATAACTTTCAAATAGAAGTTTGTTCAAATAGAATTGATGTAAACCCAGAAAGACAGAACAATTTTAAATGACCTCGTTCTGTACTCCTTATTCTATGTCTAACAACGCAAGGCAGGATGATTTGCATAAAGTTTCTTCCTGTGACTTTCATTCGCAGATAATCGAGTTAGCCTACTGGTGGGCACTTTATAGTCCCCGTTCCATAAGAAAGGGTACATTTTGGGAAAAGTAGACTTGGAAATTTACACTTCCCTGATTTGGTATAAAATCTAGGTAAATGATGATTTTAGATGAATGGCATAAGGAACCTTTTATACTGTGCTCTGCCTGGTGACAAGTGTGCAACAGAAAGAAAGAGGAAAGATGCTTGCATTTATAAAATCTTTGTCAATAATTTTCTCCTTTGAGTTTGGCTTGCATTTAGTCCCTTGGCATAGTGGATGCTGGTTAGTCAATATCATCTGATATTGAGTCCAAAGATCTCTGCCTTGTCTTCTTGTCTCCATTAATCCCAGGGCCCTAAAAAGACACCATTTTGGGGGAATGATTTCTGCTATTCATAACACTTTATCACTTTAGGTTGTTGCCTTAATGCTAATTATAGTTTCCAGAGTAACATCAGGTTCTTGGGGAGATCAGGTGGGAGAAGCAACTCCTAATTCCAGAGCTGGGAGCCAGGGTGGTGTTAGTTGGTTTCTCCACCTGGCAGTCTGGGCTCGAGTCTCTGATGGGAGAGCATGTTGGCATTGGTAGAGGCCATGGGAGGGAAAGGAAGATGTTCTCTAATGCTCTTTGTTTCAAAGATCTAGACGTAGATCATTGGATCTTTGCTAATCTGCTCAATCTGTACTGAAGTTATACTAATTCCTTCAAGAGACTGACAGAACTGGTTATCGATAGCCTTAAGTTTTTAAAAATATATTTTTATTGATTTCAGACAGGAAGGGAGAGAAAGAGAGATAGAAACTCCAATGATGAGAGAGAATCATTGATCGGCTGCCTCCTGCAAGCCCCCCAATGGGGATCAAGCCTGCAACCTGAGCATGTGCCCCAACCAGGAATCAAACCTGGGACCCTTCAATCTGCAGGCGGACGCTCTAACCACTGAGCAAGACCAGTTAGGGCATAGCCTTAATTTTTAAGAACTATGCATGTGTACCTTTTGCATGTGTTTCTGTGTATGTGATATTTTAAAAGGATATTTCAAAGAGAAGAAGAGAGGCTGAATTGGTAACAGCTAACGGACATCAAAGTGCATTAATCTTTGAGCTTTTCTCTTTTCCTCTCTGTGCTTTAGACATCTACAAAATATATAGTTCCACTTGCCTTATCAACTATACAAAACTGTAAGGATGGAATGAGATAACTTATGTGACAACACTTAAAGTAGAGGTGCCATGTAAAAAGGAAATGAACTCTGGGACTGTTTTTCTCGTTGTCCCCATTAACGACTAGCAGAATGCAAAACTGAATTATATTTTCAATTTACACTTAAGTAACATATGTTGAGATGTGTATCTTATACCCCTTAACCTTTGTGCACTGGCAGTAGCATATGATAAAATGAAATCTCCCTTTGTGGGTAATGAGGGCTGAGGTCCAGGACTTGTGGACTACAGGAGATTCAAAGGTAACTTATGCCTTTTTTCTTCATCTTTGGAACAACTGGGTAACAAGTCTTACCCCACAAAAAGCAGGTGAAAGTAATCATGCTAGTTTGCATTTTCTGGGGTGTCTGTACACTTTCTCCTAGTTGTTACACTGTTAGGGCTGGAGGTTGGAGATTTTAAGGAAGTCAGGGACAGAAAAAGTCTCTGCTTTGGTGCCTTCTTTCTTCTAAGACTTGAGCTAGAAAAACTTTGTGACACTTAAGCAAACGTGGAAAATATTAGTATATTTTATGGACTGAATGAGCGGCTCGTGGTACACACAGTGGCACCACATTATTGTAAAGGCAGATATAGTGACACCCAGAAGTTAAATTGTATGATGAACATAAAGGAATAACTAAAACTAATAACTAAAATTTCAGCCTCATTTTTCCCCATGATACTCTGCCCTTTTCACGTAGTAGTAGAAGGTTTAATCATATAGAGATTTATGCGGTTTTATTAGAAACTAGAGGCCCTGTGCACAAATTCGTGCACCAGTGGGGTTCCTCAGCCTGGCCTGTGGGATTGGACTGAAACCAGCTCTCCAACATCCCCCAAGGGGTTCCAGATTGTGAGAGGGCACAGGCCAGGCCGAGGGACCCCACTGGTGTGCAATCAGGGCCAGGAGAGACACGAGAGGTTGGCTAGCTGGGGAGGGACTGTGAGAGGGCTCCAGGATGTGTCTGACCTGTCTTGCTCAGTCCTGACTGGCCAGACCCAGCAGCAAGCTAACCTACTGGTCGGATTGTCTGCCCCCTGGTGTTCGGTGCACGTCAAAGTGAGTGGTTGAGTGGCTTTAGTGTGTCATTAGCATATTACACTTTGATTGGTTGAACAGAAGACTGGATACTTAGCATATTAGGCTTTTATTATATAGGATACTACTATGATTATAATATTCAAAGAAGGCTGTAACATTTATTTTGCAATGGTAGAATGAAAAATGAATTATGAAGAAATATTTAAATGATAATATAGCTCACTGACAAATTATAGACAACAGAGATGAGACAAACATAGTACTAAAAATCTCTCAATGGTAAAAATTGATTTGATTGCCTAGTACAGTGATACTACATTCTAATACTTCTTAAACACTAAATAATGATAATACAGAGAAAGTTAAAAAAAAAGTTAACTAGGTTGAAACAAATATACATAACTATGCATGGGCAAATAGGAAATCTAAATCATGCATTTTGAGATACAATTGGATTGAACTTTGAAAAGAGCATATTGATGAATCAAGTATTGCAAAGATACTTCAAAAAATAGTATTCCCTAGTTTTCAAGCAGCATTAAGTACATTCACAATGTTGTGCAACAATCAATACCACCTAGTTCCAGAATATTTTTGTCTCTCCCAAAGGAATGGGAGGCCATGTGCTTACATTTTTAGGAGATCTGTTTTTTCATAACTGACACTAAAAATATGCTAACGATCAAAATGCCTTCTTCCCTGAGGGTCATAGAAAGAAAGTGTAGCTGCATCATCAGAGGTAAAAATTTGGCACCATAAATGTTTTTGAAGGAGGGGAAAAAGCTTTAAAATGTGTAAATCTTGCTTCACTATCAGCAAAGAAGCTGCTGACCTCAACACCATCACAAGGTAAGATGTTCTTCATGGCTGCTGCCCTCGGCATGGCGGTAAGCTGAAAGCGCTTTACCGTTCAGAAACCACTGTGCTCTGGAAAGGGGACTGGATGAGCACCTCTTCTCTATGTCTAAAAACTATGCTTTAAAATGTAAGAATTCGAAGACCATTAATTCACCTCATCTCTTATCATTTTCATTTGTCTCCCTTTCTCTGCGTTGGCTTATTTTGTTTTCTGTCTATTTTCTCTTGCTTTCCACACAAACTATTTTCTTCACTCCTACACAAAGGCATAATCTATAATAATCTATAATAATAAAAGGGCAATATGCTAATTAGACTGGACATCATTCCAGATGTCCTTTGGGACAAAAACTGGGGCTGGCAGGAAGCTAGCCCGGGTCCCGGGTGCCAGAGAGAAGCCGGTGCCAGCAGCCGGGGGAAGGAAGTCCTACTCTTGCATGAATTTCGTGCATCGGGCCTCTAGTACAAACATAAAAAGACACATTCAGGAATCATGCCCCCCTTCTTCAAAAGAATTAAATGTCGCCTTTTCACCATTAAAGATATTTATGTGTACATTTGTATGTACATACCTGTAAATCTACATATTCATCATTATGTACCTAATTTAGACTCCAATGGTTCAGATGGGAGGACCATGTTTTATTGAATAACATTGGTTATAGGGAGCCAAATATTTTTAAATAGCTATATACATAATTTCTTGGTGGTGGTAATAAACATAAAATGTATCATTTAAACCTCTTTATTCAAAAATAATTCAGCAGCATTGAGAACATTCACAGTGTTGTGAAACAATTAATACGATCTAGTTTCAGAATATTTTCTTAACCCAAAGAAAACCCTGACCCTATTAAGTAGTCATTTCTCCTCTTGCCCTCAGCCTCTGGCAACCACTAATCTGCTTTAAGATCTGTATGGATTGCCCTATTCTAGGCGTTTCATATAAATGAAATCATACAAAATTAGGCTTTTTTGTCTACTTTCTTTCACTTAGCACAATGTTTTCCAGGTTCAGCCATGTTGCAGCATCTACCAGCAATTTACTCCTTGTTGACTCCAGTTATTACCTGATGGTCATTGTGGTTGTGCCACATGTTGGCATTTATACTTCGTGCTGCTATGTACATTCAAGTATATGCTCTTTGTTTGACCACCTGCCTTCAGTTCTTTGGGGTATACACCTAGGAGCTGAATTGCTGGGTCATATGGTAGTTTACATGTTTAATTCATTGAGAAGCAAACTGTTTCCAAAGCAGTTTATTGATTTGATATTCCCACCAGCAATAAGGGCTCTCTTTCCCCCCGTATTCTGGTCAATACTTAACTTTCCTTTTTAAATTATGTCCATTCTGGGGGTATGAAGTGGTATCTGGTGATTTTTGATTTTTGATGCGCATTTTCCTAATAACTAGTGATACTGAGCATCTTTGATGGCCATTTGTGTGTCTTTGGCCTAATATCAACTCAGGTCCTGTGCCCACTATATTAGTTTCCTAGTGCTGCTGTAACAAAGTACTACAAACTGGATGACATACAGTGGAAATTCATGGTCACATTTTGGAGGTTAGAAGTCCAAGATTAAGGTGTTGGCAGGGCCATGCTCCCTCAGAAATCTTCATGGGAATCCTGGCTGGTCTGTTCCTAGATTCTGGTGTTCTGCTGGCAACCTTTGGTGTTCCTTAGCTTGTAGACATACCATGCCAATCCTCTTTCCATATGGGCTCTTCCTGTGTCTGCTTCACACAGCTGCATTTATATAAGGACTCTGCTCATATTAGATTTGGGCCCACCCTCTTCCAGTATGACCTCATCTCACTAATTACGTCTGCAACAACTCTATTTCCAAATAAGCCGTCCTGAGGTACTGGTATTAGAACTTTAACATACCTCCTTTGGGGGAATACAATTCAAGCCATTAACATCCATTTTTTAAAATTGGGACTTTGCCTTTTTTGTTGTTGATTTTAGTATAACATATTTTATAATATGGATATTAGATCCTCATCAGATTTGATTTTCTCATTTTCTCAATAATGTTCTCTGATTTTAGTTTTTAATTTCGATAAAGCCCAATTTACTTTCTTTCATTGCTTGTGGTTTTGGTGCCACATCTAAGAAACCATTACCAAATCAAGGTTATGAAGAATTATGCATGTTTCCTTCCATTAAGTTACACATTTATCCTTATGCCAGTCTCTTTGGTGCTTTGTAGTTGTCATTACTGATATTTCTATTATTGTAGCATTGCAGTAAGTTTTAAAACTGGGATATTTGAGTCTTCCAAGTTTATTCCTTTTTTTTTTCAATGTTTTTATGATAATGCTATATGGCTTAGTTTACTATAGTTTGTAATATAGATTAAAATCAAAAAGTGTATGCTTCCAGCTTTATTTTTCTTGTTCAAAATTATTTTGAGTATTTGGGACATTATGTACTGCACACATGTTTTAAGATTGTTTTTCCCATGTCTGTGATAAATGCCATTGGAATTTTAATGGGGTATGCATTATATTTGTAGATTGCTTTGGGTAATATGGTCTTTATAATAACATAAATTCTTACAATTCATGAATAGTTTCTTTCAATTTTAGCTTCAACAGTGTTTTGCACCCTTTTTTCTGTTGGAGAATGATGGCAAAAATTCCTATTCCACCATTTTTTGGCATCATTTCCTTTTTATTTCTTCATGTGGCTTTGAGTTCTTGTCTATTCTTTCATTTCATCATTAATAACTTTTTTAGCATCTACTGTAGGTAAGTTTAGTAGCAACTGAGCCACACCAGCCAGGCTGGACTGTACCATTTCAATTAACCTAGCTTCAAGTTCACTGGTTCGTTCTTTTGCCTGTTCTACTCTTAAATGCCTTTAGTGCAATTTTCATTTTTATGGTGTTGTCCAACATCAGAATTTGTATGACTCCATTATTTATTAATATTCTTTATTTGGAGAGACATTGTCCATGTGATTCCTTTCATTCTTTGTCTATGCTTTCCTTTAGCTCTTTGAGTACAGTTACAGTATTGATTTAGCAAGTGCACTGTCTGTACTGCCTCAAGAACAGTTTCTGTTCATTTCTTTCTTTCTTGTGAATGGACAATGCTTTCTTGTTTGAATTCCTCTTTGTATGTTGCCCCTTTTCTTGGTAAATTAGTGATTCTGAATATTGTGGCAGCTCTGGAATATGGATTCTGCTCCCTCTCCAGAGTTAGCTTTTGTTGCTTGTTGTGGGTTAGGTTGCTGAGTGACTTTTCTAAACTGCTTGTAATAACTACAGTCATGTGTGATCTATAAAGTTTCCACATCGCTGGTTTAGTGGTTACCTTGTGGTTTGACAGAGCTGTCCTGAAAAGCCTGGAGACAAAAAGAAAAAAAGGAAAACAAAAGAAAATATTCTCCTAGTCTTTGCAAATTGGCTGTGTGTGGGGCACTCCTTCAACACTTGTCCATGGGGTTTACAACTCAGCTTTAGCCTTCACTTCTGCTTGCACTGGGGGTATAGATCAGCAAGGGGTAAAAGCTTAGGGTCTTCTCTGAGCATGCATCCTCTCCTGGATATGGGCATGTCCTTCTAGATTCCTCTTAGACTATGTGGGCACTTCCTAAAGCCCTTATTACCTGAAGCATTTCACTCCCCAGCTTTCCCTCCCCGACCAACCTTCGACCTTCGCTGCCTATTTGTCCCAACTGTTACCTTTTGCCCCAGACAGCAGCACGTGCAGTTACCTTTAATGTTTTAGGCAAATACTCTCTCTGCACAGCTACTTTTCCATCCTCCTGAGTTAGGTGAAATAAAGGCAAGGCCCTTGCATGAGAACTACTGGGAATCGCTGAAGAGGTCACAAATACCAATCCATGGCAAGAAAGTCCATTCTGTTCCCTGTAGAACTAGACACCCATGCTAGTAATACAGGTTGCCATTTTTCAACATCACCACTGACCAGGGAGGAGGGAGTGAAAAGAAAAAAGATAAAATGCCATTAATCTATTTCAGTCTTTTAATTTCTGAAGTGTTCACTACATTGCTGTATACACCTTGCACTATTTTCCGGACTTTCAACATCGATTCTGACAGTTTTTGCCAATCCCCGCCCCTCCCCCACCACCAGTGTTTTATACGGAGGGGGGTGGGTCCCGAGAGTTCCTCACTCTACCATTTTCATTGACACATATGCATAAATTTTTAAATATTTTTGTTGATTTCAGAGACGAAGGGAGAGGGAGAGATAGAAATATCAATGATGAGAATCAGAGTGGCTGCCACCTGCACACCTCCCACTGGGGATGGAGCCCGCAACCCAGCCATGTGCCCTTGACCAGAATCGAACCTGGGACCCTTCAGTCCACAGGCAGACGCTCTATCCATTCAGCAAAACCGACTAGAGCCGTATGCATAATTTTTAATGTAAGTAAATATGTACACCATTTAGGTGAAAATGACATTTTCCTATTACAGTCTAAAATTGTGATGTTTTATTAGCTGTAAATAAAGACTCTATAGTTACATGATATAGACATTTGTATATATTTCAGGCATTTAAGATTAACAAAAGGAATATGCAAAATTCACATATGTGAGGTGCTCGTGAATTAAATAAGAGAATTTAGGGGCTAATATGCATATATTAGTATAATTTAAGTGTAACTAGCTACTATGCTGACCCTTTCCTACTATTAGAAAAATATATTATTAGCTATATTATTGGTCAGACCCAATATAGCTTCTTGCTGGAAGACGAGAAACATCTTGTTTTCATATTTAAACTTAATGAGCTCTGTGGACTCTGAGGAGCATTAAACCTCAAAGAGTTCACGGAAATGTTTTGTCCCTAGATGCTCTAGCTAATGTGTTTGCCCCCATCACGATGTTAAAACACAATGTTTAATGTCACTGACCTCAAGACAATATGTCATGCCTTATTTAGAATGATGGTTCCCTTCATGTACTCTTAGGATGGTTCTCATAATAGCAAGAAAGGAAATACTTGTCAATCTCTGTAGTTACAAAATTTAATCTCCCCAAATCACCATGCTTGTTGACAAGGAATATTTATTTGCAAAAGAAAATTACAGTAAACACACAACAGTATTGGGCTTACTCATGTGAATACCTAATGCAAGGAACAGTGTGCTGAGAAAAATGCAACATGTTATTGATTATGTGTTATAAAATGAAACTCCTTTTGATGGAATTTTATATTAGAATTTTTCTCTAAAACAGTAGAAGAGAAAAATTTTTAACCCTATCTGGCAATTGTTAAACATATATTTTTAAGGGAATCTTTAATACAGTGCATCTGGTTGAAAAGTGACTTTAGAGAATATTACATACCACACACAAATTAATTTTTCAATTTAAATTGTTTGGCAAAGGTAATGATATCATACATCATAGATGTGACTTTGCACATTACATTCTGAAAGCAAACTACATTTAAACCAATATTTGTTTTTTTGAATTTTGCCCGTAGAACTTACAATAATGAATAGTCTCAAAACAGTTTATTTCCCTCTAGAATCACTCCCTTCAAGTAACTATTGCCTATATAGAGAATCAATAGCTTTTTAAATGATAGAACTCTGAAAACCAACCAACCAACCAACCAACAAAAACCCACTGTTTTTATAGTGGCAGGCATTGAATGTGCAGAGGAGATTATATAATTTGGGCTAGACAACTTCTGCTAGTATGGGACAGGGAGGTTCTTTTCACCTGGATCGCAGTATCTGAGAACTGACTTTCCTATGATTAAATACTATTAAGCTTTATAGAGAGAACAAATATGTGTTAATATCATTTAGTTGATTGCACACAAACTGGAAGAATTTAGGGCTTTAAAAGGACAAATACACGTAATTATACTTAATAAATGTGTTTAACATTTGGCAAACTCCAACTAGAACGTCTGTTCTGCAGGAACTTTAGGATGTGAAAATGCTCAATGGATTGAGATTCACAAGTCAAGTGCTACCTAGGAATAGGCATTAAACCAATGATTGTGTTCCCTTATTGCTCTTCCATAAATGCTGTTCCAGTACTAAATGTATCAGTCTTTCAACAGGAACTAGAGGAGTTAATATGGTTTTTAATAATAGATTTGGAGATAAGTTTAGCATAGTTCTGAATTACATAACTTTTCACTATTGAATATCATCATGTTTCGAAAAGAGAGGTTTCATACTGCTAGCACAGATATTGCCCCGGGATTGAACTTAATATGCTCTTGTATGCTTTTATATTTTCCATTCTTTATTGAATTTCATACGTACAAAATAAGTAAATTCTGTGGATGTACTCTGGTTCCTATTTGAGAATATAGCTAACAAAGTTGTTGATGGTCTATTATTTGGATCTTAATAAAAATTAGATAACAAAGTCAAATGAGGAAAAATAAAAAGTTTATTGGACTGTTTCTAATTCCTTCTTTGGGTAGCACCACAGAAGTAAAAATTCAGGTTTGAGGTTTAAAAGTCTAGCTATAAGCTCTGTTTTTTATTCTTTTTGGCTTTCAGCTTGTAATATTTCTGTAAGTCAGACAAAATTTACATTTCCTGTCTAATTTACAGAATTGCTGTGCAGGAAAAAACACCATAACATATAAGAAGGTGCTGTATAAGCAGTCAGAAACAAGAGATGCAAACATAATGTTGGACTCCTATATTTGGTTTTCAAAACAGCTTCACCGAGTCACTCACTCACATTGGGATAATTCAGGGAATGAGGTTTTGATGGCAACACGGGGGAAATGGAGGGTCAGTTCTGTGGTTCTAAGTCTGGATTCCTGGATGACAACTCTGAAGTTGGAGAGAAACGAATTCTTAGTTCGGGTGCTGCTTCCATTGCATATGCCTCTGAGGCATGTTGATTTAGTCACGTTTGCTTTAGATTTATAAATGGAAAGAACCTACCTTTCCCAGGCTAGGCATCCAAGTTGTAGGTACTAGTCACCCAGCTCCCTGTGCTGCACACCTTCCTCTATTTAGAACTAATTAGAACAAAACACTATATAACCATACATATCCTTTAACTTGAAACTGCAATAAATATAATTTTTCAGAACATGACATATTTTCATGCATATATCTTATCTCTGTACAGCCCTAGGAATTTATCAATACACACTTATTAGTGTTCCCTCAGTAATGCTGTAGTTTTCCTTTCTAGTAAGTGAACATTTAAGCATGAATTGACACATTGTCATTTATTTCAGTCCTGGAGCACACACTGAATATGATGATATGCTTGAAAAACAAGTCAGTGTTTCCTTCAGTGCTAATATTTAATTTAACCACACATTTCTATAAATTAAATTCACTGGGAAATCTCACATTTATAAAATTACACAAGAATAAGCTACATTATCACAATCAACATGGAAATGTACTGAAGAATTCAAAGTAGAGTGTCAGGATCACTTTATCTTCATGGTAAACTTTCACTTTATGGAAATCCCACTTGGCTTCATTTAATTAAAAAGCTGAAAAAGAAAAACTATGATGAGTGGAAGTAAGGAAAACAAATAGCTGTTTATCCCATTCTAAATTAGTACATATAAACATAACAAAGTCATAATTACATTCACCTATTTTAATAGTTATATGAGGGCAATTGTGCTGAATTAGTTCCTGTAAGGGGGTCAGGTTGGGTCTAAATGTAGGTCAGTGGTGGGCGAAGATGCTGATAAGAACTTAAACTTGTGTGTTAAAGTTTGGGTAAAGCATGCTATTTCTGTGGACCACTCTCATTGTTGGCTAGACCAATGGTTAATCACTCAGACTGGCAATACAAGGGAAATAAAGGAATGGACTGAAAAAATATTTAAAGTGGGTAATTTCAATGTCCTAAATATTTTTATTATTCAATTTACAATTCACTTACATAATATAAACAATTGATCATTTTTATGAAATGTATAATTTCACTATATTGAACCAGAAAGAAAGTATAATAAAAGCATCATCAGATTCTGATGTAACGGTACAAATAACTCCAAGTCCCAATGTTAGTAAGAGAGGTTCTTAGATTCAAGCTCAGATTTGTGTGACTTCAGAACTAGAGTTCTTAACTAATATACAAAATTATATATTGAACTTGAACTGATCTTCTGATTCTAAATACTATTTTCCATAGGTCTTAAAAACAGGAAGTGAAGTGACAGAATTCAGAGGATGCTTCATGTTACTTTCCTACTTGAGACTTGATGTGTCATAAATATTTTTACAGAAAAATTTTGAAGAAAACTTCACAGTGAGTGAAAACATCAGTAGAAAATATTGGGAAAGTAATTACCTATAAGTGAACACTATCATGTATTGCTATTAGCATTTTGCTCTTCTTAGTAAATAGGACAAACCCTTAAGTTAATCTTCATTTAATACCCAAAATAAATTCAGTGCTACCACTGCAATAAAATTTTTTTTTGAACTATGGCTCAGATGGTAATTAGATCGAATTCTTAATATTGATGTTTCCCTGGTAGTTTCAAGAGACTCAGGAGTCCAATTAAATTCATCAAAAGGTTCAGGGAAAATCTGTTCTTCACTCAACTCAATCATGCAAACAAGTTACTTAATCTTCAGTGTAAAGAAAAACCCTGGTTAGAAAAAGGTAGATTAAATAGAAATGAGTTTAAAATATTTACATCAGAATTAATTATGAAAACAATTAGCTTCAAACATTTATTGAACATAGTATTATGTGCCACTGAGTAATTAATTCTATGTAATGGCAATGTGCCATTGATTTTATATGCGTTCTCTCATGCAATCCTTACACTAACCAAAATAAATATGTATAATTTTTCCACTTACAAACGAGAAAACCAAGGTTAAGTTAAGTAACTTGTCAAAGGACACAGCTAGTAACAAGCAGATCAGGGATTTAAGTCAGGAAGTTTAAAAACTTAAAAGGATCTGGGAGAACTGAGTGATGGTATGAAACATTGATACTGTAGGAAAAAAAAAACCTTGAAGACTAAAAACGTGGGGAAGATTTATGGGCATAGGATAACATTTACAGTAGACTTTTATCCTCTTCAGCATACAGACTGACAGAAAAATAGCAGTACGAAGTACTGAGAAAATGTGAAAGGTATAAATGTTTAAGGTTTTGTGAGGTTTAAGAGAAAATAAAAATGAAATTAAAAGATCCCTCTATATAGAAGAAACTAAAGACTGTAGATTAAACAGAATCCAAAACTGTGAGGAAAGTGAAAAATTAGTTTACAAATGATGATGGTCATGGTTGTGTGAGTTGGAAATGCCAGTGCCTGCAGAAACGGCTGCAGTGCCAGGATCTGCCTCCACTTCCCCAGCTTCTCTGCTAGGCTTGGTCTGATTCTGTTTCTTGGCAGCTCCCCCTTAGGGTTTTTATCTGAATCAGGTCAAATTCCAGATCCACAACCACCCCTGGGCATGGCTTCTATCTCTGACTTCTCACAGGAGCTGTCATTTGCATTTCCAGCCCCAGGAGGTCTGCTGAGGGCAGGCCCGTCCCTTGCTTAACTGGTGGGGCCTTGACAAGGGGGTGAGACTGGTCACATGGTAAAGAGGTTCAATGCCACACTTATGTAGACATAACATTAGTAAGCCTGGGCTGCGGTCAGAAATGCTCACTCTGTATACCTAGCGGGAGGGGCCTGGAATATGTATTTTAAAACTTCCTGAGGATTTATGTCCTTTCCTGGTGAAGAACTAGAGGACTGGAGAGAATTCTTTCAAATGACAACTACTCATTGGGACAAAGCACTGACTTGAAGAAAATTCTTCACAGCCTGGCAAAATCAGTGCTGTCAAATGTAATACTGTGCAATGAAACTAGTAAAAACTTAATTTTCTCTACTCATTACTCTGCTACGTCAGAGAACAATGTAGATGGGGCATGAGTTGGTACCTGGTACAGAGGGAAAGCTAGAATTTGCTCCTCACTTTCCCCTTTTCCTGACTGTCAACTAAACAGGGTTTAAAGAATCTCCTAACACCATCCCTTTCTGTCCTTTACCTTTAATAAAAAGAGACACCTTTTCTTTGGCATATTCTAAGTGCTGTAGATTGTTTTTGGCATCCTAGATAAAACAAAACAAAAAAAACTTAAAGGGACTACAAATACTCATTCACAAACTAAGACTCAAATCCTATAGAACCATGATTCTCAATCTTCAGGTAGGAGAAAGAGAAAAATGTAGCTTTATCTTTCTTGGGCATACTTAACCTTAGGTTTGATTAGCCTGATCATTTCACATTTTCAAAACCAAAATTGGCTGGCTATTTAATGTCAAGAACAAAATGAAGAAACTGGAGACTTTACTTGCTCTTTTTATTACTCTAGTTGTCCTGGGAGCTAATGTGCTTGACAACTCATTTACACTGCAGACAGGGTTTAAGGCAGATGATCCCACAGCTCAGACATGTTACATTTCTCCACTCCTTGAGTACATTTATCTTTACGTGTGTGGGAAGAAGGGAACTGGAATCGAGCCTCTGCCATGTGAGAAGAGAGGTGGGGTTGAAGAGGCTTACTCTTCACTAAAGCACCACAGGCAGATCTCCCCGTTACGGGATTAGTTTTGTCCCCCAGATAAAACCATGTACTGTTGCCATGATACACATAAAACCATCTTAAGATAACTGCATAGTTCACATGAGGAAGAGACGTAAGGTCTGATGAGATTTTACTTTCTATCGATGTATCACTAGTTGCACTAACTCAGCAGTTTTAACTCTGCAAAAGGAAATATAGGCCCTTCACTCCCTAATTAAGAGAAGGATGGATTAAGCTATTAGAAGGACACCGTAGAGAAAGGAAAACATTTATTCTCTTAAGAGAAGCTGAAGAAGGCATATGCTCAAGAAATAAAGTTGTGCCTAGTTCATGAAATGACCAAGTATTATCTTGCTCACCAATTGTATTAGGTTTTAGTAAAAGTCTACAGTTTGGTTATAATGAGGTGATTTGAGAATGAATTTGCAACTGCCTACCTCCAATCATGACAATATGTTGGTGGAAATTGTATGAGATATTCATGATGACAACTCTAGTGACCAGAGATTATTGTAGCATTTAATTTTCCTTTCAAGTTGACTTTTCTTATTTGAAAAAGCTAAAACTTTGCAGAATTCAAAAGATGATGCAAAGTTTAGTATAAAACTTAACAGTAGATGATATGAGAAAAAACTGAAAATGCAGTCAGCTATGATAGATTGATAATCTAAAAGAAAGTTTGATGAATTCAACAAAGCTTAAAACCCATTTTGTTATATGGATATGCACGTGTGTGTGTGTGTGTGTATGCACTGTGTGTGTATATATACACACACACGAACATATATCTCTAAAATAAATTATACTCTATCTCCTTTGTATAATCTATGTTGAACAAACAGCAGGTGCTCACACTTGCTTAACTGAGTTTAAAATCTCTGGGAAAATGAGTTAGTTATTTACATCCATCCTTGAATATAAATGAACCATTGAAATTCTGTTTATTCTATTAGTTAAGAATGAATACAGTCACGTGAGTATAATGATATTACCTATAAGGATAGCCGTGGTACTTGGAACGAAATATCGAAAGCAGAAAGCTGAAGAAGAAGACCACCAGGCCCAGTCCCACCAGGCAAATGACTAGAGAGACAGAAAATACCATCAGTGTCTAGACATATGCAACCCAAACGTCTACATTTTAAAATGCATTCAACAATCACAGTGTACTTACATCAGTAGTTCATGGCACACACAGGTACAACAAATCAGATAATCCAAAATACAATGGATTCACTATTTTCCACATTCTTCCCAATGAGCAGGTATGTTTTGGGTATGAAAACAACCAAAGTGACTGATCTAAGTCTTCTGATAGTTTTCCTCTCACAGAGTTCCTACAAATACTAAAATGCCCCAGGTGATAAAAACAAACAAAATATGTGATAAACCACAAATGAAATTATACCCTGTATTGTGAAGGATTAGCTCTATTTGCAGAGACATCTGCATTATTGGAATGCTAAATATAATTCTATGCTCAGGGCCATGCAGTATTTATGAAAAATAATTTTAGATTATTGCATCAGTAAAAGCCTGTTACTTACAAATAACTCATTATAATGTATAGAAAGCTAAGAATAAAAGTTTGGAGAGTACAAGGGAGTATATTTGGTATGGTATTCTCAAAATAATGGCCTAGAAATCTGTTGGTCAGTTTTCATTCAACTCTGTAGGAATATCATTCTCTCTGATTTGAGTACAAATTAAGTCATAAGCACTTAAATAGCATTCAATTGTAGTCTTTGTGACATTTCATTTCAGACAAGACCATATAGGTGAACTTCCAAGGAAGAAAAAAAGGTGCTCAATATCAAAATGAAAAATACTTTAAAAATATTGTAGAATATCCAAGTATGCTAACACCAGGCACTAGATGGAGCATGAAAAACAAAGCTAACAACATAGCTTACAGCAGTCTTACTAAACCCAGACTTACTTGCACGGTGTTTTACTTTATACCTTCCTACATTTAGTGCTTTTATCAAACACTTCTTTTCCTTTTTTAACTTTAAAAAGCTTTTCAGAAGCTGAATAAAACTTTCCACTCCCTTTGCCACTCTTAGTAGCCTCATTTGGTTATGCGCAGTGGGAAATGAGGCTCAAAATATGTGAACACATAAAAATATTTTCTTGATTTTCTGTAGTGGAACAAAATAATGCAACCAAATACTTGTATATGGATAAGGGAGAGGAATTAAATGGTCGGTGGGGAGTTAGTAATTATTAAATGAATCCCTGGAGCCCATCCCAGATAACATACTTATAAGAAGCAAATGCTATGACACAAGCATTCTGACCTGGTCAATAATAATGACAGTGGTTGTATTATATCAATCCTACCAGAATAAAGAAATAATGTAAAAATATAATCTCTCTCTCTCACACACACACAAATAATTTGGCAGTGGGGGGTTGAAGAATCCTATATAATAGAAGCCTAATATGCAAACTGTCCCCTCAACAGGGAGTTCGACCAGCAGGCAGGGCTGGCCAGCCAACCGCCACACAGCCCCTGCCCCCAGCCAGCAGCGGTGGCAGGCAGCTGGGGAAGGGAGGCCCCGAACGGCAGCCGCTAGGGACCCTACCTGTGCACAAACTTCATGCACTGGGCCTCTAGTTATATATAGAAATAACGACCAAGAGAGAAGAAGTTGGAAGTAATGATTTCATAGACATTGTGTGATTAAAATATTAATACACATTTATTACTATTAAGCCTGATATGATAGGACATATGGTAATATATCATCACATAAGAATTTGCCTCAAAAGGTTATTTGTCAATCCTAAGAGCATCACATTGTTTATTCAAAAGATCTATCATGAGTGACATATCTGAACAATGCTTAGCTAAACAAAGTAACATGTTTATTTCTTCTCTATTTCTTCAAAATGGTGTATAGAGGACATAATGGAAAATGGTAAACTAAACTGTATATTTCACCCAATACATTTCAACACTTATGATACCTTAGGGTTCAGAAATCACTATGATGTACTAACAATCATTACCCTAGCTACAATCCCATAAAAGAAATGTCTTTTATTTTAAACTAGAGGCTCAATGCACAAAATTCATGCATGGGTAGGGTCCCTAGGCCTGGCCAGCAGTCAGGGCTGATCTGTGGGGTGACCGGCAGGGTGATCAGGGGCCGCCACTGGCACCCACCTTGGCAGGCCTGGGGCCTGCAGGCTGGGGTCAGGTCCTGTGTTGAGCGTCTGCCCCCTGGTGGTCAGTGCGCAACAGATTGAATAGTTGTTCCACTGGTCATTCCATTGTTCGGTCGATTTGCATATTAGGATTTCATTATATAGGATAAATTATTCATCTTTAAACTTCGTAATGAATTGTTGGCCTTTCTCAGGTACCTGTGCTCCCCATACATAAATTCTGGGTCTTAAAGAGGGCTCAGAAATGCACTCCTGATTCCCATGGCAGAGAGGGCCTACCATTTGACATCTCTCAGGACCCCCGCTGCAGGGGAACTCTCCCTGCAGGGTGCATGGTAATCCGGGGACTAGAGCCTCCATGGAGCCGGGCAGAGCACCCCTGATGAGGGTGGAGAGAATTTCTCCTTTCTCTGCAGTTCCACAGAAAGTCACCCAATCCCATTGGAATATATTTTTAATTATTTGCACACATCTAGAAATAGAAAAGTAAAGTAAAAGTAAATACCACTTTTAAGAAAAGTAAAAACCACTGCAACCTTCCTCAACCAGAACATTTCTTTAGGAGTTTGTTTACAAAGGACTTTTATATTCCCCATTTGATTTAAATGAATCTTAAGTCTAAAACAAAATTACAAAAAAAACGAGAATTACTTCGTCTTTTTCCAACATCTCCTTTGGATGTCGCCGCTTCATTTAGAAGAACCATCCCCATGGTGATAGCAGCATCTATAGTAATTGTCAAGGAAAAAGTAGCAATAGATGCAAATAAAACAAATTAATTTTTTTGGATCTGCACACAAATGTTTTCTGTAGTGGAATACTTAAATTACATATGCACACAGAGGTAAATAAAACTCTATTCAGAAAAAATAAATAAAATTATCATTCTTTGTGTATTTAAATCTACCTTGATTTTTTAAAAAATACATTTTTATTATTTTCAGAGAAGAAGGGAGAGTTAGAAACATCAATGATGACAGATAATCATTATTTGGCTGCCTCCTGCACGCCCCCTACTAGGGATCAACCCTGCAACCTGGGCATTTTCCCTTGATTGGAATCAAATCTGGGACCCTTCAGTCTGCAGGCTGACACTCTAACCACTGAGCCAAACCAGCTAGAGCTAACTTGATTTTTCATTTTTTTTAAATTTTACTCAGTGTTTACAACTTTTTTTTCTTTTTTTATTGTTTTTAAGTATTACAAATAGTAGTACATATGTCTCCTTTTTTCCCCCCATTTACCTCCCCCCGACCTACCCTACCCCCCATGATTTTTAAAATATATAACCTAAAACCTTGTGAGATTTTGCAAGTAATTGAAATGCTCTTAAATTCCAGGACCCTCACAGCATGTATGCTTTATGTGGACTCTCAAAACCAATAATGACATTTCATATTATACATAAAGATAGTATAGAATCACAATGACACATTACATTAGCAGTCATAGAAAATTAAAATATATTCAGCATAAAACCAACCAAGTTTTGTCAGAAGTCTAAAGTAACAAGAGAAAAAGCCGCTATCAGCCCTGTGCAATAGCATCACCCCCCCCCCCCCCCCCGCACCAACCCTCACCCCGGCCTCCCCACCCAATACATGTATATACATCACATACTACCACTAAACTTTTGGGGGTCCACTATACCCAGTTTGAAAACCAATGAAATTCAGATAATTACTAAATTCCTTGAATTTCAATCATGCAGTGATGGCCTGAAAGAATCATGTAAGAGAATGGATGTTTCATGCTTCCAGTATGATAAATCTGTGGACTTTAAGGGCTCATTATTCTTACGGTGTTTTGGACAGTCTACTGATATAAGTTCCCTTGAGTCCATACTCACAGGACACTGCCAGTAATGAGAGAAAATATTTAAAGCTTGTATCATTCAATTTGTTCCTATGTGGGATTTCTGCTGCTCAGTGCTTTGGAGCAGATGGATATGACTATGTAAGTCCTTATTAAGGAGTCAAGTTTGGAGTCTCCTTTTATCTTTCTCTGGAAACACCCTTTTTATTCATATATAAATTTTAATCTATACATATCATTATACAGTTACTATGACACATATTTGCAAATATATGAAATATAAAGCAGGCAGGTGAAGGCATGTACTGGGGGGTAGGGGAGGTCGGGGGGAGATCAATGGGGGAAAAAAAGGAGACATATGTACTACTATTTGTAATACTTAAAGCAATAAAAAAAAGGTAAAAAAAATGACCTTATGTAGGTATTATAAATAAAATATTCATTTCATGATTTCATCTGCTAAGAAGTTGCTGAAATCCATACTAATAAAAGGGTAATATGCTAATTAGACTGGACATCTTCCGGGGGACCTTCTGGATGTCCTTCCAGACAAAGCCACGGTGGGGGGGCTGAGGCAGAGGCAGTTAGGGGCAATCAGGCTGGCAGGGGAGAACAGTTAGGAGAATCAGGCTGGCAGGGGAGAGCAGTTAGTGGGATCAGGTCAGCAGTTAGGGGGATCAGGCCAGCAGGGGAGAGCAGTTAGGGCGATCAGGCCTGCAGGAGAAAGCAGTTAGGGGGATCAGGCAGGCAGAGGCTGTTAGGAGAGATCAGGCAGGCAGGGGAGCAGTTAGGGGCATCAGGCAGGCAGGTTGGTGAGCAGTTAGGAGCCAGCGGTCCTGGATTGTGAGAGGGATGGCCGACTGTGGGTTTAGGCCTGATCCTGCAGGCATCGGGCCTAAACTGGCAGTTGGACATCTCCTGAGGGTTTCTGGATTGGAGAGGGTGCAGGCTGGGCTGAGGGACACCCTCCCTGCCCCATGCACACATTTTGTACACTGGTCCTCTAGTTTCATTAATACAATCATGGGGGAAGTGGCATAATTTCTATTCCTGGGGAAAATATGATTTACAAAATTAAATGGATCAAAGACTTAACCATAGATCTGATACTATAAAACTGCTAGAAGAAAACAAAGGGAAGAAGCAACTGTATGCAAGCAATTGGGATGAACACCATACAGGGATTCCTCTCATTAATCCCCATAACAATGCTGTGAGGTGGGTACTGTTTTATTCTTGTTTGTAAATTGTGATAACGCAACTTACAGAAAAGTTCAATAACTAGAACAAGGTGTTAGTAGTGGTGGAGCCAGAATTCAAGGCAGGCCATATGAACACAAAGCCCATTTGTTCTTTTCGTTGTCTTCTTTTTTTAGTGGTTTGAATGTTTCTATGTTAACACAAATTTAGTTTAAACACACACACACACACACACACACACACACACACACACACACACACACACACACAGATATTACTCACAGATTCAGGAAGCTTAGCAAACCCAAAGTAAAATAAATTCAAAGAAGCCCCATCTAGGCACACCACAGTTAAATTATGGGAAACCAAAGATAAAGATTTAATATTAAAGCAGTAGAGAAATAAAAGGTATTACATATAGAGAAAGTGATATGTTTTGGCCAACTTCTCACCCAAGTCAATGGAAACAACAACACAAAAGAAATTACATGTTTAAAGTGCTAAAAATTGTGAACCCAGAATTCAATTATCTAATGAAAATATTCTTCCAAATGAGGGTGAAATAAAACCATTTTAAATAAATAAAAACTGAGAGAATATCTCAGCTACAACAATGGTTAAGAAGGTTTTTATGTCTGAGGAAATTATACCAGTTAGGAACACAGATCTATAGAAAAAAATGAATAGCATTTAGGGTAAATTTAAAATATATAATTTTTCTCTCATCGCATCATAGCAGCCAGTTCAGTCAACTGGATGTACCGGTGGCTTAGGCTTTTATATCTATAATAATAAAAGCATAATATGCTAATTAGACCAGGCGTCCTTCCGGACAACCTTCAGGACAAAGCCAGGGAGGCGAGGGAAGCCCGGGTCCGGGTGCCAGGGGCAGGAAGGCCAACCCTTGCACAAATGTCATGCATCGGGCCTCTAGTATAGATAGAAAAGCCTAAACGACCCTTATGATGGGACAACCAGCCAGTAGCTGTGATGTGCACTGACCACCAGGGGGCAGATGCTCAATGCAGGAGCTGCCCCCTGGTGGTCAGTGCGCTCCCACAGCCAACCTCCCATAGTCCCTCCCCCCCGCCGGCCCCAATTGCTGGCCAGGCCGAGGGACCCCATCCATGCATGAATTCGTGCACCAGGTCTCTAGTATAGATATAAAACACATTAACAGTAGTACAAAGGGCGGTGAGTATATGAAACTTTTAACTTTCAAGGTGTTTATTTTTTATATGACTGAGTATAATATTTACTGTAAACATGTGATAAGATTAGGGGAAATCTTTTAATTTGAAGTTATTGTTTACTCTATTTACATTCCATGTAATATTGATGCACTAGGTTTCAACTGACAATCTTTCTAGTTGTTATATTTTTTGGTTTCTGTGTTCCTCCTTTATTGTTTCCACTTGTTTGTTTTTCTAGCTATGAAACAGTTTATTATTTATAATCCCAATAAATATCAACAGCAAGTTCACCAAAATCTAGACATTAAGAAAAATATTAATTAGTTCAAAATTGACATACCTCTTGAAAATTATTTGTATTTGTGTGTAATGAGCTGCTCAATACTCACTTGAGAATGTGATAATGATTCCTGGTGCTTTTGTTTCGTTTATTTATTTTTAAATGATTTTAATGTTACATGCAATAAAAATTAACATTTCAAGAAAAACAATCTTAAATATAATGTTATATGCAAAAAACAATATCTCAAGCAAAACGATTTTAAATGTTACATAAAAAATGCCAATTATTAAAGAAAAATGGTCTTAAATATATTACATGCAATAAACATTAATATTTCAAGAAAAAAAAGGATTTTAAGTATAATAATAATACTAAAAATCTTACTATGAAATCTTACTGTGATATCACAAAAGTTGTAGGAAATATTAAAAATCTTGGCAAATAACTGTATTCTATTCTAAAATATTTTTCCTCTAGCTCTATTTTTGTTCATCAGTTTATGTTGTTCATTATATTCCACAAATGAGATCATGTGATATTTATCTTCCTCCGACTGGTTCATTTCACTTAGCACGATGGCTCTCCAGTTCCATCCTTGCGGTTGCGAATGTTAAAGAGTTCTTTCTTTTTTATGGCAGCGAAGTATTGCATTGTGTAGATGTACCACCATGTTGTTTTTTTTAAATATTTTTATTGACTTCAGAGAAGAGAGAGATAGAGATAGAAATATCGATGAGAATCACTGATCAGTTGCCTCCTGTACACCCCTCACTGGGGGTCAAGCCTGCAACCCAAGCATGTGCCCTTGACTGGAATCAAACCCGGGATCCTCCAGTCCACACAGGCCGATGCTCTATCCACTGAGCCAAACTAGCTAGGGTGTACCACTGTTTTTTAATCTATTCATCTGCTGATGGGCACTTAGGCTGTTTCCAAATCTTAGCTATGTGTAAACTGTGTTGCTATGAACATAGGGGTGCATATATCCTTTCTGATTGGTGTTTCTGTTTTTGTTGGGGGGATATATTCCCAGAAGTGAGATTACTGAGTCAAATGGGAGTTCCATTTTTAACTTTTTGAGGAAATTCCATACTGTTTATCTCAGAGATTAAGAATTGTAAGTTTGTCAAATACTAATTGAGCATAGTGGTTTGGGTCGATTTCTGGGTTGTCTATTCTATTCCATTGGTCTATATGTCTGTTCTTGTGCCAGTACCAGGCAGTTTTGAGAACAATGTCTTTGTAATATAGCTTGATATCTGGTATTGTGATCCCTCCAACTTTGTTCTTTCTCAGGATTGCTGCAGCTATTCATGGTCTTTTTTTATTCCAGATGAACTTTTGGAGAGTTCTTTCGAGGTCTGTGGAATATGCCATTGGTATTTTAATGGGGAGTGCACTGAATCTATACATTGCTTTGGGTAGTATGGACATTTTAATGATGTTGATTCTACCAATCCCTGAACACGTTATATTCTCCCATTTGTATATGTCTTCCTCTATATCTTTTTTCAACGTCCTGTGGTTTTCTGAGTATAGGTCTTTTAATGCCTTAGTTAAGTTTATTCCTAGGTATCTTAATTTTTTTGTTGCAATGGTAAATGGAATTATGCTTTTAGTTTCTCTTTCTGTGTGTTTGTTGTTGATGTATAAAAAGGCCATAGATTTCTGGGTATTAATTTTGTATCCAAATTCATTTATTAAGTCTAGTAGTTTTTTGATTGAGTCTTTGGGGTTTTCTATGTACAATATCATGTCATCTGTGAATAATGAAAGTTTTACTTCTTTTCCAAATTTATTTTTTCTTCTTAACTATTATGCAATAGAAGCCCCCCCCCTTTTCTTTTAAAATACTAAATATATTTGACATATAACATAAATTTAAGGCATACATGTTAATTTGATATATTGGTATATTGTAATATAATTGCCATTTAGTGACAATTAGTACCTCTATTATGTTATATAATTATCCCACAAACAATTAAGTTTGATTCTCTTAGCAAGTATAATATTATCTATATTCGATGTACTGTGCATTAGATCTCTAATTAGAGTACCTGTTTGTAAGTTTGTGTCTTTAAACAATAGTTGTCTTAACCTCCATTGCCTCCATCCCCTGGTAACCAGCATTTTATTGTTTTAACACATTTAGTTTTTCTTAGATTTCACATGTAAGTGATATCATGAAGTACTTGTCTTTTTGTGTGTCTAACTTATCCCATTGCACATACCTGTTACCTGCTGGTTTCTCATATATGGCCTTTATTTTGTTAAAGTTTGTTCTGAGTAAAGTTAGTCAGCTGAGGTTTTTTATCATGAAAGGATATTGTATTATTTTCTGCACCTACTGATATGAGCATGCAATTTTTTCTTTCATTTTAGTAATATTATATATTACACTTATTGATTTTCATATGTTGAGCCATGCTTGCATCCCAGGGACAAATCTTACTTGGTGGGTGGTGTACAATCCTTTGTATGTGTTCTTGAATTTGGTTTGCTAATATTTTGTTGCGAACTTTTGCATCTATATACATCCAGGATATTAGTCTACTAGTATAAATGTCTTGTGGTACCCTATATGGTTTTGGAAGCAGGGTCATGCTGGCCTCATAGAATGAGTTTGGAAGTGTTCCTTACTCCTCTGTTTTGGAAGAATTTGAGAAAGACTGGTGTTAATTCTTCTTTAAAGGTTTGGTAGAATTCTCCATTGAAGCTATCTGGTCCTGGAAATCTGTTGGGAGATTTTTGATTATAGACTCAGTATCTTAACTCATTATCAGTCTGTTCAGAATTACTTTTCTATTTCTTCCTGATTTGGTCTTGGTAGGGTGTGTGTTTCTAGCAATGTATCCACTTCTAGGTTACGTGCATATAATGGTTCATAGATTGTCTTATGATCCTCCTTATATCTGCAGTATCAGTTGATCTTCTGGGTTTTTTTGTTTTTGTTTTTTTTTGTTAGTCTAGCTAAAGGTTTGGCAATTTTGTTTATTTTCTTAAAGAACTTCTTAGTTTCTTTGATCTTTTCAATTGTTTTTTCTGGTTTATATTTCATTTATTCCTGCTCTGATCTCTATGAACCCCTTCTGAAAGGAAAGTTCATATTCATAAATATATATATAAAGAAATTCAAAACTTGGTAAACCTTTGTACATATATCCCTAAAATATGAATTTTAAAGCAAAGAGATGCCTAGATACAGGCTGTGCACAACCCCCAAGTAAAATATCTTATTAGAAAGCAGTAGGGTCAGAAAATAAGTATGATCTCATACTCAGAATGTTTCCTGCAAAAGTACTGAGAAATAAGCTGTGAACCTACTTTAAACTTGATGGTTAAAATTAAGATATAAGAATTAAACTAAAATGGCTTTAAAACCTCCCTCTTTTATTTGAAAATACTTTTTAAACTTAAGATCTTTGATTATTGAGAATTATTGAGCTTAAGTTCCATAGTATCAAAGGAAACAAAAGTTTTGAATTAAAAAGAAGTCTACGTAATACTTATCATTTGAGAAAAATAATTCACATTTGTAACAAACATTTATAGATGAAGGATTAATTTTTAATCAGAGGAAAAAGCTAGATGCTCATTTGTCAGAGTTGATGTGTAGAGCTTCCTTCATGGGGTAGAAGGTTGAACAATTAAGGAATGCCCCTAGAAATCTGGGAGATTCTATGTCTAACTCTTGGATAACAGATGCTTTTCTACCATTAAAATTATGGCTGGAGCCAAATTAAAAGAGTATATGAGATGTCAGTATATAGTGGATAAACTGTAATGTTTCTTAGACTTTTCTATTGTTGTGAGATTAATGCCCACACTCACACACACACAGATTAGTCCATGTATTATTTTGCACATTTGTATTAACATTGTAGCAATATATAAGGTACTTCAACCACTTGTAGACTGCACAGTTTCTCTGCTGAGCCTGCCAATCATTATCTTATTGCTTAAAAAGTCAAAATACTGACCTCCCACATAAACTAGAAGGTGCTATTTGTGTAAATTACATATAATAACCAAAGGCACTGGGCATCCTACTGAACTAATAACAAATGCATTTGTACTGCATTATAATTCATTCTCAATTGCACATGATGTTAGGTTCACTGTTGCTCCTAGGAAGAGAATCACCATTGCCAATTTAAAGATGAATAAGAACAGATGTTGAAAAATATATTAGCACATTACAGAAGACTTAAAGGGATCTAAATCTAAAATTATCTTCAACTTGCACCCATCATTAATTTTCTCCTGTTTTTGTCTTCAATATAACACATTAAAATAAACATTTTCCCCTATCACAGATGGAAAATAAATGCAGAATCAGACTCTTTCATGATAAATGGAAAACAAATGTTTTCACAAATGAAAAGCAAATGTGATCTTTATAATTATATATATATATATATATATATATATATATATATATATATATATATAGCTAGTATAGCCTTTGCCTTTCGAATTAGCACTTTTACGTCCAACTGATATTATCTATGCCATCTTCTTCAGATCTCAGACTTCAAGGACATGGGAAATCATGGGACAGGTCAGAGTTTGTCTAGTTGGCAGTAAAGCCAATACAGTACCTCATGTATCCTATGCCCACTGGCACACAGACTGTAGCTTGGTGAATTCAGGTAAGGTTCAAGTTTCTTAGCAAGGCGTGCGTACATTTCCATTACCCAGCCATATCTCCTCTTCACAATTTGTGAATATCCTCTCTCATGTTATGTTCTGTACCTGTTGTGCCTCCTACTGGAATATTCTCCCTCATTTATTCCCCGACAGGGAAACTTCTTTGGCTACTGCAGCAAAATGGACCAACAGTCAGCTGAACTACCCGGACATCCAGGTGCTCTCCTCTTTCTTGCTGCGTCCGAGCACTGAGTTTTGCACTGGCCACTGCAGGATAATTCTTTTTCTATATGTATACTTTCTTGTAAATAGAAGATATCTTATTTGCATCATAACTGAAACATAACTGAACGAAAAATAAAGAAAAATACATTTTTACTGGGAAAACGTAAAGGATTATGTAAATTCTTCTTGGTTCACTTATCTGAATTAAAATGCCATAGTATTTCTTATACTTTTTATATAGTTTTCTTTCATAGACTACTTAGGATTATTCTTTTTTCTTCCCTAAATAAGAAACTGAGGAAATAAAACACTACTAAAGGGAGAAAAACATTATTGGTAGTAAATATAAGTGTATAACCTATGACATCAAATAGCTTCATCTGTTCTTCCCTAGGTTTTTTCCAACAAACTTTTGTATATAGCCATTGCATCTAATCATCTGGCTTACAAACTTAGAAGGAAAAAAACAAAAGGCAGAAATGGTCTCTACAGATTTTTTTTCCCATAAGGGAAAAAAACACACATAAATTGCAAGATAAAAATATATAGTGTTAAAAAATTAGCAGACTACCAAATAAAAGTAAAATCACAAATTATTACATAATGGCTTCTTTAACTTTTACTGATAATTTTAGTGAGTCTACCATTTTAAAAGAAATGTTCTTTTTCATAAATATCTATGAAATGAAGCAATAAATAATTACTGGTAACATAAAGAGAACAGGGACTTCTAATTCTCTTAGGTATTCCTGTTAAACTCTATATGGAAGACTTCACACTGCTTATGAAATTTCTTTGCATCCTAAACTCAGCTTCATGTCAATGAGCCATGAAATGAAACCTTGGAGAATTCCTGCATATAATGGAGATTTCATTTCTTTTGTGAAGTACTCCTGGTGTGTTTAATAGACTAGCTGCTTTGAATAAAGTATGCTGCTAAAATGCTACATCAAGGATTGAAACAGGGTAGAAAATAATGTATATATATATATATATAAATAAATCAGAGCTAAAAAGTGACCTGCAGCAAATATTTTTTCTTACCATTGTACTTGAACACAAAGGTATTTTGCTTCATAAACATACAATTAAGAGACGAAGTAAGAGTAAATATGGCTTTGCCCACATTTTTTAGATATGGAGATGTTCCTATAATCATGTTTGCAAATATTTCATTTTCTCACTGAAAGCCCTTCTGATATGCAGAAAGGATTAATATCTTACCATATTAACATTGGAACACAGAAAACTATAGTTACTGATGAAAACCACAAAATTTGAGAATCTTTACTAAAATGTAGGTATTTCCAAGTCCAATCTAAGAGGCAAAGTACAACACACACAAAAATACTCATGTTAGTCATTTCTTAAATTTGAAGCCATAAAAGATAGGGGTAATTAAATAAATGCAAACAAGAAATGGACTACAGATATACACAATTCCTTGTATGCACCAAGTATGTGTGGTCACGTGTGGGAGGAATAAAAAGTCTGAGAACCGGTACAAGGAAGAAGAGGGCCAGGCTGCTCAGTGCGCTGTAGGAAGACACTGGAATATAAAATGGAGTCATAATTGTTCTCCACCAGCTTCATTTCCGAAGTCAAAACGTCACATGACTCGCACAAACCTCAGTGTTCCCCCAAAATACAGCTGTGTGCCTAAAAAGTAACTCCCCACTCAGAGAATATTCAGTATGTCTTAAATACTTGCACTTCCTTCCTCCGTATGCTGCTATCTTCTTCTTGACCCTTCTCCCTCCACATCCCAAGCTGGGCAGAATTACCTGATTCAAAACAACGGGCCTGGTATGTTCCAAAAAGAGATTTCTAACTGTCCTACGTCTCCCTCTTCTGACTGATCATAATATTTAAGGGGACCAGTACTAAAATAATGTTTTTCATCGTGCTTTGTACATTATAGTATGCTCTTCCCCCACCATTAAGATCCTATGGGAAAAACCGCACAAGTTTCACAAATAACTTCTAGCCAGAGGTAACCGAGGCAGAGCAAAAGCTCTACTGTAACATCCATTACTCAGTGAAAAAGAGAACATTAGAGTCTGTTAATGATTCAGAATAAAAGCCAACATTATAATAGGAAACAATTAGCATGGAAATCAGAAAATTACACATAGCAAATTTAAAACATAATGTCTTTTACAAGTCTTGGTATGTATTATCGGGAGAGAATTAATTTGACAGCCCAGGGTTTTGTCTTTCTCAAACGTCAGTACTTTAAAGGATACTCAGTACCAGAATAATGTGGGACTCGGCCACGAACTGGGCCTGGCTGCTTCCGTGAATGTAGCTCTAGAAAAACAAGACAAAGAAGCAAATGTTACAATCTGTGGAATTAGGGATTTTTTTGTATGTTGTAGTTTTATACCATGAAGATAATGGAAACATCGATGAACTAAGCTCCATTTGGAGTTTTTTGACTGAAATGATTGTTAACTAGAAATAATAGATGGAAGTGTTGGTGGCTGATATTACTATAAACTATAGGCAGCAACTTAATATCAATGTGACCTTATATCTTATTCAAATGTTTACCACAAACATATACACAGTGAAATAGCAAGTTATAAATTAGAGCAAGTTAAGTGTACTAAGTTTACTGAGTCCATTAAAATAAGTCAATAATAATCTATCAAATATTAAGTCACTCTTTTCCACATTATCAAAATAAGAAGGTAGCTTTATAAGTGCATTCATTTCATTAGAACATTTTAATTGATTTTTAAAATATTAAAACTGTTTTAGTTCATTGAGAAATGTATAGGTTTCCGTACTTAGTAAGAACTGTATTAGTTGATATCAGTAGATTACAGAAAATCTGACAAAAACCATCTAGGATATTTTGCTTCTAAAAAATCTGACTTCTACATTATTTCAGCTGTTAATTTCTCATGAAAATTAGTTGCTTGGCAGTTGTTTTAAATAAAAATACTTGTCTAGGTTTTCTGTTCCTAAAAAATATTCGAGAGAAAAAAACTCACAATATAAAATTAATATCCTCTATTTTACATCACATATGAAGAGTAATTGTATCATTCGAGAAGAACCACTTTAGTCCTCTCAAAATTTGCCTTTGTTTTTATTTTGACAATACATATGGCTGAAAGCATTATGCTTTACTAGAGAGAGTATTTCTGGAAGTATGGAACAGAGTGCGGAATCTCAGAGGAAGGGCAGGGAAAAGTGAGTGGGTGGGAGGTAATCAACCAAAGACCATGTATGCATACTAGTATATGCATAACCCATGGACAGGCTGAAGGCCTGGGGCTAGGGAGGGGATCATTGGGGGAAAAAGGGAAACATATGTAATACTTTCAACAATAAAAACAGTCCAGAGATGGAAGACGCTGACAACGCCTTGCCATGGGAGCAGTCAGCAGCTGTGCACCGCTGCAGGTTACCTAGGACCAAACCAGAGAGGGTCGGACCTGCATTGCCACCATGTGCCCACCATCCAGATATCACTGCTGACATGTACACATAAGGAACTGTTGGACACTGAAATTGGGACTCAAACATTTTTTTGTTTTGTCTTGTTTTGTTATTATATGTTTATTTCCAGTCAAAGGCAAAACTTTTTAAAGGAAAGAAATGGTGGGAAAAAGACACAGAGGCAAAGAAGCATTGAACAGACTGTCAAACTACATTGGGAAGACAGGGGTGGTTGGGCGAGGAGGGCTGTAAGAGACCAACCGAAGGACTTGTACGCATGCATATAAGCACAACCAATGGATATAAGACACTGGGGCGGGGGGGGGGGGGGAGGGTGGGCAGGTGAAGGCATGTCCTGGGGGGTAGGGGAGATCGGGGGGAGATCAAAGGGGAAAACAAAAAAGGAGACATATGTACTACTATTTGTAATACTTAAAACAATAAAAATAAAATTAAATTTAAAAAAATATTTTTTTAAAAAAGTGAATAAAGAAGACTATTTTAGGCTAAAAATAAAGAGAGAAATTATTCCTTCTTGGCCTTAACCCTAAACACATCACCAAATGTCTCAGATATTCAATAGCCCCTCAATTAGGAACAAAATTAGATGATTCCTACTATTTCTTTGAAGTATATAAAGTCTTTTTTTTTTTAATTCTGTCTTGGTATTTTCATGTAAAGGCTGTTCTTTATACTGTGATCTAAACTATCTTTGCTTCCATCTCAAATTTCTCAATAATTTCATAGTGAAAAACAAAAACAAAAACAAAAAAAAACAAAGGGATATTTAGATGTATAAGCACAGCTTCAAGCAAACTGGCTAAAAGATAGTCGTTCCTTGGCCATTCACATTATAATTTCTGAGGAATCCTATCATATGTTTTCTTCTTTCAAAATAAAAACTCCAAATGGAGCTTAGTTCTATATAGGATGCCATTCTATATGAAGATAAGCAGAGTTTTGAAAGTCATAAACTAGCTAATCATTTAAGACTTTTAACATTAATAATGAATGACACTAATGTATCAAAACAAATACTGTAAGCTATGTTGGACAGCAATTTATTTCTGGTTGGAAACAAAGACCTTCAAAACTAAGAAACAAAGGTTTTATTCTAATAATTGTATCAGCAAGAATAATAGTAAGTAGAATTGTACCAAGTACTACTAATAGTAATATCTACCAGTTATCCAGCACTCATTTTATATAAGACACTTAAAAGTTTTCATGCTATAGCTCATTTAATTCTACTAATTCAACAAGGTAGGCATTTTTATTACAGCCATGTTATATATAGATAAGGTAACTGAGGTTTAAGAGAAACTTGCCCAAGTTTTCACATCTAGTGTGTGTAAATGCTGGAATTTGAATGTAGGTCTCTGATTTCAGATTCTGAGATCTTATTACTTATGCTACCTTGTTATTTACTGGATGCTTCATATATGTTATCCCATTTTATCTTCATAACTAGAGAGGCCCAGTGCACGGATTTGTGCACCAGTGGGGTCCCTCGGCCTGGCCTGCAGGATCAGGCCGAAACTGGCTCTCCGACATCCCCCAAGGGGTCCCATATTGCGAGAGGGTGCAGGCCAGGCCGAGAAACCCCACTGGTGCACAACTGGGGCCAGGGAGGAACATGGGAGGTTGGCCAGCTGGGGAGGGACTGCAGGAGGACTCCAGGGCATGTCCAGTCTGTCTCCCTCAGTCCCAATATGCCAAACTCCAGCAGCAAGCTAACCTATTGGTTGAAGCACCTGCCCCCTGGTGATCACATCATAGGGACTGGTCGACCAGCAAACTGTCTGCCCCCTGGTGGTCAGTGCACTTCATAGCGAGTGGCTGAGCAGCCTTAGCATATCATTAGCATATTATACTTTGATTGGTTGACCGGTCAACCAGACACTTAGCATATTAGGCTTTTATTATATAGGATAACCATATAAAATAAATATCATCATGTCATCTTCCAAATAAGGAAACTGAGATTTAGAAAAATTAACTTACTTAAGATTGCATGACTAGTAATTGGTGGAATTTGGACTGAAACCTGTGTTTAATTCCAAAGTTCACAACCTTTTCCACCATAAATTAATGACATCAAAAGACAAGAAGGCAATCAAGTGAAACATTTTATAAAAGCTTTATCTGGCAATCACATAATTTAACAATGATCATTAAAGTAATTAAAGTCAACATCTGTATGACTGAAATATTTAAACATAACAAAAATGGATATCATACCTAGATTTATATAATGACTAGAAGTTAGTTTGCCTATATTAGAATCACCAATTTATAGAAGCAAGACCTTGTGATATTTTCTAGGTGAGGGATTTCAAAATTTTTTTAAGTAATAGAATCTACTCTGGTCAAAGTTATCAACAGACTTCCACTTCCAAATTCTATGGCCTTACCTCATTCTGACTGGACTTGATAAGTCTGCTGCATGGGGTCCCTCCCCTTTTTTGTAATACTTCCTTCCCTTGACTTCCAGGATGCCGCTCTAGAATCTCCTACTTTACTGGCTCCTCTCCCCAGGTACTTTGGCTGTTCCCTTTCATCATTCTCACTCCAAATTCTGGAGTAACTAAGAGCTGCAGAGACTTAAGCCATTTCTCTATATCCAGCCTTCCCAGGTGTTCTCCTCCAGTCCCATGACGTGACTGATCGTTTCTATAGTGATGATTCCTCCATTTCTATCCCCAGCCCAGTCCCTCAGACTTGCATATGGTCTGGTATATATTCAGCTCTGCTTAGTAATCTAATAGTCATTAATAGACTCTACTTTGAAGTGCAAAGCTAAAATGGTCAAAACAAACTTTTGATAGGTCCACCTACCTTTCAATCCCAGAAACATCAACTTGCTTTTTCTAGTTATTTAGGCCAAAACTTTGAAATTGTTCTTGTCTGTTCTCTCCTCTCTTCCTTTACATATTGCCAATCATTGAGGGGGAAAAAAAGTTAATTCTATGTTCAAATTCCAAATTCCATTCCAAATCCAGCCACCGGTTACCACTTCCAGGAAGCACTGTCTGAGGAGCCTGAGGGTTAGACCAGCCTCACCATCTATCCCGAGCAGTCATCTCTTCCTTACATCATTGCAATAACCTCCTTTGTTCTTTCTGCCTCTACCCTACAGTCTAATTTTAGTTTAATCTTGTTAGAACTAATCAGATTCTATTATTACTATCATTACCCTACCAGAACCCTTCAATTCTTTCCCAAATGTGTGAGAAAAATGATATATATATATGATTAAATATATATATGATTAAATATATATATGATTAAATATATATATATATGGATATATATATATATATATATATATATATATATAAATTTGCTTCAAGACACAATAGTAGAGAACCTACATATTCCTAGCTATTTTAAAAATACAGCTAGATTAAAACATTCACACTTGGTACTTAAAGACCTAGTTCATGCTAACAAATCTACAACAATTGTGGCTTATTTCTTGTATGCGTGCGGCAGTACAGAGTAAAGGCTTGCACAGAATCCTGAGTCTACTGCCTGCTAGTTGTGTAATCATGAACAAATTTCTTAGAATCAATGATCTCATCCTTAATAGGAATAGGATATTCCTCAAAATTTTATCCTAAAAATCAAGTAAGACAAAGTCATGTTAAGTAATCCGGACAGTATCTGTTTTGTTTTTTTCCTATAGTGAGTAATGAAAAATAACCAAGACTAAATCATTTTAAAGTCTGTTCCAAACAAGCTATTTCTATTTTCTAAACATTAGAAGAGGATGCTTAAATGCCATTCAGAAATTCATTTTATTTTAACTGGTGAATATAGTGTGTTAAACTGGTATTTTGTAAAGATGATACTCAGGAACCTGTACTAACATTTGACTATTGTCCACCTTCTTCAGTTATCAAAATCACATTAAGACCAGATACTCAAAAGACTTCAGGCTTAAATAAAGTAGAATTCATTTAATATATTTCTATTGGACAATTATTACACCTCAGCACTGATTTAGCAATGGAGATCCAGCATAACAAAAAACAGAAAACAAACAAAAAACTCCAAAATACTATATTCTCACAAGTTTATACATCCACACTGTGAGAACACATTTTGTCTATCAAAGTGAAACAAAGAGATTATTGGGACATACTAACAGCCATGAGCAAATACAAGAATAAAAGGGCAATAAACATTCCAGAGGCCTTAAGTATTAACCTTAGGAAGTTACCTTTCATTCAGGGGCCACCTACTGCAATGGCTTCATCTAATTTAAGATTTAACTGAGGTCTACAATTTTAAGCTGCTCTTAAAAATCTGTATTTAACTGATGCATGCAGTTTGAAGTAATATGTAAAGCAATGAAATCCCTTTACAGTTTGAGCCTGATGTTTATTTATATTCTTTCTCCCTCTGATTTTCACTAATTCAGATAAGGGGGATATTGGTAAAATGGTAATTTAATCCTAAATACATACATATTTAACTTGATCTTATAACCACAGTGCATTTGCAGATCAGATGACTTGTCAAGAAGAAATTTGCAAGTCCTTTGATATTGGATACATATCTATTTTTCCATGGAGACAAATGGTTTGACAAACCATTAATATAAATGTTCTTTACTTGTTCTGTTCAGTGAACACTTCATAGAGCATATGGATCAAAATCAAATAAAATAATGATTAATAAATAGTACTTTATCAGAAAGTTCATTACCACAACTTACTTAAAAGCCAGTTTTATACAGAAGAAATGTTAGATGACTTGAAGTTTGCAGAGCTAACATAAATAATATATATGAAAAATACACCTAATTTCAAGTCACCTCCTTGAAAATAAATTAGTATATTTTGTTTACTACAATGGCCCTAACACCTTTTACATAACGGTATCAGAAAAAGAAATGGAAATTAACCAAAATATAGTACATATCAGAAGATAAAAGAAACCTCACTCCTTTTATTCCTTAATTCTTGGAAGGTAAAATCATCATGATGCTCTGCTTTTTCAATATTAAGTGTGTGGGCAGTGAGTCCTCAGTAAGGATGCCCTGGATGTGCTAAAATATGAATGGCCAGCGTCGCCCACTGGGCTGCTGTCTTCAAAGGTGGTCGCCGTGATGAAGAGCTTGAGAGGCAGCAGTCCTGGTTTCTAGCGCTGATGCTATGCATTCATTTTGAGAAACTAGTTGTTAATCTTGGTCCGTTCAGTCATTGGAGCCTGAGTCTCCTAATGTGTGAAATAAAAACTTGAGATCGATTTTCCCAAGAAAACAGGGTCGTATAGCAGTTTATAAAATGGATTTTAATCAAAATGTCTGCCTATCCTGGATCTGCCACAAGTATGACCTGGAACAAGATTACTCTATGCCTCAAACTGTTCAACCAAATAACGGAATAAACAGAATGTGAAAAGTGACTTAGATAATACAGGTAAGAAACTTTGTATCAGGCTAAAGACCCAAAAACAATCAGTCGTGTTACTATTATTAGTCACTTGACTCACAGACAAGCATAATATCCTCTGGTTTATGACCCTCGTTAATCAAAAATAGTAGATATGCCAGTGAATAATTGTTTTTAAACTTCTTATTCAAGTCTCTTACATACCAAGCTAATATTAACATTATCATCTATGGAAGAAAAGCAAGATATAAACAACCAATCTGATAAACCCTAATAAAGACTTTTAGTTAAATGGGCTTTCAAGTAAAATCAAATAGTACCAGAAGCAGAGTACAAAATGCTGTTCAGTGATACATATACCAGGAAATAACACTTTTGAAGACAATGATATATAGGACTCAAATTAGTTTTTATTTCTTCCTTTTTCACTGACAAAATATATATTGGCATCTATTTGCCTTGGTATAAGTTTCTTAAATAAAAAGTGTGCTTAAGCCAATCCTAGAGAGATGTATGTGATTTTGATCATTTTAAAAGCTGTAAAGTATTTTAAAATTATTTCTGACACCAAGAAAATGGCAAACGGATAAAACAAGGATTAGATATTGCGGGTGTTAAGTAAATGACCATTTGTCTAAGTCCAAGATCAAATCCACAAAGGTGGATTTTTAGGTCCTTTTTTCATTTTAAAATACATGATTACAAATGAACCAGGTACTGGTCAATATACATTTTCTTTCTTTCCATTTTCTTTCTCTGTTCTTACATACTTCATGAAAAATTACCTGTGTAAACTCTTTTAGCCTTTTCATCCTTCTTTTTTTTTTTTTTTTTACTGCCTCCCAGTACAAGGACAACAGACACTTGACATTTAAGAAGATCTTTTAAGTATAATCTCTCAACTATCTAGCATATGATGCTTGTTGCAATAGTGGGAAAAAGGAAACATGAAAATTTACTATAAACATAAAAATACAGAATGCAAATCTTGTGTTTCTTTGACAGCACGTCCTAAGGAGACAGAAGGGTTGCCCCACTGCTTTTAAATACATTTATGTCTTTAAAGTTAATCTTGGCTGTTTAAGATTTGCCCGCAGAAAAGCCACTGGTTTCTTCAAAGCCTATGTAAAATGAGGGACCCACTTTTTAAAATTATTATTTATTATCATTTAGTAGCCCTCATAATATATTTCTCTTAGAAACTTACTTTCATCACTAGCCAGTTATCACATTTAAGGAAAAATTAATTCCTCAGGACCTTAGCCACCAGATTTCTAAACAAAGAGTACTAGCAGGAATGCAAAGTTAAGTGTGCACATTCAATACCTTCCCATCATTTATACCCAGGGTATTATGAATTTTTGTGTGTAATAGAATCTACCATGTCATTCTAACTGGATAAGATGGTATTTCAAAATATGAAAGTTAGTAGGAAAGGAATAATGACACCCTAGTTCCGAGTCTGCTTTGTGCACTAAGGTACCCAGAACACTAAAATAAAATAATCTCTCTTCTCTCCTTCGCAGTTTCTTTCTGGAAATATTACTATCCAGGAAAGGATTTGTTTGAATTGTGTTTTTAATAAAGACCCAATTGATTGGTTCCATCTTAAGCAGGATTAAAGCATCATATAGTGGGAAGATCCTAGGATGCCTTTAAGTATTTCCATTAATTTTAACACTAAGTAACATGACATATCTCAGCAGTTCAAACGAATCCTTTCCTGAGCATTATATCCCACATCTGAGTGAGATCATGTGATATTTATCTGTCTCTGACTGGCTTATTTTCCTTAGCATAATGCTCTCCAGGTCCCGCCATGTTGTCTCAAAGGGTAGTTCTTTTTTTTTTGAGAGAGAGACGAGGACACAAAAATTGCATTGCGATAGCTTTTTAAACAACATAAACTGATGAACAAAAATAGATCCAGAGACACAGAAACACGGAACAGACCATCCACCCTCAGAGGGAAGGCAGGTGGGGTGGTGGTAAGAGATCAACCAAAGGACTTGTATGCATGCATATTAGCATAACCAATGGACACAGACACTGGGGGCTTGTCCTGGGGTGCGGGAGTGGCGGGGGATGGGGGCGGTCAGTTGAGGAAAAAGGAGACATATGTAATACTTTAAACAATAACAACAACAACAAAAACTAGAATAAAAACATATCAGAGCCAACTGAAACAGCTCCAAAGAATCAAAGCTGGATTAGATTTAAGCTAAAAACTAAAGTAGTATGGATTATAACTTCAAGTATGAAATAAATAAATATATATACTAATAATATATGTGTGTGTGTGTGTGTGTGTGTGTGTGTGTGTGTGTGTGTTAAAACAACAACAAAACAGTGTGGAGAAGGCAGGCAGGTAGGCTTCTGCTGAGCTGATGGCAAAAGGAGGTGCCCTGGGTCACAATGCTCCTGAACAAAACAAGTGGAAATACCAAGGTATTTGTCACACTGACATTCTAATAAAAGATTCCTCTATTTCTGGTTAGTCATACATTTCCAGCCCTTTCCTTGCGGGTCTTTTCATTCATCAGCCTGCATCAACTCCTCAGAGTCAGCACTAGTCCTTGCTAGGCTTCTACACCAGTGGCAGATGGGACAGAGATCAGACAGTAGCTGGGCCAAGCCTTCTGGGTTTGCCTGCAAGAGGAGATATAAATAGCTATTACCTATATCCACGTGGCAAAGATTGCCACTGTGTTTGATTTCCCCAGAGGCTATATGTACCTCATGCTTGAAATTCCTCAGTACTTCATTAAATATTTGGCTTGAACTAGAAAATGATTACAGTACACATGAACCAGGTCTTCGTGGAAACACTGATAAATCGGATCGCTTGCCACTCAGGACATTTTGTCTGTCAGCTGTCAGCAATGAGACACTGAAATGTGGAGTGAGGTACCCTTACCTTCCCCAGCCAGGCCCTTCCATTTTACTTATCCCACTTGAGTGTTAAAAGGTTGACCACTCAACAATGGGGTGTTTGTTTTAAAAAACACACAACAGATTCCTAGACTCCATCTATACAGATTCTCATACAGTAGGTCTGTGGCAGGACCAGAAATTTCCCTGTTCAGAGCCACAAGCCATTTCTAACTACCTACATTTTGCAAGAGGCTGCATGGGGAGAGGGGATGTGTATTTCTGTAAAAGCTGTCAGAAAGGCTACATATTCAGAGAAAACTACCTTACTAGTAAGAAGTGTTTTTAACATTAAAAGAATTGTTCCATATTCAGAGAAAGCATCTTACTAAAACTTTTTTTTGTTTAAACAACAATGACTTTCTCTTTCAAGTGTAGAAGCTTAGAGCTCCGTGGCCACATGCCTATGAAGAATGCTGCCTCCAAACTGGGCTCAAACCACAGAAGAAAGTACAAGACGCTTATCATCAGGTACAACAGATAGCATCACAGCATATGTTTAACAATTCCGATTTCAACCATCCTGTCTAGTACGGAGTGGTTCTGTAGATACTACAAGACCCATGGTGCAGTTCCAGAGAGGCAGATGCTGAGCTATTGGAAATGGGAGAACCACACGGCTGGTAGCTCCTGACCAGGGACATGGAGCAGTGGGCAGTGTTTGGACAGGTTGGCCCCAGCCTAGGTAGGGTATGCTTGGTCTTATTCAAGCCCTTCTCCACAAAATGTTGTCAGTCCTGATAATAAAGGATAGAAATCGCTCTCCTATGAGCTTCACCTGAATTACAGTGTTGGTAGTCCATGTAAGAAGGGGGGTAGTAACAACAAAATAGACAACATCAAAAACCACCACAAAAACCTCCCGTCAGCGCTAGAGAAATCTTAACCAGAATATGCTGAAATAGCCCAATACAGTGGTCCCTACCTACAAGGCCAGTGAGAACACCGTGCAGGCTGGAACACTTGTAGGGACCATCAAACAGCCTCACGGCCCAGACACGAGTCATACAGTTATCAGTTGAAGAAGCACAAAAGTGGTCATATGGCGAATGAGAGAGAGTTCCTCATACCGACCATATACCTTAAGAATTCTAAGAATAAAAATAAAGAATAAGAATGAAAATAGGACAACATAATAAGACTAAGTTTCTTCCAAGTCTACAGCAAACATTTAAAAAGTCCCATGCTTCACCTTCTAGGTAATTTAGTAATTAACATTTTGTTGACAACCGATTTCTAGACTTGTTAGCAATTTGTTTTATTCGGTAACAAAAGAAAACTTGAAACATGTTGTATAATTGCTCTCCACAGAATTTTCTTTTGTAACTAAAGTAATAGTATCAAATGAAAAGCTGTTTGTTATATTCTACACCATTTTAACATCCAACTGAATAGGTTTTAATGTGAGAGATTCTGAATATGTAAATCTATAATACTTTAAAAGCTTTGCTAGCTGTCATAAAAAAGGATAATATAATCACACTGAGGTTTTTTTTTTTCCTCTTTTAATCTCCAGAAAGAAAGAAAAACATCAAGGGAGATTAATATTCTCATGTCATTATTATAAATGTAAATCCAAAATGCAAGAACAATGACAACAACAAAAAACTAATGCAGCTTAAAAGTTACATCATTCTGTTACAAATAAAATCACTCATTTCATATCACCCAATTTTTGCATCTATCATTTGTCTAGAAATGTGTTAAGAACATAATTTCTCTGTGCCCTAATCCAGCGTTGCCACTATTTGAATTATTTCCCCTGGAAAGCCATTTACCTCTGTAATTCCTGTGCCTGGTACAGATAGTTTTTGTTATTTATAGGACTATTGGGTGATAAAAGATGTTATCAGGCAAACTCTATGAAATGCATTGACACAAAAAATAAACAAGAACCACTCTGTTTCTTTTGAAGCTCAGTCTCTTAACATTTTTTTTTCTTTTTTTGCTGTATCTACAAAAATGGAAGTCCACATTGCCAATTCTCAGTAAACGCGTTGGTAATTCTGTATATGTAAGCATATTCACATAAATGACAAATAACCTGGGTGGCCAGGCCATTATTTCTTCATAATAAACCTTTTAGCATATGTTAGATCATCTTCTGATCATTATTTGTACTTTGTACTTATTCAAATCACTGAGTCATTGATTGCAAGTTGAGCACAATATTGCCGAGTCTGAGTCCCATTGCACCACACTGGACTGTCTGCTACGAAAGTGTTTCCAGTCCAATTCTTCAGACAGCTTTAGTTTACATCCTTAACACTTGTCTCAGACTGTGCTAAAAATGACACTTTCCCTAAAGTTCGCCGAATGCCACTGCTTTGCAAGCCCAGAATCATGCACTTCCCCAACCTGTCCAGGACCACTGCACCCTGAAGAGCAGTGCAGAAAATCACTGCCTCCAATTCTCTGACATCTGATCAGAGACTTCATCGTGACATTCGGTGTGAAATGTAGTGCAATGGTACGATAAATGAAACCTGTCCCAGGAATAAAAATGACACTGATCAGGATTCAGATATTAGACCCATATAGCACAGCTGACAGTACATGGCTTTGCAGGCCTTGAGAATGGGTTTAACTAATGATGGATGTTACTGGCTGAACCTGCTAATCTTCCAAATATGACATTAAGTTCTTAGGGTAATTTTCTATTTCTTTCAGCTTACTATTTCAAGGCTACAAATGAACAACATTCATCATTATATTTCATCAGTATTCCACCCATGTGAATCCAGGTATATGAGAACTATGTATATGTAATAGGCTGATACACAACTTCTGGTTCTACTATAACAGCTTTATAACCCAAACACAGCAGTTATCTTCAACAGAAGCACCACACTCTAATAGTCGAGGACTCTGGCTCCAAGCCAGGCCTCTAGGGTTGAATTCTAGCTGTGTGGAAGTGGGCACATCACTTAACCAACCGATGGTTCAGTTTCCTCATCTGTGAGATCAGGCTGTTATAATAATACAAAGCTTTTAGAAAGGCATGCCATAAGTAAGCCTTCAGAAAGTGTTAGCTCTACATGTGTTCTTATGTTTATTTATTCCACAAATATTTATTCAACATCTAATGTGAGAGGTTACCTTTCTAGTCCCTTGAAATAAAATAGTGAACAGAGCAAGTATCTCTGGCTTACGTGTGTGTGTGTCTTGAGGTGAGGGCAGGGAGCAGGGGGTAGAGAGACAAAAACAAAATAAATAATGAACATATAAATGATGTAAAATAAATTGTACACTAAGCACATTAGGTATACATACTGACTTTGTGGGGAGTACAGAAAAGGCAGCAGGAATAAGGACCAACACAAAGTCCTTAAGGTAGAAATGTGTTCAACAAACAGTAAGGCCAATGTGTTGGTGAGGACTTACATTTCACTGAGTCGCATGAGAAACCACACAGGAAGGTTTTGAGCAGGAGAGTGGCATGATCTATGTTGAGAATAGATTATGGTGGAGCAAGGATAGAAGCAAAAAGAGGTTACTACAATAATCCAGACAGACGGTGTTGGTAAAGTATGTTAATGGCAGGAGGCAAGGAATTACTGAATCCTGGATATATTGTGAAGGAAGAACAGTATTTTTTGTTTCCTGTGTGTTTTATGCAAAAGGAGAGTAACTTTATAGGTAACAGAATGTGTAGTAAAAATTTAGTTAATGTCCAAATTCATAGTAAATATATATTGCAGTATTTATACTACTATAAATCTAGAACATTTACTAGGACATGCAGTAGGGGACACATGAGTTTAAATAAATCTGCATAATCAGTTACATTTATGTTTATTAAAGAAAAGAGGTCACCATAATGGTAGCATATACTTTAATTATAAAGAAAATATCTTACATCATTTGTTTGTGAAAGTTCTATTCTCTCTTTACATTTTCTACTTTGGAAGATTCATACTCTTATAGTTAACAGCTCTTCTGTAGCAAAGACCTATTCCGAACCAGGGGTATGTTTTCGCATCTTATGGGGTAACTACTACTTGCATATTTGTACTGAAATATCCCACATGAGTGGCACTAACACTATAAAATCAAATTCTTTTAAATGTCAATATTCTCCGCAACAACTAACTTATCTTTGCCAGCTTCCATGCTTCTGTCAATAACACAACCATTCTTCTAATGATCTAAGTTTCCACTTGGATATCCCTGCCTATTCTAGCTAAATCTTCTAAAAGCTCTCATCAGTCTGCTGCTCACAAACCTTTGAAAATTTAAAATTGCCTCTAGGCCAGTCAAATCCCTTGGCAATATAAGTCAAATGCCTTTGAATCAATCAGTCCAACAACCAATAAATAAATCCAACAAATATCTATTTGGTTCTTAAGAATAGGAGATATTGCACTCCATACAATGAGAAAAATAAGTATAAAACATGGTGTTTCTGCTCAATAGGAAACAGAATATGTGCATGAAAAGCTATCTGATCACAAATGCCAAGTACAAGGAGGCCACTATGGTGAATGCTCCAGATTTAGCAGACCAAGATTTGAGTCTGTGCTGGAGTTGCCTCCTTTGTAAGTGGGAAAACTACTACTATCCTTTTTATTGAGAAGTGCTATAGAATTAAACTTCATAATTAATAGTTAGGTACTCAATTGCATATTTAGTAAAGACTATAATGTTGGCTATGAATTTAGCTATGTGTTCTAGGGAAATATAAAAGATGAAATTACTGTAGGCTGAAATAGAAGGAAGAGACTCCAAAGATGGTTAACTGTAAACAGGATACTTCAATGTGGATTTTGTAGGGCTCTGTTGTCCTTGAGCCTTGATTGTTTTGGGCATGTCAGTGGGTGGGACTGACCATCAGGCTGACTGGCTGTGAGGGCTGGGTGTGTCTATAGTGGAAAAGCTGTTATGTGGGGGCTAACCCCACTGGAGTGACTTTAGCAGAGCTCTGGTGACAGGGGAGGTCACCCTTTGGGTGTATTATTGTGGAGTTGGTTGAGTGGTGCTCTGGTGTGGTCTGAAGCCAGCCACCAAGTGTGTTGGTTCTGGAGACTTTTGGGAGGGGTTCCAGTGCAGGCTGTCAATTGTGCCCAGCTAGGGGCCACCTACTGGGAACTACAAAGTGATGCGCTGTTGGTTGCCACTTGTGCTGGCCTTGGAGGTGCTTGGGAGAGACTATGCTCCCACTCGTGTCGGACTTGATACCCTTAGTGCAAACATGTTCAACTCGTGGCCAGTAGGCCACATGCCTAAACAAACAAGGCATGTGGCCCGCCGGCTGGGCTGTGAGTCTGACATGCTTGCTTTAGTGGGACCCACATTGTTAATAGAGCCCCACTGCTTCTTGAGCCATGTTTGTGATTGTTTATTTGAAGTTATGTTTCAGCTAACACTGGTCACAGCTTAGGTCAGATGGCCTCCTGATGGGAATTACAATGCAAACTGAGACTAGTTGCCTCTTGTGCTGGACTTAGGGCCCCTTAGCAAGATGCACAGGGACCACTGAAGCCAACCCCTGATAGTCTGAGTTTGTGGACCTATAAGGTATTGTAGAAAAGTCCACAGTGTGAGCTGAGGCAGGGGGGTCTTGGGAAATGCTCAGGCCAGGCCTGCTGGTTGGGTGGGGTGGATTCTCAGGGAATCACCAGGGTTGGGAGAACACTGTTAGCTAGGTTAAAGGAGAGCTCAGATTTGATGCCCATCTGCACCTGAGGGCTGGGTGAGATAAGGGCTCAACAAAAAAGCAATGGTGCTTATCCCCGGAGAGAGCCATCCCGACCCCTGCTCCTCCAGCTTTCACCCTGAAGCCGGTAAATTTAGTTTCTTCCTGTTCGTCCCTGGTGATCTTCAAGCTGCTGCTCCCTCCCAGGAGCCCAGAGTGAGTGAGTATGTGAACGCGTCTGGCTCGGCCCCTCAGGAGAAATGCTTGGGGATCCAGTAGCTCTTGTCTCACTCGGATGCAATCTCCGCTGGTTTTCACAGCCTGTAGTGATGGGTACTCTTCTTCCCTACTAGTGCCTGGGGATGGGGAACTGGGGATGGGATTAGGGCTCCTGGCCCTTAGGTGGGACCCCCACTGCCCAGATAGCTCTCCAGATTCTTAATTGCCACATGTGGGGTGTGGGGCCAGCCTGTTCCCATCTCTGCCCGTCCTACCAGTCTTGTGACTTCTTTTATATCCTTGGTTTATATGACTTCTCTTCAGCTAGATTCCATAATGGTTGTTCCATAATTTGGTTGAAATTTTAATGTGGTCATGGGAGGCAAGCACAGCATTTACTTACTCCACTATCTTGACTGGAAGTCTGCATAATTATTATTTGATTATCAAGTAATTAAATATTTATCTTTGTATTAGTATCTATCTTGTATTACAGACCACATTGTAATATAAGTTGGCTATACTATAAAAACACTGATAATAGTGTTATCTTTTCTCCACTCTTCCAACATAATTTTAGGATAAAGGTTTCTTCTATTGACATTACAAATGCTTTTTAAGTATTCACATTATGACTTTGACATCTGTTTGATAAGTGCAAAATCATAAGGAAAGTTTGAACTGAAGGGTACTTTCTTAATTAGCTTAAGAATTACTATTTTAATACCTAATTGAATGACTTTGTTAGATTATACATTATAGAAAATCTTTGTTCTATTTCCTGGGAAAGCACTTCAAGTAGAATGTTGTTAAGAGAGATAATATTTTCTTCTTTTCCGTTGCTTCCTATTGATAAAAATAAGTACAAAGAGCCCTGGCCAGTGTGGGTCTGTTGGGTGAACACTGTCGCATACACTACGAGGCTGCTGACTCGATTCCCAGTCAAGGGCACATGCCCTGGTTGTGGGCTCGATCCTGGGTAGGTGGCAGGCAGGAGGCGGCCAATCTATGCTGTGCCCTCACATAAATGTTTTTCTCTCTAAAAAAATCAATAAGCTATTTTTAAATAAATACAAAGAATAGTTCTACTAGGCTCTAAAATGAAAATAAGCACCATATATATATGGTGTGTATATATATATACACACCTTAATAGCCATTCATTATTCAAAGGAGCACTATGCTAGATTACTGAGACAATAAAAGGTTCAGTGCCTGTCTCTAGATTACAATCTAGTTCAATTACGTACAAAACAAAACTGTTTCTCTTAGACTCTGTTGAAATCTGAGAGAGATTCAACCAGGCACAATATTAGCATCTTAAAAACCTGTATTTAACTGGCACCTAAAAATCTGAATTTACAACATATAAGAAAACAGATGCCTTGAATTTGATCTCTGCTGAGTCACAGCACAGAGATTCAAGCTTTATAAGCAGAAAAGGGAATATGGAGTTTTACCTGATCATAAATAAGGCTTGGAGCGTGAGGCAGTGGATGACAGCATAAAACTAATTCTGTGTCTAAAGAATGTGCTAAGGGAACAGCCCACCTGCCATCCCCGCTGGAGGGAGCAGTACTAAGGAGATGAGGAGGACCCTCTTCTTCTCATCCATAACCACAGTCACACTCAGGGACAGAACGCAGTCTGCTGAGAGAGTTTTATCAGAACAAGTTGTCAATGCTTAAGCACGAGTCATTTTAAAAGCAGTTTGGTAGCTCTATCCTATTATAAAAATTGGTTACATAAAGATTTTATTCAGTGTGTATGTTAATTAACATATATGGCATACCGTTAGGTAATCAAGTCCTATTTAACAAACATGTTCATCTGGATTTCTAAAAGTGGGGAATCAACAGGCAGGAATCTCAGCAGGTCTTCCCTGGCCCAGGGTCTAAATTAAACAGTAACAAGATGGCCTCTGTGCAGCCTTCTGTTTCAGCTTCGAGAGGACTTGTAGAGCCAGGTGCCCGAATCTCTCCCTGCCTAAGCCCTAACTGCCCAAGGACATGGGCTTATTTCAGAAAACAGGAAATCCAAAAGCTCTCTGTTATCTGAGCTTCTGCTGGCAATATTTTTCTAATCTGTTTTTGGAAACCACTAACTCTCTGAGGAGGGATTACTTCAGAAATACCACTAGCTTTTCTGTGTTAACTTGAAGTACGGTTTTCACTTGCACAGACTCATGACAAATACTTTCTTCCCCCATTCACTTTCAGACAGTACAGCTATGAAGCAAAGAGCAGGTCTTCATTTCTAAGTTAAAATAGAATGACAATCCTTGGACAATACAGTTCCAAGAATTTTGCACATAATTCTGGTGGTTTTAACTCCCCTCTCTGGACCACAGTTGACTGTCATTTTCAAGTGTGTCTAGTAATGCTAAAACCTAATGAACCTCAGGTATAACAGTCTGATGTAGCTACTGGAAAAGCTAAGAGAAAGTTAGCTTTGTTTGTATTACTGTTGTTTATTTATTTGAGCAATATAAATTACCTAGAAATAAAGGTCATACTTCTGCCCCGCCCTGTTCAGAACACATCTGGAGTGAGCATGCAAACTTGAGCATTTGCAGTTACGCAGGGGGAAGCTGACTCAACTGCAGAGCAGGATGGAAAACAGTGACCAGGCTGGGGTAGTTACAGATCTGCCTGTGACAGCAGGGGAAGGAACTGGAAATAGGTTGCCTAGAAAAGAGTCCAGAATGATAACCCGCCTCCAATGTTTGTGCAGCTGACCTGTGGATCTTAGAAGGCATCACTCTAGGAGACTGGGGGGCGGAGGGGGGGGGGTACTAGCATTATGCATTTCAAAGGAATAGTTTTCAACTCAATACAAGAAACATCTTCCCAACAAATAAAGCTGAAACCAGCTGGCTCATGAGGAAAAACAGTTATCATCTAAATTGTTTAATAGGAGGCTTAACAACTATTATTTACTGTAGATGCTGTCAAAGGGTTTCCAACTCAACTAGAGGATTCTGGCTTTGATAACTTCTAGAGTCTCCTCCAACCGGAAGATCTATGAAAAGTCTCTAAAAAGTAAATGCCAAAGTTCAAAAATGAGTCCCATCCGGGCCTGAAAACAGAATCTCTTTATTTTCACTCCACACACAGTACTGGTTCCTTACATAATGGTTCTTTCATTCTCATCCCATTGCTATTACCTCAGTTGCAGCCTTAATAACTTGAAATTCATCAAGAACCTTTTAACTTATCTCTGAGAACTGAGACCATCTGTGTCAACATGACTTAATAGTTTCTTCAAAGAAATCTTCGCTTGGTAAAGATAAGATTGTAAAGCCAAAAAAATAAAAATAAAATAACCTTACTGCTTGCTTCCGGAAATTCTTACAGATCAATTTATCAGAGACAGTCCACATACCTGCAACAAACGGCTTACTTTAAGATTCTTGCCTCACCATGTCCAGAAAACCTAAGCTATTCTGATATATATATATATATATTTTAGAGGCCCGGTGCACAAAATTTGTGCACTGGGGGGAGGGGGAGTGTCCCTCAGCCCAACCTGCACCCTCTCCAATCTGGGGATGTCCGACTGCCTAAACAGTTGAACATCCCTTTTACAATCTGGGACTGCTGGCTCCCAATTGCTTGCCTGCCTGCCTGCCTGATTGCCCCTAACCGCTTCTGCCTGCCAGCTTGATTACCCCCTAACCACTCCCCTGCCGACCTGATCATCCCCAACTGCCCTCCCCTGACAGCCCAGGCTGCCGCTGGGAGGGGATTGCTGCGTGGGGGTGGGTGCAGCCACTGCCCAGGCTAAGACCCCAGGCTGCAGGTGTGTGTGTGTGGGGATCACTCCGTGGGGAGTGAATTTGTTTTTGTTTTTTATAAAGGGTCAGGAGAGCCTCTGGGCAGCATTCCGCCAGGCCACTTACGCTGCCAGCTCTCAGCGGCAGCCCTCCCTGGGACTTGGGGACTCCGGCGGGCCTGAGAGGACTGGGTGTTGCCATCTTGTGGCTATGGGTGCCGCCATTTTTGTCGTGGAGTGACTGCTAATTTGTATATTACTCTTTTATTAGATAGGATCTATCTGCCTGTATTGAAAAGCACAACTTTAAACCATTTGAGTCCAGATCCCAAGATCCTGTAAATACCCACCTCCTTCTTTTTCCTACTTCTGAGAAACTGCAAAGCCTTTCCTCCTGCAGTAAATCTAGTGCATTCAGCTTTGCTTGACTAACAGGTTGTCTGGTGACACTGGGGAGTTCAGAGTCTCCATGCACCAACATCTACACTGAACCACTCTACCCCCTCCACCCCCTCCACCCCCAAACACCTACTTACCTACTGCAACATTAACTTCCTTCTTTACAAATCATCTTCAATCTCAAAAACACTGTTAAGTAAAGGTATCCAGACACATACTGTCATTCCTTTTTCAAACAGGAAAATTAATCTATGGTGACAGAAGTCAGAACAGTAGCTGTCTTGAGGGAGAGGAATGTAAATGGAAAAGGGCCTGAAGAAACCCCTGGGGGGATACACATATTACACTGTTTATACATTTTACTTCCATACATTTTTTTAATTTAAATTTTTTATTGTTGACACTATTGCAGATGACCACCCAGCCCTCCCACCCCCCCAACTTAGAGGTCAATTTAAGACTTCTGACTCTGAACGATGTTAAGCACTGCCCAAACCCTGGATGTTACACATAGAACAAACATAAGAAGGTTCTGAAGGTAGAGAGAAAGCACACAGGTTGGGCATCTTAGGAACCAAGGAACAATGAGTTCTCTGCATTTTTTTGGGACAAACATCAGTGGGCACAGATTTTTAAAAAACTCCAACAAAAGCCTACTCTTTCTGGCCAAAGGACCATTACAAGGAAAATAAAACAAAACAAAACAAACACTTCCTACAAACTCACCCTGAGAAAAAGTCTTCCATTCCTCCTTACTCTGTACTCACATACTTGGTTTTTATAATGATTACAGCTCTTGTTATGCTGATAAGAAGTGAACTGTATATTTATATCTCTAACTAAAGTATGAAATTTATGAATGCAGGAATTAAGCCCAGAATATTGGTATAATGCCAGCGCAACACAGAGTGAAAGGTTACAGTTATTCAGTGAATAACAACAGTTTTTCACTGAATTGAACAAAATTGATTTGAAATGTAAATACTGCTGGTGGTGTAGCATGATGAACTTCATTTCTTCTCAGTCAGTGACTCTGATTTCCTAGGCTCAGATTTTTTGGATTTGGATACCTGTAATATCATCGGTGAGGCTGACTGCTGTTTAGGACAAGGTATATGCATGCAATCTCTACAACTAATAATAATAGCTTATATTCAAATATATGCAGTAAGTAGATTGCAATGTTAGAATATCCTTAATGTTGAACCAAATCCTGCTTATAAAGAATGAGCAAGCAAGATGTTTTATATGGGTTTTCGTTGTTTGTGTAACTTTTTTTTTTAAACACAGAATGTCTTTCCATTTATTTACATCTTTCACAATTTTTTTTAATCAGTGTCTACAATTTTTAGTATACAGGTATTTCACCTTCTTGGTCAAAGTCAAAATTTAGAGATCTGCGGATGGGAAAGTTAAAAAATATAGCTATCCTAATGCCATGTTTTACAAAGAACTGTGGGTGGGATGGCGAGCACAAGGTGCTGGTTGGAATCAAGAAGGTACAACATCCTCAAAGTTTTCAGAGAATGTTATTGCCATTAAGAACCACCACTCTGGACTGGAAAAGACTGCCACTGATCTAGGCTTACATCAATCCTTGAACAGTCAATCACCTGCAGACAGAAAGTGGACTTAGGAAGCTGCTCAGGCCTGAAAGACAGCATATACTTCTACACCAACTTTTCAGATGTGCTCACAAAGAATCACGAGGAAATGAAGACTCTCCCAATGGGCCACAGAGAACTATGGACAAGGGGGCTACTGTCAGGGAGCAGAACCAGGCCTCGGCGAGTAATGCTCTCTAACACTAAGGGAGACTGCCTTCACAATCAGGGTTCTATGGGGTAACAGAATTGCTCCGGACCAGACCAGCATCGGCTGTATGTCTTTCACTATCCCCTTGCTTCTATGACATTTGTTGTAAGGACAACCACTTGGTCAAAAATATTTTTAAAGTTCTATTACAACTCTAAGTGCTTTGTACTTAACATTAGATTTTTCCAATGCCTTCATTATGACCTAATAGAAAGACTGTTCTCTTTGTGACCTGCATTAACTTTAATAAACCACAAAGCATTTCAGTGGCTTGTCCCTCCTGTCAAACTCTTATGGGAGGAAAGATGGTATGCACTATCAAGACCTAAAATTCATTAAGAAACCCCACCATAATTAACAAAGCAGTAAGCTTCATTCTGCATTTAAGCTGTTTTCTGGATTAAGTAGCACTTTTTAATAAAGTCTTTTTCTGTGTATTTTTCCAGCTTTACTGAGATACTAGTGGTCCGGTGCACCGATTCGTGCACATTGAGAGGAAGCGGGGCCATGCTCCCTCCTCTTTGGTTTCGGAGTGTGTCACCTGAGAACCACCGCTGCCAAGTCACCGCAGCTTGGCAGTAAGCCAGTTCAGGGCCGACAGTGCCCCAGCAACAACGTAACCCATGGCCCAACCTAAGGTGGAATCGTGTGGCCCCCGGAGGAATCGGGCTCCCTCCTCTCTGGTTCCAGGGTATGTCATTCAAGAACTGCCCCTGCCACCGCAACTCCTGCATTCAGCATCTGCCCCCTGGTGGTCAGTGCATGCCATATGTACCAGCCAGTCGAACTGTCAGATGGTCACTTAGCCTATATATATAAACATACAAACATATATATATATAATTGACATATAATATTGTATAAGTTTAATATATACAACCTGTTGATTTGATAAACATATATTGCAAATTGATTAACACTACAGTCCAGTGTTAATTACCACCATCCAGTCACATAATTACCAGTTCTTTTTTTGCAGTAAATACATGTAAGATCTACTCTTATAAACTTCCCAGCATATAATAACTTCCAGATCTTCTATCTGGAAGTCATTACACTTTGACCAACATCTCCCCATTTTCCCTACCCACAACTTCTGATAACCATCACTCTCCATTTCTGTAAGTTTGTTCCTTTTTAATTCAACATGTATGTTACAGCATACTATCATACTGTATTTGTCTTTATCTGTCTGGCTTACTTAACTAACCATAATGCCCTCAAGTTTCATTTAAGTTTCCAAAATGGCAGGATTTCCTTCTTTCCATGGATTAGCAATACTGATATATATATCTATACAAAACACCGCTTATTCATTGAGAGGCAGGTCATTTGTCTCTATTTCTAGGCTATTGTGAAAAATACTTCAATGAACATGGGGGATGGGGAGATCCTGTTTTCATTTCCTTTGGATATAGACCCAGAATTGGGATATCTGCATCATGTGGTTCCATCTTTAATCTTTTCAGGAACCTCCATACTGTTTTCCCTAGTGGCTGTACTTCTCTACAGACTCAGCTATTTATTAAGGAATCTCTCTCCCATTTCAAGGGACAACTTTGGTGGTAAAGTACCTTTGTTGGGCATTTCTTTTTTCTGCACTTGAATATCATCTTCCCTCTTTCTTGGCCTGCGAGGTTGTTGCTGACAAATTTGCTGATAGCCTTCTGAGGATTACCTTGTATGAAACTTTTTTTTTCTTGTTGCTTTTAAAATCCTCTGTCTTTCATTTTAGACACTTTATTACTACATGTCTTAAAAATGATCTTTCTTATTGAAATTCTGGGTTCACCTACTAGCTTCAGAACCTGGATATCCAAATCTCTCCCATATTTAGGAAGTTTTCAGTATTTGCTTTTATAAACTTTCTACCCCCTTTACTCCTCTCTTCTCCTCTGGGACTCCAATGATCCATACATTATTTGTTTTGATGGTGTTCCATAGGTTTTCAGGATTTCTTCCTCCCTTTTTATTCTATTTTTATTTTGTTCCTCTAATTGGGTTCCTCTGATTCATTTAATCTGTTCGTAGCTCACTGATTTTTCTGTTTAGTCAAGTCTGCTGTGAAAGTCCTCTATTCAGTTCTTTAGTTCAGTGTCTTATTCTTCAGCTCTGAGTTCTTTTCAGAATAAAAATAGTTCTGTGGTGGGGCAATACCTGGCTCTCCATGCCCTTGGGGCTAGTTGCTGCAGGTTCCCTGCAATGCTTTGGCGGAGTTCTGTTTCTGATTCTTTGCGATTGCTGTAGAGATGTGTGGGTATGGAGCATTTTAAGCAGCAGTCACCTCTTCCAGATTTCATGGGCTGACTTGATAAGGAAAGCCTTTCACCTGTGGGTGGGTCACATGGAGTCTGCTGTCACCGGTGTCTAGTGGTCCAGGGCACCAGGTGTGGGATATGGGGTACCACTAGGTGGGAGGGAGGGGAATGATGTGTCTTCAACTCAGGCCACAGGGTGTCCAGGCTTGCACCGTGCACTGCAGAGCCCCAATCTGGCTGCCAGAATTGCTCCTGGGCCCCTCTGAGGGTGGGACAGACTTAGTTGGTGTCTGACCCCTGTGCAGCAGCAGAGGCCAGGGATGGCTGCAGGTACAGTCCCAGGCTTCAGAGGAGGGGGAGGGACTCAGGCAGCTGGCATCAACTAATGCAAATACCTGTGGGGTGAAAGCTGCAAAACGTGCAAGGGATCCGTGGATCCCTGTGCTGGCTGTTGGCTTCCACAGTGATGAAACCAGATGTGTTTTCCCCAGAGCTGGTCTCTGTAAAAAGCAATCACTCCCACTGTGTGCCTAATAATAGCCCCTGCTTTTCTTTCTTGATCCTGGCTGGCTCTGGACAGCTTAGCTCTGCTGGTCTCGGTGGAGTGAAATTGAAGCACCTGTCACAAGGTTCCTCAAAATGCTAGGCAATATCCACAACGCGATGGGATAACACAGGCAAAATGAAGCCATCTTCCTTCTATTTTTGTGCAATTATTCTCAGGTTTTGTTTTTTATTCCACTGTGTTGCTAAATCTTCCTAAGTGGACTCGGTAGGTCTCCCAGAGCCATTTATATCTGTGGATAGCTATCTATCCAATCGCTGACCTTTGTGGGGGCCAGGAAGGCTGCATTCTCTCATGTCACCATTTTTTGCAAGTATAGCAATTTTAAAAGTCACATTAGTTATCTCAGACCATTCTACCCTTATTAATACCAGATTTTAATTACTGATAAGTGATAGCTGAACACTTAAATCCAGGTTGACTGGTATTTATTAGCATTGATAAAATAGGAGGAGAGAGAGAAAGAGAAGCATGAAGATTTGAAAGTTTCTAGAATGAAGAAATGCTAGGAGAAAAATGCAAAGTATAAAACTTTCTGTAAAATGAGAATACCTTCAGTGATATCCTAATAATGAAGTCTAAATCAAAACCTAATATTACAGGTAAATGACGACTACTTATATTTACAGTGTATTTTAATAAACTGGGTAGTTTAAAATATGTTGAAGATGATCCATGTTTTCAGAACTTATTAACCAATAAGCAAACTGGAGAAAAATAATGCTTTCTAGTGATCAAAACCTAAAATATAAACAATACAAGAACACCATGAAGACATTTCAATGAAAGGTATGGAAAACACTTCATTTTTACAGAAAAATGAGGAATGGTACAGGAGAAATACCTTCAGTATCAAAATATGCAGTCAGATACTATAATCACCTAACAGCACATACTATTTTGAGACATGATATTTCATTTTTACATCCAAGGCCTAAGAGAGTTTGTATGACCGTAGGGCTCCTGAAAGACAATAGAGAGTGGTATTGCTCTGTCTATCCCACTCTTTCCCATTCCAGATACTGTTAAGCTCTTTACAGCTTGTACCTTCATTGGTCCCACGTAACTGAGCATATGAGAATAAGTTGTAGGTATTAGTGTGCATATTCAATTAAACTGACCCAGACAGATAGGTGCAGTGTTGTGATGCGACCTCATAGAATGGGCAAAGCGTTCCTGAAGATTTATAGTTTACATTTGGAACCTAAACCTATAACTTAAAGACTTAATAAGTACATACATTGCAAATCAAGTTTCAAACACAATATACAGTTAGTGACGACTTACTTCATAATGTTTCCTTTATTGTTAAAATATCATTTTCATCCTTTCAATGAAAGAAAACTATAATGTTACCTAACTTTCAGGGCTTCTGACTGATTCCTGCAAAATCTGATGTAGGACACAATAATTTTATTTCTTGGCAGAAATAAATGGTTGCTTTTCATAAGTAATTAATTCTTTGGGAGATAATTACAGCTTTTTTGCATTATTAATAGCAGCTCTGCTAGTACATCTATTATAAAATTAATTTTAAGAATGAGGCTTATTTTAGAATATTATAAATTTCAACAGTTTTTTTAAAACTATTTTTACACTCAGGGATAAAAGAGTGTAAGTTATAGTGGATGCATGTAGTATTTAAAAATTGTTTCAGAACATTCCATAGTATATATTAACTCTGTATTTCAACACATAGTTTGGGGCAAATCCAAATGAAGTATCTTCTGAATAAGTGCAAATCTTTTTAAATAGATTAAACTTTAGGCCTGGCCAGTGATGCTCAGTGGTTAAGTGTCAACCCATGAACCAAAAGGTCACAGGTTTGATTCCCAGTCAGGGGACATGCCCAAGTTGTGGGCTCAATACCCAGTAGCGGGTCTGCAAGAGGCAGCCAATTGATGATGTTCCTCTCTCATCAATGTTTCTATCTCCCTATCCCAGTGGTTGGCAAACTGCGGCTCACGAGCCACATGTGGCTCTTTGGCCCCTTGAATGTGGCTCTTCCACAAAATACCACGGCCTGGGCGAGTCTATTTTGAAGAAGTGGCATTAGAAGAAGTTTAAGTTTAAAAAATCTGGCTCTCAAAAGAAATTTCAATTGTACTGTTGATATTCTGCTCTGTTGACTAATGAGTTTGCCGACCATGCTCTGTTGACTAATGAGTTTGCCGACCACTGCCTTATCCCTTTCCCTTTCTTTCTAAAAATCAATAAAAATATAAAAAAAAAAACAACAAAAACCTTTAGTACATGTACATAGTCTTTTTTATTTCATCTAAATTTTTTATCCTAAATTTTCTTTATTTTTCTTTATTGATTAAGGTATTACATATATGTCCTTATCTAAGTCTATATAGTCTTATAAAGAAGCTATAATAATGAAGCTATAGAGCTGAGGAATATTCTGATTCTGTGGTCAAGATAATTTCATTTTATTAGTGGACATGATTATGCAAAATGATGATGTAAAATTGAAAGGAATAAATAAACAAATAATTACCGCGGCCATTCAAAGAAGAACTTCATGTTCACCCAAGGTCATAGACTACTTCACCAAAATAGTGACAATTTAACTAGGAAGAGAGGTTTTTCTGAAGTGTAGAGAAAGGAGGAATGTCATTTCAAGATTACTTATTATAAAGAAAATGTATTATGTGTTCACTGTAAAGCCAAATTAACAAGAGAATAAAATAATCTGACTCATTATTTTACCTGCATACCATTCTAATATATGCTTCAGGCCATTAGCCAAAACAACCTCAAAAGTTGAAAATATTTGGGGAGAGGGAGGAAATAGGGGAGAGAGAAATAAAGAAAAGGCAGATGTCAATAGACAGATATAGATCTGTTATTTTAAAATAGTTAACATGATTTATGCAAAATAATGAGAAATTTCTCCAAGGCATATCTATCATTTCTTTACTTTAGGGTTATTAATTATTCTGAAATTTTAGAAGTCATTTATAACTAAAGCATAATTTGGTCTACAACATGACAAAAGTATACTGTGGGATTTTTTTAATATAAGAAACAGTACATTTTCATTCTGTTTTGATAAATATATGTGACATAAAGACATGTTTTGTTTAAGACTTTATGGGGTAAAAAACTTCCTTAAACATATAGAAACACTAAGACATAAACATGTTTTTTTAAATGACATTTAATTTAATCTTTTTCTTTTTAATTAAATTTATTAGGGTGACAGACATCCTATATAATAAAAGGGTAATATGCAAATTGACCCTAACAGTGGAACGCCCAGTCCCTATGACATGCACTGACCACCAGGGGGCAGATATTCAATGCAGAGGCTGCCCCCTGGTGGTCAGTGCGCTTCCATAGGTGGAGCACCGTTCAGCCAGAAGCTGGCTCATGGCTGGCCAGCGCAGCGGTGGTGGTAGGCACCTCTCCCGCCTCCGCGGCAGTGCTAAGGATGTCCAACTAACGTCTATTAGTCGGACATCCCCTGAAGGCTCTGGGCTGCCAGAGGAATGGCTGGCAGGTGGACATCCCCCAAGGGGTCCCCGATTAGACAGGGTGCAGGTTGGGCCAAGGGAACTGCCCCCTGTACGAATTTTGTACACTGAGCTTCTAGTTTTAATATAACGTAATCTTTAAGTTTGTTTTTGTTTTTTAAATATATATTTTATTGATTTTTTACAGAGAGGAAGGGAGAGGGATAGAAAGTTAGAAACACCGATGAGAGAGAAACATCGATAAGCTGCCTCCTGCACACTCCCTACTGGGGATGTGCCCGCAACCAAGGTACATGCCCTTGACTGGAATCGAACCTGGGACCCCTCAGTCTGCAGGCCGACGCTCTATCCACTGAGCCAAACCAGGCAGGACAATCTTTAAGTTTTATACAAATTTTCTCAAAGCTCCTAATCTTTTAATATAAAGGTGATGCAAAGAATATGAATACTGATGTCATAGTTTTAATGCTAATTCCATCCAAGTTTAGGAATATTGTATTTAAATCATAGATTATCGTTACAGACTTGAAATATAATGATGCTTGAAAAAAGTGCATTGAACAAGAAATATTGTGTCAGTTAACTTTTCATGGTCTTATTTTAAAATTGCAGCAAATATAACTTTAAAATGCTTTTTTTAAAAACTAGACTGAATATGCTTATTATGAATTATGTTCATATAATTAAATTAATTTTGATAGGATGAGAATAATTTCCTTGTTTTTTAAGGACCACTGGGGTCTTTGTAGTACATTACTCTTTCTGATGTACTAAATAATTTTCCAAAATTGGAAAAAGTTGGAACAACATGAACAAGTTAACAAGTAATTTATCCCTTTCTCTGCAGGACAGTCAATTCTTCTTCTCTTTGTTTTCCTTTGTTTTCCCCTCTGAAATCACATTTATTCTGGATTCTCAGAATAAGTGTGACATATTAAACACATTCTCATTTTGTAGTTGTATAATCCCTCTGTATATGTGCTTTCACAATTTTATTTACAAAGTACAAACAAACCTTAAGGAGAGAAAAACAATGTTTCCCCTGATATACTTAACATTTTTGAAATGCTGAAAATATAACTTGAATTCCTATTTGCAAAGAAATATTTATTCATCTATCCAGCTATTCTGTATTTAATGTGTGTGCTGTGTGAAATGCTTTGCTACGAAGTAGAATACAAATCCGGTGGCCGACCCTCGGTAACAACGGCTGAAAGGAAGTGAACAGCAGTTTGGGTTGGCCACACAAATTGGTCATCAAGGTCAGCCAGAGGTCAGAATCAAGGCTGCATAGGGCTAACTGTGAAGAGGGAAGTCAAACCAGGTGGGCAGAAAGGCAAGGAGTTTTACCGAAGGCCAACTAGGCAGACAAAAACTATGAAAATCAAAAGACTAAAAAGGCAAAAGAAGTAAAATGCAGAGTCATAACAACAAAGTGATCATGGTACTGAACAAAATTCTAAAACAATTCCAGCTTCTAGTACCAGCAATGCATAAAGAAGCAAGGAAGGCTTTAATGACTGAGCTGTGGGTAAATCCATAGACAATATCTGTGAGCCCCATGATGTATCTGTACTACTAGGGAAAACATAGTGCCTGGAATTCTTTTTAAAGATATGTTTGTTGATTTCAGAGAGGAAGGGAGAGAGAGAGAGAGAAGCATCAATGATGAGAGAGAATCACTGATCAGCTGCCTCCTGCACGTCCCCAACTGGGAATCGATACGTGACCTCCTGATTCATAGGTCTGACGCTGAACCACTGAGCTACACTGGCCGGGCTAGTGCCTGGAATTTAATGGGCTCTCAACAAATATTGATTGGATAGAAAAATAATGAACTAATCAAAGGGCAGAATATCAATTGTGAAATCTACCATAAGCTTTCTGCGTATCTTTAGTATATTAATATTGTGTTTCTGATTTTCTGTTTAAAAATTTTCTTCATATACTGACCTTCTCTTTTCTGGTGGTATGAAGAGTACAATAAAAGTAGTAAACTTCCCTGTAAATATATTTATACAAAAATAATTATAGTTAGCTTGAATAAGCCTATATAATTTTCAACTTGTTACTAAAATATGTCCCTCAAAGAGCAAGCTTATGCAAATCCCTGAAGCATGAAAGTATAAGGCTGTTAGGCTGCCTGAAACAGCAAGTGTGCTTCCTTAATGATAAATTCTAGCGTTGCTACATGCCATTTTGTAATAAAATGCTTTTGCAGTGCACGTAGAACACAGCTCTTAGTTCTCTTAACAAATGAACTGCAATGCAGCGGAAACTTCTGGATTGTATTTGGTAAACCCACAGCAATCTTTAGGCAGCAGATAAAGGCCAAATCTTAAAAAAATGCATTTATTTATGTTGGGAGTTATAACCTAAGAATAAGCTTTATCTCAATGAATGCATTTCATTTAAAATGATTGTTTTTTTTTAACAACAAAAAATGTCTTTATGCCCCAGGTAACTATCCAGTTGTATAGGTTTCCTTTAGCTACCCAGTAATGGCTGCTTCTGTGATGACTTTTATGCTGTTAAGTGGACCATTAGTACTTGTGTCATTTCGTAGCATCTTAATAGGAACAAACAAATACGCTTGCAATCAGCACAGCACCATACTGCCTGCACTATTCCTTTTCTTTCTCTGTATTAATTTAGATTTTAAGTTCAATACAGTGAAACTTATTCTGGTAGCATTTTTAGATTCATCTAGACATGTTTTATTCCACAATTAGCATATGAATATGTTTAATATTTTTAAAACAAATGAAGACCCAACAACATTCCCGCCTCCCCTCCCCTCCAGTCTTATCCACCCTGCCTCATCTAGTTAGTTCAGTCTAGTCAGAAAACATAACTAGTCAAGCTAGAATCACCAGTCCAGAGAAGACATAGGTTCGTTATGCATCGATTCAGTTCATGACCAAAAACTCTTACCCATTCTGGCCAACGTGTCCCTGAGAGTGTACTGCTGGTTCTGAGGCAAGTAGGCAGTAGGGCTGACTAGCTCAGAGGACTGTCACACATACCACTTCTCGAAAATGCAATGCAAAACACAGGCCCTGTTGCCGGAGCAACAATAACAAACCTACTATAAGGAAACACATAATCTCTTCATCTGCATAAGAATTATTACAATGTGTAATAATATCATTTCTGATGGATACTCTTTAACAATATATACACTTTTTTACACTTTCCTTGCAGGATTGTTTACAAGACATATGACATTGGCTTAAAAAATTACCCACAATTGGTGAGACATTTTGAGTACTATTTGTTGCTATTTCTTGCAGAGCATGATATCTGAACAACACCATTTCGGAAGTATAGTTCTTCTCAATGTCTTTCCTTTGCTTTGGAAACAACTAGAAAAGAATAAAGGTAGCACATCACTGGGCGTTGCAGTGTACACTGCCTGTGCGCGCCCTGTGTGTTCTCTGGCCCCTACACCTTCAGCCTGACTCCCGCCACCAGCATGGCATTGCCTGCTGGATTTATTTCACAGCTGAAGGCCACCAGTGTGGGGAAGTAATGCCTTCCCAGGGAAAGGGCACTCAGCAAGTGGCTGAGGAGAGGTGGCATATAAATGCCCAGCTGCCCTCTCCACGTGTTCTACACTGGCTCCTAGAGATCCCCCAACACTTTTTTGACTGCCTTTCCTTTCTGGACTCAGTTTTCCTCTTCTACCCCATGTTTCCTTCTCCTCTGATATAAACTATTGTCCCCTGAATCACTGTCTTTGAGAAGACCCTAACTAAGACTTTCAGAAGTGCTAATACACGTAATATCATATTTTATCTCATAGCCAACTGCAAGGTAAGACAAGCTGTATTAGACTTGTTTTATAGAAGAACAGACAGACTAAGTAACTTCCCCCAAATAATATAACTAGAAGAGGCAGAGCTAGGGTCGAACTCAACCTTGTTTTCTTCCCCTGTTTATTCTGAAGTTTCAGGCAAAGAGAAAGGCAAAGAGTTTGCTCTTAATGTAAACCTCTTTTAAGCGTGTAAAATGGCACAGATTAAATCATGTTTATTAAGGTATGTTAAAGAACACTATTACCCCCAAACTATTTACATAAGTCATATTTACTGATGACATTCAATGTCTACAATCATTCTAAACATTAAACTATCTATATATGTCACTGTGATCCTAAGCACTGGTTACTTCCATATAAAAACAGTTTTATAAGTCATCCTTGGGGTATATCTGCTAGATGAGATGATATCCTTGGCTGCAAAACAGTATGACAAATTTTCACTGAGGTTCTCTATAGCCCTAAACCAAGGTCTCTCCTTTTTAACACTTACATTTTGTGCCTGATGACCCTTTTGGGGGCTGTCCTTTGCACGGCAGGGCGTTTGGCAGTACCCCTGGCCCTACCACTAGCTCCCTTAGTGGGTACTTGCCCCACAGCTCTGATACCCTGGGAAGGAGGGGGGGTTCATCCTTGGTTGCATAACACGAGTTTTACAGCCCAAACATACATTCACTTCTTCCTGAAAGACAGCCAATGTACGAAGGCAATAATGTTTAATGTGGCCTGGGAACATAAACTATATCTACTTAGGTGCAACATTTCTTCATTTGTAAAATATCTAAATGCTACCAGGTTCCATAGTTAAATGTGTGGAAGAAATAGCAGTGGCTGTGAATCTTACAAACGTTTCTAAAACATGACTTAATGGTGTTACACAGAAAAAGCCCTGGTTTTTCATGCTTTAGCCCACCAGTGGACTCTCTGATCACTACGTGTTCCTCACTGGTAGCTCGATAAGAGCCATCAAGGCATGAGGCAGAACAAAGAGGCTCTGGTAAGAAAGGGGAGAAGGAGAGATGCCATGCCTTGTTAAATGCAGACAGGGATTCATCAACATGCAAAACAGGCGACAACATTACAAAGTACAGCTATTAAGTCCAAATGCCAAAGCACAGAACTCCCATTACCATCCGCATCAATTGAAATGGACACTGGCACACAATTTTTGTGCTTATGAACTTTGAAGTTCATTTTAGGTTTTCACCAATTTGCCTACATCTATTCCTATTTCCTCTTGTGACCATCTATACTGCTATGGCAATAATATATAAGTAGAAAAAACAGTTTATGCATATAAATTTGATGTAGGTACACTGGCTGATTTTTAAATCCAAGTTAAAGCAGTCCTGACACTAAAAAAAGGAAACCCAATATATATTGTATATTATGTGCACGTACATGGCAGAGGTAGCAAATGAGGAGAGAAAGAACACAGATTCACATACACAACCCTTTCTGGTTCCTAAATGAACAGAATTGCAGTTCAGAGCATGGATGCTTAGGAAGTGCACCTACCACTTGTCCATTGTGTGGGTTCTTGTGAGCATAGGGAGGTCCACGGATATGATTCCACATCTGACCAGAAGTCATAGCAAAGACTATACACTGAAAGACAGGGTGTGATATGTTTCCATTATAGTCACAATCTGGCTCATTTGGTTAATATTATACAACTTATGCTATTTTACAAAATAAAGGAGGGAAAAGTACAATGTGATAACATACCAGAGATACCATGGCCCAACCAGTCTTGTTATAGATGAACTCCAAGTTGTTCCTTCTTAAATAGAGCAAACCACCAACAAGTGACACTAACAGGGCCAAAGCAATGGTGCCAGAGTAGTTGGGTGGTCTGAAGACTCGAATCTGCAAAAATGCAATGAAAACTTTAAGTGAAAGAAAAATATCAATTTTTTTCTCCTGACCACATTCTAAGTCCTTCCAATCTTCAATACAAATAATTTAGAAAGGGGACATCTTATTTTCAGTCTTTGCACATACATTCTTTTTACTCCTTACAAATAAAAAATATATACCTTGAAACAACTTGGCAATGTAAAATGTTTTGCTCTCCATTTTAGGTGACTACAGTTAAACATATGCAAAACTACTTTTGCATATTCAACCCAGAGCTGTTCTGATTAATCCAGGGAACATGGGATCATCTGGCAAAGAGCAAGGTGAGATGGCGGCATAATATTTGTATTATTTCAAACTGGGACCTTTTTAAAAAGGCTTCTTAAAAATAGTTTTGTTGATAAATAATCCACATAGCATACAATTCACTACTCAAACTGTACATTCAGTTGAGCATATTTATTGATATATGCAACCAGAAGTCAGAATCAGAAAATTAGAATCATTTCAATAGGAAGTCCCAAACCCTTTAGCATTTATTCCTTTTACCCTCCCTCTAGCCCTAAGCAACCACTAGTATACTTTCTGTCGCTATAGATTTACCTATTCTGGACTTCCATAAAATATGTGGTCTTTTGTTATTGGTTTCTTTCCCTTAGCATAACGTTTTCAAGGTTCACCCTTGTTGTAGCATGTGGCCATACTTCATTTATTTTTAAGGGTGAATACTCCATTGTATGCGTATACCACATTTTATTTATTCATTAAGCAGTTGATAGATACTATTAATAATGCTGCTATAAACATTCTTGTACAATTTTTTGTGTTGGCATATGTTTACATTTCTCTTAGGTATATATGTAGGAGTAGAATTGCTGGGTCATATGGTAACTATGGTTAATAGTTTGAGAAACTGTTTTCAAAAGTGGCTGTGCTATTTTGCATTCCCACTAGTGGTGTATGAGGGTTCCAATTCTCCACTTACCAACATTTATTATCTCAATGATTTAGCCACCCTTGTGGGGGTGAATGGGTATCTCATTGTGAGTTTGAATTGCAGTGCCCTGATGACAAGCCATCTTTTCATGTACTCATCGGACATTTGTATACTTTCCTTGTAGAAATGTTTATTTGGATCCTTTATCCACTGTTTAAGTGATCTTTATGTTACTGAGTTGTAAGAGCCCTGTATAACAGATATAAGTCCATTCTAAGAAAAATGATTTGCAAATATTTTCTTCCATTCTGTGTGTTGTCTTTTCACTTTCATGATTGGGCTTTAATGCACATCAAGACTATTTTTCATAAGTAGACATAATTGGTATGAAATCATGATTTCACAGTAGGTATAGGCCTTGGTTCTACTAACATTCACCACTAAAAGAAAGCAAGGCTCCTAGGAGAAACGGCTAATTGAGTGCTGGGTAGGGTAGGTAGGCAGGCAGATGCAAGATGAGCCTGAAATAGATCAGTTGGAGGTTAACACACACCCTAACCTCAAATTTTACCACAAACCTACACTAATAACAGTATAGTTTTGGCAGAAAAACAGAACAAGGAACAAAACTGAGATAAACCCACATATACATGGACAAAAAATTGTTTTGGCAATGGAGGCAAAAACATACAATGAAGCAAAGTAAGCCACATGCAAAAGAATAAAACTAGAATGCTGACACTATACTGAAAAATTAACTCAAATATAAGACCTGCAACAATAAAATATATAGAGGGAAAAAAACATCGGTACTAAACTTACACACCTTGGTCTCAAAGGGGTTTTTGTGAACTTCAAAGCAAGGGAAGTAAAGGCAAAAATTCATGAATGGGACTAGATCAAATTAAAAATATCTCTGCACAGCAAAAGAAACCATCAACTAAATAAAAAGGCAACAAACCAAAAGGGAAAAGATATTTGCAAACTATACCTCCGATAAGAGTCTAATCTCTAAAATATATAAAGAACTCATACAGCTCAATACCAAACAAACAACCCAATTAAACACTGCACAGAGGGCCTGAACACACACTTTTCCCAAGAAGACATACAGATAAATGAAAAGATGCTTAACTTCAATAGCTACAAGGGAAATAAAAATTAAAACCACAACGAGATACCACTTCACAGAATGACTGCTGGAATGACTATTATCAAGACAAGAAATAAGTGTTGGAAAGGATGTGGAGAAAAGGGGCTGGTAGGAATGTAAGCTGGTACAGCCTTTATTAGTCCAGAGGTTTCTAAAAAAATTAAGAATCAAGTTACCATATGACCCAGCAATCTCTCTTCTGGGTATCTACTTGAAAAAATTTGAAAACACTTATCTATAGAGATATACATACCCATATTTCATTGTAGCGTTATTCACAATAGCAAAACCATGGAAATAACCTAAGTGTCCTTCAACTGATGACTGGATGTGGTACATCTAGAAATGGAGCACTACTCAGTCATAGAAAGGATTAAATAATGCCATTTGCAACAAACAGATGGATCTTGAGTATATTATGCCAAGTAAAATAAGTCAGGTGGAAAAGGACAAGAACCATAGGATTTTATTCGTATGTGGGATATAAAATAAAGGAACAACTCATAGACACAGACAATAGCACGGTGGTTACCAGAAGGGAAGGGTCATATATAAGATGATAGAAGGATACGAGATTTTGGGTGGTGTGCACACAATGCAATATACAAGTGATGTATTATAAAACTGTATGCCTGCAACTTATACAGTGATTTCCTCTTTTAAAAATTTTTTTATGGCTAAGTAGTTTATCAGTGATCATCCGCGGACCACTGGTGGTCCATGAGGTCCAAAAGGTTGGCGACAGCTGGTTTAAATCATCCTTGATTATTTCCTTAAGTTAAATGACATAAAATAAAGATATGACATAGAATAGTTATACCACTTTACAGTGCCAAGAACAGTTTATGTGTGGCATTTTCTTACATGGCTCATGAAAAGAAGGTGTTATTGCATTTGTATCTGCCCAAATAATAGATAAAAATTATACAGCTAGCTTTTTAACTAGAAATTGATTATTAATACCACTGAGTAATATTCAGTATATTTTTAGCCTCTGAAATTACTTTGTGCATCACATACAGTTTAATAGTTCTTAAATGATTTTTAGAATAATGTTATTTTAAATTCACCTAATTTATAGCTTACTAGTAGCCTGGTGCATGAAATTCATGCACATTAAAAGAGAATTAATTAGAGGAAATATTTTAATATTGCTATTTTCCCTTTCTCTATAATAGAAGTGTCAGAGATGAAAGAAAATTAATAAAATGGATATGAAAATCTTCCTCCTAACAGAGTCTGGGGCATGCCTCAGGACCCAGACCTGGCCAGCCCGGCGCCATGCAGTCTCATGTCCCTGCTGATCGCTCGTTACGGGAACCCCGCCTCCACTGTGGGCGCAGCCCTCTTGTGACAGTGTGAGGGTCAATTTGCATATTACTTCTTTATTATATAGGATAGGATAGCTATCAGACAGTTTTCTCTAAGTAAGAAAAATGCTGCATAGAGAAATTTTAAAAATCCTGTGGCCTTATTACAATGCTCTAACAAACCAAGCTAATTAGCCTATTATTTAAAACTGTGGGGGAGAAATACATACATGAACATCCGTTCTGTCAGCAATCCACTTTGCGAGCTGTTCAGCTGCAAATCCGATTCTTTGAAGGTCAAAAGTATCAGCTCTCTTGGGTCTGCCTTTTGGAGGGAAATGCATGAATGTAGGAGCAGAGTTCATGTTGAGCTATAAGACAGAAAAAAACAAACATTAAATGTAACATCTTTATATAGCATTCATCTCATGTTTTTTCTCCATGAATTTTGGAAAAATAGCATTAATTCAAAAACGCAGTGGCTTTCCAAAACTTAATTACTGTTTTATTTACTTTTAGGCACTCCTGAGTAAAAAGAACTTATAAATTAAGCTGTATGCTGAACCTCCATATTCAACAGGCATCATTCATATTCTATCAGCTATTTCATTCTTTTCCTACCTTAAATTCTGTAATTACAGTATGAAGTAATTCAAAGTGCAAAATAGAAATATTGCAATTTGTCAGTGCATAGATTATTCTACTTCTTGAGAAAAAGTACTGGCATTTGATGAACAATATAAATATACTCTAGGCCCAGTGTAGCCTGTCCTGCGGGGATCGGGCCAAACCAGCTCTCCAACATCTCCCAGGGATCTCAGATTGCAAGAGAGCAGTTCTCAGGTGATGCACCCTGGAATCGGGCTCCCGCCTCTCTGGTTCCTGGTGCTTCACCTGAGAACCACAGCTCAGCAGCTCCTGCCCCCTGGTGGTCATTGCCCATTATAGCTCCTGGTCAGATGGTCGCTTAGGCTTTTATATACACTGAGTGGCCAGATTATTATGATCTCTGAACGCATAATAATCTGGCCACTCAGTATATATATATATTAGAGGTCTGGTGCATGAATTCGTGCATGGGTGGGTTCTGGCCAACCTGGCTAGGGGGAGGGGACATGGGCCGTTGGCCAGCCTGCCTGCTGGTCCAACTCCTGGTCAAGGGGACAATTTGCATATTAGCCTTTTATTATATAGGATACAAACTGATTGGCCAGATTATTATGTGTTCAGAGATCATAATAATCTGGCCACTCAGTGTATATATAGATTATGGAATTAATTCCAAACAAATTATAAGTAGATTGACCTCTCTATTAAACTTAAAAAATGCTGATGACTGTCACAGAAGCCAACATTTTTGCTCTAAACAATCTGAATTTACCAGATTGAAGCAGAAACCCACAATGATAGTCTTTTTCTGTTTAACTTCTCTATTAATTCAACTGTCTAAAAAATGGTTATATCTCATTATTTTCTAAAGGCAATTTCTATTCAAAAAGTGTATTGAGTAAAATACTAGCATAGTATAAATGGTGCTTATTAACAATAAAATATCTGAATACAAATATTAGAAGAATTTGCATTGAGGCGAAAATATAAAGAAAACTGCAAAAACATATACAGATTAAATTCCTGCTGCCCAGGAATTATGAAAAATGTCACAAACTAAAACCGAGGGATTCTCGCCCATGACTTGAACTACAGATCAGCATTTCCCATAAGATCACGGTTCACATTGAGGTAAAGATCCAGCAGTGGGATGCATGTTGTAGACATTTAATTAATGTTTGTTAAGTGGGACAAAACACAGTCACAGGTTCCTTTCTTCCCCGTTTTCTCCCACTCCTGACTGTGTTCATGTGTGTTACCCTGACAAACAGATGCACAAGAGATAGCTACAGCCAACATGGAAATAGAAGATTTCAAGGAAGAAAGTCCCTGCGCTGGAACAATCACAAAACCCAAACTAAAGCTTAACATCCTAGAATTGTAGAGTTAAAAAAATCATATAATTCCAAGTTTTCATCTTAATTAAAATGGACCAATTCCCCAAGGCTACAATAAAGCAGGGTACAATGCAGGCCTGCTTTCTAGTCCAGAGCTCCTCCTAACACACCACGTTCATTAACTCCTTGGCCTGTTGTCAGGCACTTAGCCTCAGCCATTGCTCAGGAATCACATATAATTGAAGTTACTTGCCCAGCAAGTCCCCGGTGTGCCAAGAATCACCAATTTCTGCACCTGTTATTAATATCAGATTCCAACACCACAATATTGCTGACAGTGTTTTAAAGCATCAGTTTAGAGAGAGTACTTCAACAAAATGTGATTCAATAATCGATGAGAAAAAAACGTAAGCATTAAAAATCTTTAAGTGGCTCTCATGTCAAACAAAATATATAATTCTGTTTATGTGTGGATTATAATTACCCATAAAATCATTAACTGCTATAACTTTTCTACATTTCTGCATTTAAACATGAAAACTCCTTGCTAAGCCAGGGGCTAGGTTTTGGAAAAGACAAAGCGGTTCTATATTCGTAATTCTGCTGAATCAAAATTAGCCTGAGGAAATTTTTCAATTTAAAACAGTCTTGACTTCACCTCTCATATCTATGCCAAACTTAAAGATTAAAGCATATAATATAAAAGATTTCAATGATTATTTCTAACCATACAGCCATCTGGTTATATACTGGCAGCCTATAGTCACTGACAGCACAAAATAGGCTTACTTGGTCTCATAGTTTTGTTTAATCTGAATTAGCTGCCAATATTTTAAAGACAGAGAAATTGTATTTGCATCTCTTCTTGAAAACCACATCTAGATGGGGCTTGCATTTCTTCAGGCCTGGAGCTGGGCTGTGTCTCTGCAATTTGCTGCAGTCCCCACCCACACCATATGGTTTCCTCAACAGTGAGCCCAAGGATCAGCTGCATGGTGTGCAGCTGATTTTATTTCTTACAGTAGTTAGGAGAACAGCGAAATATATGGCTCCATTAAAGATCTATTTTTTTTTTAAGACCAAGAAATACTTTGTTGTAATAATAGAGAGAGCATATTTTCTCATGCAAGCGAAGAACTAATGTGTAAAATAGGCTAAGTATGTACATAAACAAAGATACCATGACAAAATGACACCAATCCAACCTACTCTCTGCTTAGTTTACAGCCTGTCCAGGACAGACATGTGGGCTTAAAGCTTTTGTTCTGGCAGTCAGATTGGGTCTGGATGACTACTGCCTATATACGGTAAAGAGGAGTCACATATATAATGAAGAGCACTTCCATCTGACGACCTCTAAGAACAATTATGAGATTCTATAGAGACCTATAAATTATAGGAAGGAATATGTGGCTCTTATAGTATTATAATTTTCCTTTATAAGGAAGTTCATTGCTCAATATTTGATTGAATATATGAACAAAAATAAATATCTCCAAAATGCAAAATAAACTTATGGAGAAAGAAATAAGTAAAGAATATGAAAAGAAAGACCAAGGATAAAGGGTACTGAAGGCAAGAGAGGGAATTTATCTTATTCAACTAGAAACTGGCAAAAATGAATAATCAATCAATCTGGGAGCAAATAAGCAAAGAGCTCACTAATGACCCTTTCCAGTTAGTGAGCTAGACTCCTGACAAAACTAAATGCTTCTCCATAACCTGGCAAAGCATTATGCCAGAGTGTCATATGTGAGAAAAATAAAATAGACCAAGCTACTCCAACTGATCAATGCCTGGCACTGCAATAAATTTTACATTTGAAAGGCACCTATCAGGCAGATAAACATTAATAACTGCAGGGTACGAGCTAGAACTCTGGGAACCAGAGTGCTGAACTTAAATTCTAGCTCCATATTGCACTAGCTTTATAACCTCCCACAAGGACTTCACCTTGCCATACCTCAATTTCCTGATCTGTGAAATACAGATAACAATACCTTTCTCAGTGGGTCATTGGGAAGCTAAATGAAAGAATATACATGAAGCACTAAAAAGAGTCCTTGGAACATAACTCCTTGCTGTTAGCAATGACAATGACACAAATTGATGACAACTAGCATACTTATACCACAATTCTGTACCTTGCTCTATGGAGAAGACTAGATGACAACCTATTAGTCTGCTCAGCTGCTCTAACACAGTATCAGAGATGGGGTGGCTTAATGACAGAAGCTTATTTCCTCCCAGTTCTGGAGGCTGAAAGTCGAAGATCGAGGCTCCACGAAGATTTGTTGCTAGTCAGACCTGTCTTCCTGGTTGGAAGATGGCCACCTTCTTTGTGTCCTCACATGGCTTTATGTTTGTGCAAATATACTCCTCGTGTCTCTTCCTCACAACCATATGTAGGAAGTGGTATCCTCCGCAGACACCAGTTTAAGGAGGTAATTAGGGTTCAATGAGGACCTACTGGATTAGAGTCCCATCCTTATGACCTCATTTTATGTTAATTACCTCCTTAAGGTCCCTGTCTCCAAAAAATGGTCACCTTGGGGTTAGGGCTTTGACATATGAATTTGGGAGGGACACTATTCGGTCTAAAGCAGAAAATAGACTTTGCAAAACATATTTAATTTTTGTATATAAAATTATATCTGCCATATAGAAAAAAGTGAAGATTACAACACTGAATTTTAAATAAAATTTTATACATTTATGCACAATACTACCTTAAACCACATTCAATTAATATCAAAATAAGGTTAATGCATGTAAACTGCCATTGCATGATGACAAAACACATTTCCTCCACAGTCCAAAAGTTAAAATGTGTTTACCATACTTGCTAATGGCAAACACTATTCAATGATAAAAATAACATTAGCTGTATTTTAATCCCAACAAGCAATTTATTATAACTGCTACTGTATTTATAACTTACTTAATAAATGGTATTTGTATCAGGCAAACAAAACATTTCAGCCATAACCAACTCTATTAAACATATTAGCAAAAGAAAATATAACTTTTACCTGTTGAAAAACATCTGTCCCCTCATCATAGTCCACCATACTGAAGAATAGTTTGTTACAGAAAGCAGATGAATAGCGCCAGGAGTTAGCCAGAATTTGATATTCTTCGTTAGCTTGCCTGATAAGAACAATGGGACAGAGTAGAAACATCAGTATTTAAGCACTAACAAAGCCGTTAATAAAACAGGCAATTCTAGGGAAAGAAGTGGCCAGTTTTTATATGAAAAGCTAGCTAAGAATATATTTTATATTTTTAATTGGTCATAGAAAATAAAAAGGTGAAATATTCCATGATGTGAAAATTACATAAAATTCAAATTTTATTGTTCATTAATAAAGGTTTACTGCTACAGAGCCACATGAGTCATGGACATATTTTTTTCTGGCTGCTATTGTGCTATATATAGAAAGGCAGAGTGTAATTATTGTAACCAAAACCATGTGGCCAAAAGCCCATCTTGGCACTTTCAAAAACAAGTTTAACAACTCTTATTCTAGAGGATAAAATTATTTTGTGGCATCTCCTATATATATTTAAATTTTCTGATAACTTTTAGTAAAAGGCATAAAGCTATTTTTAAGAATATTTGCAATTCACCTTAAAGAAAAATAATAAACATGAGAACATTTTAAAATTGTAAACACAGTTATACTATACCTTTTTATAGCCCATTTATCTAAAACTGCATTTACATTCCAAACCTAAAGGTAATAAAATAAATTAAAAAGGCACAAAGAAGCCAATGACACGAACAAACCTCCTCTAAGAGCGTATTTACTTCTATTTTCAATTAATTTCTACTGGACATTTTGTTGATTTTCCAGATAATAAAGCACTTTATTTAGGTGTAGGGATGGAAACTGAAATGGTGTTGTTGGAGGATGTGAGCATAGTAAATGAATAAAAAACAGCGATTGCTAAAATGTTAACAAAAAGAGAGAGTTCTTCAATATAGTAGTAGCTGATTTTTCACAGGAGTTTTGGGGATTCCCTCTCCTAAAAACATAAGAAATAAAAGAGTATACTTCCACAATAACAAAAAGCCTTCAAATAAAAGTCAGCAGCAGATAAGAGATTTCAAGACTATCTGGAAACAAGTTAGTATAAAAGTTCTCATGGAGAAAGCCACACTCTCAAAAGACACTCAGGTACATGACCAAGCAAGAAAAATACTGGATGAGAAGCAGCAGAGACAGGGTCTGAGATTTTATCTCAATAATTAACAAGCTAGCCTGTAGACTATTTCATGGATGCTGGCTCACAGAACACATGAGAACACATGAGACTCCTGGGTCAGAGACAAAGGACATTATTACTTCACTAGAGTCCTGGTGCATGAAATTAGTGCACGGGGCCGGTTGAAGGGAGGTCCCTCAGCCCGGCCTGCACACTCTCCAATTCAGAACCCCTCAGGGGATGTCCAACTGCTGGTTTATGCCCGCACTTTTAATAGAAGACAGCTCCATTGTTGTTTCTTTTCATGCTTAAATCCATTGGAATTAGTAGGTATTCAAAATGTGTACATTTTGGGGGGATTGAGGGGATATCCTGTATATCTCTAGTCAGTGGTGAAAGGAACCAACGGTAGGTTTGGAACCCCCAGACAGGGAACCTTGCTCACTCCCTGCGTGTCGCCCTACTCCACTTTCCACCTTCATGGGCATCAGGAGAATCAATATTTTCTCTCATTAACTCAGAAAAGCATGCCCTGTCACCTGCTGCCTGCCAAGAGCATGCTAGGCCCCAAGCGAGCGAGGCTCAGTCAGGCGGCCTTTGCTCATGGGCACTGGCACCCTGAGAGCACATTCCTCCTCTGCAGTCACCCCGACTCTCCCTCCGTTTCACTGAGAGGATGGACCTCCTCTAGGTTCCCAATCTCGAATGCTGACTGAGGCACCTCAGCGAGGGCTGCCCACACCCACCAGATGTGTCTGTCCGCATCTGCTCCCGCCTCAGCACCTGCATTAGCCCAAGGAGGCGATCTTGTTGCCGCACCACTCCACCCACTCACTGTCATCTCACAGGCACCCATCCAGAGCACCCAGACACGCTATAAATGACGTGAGTGTGCCAGAGGGGACATGCATACATCATGTGGGGGATGTAGGCACACCGAGGTTGACAGAAGTGCAGCAGAGGGGTGGGGGGAATGTGTGTGTGCCGTGCTCAGGGACTGTTGCAGGCGTGCATGGGTGACAGTGTGCTGGGGGGATGTTCACACGTGAAGGGGGAGGGAGGGCAGAGGAGGCCTGCACCTGCACAGATCCACAAACCGGCGTGGCCACGGGGGCTGTCACTGTGATCGCGCACCTTCTGGGCCAGGAGGAGGGACTTGCGCAGCTGCTCTTTGGCGCTGATGGCCCGCAGGTGGTGTTTCAGCTTGGCCTGCAGGCTCCGCTTGGCGCAGCTCACAGCTGCCTCCCCCATGTGGGGAGTACAGGCCGCCCTATGCTGGGACTGCCTCCCCCATCCCCCATCCCCGCTGCCGCAAGTCCCCACCCACCCGTGCCTGTTATGCACGTGGACTGCTGTTCTGGTCGTTATGCATGAGGGCATCCCGGACAATTTGCATATTCCTCTATTATTAGTACATATGTTATTTACATCAATTCCCTGTGCCTCACGGAATGACACAAAAGGATATTTGTGGATGCCTGCACACACAACAGACAGGTATACCAGAGAGGAATACTGAGTTTGAGGGACTTACTGTTTTTATAGTGAGTGATAACAGGGGAGACATGAGCTCACTCCTTCAGGCTTGTCCCTGCACACCCAACACTTTGAATTATTGGTATATGCAGTGAGAACATGAAGGATGCTGGGGCCCATGGCAGACTGCTTCTCCCAAATGTAGTCACACGCACACACAAAGAACAATATAAAGAGGGAACCAAGAAAATAAGAGAGCACTTACAAATTTTAAATATGACTGTTCAACCTAAATACCAATATCAGAAGATAGAGTTCAATAAAATTCACAGGACAAAAAGTGACACAGGCAGATTCTATTAAGGGTAGGGAGAGGAAGGGACCTAGAGATTTAATCCACTAAAGACAATTTTCAAGCAGAAAGATACCTAGAGTGAAAAGAGAGAAAAAGTAAAGGGAATATTTCTGGAGACATAACACAATTCAAGAAGACTAAGTCTTCAAATTAAAATTATTCCCGAAGTTCTGAGTAAGAGGAATAAGAAAAGACATACACACACACACTAATAAAAGAGGAAGATGCAAATTGACCGTACCTTTGCGACTCCCACCAGCCAATCAGGAGTGAGTATGCAAATTAACCCAATAAAGATGGTGGGTTAATTTGCATATGCAGGCACTGCTCCAGCCACTCAGAGCCTCTGGGCAGCTGGGAAGGCAGGGCCGCAGTGGAGAGAGGCAGTCAGGGAAAGGAAGGCCCATTCTTTCTTGCACGAATCTTTGTGCATCGGGCTTCTAGTGTGTGTGTGTGTGTGTGTGTGTGTGTGTGTGTGTGTGTGTGTGTGTGTAATGACATTTCAGAACATTATGGATAAAAAAAGAAGATTCTAAAAGTTTTCAAAGTAAAAACATATGTAACAAAGGCTACCAAGGGGAATGGGATTAGACTGGTTATTAGCAACACTAGATAAAAGGACACTTCCTTCAAAATTTTGAGGGCATGTTATTTTCAATCTTAAATTCTATATCAAAATAATTAAGTTTGAAATAAATATGTTCTAAGGAACCTAAGAAATGTGAGATCACTTTATGATATAATTGATAAAAAGGTAACATGAGCGAAAATAAAATAAAACCTGAGACTATGATAGAAGCTCTAAAAGGTAGGGAACAGGGCAGCCAGAAGTATGGTAACGTAGGAAGAGTGGAAGTTATATAAGAAAGCTCTGAAGTACAAATTAGAATAGGACTGTACTTGGACTTCAAGATGAAGAGAATAGATTCTAAGCAATCATTAGAATCAGAAAAAGTTGGAAGATACTAAGACTATAGTTAGTAAGACATTTGGTCCCACAAGAAAAACAGCAATGGAATGAACGTAAAAGGTAAAATCTAAATGTGAAGCAAATTAAAATTTATCATAATTTTGATTAACTGATGATGAAAAAGGTTAATTATTTTGAATATTTCTTTTCAGTGGAACAGGGGACATAAACAATGCATTTCAGAGAAGGAACCCTAATTATAACCTACTTACTACTTGCAGTCAATGCTTTTGTACAAATAATATAAATGCTGCCTATTACCTTTCAACTTTCTAAATAAACCTATACACAGAGCACAGATGTAATTACAGTTACACTATAGAATGTAAATGCTATCAGCTATGACAACATGTAAGTACAGTGACCACAACTTGGTAGATAAAAGGGAAGAAGGGGAGGTAATGGGAAAGGGTGTACCTGCTAATCTTCATGTTATTAATTAAGTAATCAAAAGATATCACTTATAGTTAATGGACAAGAAAAGAATATGATAATAAAAAAATAAAAAGCTACAAAAATGGTAAGGGATGAGATGAGTTAAATCCTCACCTATCACAGTAGGAAATGTAAAGATCAAGTCTTTGTAGGAAATGACTATGAGTATTATGAAATACTGTTATAAGAATAACTTTCAGAGATATGAAAAAAATCACCAGGAGAAAATCCAAAGGGATACTAGTGACTGCAGTTGAGCACCAGGGCTAGGGAATGCAGTTGTTCATTATAGGTTCTTTATCAATTAACAAGGAGCACAAAGTAATTCTGTGATTAAAATATATATTTTAAATGGCTACATATGAACAGGGCTATAATCTGAGATTATTTATATTAAGGGCATCATTTTATTAAAGCATAGTCCAAAATTGACCATTGTAATGATTAGCTTAGGACTACATGGTTATCAGTAGGCAGAAAATGATATAGTATATTTTTAGAATATGAACAATGAAAATAGTTACAAACTTTGAAAGTTTCGGTGGTTAAATGAGATTTAATTGTAATTCACTGAAACGCATTTACTGAGCACCTAAAAGTAAGAAGTGAGCTAATCTTCAAGGGCTGCTCGCAAAGAGTTGTGTGTTTTTTAGTGGGAAGACATAATAAACAACCAATTAAAATACACATAAATAATTAAAAGCTAAACTATCCACTGAGGAGAACATGCAGTGAGTTTTACAGGAAATAAGGAGGAATTACTTACATGGTATGGTCATGAAAGGTTGCTCACATGAAGTGACAGGAAAGCTCAAATCCCAAGGACTGAAAGCTAGAGAATGGACAGTTCAGGGAGCAGGAACCAAGCCCAGATGCCTGCAGAGGGAAAGCACTTCAGATGCTGGCAACTGATGCTGGGTATGAATGAGAACACTCTGTCTACTGGAGGAATGCACAGCCTACAGCCTCCCTCATTCCACATAAAACAGGGCCTCCCTGCTCCTCTTCCAACACTAAAATAAAAAATGAGCTAAATGCAGCGGGAGCCCTAAAATCTGATCTGATCTTTCTGTCACGTGGAATACATACAATATTACTGGTAAGTACTCATCACTGATTTTCAAAGAAAAAATGTATAATAACCGTACAGTGACTTGACCCTGACAATGGAGTAGGTCTGAGACTCTTTGCACACTCATAAACCTTTAAGAGACCAGTGCTACCTTAAAAAATCATTAGAAGAATGGAATTATAGTAAAAAACTATATGATTTTACACCAAAATAATTTTGCTTTTAAAATGTAACTTAGGGAAATAGCAAATCAGCAAAAACTGGCATTTTTTTATGATATTCTAAAAAATGAAAATTCTTTGTTCTGAACAATATGCAGGGAGAATCAAATTTTAGTATTCAACATCTGTGTATAGTATCTAATGGAATTAGATAAAACAGAGATAATGTTCAATTTCTTTTCCTCATAATGTTCGAACGTAACACAGACCTACTTAGACTCTACTAAGCATACATTCATGCACTCGTTAATTCACTCCACAAATACACAGGAGTGCCAACAACATGTCAGCTGATGCAGGAGTGAATAGTGTGTGCAAAGTCCCTGATCTCAGGGGGGAAAAAATGCCAATGAGAAAGAGATGTTTCCTCACACAAGGAAACACAATTTCAGATAATCCCAAGTACTCTGAGGAAAATAATAAAATGTGATAAGGAATATTGATGAGTCAAAGAAAATGAATTCATTTTGCCTTCAAATTCTATATCCTCCACTTTTTCAGCTTGACTTCTCAATGATCAATCTATCATCTGTTCCAAAATCCTGAAAAGTGTCCCAATGCCTGCATCATAAAGACAAAAGGCAGAGTAGAAGACAAGATCCTCCATACCCTGGGCACAACTCATGTGTACTATCTATGTCTCTATGAACATACCATACTCAAAGGCCTCTCTGATTTATGACATCCCATGCTCATTCTTTAAGCATTAAATCCTTTGTTTGGAATGCCTTCACTTCTTTCAAAAGCTGCCTCTCCTTCAGAAGTCATTCCCATCTCTACCCCTACCACAGTTGTTCAGGTAACTGTCGGAAATGAAAATTCTGTTACTGTGCAGTGCTACTTATTTTAAGTATGTATCTGTATCGTATTATGCATATTATGTTTACACATTGATTGTTCAATGGCTGGGACCCAGTAGAGAACAGGCATTAAATAAAGTTGATGATGGTGATGGTGAATAATATACTTTCCTAAATAGACAATATATCATTTATACCCTAAAGCTAATGAATCACTAGAGACTCTGAACTCTGGAGTGTCTGACTAAAGTCCACTTAGTCAGATTTAAGTCCCAAGATAATGTCTCTTGTAAGACTAATTTGCTTTATTGGTGGTCTTAGGGAGAAAAAATAAACACTTTAAATCTATGTACCATCATAAATAAATGCTCTTTGTCAAGAACAGTGGTCATGACTTAAAAGGTTGTAATGACTAAATTATCTATCAATCATGTTCTTAATGTCAATTTCATATGCAAATACAGAATCTAGATCTTAATTATCAATGCTATTTATTCAGCATTTTTATATATGCTGCAATAATAAAGAAGTATATCTCAGGTCCCCACCTGTAAGAAGCTTGTTATAGAAAGGAATAGACACATTCTAATACATAAATAAGATATATATATATATATATATATATATATATATGTAAATATATATATATATTTTAAAAGGTTGCAAATCATAGGTGCTATGTGAAATACAGAGGAGGACGAGATCACAGTGGACTTGGGCAGTTGGACAAGGTGAATATAAAATGTAAAACTACTCAGAAAAGAATGGAGGGACTAAAATTATAAAAAAAACCAGAAAGAATATTAAGGTAACAGGATTAGTATAAACAGAGACTACCACGTCTGAAATATGTATTATGTGTTCACTGTTAGAAAATAAAAGACTGGAAGCTCTCTTCTGGTGGAGAGATAAATAGGACCTTGACTTAATTCTGTAAACAGTGAACAATGAGGAGTGTTTTGAAGGAAGGAAATTATGCAAAATGCTAATTAAGAAAGCTGTATCTGGCAACAGTGTGTATAATGTATGAGAGGAAGAGAAAATAAATGTTTGGAAACCACTCAGAATCCTATATAATAAAAGGCTAATATGCAAATTGTCCTCTCAACCTGGAGTTCAACCAAGAGTTTGACCAGAGGGTGGGGCTGGCCCACCAACCCCCCACGATCCCTCCCCTTGGACAGCCGGGCGGGCCAGACCCCACCTGTGCACAAATTCGTGCACCGGGCCTCTAGTGTTATTATAATGGTGTAATTGGGAAAACATATGAAGCTATTTAAATAGACTACAAATGAAGTTATGACCTATTTCTTACATATTCTCCTTTAGAAACTAGAGCACCAAAGTAACCAGCAAAATTTTCTACACAAGTTTCTCTACTTAGGAATATATCAACCTCGAATAGAGAATTTAGGGGAGCCAAGCAAATTACATTTTTCAACACAAATAAAATACTTAAGAGAAAACGAAATACTGACAAGAAAAATGGGGGCTTTCTTCTGTTGGGTGTAATTCACTAGCAATAGGGTCACTGAACAGATTTGTTTGTTACTAAAAATAATTCAATGAGCCTGAGAAATATGAATTTCATGTTGATGAAATCTATTCAGAGTATAAAAGACTGAAGAAAGAATGTGCCCCAATAACATAAACTGTTTTCTAAACTTAACTCTATTACACTTATCCCCTCAGTTCAACATCTTACTGATTAGTAGGGGACAAAAGAATCCTAACGACAAATTAGAAATTCACTGGATTCTTGCACATGTTGGTGTCAGCTTGGACTTTATAACAAGCAAAGTAAGGCATCACTAGTGCTTATTATTAGCACACTTCAAACTTCACTGCCATCTAAATTGAAATCTGAAAATCACAAATGCTCCCAATGTTTCAGTCAAGTAAGTATATTTCCAACATTGTTAATTAAAACAAATAGTATCTGTTTTGGGAGTTCACAGGATTATTAGGCCTAATTTTATTACTTCAGTAAATTGTTCTAACCTGAAGAGGGCAGTCAAGTTGCACCGAAACATTAGGGAAGGTTTAAGCAATGTCTGCAGGGCACAGTTCTGATCAATCTGTTCTAGAAAATATTCTCCATTTTTATCATGGAAAGAAGGGAAAAAAAATCATTTAATCCAAATGCTATAACTTTTTATATTATAATCATTTTAAAGGTTATGTAAAACTAAAAAGAATTAACTCATCTGTAGCTGTATATATTTAATATGTTCCTCATGACATTAATTTTTAGCTTTAATGCCCTATAAAATAACAGATTTATATCAAAATCCCAAGGTATCCCTTTTATACTCATATGTCATAATGAAGTATTTATGTATATAAATACATATTGCATGGTGATTCCAAAGTATGTCTTCATGAAACCCCACATTAATCAATTTTTATAGACAGTGATAGATATAAAGAGAGATCTGGTGTGAGCAGAACAACCTATAAATTATGGTTCTGAAGAAAAAAACAAACAAACTGGCTGGCAAAGAGCACCCTACAGAAAGATTATAACAGAGTGGTTTCTCTCTGGTTGTGCTACACATGCCCAGGACCCTAGTGAATACAATGAAATATATTACTAGTAAATAGACCCAATACCTCTGAAGAGCTGAGAAATCAACAGTTCCCTACCATACTGTAATAGACTCTGCTTAATTCATTACTTGGTAAGATAAATTCAAGAGGTTGGTCATGCTCATTTTGCTTTGTATTTCCTATACATCTATATTTTCCTTTATCCGACCTAAGTAGTTACCTTTCCGTAGGAGACAACTCTAACATTCTCAAAGTGATGAACAGAAAGGACCTACAACCAAGATTACTCTACCCTGCAAATTTAGAATTGAAAGACAGATAAAGACCTTCCCAGACAAGAAAAAGCTAAGAGTTCATCACAACCAAACCAGTATCATATGTTAAATGGTCTTATTTAAGAAGACAAAAAGATCAAAACTATAAACATTAGTATAAACATGGCGATCTATACTAATAATAGAGGAATATGCAAATTGTCCGGACGTCACATAATGACCAATCAGGATGGGGCGGGGCCATGGCAGAGAGCTCTCAGCACACCTGCACTAGGGATCTGAAGGGCGCGGAGAGGAAGGGAGAGCAGATAGGCTGTTAGGGGGATCAGGCCAGGAGGGGAGGGCAATTAGTGGGATCACGCCAGGAGGGGAGGGCAGTTAGGGGGATCAGGCCATGAGGGGAGACCAGATAAGCAGTTAGGGGAATAAGGCCAGGAGGAGAGAGCAGATAGGCAGTTAGGAGGATCAGGCCAGGAGGGGAGAGCCCTTAGGGGAATCAGGCCGGCAGGGGAGCAGTTAGGGACATCAGGCAGGCAGGCAGGTGAGCGGTTTGGAGCCAGTGGTTCCGGAGTGCGAGAGGGATCCCAGATTGGAGAGGGTGCAGGCCGGGCTGAGGGACTCTAGTATAGTATACATATCTATCAATACATATCTACAAACAATGAACAAGCAGAATAGAAACAGAGTTATAGTCACAGATCACCACCATTGCTACCTGACTCCACTACTGTAATTAACACTGCAAGGCACCAACCTGGAACTGAGTACAATTTCAAGCAGAAGATGCAATACAAATTGGACTTGGGACTCTTACCAGAACTTGGCCTGTTTACTTTGTGGAGGAGACCCATCCATTTCTAGTAAACTGACTATATTACCTACCCTATGACCTTCTCTCAGGGCTACTACTAGCATCTACTACTGTCAACACCATTCCCAACTAAGATGTCACTGTTGCAGATAAACAATAAAGTAGGCTTAGAATATCTGGGTAAGCCAGAAAGCAAAGACTAATAGAGAAACATCATGCAGGTCAAATTTAGGATAACTTGAATAAGAAAGAAAAATAACTATAATAATGAATTAGTGAATAAAATAATAACCTTTGAGATACCATTCCTATATAGGAGAGCTCTACCTACACCTCTCTTTCGTGTTTTGAGCAGCTCAGGGAATTGATATAGAAGGACCGACAGAAATAAAATTAAAACATCACTTCACAATCACAGTAGCAAATTTAGGCAAAGATTATCAATGGATGCTACAATCACTGGGTGAAATGTTACTGAGCAACAGGATGATTACAAGATCTCAAAGTATTCCCCTCCCCATTCACCCTTCCCCCAGTACTTACTACACAGGAAAAAGGACATGTTTAAACAATAGAAAATGTGGAGATCATCACCCTAATGAGGCGATAGATTTCATCACTGGCGTTGGAAGAAGTTAACATTATGTGCCTCCTGAGATGATGCAATAAGTACACAAATAACTGCAATAGGACTCCTGCAAAAAGTAATAACTGCATTTAATCACAAGGAAACAAATAACAGACAGATCCAGAGCATGGGACACCAAACAAGGCAACTGGCCTGGATTCTTCTTTAAAACAAGAATTTTAAAAGTGAAAAGAAACTAAAGAAGTCTAACATTCAAGTGCAACTTATGAACTTTGACAACATCCCAAATAGGAGGAAAAGGCTATAAAAACATTTGGAGACAAATACAAAATTTAAATATGGACAGTACAGCAATACTTTATTGAAATCAGTCAATTCACTTAAAAATAATAATGGTAAGAATTCCCTTTACTTAAAAGATGCATACTTCAGTATGTAGCAGTTATATTTCATGACGTCCAACAATTATATGTACATTTGCTGATATGTGAGTCATGTTTGATGTATACTTAGAAGAGCAAAATCAAATGTGTCAAAATGTTAATAATTCATAAATCTTGGTAAAAGGTAGACTGTGTGTGTGCTTGCACTACTGTTACAATTTTCTATAGTTTGAAATTAAGATAGGGAACTAATGTTGGACTTTATACAAATAATATAGAAAACAGAAAGAGCACGAGACTACTACAAAGGAACACGGAAATTGAAAGGTTGCTGAAAAGAGTTGGGGTTATCCACTCTCAGCAAGAAGCACCAAGGAAGAAATTGAATATGGTTAAGTTATATCATATGCCTTAACTTAAAAAATAATAAACTAGATTGAGCTCAGCAATAACCCTAGAAAATCCTTTATATTAAACTGGTCCTGGATTCAATCAAGCTTGAAACAGTTCTCATGTATTAGCCAAACCAGGCAAAGAATGTGTGAATGCCATGAGGGTTTGCCCATCTTTCACAAAGAAGTGAAACCTTTTGTTCTTGTTGCCAGGCATATTAGGGTGACAATAATTAAGGCCATAGAGAAATATTATCTAAGGAACAGAGGAAATGATAAGGGCTATAGTCCCAAAACCATTTACCAAGCACTTACAAGAGCATTAAGTGATGTACAAGGGTAATTTTATCTATACACAATTTTCACCTTCTGTGCTCACTTTAAAATCTAATCTCATAGGAGACATGACCTCGCTTTAATGAAACAAAAAATATAGCTCTTTCTGCGTAGTTTTGGCCAGCTATCTCCAAAGTGCCAGTTCCTGTTATGAGATGTTACTCTGAATAAAAGCTTTTCATGATCTAATGAGTTTAATAAATGCTGGCGATGGATTCCTGCCCTTAAAAATTAATAATCTTAATTGGAAACACGAAAGCAAAATGCAAATTACAGTTCACAGGATAAAGGCAATGATGAATGTGTACACTTTAAAAAACCGTTAAACTCTATTAGCTCCAGAGCCACAAATCCCATGTATTGGCTATGTGACGGTAAATCATATCTCTCAGCTTTGAGGTTCTCATCTATAAAATGAATTTTTTCAGACCTAACCTTTATATATATTCTCACCACTATAAAGGTTAGTTCTGAAAAATTTCATTCATAATAAAAGGCTAATATGCAAACTGACCGAATGGCGGAAAGACTGGTTGCTATGATGTGCTCTGACCATCAGGGGGCAGACACTCAATGCAGGAGCTTCCCCCTGGTAGTCAGTATACTCCCACAGGGGGAGCACTGCTCAGCTAGAAGCCAGGCTCATGCCTCCACGGCAGTGCTAAGGATGTCCACAGGGAGCAGGCCTAAGCTGGTAGTCGGACATCCCCTGAGGGCTCCGGACTATGAGAGGTTGCAGGCTGGGCTGAGGAACCCTCCCCGAGTGCATGAATTTCATGCACTGAGCCTCTATTCTACGTGTGTGTGTGTGTGTGTGTGTGTGTGTGTGTGTGTATGTGTGTGTATATATATATATATATATATATATATATATATATATATATATATAAAAGGCTAAGTGATGGACTGTACATACATATGTCCAACCGACCTGCAGGTACATATGACACGCACTGGCAATTTAAAAATAAACATTGACTCACACATGCACGATACATATAAAGCTCTCGCTGGCGCCAATCGCATGTGTGTGTTTCAATCTGTCATTGTCGATCGTAAATTTGGTTGGCACTTCTATTACAGAGAAAGGGCTAATAGCGATATTAAAATATTTCTTCTAATTTCCTTTTAATGTGCACGGATCCATGCACCAGACCATTAGTATGTGTGTGTGTATATATATCTCACATATTAATATATATGACAACATAGAACTCTAATAGTTTACACATAGTAAACAATAATTTTATTTTATCAGATGAGATGGATGTTAGCTACTTAACATTTAATATGTTAATGTAACAATTTATTCAACTCACTTATAAAATACCTTTTTAATCACTAAAATTTTCATTTATTTTGAGTCTAATAATATAAAAATCTCCAAGACATCACAAAACTTTGGTTATACATGCGTCCTGCATGACTCTACGTGTACTTTTTTATTTTCCTTCACCTGGACGTTTTCTTCTTATACTTATTGATCCACAGTAATAACCTTAGAAGAGGATATTTTGTTCTCAGAATTTTTTGTGACTTCTGGAAGAGATGAGTTAACTTTGTGGTAGAGTACATCTAAAAGATTTAGCAATTATGGGTAATATTCCCTTTAATACAATTTGATAAAGGAAGTTGGAGTTAACACTTACGGGAAGGAGGTGAGAATTGTATTGAGTCGTCTTAATTAACAACTTTATTTGGCCCAGGAGCTCGATGTTAGCACTGAAGAAGGTGAGAATTGAATTCTGAAATTTGTGAATAAACTGACTGTGTGAAGGAAGAGCAGCATGATTTGCTCAGAGGGCTCACGAGGAAGCCAACAGCTCATTCACCAGCCTAAAGCAACTGGAGAATCTAAGTGTGCATTCCCTGTAGAAGAAAATATCTTAAAGAAAAAAAGAGTCTCACAAATGAAAGCACAAATATTTTAAAATCATAACTATAAATTTTTACAAATATCCTACAGAATTATAAAAATTATAGCAGTTTTATAAAAAATGGCTCAAAATTTCATAGACACTGAAGAACCTAGAATTTAATTCATGTTAAAAAAAAAAAAAAAAAGATGGCTGCTTTTGATAGGGTGTCTCTTTCAATGAATCTACAACTCCCTTTGAGGCTAAATTTAGAATATATAAGAATATAATTGAATAATTTTTCTCAACACTTTACCTTTTCTTAGTTGAGATCTCTTTGATCTACTCTACCAACTATCCTATGGGTCACAGTACTCTCTTGACTCCATAATAGTAAATCTCAGAACAATGCTCATCCACAATTATTTAACAAATCTTCCTTTGACATTTCTATTACTCTATAATATAAATGTATCGTCCTCATCTAATAAACTCCAAGGCATCCCTCTATCAGCTCACTTAATTTTCTTCCTCTCCAACTCCATTATCACCCTGAACAATTTCAGTACACATGGTTTAATCTAGACATTACCACAGCCCTATAAGTTTCTCTACAACATAAACAATCACCTATATTATACTTCAGTAAATTACTTATAAATTATTTATTAAGTAAACCCTGTATGACATCTTAATTTTCAACCCCATCCTATTTTTACACAAAATCTGTCCTTCACTCTCATTAAAATAGAACTTAATTATTTCACACCTAATTTATCAGCTGTTCCCTGGCTTCCTTTGATTCCCCCATCCAACTTTGAACCCATAACCACACATTTCAAATAGTAATACTGTATCACTAGCACTCTCAAAGCACTTCCCTAACCCCCTTTACATAAGCCAAACATCCTAAACCCCTAAGGGAGGTTTGCTTGCTCCTAAACTGCTGAGTATTGGGACAGAAAATGGTTTAACTACAGATTCCTCACTAAGAAGTTGGGTATTCTGGTTTCAAAAGGGATCCTCAATACTATATGGTCATCTAACTCATCTTCCCAATCCCATTGCTCCTCAAGAAAAAACAAATAAAAACTATGAATCATGAACTTGCTTCTTATCTTGCCTTTCTCTCTACTGGTTACATACTAGAATTACAGAGATCATGTCTGTGTAAATGTCATTGCCTTGGAGCCATCCCAAAGCAATTAAATCAGAATGTCTGGGTATGGGAATCATATATTGACTCTACATTTTTTATTCCTTTTCAAAGCTTCACCTGTTCTTTCTCGCTTCTCTAACAACCTACCACCACCCTGATTTGCAAATGATCTTAATTTTTTATAATTACTTCAAATGTTTTCTCTCATAAATCTAAGATTATTCTAAAATATGAAATTGCATTAGAAAACTAGAGTTCCAGTGCACAAAATTCGTAGGGGTGGACATCCCTCTCGCAGTCTGGGACCCCTCGATCCTTACTGCCAGCCTGCTTGCTGCTCCTTAGCGCTGCCCCGGAGGTGGGAGAGGCTCCCGCCACCGCTGCTGCGCTCGCCAGCCGTGAGCCCGGCTTCTGGCTGAGTGGTGCTCCCCTGTGGGAGCCCACTGACCACCATGGGGCAGTTCCTGCACTGAGCGTCTGCTCCCTGGTGGTCAGTGTGCATCATAGTGACCGGCTGTTCTGGTTGTTCTGCTGTAATGGTCGCTTAGGCTTTTATTATATAGATAGTCTATAATAAACAAACAAATAAATAAAGGTTATTTTGAGCTCTGTTATTTAAAAAAAATTAAGGGTCCAACCCTGGCCAGTGTGTTTCGGTTGGTTGGGTGTCATCCCATACATACACCAAAAACATACCCAGGTTTCAGATTCAATCCTCAGTCGGGGTGCATGTGGGAGGCAACCAACTGATGTTTCTTTCTCTCTCCCTCCCTTCCTCTCTCTAGGATCAGTAAACAAACAAACAAAATTAAGGGTCCATATTTGAAAATTCATTTAACAACATAATATGTTAAGTAAAATCATTTAGCAGTATATTATGGTTAATGTTATCTGAATATATACAAGTATATGTAACTGTGAAATAAATACTTTGATAATAAGGTATTTCTAGACTATACCTGCCAGAAATACAATCATCAAATAAATATATTTCTTCACGCAGTAGTGAATATAGTAATTCAATTTTTAGGTGCAAGGAAATAATTTTCCTAAAACATATTTGGTATTATAGCATGGCAAAAGACATTTTGTAGTTTTAGGGGAAACGACTCTTACACAAAAATGTCAATTAAGGTGGTATTTTTCCTGCCTAGGGCTTCACAGCATCCCTTAAGACACACACACACACACACACACACACACACACACACCCCTTCCCTATCCATACATGCTAGCCCAATTCTGACAGCAGTATTAATGCTCACTTGAGTACTGGTCCTCAAATTTGATAGGAGAGGAACTCGGAATCATCTGAAGTGCTGTTTTTCAAAATACTTTTGTTCACTATCCTCTCTACCCACTATGAGCCATGCCCTATTATATATACTCACTATTAGGTTGCGAAGAGATCCTTCTTGAAAATTTCAGAACACTGAAATTCTCTTTCTGTAAACTCCTATGAACAGAACTGTTTTGTCTTTTTCATTGACCATGTCACTAATAACTTCCATTTCCACTAGAGCTAACTAACAATGATTCAGACATTTTTAAAATGTGCAGAGTTTGGGTGTGGAGTTACTACACAAAAAGTAATTGTTTTTCGGAAAACAAGTGGTGAAGTGGTCAGCTAAGAAAAAACAGACAATGGTTGAGGGAAAAAAAAAATCCCTAGGCCTGAATGGTTTTGCTGAAGAATCCTATCAAACAAAGAAGTAGTAACATAATCTTCTAAAATCGTGTAAGTTTTCAAAATCTCTTCCAGAGTAATAAATGGGGAGATAACATTTCCCGATTCACTTTATGAGGCTAATATTACCCTGGTACCAAAACTAGACAAAATAGCATTAAAATTATATAAAAAGTGACACAGATCAATATTTATCATAAAGTTAGACGTGAAAATTTTCAACAAAATATTAGCAAACAGAATCCGGCAATGCATAAAAAGAATAATATTCCACTCAACAGGCTAAAGAAGCAAAATTATATCAATTTACATCAATAAAAATTTAACAAAATCCAACACCCATTCATGATAAAAACGCTCAGCAAACTACAAATAAAGAACTTCCTCAACTTGATAAAGGACATCTATAAAAATCCTTTTGCTATATCATACTTAATGATGAAAGACTGAATGCTTTCTCTCTAAGATCAGATTGAAATTTAAAACTAAACCCTTAGAAAAAAACAATGGGAAAAATTTGGGGGATCTAGGGCTAAGAGAAGAGTTCTTCAATTTTACAAGGTAAATAAGAACTGTAAGAGGAGAAAGTTATAAATTGAACCTCACCAAAATTATAATCTGGAAAGGATTCCATGATGAGTATGAAAAGAAAGCCATGGACTAGAAAAAAATATTTGAAAATCACCTATCTGATAAAGAACTAGCATCTATCCTAGCTAATAAAAGAGTAATATGCTAATTGGCCATCACTCCAACACATATGGCCAGCAGGGGAGGGCAGTTGGGAGGGACCAGGACTGCAAGGCAGGGCAGTTGTGGGCAATCAGGCCAGCAGGGGAGGGTTGTTGGGAGGGTCCAGGCCTGCAGGAGAGGGCAGTTAGGGGCAAACAGGCTGGCAGGGTAGTGGTTAGGGGGTGATCAGGCTGGCAGGCAGAAGCAGTTAGGGGCAATCAGGAAGGCAGGCAGGCAAGCAGTTGGGAGCCAGCAGTCCTGGATTGTGAGAGGGATGACATACTCCCCTCCCCCCCTCCGTGCAAGAATTTCGTGCACCGGGCCTCTAGTAATACATAAAAAACTCTGAGAACTCCAATTAGAAATGGGCAAAAAACCATACATATTGCACTGAAGATATATGGATGATAAATAAGAATGCAAAACAATATTAAACAAGAGAAATAAGCATATAAAAAGATGTTCAATACCATTAGCCATTAGAGAAATGCAAAATAAAACCACAAGGAGACAGCACTCCATCTCTATCGGAGTGACAACAGCAATGCTGGTGAGGAGATGGAAAAACTACCTCACTTACACACTGCTGGTACAGTGGTCGGCAAACTCATTAGTCAACAGAGCGGCAAACCGCGGCTCGCGAGCTGCATGTGGCTCACAAGCCACAGTTTGCTGACCATTGTGCTGGTAGATGTGTAGACTGACACAGCCACTCTGGAAAACATTTAGACAGTTTCTTGTAAAGCTGAACAGGCAGCCACCATACAACGCAAGCACTACACTGTCTGGTTATTATCCCAGAGAAACAAAAATTTAAGTTCACACAAAAACCTGTATAAGAAGTTTCACAGCAGTTGTATATGTCATGGCCAAAAAGTAGAAACAACACTGATGTCCTTTAACATATGGGTGGTTAAAGAGTGGTATTTCCAAATCATAAAATATTACTCAGTAAAAAAAGATTAAACTATTGATAAATGCAACAACTTGGATGGATTTTGAGGGAATTACAGTAAGTGAATGAAAAGCAAACCAAAAAGGTCATACACTGTATGTTTCCATTTACATAACAGTCTTGACAAAATACAGAAACAGGGAACAAATTTTGGAGGTTGGGAGTGGAATGGATGTGGGCGTGGCAATAAAGGACCACAAGAGAGATTCTTATGGGGATGGACCTGTTCTGTAATTTGACTGTATCAACACCAACACCCTGCTAGTGAAAGTGTGTATATTTCTGCAAGATGTTACCACTGTGGGCCAACAGGTAAAAAGCGTATGATTTGTTTGCATTATTTTTTTTTACAATCGCACATGAACCTACAATTAACTCAAAATAAAAAGTTCCATTAAAAAAACAGCACTTGCTACATATGTATTATATTTGTACTTGCCCAAAATTTTATTTAGGATATTTCTACTGAAGAATATTGCATGAATTTCAAATTGTTTACCTCTATTTCACAGGAAGCAAGTCCTAGACATTGGAGAAATTGAAAACTAAATGGACTTCCCAAGTAAGTGAGTCCTCTCTATAAAACTATTAGATTAGTGTAAAGGGACTACTTCACTGTCTACACAGTGTTTCTCAACCTTTCTAACGCCACGACCCTTTAATACAGTTCCTCATGTTGTGGTGACCCCGGCCACAAAATTATTTTCGTTGCTACTTCATAACTGTAATTTTGCTACTGTTAATGAATCGTAATGTAAATATCTGTGCTTTCCGATGGTCTCAGGCGACCCTGTTTGCGGTTCTCAACCTGTGGGTCACGGCCCACAGATTGAGAACTGCTGCTGTATAGCCTAAGACCATCGGAAAACACAGATATTTATATTACGATTCATTAACAGTAGCAAAATTAAAGTTATGAAGTAGCAACGAAAATAATTTTGTGGCCGGGGTCACCACAACATGAGGAACTGTATTAAAGGGTCGTGGCGTTAGAAAGGTTGAGAAACACTGGTCTACATGATATAATTAATTAGGTGAACTACAAGGCAATATTCCAACCAAATTCTATCACATTCTTACCTTTAGATAGGACATACTGATAACTATTTTTCATGATTATATATGAAAATGGTCAATAAATGTTACATAATTAAAAGAATACTGGCCTATCAATGTCATTTCCTAGAATACAATGATTTTACCTTACTTTTAAATGCTTATAGTTATATATGACTAAAACATTAACAACTGTTTTATTCTATATATGTACAGTTATCTTACATATAATAAAGTAAACATATAAGCATGGGAGAGTAGTTTTTTAAATTTTTAAATGCTTGATTACCTGCACACAGAACACTGCCGCTGAGGCTGAAGAGCCGTGAACATAACAATCATAGAATAGTTTCGAGGTGGTGCCTTTATAAATTTTCGGAATTTGTCGCCATTCATTCGGAAGATTGAGCGCCTGGAACTCCATTCCATCAACTGTTCTACTTTTTCGGCTAACAAATTCTGCAATTAAATATAGGAATTTGAATTTACACAAGGTTAAAGTCCGTCAGTTTTTATTTCATTTAAGCAGAATTACGTCAGATTATATTTTCGCCAATATTATTTTGTTAAAAGTCCTTGTTTTGGTGAACAATACCAGAAATAATAAGATACATCAACATCACCTATTCCATTGAGATCCACAGGTAAGAGCACATCACCTCCATGGTATTCTTAACAAAAAGGTAAACCTCAATCTAATCATGAGAAAACATTACACGGACCCCAGTTTAGAAACAGTCTATAAAATAACTAACCAATGCTCTTCAAAGGTGTCAAGTTCATGAAAGACCAGGAAAGGCTGAGGAACAGTAACATGGAAAAGAGGGAGAAATAACTAAATGCAATATGGAACTTCTCGCAATCTGGGACCCCTCGGGAGATGTCAGACTGCCCGTTTTGGCCCGATCCCCACAGGCCAGGCTGAGGGACCCCACTAGAGCACGAACCCATGCACTGGGCCTCTGGTATGCATATAAGATCTTTGGTTAATCTCTTCGCACTGTGCCCCCTTCCCACTGAGATTCATCATTCTGTTCCATGATTCCATGCCTGTGCTTCGAGTGTCTGGTCCCTAGTGGTCAGTGCACATCATAGCTATGGGTCAAAAGTTGCTTAGGTTTTTATATACAGTGATACATGTTATTACTTATAAACTTCTAAAATAAAAATCAATAAAGTACAAGATCTCCTTTTTTTTTTTTTTGGAGTATTGACACAAGGTTGTTAACTTTTGTTCCACTTTCCACCCACAAGGAGCAGAGTGTTCAGTTTGTATATCTCTTGCCTCAAGCAACTTTCCCATTTTAAAGTCAATAATCCAAGAGCAAGAAGCACCTGAAACTGCTATAAGATATATGGCTTTGATCATCATTTCAGAATGCTCTCTGATCATTTGTCACTGATGAAGAGCCAATGACACTTAGCCACACTCATTTGAGAAATCATAAAAAATTAATTTATTTTTTAAATGTAGCATTATCATCCATACTTTAATATAAGGCTTACAAAAAACAAAAAGACATGTTTAATGAGTACTTCCAATGTGTCAGTTACCATACTAGCCATACAACCTGTCAGGTGCAATCAACATTCCTATTTCACAGAGAAAAAAAATCAGGTTTGGAGAACCTAAATTACTTACTCAAGTTCAAATTACTAAATGGTTAAGCCTAAATTCAAAGTTGGTTTTTCTACTGTTAATTCCTAGGCTATTTATCCATGCAATAGTGGTGGGTGTGTGTGTGTGTAATATGTTCGTTCATGTGTGATATCTCTCTATACACACACACAGTCTTAAAAAAAAAATCTGGGGAATCATTTAAACAAAAGTAGACTTTTCGACACAGTTTATTATGAAAGTTCCTATAATTTAATTCCCTGATTAGTTAGGCCTAGAAAATAATTCTTTGTAAGCATGTGCTTTTTACGGTAAAAAGTAAGTCAGGTAAATAAGTTAACATGTAGTTTCCAGATGCTTAAATGTTTTAAAATACTACAGAAAGATGTATTTTTAAAGTACCAATACACTTGAAGAAAATAATAGCAAAAATATTGAGCATTAAATATGAATTTAGAACACATAATTAAAGAGAGGCAAGTCCCAGATTCTCTATTTAGCAAATAGTGTGCAGAAGTGAGTGATTTGATTAGCTGTCTCCTTTGTACAGAAAAAAAGGTCTGGGAAAGAAAGGGCATCATGGTTGACTCACACTTTCAAGAGCTCCCTATCTAAAAAAAGAGGTAATATGCAAATTGACCATCACTCCAACACACAAGATGGCCACCCCCATGTGGTCAAAGATGGCCGCCTCCATGTGGACACAGATAGCTGCTACAAGATGGCCGGCAAAGGGGGGGGGCAGTTGTGGGCAATCAAGCCAGGAGAGGAAGGCAGTTGGGAGGGACCAGACCTGCAAGAGAGGGCAGTTGGGGGGAACCCAGGTCTGCAGGGGAGGGCAGTTGGGGGGGACCACGCCTGCAGGAGAGGGCAGTTGGGGGCAACCAGGCCTGCAAGAGAGGGCAGTTGGGGGGAACCCAAGGTCTGCAGGGGAGGGCAGTTGGGGGGGACCACGCCTGCAGGGGAGGGCAGTTGGGGGCAACCAGGACTGCAAGGAAGGGCAGTTGGGGGTGACCGGGCCAGCAGGGGAGAGCAGTTATGGGTGACCGGGCCGGCAGGGGAGGGAAGTTAGGGGTGACCAGCCGGCAGGGAGGGGGGCAGTTAGGGGCAACCAGGCCTGCAGGGGAGGGCAGTTGGGGGTGACCAGGCCTGCAGAGGAGGGCAGTTGGGGACGACCGGGCCAGCAGGGGAGGGCAGTTAGGGGCAATTGAGCCAGCAGGAGAGCAGTTACACATTGATCAGGCTGGCAGGGGAGTGGTTAGGGGGTGATGAGGCTGGCAGGTAGAAGCGGTTAGGGGCAATCAGGAAGATAGGCAGGCGAGCAGTTGGGAGTCAGCAATACTGGATTGTGAAAGGGATGTCCGACTGTCTGCTCACATTGGGATCAAGCCTAAACGGGCAGTCAGACATCCCTCGAGGGGTCCCGGATTGGAGAGGGTACAGGCTGGGCTGAGGGAATTTCATGCACCAGGCGAGTCTATTATAAAGAAGGTTGAGCTAATTCTCCAAAGAAAGTATTGCAAGGTGATATAGTAGAAACATTCAGTAAGGAACAGAAAACTGTTCAATGTGAATTCCATGACCTAGGAAAGAATCACAGGTTGAGCTATAGTCTCCAAACAGGGTTTATTCCACTGTTGCATTTCTCTGGGACAGGACTGTAGCCCTATTTAAGAGCCAGGTAGGTGCACTTGTCCCTTCAATGTATGTATTTCCATTTCAGGGCCATCTGTGCTCCTCTCTGTTGGAAGTTGTTCCTTCTGCTACCATTTCATTTCTGCAGAACTGCTTTCAGACTTCACTACCTTTTCTGTTTGGGTGTCCGTTTTGGTCTATTAAAGAGAGTAATACTCAGGAACTTTGATTTCCTTTTCCCAAGGGGAACAAGTAAAAAAAAAAATTTCCGGGGGAACTTTGTGTATTTCAGGAAACACAGACACATCCATAAGACGGAATATAATGTAACCTTTTAAAACTGAGAAAGCACCATATGTCTATTATTAAATTAGAAAAGAACTTGATGGCTCAAGTCAAATGATGGTTCCATATTTATAGGCAATGTGACCTTATCAAATTATTTCTCTGGATCTCAGTTTCTTTATCTCTAAAACAAATAATATGTCACAACAATGTTGGTAAAATTAAATGACTTAATGTATGGAAAATTCATATCAAGCATCCTGCAAAGGACAGGCACTCAAATTTTGTTCCCTTCTCCTCAGGTTAATTCCTATCAGCAACACGGAGAGAAACAGTGGCTTCTGAAGGAACATCTAAGTGGAAATCTTTTAAAAAATAATCTCATTACTATCTTAAATCTCAGAGCTATCTAATGTTTTCCAAGTACTTAATATATGACAAGCACTGTGCTAAATTTATAAATGAACATTGTGGATTACTGATTACATGACAAGCATTGTGTTAAATTTATGGAAAATGAAAGAGGAAAGAGTACAGCAGGTCCTCCTCTCAAGGCCTTATGGCAAAGAAGCTCTAGCAGTAAAAATAATGCTTATATTGGTACTAGTGGCCCAGTGCATGAAATTTCTGCATGGGGGAAAAAGAGGTGTTCCTCAGCCCGGCCTGTACCCTCTCCAATCTGGGACCCTTCGAAGGATGTCCTACTGCCAGTTTACAGGGATCTGGCCTAAACCAGCAGTCGGACATCCCTCTCACAATCCAGGACTGCTGGCTCCGGCTGCTCACCTGCCTGCCTGCCTGCCTGATTGCCCCTAACCACTCTGCCTGCCAGCCTGCTTGCCCCCAACTGCCTCCTGCCACCGGCCTGCTCACCCCCAAATGCCCCCCTGCTAGCCAGATCACCCCCAACTGACCCCCTGCTGGCCTACTTGCCCCTACCTTCCCTCCCCACTGGCCTACTCATCCCAACTGCCCCCTGCTGGCCTGCTCACTCCAAACTGCCCCCCCCCCCGCTGTCCTGATCACCTCCAACTGACCCCCACTGACAGCCTGCTCACCTGCAACTGGCCTCCCTGGTGGTCTGCTTCCCCCCAATAGCCCCTGCCATCCCAACCTGACCTGATCACCCCCCGGTGACCCAAGGTCTCAGCCCCTCCTTTTTTTCTTTTTATTTTTTTTCTGTGCCTCCTTGTGTGGAGGCCAGGGCCAGCTGGAAGAAGTATCTAGGATTTATTTATCTTCTATAATTGAAACTTTGTAGCCTTGAGCAGAGGCCAGGGTGAGGGGAATGCTTGACTTCCTCCATCACCGAGGGCAACCCTAGCCTCCTGCTCAGCTCTAGCTCCATGGTTGCCGCCATTTTTGTTGGGATTTATTTATCTCCTATAATTGAAACTTTGTAGTCTTGAGCAGAGGCCAGGGCCAGCCAAGGTGGGCAGGAAGCTTGGCTTCCTCCATTGCCGGGGCAACCCAAGCCTCCTGCTTGCTCCAGTTCTGTGTCCGGCCACCATCTTGGTTGGGTTAATTTGCATACTTGCTCCAGATTGGCTGGTGGGCGTGGCTTGTGGGTGTAGCAGAGTGATGGTTAATTTGCATGTTTTTCTTTTATTAGTGTAGATTATGGTTATGGCTTTGGTGTTAAATGCCTTAGTGCCATCAGGACAAGATAGCATATAAGATCTCATGTCTGTGAACACTAATTGGTTGGTAATGGCTAATTTAAATTTAGCACAGAGGAAAATTCTGAAACCTTGACAGGGGCTATGTAAAGAGTGTGTGATCAGTTGGATTTTGTTAGCTAAGGCCAGGATATAGGAACAGGGGTGTCTTAAATCTACCAGATCAGAAAAGACAAAAGAAATCTAATATTCAGAATCTTAAAAGAAGAAACCCTGTCCTTGCCTGTTACATTGTAAAAAGCAAGAGCTAACAGGTCCCACATATTAATGAAGTTAAGGTAGTCAGTCATATTAACTATACGTGCCTAACCTATATTTTTATCTTAATGTTTTTTATGAAAACTGAATTTTAAGGCAAGTCACTAAAATAAACAAATTGGCATAATCTATATGCCAATCCTCAACATGATATTACTCAAATTGTTCTCAATTCATGTTTCTACAAACCAATTCCTAACAAAAATACAAATAAATGGTATATTTCACTAAGCATCATGGAATAAAATTGTTCATTCTAAAGTAAAACTTACATATGAAAAAAAAATCTCACTAATCTAATACTTTTATATTCATACTAGAGGCCCAGTGCACGAAATTTGTGCACAGGGGTGAGAGGGGGGCGCTCAACCTGGCCTGCACCCTCTCACAATCCAGGAATCCTCAGTGGATGTCTGACTGCAGGTTTAGGCCTGGTCCTGCAGGGATCTCTGCGGGATCAGGCCTAAACTGGCAGTCAGACATCCCTCTCGCAATCTGTGACTGCTGGCTCCTAACTTCTTGCCTGCCTGTTTGCCTGCCTAATTGCCCCTAACCACTCTGCTTGACTGCCTGATCGCCCCTAACCGCCTCTGCCTGACTGTCTGATCACCCCTAATTGCTCACCTGCCTGCCTGATTGCCCCTAACCACCTCTGCCTGCCTCCCTGATCACTTCCAACCATCTCTGCCTGCCTGCCTGATTGCCCCTAACCACTTGCCTGCCTGCCTGATTGCCCCTAACCACTCATCTGCCTGCCTCATCACCCCTAACTGCTCGCCTGCCTGCCTGATTGCCCGTAACTGCCTCTACCTCAGCCCCAACCACCGCGGCTTCATTCGGAAGGATGTCCGGAAGGTCATTTGGCTGTCCAGTCTAATTAGCATATTGTGTTTTTATTATTATTTAGATATTATAGATGCTGTTTCCAGTATTTTATACCTAGGTACATTTTAATGATGACCAGATGCACCAAAACAAAGATGTACATGTGGTCTCATGTCTTAAGAGACATCTACAGAGGAATAGCCATTTATGTGCCTATGTACCAGTCACCTACACAGTATTTACTTAGGTACTTGCTATCATCAAAATGGCCACAATATAATTTGCTTATAGTAATTCACAGGATATAGATTCGGAGTGAGAATAAGAAGTACATGTTGAAGGTATCTCTTGATGACACATAGAAACCATGACCCCTTCTGTCTCCCTGTATTTTGGGGGAGTCTTACTTTTCAAGACTTTAGTATCTAAGAAGTTCACTCAAAGCCCACTGATAAGTCAAACAGAAGTAGCCAGATGTGTGTTGTTTTGCATTTTGGAAAAAAAAAAAAACTTATCTTCAATTCCTGAAAGTATTTGTTCCTACAAATCCTTATTCATTTTCCTTAATATTATACAATTCCTCTCAGGTTTGAATACAATATAAAGAGCAATTAATACTTCCAGAAACCAAAATACCAGAGACCAGGCACTCCATCACCCCATGTACATTACAAACTGACCACTAAAGACCACCAGGAGCCTTAAGGGCACTCAGAAGACCACACAATAAATAAGAAAATAGACTATTTTGGTTAAAAAATATTAAATGCAAACAATACATATGCCTGGAGAGGGCAAGGATTCAAACAGGCAGTTTAATCAATTAAGAACTCAGCAAATTATGGTATTTCTGCAGGAAATGTAACACTCTATTTGAAAACTCAACTATCATTACTTCAAAGCTGCAAAAGTAAGAGATTCAAAAGACTTTAAATAAATCATCCTGAAAGTTTTTTGATGTATTTAATATCAAGCTCTTTAAAATTAGAGAGGAATAGTGGAAATTCTCAGACAATTCCTCCTCAGAGAAGACACTAAAGATGATCTGGTCCATGCAAAGTACATCAAAAGGAATCGGCATTTGTGACAGGAACAGGGCTATCTACAAGTGGGAATAGCCTTACACACGTTTCCTAAGACCAACATGTCAAAAATACTAGTACCTAATTCAACTCACATCTGAACAAAAAATGTAGAAATAAAGTTATTTGATAAAATATTTATTCAAATATTCATGCCTTTTATAGAAAAGAGAAACCTTGCAACACTGCAATATTTCGTTAAGTGAACTATTTCTAGAGAGACAGTAAAAATATTTTTAGAAAAACTCATGTAATTAGTGGCTTTACCATAATTGGGAGTTTTTCTAATTTATTTTTTACTACAATGTTAAGACTGTTATTTTGTTGTTTTGGGTTTTTATTTAATTCATGTCAGCTGTCTCTGTGACAATTTTTCACTGTAAATTGCTTTAATACGATACTCTCCTGTAAAGAGATAGCATCATTAGAATTTTGACCCCTGAGGGATCAAAATATGAAGTCATTTTAATAAGAGACAGTCATGAAGGGGACTAAGTGAGCATCCGTTTTTATTTCACTGCATCAGTTTCAGTCACCATCTTTATTGAGCTCCGTATCTTTCTGTTAAATAAATATCTATTTTAAAAGCAGGTACCAGTAACAATGACTCACAACAGCTGCAAGAGGAGAGAAGAAACCCTTCCTACAGCTGTACACAGCCAGCTGGCCTTACTCTCCTTGGGACCTGGATCCAAGTAAGGTGGCCATTACCAGTGTTGACGAATATAGCAGAAATCCTATTATAATCATACAATACATCACAAAATAATATATTATTTTAGAAGCCAGTTTTGTATATAACCCTTCACTAGTAAGAGCAACATATGTGTTATAGATAAAGAAAATGTTTTCTACAAGAATATGTGAAAACAAAAACATCAACTATTAATTGCAAAACTGAGGGATGACTTTTCTCAGCAAGTTTATTCTTAAGTCACACAAACTGATCAGTAAAATCTGTGATGGTTAAATTATTAAAACCAAGAAAACCTAAATGGAATCCAACAGCAAACAAGCCAAGAGCAAAGTTTTAAATGTACTTTAAATGTTTTCCAATGCCTTTCATCAACCAAAATAAGATTTGGTCTACTAAATTACTTCCAAATGATAGGAAAAATAAAATATTTGGTGTAGAGCAAAAGATTTCCTTTAGTTATTTTGTAGAAAAGTATTAAAATTATCATAGCTACCTACTAAATCAAATCTGTATTACTGGCAGAGGACCAAAGATTTGTGTCCCAGGTCTCCAAAGAAACTTCTCATGTGGGGTTTTATGTAGAAATCATCCTATCTAATAAAAGAGTAAAATGCAAATTGACCATATCTCCGCTACACCCACAAGATGCGCCCACCAGCCAATCAGGAGCGAGTATGCAAATTAACCCAACCAAGATGGTTGCGGCCACGGAGCTAGCAGGAGGCTTGGGTTGCCCTGGCAATGGAGGAACCGAAGCTTCCTGCACACCCTGGCCAGCCCAGGCCTCTGCTCAAGGCTACAAAATTTCAATTATAGAAGATAAATAAATCCCAATAATTATGGCTGCAGCCACAGAGCAAGCAGGAGGCTTGGATTTCCCCAGTGATGGAGGAAGCCAAACTTCCTGGCTGGCCCTGGCCTCCACTCAAGGCTACAAAGTTTCAATTATAGAAGATAAATAAATCCTAGATCCCAGGGCCTCTGCTTGGGTCACTGGGGGGCATGGCTGGCCTGCAAACCACCACAGGTCCCTCATCCAGGCTGCCCCATGCCCCAAGGGAACCCCCACCCTGATCTGGGACACCCTGCAGGGCAAACCAGCTGGCCCCCACCTGTGCACCAGGCCTCTATCCTATCTAATAAAAGAGTAATATGCAAATTGACCATCACTCCAACACACAAGATGGCTGCCCCCATGTGGACACAAGATGGCTGCCACAAGATGGCCTGCAGGGGAGGGCAGTTGTGGGCAATCAGACCAGCAGGGGAGGGCAGTTGGGAGAGACCAGCCCTGCAAGGAGGGCAGTTGTGGGAGATCAAGCCTGTAGCGCAGGACAGTTAGGGGTGACCAGGCTGGCAGAGGAGGGAAGTTGGGGGTGACCGGGACTGCAGAAAAGGGCAGTTGGAGGGCACCCAGGCATGCAGGGGAATCAGGCCTACAGGGGAGGGCAGTTAGGGATGACCAGGCCTGCAAGGGAGGGCAGTTAGGGGTGACCAGGCCTGCAGGGAAGGGCTGTTAGGGACAATCAGGCTGGCAGGTGAAGAATTAGGCATCAATCATTCTGTCAGGGGAGTGGTTAGGGGGTGATCAGGCTGGCAGGCAGAAGCAGTTAGGGGCAATCAGGAAGGTAGGCAGGCGAGCAGTTGGGAGCCAGTAGTCCTGGATTGTGAGAGGGATGTCTGGTTGCCGGTTTAAAACGGGCAGCCGGACATCCCTCGAGGGGTCTCAGATTGGAGAGGGTGCAGGCTGGGCTGAGGGACACCTCCCCACCCCCCGTGCACGAATTTCATGCTCCGGGCCTCTAGTCCTATATAATAAAAGGGTAATATGCAAATTGACCCTAAGGGCAGAATAGCCAGGAAGGACTGGTCACTATGACACGCACTGACCACCGGAGGGCAGACGCTCAGTGCAGCAGCTGCCCCCTGGTGGTCAGTGTGCTTCCACCGGGGGAGCTCTGCTCAGCCACAAGCTGGGCTAATGGCTGTGAGCACAGCGGCGGTAGAAGCAGCCTCTCCCACCTCGCCACCTCGGCAGTGCTAAGGATGTCTGACTGTGGCTTAGGGATACTCCCCACTGGCAGGTAGACACCCCCTTAGGGCTCCCAGGCTGCCAGAGGGATGTCTGACTGCCAGCTTAGAAATAGGGCCTAAGCCGGCAGGTGGACATCCCCCGAGGGGTCCCAGACTGCGAGAGGGCGCAAGCCAGGCTGAGGGACACCCTCTCCCCCACTCCGCCCCGAGTGTATGAATTTTCGTGCACCGGGCCTCTAGTTGTATAATATTTGAGAAAATATCCTACGTTCACACCCTGCACCAGAATAGAATGAGATGTCCCTGCTACTGTTCTATTTATCCCTACAATATCAAGAATGGATCATAATGGGAATGTATTATTTAATAAAAGCACAAAAATAATATAAGATAGTAAAGCAAGCAAAAAAAATGAATTCAGTACAGAGTAGACCCTCTTAGTGGGGGGGGGGGGGGGGCAGGACTACTTGAGGATGAACTCAAGATAAATCAAAATAAAGAACTCAGGAAGGGAGAAATCTATGGGTAAAATTCCATTTCATTGCAAATTCAGAAACAGATTTACCAAAGCTCTCTCATGGCTTACATAGTTCTTGGTCCAGACCCCGTTCCCCATCCACTGTGGCAGAATTACTCTTCTTTAAGCATTTGCTATTATGATGAGAGAGAGCAGTCCAGGGCAAAAGTGTATCATTAAAACTTGGAAGTAGTCTGTACATCTGGTCCCATGTTTAGTGCGAATATTCATTTGCTAAAATATTATATAAATAGTTTGCTTCATTTAACACATAAATTAATGTGCTATATTAAAAATACTAATGCAAAATGTTAAGGGCTAATATGTTATACATTGGTAAATCTTTCAAAGTCACCCTAAAAAGATATATAAAATTTTAATGCATGTACCCTTTAATACAGCAATAACATTTCTAACAATGTATCCTGAAGAAATCATCAGTTAAGGCACATGTGCTTATATATATGGATATTCACTGCAGTATTGTTTATAATTGCTAATGTTTGTTAATGTTATGTGTGCCTATAAAAAGAAGATTGCTTAGATCAGTGGTCAGCAAACTGCGGCTCGCGAGCCACTTGCGGCTCTTTGGCCCCTTGAGTGTGGCTCTTCCACAAAATACCTTGGCCTGGGCGAGTCTATTTTGAAGAAGTGGCGTTAGAAGAAGTTTAAAAAATTTGGCTCTCAAAAGAAATTTCAATCATTGTACTGTTGATATTTGGTTCTGTTAACTAATGAGTTTGCCGACCACTGGCTTAGATCATAATATGGCACTGAATAGAACAGGATCAGTCAATAACAAGATGAAACAGACTTACCTAAAAAGATAGTCACAATTTACCTTTAAGTAATTCAAAAAGATTACTTTTCAGAATATTGTGTAAAGTACTAATTCATATTTCAAAATAGATGTGTGTGACTATTTGTTCAACTTATTTTATGTACATGCTAACTATCTGAAAGGGCATACAGCAAACTAATAATGGTTTATCTCTAGAGAAGATTACTTTGTAAATGTCCATGTTGTTTTAAATTCTCACCTACATTACTCTATAAACAACAGAACAGCAGTTATTGCCCCTGGACAAAGACAGTGAAGATATAGAAAAAAAAGCAGCTATAAAGATAAGATACTGAGATTCCTCTAGGAAGGAGTCTTTAACGCAGCCAGGGGTGCACCAGTTACCCTATGCCTCCTTGCTGTTCCTGTACTCCTCTTCCTGCTCCTACACTCATCTTCCTGTCGACTGATGGATTCCACGAGTATTTTGAAATCTACACTCACTTCACTTCAATATAATCCTTACTTTTGGTCAGGTTGGTCTTTGAGGAGGCTGTTTCATTATACTCTTAACGTGCAGTTACTATCACATTAATCTTTAGTAACGAACATCTTAGGTCATTTCAGAAAAAGGACCTTGAGTATGTATAAAAATCCTTCAATTACCAGGGTTTTATGTATCTCTTTACTAAGAAACTGAAGAAAGCAATCCCAGAAATTTCAAGTCTAATTTAGTGAACCAATAAGGTAAAGGGATAGAAGAAATCAATATAAGCCAAAAAAATAAAATAAAACTATTTTCCTGGCTCTGGCAAAATAAAGTTGTGAGTTTTTCTGGTGATAAACATGCCAGAAATGGACAGATTAAATTATTGCAGAGTAACACAGTTCTAACCACATTAATGGAGTTTCCATTCTGCCACAATAAACATCAACCACTATTCAAAGGTCTACTTTTACAATCTAACGAAAAAAGCAAAAAGAAACAAATCCTAAAGTCTAATGTCCTCCAATATCATATTGAAACTTATATATCATCATTTTGCTTTAAAAATCTATGCAATTATTTCCATTGCTGTAGAGAAAGAACCCCTTCATATTATTTTCTATTTCTCTTAACAATGGTCATACAGGTTTTTCCCACTTTTTTAAATTTTCCTTTATTGTTTAACGTATTAGAAATAGTACATATGTCTCCCTTTTTTCCCCATTGACCTTCCCCCGGCCTCCCCGAACCAAAGGAACATGCCCCTCCCCCACCCCGCCCCAGTGTCTTGCATCCACTGACTATGCTTGTATGCATGCATACAAGTCCTTCGGTTGACCTCTTACCTCCCCCATCCCTCTCCAGCCTTCCTGCTGTAATTTGACAGTCTGTTTGATGCTTCTCTGCTTCTGTATCTACCTTTTTGTCCATCAGGTTATAATGTTCTTTATTTTCCATAAATGAGTGAGATCATGTGGTATTTTTCGTTCACTGACTGGCTTACTTCACTTAGCATAATGCTCTCCAGTTCCATCCATGCTGCTGCAAATGGTAAGAATTCCTTCTTTTTATAGCAGCATAGTATTCCATTGTTTAGATGTACCACAGTCTTCTAATATACTCATCTGCTGATGGGCACTTAGGCTGTTTCCAAATCTTAGCTATGGTAAATTGTGCTGCTATGATCATATTTTTAAAAATTTATCTTTATTGTTGAAAGTAGTACGTTTGTCCCCCCTCTTTTTAAAAATTCTGTTATATTTCTAAATGCATATATGCAATGATTCACACATCTGTATATTATACTTCAATGTCTGCACATCTCCTACAATGTAAATTTCAAATGCTTTGAATAGCATTCCTGACCCTTTAAGCCTTGGCTTCCATTTATACCTGTCCAGCCTCACCTCATGTTAATCCCAACAGAATCCTGCAAATGCAAAAGGACCAACTACTTGACAGTCCCTGAATGCATTATATTTTCAGATGGTTGTACCAGCTGGGGTTCTCCGTTCATCTTCCTTCCCTACCACCACTACCACCACCACCACCACCACCACCACCACCATCACCATCACCATCACCATCACCATCACCACCACCACCACCACCACCACCATCACCATCACCATCACCATCACCACCCCACAACACACACACACACACACACACACACACACACACACACACACCCCATATTCCAGCACACAGCATGGACATCAACATGTCTAACTCCTTCTCATTAGTCAAGACTCAATTCAGTCATTACCCAACGCTGAAACCTTTCCAGTTCTTACCATACAGAGGCATGGACATACCCTTAAAGATCATAAAGTGAACCTACCTATACTTATCTTATTTTTGTTAGTTTTTATATTTGTCTCCATCACTAAACAGAGTCTCTGAATAGGATATGCTTCAAATTTCCCCTAAAAAGGTAAACACCTGCAAGAGTGCTGGTACACATTTGATAAAATTATCAATAAATAATCAAAACAGATAAAATACTATTAAAAATTTCTCATATGCAAGTTGAATTTCCCCCCACTTTAAAATACAAGGAAAAGAAAACAAGACACCCCCGTCCTCCTTGATCCGTCTGCCTTTAAGTCAACGCTTTGCTGAGATGAACAATCTTACACCTACGCACTGACACATCAATACACTGTCCTCTACCTAATTACTCAAATTAACTATGTCTATGAGGTTCAAAATGTAGAATGTTCAAGAAATATTAAATAAGTTTAACATTGACTAAGATCTAAATATTTTTAATTTCCATAAAAACATTAAGCAGTTATATTACTGTGTTTGATCACACTTCCATAAGTAGCTGTTTTTAACATTTTCTTGCAAAATATGGCCCCATTAGTAGAGGGCAACCTACTTATACCATCTGTCTTCAGCTCTGATTCAGCACATCTGCTTACTAAGGTGATGTTCCCCTTCCTTTTCCCTTTCCTGGTTTTTCCTCCTAAAACTATATCCTCATTGAAGAGTCTCTTCTCAAATAAGAGGGATTTTTTTGTTGTTTAGAATAGATAAATGGTTCATGCTTCTTATAAATGTACTCTTTTAGGAGTTGTCCAAGAAAGAAAGAAAAACCCATTTTTTAAAAAAAATCCATTACCATTCCCTTCCCTAAAGAATATAATTGGAGTTTGAGTGGATGTAATTTAATTAAATCTCCCACACAATATGGCGTGTACAATATCCTGACAGTTGGTGACCAAAGGTGAACACTTCTAGTAAAAATTAGTTTGCTCTCTCACCAGGTGGCCAATTTCATTTAAAAACTCTGATACTATTTTACATTTCTTCCTTTCAGTGGGTACATGTTTACACATGTAACACCCATCTACTGGAACTACTTTTGCCCTCTGGAGTATAAGTATTAACCATAAAAGATACATTAAAAATTCAGAGGGAACAACAACTATGCTTTATCTTTCTAAGCTAAACTTGTCAAATTAGTACTTTCAACATCCCTTATGTGACACTGCTTTCACACTCCACCATCCCTGTCAATCTCTGTCAATCTCTGCATTGGGTCTTGCTTTCAAATCTAAAGTGAATTGTATTTGCTCTTCATTTTATTACTAAGTGATCCTGAATTTATAACACACCTTAGAAAATAATCCAAAATAGTACTGAATCCTATAATTATTGTGATTAAATACTAAATGTTTCATGCCCTACAATGAGTAGAAAATCACAACACTAAGTTTATATCTGTAAAGTGCTGAAAACAGCATCTTTCACATAGTAGTGGTAAACGGGTGTTTGACAAATAACATTAACTGATCCATTGTTCATTATATTTATACGATACATTTGTTTGTATGGAAAATAATACAGTAATTAATAAACAAAATAATGCAAGAATAAAGGTTTGCATACTCACAACTGTAAATCTACTTTGGCCCCACCCTATGTATGAAATATGTATGATCACATGTAAGAATAGTTAACCTAGTCAATACTCGAGTTTTTAAAAACATTTTTACTTTCTTCAATATCAAATTGCCAAAAAAACTGAAATCTAAAAACCTGCCAAAATTACAGAGCACTATTACCAATCTGTAGTTAGAACCCAAATTAGGATCACTGGACCATTAGAAACAAGAGAAGAAATTCTAAAGCATCTTCAGGAAAAAAAAAATGTTCCTCTTTTCCCAGCATGGGATGGAATGTAGTGCAGGTGGCAGGAAAAGAGAAACCTCATTAGCAGTGACCTCTCCTCCTGCCAGAAATGTTCAATGCCATGGACTTATTCAATTGACACTTCTAAATGCTCCCTGGCTAGAAGTCAGAAAATTCTGGGGATGTCAGGGAGTACATGCATCTTAGGATGTATCTTAATGCAGTATCATTGCCACCTTTTGTTTCATTCATAATTGTTTGCAACTGGTGTTTAAAATGACCTTGGGGGGATAATTCTATAAAATGTTAGTAAGAACTTAACATAAGATCTACCCTCTTAATCAAATTTTAAGTCACTTGAATTATTGTTGACTATAGCTGCAATGTGGAATAGCACATTTCTAGAACTCATTCAACTTACTTAACTGAAATTTCATAGCGTTGATTAGTTAGTAGCTCCCCAATTCCCCACCTCAGTGCCCAGCAACTACCATTCACTCTTTGATTCAATGAATTTAACTATTTCCCATACCTCATATAAGTGGAATCATGCCGTATTTTCTTTTGGTAACTGGCATTTCACTTAGCATAGTATTCTCAAGGTTTATTCATGTTGTCACATATTCTTCCCTTTCTATGGCTATCTGTGCATAACCCCATTTTCTTTGTCCAGTCAACAATTGATGGACACACACAGTTTCTGCATATTGGCTATTGGGAATAGTGCTGCAATGAACATAGGGGTGCAGTTATCTCCTCAAAATATTTAATTGCTTTTTGATAAATACCCAGAAGTGGAATCGCTGGGTTATAAGGCAGTTCCATTTTTAATTTTTTGAGGAACCTCCACACTGTTTTCCATAGTGGCATTGCATTCACATCAGCAGTATGCATTTCAACACATTAACAACAAACCTTGTGAAAAAAAATTCAAAAAAATCCTATTTACAACAGCACCAAAAATAACAAAATACTTACAAAAAAACAACTAAGGAGGTGAAAGATTTGCATAATGAAAACTATATAACATTGAAGAAATAAAGAAGACACAAACAAAGGGAAAGAATCTTGTGTTCATGGACTGGAAGACTTTGTATTGTTAAAATATCCATACTACCTAAAGTGATCTACAGAATCAGTGAAAACCCTATCAAAACCCAATGGCATTCTTTTATAGAAATAGGAAAAAAATTCATCTGGAATGAAAAAGACCCGGAATAGCTGCAGCAATCTTGAGAAAGAAGAACAAAGTAGGTGGGATCTCAATACCAGATTTCAAGCTGTATTACAAAGCCACCGTTCTCAAAACAGCCTGGTACTGGCACAAGAACAGAAATATAGATCAATGGAATAGAATAGAGAACCCAGAAATCGACCCAAACCACTATGCCCAATTAATATTTGACAAAGGAGGCATGAACATACAATGGAGTCAAGACAGTCTCTTCAATAAATGGTGTTGGGAAAATTGGACAGATACATGCCAAAAATGAAATTAGACCACCAACTTACACCATACACAAAAATAAATTCAAAATGAATAAAGGACTTAAACATAAGACAGGAAAGCATAAAAATTCTAGAGGAATCCACAGGCAGCGAAATCTCAGACATATGCCAAAGCAATTTCTTCACCGATACCGCTCCTAGCGCAATGAAAACTAAAGAGAAAATAAACAAATGGGACTACATCAAAATAAAAGGCTTTTGCACAGCAAAAGCAACCATCAACAAAACAAGAAAGATCGCTGGGAGAACATATTTGCCAATGTTATCACCGATAAAGGTTTAATCTCCAACGTTTACAGGGAACTCATACAACCTAATAAAAGAAAGATAAATGATCCAATAAAAAAATGGGATAGATACTTTTTGAACGAAGACAGAAGGAATGCCAAGAGACATATGAAAACATGCTCAAAGTCACTAATTATCTGAGAGATGCAAATCAAAACGACAATGTGGTACCATCTCACACCTGTCAGAATGGCAATCATCAACAAATCAACAAATGACAAGTGCAGGCAAGGATGCGGAGAAAAAGGAACCCTCATGCACTGCTGGTGGGAATGCAGACTGGTGCAGCCACTGTGGAGAACAGTATGGAGTTTCCTCAAAAAACTAAAAATGGAACTCCCATTTGACCCAGTAATACCACTTCTAGGAATATATCCCAAGAAACTAGAAACACGAATCAGAAAGGATATATGCATCCCTATGTTCATAGCAGCACAATTCACCATAACTAAGATTTGGAAACAGCCTAAATGCCCATCAGCAGAAGAGTGGATTAGAAAACTATGGTACATCTACACAAGGAATACTACACTGCTATAAAAAAGAAGGAATTCTTACCATTTGCAGCAGCATGGATGGACCTGGAGAGCATTATGCTAAGTGAAATAATCCAAGCAATGAAAGAAAAATGCCACATAATCTCACTCATGTATGGAAAATAAAGAACATTATAACCTGATGAACAAAAAGATAGATACAGAGGCAGTAAAGCATCGAACAGACTGTCAAATTACAGTGGGAAAGCAGGGGAGTGTTGGGGAGCTGGGGGAAGAGATCAACCGAAGGACTTGTATGTATACATATAAGCACAAGACACTGGGGGGCAGGATGGGCGCATGCGACAGGCGATAGGGGAGGCAGGGGAAGGGTCACTGGGGAAAATAAAGGAGATATATGTACTACTATTTGTAATACTTTAAACAATAAAATAAAATTTAAAAATAAATAATAAAAAGAAAAAACACACACAAAACTCTACAATACAGAAGCACAGAAACCACAGTCAAATCAATCTGAGAGAAAGTAAATATTGTTTGTCTTTCAAACATTATTACATTTACTTTCAAGAACCAGTAAAAACCTTAACTACATACTGTCAACTGTGTATGCCTTAAACCTAAGAAATAATATGTAAAAAAAGAGCAACTGTGAGAGGGTACACATTAGTTGTTACTTTTCCTATTTTAAATCACTACAAATATTTTATGTCATTTATTAAATAAATAACTTTAATTAATAGGTACTACCAATTTTAGTGTGGAAGCACAACCACCATATGTAGATTCTTCACAAAAGAAACTGACCTCCCCTACCTGGGAGGAAATCATCTAGGAGTTACAGACACAATGCAACCATCAGGGAGGAGGGCTCATCAATCTAGGCTCTCACAGATCAACCCTGGTTTCAGTGGAGAGAAAGATTTCACAGCTGTATCATCCACATCCCAGCTAGTTTGGTTTCAAAACATCTCATACTATCTCAAAATTAAATTTTTATACTAAGTTAATAACAGTTTAGAAGCCATTGGAATTGCAGAATGTGTGGAATCTAAAATTAGGAAGAAAGATAAAAAAAGGGTCAGATTCTTCACCAAATAGTTCATAGTATTATTAAGTCTCTTAGCTTCCAATGTATTTATTTCATCATCAGTTAGGTGCATAAAGTATCTCTAAGATGCTTTATGGAGTCAGATTTCCAAAATGGCCTTGAGAGGAGCTGGGCAGCCCCTCTTCTTCAGCAAAACAGAAGGAAACTGGTGAAAATTATCAAGAATAATCCTTCTGACTTTCTGGAACACAAGAGTATGCAAAACTTGAGAAGCCTTTATTCAAGAGAATCCAAGGAATTTCGGTAAGAACAGCAGGAATCCATGGCATTTAAGCCAGAAATGCTTTGTTTTGCAGACTTTCTATTCTGGGCAAAGCGTCTAAGAAGGAAGAGGAGACTCCCTCTCCTCACCCAGCCCCTGTTCATAGGGCAGAAGGTGGTGGTTCCACATTTGGAGGGGCAAGCTGAGAAGACTAGAGGCTACCATTCCCTCTAATTCCATTCCTAGTGGGGAGATGTCTATCTCCCCCATCCCCAGCTCCAAGACAGTTCAGCAAAGGCCATCAGGAAGAGAAGGAAGCCAGGAGAACCAGCAGCTCCACAGCACTGCCTGAGGTATTATGCAAAACAAGAGAGAGCATAATGGCAAACAACTGGAGAAAAAAAGAGACACTAGAAATAGCAAGGAAAACAATGTACTCAGCATAAATCTAACTGAGGGATTCAGGGAAAGAAAATGGCAAAAAGAGCCCTGCACAGATGACACGCAACCCTCGAGGTCTGGAACACTGCACTTGCTCAGGAACAACTAGAAAAAGTGCCTGCCAGCTGCTAATCCCTGGCTAAATGCAGGGCAGATAGGAAAACTCCCAGATTCGAAGACATTCCTCAAACCTCACACAGATCACTGGCCAGCATGCAAGACTGAGTGGGTCTGGGCTCTTAATCACAACCTCTAACCAAAATCTGGAGATTTCTTGGGAACCAGCCTTGAAAATAAAAACAAGGAGGAAAAAAACTAAGCCTTAAAATGAAAGGTTGATCCCTGAAGGCAAAACAGATCACTGCAGAATTAATCCAGGCAAGCCACTACACAAATAAAAAATTTAAAAGAAAAATTAAAAAGACAACTTTTGTGCTAAATAGCAGCAAATAAATAAAGAACCAAAGTATATTTACTTTTAAATTTCAACAAGAAAAGAATACTAAGATCATTCTCAAAATCTGGAACTGGTAATCGTTTTCAGTTGCTATTATATCCATTTGCAATTAATAAGTATTTTAATACTAGAGGCCCCGTGCACGAAATTTGTGCACTCGGGAGGCAAGTCTCTTAGCCTGGCCTGCGCCCTCTTGCAGTCCAGGAGCCCTTGGGGGATGTCCGACTGATGTCTTAGGCCACTAAGCCATCAGTCAGACATCCTTAGCACTGCCGCAGAGGCGGGAGAGGCTCCCTCCACTGCCACTGTACTCGCCAGCCATGAACCCAGCTCAGGGCTTCTGGCTGAGCGGTGCTCCCCCTTGCGAGCGCACTGACCACCAGGGGGCAGCTCCTGCGTTGAGCATCTGCCCCCTGGTTGTTATTGCACATCATAGCAACCAGTCATTCCTCCTTCAGTTGATTTGCATATTAGCCTTTTATTATATAAAATATGAATCACAAATTTCTGATTCACTTTTATAACCCTTTTCTAGACTTAAAATTCACATTAATCTAGGGTTTAAAAGTATCTTTTAAAAGTCTTAAATATGTATCATTTCTAACAAAAATATCTATATACTAGTGGCCCAGTGCATGAAATTCATGCGTGGAGAGGGGGGCTTCCCTTAGCCCAGCCTGCACCCTCTCCTATCAGGGACCCCTTGGGGGATGTGGGATTGGGCCTAAACCAGCAGTCAGACATCTCTCTCATAATCTAGGACCACTGGCTCCTAACCGCTCACCTGCCTGCCTGATTGCCGCTAACTGCCTGCCCCTGCTGGCATGATCTTGCCTCCAATTGCCCTCCCCTGCAGGCTTAATCTTGCCTCCAACTGCCCTTCCCTGCTGGCTAATTTGATTCTGATTGGTCGGTTTCTATGCCATTCAACATCAAAAGCTCTGCCTCCTACACAGCCATTGGCTCCTCATAGTTCACCCAGATTTGGTTCTGACTGGTCAGTTTCTATGCCAGTCAGTGTCTCCAGGCCTATCTCTGGGCCTGTTCAGAGAGGCGGGGCTGATCAACAGCTCCTGAGGAGGCCTGGAGAGAAAGAGAGGTGCGGCTGCTAGCAAAGCATGGAGAGAAAGAGAGAGGCAATGGCTGATCAACAGCTGCCAAGAAGGCTATGGATCAGACCCTGCCTCTCTCTCCCCAGGCCTGATCCTCAGCCCCCTCGGCAGTCAGTGCTGGGTCACTGTGCCCACAGCAGCAGCAGTCAGTGCTGAGTCACCACGGCAACCCAGCACTGACTGAAGGACTGATTTCCGGTGTCTGGCTGAGCCTTCGGTTGCTTGTTATGGAACCTGGGTTTTTATATATTAGGATATAAAACCCTAATATGCAAATAGACCGAACGGCAGAACAACCCATCGCTATGACGTGCACTGAACACCAGGGGATGCGCATTGAACACGGCGGGTGTCAGCAGCAGGCAGCAGAACATGGAACCTGGCTGGCATCTGCTTCGGCAGGATGGTGGAGCAGGTGAGCAGGGTGCCAAACCAAGGCAGGGCGCCAGTTGCTGTCATCGGGCTGAGCCTCTGGTGGTTACTGGAAATTCTTTGCTCGCGTGTACCGCGGTCCCACCCGGTGCTCACACCTGCTGCTGGCACCAGCTCCGCTCACACCTGCTGCTGGCACCAGAGCTGCCGCTCACACCCACTGCAAGCACTCAGCGCCAGCCCTGATCGCTCGGTGCCATCAGCGGATGTGAGTGGTGGCTGCCAGCCCCGATTGTCCCTTAGGGCTTCTCCACCTCCCCTGGCTCCTGAGAGGCGATCCAGGCCAGCAGCCACCTCTCACACCTGCTGCTGGCGAAGGCCCTGCTCGCATCTGCTGCTGGCACAAGCCCCAATTGCTCTGCAGCATCAGTGGGCAGCACGTGGGAGGCGTTGTCAGCAGAGGAGCAGGGCTGCTGGCAGACACACTACCGGGGCCACGGCGGGAGGGGCCGAGACCCCCCCCCCCCGTGCCCTCCACAGCTTCGCAGCCCACAGTTCAAGGTACACAAATTTGTGCACTGGGCCCCTAGTAAATTATATATTTGTAAAAGAAGTATGCCTCAAAGACGTTTTAAAAACTATATATTATCCTCATAATTAATGAAACAATGCATACATAATATATTTAACTTCTTAATATTTAAATTAGTTTCCATGAAGAGATTCCATTTCCCTGAAAAAAAAAGACAATTTTAAATAATCATTGCAAAATGAAATCAAATTATTACGGCTCAATCATTAATAACATACTGGCCACTTTACAAGGGAGCCTTAGTCCTCTTTAAAACAAAATGCTAAAAATCAAACTGCTTCTTGGCCTTTGGCTAAGATCAGGTGAAGTATCACACACACAAAAAATGAACTTTACCAAACTCCTATTGTTTCCCCATACAGAATATGTTTATATAAAAAAAATGTATACATATGCAGAAATTATTCAGTTGATTGAATATGTCCCATAAAATGTATACTTTAGATGACAGTATAGTATATTTTTAAAATGCTCATTGCTTTTGATGATTAAGCCTACAGTAAGTATAAAATTTTTCAAAACAACAAATCAAAGAAATTTAAATAAGAACTAAATGCTCAATAGGAAAATAATCCCAAGAGTTAAACTACCTTTTTTCCTTAAAACAAATCTTAACACATAATACTACCAGGATAGTTAGTTGCACAGCTGGAGACATCCCTTACAACTCTAAGTGTGAGGTTAGACATGCTTATTAGCTTCTAATTGGCTGATCCCTCTAAATGTTTTCCAAGTGATTTACACATACATGAAAAGCCATTTGAACACAAAGTGTAACATGTAGCTTAAAATAGTGTTTTACTAACCTGCTTCTCTAAGGTGTCTGCAGTAGACTGAATATTTGTGTCACCCCAAAATTCACATGTTGAAATCCTAACTCCCAATGTGATGATACTGAGAGATAGGGCCTTTGGGAGGTGATCAGGTCATGAGGGTGAACTGGATTAATGCCTTATGAACAGAACCCCAGAGTTCGCTTGCCTTTATACACCCTGTAGGATTAAGTGAGAAATTAGCCATCTGCAACCTGGTAGAGGGTTTTCCAGAACCGGACTCTGCTGGCACCCTGATTGGACCTCCAGCCTCCAGAAATGCGAAAAGTAAGTTTCTGTTGTTTGTAAGTCACCAAGGCCATGGTGCTTTGTGGTACCAGCCCAAATGGACTGAGACAGCGATGTAAACCCTCCCAAATTCTCAGGATGATTGAGACAACGTTAATCACAACATGAGCTCTAGCTCTTATGGTTCTCAACCTTCCTAATACCGCGACCCTTTAAGACAGTTCCTCATGTTGTGGTGACCCCCAACCATAAAAGTATTTTCGTTGCTGCTTCATAACTGTAATTTTGCTACTGTTATGAATTGTAATGTAAATATCTGTGTTTTCCGATGGTCTTAGGCGACCCTTGGCGGTTCGCTAGCAGCAAGGAAAATAATTTTATGGTTGGGGGTCACCACAACATGAGGAACTGTATTAAAGGGTCGCGGCATTAGAAAGGTTGAGAACCACTGTTTAGAGAAACAACTGTGACTCAAAACCCTGAAGCAAGCTTTGAGAGGCAGTTACCAGAAAAAATAATCAACACAGACATTATTCTCCTGGAGTGAAGAGGCAGCTGAATGGTTTACTAAGCCACACCTATTTTCCAGGCCCACCTTACCCTACCTGCTCAACGAGGAAAAGAAGCTCCAGTTTTAAGAAAGGACCTGAGCAGCCCTAGCTGGTTTGGCTCAGCACAGAGAGCCCTGGCCTACAGACTGAAGGGTCCTGGGTTCCTTCCTGGTCAAGGGCACATGCCAGGGTTGTGGGTTCCATCCCCAGTGAGGGGTGTGCAGGAGGCAGCTGATGAATGATTGTCTCTCATCATTGACATTTCTATCTCTCTTTCCCTCTCCCTTCCTCTCAGAAATAAATAAAAATAAAAATAAAGGAAGAAAGAAAAGAAAGGACCTGAGCAAAAGAGACCACCTGATGACCTCCAACTGCCCGAGGGAAGAGATAAGAGCAGGGCAGGGACAACGACGCATAGAAAAAAAGAAGTTGACCAGTAGGGAAAGAATGATGCCTCCTATGCAATGTCCCCATTCTCACGAAGTATATTTATACTTATAATCATAGTTGTACCATTTTAGTAACAATAATGAGAAATGCAGCAGGTTAATCTCAAAAGATCTTGAGGGTGGTGGTGGTGGTGGTGGATGGAAGCATGGATGGAGGAAGCTATCAAGTGGCAAAAACTAACAAAAATTAATAAGTAACTAAGAAGTGGATTAAGGATTTGAATGCCAGTTAGGCTCCCTTAACAAGAAAATGCTTAATTTCCCTTACTCTGTCCACCTAAGCCTGATAAAGGATTAAAAAAAAAAAAAAGACAGGAAAACTTCCAGGAACAAAATATCACCCCAAAGTGGCAATGGAAAAAAGCTAAAATTACCTAAGGAAAGGATTAGCTTAGCCAACTTCTTCATTCTGTACCTGTACTATGAAGATAAGTGTGTATTTCACCAATTTCACTTTATTTATATATATTAAATTCTGTATTACCTTCTTAATCAAAGCTGAAAAGTGATAAATGGATTTCATATTTATCAAAACTCCTTTAACAAAAAATGACATGAGCCTGGTTAAATCTAGCATGGCTGAAACTGCATATGAACATACAACAGGGAAGGAAGGAGGGAGACCTGGTTTCAGGGATGACTAGATCCCAGAGCTTGATTTATTTTCTGAATCAGTGGCACCTAGAACAAAGACTAACATAGAGTCAGTACTCAAATATTTACTTAACCAGTGAAAATCTCTTTGTTTATCTGCTTAGCTTCTGTACATCAGAGTTTCTCATGCCAGAAGTGATAGGCAACCTAAAATCACATCCTTCCAATTTCATGCGCCAATCAGCAGTAAGATAGCCTTGCTGCTGGTTCCACTTAGAAACATCCCAATGAATGACTCAGTCACTTGCCCAACCATGTACCAAATGTGACAAGTGGGATACGCAGTATGAGTAGCCTGGCCTGGTAACAGACTTACCTGTATGGTCATAGAGGAGGGGCTGTTAAGAAAAAAAACAAAGAAGGACAGGAGGGGAGGCCTACAGAGAACACAGATGGTAAGTACTACTGTACCTCTATTTAATGTGACCTTCCTTACCAGCAACCTGAACACAAATAAGCCTCTCAACTCAGCAATTTCATCAAAGGTTTCAGCCACAGATCCTCCTTATCTAAGTATTCAATACGTGCCCAGCAAAAATACAATGATGCATAGACAGGCAAAAGCTATTTATGTGATATTCACTAATGTCCAACCACTTATGAAAGTAATACCTATGCAGACATCCATTCTTATTTCACCCACGCATCTATCCCTACACACCATGTCACACGATTTTTTGGTCATTCTTACATTTGACTGCAATCTTGTAAATAGCAAAGGTTTTCAACAATTTTATTTTTTAAAACTGATCCAGGAGAACTACTCAAATTATATGCCAAACCAAAGACAAATGAGGACCTGTAAGAATTATTGCAATTAACATATGAAAAGAGAAAGACAAAATGGCATTAGGTACTTCAAAAAAGAATGATATAAATATGCAAGAACTGAAAGATGCCCACTGACAAAACTGGTAAACTTAATATTTTTGTGAAACTGACCTCTAGAATTATGCTCCAAAGGCCAAGCATTAACTGAAGATGTCCATCATGCTGTAATATGATTTTGAGAAAAATCACAACAAAAACATCACTGATTCATTCATTATTCATTCTAACAGATTATGACTACTTGCAATTAAAAGTTAAATTTTAGCATAAGAGCAACTGACTGAATTTTTATCATTTTGACTTAATTTTATATAAATGCCCTCAAAGCTTTTTTTCATTTCTGTGAAATACTGTTCATCATTTTAACTAGATTCATAAACTGTCCTCTTTCCAAGTACTATGTATTTGAGTTAAAGTGGGAGGAGGGCAAGCTTGTACACTTCAGAAGTGTTTGCTACTACTCTAAGTATTAAAAAAAAATACTTAAGTATCTAATCTGAGCAAGACACTGGACTAAGTTCTGAGGGAGATTTGAAGATGAATAATATAAAGGACATTATGCTAATATTCGAAAGGATAAAAATGGGCTATGAAAACATCCAGAGAGTGATTGATGGTGACTAATTAAAAAAAAAAAAAACAATAAGAGAATATTTTTAATTGAAAAAATATTAAGTTGTGTGCTTTTTTGAAAATAAAAGTTCTTCCTACTGCCATAATGTTTTCAACTCTTTCCTTAAAATGGATGCTAAGGCGTGAAGGTTGAAAGCCATCTTTGCATCTTTGATCTAGCTCAACTCTGATTTTTTTTTTTTTTTTTTTTTTTTAGCTAACTAAGTATTGTGACAGAAAGATGGAATGGCTTGGCTTAACCAAGAGGACAGAGTCAAAAGATAAAGCAGCTATGACTAGAACCTTTGTTGTGGATCCCCAATTGGCTGCGCCAAGAGCAGATTCCCGAAAGCCCCTGCTGGTAGGCATTGCTAACGGAAAACCAAAAGAGGACACGATCCAAATGAAAACAAACTATGATGCATGCTACAACTTTCAGGAAAACGTATCTCTTGTGAGGCAAAGCAAACAAGTACACAGGCCTACACTGAGGCACACCTGATGGGAAAAGAGGCCAATGTTTGAGCACAGCTCTGTCCCTTACCAACTGTGCCACCTTGAACTTTGTGGGGTTCTCTCATCTTCAAGAGATAATACCACTTATTCAAAATAATTATATGAAAAATAAATTAGATGATGCTGTTGTTTTAAAGCTATGTTCCTCAAGACACCAGCCACTGAGATTTGCTTCTGAGCTCTCAAAACATTTAAAATCTGGTGGAAATATACCAGTAATCAAACTGCTGCATCCCTTAAGAGAGAGGGTATACTATTAAAGAATAGCTACTGAATTCCATGCAAGTCTAGATCTTGCAAGAAGTATATTACGTGAGCACACTGTTCTAAATATGCAAACAGCATTTGATAATGTAGAGGGAAGCAAATGAGGATGCATACCAATGAGTTAGTTCAGAGGCTGAGATAGCGATTTCTTAATAAGTGATGGACAAAATGTTAGGAGTCGGTTTTCTTTGTATACTATATTCATAAACATAAATACAAGGAACACATACTGCTCTAAATCAATGTTTAAATACACAGAAAGAGACGAGACCTGTTTTAGTATTTAGTTTTAGCATCTCTAATTATGAAGAATAAACCAGACTATAGTACTGTAGCAAAAAAATAGGGGCAGCTTAGAACATCTTTGGGGAGACAGAAAAAACAAAGGTAAGAAAAGCAGCTACCCACAATCTCGGCATGCATCACCAAAGCAGGTGATTCTCTGGAGTTCACCTGGACCTCTTATAGTTCTTAAAGACTTCCACCAAGTATCTTGTTCTGCACCTGCTGGGTAGTTGTGATAGGCTAAACATCCCACCCCACATACATCCTAATCCCCAGAAACTTGGAGCATATTATAGTTCATGCTGTGTACATGTGACTAAGGCTCTTGAAATTAGATTAGCCTACATTAGCCAAGTGGGGCTTCAGAAGAGGGAGGATCAGTCAATAGTACATGTGAGAATCAAGCAAGAGGCTGGAGTGATGCAGGTGAGGAATCAGGAAGAACGGAGGCAGCCTCTTGAAGTTGAAAAAGACAAGGAACTTCCACAAGGAGCCAGCCTTGTAGACCCCTTGACTTTAGCCCAGTGAGGCTGATTTTAGACTTTTGATCTCTAAAGGGAAGATAAATGTGCGGTTTTAAGCCAGTGCATCTGTGATAACTTGTTACAACAACCATAGAAAACTAATACCGTGATCTCCTGAAACTACCTCTCCTATTTCTGAGAAGAGCAGTGGCTTTCTCTTCCTTTCCTACCTCAAGGGCACCTGGCTCAGACCCTCACAGGGAAGCTGGTGATGAGTCAGTGCAGAAGAGTCCTCTGAGCAGGTGGTAGTAGACCAGGCAAATCTTTAGGGGCCAGGCTGGAGATGACTCGAATCACTTCCAGTCACATTCCATTGCCCAGAACTCGGTCACAAGGCCCTACATGAATGTGGAGGAAGCTGGGAGTGTAGTCTAGCTTGTGTCTATGAAGAAGAAAAAAATGATGTAGTAAACAACTCTGGCACACCATCAAATAATGTAGAAAAAATATAATAAAGTCTGATAAAAAAATATTAAAGCCACAGCCAGAAAACAACAGAAGTAGCTCTCTAGAAGCTGCTGACAAATATGTCCAGAGTCACTGTGTATGCACTAACAAAAGTGGCTATTAAAAAGATGTATGCATCTTTCAAACCACTATAGAATAATGCCATATAAAGTGTCAATTTTATTATGGCATTATCTTTAAATCTTACACTATTCAGACTTAGTAATGAGAATGTGGACAATGGATTTCATAATTTACTTTTTATATTATCAGTCTGTTGGCAGGAAAATGAAGAAGGTAAGGTGCTACAAAGATATTTTAAATGAGACAAGAAATCACTTTTTTATTTTTATTTTAGCTGATAGAGAAATGTGAACTCAAAAACAATATAGTTGTCTCAATTTAGGTATGCTCCAAATATTCTCTATAATATTTGTAAGGACAACTTGGAAATGTAGGGTTCACTGCTGTGAGGCTTACAAAGATCCATAGAAATGAAAAAACATCTGAACTTACTATTCAGAATAAGTAATTTTGCTATTTTGAAACTGCAAGTAAATATCTGATAAAAGAACAGTAGTGGTTTATGCTATAATGGGTGGGAGGAGAGAGCATTTCTATAAAATTCTTAATTCCTTTTTAATGTATAATTGCTAGTCTCCCCTGTGAAAAAGAAAATATATATTACTCTTCCAAACTTCTTTATCAGTTTAATTGGTATCCTGAGAAAAGCTGGTTCATGGGTTGATGCTCAATCACTGAGCCACATTGGCCAGGCACATGCCTGGGCTGTGGGCTCAAGCCCCAGTAGGAGGCATGCAGGAGGCAGCCAATGGATGATTCTCTCTCATCATTGATGTTTCTCGCTCTCTCTCCCGCTCCTTTCCTCTGTCTGAAATCAATAAAAACATATTTTAAAATAATAAAATAATTCTTATCATTTCTAACTACTTATTTTTGTGAATAACTATTTCTCAGTACTATGCAATTTCAGAATGATGAGCTTTATACACTATCATATCTGTTTATGTTGAACTTTGTAAACCACCATTTAAATATATATAAAAATCTCAAAAATGTGAGCGTACCCACTTTAGGAGTTAGAATTCTAAAATAATCCCCAACGACCCTTAAATAATTCCCTCTCGGTGAGCATGGACAAGACTGTGAATGTGACAGAATAACACTCCCATAATTAGGTTACCTTATATGCCTAAGATCTGCAGATGTCAAGTCCCTAATCAGTTGAGCTATTCAAAAGGGGAATTATATTGGGTGGACCTAACCTAATCAGGTTGGCCTAACCTAATGGGCATTTTCAAAACAATTAAAAATGTCAGAGAGTCGATCCTGCTGGCCGGGAAGGAAGCAAATAACCATGTTTTAAACTGCCTATGGAGGGTAGCTCAAAGAGCACAGAGAGCATAGCCAGCAAGAAAATGAGAAACTTGGTCCTATGACTGCCAGAAACTAAATTCTGCCACAACCTGAATGAGCTGCAATGTGGACCTAGAGGTCCAAATGAGAATCAGCCAAGCCACACCTTACTTTCAGCCTGTGAGGCCCTGAATGGATAACCTAGCTAGGCCTTGCTGCTGACCTATAGAAATTAGGAGATTTAAAAAAAAAAAAGGGGGGGGTGTTATTGGTGTTATTTTAAGTCACTACATTTGCAGTAATTTGTTATGCATTGATAGAAAACTAACATACAGACCATCTCCGCATTTATATCCCATTTCTTAAATGCTATTCATCTTAAAAGGAGCATATAAGAGTGATGGAAAGATAAATCGCTAAGCAGTTCTATTACTAGCTATATATACCACACTCTCTAAGAGACGAGATTATTTTAGACCAGGACATTTTATGTACAATCTACAAATAACGTCTCAGAAGAAATCCATGAGACTACAGTGTTTGGTAAAATCACCGCAGTTCTTAACTTCAGGCAGTAATTCTGTAATGACACCTGGAATATAAGAAAATGCCTGGAAGAGTTTTCCTCTTCAAAAATCTCTGAAGCCAGAGACTCCTGCCTCATCGTTAACTCTGGTATGTTTCCAGTTGCTTCTTAGACATGAAAGCTTACTGAAAAGTTTATTATTACCTCTATTTGTTAATGGTTTTGATCATTTATATGCCAGAATCATACAGTATTAATATACTTTTAATCAAAGAATTATGAATTATTTAAATTCATACTGGCTTATATCTTATAAAATGATCCACAGCTGAAACAGTCTATAAGAATAGCTAATGCTGATACTGCTAAACAAAAGGCTGCAATTTGTAAAATACCATGTTGCCAAATTTCTAAAAGATCCTTTAAACAGAAGCAATAGTCCATTGCAATATTTCTATGAAAAATTGCAAAGGAAAAAAGTTTATTTGATTTACAAAAATGTCATAACATCAGAAAATTGGTTTGAGACCTTGAAAGTAAGGTATAAAAAAAATGAAGGTTGCCATTAACTGCCTACCAATTTCTCATTTTAAGACTGCAATACTGTCATCATCTCAAAAGGGAAAACTTATGTAAAATTTTCAAAATCACAACTAATTCCTTATGTATTACATATCTGTAATGAGTGTTCACTCCCTTAATCTCTTCGTCAGACCTCAGAGCTACTAAAATGGAAACCATTCTCCTTAATTTTCAGTTGGGGATGAGGGGAGAGTTAGGACCCTCTTACTTTTGTATCCTCCCATAAAAACTCCTGCTCCTTTAGGAATCATACCTTAAAAAATAACATTATCGCCGAAACCGGTTTGGCTCAGTGGATAGAGCGTCAGCCTGCGGACTGAAAGGTCCCAGGTTCGATTCCGGTCAAGGGCATGTACCTGGGTTGCGGGCACATCCCCAGTGGGGGGCGTGCAGGAGGCAGCTGATCGATGTTTCTCTCTCATCGATGTTTCTAACTCTCTATCTCTTTCTCCCTTCCTCTCTGTAAAAATTGAATAAAATATATATTTTTTAAAAAATAACATTATCTAAACCTGTTTAGACACTGCTATCTAATGAACTCTTGGTCACTACCCTTCACCCTCCCATTATTCTGAGTAATGAATAAAGTCCACCTAAACCATCTTACACCTACCCTCTCAGCTCCATGTCCCCATCAGTTCCAACAGTGAGCAGTGAACTTCAACACCACCTCAGCCACCACTCCCAAGGTCTCATCTCTACTAACAATGGACGCAAATTCACATCAGTGCTCTAGAGAAAGAAGCACAGAGATCCAGCCATGTGAGCACTGAGGAGGAATCCCCATCCGACACAGGAGGAAGGGGTAACCTGTCTGAGTTGACGTTGGAGGGAAGCATGTACGAGTGGTGAGATATGAAACAGGAGAGTTACACAAAGGCTCACTCAGGAAAAGCACTTAAAAAGCAAGCAAAGAACTTGGATTGCACCCAATAGGCAGTTCAACCATATTTAAACAGTACTCCTCAAAGACAGCACTGGTCAGAGACGTCGCAGGGGGTAGCTTTAGCTGATGTGGGGAACAGGTGGTGGAAAAAAGTCACAAATGAGGAAAGTTAGCTTAAGACTAAGTGAAATGTGCCCACGTTTTTGGCTTTGGCAAATAGATGCATAAAAAGGCTCTAGCTAGTGTTAGGAAATGTCAGAGGCCCAATTTGGGAGGGGGGTAAAGATGAAACAGAAACTTACTTTAATATTTTCTTAATCCATGTAACTGATCATTTTCTTGAAGAAATGACAAATTATTATAATAGCTGCTTCTGATGATGGCAAAGTCAATAAGTCCACTGGAAATAATTTCAGAATCTGAGCATTATCAAAAGTGGCCATTACAGATTAAAACAATTCTAAATGAAGTTGATTAGGCGATAAGTGTTAATGTCATAAGAAATAGAAACATCATCAAAATAAAGAAACTCCAAGACATACCAGAAGAGCAAATGACATACCACTAAGAGGCTAGTCTCCCACAGTCATATGACAACACAAGGACTCAAAAATTAGTTTTTAATGACTGTATCCAACATAATTAAGGAAAGTGACTATAAAAATCTCTAGTCAATTATCTTTGCCTGTTCACTTATTTCTCTTGACTATATTCTTAGAGAATATAACAAAACTAATTATTTTTTAATGACTGTAAATATCTCCGTCAAGAAACACACACACACACACACACACACACACACACACACACACAAAATCCACACATGCCACTAATTCTTTCATGATGCAAAGTATCCTCCTGGGAAGTTCTCAAACAATGCAAGAGATTGGAATTCTCACTGTTTTATAATAAAACTAGAGGCGCAGTGCACAAAATTCATGCACTGGAGGGTGTCCCTTAACCCATCCTGTGCCCTCTCACAGTCCAGGACCCTGGCTCCTTACCACCCACCTGCAGCAGAGGCGGGAGAGGCTCCTGCCACCGCTGCCCGTGCTTGCCAGCCATGAGCCCGGCTTCTGGTGGAGTGGTGTTCCCCCTGTGGGGGCACACTGACCACCAGAGGGCAGCTCCTGTGTTGAGCATCTGCCCCCTGGTGGTCAGTACACATCATAGCGACCAGTCATTCCGCCGTCTGGTCGATTTGCATATTAGGGTTTTATTATATAGAATACTAGACAATTTATTCCAGTAACTATATAATTTACAATTATTATAAAGTCAGTGTATTTAGCAAAATAATTAATTTTTAAGAGTATTATCACATTTTAGGACCTCATCATGTATAATGCTTTCATTTAAATGCGGAACATAAAATAATAGCTACCAATTATTAATCATGTTCTAGACATTGCACTATGCATTTTGGATAGTCTTATGTCTGTATTTTAAAGCAGAGAAACTAAAAATCAGGAAAGTCAGGTGGTTTGTCTCATGTCATATAATTAGACAGGAGCTGATCTGTAACTGAGCCACCTGTTTGACTCAACAACCTATGGTGATAACTATTACTGTCATGACTATTTCTTCCTTCAAAGTAACTAAGGTCCGCCTGGCCAGTGTTGCTCAGTGGTTGAGTGTTGACCTATGAACCAGGAGGTCATGGTTCAATTGCCAATCAGGGCACATGGCTAGGTTGTGAGCTCGATCACCCTCCCCGCCATGTGGAACATGCAGGAGGCGGCCGACTGATGATTCTCTCTCACTATTGATGTTTCTATCTCTCTGAAATCAATAAAAATATATTAAATAAATAAATAAGTGTGACTAAGGTCCATTCTTGATTCCAGGTTCAACTTCAGACTTCAATTTGGCTCCCCCAGACAAAGGAGTACATCATCCATAAGTCAGTAATACATAATGTAGTAAATTAAATTCTAACTGCCTTACTTTCTGGTTCAATGGTGTCAAACCTCACACTGAGCACGCAGTTCTCAACTCAGCAGAGACAGACATATGGTCAGAAAAGTACATCGGTAACCAACCATTTCCCAACATTTCCAATAAAGAAGGTTTTTCTTCCTCTATTGGAAGAGATCAGTTTTTTAACCGAGTACCAGATAGAGAACTCAATAAGATTTCAGAGCTATGGGTGCTCATTGAGTATTACAACAGCAACTATTTAAGTTGTTATTTTGCTCTTCTTTTCCCTTAAACAAAACAGGTGCATTCTGCAATACCAGCATATAATACAGGCATACCTCAGAGATATTGATGGTTTGGTTCCAGACTACTGCAACAAAGCACATCCTAAACTTTTTGTTGGTGGAGGGGCTTGCCCTCAATTTGTAAAAAATGCAACATCTGTGAAGTGCAATAAAAGGAGGTATGCCTGTATAAGACTCTCCTGCCTAAAAGAAATAAAAGCAGTTTTGGAAGACACCTTTTTTAAATCCTCAACAATTTTCTCCCTAATTCTTCATTTAAAATATTTTAACTGAGATGTTATTATAATGTATAACTATGATAGATTAACAAAGTTTTTCACATAAGTACACATAATTGCAGATGCTAAGATGTTTTGCAGATGTACACTTTTTAGGCCTCTTTTAAAGTTTTTCTTTCAACTGAAAATTACTGTGATCACTGCTCTTTCTAGGAGTTAAAATAGAATTTCCTCATCGTTTAATTGTCGTCTGCTGTGGTAACCCCCTGCCCCCCCAAAAAAACACTACTTTCTTAAGACAGACAATGAAATCTAAAACTCTTGGGCCATGGTATATAAATACCAAATGCTAGGAGATATATCTTTAATTTATATGTAAGTACAATTTTAATTTAATAATAGTTCTTTTCTAAACCTCTCACCAGAACTCCACCAAGAATTTTATATGGCCCACTTTCATGTTAAGATAAAAAAGTTAAAGGGAATAAAGAAGAACAACTGTAATAATCTGAATAAATAGCAACTTGAATTAAAAAAAAAAAAAAGTTAAAGGGAAGAAGTTAAGGTTGAGTCCAGAGTTGTTTCAGGCAAGGAGAAAGAGAATCCGAATTATTTTTTGTGTGTGGCTTTTTGTTTGTTTGTTTTTCACTCTCTCTACCCAGCTACCAAGGAAGTTGTGTCATATTTTAAACCCGAATTATCTTTTGAGCCACGTGTAAAACTTCACCAGGACAAACCATCTTGAATTATATAAAGAAAATACTCTTACTACAATGATGTACATTTCCAAAATAAATATTTGTCTGCTGCTGCTAGATCCCAAGTAAAGAAGGATTACTGAAATTTGCAAATAACTCTACTATAAATAAAATCAGTAACCTTAACCCTCGCCTTCATCAGTTATTAGAGGCCTAAGACTAAAATCAGGTGATCTGACCTTTACAAATAAATTTGCATAACTTAATGTGAGGTCACTCTCACAATTATACATTGAGTTCGACATACAAAAAAAATAAATATACAGCTATAAAAATGTATAATGGAGAATACAGAAGAGCCTAATTCTCCATATGCTCTGTGGCCTCTTGAAAGGGATAAGGAAGGGAGCGGGAACACAAGCACAAACACTCCCAAAGGGTCTTTTCACGTCCCCAACACTCAAGTGCGTGACTCCAGGGCCTCAAGGTCCTTCTCCAACTTAGGGTCAAAGGCGCCCGGGGTCTGAAAGGGGTGAGATGCTGAGGCGCACCGTCCACGGAGGCTTCCTCTTCTGAGAAAGCACAGGGCTCACCCCACCTCGGAGGCTGTGCGACCCAAAGGCTTCGCCCTAAGGCTTCCCGCCCCCTCGGCCCGCCCCGGCCCGCCCCGAGGCCAACAGCACCCAGGCCTGGCGGCTGGGTTGCCTAGCAACGCGCCCGCCCCAGCTGGCGGAGGAAGGCCCAGGGAGTCCATTCTACCTCTTTTTTCTTCTGTCCTCCCCCGAGCTGGATGCACAGGAGCAGCAGGAGGAGGAGGAAGGGGAAGCTCCCGGTGGGCAGGTGCCACAGCCGCCGCCCCGCCTGCCTGCGGCGTGAAGGAGCGCCCCTGGCACCCATCGCCGCGGGGTGTCTCCTCCACGCACGGTAACCGTGCGCGCCCAGCTCCGACCGGCGCCCGACACCGGCCACGCTAGCCGCCGGGAGCCTCCCGCCTGTGCCCTCGTGGGTGCCTGCGGCTTGGCCAGGGACCCGTGCGGCGGCCGAGGACGTGGAGGAGGAAACTGACAGAGCATCCGGTTCACGGGGAGAGGGGCCTGGGAAGCCGGGGATGGGGCAGGAAGTGGGCGTGGCGAGGAAGCGGGTTCCCGCGCCCCGCGCTGAGCTGCGCGCCCCGCCGTTTCCGTGGAGACCCGCGCTGCGGGGCGGCGTGGAGCTCTCGCTCCCTGACCCGAACCGTGGGCCGTCCTGCCACTGCGTCCAACGTTAGTCCTAGGAATACGCCTGGGCCTGTGCGCCCAGCACTAGCTGGATCCACATCAGAATGTCTCATGGGAAGGTGTGGAAGAGCTTTGAGGAATCAGTCAGGACCTGGCCACTCTGGACAAAGGCGCAGTCTAGGTTCCTTGAGGGCATTTTTAGGGACACAGCTGTGGCTCACACCCTGAGCCCTCTGAACCGCCTCTGGCATAATCCCGAGCACCTGGAGGCATAGTAGCCGCCCGCAACCTCACAGCCCTTCCTTGCACCTCCAAATGAGGAGCCAATCTGCACACCTTTCTTTAGTTCGTTCATTAAGCGTTCATGGAGCACCAAACTGCAGGGCGCTGTACTAGGCACTTGGAATGCAAAAATGAATAGGACGTAATTCCGTTCCTGCGCTCTAACGCTCCAAGAACAACAGCAGCAGGCTGTTTTATTGAATATGTGGGATGAGCCAAGTGCTGTTGTAATGCTTCCTATGTAACCTTCATTCCTCCTCGAGTCTATCTCAAGAGTTTTTCATTTGGATCATGAACACATTTCGAAAGTCTGAGGAAGCCGTCTGATCGGTCTTAGAATAGTACTTGTAAATGCATGAATTAAATACAGAGGCTTCCAAAGGAATCAATTATAATTAAATACCATTATCAAAATTGAAACAATTCTTCCAACTGGTAGTCAACCAACATTTGTATTTTGGAAATCCTGGAAAGCAATGTAGATGTGAGAACCAATGTATAAACATTCAAAGTTCACATTGTGATTAAGATATGTAATCTAGCAGCATACCTAACAACAATTTTAATATAAACTAATTTTGAAGTAGTGATGATAATATTTTGAAATATCTGCTACCCTTGTACTGTGACATGAAAATACCTGTCATTTCTACAAGAAACAAAGCCATATGCACTTCTAATACTACCATGTTTTACTAGTATTGCCTGACTTCATGAGTGAAAAAAAGATTTTCATCAAAGATTAATAGAATAAAAGATTTTTTTTTTAATTCAAGGTTCACAGATGCTCTGAAATTTCATGACTCCAGATGAGCAACTCCTGCTCCACAACTACCCCATCAGATAAGTCTTATCGGGGCAATTTTCAGATAAAGAAATCAAGGTCAGAAGCTGTAACTCGGAGTCATGTAACTAGAAGAGAGTAGAGTAGGAATTTGAATGTTGGCAGCCTAGCCCCATAGCCATTCTTACATACTGTGCTCCGCCACCTTTGCAAAAGGAATTTACAAATGCCGTCAGACTTCGTTTCCCAAACGTCTCCCATCTCAAACAATTCAGTTCTCCACCAAGTTGTTCACAGAAAAAAAATGTATCCACTGTGGTACCAAACTTGGTTTTCAAACTGACAACTCTTTCAAGCTGATACCTCAGCATAACAAAGAGCTACTCTGAGGCAAAAAAAGGAGAGAATGCTTTGTAGCATAATTTTAAAACAAAAAGAAGCCACCAATGGTGAAAGAAACAATGATCAGAGAACATTGAAGAGGTAGAAAAACTTGATTTGGATCAAGGAGAAGCAGTCAGTGACAGCCATTTCGGAAGCAGTGACATATAAACAAGCAAAGGTGTTGCATGCTGACCAGAAAGACATTCTGGACTGAATGCTTAAAAGAGACTTGTTGAAGGGTAGTAGGGGGTGGTTCAATAAATTTAAGAAAAGAAGTGTTTATGTACATGGGACATGTACTGTATATAAGAACTTTTAAAATGGCATCTTTGGGCATCTGGAACAGATCAATTTATATTATTTCTAATAGGTAAAAATGACTTGGTTTTCAAACAAATCACTTCTCGAAAGCCTTCCAGAATGAATTAAGTTCCAGAACTGAGGTTCCACCGTAAATCTCTCTCTTCTCTATCTCCCAGGCTTTTAATTTCCCACTCCTCAGTGAGCATTTTGTCCATAGGAATTTTCCCTCCCGAAAGAATAGCTTCTTGCTTTTTCCTTGGGACTTGTGAAAGTGGCCTCAAATTTTCTCTATTTGAAGACAACAGTAAATGTATGATCTATATCAGCTAAACATCTTCACTGATACATACTTAGCAGAATTAAAATTTATCATTAGCCCCTTTCTCTCCCAAACTGGTCTTCACCTCTTTATTGTAATTAATGGTACTCCCATCCCCTTAACTACCAATTTTCAGAGCTTCCATTTTCCCCACTCTCGATTCATGCTGCCACCTATATTTGGTTTTGAAGTTACTCCGACTCCAGTGTCTTAGGAATATGACTTCCTCTACTCACGTTGTAACTCTACCATTCATTAGAAAGACATCAGCCATCATTATTAGTCTGTCTTCCTTCCCTTGTTTACAATCGTACCCTTCTCTACCAGCCTAATCCAAGACTTCTTAATCCTGCTTCTTTACATTCCATTCGTGGTAGAGCAGCTAGAATGATACTTTTAACATATAAATCAGTGCAAAGTATTTTCTCTGTCCTTAAGCATGAAAAGCAAAATCTTTTCCATGCCCTCAGGACCCTACATTACTTTGCCCCTGGCTCCCTTTCCAACTTCATTTCCTACTTTGTTTGCGCATTCTAGCTGCTCCAGCCAGGCTAGCTTTCTTGTTTTCCTCAAATACGTCAAGTATATTCTGCCTCTGGCCTGTTCTAATTGGTGAAACTCTTTACTTAGATTTCCCATGGCATACTTGATCATTTGATTCAAGTCCAGGCCCAGATATCCTAAAATGTTCTCTCCTTATTGCTCTTTCTAAAAAACTCTTTACCCTTTCTGGAAAAAAAAAAAAAATTACACACACCACTTTAACTTTTTTATATAACTTATCACTACCTGAAATTACGCTGTTGCTTTCATTATTTCTAGTCTCCCGCATTAGGGTTTACACTCCATGAGACAGGGGCTGTGCATGCACACTGTCCAAAATCATCCCTGTTTTTCGTTTTTTATAGTTTCCATCTCTCACTGACATTATGCTTTTGTATTCATTTTCCTGTCCTTTCCCATTAGGATGTAAACTACAGGAAGGCAGGGGCTTTATTTTCTTCATTTCTGAATCCACACTACACAGAATGGCGCATTTGTTGACTGACTGGGTGAGTTTATTCCCTAAAGTACGGCACTGATTGAGTCACTATTTTTAGTCCCCAGACTTTCAGTCAGTCTTCACTAGGTTCAAAAGGAGCTCCAAACTATGGATCCTGGCTCATAGCCAAATCCAGCCCTTTATTCCTGCTCTAACATAGCAGCCTTCAAACTGGAGTGTGCACCAGGAACTATATAGACAATTGGTTTTAGGATAATTCATTTCCAAAATCTCAACTAGCATGTGTACTGTCCTGAAATTGATGGACTTACGAAAGTGCCTGAGGCAAAGGCTATGAATTGTTCTCTTTGCCCACACCTTTCTTAAGACAACTGCCTTTTCTCTCTTTTCTCCATCCAGCCTGAGTGGTGAGCTGAGGTGTGCTGCCCCCACTAGTGATAAAAGTAATAATACCAATCGAGGCAGCAGACAAAAGGACAGTCTATGTGTTTGCACAGATGTTGAAAAAGTGAGTGATTCTAGTGACTTAGCAAAAACCTTTTTGCTAATCAGAGGTTTCCAATTTTTTGCCTCCAACTGGAGGACATAATCCAATGGTCCTATAAACAATTTAAAAATCATTTGGGGGATAAAATGCTATGTAATTTTTGGCACATTGCTCAAAAGGAATTCAAAGGATTGAATGATATTGTGATAATAGACTTCTATTCCTGTCTACTCGTTGTGAATAGTTTCTTAGCATATAAGAAAAATAAAAAATGATAATAAAGTGATGCTGAATATTATCTCACTTGAGCAATAAATAATATTGATCCATAGGTATATAAACTGATTTTTAAAAACCTAAATCATGTCTAAAAGTAATGTCATAATAAAATTTAGCTCATTAATATTTTCTCAAATTCATAATATATTATTTTTATCAGTTGGGTAGTACTAATAAATAACCAATGATAAATCAGTGCAAAATACATTTTAATATAACCTTGTGATCACAGTAGTTTGTTGAAATCAATTTACACACCTTTTTGCCAGGGAAAAATTGTTTTTAAGCATTAAAAAAATCAATAAATGACTTTCAAGCATAGAAATATATAAATATTACATTAGGATAAAATTCTATCAAACTATACTGCTGGTGGGAGGGCAACTGAGTTCAACCACCTTGAAAAACCGTTTGGTAGTATCTACTGAGCCGAGTATATCTACCTATGACCTAGCAGTTCCATATGTACGTATACTGTATTCACCAAATGACATGTACACATTTGTATAGCAGTTTAATTTCTAAAAATCCAAAGCTGGAATGAGAGCAAACAGCCATTAATAGTAAAACAAATAATTTGTGATACAGTAATATTATATATTAATGAAAATAATCCAATGATATCTATACATAATATGGCTGAATTTTACAACATAAGGGCCCAGCCACAAAACCAGTGTATGTTGGCTTATGGAAATAAATGAAGACCAAATGAGAACAGGCAAAGGCTAATTATTCGGTGCTCACTTATAGCAAGGGGGTCAGCCACCATCACCTGAGTTTTGGCAGAGAGAGACAAAAGCAGGCAGAGGAGCAGAAAAGATTAGTAGTAGAAAAAGGAAGGGCTTCAGGTGTGCCCTGATTGGAGGCCACTGGCATGGGGTATCTGCGAGTAGGCTAACAAGAAAGATGTCTTCTGTGATTGGTTAGTGGTGCATATTTGGCTTTCTCTAATTGGTCCTAAGTTGGAAACAAGGACAAAAATTTGGAAAGCTGTCAGTGATTAATCAAGTCCTGGTCATTTGAGGCTAACTGTAACAGGACCCCAGCCTGAGGTTTTGGGCTGGTTTTCAGAACCAACCATGCTCTTAGGCCTTTGAAACTTTCCACCCCACTCCCTGACCTCCAGGGAGGTATGAGGGATAGCAGGTTGAATCAATTGCCAAGGGCCAATAATGTAACAGTCATGGCTATGTAATGAAGCCTCCATAAAAGCTTTAAAAGAATGGGTTCAGAGAATTTGGGGGTAGGTGATCCCTTGGAGAAAGTATAGAAGCTCTGTACCCCTTTCCCTGGACCTGTGCATTATTTCCATCTGGAAGTTCCTGAGTTATATCCTTTTATAATAAATTGGCAATCTATTAAGTAAAATACTTCTCCCAATTCTGTGAGCCACTCTAGCAAATCAATTGAACCCGAGAGGGTCTTGAGAATTGCCAATCTATAAGCCAGTTGGTTAGAAACACAGGTATGAGGATTTATATAGAATTTCAATATCATAACCTGGGGCCCAACATTTCGATTTTTTGCAAACCGAGTCCTGAAGCTGTTTTGGAAAGCTTAACTTTGCCCTTTGGGGCTCTGAAACCACCTGCAGAGCAAGCAGCCTTCCTGTGCTGATTGTACTGGTTGATAAATTGTACCCACTGTGTGGTTGATAAGCAGCACCCCCTGTACTGGAGCTGCTCAACCAGATACCGGGACTTTGATAAATGCCTAACGGTGTTACTCATTGTTCTTACCATTGAAAGTCCATTTGCCTCCACCAATCAGAAAATGAGTCATGTGAGTTTATAACCTCGTTTCCCTAGCAGCCTTTCTCTTTCATGATCATCATTTGCAATTTATTTCTTTTAAATTTCCTTCCTCCCTTCCCATGACCCCATGTGGAAGCCTGTCCTTGGATCATATGGAGGGCTACGTCCTCTGATTTGCAAATCATTCACTGTACAAAGTATTCACCCAAATATTTCCAGTATGCACCTGGCACCATACACAGTGATTACAATATAATTGACTATATTCCCTATGCTGCTTTTTACATCCCGGTGACTAATTTTTAACTACCAATTTGTAATTCTTACGCCCTTCACCTTTTCCACCCAGCTCTCTATCTCCCTCCTCCCTTCCATCTGGCAAGTATCAGTTTCTTCTCTGTAGCCATGATTTTTTTTTTCTGTTTTGAATGTTCATTTATTTATTGTTTTTTAGTTTTTACATATAAGTGAATTCATATGATATTTGCCTTCCTCTGTCTGACTTATTTCACTAAGCATAATATCCTCTAGGTCTATCCTTGTTGTTAAGGATGTCAAAGTTCATTCTCTTTTATGGCTGAGTAATATTTCACTGTATGTATGTACTTATTTATCTACATAGGTTGCTTCCATATCGTGGCTATTGTAAATAATGCTTCAATGAATATAATGTTTGTCTACACTAGATATTCCAAGAGTGCACACATACATACCAACAAAATATTTTTTTCTACTCTGCAAAATTCAAGCACTAGGAAAAGAGAAGGAGAGGAACAGGAACAGAAAAAATATGAAGTGAGAAGCCAACTTCAGATAAAAATTAAATTATTGTTGTAAAGGGCTTATTAGCTCCTATCTGCAAGAAGAGGAGACAGTGTTCAGATGTAGGAAAACACATTTTGACATATATACACACACAAAATTAGAGAGTGTCCTTGACAATTTTATCTAGCCATAAAATTTAAAAGCCAGGGTTTTTGAACCCTGAAGTATAGAAATGAAATTGAAGAGGGGTCTTCTAATGAAATAAAATAATCTCTCTGTTGTAGACAAGACAATCTCTTCATGAGAGTTTCTTCCCATTTTGTTCCAAAGGAGCGATCAAGTAAACATCTTGCTAATGTCAAAAGTTCCCCTAGTAGTCACTGCAGTTTCAAATTGTCTCTGGGAAATGTCATCAGTCAGAGGATATGTAAGCATTACATTTACATTTTTCTCTTTATTGAATTTATTGGGGTGACACTGGTTAAAAAAATTATACAGGATACAGGTGCACAATCCTATAACACATCATTTGTACACTGTATTGTGTGTTCACCACCCTAAGTCATGTCTCTGTTCATCACCATTTATTCTCCCAATACCCTCCCTCCTCTACCTCCCCCACCTCTACCCTCCCCCCAGCAATCATTATATTGCTGTCCATATCCATGAGTTTTTTCTCTTTTTTTTTTCTTTTTGCTCAATCCCTCTACCACCCTCCTCAACACACCTCCCTGAGCTGTCAGCCTGCCCTCTATCTATGAGTCTGTCTCTATTTTGCTCATTAGTTCATTTTGTCCATTAAATTTCACATATGAGTGAAATCATATGGTACTTTTACTTTTCTGACTGGCTTATAAAACGTTAAGGAAACAGGGTTGGGACCTGAAAGAGTTGCAGCTTTAGATTGAGAAGTTCCAGAACTGCAGTGAGGTTGGTACTTGTGCAAACTTGTGTCTCTGGAATTTGCCTTGATCAGACCGCACACAAACCCCCTGACTCTGGTCAGATGAAGCTAAATAAATCATTTCTCACAAGACTGAAGGAAAACTCATTTGGAAATGGTGACCTAAAGCATTTTTACCCACAGAACACCGTGTGAGGACACCTGAATTCCTCCTTCCTCAGCACTGGCTCAAGGGAGGGCTTTCCATGTCTATTTCTGTCCCGTCCTTACAGACTGTTCCTCACATAGACTAGAAAAGAAGATTATGGACTGTCCTGCATAGCTCAGTGGTTGAGCATTGACCTGTGAACCAGGAGATCATGGTTCATTCCCGGTTAGGGCACATTCCTGGGTTGCAGGCTCCATCCCCAGTGGGGGGCATGCAGTAGACAGCAAATCACTGATTCTCCCTCATCATTGATGTTTCTATCTCTCTCTCCCTCTCCCTTCCTCTCTAAAATCAATAAAAACATATTAAGGAAAGAAAGAAAAGCAGATCTTGGAAGTAAATACTGCAAGGCAAGAAAACAGTTCACCAAGAAGCAAAACTTATCTGGTCATGGGACTAAAAATGTTAAGATAACTTATTCCTAAGTGAAGAAACAAAACAAAATAACCCAAATGCTGAACAATCACAATGAAATATTAATCAGAGCTTAGTTCAGCATAAAATTAACCTCCCATCCATGGCCAGCATGACACCTTGAACACGTAAACAGATAGAGATTTGAAGGGTCTTCAATGTGCCTGTGATTCCTAAGCCTTGTGTTCTGCTCCTACAGTAAGAGTGTCTGCTGAACGTGGTGGAAGCTCCATTTCTGTTAATAGCCTCCAGCCAACAAACACACCTGAAGGGAAACCAAGTTGGGTTGGTTGGCTCATTGTTATAGGATTTAGGCTTGCGTTTAATCTTTCAAGGAGGATTCAAGGAAGTGCAGTTTTGCTCTGGATTGAGAGCCCTCACAAGCAGAGAACATTCCATGGTAGGGTTTCTTTTTTGTTTGTTTGTTTTTAAATATATTTTTGTTGATTTCAGAGAGGAAGGGAGAGGGGGAGATAGAAACATCAATGATGAAAGAGAATCACTGATTGACTGTCTCCTGCATGCCCCCAACTGCGGATCGCGCTCTCAACCCAGGCATGTGCCCTGACTGGAATCGAACTGTGACCTCCTGGTTCATAGGTCAGTGCTCAACCACTGAGCCACACTGGCCAGGCTTCCATGGTAGGGTATCTTAATAATTTTTGTCTAGAAGGTTAAACTTTAACCTTCGCCACCCACAGGTTGAGAACCGCTAGCAGGGTCGCCTAAGACCATCGGAAAACACAGATATTTACATTCCGATTCATTAACAGTAGCAAAAGTAGTTATGAAGTAGCAACGAAAATAATTTTATGGTTGGGGGTCACCACAACATGAGGAACTGTATTAAAGGGTTGTGGCATTAGAAAGGTTGAGAACCACCTTTAAGGTTAGAGGAACCATATGGAGCTAAAGATAAAACTGATTTTTAAAAAAGGAGCAGTCACTTTATTAGCCGGGCGAGGCGGCTGCTTGGTCATATTCCCGGTTTGTATGGTGCTATTTTCTTGTCTTTGCTCTGACAGATGATGGAAGGGAATTATTTTTGTCTTGCTCAGTCACCGTCACAGAGTGGACTGGTTTGATGTGCATGTTCTGTGAAAGCTTTTAGCTTCAACAGAGGAATACCAAGGCCTGTGGTCAGAACCAGATCAGCTCCAAGCTGACTGAAGCCAGGAGCTGATTTGTTCTTTCTCATTTTGAGCAAAATTATCTTAATTTTCTTTAAAAAAAAATCATAGGATTCCTATGAGGATAAAAATAAATAAAACCTGTAAGGGGACTATCACAAAGTTTAAAATATATACTCTTCATAAATATTTGGTAGTGTTATGATGACCATTTACTATTGCATTGAAAATATGTTTGTTCCCCTCGTGCCGAGGACACTCTGAGGGCAGGAACTGGGCTTTCCTTTACTTTGTATGCCCTGCACCACTACACAAAGTTAACTGTTTGTGAACATGGGCTCTGGAGTTGGATTCTTTGCTCTACTTCTTAACTATCAGTGTGAGCTTAGGTAGATTACATCACCTCTCTGTGCCTCCGCTTCTTTATTTGTAAAGTAAGGGTCATAATAGGGCTATGAAGATGCAATAGTGAATGCATACAGAATATTTAGAACAGTGCCTAAGACATTTTAATGCTATATATTCACTTCCATTGTGGTCAGAGGTACTACATAAATATTTAACTGAATCTATATACTAGGGTAAATGCAGGAGTAGGAGCAAGAGACAAAATATATGCATAGTTCTTATCTATCAAGCACAGATATTGGGATGACATGTCGAAGTATCTCTCTAGCTGCTTTGTGGAGAATAGACCACCAGGAAAAGGATGTGAACAGAGACTTCAGCCCATATCCTATTACTGTATCTGATACAATACAGGAGCATACAAGTTCCCCCCCCTGCCCCCCCCAGAACTGTCATACAGAGGCTCATGTTGATTACACAGAACTTGGAAACCAAGGGTTGAAATACCAGGCATTAGTATTTAATCCTAGCTGCCTTTTCTCATTTCCCTAAACATACTCATTTGTTAGATGATATATCTAAATAATTTCAGTATGTTCAAATTGGACATTTAAACCAAGTTTTCTGTAAAGAGTGTTTCCTAGAAATATTCCAGAATGTAGTCTTATTATTTTTAAACTATATCTTAATAAATAACTGAAATATGTTTTTTAAAAACATATTTTTATTGATTTCAGAGAAGAACAGAGAGGGAGAGAGAAACATCAATGATGAGAGAGAATCATTGATCAGCTGCCTCCTGCATGCTCTACACTGAGAATCAAGCCCACAACCCAGGCATGTGCCTGGACCTGGAATTGAACCGTGACCTCCTGGTTCATAGGTAGGTGCTCAACCACTGAGCCACGCCAGCTGGGCAATAACTGAAATATTTAAGTACGATATCTATGTAATCAATAGGAAGTAAACTATTTTTATAAATATTGTTAGACCTCAACCTAAAATCATTTTTCATAACATTAAATTTAAACATGCCTTTTTATTCATATACTTTAGTAGCATTTGTAAAAACCATTGTGTATGCTTTTTTTTTTTTCTCATTACTGTTTGATTTCTGTCCGGGAACTTTTATAAAAGCCAAGTTAAATTAATATTTAGAACACAGGATAAAGAACCAGTCTAGAAAAAGATTTATGAAACAGAATCATAGTACTAAACAGCATACACCTGTGCAATTACATTTTCAAACTTATGTTTGGGTTGTTTTCAGAGCAACCTTAGCGTCTGATTTGATTATTGACCATTTGGCTATCTCAGACAGCATTTCACTTATCTGTTCAACATATTCCATGTCCCTGGAGATGCCAGAGGAACATGTATTAGGGCAAAAAAAAATCATTTCAAAGACCTGTTCATTGGTTGACTGAGGGGAACATGGGGGGGACATTATTTTCTCACATTCTCGTATGTTAGATGCTCTAAGGTCAAAGCCCAGAGTCTGGCCACTCTTTGGGAGAATGTAGCCAGAGTTTTCTAGACGCATTAAGAACATTCAATTTATCTTAATGAAATTATACAGCAGGCAGGCAGGGATATGGACAAATGATTGGAGCTATTTAATTCAAGCAATCTGTAGCAATTTCTTTAAAAAGGAAAGGACTCCATGAGGGTCACAGGCGTGTGTAGAGAGTGTCTCTGAGCCTCTGCAAGTAATTGAAGCAGTGTTCTCCAGAGCCAGGGAAACACTGGAAAGGAAACTATGCAGCCAGGTGAGCAGGAGAGATAACTTCGCTATCCTTATTATTCCAAACAAACTGTCTGAGCTTGGGCAGATGTGAGTTTGCTGCAGAATGCATAACAGTGTTATTTTGATTTGTGGTTCTCATGGCTTAAAAATACTGTGATTTGTTAGGATACAAGTGAATAATTTAACTTATTTTTTACTTCCTTTCAATTATCTTTTTTTTTGGAATTACATATACACACATAAGATTACATTAAGCTTTTAAAATTAATGAGGAAACTATACACTGAATCTCCAAATACACAACTGCCTTCCTAATTTATTTCCTAAACTCACCAGATAAGGTATCTTATATGCTTATATTCACATGTCAATATTTTATTTTACTGAATAAATGTTCAATGTAACCTTGTCATTTTCAAGAAAAGAAATGAAGGGTAGTTGTGTGTGTGTTTTTTAAACACCACAAATGCTAAGCTGAGTAGTATGAGTTTACTTTCATATTAAAAGCATTACCCTGAATTTATAATCAGTCGTTAAGTTTTATTGGTAGAATATTATAACATATTCAGTTGGTTTCATGCAAGAGTTCATCATTTATTCCAGGAACTAAATGAGTCAAAGGATATTTCTCTGGGCTAAAAGCAGGGCTTACCAAGAAACCCTAAAACTAAGTATCACAATTTACTAGTCAATGGATTTAATCTACAATTATTTTATTACTAAGAATTCATTTACTCATTAAAACTATATATAAATTACCATAGGATGCAGAAAGGGAGATGTATAGTGAATATTGGTTCAAAATGAGTGAAAAGGTCTTTTAAGTCAGGGATTTATTTTATCCAATGATAGTGAAACTGTTTCTCATAATGGGGCTTAACTTCAGAGTGCCTGTGCCACTTCGAACAAAGCAAGCTTCCCAGCACGGCTGCCTCCTGGCAGAGGAGCTGAGTACCTGGCGGCCAGACGTGAGAGGCGAACACTTAACTGCGTGTTCTCTGATTGCTCTGGAATTTTAAACCATCTAAAGGTGTTACTGTCTGAAAATAGGTACTGTTTCTAAGTAGAAAAAGAAAGAGTAAAGCAAACATCAGGAGCATTCAAGCTTCACATAGAAAAGGATTAATAATGTTTGAAAAACAATTTTAAATCGACAAGACCTCTATTTTCTTTATCATTAAGTGAACAGACCAATCATGAGTATCAATCTGCAAAATATAGGAAATCTTTAGTGACCTGGCATGATTGACGTGGAGAATTCATCAGTTATTCACATTAATTTAAATGTTTTCATACACTTTGCTGATGAGTTCACACAATTAAAAATTCTAATATAATAATTATACTGAATATTTACATTATACCAAATATCATTTAGTAGTTATGATCCAAAGGCTTCCTTAACATCACAGGGTAAGCCCAGCCGGTGTGGGTCAATGGTTGAGAATAGACCTATGAACCAGGCGGTCACAGTTTAATTCCGGTCAGGGCACATGCCTGGGTTGCAGGCTCGATCCCCAGTGTGGAGTGTGTAGGAGGCAGCCGATCAATGATACTCTCTCACCATTGATGTTTCTCTCTCTCCCTCTCCCTTCCTCTCTGAAATCAATAAAAATATATATTTTAAAAAAGTCAAAATATGATTTATCATCATTATTGGTATTTCAGCTTTACTTCTAATCCCTGCTGTCTGTGTGTTCTAATCCCCTCAGTGCTTCCCCACCACTCAGGTTTCACACCCTCATGCTCTAGCTCTGGTCCTTATCATTTTACACAGGGACTCCGATGATAACACTTGTGCTGTTTCCCTCTGTGTAGAATCTAATCCATTACCAAGGCGAATTTCCCCAGAGCAGCATTAGAGTTATGTCACCCTCCTGCTTGAAAGTCTTCATGGCTCCCTAAAGCCAGTCTGACTACATTTCAACTTCCCTGGTCCTGGGTTCCAGCCTTTGACTTTCTACCTGTCTCTTGTTCCTTTTACTACTTTGTTGCTACTTGCTTTTCCCATTACAGCAAACGGACCCCATTTCCCTACCCCACACTCTGTGTTGTGCCAGTGTCTTTGCTCCATTGGGCTTCCTGACTAAGAGGCCCTTTCCAGTCCACAATGCTCAAATCCCCCTTTATCATGGATGACCCAATGCAAGTTACTGTATCTCCAAGAAGTTTTCCCAGAATCCTCCAGTCCACCAAGAGCTGTCTTTCTGAATTCTTTGCCTAGTCCTATAATTAGACAATTAGTGATATGTTGCATCAGTTCTCAAACTTTCTGAACTCAGACCCCTTTATATTCTTAAAAATTAGTGATGACCTAAAGAATTTTTGTTTATGTGGGCTGTATCTATCAATATCTGCCATATTATAAATTAAAACTGAGGAAAACTTTTGCACAATTTATTTAAGAAGAATAGTAAGTGCATTGCTTGTTAACAGAAATAACATCTTTATTTTTTAAAGTTGGAGTGAAGATAGTAACTTTTTTTCACATTTTTACCAGTCTTATTAATATCTGGCTTAATAAAAGACAGCTGTATTCTCATACTGTTTCTACATTTAATCTGTTGTGATATCACACATCATATAATTTCTGGAAAACTCCATTGTGTACTTGTGAAAGAATGATAGTAAAAAGAGTTTTCCATGGAATAAACCATGGGAAGTCACATGTGGTCACAATTATTCAAACATAGTTACCCTCTTAGTGGCTTTAAATCTCAAATAAACTTTCTCTCAACACTAATAATGGATATCACTTCCACAATGCCTAGTCTTAATTTAAGAAAAAAATAGTTCAATATTAGCATAAGCAAAAGCCACTGAGTTTACATCAATGTAGGACATTATTTTTGTTTTAAGTCCATAATATAGTCTAAATTCAAAGGAAAATGACCTTAGGCATTACTTAAATGACAACTAACTCTGTCTATTAATTGTCCGGACTATTCACTGTTATTATGGCTAAAAAGTTGTAGATTTATTAAAAGATATTATTTATAGTACATAGGCTTACTCTTTTTAAAAGTGAAAATTAAGTTCTATTTAATATTACTACTTTCAAAAAATACAAAATTAAGTATTTGGTATGATCACAGCACGTAACATACACAAAGAGATAAGTGATTCTATTAAACTGTTAGGATTATGGACAGTTTACTCCTCTACTGAAAATATTTTTAATGTTTTTCTTAAGTCAATTATTTGGGAGTTTGGCAATGCACTTACTATTTAATCAACAATTATTTAGCATGCTACTATAGAGCACATGGCACACTGGTGGGTAATCTTAGGATTTAAATTAAGTAAAATAAATAATCTAGCCCTCAAAAAGCATACATATTTTTATAGAAGACAAGGCAAGCACTCATGAAAGTTACATAAGGAATCTATACTAATAAAAGCCTAGATGGTCGTCAAGCTGTCATGCCGTCACAATCCATCACCAGGGTGGGCGGGGTTTGACGCTGGGTGTGTTGGCGCAGGGGCGGGTCCCTGCAGCTGCTCCATGCGGCTTCTGCTGGGGTTCCCGTGGCCCTGTGCATGGAGGTGGGACCCCTGACTCTGGCCTACTTCTTTGGGGCAATCCATCAAGGAGGCCCGGATGGGTGGGCAAGGCCTTCCTCTTTGGGGCGATTGATCGCAGGGCTCCCACACTGTGAGAGGGCACAGGCCAGGCTGGGGGGAACCCCCCCAAGTGCATGAATTTCGTGCACCGGGCCACTAGTAAGTAATAATACAAGATATATAGGCTCTGCTTTGGCAATCACTGTCATCATTTTATTGTAAACATTAGCTAAGATTTTCCTCTTCCCACAAGACTCTAAGGACAAGAATTTTGGATTTGTCCATTTCTACAATTCCTAGACCTATTACATCGTAAAAACATTGTATTTTTTTTTTAAAAATGATAGCATTTGTGGACAATTTCCTATGGGTAGAGACAATAATAGGTTGCAGGCTGGAATCAAATAGGTAGAGAGAAATATGAATGCATGATAAAAATGATGGAGGGGTAAACCCATGAATCTCACTGTCATTTATAAATCCTTATATTTCCAGGTGCATGCAGTAAAAATATTGTTATCATATGCAGAGGAAGGTATGTTTCATAGCTTCTTATAGACTTCTTTTATTTCATAGACATATAGATAGCATTTAAATAACAAGTAGCTAAGAGTAGCCAACATTTTTCTTAGAACTATATTAGGCACTGGACCAAGAGGTTTGCATGAACTATCTCATTTGCAAGCGAGGCAATGAAGGCTTTCCGAGGTTTAATGTCTTGTTCAAGGTCATAATGCTGTTAAGAGGTACAATTAGAAGTAAAATCCAATTTTACTGTAACATTAGTCTTGGTCTTCATGATGTCAAAGATATTTAAACATGTCTATCTACTTACAAAACCAGAAATCTTTATTTACAAAGACCATATCTTATTCTCTTTTATCTCTCTCTTGGTCTTTCCTTAATGCCTTGCAGAAAAGGAGTGTTTGTTGAATTTGAATTCATCTAAAACATGATGAAAAAGGTATCATGTGACTAGATAAAAATTAGGAGATGAATGGATAGCAGAATAAAAGGTACATTGGAAGGATAAAAATCTAAGAATCCATTGTCAAAGCCTAGATGTACTGCTGTTGGGGAAGGAGGGTTCAAAAACACCATCAGCAAAGTGGCCATTCTTATGATCTACCAGTGAGCAAACAACCTCCTAATTCTATTATCCACAGGTGCTCTACTTCCTTTTTCTAGGTATAGCGAGAGTTAATAGTAGCTATAACCACATGCCAAGACTATTCTATTCCATATTGATTAGGACAGTCAAAGAATGAGATAATTTTAATGCATAGGAATATTTAAAACTAGAATAAGCATCCAGCTGCCTTTAATGGTAGATATATACCTTTCTACAACTATATCACTACTGTTATAGTGCTATAATTTATAAATAATAAACTAATTGATATCCTGTATATTAATGACACAGAAAAAATATGAAAAATGATAATTATATAAAATATACTTCTGGGATTAACATCAAAAAATATTTCAAGGCCCTAGCCTGGTATCTCAGTTGGTTAGAGCATCATCTCAACACATCAAGGTGGCAGGTTTGATCTTGGGTCAGGGAGCATACAGGAGGCAACCAATGAATGCATAAATAAGTGGAACAAATTGATCTCTCTTTCTCTCTCTCTCTCTCTCTCTCTCTCTTTCTCTCTCTCTTCTCTCTCTCTCTCTCACTTTCTCTCTCTCTCTCTCTCCCCTTCCTCTGTATCAAAAATCACTTTAAAAAAAAAGAGATTTCATCTTTTCTTATGGTTGAGTAGTATTCCATAATATACGTGTACCACAATCCTATATGAAATAGTGCCATTTGTGACAACATGGATGGACTTGAGAATACTACACTAAGTGAAAAAGGTTAGTCAGAAAGAGCTAAGAACCATATGATTTTACTCCTATGTGGGATATATAACTGACAATAGTATGAAGGTTGCCAGAGGGAAGGGTGTGGGTGGGTGCAGTAAAGGGTAAAAGGGGCCAAATACATGGTGACAGAAGATGATCTGACTTTGGGTGGTGGGCACACAATGCAGCATACAGATCATGCATCACAGAAATGTACACTTGAAACTTATAGATCTTATTAACCAACTAGTGGCCCGGTGCACGAAATTCGTGCATGGGGGAGGCTCCTAACCTTCCAGCCTGCCCAATCGCTCCTAACCACTCTGCCTGCCGGCCTGCTCAGCCCCAACTGCGCCCCCCTCCGCTGGCCTGATCACCCCCAACTGCCCTCCCCTGCCAGCCTCATGGCCCCCAACTACCCTCCCCGGCTGGCCTCATGGCCCCCAACTGCTCTCCCCAGCCGGCCTCATGGCCCCCAAACTGGCCTCCCCAGCCAGAGGCCCATCCACACCAGAGTGACAATGCAAGCATTCCTCTCCTCCCCTCCCTCGGCCACTCTGTGCCCACTGCCCAGAAGTCCTCTGCAAAGCAAGGTGACAAAGCAAGCATTCCACCATGCTGCTCATGCTGCCCGCTCTTAGTGGCTGCCTCCCTGGGACTGGGGGACTCCGATGGGGCTGAGAGGACTGGGCACTGCCTTCTTGTGGCTATGGGTGCTGGCATCTTTGTGACGGAGTGACAGTCAATTTACATATTCCCCCTTTATTATATAGGATATCATCCCATTAAATTTAATTTAAAAATTATGAAACAATAACAACAAAAATACATTAATTTTATAATATTTGTTAAGTTTCAATTATGGTTTTATCTCCAAAAAGAGTTTTAAACCTATCCTAAAATTAGCCAAATAAGATAATAAAATGCGATCATTATTCTCACAATCATGACTCCTCCATCATGCTCCAACAATTTAATTAAAAGATGGGTGATAAATCTTATGTCAGCAGATGTGAATATGAGAGTGAGCAGGGAGCCAAGTCAATGAGCCAAAATACAGGATGACACAACACTGTTGTAATAATGTCTTTGTTGTATAAGCAAATGCTATTTTATGTCTTATTTGCATACAGAGATTTCATTTATTGATTCAATTTTAGGATAGTCTTGGGTTATAGGCATAATTCAACAAAGAATTTGAAATAGAGAAGAGAGAACAATACAATTTAGATCGATTCTATTTTTGTTTTTAAAATGGAATTGATTCTTCATATTTAGATGCAAATGTAAGCATGAAACTTATGTTTAATTTTATGAAAGGGATGACATATTGCTAACATGCTCTTTTAGATATGTACTAACAATACCCTTAAATAAACCTTTAGTGATACTGCTTTTAGCCCTATATTTTTCTCTCAAAATTCAAGTGTACTGCCATGACTTATAACCATTCCCATTAATATGTAGTTTATTTAATGTGTCTTTACAAGTCTACATAAAAAAAGAAAAAGACATAAATATTATGGAAACTGAGAGTATCCTTTGATAAGGAGAAGTGACTTGATGATATCCTAATCCAATTCAATTAATTAAAAAGAAAATTCTCTATAGTAAATGAGTGTATATATACACATACAATATCACATATATTCAATATAATATTGTATCTACATATTAATATATTATAATAATATGTTATTATATTAGTAGATATATTTACTACATTATATATATTTTCCTCCATTCCAGAGAATAATAAAGATTTTTAAGGGTGGTGATTATATTAATTTTTTTTCATTTCTTTTTTTCTCTTTTTAATTTTTCTACTTTTTTTTGTATATCACACTATAAGGATAAAATCATAACCTTGTATAACTTGAGATTATTATAAATATAAGAGCCAGCAAATTAAAAGCATATATCATTATGTAAAATACTTCTTTTTAAATGATAAAAGGTAATGATTATAAAACAATACTAAACAAATCATAAAATTAGAAAAAGAAGATTTCAAGATATAAGCACAAACATTATACTAAGTGAAAGAAGACAGACACATATTGTATGATTCCATGTATATGAAATCAGCAGAGTAGGTAAGTACTTGGAGACTGAAAGGAGATTAGTGGTTATCAAAGGAGGAGAAAAGCAAGAGTAGGAAAAGACTGCTAATGCACATAGTATTTTTTTTGGAGTGATGGAAATGTTTTTGGAATTAGATAGTCGTGATGGTAACAAAACTACAAACTTAGTAAAAATTATTGAATTATATACTTATAAAGGGGTACATTTTATTGCACATGAATTATATACCAATTAAAAATCAAAATGAAATTTAAAACTGTATCATCCCTCATTTATTTCAAGATGACACACATCCACTATTATGTGCAACATTGATAGAAATCTGTTATTTATGTTTCAGGAGAAAAAAAAAACAATCAAACAAGCTCAAAACTTGGAAATATACAATTGAAGGTGAAATAGTGATATAGCTCCTGTTTACCGATGATGTTTAAACATCTTTTTATTGATTTCAGAGAGGAAGGAAGAGGGAGAGATAGACTTATCAATGAGAGAAAATCATTGATCCATTGATTGGCTGCCTCCTGCATAGCCCCCATTGGGGATCAAGCCAGCAAGCCAGGAATGTTGCCCTGACCAGAATCAAACCATGACCTCTTGGTTCACAGGTCAGAGCTAACAGTGATTTAATGTGATGTTTATCAACTGTGTATTATGCGGTATTAATTGAAATACAAATAAAGTCTTCCTTTATGGTATATGTCATTGAATTTGATCATTTTGCCAGGAAGTACAACTATCTAATAGCTGTGTGCAAACCCTAAATGTGAATGTTGTAGTTTTGTTTGTTTTTTTTACTTCATATTAAATACTAGGGGCACAGTACACGAATTTGTGCACCTTGAAAGGAACTGTGGGCCATGAGGCTGTGGTGGGCACAGGGGTGGGTCTGGCCCATCCTCCACGCCCCCGCCTGGTCCCTCCCGCCACAGCTCCTGATATCCTTTCTGCCTGCAGCCGCTTGCACCTGCTGATGGCGCTGAGCGAATGGGGCCGACACCCACCATGTTCCATGTGCGCCCCCTGGTGGTTAGCACACGTCATAGTAACTGGTTGATTGTTTAGTTGTTTGGTTTGGTTGTACCACCATTTGGTCTATTTGTGTATTAGGGTTTTATATATATAGATTAGGAAGCTCTCACAATCACTTAGAGTTTAAGTTGTTATCACCTTAGCCTTAACGTATGTGTGTGCATGCGTGTGTATGTGTATATATGTATATATGTAAAACCATGCTTGACTGTGTGTACCTGTGTGATTGTCAATAGAATAGGGAGGAATGGTGTGGAAGTTGGCTTGATGATTTTGATGCATACAAAGAATACTGAACTAGTAAGTAGGAGTTTTGAGTTCTTATTTCAGTTTTGGGAATAACTTTTTATGACCGTACAGAAATCAATTTACTTCTTTGTTCCTCAGTTCTTTACCTATAAAATAATGGAATTGGAAAAAGGTAAATTATGGCAAATAGGTATAATCTCAAGTGACAAATCTGAGCTTCTGGTGAGGGTCCCTAGAGTTCTTTGTTCAGAAAGTCCAGGTTCCCAATGAAAGTACAGTATAAATTAGTGACATTATTCATTGTTATAAGGGACAGAGGGAATCTAAGCATCACTACTATGAAGTAGAGGAATTTTAGAGACCTTTATATTTCTAAGTTTTGTTAAGATTTTTGTCCAGTTGGTATACAATTCAACCAATTTTATTAAAAAGAACATAAAGTTAATCATCTCACCCCTTAAAATTAAACTTAAATAATATAAACATTCCAACATTATATCTTACTGTTAAAACCATAGACTCATTTGGAAATATCTTATTTGTAGTGGATGGTACCTGTTTTTATATTTTGTCTGATTGTGTATTACTCATCATTTTTATTATTCAACAAACATTGAGTGAATAGTGAGTGGCCATATTTCATAGGATTAATTGTCTAAATATAACCTGTCTAAAGATGAAGCATTTTTTGTCTCCCGGTTAATGGTCGTGTGAATGTGAGAGAACACTTCAAGTAATGAATAGCAGAACAGAGTTTCATGGAGAAGCCAAATGCTTTCAGCTCCAATTTATAAACCTACACACTTTAATTAAGAAAAGTAATCTGCATGGTAATAGAAACCCAAACCATTTTGGGGGAAAATAATCACCTGCCATAGTACCAAGTGGCTATGTATGTATCAAAAGAAATACAAAGAGCCCAAATGTAATATATTGTAAATGAATGATGCCAGGGAACAAACAGAGTGAGAAGCAACAAGGGAAGCTAGAAAACAAAGTAAAATTGTCGGTTATTAAGGTCAGGTGAGAACAAGAAGTTGAAATGAATTCTGTATATTGGTTGGCAATGCGTTCCTTTGTAATTGTTTTAATGGCCATTATATGCTGAGTACATCAAGGACAAAATATAGGAAATATATATCAATTCTAAGATCAGCAAAGCATTTCTGATATACTAGATGAGGATGAATCAAATTCCGTTAACTCAACCATGAAAGTCATTAACAAAAGGTAACTATAAAAATCTATACTAACCTGACCTCTTTATATACTCCTCTGAAGTCCCCTAAAACTTTTTTTGGATAATTTTACAGAACAGAAAATTCTGGGAAAGTACTAAGAATATAGTAAAATTTTCGAATAATAAATTTCTTGTGTAATATACTGCATAAATGTTTGGGTTTGAAAACACTTGATTAATAAAAACTCCATTGCAATCTTACTCTAGGCTGGTGTTTGGACAGCCTACAAACTTGCTTTCAAATTCTACAACTAATAATGAACCAAGGAAAATGGAACATTTGGACATAGTCTAGAGTCAGGAAGACAAAATATTCATACTAAATATAAGAGAGTAGAACCTGAGTAAAATGTACATCTAGTTTATCCACCAATCTTCCTTAAATTAGTCCATCATCCAGAGGTGTTACTCCTCAGTGGAGCAAGTTAGTGGGGGGGGGGGGAGGGTGCGGGGGGGAGAGTATGTTTGCCTTTGGCAGCATTTATATCTCCTGGCAGCTGACAGAGCTGGATCAAAACTTCTGAAACTTTGTTAAAATAATCTACTACTGATGTTTCATGTCCCAGTCTCTTTGTTGTTGTAGATTATTTATTTAAGATATAATTAACATTACTTAGTGGGGCTTTTTTGGTTTATTATTAAAGAGGAATTTTAAAAGGATATGATCTATGATCAGGCTTAACCAGACTATACTATATTTCTGGAAACTGAGCAAATAAATATTTATTCTTGTATGAACTTTCTCAGACCAACTAAAGTGTTGATTTTTCTCTTCTTTGTGATAACAGTGGCTTGTTTATGATGATCTAAATTCCAAATTGGCAGTTAGATTGTTGATTGACTAAAAAATCCCAATGTTTTTGATTGAAGAAAAAAACAACTTTCAAAATGTGAAAACCATAAGAGAAAAGCATCTGTGGGACCTTTGGTGATAAATGGAGAACAAAGGACATAGAATAGGGCCTCTTGAGAAAATTAAATGTGCATTAAGTATGGAATAAGGTATAACCTGACTTCCACTAATCTGTTCATTTCCTTCAAATTCACTCCAAACTTGTGAGTAAAATAAAATCAGCTGCTCAGGCTCTTTGCACCCGAAAGATAGCTTCCTGCTATCCAATCTGCCGGTCTTCCGCCATCAGAGGCTCTTGATCAGGGTTGGCTTGGACTCCACAGGACTAATAAGGATAGCACCCTATTATTTTTATTTATGTGGATTTAATGTGCACTGATCTCCCATGTCACCTTCCACACTTACACTCTAACCTCTGATTAACTGGCTGCATTCACTAGTATTTTGCCCCAATCTACAATGGCCCTCCATCTACAGAAATACTTCTGCTATTGCCATAGGAATTCATGGTATGTCATAATTTCTCTGAATGTCCTTTCCTCCTATATAAGTTGAGGTTCAATTAGGTAAACAGAAACACTAATGAACAAAGGGATTTATTATATGGATTCAAACTTGTACATTTGTAGAAAGAGTCTATGGAAGGCTCTAGTCTCTGGATCTGAGGGTGCCTAACTGTCACTCTAGGTCAACAGGGCCAACAATTGGGAGGCAAAGCTTGAAGGGGAGAAAAAGAAGCAAAACCGAAATTCATGAGGACCAACCGGAACTTGTATATTTTTCATTGTCTCCAACTTTGACAATGCAGGCAATCTGCAAAAGGAGATGAGGAAACCTAAAACACCATTGATTTACACTTAATCCATGCCTGGACTTGTGCAACTAATCATGGTTGAACAAAAGACAAAACCATGCTGAGTGATTTAACTTCAACTTCATGGCTAGTAGCCTGAATTGGATTCCTTGACGTCCATACTACAGCTTTCTGGTCCCTGCCCTCTCCCACTCTCCTAGAATAATATTTTAAACCTACTCCTCTCTATTCCAACCTTTAACACTTTCTTATTTTCACTTCAAACTTCTGCTCTTGCTTCCTATTTGACTGAGAAAATAGAAGCAATGCAAAGAAAGCTTTCACAACTCACTACCCATCTACTCATCTCTGCAACCTGTATTCTTATGATCTCTTCCATTTAGAAGCTATAATCTCAAGGCTGAAACCTACACTTTCAATAAATCTCATCCATTTCTCTACTCAAAGGCACCGTTTTAGTAAGTTTTAATCCCCTTTCCCAAATTATCAATTTTTCTTTCTTTAATACAAACATACTTTTGCCTTTTCCATCTTAAAAACAACAAACAAAAAAACTTGTCTTGAGCACACATTTCCCTTCCAGCAATCTGCCCTCTTTGGCAGCAAAACTCTTTGAAAGAATTGTCTATAATTAGTATCTCTAATTCTCCTCCCATTCTTTTAGAAATGAACTCCAATTAGGCTTTAAATCCTGTCACACCAATGAATTGCTCTTGTCAGGGTCTCATTCACCAAGAGGTTATTCCTTCTAGGTATGTAATGTTTCAATAAGTTTTGTGAAAAGAAATATTCCTTTTCTTCTAGGATATCTTTTAAAGATGTTTCTGTAGCTAACAACCTTTCAAGATAGGAAGAGTGTCTCATTCTGGGACAAAAGTCAAGCATTATAAAAAATTAGATACTGCCCGGCCAGCGTGGCTCAGTGGTTGAGTGTCAACCTCTCAACCAGGAGGTCAAGATTTGATTCTGATCAGGGAACATGCAAAGGTTGTGGGCACATCCCCTGGTTTGCAGGAGGCAGCCCATCGATGATTCGCTCTCATCATTGATGTTTCTCTCTCTCTCTCTCTCCCTCTCCCTTCCTCTCTGAAATCAATAAAAATATATTTAAAAAATAGATACCTTAAATCCAGGGATTTCTAAAAGGTGCAGGAATGGTGGTTTCTATTATCCCCACATTTAATATACCAGTTTGTTGCCCATGCAACAACCAGGAGGATCCCAGAACATGATGACCATTGACTCAATCAAAACAAACCCTCAGTGGCATCTGCTAAGCCAAATGTGCTCTGTTTTTGCTAGAAGAGATCAATGTGGCCTCAGGAACATGGTATGCAGCCATTGATTTGGTGAATAAGTTAATTCCATTCCTATCATAAAAGAGTATCAGAAATAGTTTGCATTTACACAGAAAGAACAACAGTATATATTTTCAGTTTTGCTGCAGGACTATGTTCTCTCTCTCATTCTCTGCTGTAATACAACTCAAAAAGGTCTGTTTTGTCTGGTCATTCTACATGCTGTTAAATGCAGAATGTGTAGACAGAACATTGGTCCATGGCATAATGCCGATCAGATAGGATGCACAAAAGATGGCTAGAGTGCAGGAAATCTTGGCAAATTGGCAAGAGATAAACTCTATAAAGATTTCAAAGTCTGCTTCATCAGTAAAAATTTTAGGGGTCTAGTGGTCAGGGACATTCTGAACTATCTCATTAAAGGCAAAGAACAAATCATTGTCCTTTCATCTCTGTTATGGCAAAGGAAGCATAACACCATGCAGAACTCTTGGGATCTTAAGGCAGCATATTTCATACCTGGGAAAAGTATTCCAAGCTGTAATCTGGATAATACCAAATGTTGCCGGATATTATCACCTGTTAGATAAATCATTGCTCCATGTCACTCACTTTATTTCAATAAAACTCCATTGACATACACATACGATGAAAGAATTCGGACCTAAAATTAATTGACTGTATTTGGCACGCTGAAAGACCACTGGAAATGACATGATCTCGTGGAAACTCGAGGACAGCAGCCATACAGAGAGTGCAGCAGCTGGTGGAGCAGCAGGCTGGTATGGTGGGGTTATTCTTGAACAAAGATTTCAAGCATGTTATGAGTCTAAAGAGAAGGAAGTACAAATAATACCATGTTGTGCAAATAGCAGCTGGACTTGTAAATCAAAGGGCAATTCTTATGTGCACAACTCGCTGAAGAGGTTGCAGCACACTTACTGACTTTTTCAGTGAAAACCATTAGCATAGTCCTTTTGCCTATGGAAGAATGGGGTGAGTAGGCATTCTTACATCTTACCTTCCAAACCCAATTGAAAGGAAAGATTATAATTGGCTAACTGATTACTATGAAGGAACATATATATTTTATATTCTAGATGTAAAATTATTTTAAGGTTTATCTTTTGTGCTTAAGTTTTTGACTTGTTAGACTTTCAAAATACAGCATTATTTTTCTTCTAACTAGAAAGTTCAGTTTCTGAAGGAAAAACAAGCTATGTTTTATATTTATTTTAAAATTTTATTACATCTTTATAATGTTCCAGTACCAAGAGTTCAAGAAATATTTAGCAATTAATTTTTTAAGTTCCTGTTTAAAAGTTGGACTCATACAATACAGTAAAGTAGTACAGAACCTGGAGTCAAACTACAGAATTTTATTTTATTTTATTTTTTAAATTTCTTTATTGATTAAGGTATTACATATGTGTCCTTATGCCCCCATTACTCCCCCCCTCCCCAACAGTAGAATTTTAGCTCTTTGATTCAATGTGTGACTTTGGATAAGTTATTTAAGCACTCTATTTTTTGTGTGTGTTTTTTTAAAAAAATAATACCTACCCTGCAGAACTTTTACAGAATTAAAGGTTATATTTGTGAAGCACCATGCATTGTGCATGGAACACAGTAGTGTTCAAGAAATAGCAGCCACTTTTATCAGTTTTGCCTATTTTACAATGTATTTTAGCACTTGGTGAAGAGGGGAAAGCATCATCACTAGACAATCCACTCCCTTATTTTTGGAAACTTTGCTTATTTTCCATCCACACAAGGATAAAACATAACATGGATATCACTAAGTGATATATTAAAAACTACTTGATTTGTGTATGAAGTAATCTGCAAAGTCACTACATAAAATCTCCTACTCATGCATTGGCTGTAATATTCCTTGGGTCTTCCAGTTTCTGTTTGAACACTTCCACATACACGACTCCTCCCCCCTCAAATCTTCAGTTTTGGGAAAGCTCTTAACGTTAGAATATTTAATCTTTAAGGAGAAAACAAATTAGGAAGCTCTTTCTCTTCCTCCCATTGGCTTGCATCCTACCTTCTGGAATTGTATAGAGAAGCCTCTATTGTATACAAGACCTTCGAATAATAAGATGGAAATACTAGTAACATTGAAAAGCGAATGTTAACTGCCACATTAGTGTGATAGATATGAGGGGTGGACAGTCAGGAAAGACTTCAAAAACCAGCTTTTCTTAAGTTAGTTCTAACTCCTATTGCCCTTCATATCATCAATCTACCCAAATAGGCCTAGCCATTCACTATCATATTGAAAAAGGGTAAATAGCAAGGCAACCCATTTGGTTTTAAAGATAAAAGCTTTGGAAAACAATAGTTTGATATTTGTGTGTCAATATTTTCAGGTTAATTGCAAAAAATCAAGTAGTAGAAATTAGGTCAGAACATTGAAGGAAGAAAGATATAAAACAAATTATGAGAGTTAAAATAGAAAACAACAAAGTAAGAAAAAATATTCCCCAAATATAATAGGCAATGATGAAAAGAGTATTTTATTGCTGAGCTAGAGAAGAAGGGAAAATGAACAATCTATGCCCTACTAAGGAATGAGAAATTTATACATTCCTGCCCCTTTAGAAAAGATTCTGTGTTAAAGGGCCGGTGCACGAAATTCATGCACTCGGAAGGGGGTCCCTCAGTCTCACCTGTACCCTCTCACAGTTCGAGCGCCCTCGGGGGATGTTGTTGGACTGCCTGCAGTCGGACATCGCCTGAGGGGTCCTTGGTGCTGCCGCAGAGGTGGGAGAGGCTCCCGCCACCACGCTCCACACATCACCTGTGAGCAGGGTTTCTGGCTGACTGGCGCCCCCCTGTGGGAGTGCACTGACTACCAGGGGGCAGCTCCTCATTAAGTGTCTGCCCCTTGGTGGTAGTGTGCTTCATAGCAATCAGTCGTTTGGCCATTCGGTCGATTTGCATATTAGCCTTTTATTATATAGGATGATTGGCTGGATCATCCTCCAAGTATATTCAAAAGATGCAAGATTGAGGCTACAAGGAAAAAAAATTAGGATATCTGAATAGTATACTTACGGGACTACAGATACATTTGCATTGCTACTAGCTTCCATTTTGAGAAAAGGAATTTAGAATAAATTCCTGAAAATTAGTAAAAGGACAATAATATGTTTATCTTAGAAAATGTAGGAGAGGGAGAGAGGATTATTCTTGGAAACTACAGAATCTTAAAACCAAGTACAGGGAGCCCTTGCTTTGTAGAGTTCAGATATGCAACAGTTTCAGTGACCACATTTTAATTAGATAATACCCATCTCACAATGACATGCTTCCTCGTTAAAGTACTGCTTTATGTTAACCTGAACAAATGCATAAAGTACAAACTTAGCGGTTAGCTTTTTAGTCCACTAATTACTACATATATAATAGATGTGCATCATGATCAATGACCAATCGCATCTCTTCTTTCCAAGTCTGTTATAGATTACTATGCCTCTCTCATTCCGTTCATGCATAGACAGCAAAGTATGTACTTGTGTTGCTTCCTTGTCTCCCAGTGATAAGCCCACGTGACATGTTAGAAACATGGTAATTGAAAGAGGGAATTAGCCCATGAAGAGGACAGTGCAGCAAAGAAACAGAACGTGACAACGCGGAAAGTGAAATTCTAATGGAACATTAGCGGCGTTAGAGGAGAGAGAGCTGGCAATGGGAATGTTGACATGGCTGCTGCCCCGAAGACTAGACATGCAGCTGCAGGAGCTTCATGAAGGTGAGCTTATCCACACCCAGGACGAATGTGGTTGCGACAAAAGAAGTAACAGTGTCCCAGAGGCAGTGAGGCTGGCAAAATCTCCATTTTAAAGGAATTCTGCAAAAATAAATAAGTAAAGGAATTGCGGGGGATATGTCCTGACACTGAAAGTGCAAAAGGTAAATAAAATAGCGAATCCAAACTTAGGACAGAGGGGTGTGCTTCACCAGGGAAGAGAGAAGGTGCTTGTCCGTATCACAAACAATCCTGGGAAAAGAATTTCTGTTCAAATTACTTTTGATATGTTATTTTGCAAAACTGTGTACAAAAACATTAATTTTACTGGGTTCCATTTCCCTGTTTATTTATAAGCAACAGTACGAATTTTTTAAATTTTGAAAAAAATGTTGAAGATCAGGGAACAATCATAATTTTTCCCACTGGTGATTAAGATTGTTTTGCATGGTTACCGTTTACATAGTCATTTTTATGAAGAACAAGGTGCTCATACTTAACTTTACAAAAATAAACCTCTTTTCTACTAAGGAATGAGAAAGGGCTAGATATGTTAGATCTCAATTTAGTGAGCACTTAGATGTATCTCAGATAAACAACTCTTAGGGAGTTGTGCATTTACTGTATTTTCTATTGTGCTGGGAAATGTGGAGAAAACAGCATTTTCTTTAGGAGCTTTAGAAAATAATCATAAATCAAAATGAGCAAAATGAGGCAACTAAAGAACAATTAGGTATTGCATTCTATTAATTACTGATAAGGAGAGATGAATGTGATGATAGGTTTCTGGGGGAATTGGGCTTAGGGCAGACTGGGGATTTGAGTTATGATGCAAATCGTGGGAAGGCTTAGGAAAAGTGGAGAGGATTATTTTAGAAATGAGACACTTTGCATAAGCACAAGATCATAAGTGGCTTTGTCTCTGTTCATGTACCTGGTATTTCTAAGGCATGGAGTAGCAGTGGAATTTGCCAGAGTATACAAATAAATATTTGGGGCATGACAAAGGGAAACATAGATCCTCTGGAGCCAAATGCATTACCCTCTGGGGGTCAGTGGTAGGTTGGGACAAGGGAAGGACAAGATAGGATATCAGAAAATAGAGGGTGAACTTACCACTCTCCAAGGGCCACGCAGATACTGAAATCAAAGGCTAGAAAAACAGGAACTTAGAAAAACAGGAACTTAAAGAATAGCATGAACTTTAAGAGCACCAGTTTTGCTCCTTCAAATTTACACTCCATTAAATATACATATATATATATATATATATATATATATATATATATATATATGTGTGTGTGTGTGTGTGTGTGTGTGTGTGTGTGTGTGTATATATCTTTTTAAGGAAGGAATCAATTTGTAATTTCCAGTCGTATTTACCCAGTGACCTGAAGATGGCAGCATTGCACTCGTTCACTTAATTAAATGGGGGTAAAATAAGGGGATAAGACAGTTGAAAGAACTCAGCAAAAGTACAAGAAAAATGACTGCTCTATGGAAAAATGGATGGAATAATATGTCTTCAAAAGCTAGCTCATAGATGATACATAATTCTCTAATTAATGGGAAGAATGTCAAAGATAGTTCATCTAATATATCAGAACTAAAAGTAGGTCTGCACAAAGCTGCCTCATTTAATCAGGAATAAGATGTATAAAATAACATGGAAAATATGTAAACATCCTAGAGTCACAATGATGAAAAAGAATAAAAAGGAGAATGCTGTAAAAGATCAAGGAATAGAGACTTTTCCTACCATGTTTTATGTAGTAGAAAATCTTTAAAGAATATGAATTAAATTAAATAAAAACTGATGACAAACAACAGATAAGACCTGGCAAAAAATAAGGGAATATAAAGAAAAATGTTTTTTTCTGATGTATGGACTGAAAAAAATAGAACACAAAAAGTAACCAGATGTAATATGGTATAATTTTCCAGAAATGAAGTAACCAGATGTAATATGGTATAATTTTCCAGGAATGAACAAGAACTTATTCCAAAGGGCATCTTTTATTCCAACAAAAGTTATTGCCATTGATATGTATCCTAGCAAATAATTGAATATTTATAAAAATAAAAGACTTCTTCTTTATTATAGAAAATAAAAACAAATAACTTTCCAGCAGGGAAAGTCAAACTGACCTCAGACTTTTTCACAGTAACATTAACTGCAAGAAGGGAATGAAGCAAAGACCATGAAGGAAAGAAAAAAAGTCTGACTGTAGAATAAGTATAAATGCAAGAAGCAGATTTTTTTGAACCTGAAAGATCTCAAGTAACAGATCCTGGACAGCCCCCTTAGAAAAGAAAATATATATATATAACAACAATAAAATCTAGTGGATGGTAAAAACTCTCAGTCAACCAAGAGAATTCAGAAATGGAAAGCTTGTTTTAAAGGGCTGGTGTAGATTATTAAATCCATTTAAATCAAAAGTAAAGTTAAGCAATTTGAAAATGTTTGTTTGCACAACCAAATACAAACATTAAAAACATCACTAAAGTAAACATAACATAATATATATGACAGGATGGTCGAAGAAGAAATAAGGAAATGTGTAGCAATGCCAAGTATCAATCTTTCATAATAGAAAAATTAGCAACAGGCAGTTTCCTTTATTCTTAATCTCAGAGGTCCTTTTATAAAGAACTAGAGGCCCAGTGCCCGAAATTGTTCAAGGGTGGGGTCTGGCTGGCGTGGCCCCAATCGGGACAGATGGGGGCTGGGCCTGTTGGGAGGAGGAGATGGAGGGAGATTGGCTGGCTGGCTCACCCCAATTGGGACCAATCAGGGCCGAGCTGGCTGGGGGAAGGGGCCACCGGCAATTGGCCAGCAGGCCCCAACCCCAATTAGGGTTGGGGGGCCCATTGGGGGCAGGGCCAGCCATGGGGAGTGCTTGTGGGAGTTGGGCCGGCTGGCCCCACCCCCAAATGGGGTAAAGGGTGCCAATTGGGGGGTCAGAGGCCTGGCTGGATGGCCCTGCCCCTGACAGGGAGAGGGGGCCAATCTGGGGTGGGGCCAGGTGGGAGGAGGCGCTACTGGAGGTTGGCGTGCTGGCCCTGCCCCCTTCTGGGGTGGGGGGGTGATCAGGGTTGGGGCTGGCCAGGAAGAGGTGCTACGGGCTGATCAGGGTGGTGGGGGCCCATCAGGGGTGTGGCAAACCAGGGGGAGGGGCTGCAGGAGGTTGGCTATCCAGCCCTGCCCCCTATTGGGGTGGGGGGTGTGATCAGGGGCCGGCAGGCTTAGGGGGAGGGGCTGTGGGCCTATCGGTGTGGGGCAGGCTGATCCGGGATGGGGCTGGCCCTGGGGAAGGGAGAGGGCATTTGGCCATGTCTCCAAGAATGAGGACTTGGAGAATAAGGTTGAGTGAGCAAGATTTTTAGATTTAAAATGAACCACCTAATTCATAAAGCTTTATATACCAATGTTATTAATCAAAAAGTAATTTAATTTCCTATTTTCAAAGCCAGCATAAACAAAATGCAAAACCTGGTACTCAATTTTTACTCCTATGGTGTAAAGAACTGTGAAGGATTTAATAATACATCAATGATATATACGTACATATATAGTAATCAGAGTAAGCTGTATGCTGCAGAAACAAATGATCTCCAGTTGGGGTGGGAGAATCCCACCAGGGGTAGGCAGGCAGGGGGGAGGGACCTCGAGGTTGGCCAGCCGGCCCCACCCCCTGATGGAGCCGGTTTGCTGGCCACATTGGGCATTATAGTGACCAATTGTTATGGTTGTTATGGCCATTACAGTCACTGGCTTTATATATATATATAGGTAATAACTCATGATATTTAAAAACATTTATCTGAAATTTAAAATATGTTCAGTTATACCCCATTTTCTTTTTGTGTGAAATACAATTAACAACAAAATTTAATAGGATTTAACCTTAGAAGAACATAATGTTAACACAGTCTTCTCACATCATATTTCACTTTTCTTCTTCTGTTCAATATATGTGATTGGAAAAATACTTTTTATGTTTTGCAAATGTTTAGGTGGTTTTTTATTCTGTAAATGTTTGTAGTTTTAAATGATTTTTTCCAACCTAGAATTTTTATGTGGTTTGAATTTCTATGTTTTGTACAGGTAATATTTTCATTTATTAACAGTCATTACTTAAAGTAATGTATACTCATTGTGTAATTTTGGAACACAAGAAAGTTGAAAACAAGAAAAAAATCACTCATTCTATCATACAAAGACACCACAATTAAAATTGTGCTTCCTAGATTTTTCCAATTTTTTTCTATCCCTAAAAATTTCTTACATATAAATTTGTTATATTTTATGTAGATCATGCTTTACTCCACCACAGAATTAATTTTCTAGGCTATTATACACACTATATAAACATCCTTTAAATGACTGTATAATATTTCATATGTCATAATTTAGATTAAGTATACCTCATACAGCTTTTCAATTATACACCCTTGAGTGTTTTGTACATATATTTGTGGGAACAGAGATTGGTATGCTGATACTCAACTTCTTCCTTAACTATATTAACTTTTACCCATGAAATCACCATGTCTCCAAGAATGAGGACTTAGAGAATGAGGTTGAGTGAGCAAGATTTTTAGATTTAAAATGAACCACGTAATTCATAAAGCTTTATATAACAATTTTATTAATCAAAAAGTAATTTGATTTCCTATTTTGAAAGCCAGCATAAACAAGATGCAGAACCAGGTACTCAATTTTCACTCCTATGGTGTAAAGAACTGTGAAGGATTTAATAATACATCAGTGATCTATACGTACATATATAGTAATCAGAGTAAGCTGTATGCTGCAGAAACAAATGATCTCCAAAATATCAACAAAGGTATTTTTCTTGCTCACCACAGATATCAATTGAAGGTAAGATTCAGATATGCTCTGGGTCACCTTTATGCTAGGATCCAAATAAAGAAGCCTTTACCCATAACAATGCTCAGGAAAAAGAGACCATGTGAGCCATCGGGTGGCTTTTAAAAGTTCTGCTTATATTTATACTGAGGACCAAAAGGCAGGGATGTATGCAGATAATCTCCCCATAGAGAAGGGAATTGGAGTGAGGCAAAGCAGATTATTTGGCTAGAAAACTAGATTAGTCATGTGGACTGAATTGTGTCCCATTCATATATGGAAGCGCTAACCCCTAATACCTTAGAATGTTACTGAATTTGGAGTCAGGGCCTTTAAAAAGGTAATTTAAGCTAAATGAGACCATGTGGTGTGTTCTAATTCAATCTGACAGGTGTCTTTATGAGAGGAGGAGATTAGAACATACCTAAGGAAGCCAGGACCATGTGTGCACAGAGTAACAACCATGAAAAGAGGGAGTGAGAAGGTGGCTGTCTGTAAGCCAGGGAGAGAGGCCTCAGAGGAAACCAACCCTGCCTACACCTTGACCTCGGACTCCTGGCCTGTGAGAAAACACATTTCTGTTGTTTTAGCCACTCAGTCTTATATGACAGGCCTAGCTGACTAAGACAAGTATAGCATCTCTTTTTTTTTTTTTTAAATATGTTTTTATTGATTCCAGAGAGAGGAAGGGAGAGAAAAGAGTAACATAATGATGAGAGAGAATCATCAATTGACTGTCTCCTGCATGCACCCTATTGGGGATTAAGTCTGCAACCCACGCATGTGCCCTGACCTGGCATGTGCCCTGACAGTGACCTCCTGGTTCATGGGCTGACACGCAACCACTGAAACACACCAGACAGGGAGTATAGCATTTCTTCATGAAAATTTCTGTGGATATTTTATTGATTTTTTTTTTCCGCATCATGGAACCCAACTGGGAAATAGGCAAGAAAAAGAAAAAAGCAGGAAAACAAGATTATTTTGCCAACATTTTCTTATTTATGATGTAGAATTCTTTGACTGTTTATACAAAAACACCATATGTGCATGCACAAGTATATTTCTCACTATATTTATTTCTTATAAGTTGTTCACTGTGAAAAGTGGGGTCAATTTTCCAAGTTAGTTCATTGATTGCAAGTCATTATATGCAGAATTAAACTATCTCTACAATGAGAGTTTGATGTCATGTTGTAGGCAGAGTTTATTGAGTATCCATTCTAGAAAACTTTTAAAAAGGGAGTGTTGGGAGTGGGGTACATACATAATAGAAAACTAGATGTAGGCACATTTACCCTCTGGTCAATGAAGTTAGAAAATTCCAATATTTGAGCACACTGTAGAATAATTTTTAAAAAAATAACATTTGGAAAATATAAATGAGCTCTCTCTTAAACCTTAATATTTGAGGATTTACTAACTTCAGTGATATAGCTATTGTTTTCCTTAGAGGGAAAAATCACTTTAATAAATGAAAGGACCATAGTGTGTTAAAATCAAAACACCCTCTAAACCTCTGAACTATACAAAAAGAATAAAGTATAATAGAATACAATATATTACAAAATATACACATCTTGGCTGATAAATGTATTTCCTGGGAATTATTATAGATTTTTAAAATATTATACCTTACTCACTGTTTATATTGAATTAGATATTACTAACTTTTTTTCTTTAAATGGATTTTTTTTTCTTACACAAAGGCATAAAACCTATTTGAAAAATCATACAATTACTTAGTCATTCTTTGGGTAGAGGCTGCACTTTGGTGTGTTAAAAAAACTCACTTTATTCAGAATGGAATTTCTAAGTAGGAGCAAACAAGTATTATAGGAATAATTTTAAAGATATCTTTGAAAGCTTGATGTACAGAAAGCCAAAAAAATATCTTATTATGTTGTTAAAGTTCCAGAAGTTCTATGCGAATGAGCTCAAAATGTTCATCAAACTGAGTTATCCTTGTTAGAACAATCTAATTAGAAAGAAATATATTCTGGAATCACTTAAATCTATCGGGGAAGAGAATTAATGCAGCTATATCATCTAGACTTTTAGAGTGCATACATCCTATTAATGCTAATTACATTTATAAAATGCAAATTACTTACTTCCCTTTGCTCTGTGTATTTATGTTAATGTGCACAATTTTAACTAAGGCAAAAATACACTTAAGCCGATAATCTTCATATAAAACTAAAATGATTAGTTTATTTTAAAAAATCCCCAGCTATTGTAATGGTGTGTATCCCAAAGTACTCTAAAGCTTTAATTTTCCAGTTTATTTACTTAAACTTTTTCTTTCAACTCCATAGAAATAAAAGTACAGGGTTAAACAGTTTCTGATCTCAAAGTTTATCTTGGGGAATTTAAAAATCACTTTTGGGAGTTAGAGAAGAGGCTGAGAGATCAACAGAAAACTGACAGATGGGAAGAATAATATTGGCACTAATTAACTGAATCCAAAGATGATACTACTTAAAAATGATCTCAAATGCTGCCTTAACTATGTAAGCCCATCCAAAGGGCATAGGGAAGCTGTGCAGAGTACTAGCTCCATCCCTGGGGATGGACTGATTTAGATTCTGGTCTTAGCTCTGCCCTTTACAAGTTCTATCACTTTAGGCAAGTTTCTTACCATTTCTAGACTCATCTATAAAATGAACCTAGTAATCATGTAAGCCACTTAGGGTTGGGAAGACCAAATTGGATCATTTAAGCCTGGAGCTTAGTGTAGTGCCTGTCAATGTAACAATTGCTCAGTAAAATTAGCCATTATAATCATGTTGCATCAAATCATGTATAAAGGGGATAGCTATAACAAATAGTCATTGGATTGTAGCAGTTGACAATTACAAAATGTAGGATAGCAAAATAAAGTAAATGAACTTCTGTATCAGCCTGTATCGAAGAGAGTTGGCTTGAAGATAAATGAAGAATTGCTTCATGAGCAGAGTGACTGAAACACGGCCAGTGATGGTTGTAAGTGAGGTGGGTTGGGATGCTCAGCGTTGGAGTGGCATGGGGATGGGATGTGAGTGTGTGTGAGAACAGAGGAAGAATATGAGAAGGGATATGATGAAACAAATTCTCCTAGTTACTTCACGTATTTTAAAATTCAGTCTCTCTCTCTCTCTCTCTCTCTCTCTCTCTCTCTCTCTCTCTCTCTCTCTCCCTCTCTCTCATGTTCAATTTTAAGTTTTTGTACCATGACAAAACAAATGCACATATTTACCTATTAAAAAGTAGCACCCATGCTCTAGCTGGTTTGGCTCAGTGGAGAGAGCATCAGTCCAAGAACTGAAGAGTTCCAGGTTCTATTCCAGTCAAGGGCATGTACCTAGGTTTCAGACTCAATCCCTGGCCCTGGTTGGGGCATGTGTGGGAGGCAACCAACCAATGTGTCTCTCTCACATCAATGTTCCTCTCACTCTCACTCTCTTAAAAAATAAATGGAAAAATATCCTTGGGTGAGGATTAACAACAACAACAAAAAGTAGCACTCAACCCCTTTGGCAGTAAAATTCTACAATATCTTCTCTGAATTTTCCCAAAAATGAAGTTAAATTCTAGGATGCATGCTCCTTATCCTGTACCTGTTCTTTTTGATACTCCTAGTGAAATTCAATTACTGTGCCATTAAAGTTAGATAACTTTGCTCAGCCAAACGAGTTTTTTTACTTGCTCTTTGAACCCATATCTCCAAAACAATGCTTTGAGTGCAATGCCAACAGGACTTCAACTCAAGGAGCAAATTCAGATGAAGCCAGCTTTGTTCTATAATGTTTTCATATGAAAATGATGAAGGGCTTTCCTGGAAAAAGGGCCAGAAAAGGGGCCAGTGCAAGTGAAGAGCGTGGATGTAATGCCCATTTATTGCTACCATTTTTTTCATGACCTGCATGTAGTAGCCCCAGTAACAGAGCTGCAGAGCGGCAATATGACCCAGGAGTCCCTCTTCTGGGTATCTACCTGAAAAACTTGAAAACAATTATTGTGAAGATATATAGGTACCACTAAGTTCATTGCAGCATTATTTACAACTAGAGGCCCAGTGCATGAAATTCATGTATGGGTGTGTGTGTGTGTCCCTCAGCCTATCCTACACCCTCTCCAGTCTGGTACCCCTTGAGGGATGTCTGACTGCCCATTTAGGACGGGCAGTCAGAATCCCTGTTACAATCCAGAACTGCTAGCCTGCCTGCCTGCCTGCCTGCCTGATTTCCCCTACCCGCTTCTGCCTGCCAGCCTGATCATCCCCTAACCCAATGTTCGGCAAACTCATTAGTCAACAGAGCCAAATATCAACAGTATGATTGAAATTTCTTTTGACAGCCAAATTTTTTAAACTTAAACTTCTTCAAAATAGACTCACACAGGCCATGGTATTTTGTGGAAGAGCCACACTCAAGGGGCCAAAGAGCCGCATGTGGCTTGTGAGCCGCAGTTTGCTGACCACTGCCCTAACCACTCCCCTGCCAGCCTGATCAACACCTAACTGCTCCCCAGCTGGCCCAATTGCCCCTAACTGCCTTCCCCTGCCAGCCTGGTCACCCCTAACTGCCCTCCACTGCCAGCCTGGTTGCTCCCAACTGCCCTGCCTTGCTGACCTGGTCACCCCCAACTGCCCACCCCTGCAGGCCTGGTTACCCCTAATTGCTCTCCCCTGATGGTCTGGTCGCTCCTGACTGCCCTCCCATGCAGGCCTGGTCCCCCCCAACTATCCTCTCCTGCTAGCCTGATGACCCATAACTACCCTACCCTGCTGGCCATCTTGTGGCGGCCATCGTGTGTGTTGGAGTGATAGTCACTTTGCATATTACCTCTTTATCATATAGGATAGCCAACACATGGAAAGAACCACAGCGTTGTATGATGGATGACTGAAATATAAAAATTACCTCTGAAACTGTAGAGTCCTAAAAAGTTCTGTGTTTGCTTAGCATCATTGTAATTATATTAATTATATGAACAAAGAATAGATCATTTCAAAGATCAAAGGTCAAAACTTTCCTCCAGTTGATGTGTATAGCTTATTTCATCAGATGTAAATGCAAAAGAGGATGGAAGCTGGAGACGGTTGGGTCCAGTCAGTACATGCTTCAGTTCACTACATGTCTAAGCAGATTTTATTGATTTCAAATGTATCTGCCATGTTTCTTAATTCTTTATGGCTAATGTCATCATGAAAGAGAGTTATGATATTCATATGTGGCTATTATAAGTACTTAGAGCTCAACTATTTGCTTTTGAAGGATGCAGCAATGATAAAGATTTTTAACTTTTCCTTGTACTATTTTAGAATTTTGAAAGCACTAAGGAAGTGCAATGCAGGTGAAATACATTAGGACGATCATCTTATAATATTAAGAGCTAAAGCTCTACCGGGATACTAAAAGGTAGATGTATAGCTAAAAGCAAAACTAAGATAAGAGAAAGTGGCAAAGCTTGTCTCCACATCCTTCAAGCCATGTCCCAGAAACCAGTCACCTTATTTCTTCATGGAAACCAGTTTCCCTATCTCTAGTTTCATATTTTGTCCTGCAGTCATATCCACAGGAACTCAAAAGAGATTACCTTTCCTGCATGCTAATCTATTTAACTCACGTCTACTGAGCAGAAAATAAATGCACTCTATTCAGAGAGCAGGATAATTCCATCTTGGATAAGTAATGCCAAAATGGTGGTATGAGAAATAGACATGTGATGACTCTGTTATCAGCTAGATCTTTGTTTTAATTTTTTTACCCATTACTAGCACGTGGTTCAATTTTTCTGAATATCAGTTTTCTCATTTGTGAAATGGGGTTGCTATGTGGACTGGAGACATTGCATGAGACAGGCCAGCATGTCTGGAACAGTCCCAGGGACTTAATAATTCCTGATATTATTTCTGCTGATGACCTCAGAAATTTGAGGTAGGCCAGTGGATAAGTTATTTTTGGTGCTCCTACAAAACACTTAAAGGCCAGTCTTGTACAATTCATGAGAATATCTTGATTAAATGTGGTGCTTTGTAACAGTAATGCACTCAGCAAATTAAATACTTTCTTCGTGCCAGGCATGATCTTCTTTATGATAACAGTCCTTGGATTTAGTATAGGGTTTCATCTTCCTCAAACTGCATTAAAAAACACTATGTTATGTGATTTTCTCTTGACAATCCCAGGAGTTAGGCAGAGCATACATTATTATCCCCAGTTCAAAGATGATAAAATTGAGTATGGTAGTCAGGGTACCCTATGGCTCATTCAGTTTAAGTAACATGAAGAGAGGGTAGTCGACACACTATTGACATTTGCGTGGTCAGTTTGAGTACCTCGACAGCAGAGGTCTTTGGTCCCCTGTGGCCTGAAGGGCCAAAGAGTGGTAGGAAAGGGTTCCTTCCATCCAGGGAGAGAGGGCTGCCTGATCAGACTATGACTTGGTTTAAGAATGCAGTCATTCCATAGGGATTCGGCAGGAATGAAACCAGAGTAATAAATATATGACCATCCTCTTTCTCTCTTTGGTCTATTGTGGTTGCTCACATAAGCCAAAAGCAACTGGAAGCCAGGGGTTAAGGAAGCCCACTAACATAGTGTGTATCAGTCATCCCACTAGGTTACGGAGCAGAGTGGTGAAGGGCCAGTGGCTGTGAAAGGGCAGCAGGAAACTATCTAGAATACTGTGTTTTAACGAGGTCAGATGCTTTTGGCTAAGAGTATACAAATTTGGAAGGGAACTAAACCTCAGGTGCTTTAGATTATAACTCTTGCTTTTATTTTTAAAACATACCATGTTGTCTTTCTTTATTTTACTAAGTATCTTCCTCCAATGCTTGTTCCCTTTAGTCTTTTTTTTCTTCTTTTTTTAAATTTCTTTATTGATTAAGGCGTTACATATGTGTCCTTATTCCCCCATTACTCCCCCCTATACCCCCCACTCATGCCCTCACCCCCCTGGTGTCTGTGTCCATTGGTTATGCTTATATGCATGCATACAAGTCCTTTGGTTGATCTCTCCCCCTTACCCCCACCCTCCCCTACTTTCCCTCTGAGGTTTGACAGTCTGATCGATGCTTCTCTGTCTCTGGATCTGTTTTTTGTTCATCAGTTTATGTTGTTCATTATATTCCGTAAGTGAGTGAGATCATGTGATATTTATCTTTCTCTGACTGGCTTATTTCACTTAGCATAATGCTCTCCAGTTCCATTTTTATAATCTGAAAGCAGAGCCCCAGGAGAAATCTCTATTCAGTATTTTTTCCCCAAGTAGCTACTGTTTTTCTGAGAACTTGGATTGTTTTTGATCTGTGGGTACTTGAATTGATTAGATTTCCCTAGAAAAAGTTAGTACCAGAACTGACAACAAACTATTAAGGATGTTGAACTCTTTCATATATATGTATATACACATATCCATATATGTGTATGATGTAGTCACATACATGTATACTAGTATACAGGAGTGGAAAAAAGTAGGTTTACAGTTGTAGCAAATAAATAATACAATAACTAATAAATAATATAATAAACTCTGTGCTTCTCATACAACTGTAAACCTAATTTTGCCCACACATATATATGATTTTTAATATTATCTCTCTACCTAAATTTATACTATTTATGCTATTAATACCATCATGTTGTATTTTATTTACAGTTTTGAATTACATTATTATTTTCATAAGAAAGTAATTAAAAGTTACTTGAGGAAGTATTTTAAATGGTAAAGTACTTATTTATTTGATAAATTATAGAAGATAGTAAAGCATAGAAAAAAAGGGTAAAGTAATTATTGGAAATGATTTAACACATTGAGCATATATATATATATATATATATATATATATATATATATATAGTTAATCCTCACCAAAGGATATTTTTCCATTGATTTTTTAGAGAGAGTGAAAGGGAGAGGGAGAGACACAGAGAGAGAAACATTGATGTGAAAGAAACACATCAATTGATTGGTTCCTGCATATGCCCCGACCAGGGCCAGAGATCAAGCCTGCAACCAAGGTATGTGCCCTTGACTGGAATCAAACTTGGGACCCTTCAGTCCTCAGGCAGATACTCTATCCACTGAGTCTAACAGGCTAGGGCCCTACTCATCCTTCTATTTCAAATCCCAATGAAAGAAATATGGCACTGACTGCATACTAGTTACCTTCTAATAAATCTAGTGAAGTTCTGTCAGGAGAATAAATCCGATTATCTGTTCCCAATTGACAATTTGTTTACATTTTTACTAAAACATCCTTAAAAAGATAGTACAGAATGAACCTGCACACTACTGAAAAGACTGGTAAATACCCTGATGACACAATCTGGAAGGACTTGGTACCTGAGTGAAAAAGACACACTCCTTGACCAAACTTTGGCCAGGTTCCTCAGAGCCCTCTTGTCAATGAGGCCTCTGTTTTCACCTCTGTCTCCATGGCTTGCTGAGCCTGATCTCAAGGAGAATCCCCTGATCTTTCTTTGATAAATGATCCAGCTCCTCACCCCCCTCCTTGATAGCTAAGTCCCCAGTCTGCCTTTAATAAGAAACCTGTTAAAACCAGTTTAGCAAGAATCCTACTATTCTTGATGTCTCCTCTTAGTAATATTTTAGTCACTGACCTCTTCACTCTGTTTCTAGGTTATAAATCACCAGCTGTCTTTGCTGTATTCCACGTTAAGCTCAGTTCTCTACGGAAGTCTCTCTCCTCCAGTGCAGTAGTTTGAATAAAATCTGTCTTGCTATTTTTATAAATTTTCTGTTGCAAAACTTTTCTTACATTAGGAGAATTAATTGATGTAGTCACACACACACACACACACACACACACACCCCCTGTTCAGACTACAGCATATGACACATTGCATTTTTGCTTCATGAAATACACAACCTGAAAAGAAAAAAAAAATCATAAAACGTGTTAAAGCACAGTGATGTAGACTCTCTTCAGGAGGACTATTGCAACATTGGTCTCAACTACAAAAATAAGGAAAAATGGAAATTTATACACAAGGAACATGGGTATGTGTGGGGTCAGTGGACGGAAAATTACTAAGAGGAAATACCAGCGGTAAGGGGGATTCTAGCTAAACTAAGCTAACAGAATTTTTGCTGTAGGCAAGCCAGGGGGATCTGACGTCACTTGGGGGTTGGTGGAGGATGAGGGACCGGATCAGATATTGAGGAACCGGATCAGGTATATATTGAGGATGTGGAGATCTGGCAAAACCGACTTAGCAGGATTTTTGCTAAAACTGAACAATGCTGAGGTGAACACAAAAGCTCAAAAGCAGGGCCTAGATGAGAAGAGAGTTTAGAGGAGCCTCACTAGAGTTTGGTCATAGAGAGAATCTGTCTCTCTCTCCAAATATCAGTTCTCTAACTCAGAAATTGAGAATTTATTATATGTAGAGAAAAAGATAAATGTTTTCCTACATTCTTAACATTATATCCAACAAGGCAGATAGATACCATTTCTCCAGTCTCTCATCCCTTTTTTAATTTTCTTCACCTGGAGAGGAATGCAAAAATCCCAGCAAATGACTAGAAAGGAAATAGGAGTGCAGTGCTGGTGGAGAGCATTCTGGGAAGATTTGACCCAGGAGAAGGATGAGCTAGGGACTTGTTTTATCCTATACTATGTCAGCTGAGGTCCAGAGAACAGGGCAGTGGAGGAAAGAAGCAGATCAACAGGGGAAAGCTTATGAGAAATAAGAAATTTGACATGATGCTCTGAACATCAACAGTGCTCAGTCTGTAGGTCTGAAGCTACAGAGCAGGAAGAAAGAAGGAAGAAAATGAAATGATCTCATACCTATAGATCTCCTTGTCTCATGGGTGAGTGAGAATAAAAGCAAAGTGCAGGGTGAGCCCGTGATGGAGTTAGTTTACTTATACATAGGGATTACAGCACGTGAAAAATATGTGCTCTAGACACTAGTATCACTTGCAAGATGGGGGAGACACATCTGGGCTGAGAACAACTGAGGAATAGATTTGTGGCTTCCGTGTCACGCTCACTTCTTGAGAAATTAGTGGACAGAATACCCTGTTAATTAAATTATTTCCTCCTGCCCTGTGAAGTATACACAGTTCAATCGACACACTTTAAATGGGTATATGGTGTGATTATGCTGCATATTGACAAGTGCTTATAAAGAATAAAGAATGTAAGGTTATGCCCCTCTCCCCAATAAAAGCAAAGTGCAGGCTATTAAAATTACCGCACACTAAGAAGCAAAACAATCTTTCCTGGTGGGTAAAAGCAAAACTCAAGATGATCTATTCGACAATCTATTAAAAACTCCAGCCATATGCTTGGAATAAGCTACACAATAAGGGGAAAAAGGCAACGGTTCCCATGGAGAAAACACACTGGGATAAAAAGTGAACAAAATGAAAGTGCAGGTAACAAAGCAGGACAAAAGAGGAGGCAAATGGAGTAAAACAAAGATGAGAAATAAATAAAAATCACAATAGTAAAATGGAAATTCAGTCTGACAGTAAAAAATGAAAATGCTTTTGAAGAAAAATCAAAATAGTGATGTGGAGAGCAGCATTTTTACTGTTTCGTAAGTGCAGAGAAAGACATACAATTAAAATAATGAGATAAGATGGCAGAGAATGTAGTGTTCATGTGCATAACAGATGTTCCCAGATTTAGTTCAAGACAAAGTATGAAGAAGAATCTCAGGGACATCTGTATTAGTCTGCTAGGACGGTCTGGGTTGATTTCTTGTGAGGCCGGCTCTTCCTTGCTTGCAGCCACCCACCTTTTCCCTGCCCTCAAATGGCCTCTTCTCTCCCTGCACAGGGACAGAGGATAGGATCTCTGGACCATCTTCCTCTTATAAGGACAGCAGTCCTACTGTTTGAAAGCTCCACCCCTTAGGACCTCATTTAACCTTACTTCTTTCCACTAAGGCCTCATCTCCTAATACAGTCACATTGGGGGTTAGGACCCCAACAATATGGATTTAGGAGGGATACAATTCATCCCATGCAGGAAAAAAAAAACAGGTTTTAGAAAAACCCCGAACAACTAGTATCATAGTCCAAGGATGCAACCCTGACATGCAGAAAACAGGAGAGCGAGGTCTAAGAGTTTTGACAGGAGAATGTTAGAACTAAAGTATGTACATGTTAGTACATCAACTGTTAGAAAAACAGAGACCAAAAATAAAAGCACATGAGTGAGAAAGCTATGACATTAATGAAGATTAAAAACACAAACGTTAATTATTGTTATATACTTCATCATAAAACTAAAAATATATTAAGAAGTATTTCAGGAAGAAAGTTAAAGTTTAATACAATATTTTTAAATTGAAAAGCTCAAAACCTAAAAAGTTGGTGGGTAAGCAGCTATGAAAAGAACTAATAAAAATGTACGAAAAGCCTTGTTTAAAATAGAGTTGACTCAAAAATTCTTTGTCACTTTTGACACCCTTGACACTAACTTGCTTCAGAAATATAGGCTAATGATAACCTTTGCAAAACAAAGGCAATTATGTCACTTGTTCAGTTATTTTCATTTTTTTATAGAGGGGACGTTATATCCACCTCCCTGCAGGAAGTCAAGTGCACATGATGTAAAATGTCAAAGAATTATTACCGATAAAAGAAATGGTAAGAGGCAGCATGCAAGAACTTACAAAACCAGTGATAGTCTCATGTGTATGTAAAATATAGTCCAAAAAGGTCCTCAACAATACGGACCCAGGTTGTTCAACATGGTAGCCCCTAGACACTTGTGGGTATTTGAATTTAACAGAATTAAAATGAACTAAAATCCAAAGTGAAGCCCTTAGTCACAGGGGCACCATTTCAAGTGAGCGATGGCCACATGTGGCCAGTGGCTACTGTGCCGCCCAGCAGAGACAGCGAGGGTCCCCATCATGGCGGGAGATCCGCTGCACATGCTGTTCTAAGGGTGAACTGCCGCTGATGAACGGCAAAGTGCACCTGTCAGAAGCTCCTTTGGAGCCTTGTTCTGTTTCACAGGTGGACCCACATCATCTTTCAAATGTTCACCGATTTGGAGAAAATAGTGGGGCAGATGTGAAAAAAAAAAATGTATGCTTATTGAAGTTTTATTTACTATATTTAAATATTTTGTTTTGCCCAATAATATAACAGTGCTGGTGAAATAAATGATGTATCTAACACTATCAGGCAAGTATTAAAGTTTGATTTATACTTTTTAATTGAAATGAAAAAATATGATGCATTGGAAAAAAAAAAGATTAAGAGTAGTGCTAAAGCCCAGCAGGTGTACTTCCGTGGTTGAGCATGGATTTATGAACCAGGAGGTCACGGTCATAGTTTGATTCCAGGTCAGGGCACATGCCAGGATTGCAGGCTCGATCCCCAGTAGGGGGCATGCAAGAGGCAGCTGATCAATGATTCTCTCTCATCATTGATGTTTCTAACTCTCTCTCCCTCTCCCTTCCTCTCTGAAATCAATAAAAATATTTTTTATATAGGAATAGTGCTAAAATGGATATGTCACATAATTTTACATATATATTTATACTCATACAGAAAAGTTTGGAAGAATTTACTCTTAGTATTTCTCTATGGATACTGCAATTTTAAATTCTGTCTGTCTGTGTGTGTGTGTGTGTATCTGTGTATCTGTTTACCACTATTCTTTCTCTGTTTTACAAGGATCACGTTTTACTTGTGTGACAAGTTGAAAGTGTGTTATTAAAAGATGCTTTAGAAAATTGCTGTTTTATGTTATTTGACACATACTTTATTTGGGAACTAAATATTTACAAGGCTGACTTTTAGTTCCACTGAAGAGAAGATCTTTGGAAAGCACACAATGAGTAGATTCCTATGGAGAGAGCTTCAATACCACCGAAGTTCTATCAGCCACGGATCTTAATTATGCAGAGACAGAAAGGGACTCTGAAAAGAAACTTATTGAAAGGACTAGAGGCCTGTTGCATGAAGATTCGTGCAATAGGCCTTCCTTCCCCTGGCTGCCAGCACCAGTTTTCCTCTGGCACCTGGGACCCAGGCCTTAACTCTGGCCACTGCCTTCAGTCTTCACTCAAGCCAGAGCGCTGTTCCTGTAGCTCCATCCGCCCCCTGTCCTCCCCCTCATAGCAGGAGTTCTGCCCCACCTGGCTGCTCTGTGCCTGCATGCATGCTGCCCAGAGGCCTGGAGCGGCTGGGAGGCAGGGCCGCCACCATATTTGACAGGTTAATTTGCATACTCACTCCTGATTGGCTGGTGGGCATCGTGAAGTAATGGCCAATTTGCATATTTCTCATTTATTAGTGTAGATATTGGGGGGCTCATAGGACCCCCAGAGAGCTAAGAAAACAGGCTAGAGCCTCCCAAGGCACAAGGAATGCCTGGAGCTGCCCATTGTGAGGACAGGGCTGCCAATAAACCAGACACCAGGAGGCGCATCATTGCCACACCCCTCTGAGGACTGCAGCTGCCAGAGAGGATGCTGTACCAACCCCTTTCCTGGACATCATGGGCTCTTGATTAAAAACCCAGATCATGATATTGGGTCATGTCCTAGCTGCAAAGGGAGGCTAGAGAAGCATGTGGCATTACTAGCTTTAATAAAGTGAGGTGTTTCTAGATCCTGGGCAACGCCAATGGGCTGATGATGTTGCATATGAATAAATAAACTATGAAAACGCTCAATACTGTCACCATCATCTGCCTCCTCCCAACTCCTTCAGGTGCCTGTAGCAATTGTGATATGAATTTAATGGTAACAGTAGTTTGTATGAATTGAACCATGGAATTATTGAGGGTTAGATATATGTGCTAAAAACACTTTTTAAAATATTTAACTGTAATAACACATTTAATTTCTATAAAAATAACTACTTTGAGATTACCATTACTATAAGTATACCCATACATGCAGCCACAGAGAAGTTATAAAAATTGACCAGGGTCACAGAGCTAATCAGCCATATGATAAATATTTTAATCCAGGAAATTTGGTTTTAGAGCTCACACTTCAAACACTGTTGCTAGGCTGTCTTCTGTATCTTCAAATAAGTCTTTTGTGGTGGTGGTGGTGGTGGTAGGTGTAAACTATTTACTGTTAACCAGGTTTATTAGAATACCCCTGCATGCCAGTAATAAAGAAATGCAGATACTATCATTTTGCCATCGGTATAACTGCTCTGTCTTGTCTTGCTTATAGTGAGCCTGTGGATATTTTTGTTTGTTTTAGTTTATTCTGTACATGAGACTGATATATATGCAAAATGTCAAAAAAACTTCCCCAGGAAGAAAAACATTTGTTAGCAATGGAACATTTCCTTTGCTGATATTATTTCTAACTTTCCCTTTTTTCCAGACCTATTTTAAACTGTTTTGATTTTTGGCATAAATACTGCATTTCTCAAGGTCACAAAAGAAATTTGGATGAACTTGTAAGTTAAATATCAGAAGATCCATCAATGAAGGCAAAGACCCACTGATTACTAATTTCTTTAATTAAAATGCATGTGGAAATTACTCCCTTTCCCCTGAGAGTAACAGTTTACCACTTGTAGATAATATTCACTTAAATTCTACAACTTTGCCAAACTATAAGAGAAGGCAAAATGTATTAGTGCTATTTCTTTTAAAACAAGGGTGATTTAGTACACGGGTGAACTATATAACTAGAGTCAGTGGCTAGAAGAAAATGTCAGTAGAGACAGGCTGATAATTTTAGTATGTAGACACAGGTGACCAGGCCCATCATTTTGCTTTACATAAAGATCAGCACATGGCTTATATATGTGATTGCTCAAAAGTTTCAATTGGGACAATGTGTTATTTTTTTAAATATGTTTTTATTGATTTCAAAAAGAAGGAAGAAGGGAGAAGGAGAGGGAGAGGGAGAGGGAGAGAAACATCAATGATGAGAGAGATCCATCAATTGACTGCCTTCTGACACTCCCTATGGGGGGTCAAGCCGGCAACCCAGGCATGTGCCCTGACCAGGAATCAAACCTCGATCTACTGGTTCATGGGTCAGTGATCAAGCATTGAGTCACACCAGCTGGGTGAAACAATGGTTTTGAAGAATGTCTTATCATGTCACTTCACATTGGAGTAGTATGGTGATGATTATTACTTAACCAATTATTTCAAATTTTAATCATGCCCCCTAACTATGAAATCAATAGACTCTCCTTTCTCAATCATTAAAAAGTAAGTTGAATAAGTCTACATATTTATTAACTGTTCTCAATCTCAGTGACATTGCCTGTTGACTTCTATGGTGTCAAGCAGCTCCTTTCCTGCCAGCATCTTTCAAGGAAAAGTGATTTTCCAACAGACTTTGACTTGTCAACTTGTGCCAATTGACTTGGTGCAGCAGCTCTGAAACATGTCACAAATCACTGTCTTGTCCTGTCCAGTTGCAGTTTCATTAGCTATGACTGCCACCTTGTCAACACATGCATAAATGCAAAGATTTCCTGAAAAGCCAAGAAGCAGACAGACATGGCTTAACTATATTTATAGAACATTCTATTGGAGGTGATCGCTTGGGACTTTATCAAATTGCACAGAGGACTTCTTCTCAGGAATAGGAAAAGTATTACCAGTGTGTTGCCTATGGGTTATGTAGAGATTATATTCAGCTAAAGGAATCTATTTTGTCTTGCCAGGTTTTCTGTCAGGTATTGATACTCCAAGTCGCTTCCAGCTAGCTATTTGTTTCTATCAGGAACACTACTTTCTATGGCTAGCAGTTCATTTTCTTTTTTAGGGTTCCTTTTACTTTGTAAAATCAATCAAATATTGCTGTAACTCAGATGGAGCCCCTTATTGTGTATGTATTATGAAACCACAAATAATTTTGAGAAAGAGGTATTAAACTTGTTTTGGCCTTCCCAATTCTTACAGCAAAGCAGGCAGAGTTGGTTTAGCGTAAATCCTAAACTTTGTCAGCATATGATTTAATCAGTGGTTTAACTAAGCTTGTCAATTGGCTTGTGTGTATTCTTCATACTAAATATAAACTGTTTCTGCCTCATTTCCATATTTATGCAAAGTGTATCAGTCTAAATTTTAGAGTATTTTGTTTGCAGCTCTTACTGGCTCCTTCCTGTAAGATGAATCCTGGTAATGAAAGAGGAAAAAGAGCAGGAAAACTGTGGGAAACCCTTGGGCAATGGGAAGGGGCAGGAGTGTTTGGATAGGGTGATAGCTTTGACCTGGGCAGGAGACAGCTTCAAAAGGCTATGGCAGAAGTAGCAAAGGAGACATTGATTGGAGTTCTGCTTTTGCTCATCCCCACAATTGCTTTGAGATAGACATGTGTGAATGAAGACCCTAGAAAAAGGTGTGCATACTAACTGATCTCTAGCATTTTCTTCCCCATCCCTTCTCCTCCAAAGACCCAGGGCTAGCAAATCCAAATCTATGGAGTGTCTATATGGCTTCTCTTGGGGAAGTGAAGAGTAAAATCCTTGCCTGTAGATAAGTTTTATAGGCAGAGAAGCTGGTGACCAGTTTCCTGATGCCTACGTTCCTTCAACACAAGGTTTACAGGTCAAAATGATATGATATCTGAGCAAAATAGCTATTTAGAAAGAGGAAGAAGAATACTGGACTACAGATTTCCATTAGGAGAAGACATATTGGAAAGATGGACCAAGAATATAAAACTAGTTTCATGAAATATTCTAATCGTTATTAGGAAGAGATTAACAATATGTCAATGAACAGGAAAACATGAGAAAAGATCAAGTATAAATATTATGAATACTTTTGAAAAAATATTTAGACTAAATATCTAAAAAAATAAAACTGAAAATGAATAATTATTAGAAATCTAGATTAAAGAAATATTCTAGAATAAAAGTTGGGAATTCTTTTCTGTACATGGCCAAAGAGATTCTAGGTTTTGTGAATCACACACAGTCTTTGTCATATATGTAAATAAAAAAAATTTTTAAGATGTAAAAACCCATCTGAGACTGTAGCCATACAAAACATGCATTCAAGCCAATATGGCCACCAAGTTTGCTTACCTTTGGACTAAAAGGAAGAACAAATTGAGTAGAAAATATGAAAGACGGTTATAAAGTACATATGGAAATGTAAAAGAATAACATCCAGGAAATGACAGAAGAATAAGAACTGAGAGAAAGAGTTGCAAAATCAGCTATCAGAACCTATTATGAAGTTAAAGTAATTAAAAGTTTTTTGGTGGGGAAACAGTTTTCTATGGAATAGAGGAGCGAGCTTAGAAACAGAGTCATTTATTTGTCGAACTTTGATATAGACAGAGGTAGGGAAAAGAGAACTCTTCAATAAATAAACCTGGAAAAAAATAGTTGCCCATATGGACAAAGACAACATTGGATTCCTATCTTATAGATAAAATTAGGAAAAGGAAGCCAAAGGAAGAAGGACAAGAAAAAGAAAAAGGAAAAGAAAGAAGTAGAGAAACTCAACATCTTTAAAACTCATAGATGAAAATTTTTTGTGTACCTTTTAGATACGTGGTAGAGAAATATTTCTTAAGGCAATATCTTATATAAGAAAAGATAGCTGTACTTGTTTATATTAAAATGAGTAACATTTATTCACTTAAGGAGATCTTTATGAAAGTGAAAAGATATTTACAAGTCTTTTCTGTTTCATAAAGATTTGAGTAAAGAATATGAAAGACCATTATAAAGTACGTATTCATGATACAGAAACCGTCAAAGGATAAATATCAAGGATGTGTCAAGAACTCTATAAACTAGTGAGAAAAGCACAAATAGAAAAGTGCCTTTCCCTGATAACAATAAAAATTTGGCTAGTATTCTATGTGATCAGTAAAATGCAAATTAAAACAATAAATAAATACTATTTAATACCTCTTTTATAGTCAAAGTGTAAAAAGTTGCACAATACAGAGTTTTGGAGACACTGTGGGTTTACATTTTCATACTCTATGGCCGAGTAATTCATGCAAATAAGATACATTTTTACACATATACAACAATAGAGATGTACAGAAATGTTCATAGTAGTATTGTTCATAATAGTAAAAACCTAGAAACAACTCCAAAGCCCATTAGAGGAAAGTGAATAAACAAGTAGCATTATATTCACAAACTGAAATAATTTAAAGCACTCAAGTTATGAGTGCATCTTAGCCATAGAATATTTAGTAAAAGAAAATATTTCAAGTGATAACTCACAGGCTGATACACTTTCTATAAAGTTTTTAAAAAGCCAATGTTTAATGTACTTTTTAGGAATACATTCAGATGCATTAACACTATATATATAAGCAATGGAATGGGAAGCTTAGAATTCAGGATAATGATGAGAAGGTGAGGGAGGATAGAATAGATTTAAAATCTTATGGCAAAATGGAAGCTGAAAGACAAAGCCCTCACTTTTGTTTGGGATGATGTGCTCACAGGTGCTTATTTTATCATCTACACTAATAAAAGAGTAAGATGCAAATTGACCGTACTTTCGCGACACCCACCAGCCAATCAGGAGTGAGTATGCAAATTAACCCAACAAAGATGGTAGGTTAATTTGCTTATGCAGGTGCTGAGCAACCAGTTGTGGGGTGGGACGCAAGTGTTCCGCACTGCCCCAGCCACTCTGGGCCTCTGGGCAGTGTGGGAAGGTGGAAAGGTGGCTCTGGCTAGAGGGAAGGTGGTGCCTGCAGCCAGGGGAAGGACGGCCCATTCTTGCATGAATCTTCATGCATCGGGCCTCTAGTTATACATAACCAGTTAAATAAAATCAGGACACACATGGGCCAATGATGAGTTTGTCAATGATGGAGATGAATCTATATCCCAATTATTGCACTTGAGGTCCAATTTTAAAAAAGCTACTGTTTATCCCTTCTCCCAAACTTATCAAATAAATAAAACTGGAAAAAACAGTTGTCTACATAAAGATATTTTCTCCATTATTCAGAAGATAAGTAACTTGGGACTAAATATTAATCTTTAGTAGGGAGATATCATCAGTTTATATTTGCTAGGACAAATGGCCAGTTTCCTTTAAGCAATATTTTGAAAATGTCTTAGACTTTAGCTTTGCAGATGCCAAAGTATTAATATATAAACTCTATTTCTGAAAGGCTGTCCCGAGTCCACTATTTGCATAAGCTTGAGGACACTAAAAATGTCTAAACTAAATTAGACTCATTCTTGCCTTTCCTGATAAAAATCCTGCTTGAATATTTTTACCAAATAGAGCAGATTCATTTTTATTAATTATCTGTTAAAGTTACTAAAGCATTTTTATGATCTCCTCCAATGTTCTACATCTGATTATTTCCTGACTGTCTATCTCCCCAGCCCTATCACTCATTTTACTCATTTGATAAAAGTCCTGGAAATATCCCTGACATGACAAAAATTTCACCAGTATAATATTTATTGTGCTTAGCTTAAAGCTAGCAAACAATATCTGCTCAATGAATTTTAGTTTTCGTCCAATAATGGTGTTGAATTTCTAGGCCTGAAAGCTCTTCAGTGCTAAAGTGATAACAAAAATTGTCTTAGATATTTTTGTGTGGCTATTTATGACTGTCAGTATTCTTGCTCAGTTGGGAAGTAAAGAAACTCTTCTTAATAACCAATTAATGTAGAAATTTTTTTGTATGTGAAATTAAAAGATGCAAAAAATAGAGATTTTTATATATGTTCAAATTAAAACTTTAAGATTATGAGATTACAAATAAATAAATCTACCTAGCCCAATATAAAGAAAATTTTATGAAAGTATGAATGTTTGGAGATCATAGCTAAGTCATAAAGGTAAAAAGTGACTAGATGGCTAAAATGTGCCAAACATTACTTACGGTGATGGAATAGGCATCTGTTATTTGGTGATTAATCATTTTCTTTCTTTTTTTCTGAGCAAGTTGTATTATAAGGCCCTTGGATTCCATGAAGTGGCAATGGTTCTTTAATAGATGACAAGTGTTTAAGGATAAGGAGGGTAGTATTTATTGACTTACAGGTTACTAAGAGAACCTGGTCCAAGCTTCATAATAATTACTTATTTATTGCATACCACATCTTAGTCCCAATTCTAGGTACTTTTCAGGTCTTAAATAATTTAATCCTCACTCTGACAAGCAACTTGTATCTAAAACAAGTAAGTAACTATTGCAACTCAATAATAAATAGACAATTCTGAAAATTGAGCAAATGACCTGAGCAGACATTTCTCCAAAAAGTTTACACAAATGACCAACTGCTATGTTCACTTTGTAGATGAAGAAACAGGCAGACAGGCTAAATAGCTTGCCCATAGTGACAGTCAGGATTTGCACCTATGCAAACTGGCTCATAAACTCTACAGGATGACTGCCTCTTGATGTTATCTTCCTTATGGTATTAAATCCATTTTCAGAATTCAGGACAATGTTTCTCCAGAAGAATATAAATTTCACTGCCTTAACAAATTGCATTATTTTGAATAGAAACCAATAATATATTTAAACCAAAAAATTTTTAACAGATATGGCAATATGTTGGTTTAGAGTTATTCAATTCCTAAAATTCAGTTTATTTTACTGACATGTGGTGGAACTAATATCTATTTCCCTGCCTGACAATTTTCCTTTGCACCTGTACAAAATTGTTAAAGCTCTGGCTTCAGAAATACTATCCAACAATGAGCAGAAGGGATGCTGGCATCTTAACAATAATTCTAAGTCATCAACTTCCTCAATCAGAGAAGGCAAAGGAAAGAGAATTTGTTTTACCAGTGAGTGTGGGACAAGTCAACACCAATTTCTCAAATGCAAAAGGATGTTGAAGAGTGACAATAAAAAGAATGTATTTAGGCAATGCCTTCTCCCCCCGCTCCTTTCCTTTCTTCCCCTCTCTCTGGTTTACAGACATTTAGGAGACTACTGTGTTGATCCACCAACACGTAAGTATTGTATCTGAATAATTATGGAATATTTGGAATACGAATTTTCATCAGGAGACTGGTTTGCTACAAATAACTTAGCATGAATGTTAAATAACTTTATACATATTGGTAAGAATAAAATATACATGCTGTTATTTTAGCTAGTCTAAACTTGGAGAGGTTATCCATCTCTATGATGCACATAATAAACTAAGCTCAGAAAAGTTCTTTCTTTCCTAGTTCCTTAGAATAATATCAATATGAACATTAAGAAAAGGATTGTCTTGATCAAAATAGTAATAAAAGAGAATAGTTATTATTGGCACCAGAGTTGGACTGAATAAACGTACTTGATTATGCAATTCATGCTAGTCTCCTTTTATATGCTCTTAATTAGAAAGCATCTGGCAAATGAACACCTGAGTGGCAGAAAGGTAGTAGGATGGAATAATAGCTCTTCATGCTGTTTAATGGGCTGTACTGAAGCAACTTTTTCAGATCATGAAGCCTTTTGGTTATTCCCAAATAATTAGTGTTGCAAAGCACCATTAAGTTAAGTTATCTTTTTCATTCACCTGCATTAAAGAGAACCTAAGGGAGGCAACTCACATAGCTTGGTTTACCACCACCCGATGCCAGATATAGTTATCAATTTATAGTTCCTATAAAACCATGATGACTATGCTTATGAGTGCCCCATAATTTGCTATGACATTACATCTTTTCAAAATTGTGCATAAGTTCTGTTACTTCTTTCTCATCAAGCTCTACTTGCCTTTTTTTTTTTTTTTATCCTGAGTGCACTTGCACACTGCTTTAGTAGTGTTTTTTCACCGCAGTGTTGCAGATGCAGGGACTGTTGGGTTGGTGAAAAAGATTTCTGAAGTTCTATAAGGTCTTATTTAGTAAGAATCTTTCAAATTATACTAAATGCTTTAGAGTTTAATCAAGCCATACATATAGACGGTGAATTGGAGGATGGCAAATTGGGCAATATGGTTACTGGTGAGCAAGATTACTGATTCTTCGAGATAACGACTGGAGTCTGTTTCACTAGAGTGTATCTCAGCAGAACAGATATGGAGTGACTAATGGCAGCCAGGGTGATGGCTTGCTTGCTGTTTTAAAGTCTCATGAAATCGATCCGACAATGAAACAAGCATACATGCAAGCTTTGAGCACGTGATAATTCAGGAGGGACTATAAGATACATATACAAATAGCTATGCATCACTGGATGTTATTTGACCAATTAATAAATCAACAAATTTTTTTCTGGCATGCTTATGTGCCAAGCAATATCCTAAATCTAGGCATAACAGCAGTAAACAGAAAGAGGAGAACCTTTGTTTTCATGATACTTTCTCTGGTGATCTATTTGAAACATGAAACAAATACATGCGGTAAAACAAAGTTATTCAATATTTAAATATATTAGTGCATACTTATTAATATATTAATTTTTTCAACCAATATAGTTAATTTACCTTAGTTAATCAATAAGTTTTACTTTTTCAACTGGAAATATGGAATATTCATATTTAACCAAATATATAAAATGGTTCTAAACTTTCATTGTTTATAAAGCAAATGAGTTTAGATCTCATTTTATTTATAGGTAGTTTTTTCATCTCTAAGAGGTCACACCTTCTGGAGGCATATGAGGTTCTTTTTTCCGTCCAAAACTTGGTTATGGTTGGTATCTTCTAGGAATCCTTGAAGACTTTTAATAAAATTTCTTGCTTATATTGAATGTAAGAAATTTCCATTGTCAGATGCATCATTATTTTGGGAAGCATGGTGAAGCAGAAATGCCCAAGGTATGATACCAAAAGGCTATTCTCTTAGTGTAAGAATGAAAATAAATGGAACTGCCATGTGGAAGAGAGCAGGGAACCTGGCATGTCTCAATTGTAGCACTAAGTAGAGGGAGGGAAAAGAGTGTATCCTCTCTGAGAAACTGAAGAACAAGATATATGTTCTGAATTCACACTACCAATGGGGTCCAAAACGTTATGAAGAAATTTAATTTAAAATAGTCTCAGTCTATCCCAATAATGATCAAAAGACACTGGTGATGGTAAAATGCAATCTGACTTAAGAAATGTTAAAAAATTACCCCTCATATTTAAGAAACTATGAAAGTTTTACTACATAAAACTTACTTAGTGTTCTAGATATTGAACTCTAAAGGACATACTTTTTTTCAGATCATGAAGTCAGGTTCTTGTAGAACTTTCATCCAGAAACACGTTTCATCAAGACATAATTAAAATAACCTATGAGATTGTATAATTAAAGGTCATGCACAAAGGCATTTTATGAATTGGTTCCTTCTCTACAATGTATATCTGTTCATTTGTCTTAAACAACTTATTTGCTGAATTGGTAGTTTTTTCTCAGGCTTGTTTTAGGCTCTAGGCACCCTCCACGTTAGCAAGCATCCCTTCCTTTTCTGTCACAATACACTTACTGGCTTCCAGTTCAATACAGAAATCTCAGTGGACACTTGACAAATACGAAAATCAATTGAATCTGTGTTTTGCAATGTTGTGGTTTATAGTACATGCCTCAAGAAAAGCATTATTGGAGTAACATGATAAAAACTTAAATTCTTTTTTGTTTGTTTGTTTAAGGAGACTTTTGAGTTTATAAGCCTGAGTGTGTTCTTCCTTTGCTTCCTGGAAATAATACCTCATGTTATAAATAGTCAAATAGTGTCACATTAATTTTACTGCAACAAACTGTAATTAAATAACTGTTATTTTGAAAGGTGCATTTTTAAAAATTTGCTTGTCTCTTAAAGGTAATATCTTTTATACCTGGGCCTAACTATAGCAGATATATTTCTTTGGAACAATTTCAATACATGTAAAGAACTCTTTACCTCAAGAGAAAATCACTGGAAAATTATTTCTCTGTAGTGAATTTCTTTGGGATAAAAGTTTTTTATATTGCACAGAATCTTAATACTCAAAGTAGTTATGAGACCTTCTGTACTTAGAACCGAATATTTCAAAATTATAAAAACTTAAATTTATTGTCAAAGAGGTGAGTCTAATAGAGGGAAAATGGATATATATTTGGTAAAAAATTGCCCTTAGTTTATTTTTTCTAGTAAAATTCAACAGTGCATGCTAAAAGCTATTAAGAATCTTGAAATAGTTTTTATTAACATTTGAGTCAAGATACTTATATTATTTCACATATTAGCTAACTAAAACAGGGTATTTCTCAAATATTCTTTTGCCTTTGTCTAAATTGTCGATGAAGATAACTGTGAGCTTTTCCTAAATCCCTGTTTCTTTTTATTGCTGTCTTGCTTTAAAAGGAGTCATTCTTTTTAATTCACTGTTTCTTGTTCTGCTTTTTCTCCAGGGGCATGTACTTCCCCATGTATTGATGGAACGTATTCTCAATTGTTCCACTTTTAATTTTTCACCGAGAGGACCGTGGATCATTGAACAGTGTTTATCTTGTCCACTTACATAAAGGACTTCTTTCCTTTAGTTAAAAAATTCGTTTTTGATATTTAAATTTATGACCTGATCCTCCTTTTGTTTGACCCTTCCTTGACATTTGGGAAGTGCTTTTCCCAGTGTATGCAGCAAAGGACAGACCAGGATATGTGTACAGTGTGGCAACACGATTTAAGAGCATGAGATATTTGGAAACAATTCAGAAAAGAGCCACACATTGGATGAAAAAGTAATAAAGTACAATATATGGGAGTGATTAAAAGGCAAGGGTGATAGGGGTTTTTAAGAGTAGTCAACAATACTTAATGTGCATTAGGGTGACGTTGTATTGGGGACTCATTCTTATTTCATTCAAAGGTATTAAACAGGAATGTTATTTAGTTTAAAAAAATGTGAGTCCCGGCGTTTTTCCATTGATCTTCAATCACAACAACCTTTCTGTGCCTTGGACTCACTAAGTCAACCACCTGACTAGAAAGCGTGATGTGAAAGAATTGATGTGAACCCATTCAAATCAGAATCAATTACTGTAAATTATAAATATAGCTTTACAGCATAACTCTGCTGTAGAATAGGATACTTTTCTAATTCCTAAGCCTTTTAGTTGTAGTTCTTTGCATTACTTTATTTGCTTTCTCCTCCTGTTTCAATGGAGGCTACTAATATTAGTCCTGAAAGAGTACAGCCTATTCCTTTTGTTACCTTAGGCACCTATCTATTTGGCTTCTAGTGGTAACTGCAGCCAGTCTGGTAAAATTCTCCACCAAAATCAGCCAGTGGCTCTTTGACTTTACTGCTCTCTGGAGTCTTTGGTCCTCTCAAGTTCTTGTATGTGTAACCAATTATCTTGAATTACCTTTCTTCTCTGTCCCTCTTTTTTATCTCTCTGCTGGTTTTCAGTGTACTGTTATTTTGCATAAATCTGCGTCTTGCTTAGGACTTCTTATTCACAATATCTTTCTACAATATTCTTATTTAGAATACAAACATATAACTCACTTACTTTCCCATGGAAGAAGATTATAACTTCAGCTTATACAAATGAAAAATATTAAATCTAGATTTGCTGGCATGATGGTGGTGTCAACCTTGGAATGCACTACAAAATATAACATTATTCATAAATAGGTAAACTATAGATTAATTACAAAGAGAATATTATGTGCCTACCAGAAATCTAAAGCGTTTCTGCTAAATGTATTGTTGATGAGACCATGTGGAAAAGAAAAATTGAAGACTATTTCATAATTCCTCTTCCTGAGAGAAACAGAATGTTCCCCCTCAACTCCCACACCCTGGGATGGAGACAGATGCTCTGGCAAAATCCCACAAACAACCCTTTTGTCTGAGAGGTAAAACTCATTTTTTTCCTAAGAGATAAGAGCTCACAGGGAGCTGAGGGGCTGGTCAAAGATCTCCATTTTACTACTCTGTCCCTCTGGACAAGTGCATGGGGGCAGGTGCATCGAGAGTGAACTGCTTTGGAAACAAGACCCTGCATAGCCATGGACCTTTCCCTAAGGGTATTCCCTATATTAATGCAGAGACATGACTCATAATCTTGGCTCTGCCAATGACTAGAGTTTCATTTTCCTTTCCACTTTTCCAAATTAGTAAGGATTCTTTTCCTTAAATTCAGATCTGATGTCTCTTTTAGAAACCATATGGGGCTTGAGTAATATTCATCTTGGTGATAATTTAGTTCTTTCCAGACTGTAAGATAACCCTGACCAGCATGGAGACTTCTAGAAAAGAATGAAGAATCAAAGAAACAATAGTGGATACAAAATGATCCTTCATATCATAGACAGGATCCTTTATAAAGATAAAGATTCAAAGGATGTATCCCTTCTGAATACATAATTTAGGAAATTCATATATATTTAACCATAGTTTCAAAAGCATTTAAACAATATTTTCCATAAAACCACTCAAAGAAAAGAGAATAATCTCAGTGAGTAAAGAATGTACAGAGATGAGAAACCAAGGTGGCTCAATTAAAAGTAATGAAGGAGGCAGATGAGCAGAAGATTTGACCCAGAAGAAAATTAATCAATAAAAGGTAAAGACAAGTCATACACATTTTCTCATAACACAAAGTGAAAAATAAGAATACAGACCAGAAGATAATAATAAAATAGGCATCTGACCTGCAGAACATAAGCTTTCAAGAGATAAAGCAGTGATGGGAACCAAAAGTCATGATTGATGAACTGGACTTCCTTAAATTAAAAATGTTCTGCTCTGTGGAAGACTCTATCAAAAGAATGAGAAGATAAGCCACAGTGAGAAAATGTTTGCAAAAGACACATCTGATTAGGATTGTTATCCAAGATCTACAAAGCGCTCTCAAAACTTAACAATAAGAAAGTGAACAATTTGACTAAAAAATAGAAAAAAGACCTGAACAAACACCCCACCAAATAAGATATAAAGATGGCAAGTAAGTTTATGAAAAGCATGTGTCATTAGGGAGTTGCAAATGAAAACAACAATGAAATACCACTACACACCTATTGGAAAGGCCAAACTAAAAAACACCATCGACACCAAATGCTGGCAAGAATGTGGAGCTACAACATTCATTGCAAAATGGTACAGCCACTTTGGGAGACAGTTTGACAATTTCTTATAAAATTAAAATTCCTTCTGTGTGATTGCTTTTTTTTGTTTTTATCCAGAAAACTCATGTCTACATAAAAGCATGTACAAATATGCTTATGGCAGCTCTATTCATAATTGCCAAACCTTGGAAGCAACCAAGATGTACTTCAATATGTGAACAAATAAATAAGCTGTGGTACATCCAGAAAATGGAATATTAACATTGGTGAGCTGAGCTGTCAAGCCAGGGACACTCATAAATGCATATTACTAATGACAGAAGCCAATCTGAAAAGGCTATATACTGTATAATTCCAACTAAATGATGTTTTGGAAGAGGCAGATACAAGGCTACTGGTTTTTAGAGTTAGGTTGGGGAAAAAGGATGACTAATCAGAGACCCAAGGATTTTTAGGACAGTGAAACTATTCTCTATGGTATTATAATGGTGAACACATGTCATAATAGATTTGTCTAAACTTGTAGAATAGTATATTCTTAGTATAACTTAGTATAACTTAGTATAACACTACGAGTATTCAAACTCTAATGTAAAGTATACACTTTGGGCATTGTTGATAGTAGGGAGGTTGTGTGTGATAGGAGAAGGGACGGAGGTATATTGGAATTCTCTGTACTTTCTACTCACTTTTGCTGTGAACCTAAAACTGCCTGGAAAAAAAAGGCAGCTTGTTAATGTAAAAAATACAGAACAAACCATTCATAATCTAAAAGTTTTGGTGGAGTTTACTGTTACAATAAGGACGATAGCATTGTGATCGAACTACCTGTTTTATCCCTACTCCATTTGTCAAACTCAGCAGCAAAGTTCTAAAGAGCAACAAAACATATATGCCTCAGTTTTCTCACCTTGAACATCTAATAACCAGAATTAACCACCTGAGTAAGGTACTCAAACTTGAGAGAAGTAGAGTAATCACAGGGAAAAATATCCTGGGAATGTGGTCTTGGTGATTTCTGGGTGACTGGAATGGGTACCAAAGGATAATTTAATTTGAATATTTAATGGATATATTTGCATATTTTAATTGTGAGTTGTGATGCAGGATAGATTGATGATATTTGTGGGAGGAAATTGGTGATCAGGCAGCCTGGCATAACCACTGTCCTTTTATGGGTGGCTAACTAGTACAGACATTTCTAGCCACCAGAACAAAGCCATGAGAGCTTTGTCTTGGTAAAAGGTAGAGAATAATATAAATTGTTGGCTCTGGTCCATGGATCCTGAGCATGCAGTTCTCTTGAAATTCATGCACCGAGAGCTCAGACTCAGTACCACTTTGAACTTACACACAAACATCTATTTCACCAAGGTCTTGCCACTGTGCCCGAGGGTTGGGTTTTCAGACAACATGCATCCTCTACTTGAAACACCATCTCTTTTACCTTCTATAGCTTTTACCTCCCCCCATATAGAAATATCCCCTTCTTTAGGTCCAGAAGTCGCCCCTTAATGTTTGTCATAGGATAATGGAGCTTCTTTTGGAAGGAAATTTCACTTTTCTGCATATCCATTTGTGTGTGTGTTTTTTTAAATATATTTTTATTGATTTTAAAGAGGAAGGGAAAAGGAGAGGTAGAACCATCAATGATGAGAAAAATAAAGAATAAAAAACACCAGAAACATCAATGATGAGAGAGAATCATTGATTGGCTGCCTCCTGCATGTCCCCAACTGGGGATCAAACCTGCAACCCAGGCATGTGCCCTGACCAGGAATAGAACTGTGACCTCCTGGTTCATAAGTCAATGCCCAACCACTGAGTCATGCAGACTGGGCTCCATCTATCTGTATCGATCCTAAACTGGCTGCTAAAGCATTCTTAAGGAAAAACAAATCACACAACTCTGAAGGTTGGTACAATGACAAATTTACAGTTTCTAACCTCATCTGCGCCCTGAATACAGCTTAGTAATTTATTCACTGGTTTCTTCCTAACAGTCTCCTTACAAATTAAAAACTTTACTATCCCATTTAACCCCAATTCCCTTAATAGCAGATAATCTTTCACTTTAATTGTGCTATTTCTTTGCCTACCTTGGCAAAGCTTACTTACCCCTAAAGAGATCTCAATTTTTACTGCTTTTTCCAAGGAAACTTTTTGACCTCCACAAGTAAACTGAGGGCTTCTATCCCCCCAAAAAATAGCATGGCTTTAGTACCTTTCTTATTGTATTTTCATTGATATCATTTTTTGTATGTCATCACCCGCTAGAGCTAATAACAGAGAAGGGTGCTGACTCCTTTTTATTCAGCTTTGCATTTGTAAGGGTGAACATAGTACTGTTGGGTAAACAGAGAGCTGTAAGTGGATGGCACCCTTTATTTGCCCAGAACCTCATTTGGGAAACCACATTTATTTCATTTTCTTTTGATTTTGTGGTTTATTTTTTCCATTTTTATTTTATTGATCTTAGAAGGAATGAGGGAGAGAGAAAACTATCGATGTAAGAGAAAAACATTGATTCCTCCAGTACATGCCCTGACCAGGAATTGAACCTACAACCCAGGCATGTTCCTTGACAGGGAATTGAATCTGTAACCACAATACTTGGGTGTACAGGATGATGCTCCAACCAAGTGAGACACCCAGCCAGGACTAACTTTTGTTTTAGAAGGATCACCCTGGCTGCTGTTGAAAATAGGCTGTAGAGGAGTCCATGTTGAAAGCAGCAAGACTACTTTGAAGGTTATTGGGGGTAATGTAGTTAAATGATGACAGTGACAAGAGCAATTTATTCTACATATCTTTCAAAGGCCACCAGGATGTTATGACTGGATAGTTAAATAGATGAAAAACTGAGACGACTCTAAGAATTTTAGCTTGAACAACTGGAAGAACAGAGTTGCCATCAATATGATCAGGAAGATTATAAATAAAATACTTTGGAGAAGGGATCTGGAACCAATTGTTCAGTTCTGGATGTATTCAGAGATGCTCAGATGACAGTCAGATATATAAGGCTAGAGTGCAGGGCAGAAGTCTTGGCAGGAGATAAAAAACAAAGAGTGTAAATCTATACATGTAAAAGCCAAGCGGCCAGAACGACCAGAATGACTGGTCGCTATGATAAGCACTGCGGCCAGCCAAACAGCGCATTGAGGGTGGGCTGGCCAGACCCCACCTGTGCACAAATTCATGCACCAGGCCTCTAGTTGCATAATAAAAAATATTAAATCAAAGAAACTGGATGACATCACCAAGAGATGGCATGTTGTTCAAGAAGAGTAGAAGATCAAAGACTGAGCCCGTGGTCACTCCTCAAAGATAGGACACCGGGGAAAAGAGTAAGCATCACATAAGAGACTGAGAGCCAGTGACCTGGAAGGCAAGAGAGAGAAGTGCGGTGGCAAGGCCAAGTGAAGAAAGCGTATCAATGAAGAGGGAGTGGACGCCTTGTTAAACTCTGCTGATTAATGAGGCAGTTAATGGAGGCACTCTTTGGAAGTAGGGAAAAGCAGCCTAATTAGACATGGTTTTAGAGAGACTGGAAGAAGTGAGGTAAAGTGAGAAGTTATAATCTTTTAAAGAGTTTTGTAGGAAAGGAAATCAGATGAATGGGGTTGTAGCTGGTGGGGAAAATGAGGTCAGAGGAGGTTTTGTTTGGTACAGAAACAGATTCCACATGACTTTTGCTTAATGTGACCTTTATAAAAGCCAGTGCTTTATCACAAAAATATAACTTTCCAAAGGTGAATTTACAAAGTCAGCACAATACTCCATTAAGTGTGTATAAGCTTGGTTAAAATGTTATCTTTTGCAACATTACATTAAAAAATAATATGATTACATGCTACCCCCAGCTACATTTAAGTATTTGATTAAAAAATAATACTTAAAGTGTATATTTTAGATGAATCATTTGATATAGGTTGACTTTTACCTTTTGATTTTAATGGTATATGTGGAATACTTTGAGAAATCCAAGAATATGTACTTATAAAGGACAGCACAAATACTCTGCAAAATATTGATGTTCTCCAATATATTTACTATGAATTGCACTAAATGATCTTTTCCTCCTGTGTACTTTCCACAAGTGGGCTGAGAAATAGGTACTATTAAAAACATGTCCTTATTTTAAGGACAAGGAAATAGTTGCTTGGTATATAGAAAAGGAAGTTGTGATTACACAGCTACTCCAGTATAATCTTATACAACTTGTATAATACTCTAATACTCTAAGTGAATTTCTAATGTAATGGATGACACTTTTGGCATTTATGTTTACACTGGTTTATTGCACTCACTGCTGTGCATTTTTTCATGCACATATATGTCTAGACCGAAACATTTTTGAGAGGAGGAAAATTGTGTTAATATTTCTCTTTCATATGTTCACCGCACCAAATTTGGTACTATATGTACTCAATAAGTTTTGGCTAAATTTATGAGTAAACATTCTAAACTATTACGATTGCTTTCTCATCATAAAAGCAAAACCTAGAAAGAACTTCAGTTATGAGATCTACAAAACTCACACTGTCTTCCTAGACATTTAGTGCAGCAGGATCTGCAACAAGCTAAGCTAATGCAACAGCCCCGGCCTCCCAATCAGCTGCTTTTCTCTGTGTTATAATTAAAACAGTGACATTTGACAATCACTGAAAGCGTTTTAATTTTTATACCATGTCTTCTATCCTGGGACAGAATCCCTTTTCTCCTTCCTCACAGTTATCATCCATTTCTTTAGTTGTCTAGGACAACATTGTTTGGAAGAAGGGAAGTGTATAATTGTTTTATGGTGCCCAGAGGAAATTAAGCTGCCAGCTACTTTTATTGTTTAGTTCTTAATTTTAACTCTTAGATATTGACAAATACAGCATTGAGCTCTTAATTTTACCTTTATCGACTTCACTCTCACTATACCCATTCCTTTTCTGCTATTTCACATCCTTTCTCATTGCCTTTTGGCACCAATTTTATTAATTTTTATTTCTGACATAAAGCCTTCTGATTCTTAATTTTCCCCTTTCCTATCTATAAATACTTTTCCTTGACAACCCTGTGGGATTAATGACAGCTTTGCAAAATAAACATTTCACATGTATCAGTCGTTGGAGAAATACTACTTGTAAAGACCTAAAACTTTTAGGACTCTGGCAGATGTAAAGATTTTATTTGGAAAACTGTATAATCTAAGTTAGAAAATGGCTATTCAAAAAGTGTTTTTCATCGACATTCCTCAGCCTGTCCGGATAAGAATACCACCCATGTGCATAACAGGAGAGACAAACTCTGTGCACTTTGCTAATAGGCCATCACAGGCACTGACCAAACCACAGGAGCGCCCAGCATGCATGTGAACTTCACAGTCAGTGCTCAATGACTGTTGTTGACTACTTGACTTGTTGTGCTTATTTATTACTGTTCTCTGTTTCTTTTTCTTCCACATCAAGAGTGCATTGCTTTCTCCCTTTTTTATTGAGTATAGCATTCTCACAACTGGCCATCTATTGGAAAGTTGTTTTTATTTTATTTTATTTTATTTTCAAGTGTTATAAAATGTCACTGTTTCTCAGGCTCATGGAGTTTTAATTGGTTCTGTGATGTTGCTCAGAACTTTCCTGCTGCTCATTAATATTGGCAGGTTTCTACACCTTCTTCCCTTTCCTCGACTTAATTAGGATAGCTCCACACTGTGAGTGGAAGAGAAAGGCCCCAGTCTTATTTACCAGCAGAGTAACTTAACCATAAGCCAGTACTAATCAGGAACATTGCTTGTAGAATAGTACCGTGGGCTGCCTCTCAGAGTTCCTTGCCGAGGGGGCAGGCCAGCCAGTTAAAGATCTGGAGCCCCACCTTCAGGGGTGGAGGCTCAGTATAGCATGTGAACAAGGAGTTCTCTTTCCTCTCTAGTGCAAATTGACTCTAGTACATTCTTTACATTACTCCCTGGCATAAGCATTTTAAGTCCTAATGAAGTAAAAATCCTGCAGTGAGGCAGTATCACATGTCTTCTGAACTGGACACATATGATTTTGTAGGTAAGGGTCCAAGCCTATGTTCTAGCTTCACCTCCTGACACTTGACTAGTCCAGGTAGCATCAGACTGAGCTTAATCGCTTTGACTCTGCACAGTCTGTTCTCCTTGCCTAGATGTTCCCCCCCCCTCCTTTTCTATGTGGTGAATTTTTGCTTATTTCAGCTCAAATGTTGACCCCACTGTGAAGCCTTTTCTTTTTCTCCATGCAGAATTACTCACTCCCTCTTTTTCTATCACCATGTCCATGCCCCTTGCAGCATCACATTGTCATCATTACACCTCCAGTACATGCCCTGACCAGGAATTGAACTTCCGTTTCCACCTCCTCCAAATTAGAAATCAGAGCTTTACCTTTGTCTAGCCCCAACCACAGTCTGTGTATTGGGAAGGCTCCTCAATACTTCATAAATGGATAGCTCTTGTTAATATTTTGTTTGGTAATATTTCATAAAACACTACTCTCATATCTGGGACACTTTCCTTAAAATATTTTATTAAATAAAATAACATATAATTTGGGATACTCTTTTTGTTTCAAGAACTTGAAGATGACATGTGAACACAGAATTAAAAAAGAGTAAGGGTGATGAACAATAAGTAGCCTATTCTGTGACTGTGGATGATATTCTACATCCTGTGTAGAAGAGTCCTACCAGGCTTCAGTTCTCTAGAGAAGCAATATAATATCCTTTTCTAGTGGTTAGGAACATTGAAAGTCGCAAAATTCTTCTTATGGGCCAAATAAAATCTTTCTTAATGAAGTTTAATATTGCTTCTTGGTTCATTCAGCAAGAGTAATTGATAGTGGCTGCGTCTCATCAATCAATTAACAAATCAGCAAATGTTATTTATTCAATTCTTGCTACATGATCATCACTGTAATCACAGAACTGGCAAACATAAGATGTTTAAAACATCATGATTGTACTTCTGCAGTTTCCATTTACTTGTGAGATGCTTCATGGAAAAATCATTCATTCAACAATCCAAAGGTATTTACTGAGAATTTAATTTGTTCTAGGGACTGAATAAGGGACTAGAGATATGGGATGAACTTGATCTTCATAAGGAATGCAAAATAAAGCTTATCCTCTCTGAAAATACACCTTTTCTACCATAAAAACCTGTACCAAAGTGTCATGAGTTTTGTTTGAAGCATGGATACTGACCATATTCTGTGGCTACAGTAGAAGCCATGGGTGTTAGAGTAGCATTAATTTTTGCAAGTATCAGCTATCTATTGCCACAATAACATTATATAAGAAACACTCCAAAATGTAGTGTTAAATTAAATAAATAAACCATTTATTATTTCTCTCAAATTTATGGGCAAGTTGGTTCTGCTAGGCTGGGCTCAGCAAGGCTTATTCGTGCGTCTTTAGTTAACTGTGGGTGGGCTGAGTGGCTTTGCTGATACTGACTGGGCTCTCTCACTTGTCTAGGGTCTCACCTGAGTCAATTGACTAGGGTTTGTTTAATGTGTCTCATCCTCCGACAATCTAGCCTGGTCATGCTGGTATGTTATCAAGGAAAGGCAAAGTAGCAAAATGAAGAGAGAAAGCAGAAATGTTCAGGGATTAACAAACAAACAAACACTTTTTATTTGAATCAAATTTGCTACTGTCAAATGGCCAAAACAAATAACTTGTCTGAACTCGGAGTTAAAATATAGTAAAGAGCATAGCTAGAGAAAGACATGAAAAAGGACTGGCCACTGGTACAATCAATCTGCTGCACAAGAATAGCTAATCATTAAAAAGTGGATTCCAAGCCAAACCGACTAGAACCCTTATGTTAAAGAGTTTTCAATCCTCTGCCACTTCAAATGCAGGAGATAGGGGAGGTTGGGCTGACTGTGATTAAACAGGGGATGATGTGATGTACATGACCACAGAATCACCACTCACATATAAGCTTGTAACAAGTGAGCCTTTCGGGGCAAAGAGGGAAGTTAGGGGAATATGAAAAACCTGCCCCCAAGTTCATGTCTACACTAAGCAATAACAATTATTTCTCTGCTCCAGCTGCTACCTTTAAGTGGTGAATTTGGAAGGGTGACTTCCTATTATCACACTTAACTGAGATGTCATCATACCTAGAGGGCCTGAGTTATTGGCATTTTTCAAACTGCATGCTGTTGTGGGTTGAATTGTGTCCTCCCAAAAGAGATGTTGAAGTCTTCACCCTAAGTTCTTCAGAATGTGGCCTCATCTGGAAACAGGGTCATTGTAGATGCAATTACTTAAGATAAAGTCACACTATAGTAGAGTAACCCTTAATTTGAAATGACTGGTGTCATTATAAGAAGAGGAAAGAGAAAGACAGAGATGAGAATGCCACATGAAAAAAACAGAGAAACACAGGGAGAAGATGACCAAGGGATGACGGAAGCAGAGATGGAAGTAATGCATCTACAAGCTGAAGAATACTGAAGATTGCCAGTTACTGCCAGAAGCTAAGAGAGGAGCATGGAACAGATTCTTCCTCAGAACTCTCAGAAGAAAACCATCCTGCTGACATCCTGAATATAAATTTCTAGACTCTAAAACTGTGAGGGGGATACATTTCTGTCATTTTAATTAAAAAAAAAAATTTCAATCCCTACCTGGGGATATTTTTCCACTGACATGTAGAGAGATTATAAGAGAGAGGGGAAGACAGAGAGAAACAAACACATCAATCGGTTGCCTCCTGCATGAGCCCCTATGTCCCCTTGAATGGAATTGAACCCAGGACCCTTTGGTCTGCAGGCTGACGCTCTATCCACTGAAGCAAACCAGCTAGGGCCATTTCTGTGATTTTAAAACATTCACCTTGTGGTACTTTGTTATGGTAGCCATAGGAAACTAATACAGATTTTAGGTCTGGGAGTTGGTTTAACAAATACATAAAAATGTGGAAGTGGCTGTGAAATTAGATAATGGGTAGAGGATGGAAGTATTTTGAGGTTCATGTTAGAAAAAGTCTAGTTTTCCTTGAAGAGAAATTGGCTGCAGAGAAATATTCTATCATCTTAAAGAAGAAATATTCCAAGAACAGAATAGTATTAGAAATACTAGGGGCCTGGTGCACAAAATTCATGCACTGGGGAGGGGTCCCTCAGCCCAACCTGTCCCCTCTCACATACTGGGAGCCCTCAGGGGATGTCCTACTGATGGCTTAGGCTCCCCAAATGGGGAGCAGACTTAAGCCACAGTCTGGCCTCCCTTTGCGCAAGGTGACTGGGCTGATCAGGGGAAGGCGCCAGCCCCATCACCCTGCTGCTGCAGCCACTGCCAGTCACTGCAATCACCAAGGTATTTTCATCAACATGGACTCCAGTCTCTTCACCATGAAAATATGACAACTTTCTTTAAGCATTTTCAAGATGTGTCTTTCATAGGATATGACATTTCTTTCTTTACTTTTCTTTTTATCCTCACCTGAGGATATGTTTCCATTGAATTTTCCCCCTTTCCTCCGATCCCAGGCTTGGCCCCTTCCCAAGCCTAAAGCCTCCACCCCAGGTTTTAGGCTTGGGAAGGGGTTTCTCCCCGCCCCTCCGATTGCAGGCTCGGCCCCTTCCCAAGCCTAAAGCCTCTGGCTGATGGCCGGCTGGGAGTGACCTGGGTGCCGAGGAGGTTCTTGGGACCCAGCTATGTATGCAAATTAACCTCCATCTTTGTTAGGTTAATTTGCATACTCACTCTGGTTGTGGGTATAGCAGAGGTACAGTCAATTTACATGTTTCTCTATTATTAGGTAAGATGGAGGGTAAAGATGCTTCTGGTGAGGCTGCAGGTAGAAGGGAGGAACATGTTATTGGAAAATGGAGGAAAGATGATCTTGTTATAAAGTGGCAGAGAACTTGGCAGAATTGTGTTCTGCTGTTCAGTGATGGAAAGTAGAATTTTTAAGTAATGAAATTTCTAAGCAAGATGTGGAAAATGCAGCTTCGTTTCTCCTTTCTGTTTACAATAAAATGTAAGAGGAGACATTGAGGAACACATCTTTAAGTAAAAAGGAATCAGAACTTGATAATTTGGAAAAATGTCATCCTATCCAGATAAGAGTGTTCTGGTGATAAGGCTAAGGGTGTGGCTGAACAACCTTTTGCTAAAGAAATTAGGAGTCTGACTCCTGGAACCAATCAACTATCTCAGCAGAAGCCAAGAATAGAAATGTTGTTATCCAGAAAAAATCTGTGGAGAGCCCTTGTATCTAATGGTGTGGATCCCTTTAGAAGACCAACATCCACAGAACACTAACAAAGTTTTTGGGAATGTTATACCGGTTCTAACATTGCCAGCCTGGACTGAAAGGGAAGGAAGTGAGATGAAATAAAGGAAGAAAGGTGCAAAGGGCAAAGCCACAAGTGTAGAGGTCAGAGAGGGCAGAGGTACCACCCAGGGCTAAGGAGTAGAGCCGCCCAGTGGCCCCAGAGAGCAAACATCAAGCCATAGAGAATCATTCTCAGATTTTGAAACCCAATGGTATTTGCTCTGTTCAGTTGCAAACTTACTTTAGACCAGTAGCTCCTTCTTTCTTCCAATTTTTTTAAATTTTAGGATGAGAATGTTTCACCACTGTATTTTTGAAACATAGCCTGTCTGGTTTCACAAGTCGACAGATGGAGAGGCATTTTGCCTGAGGATATAACAGCCAGAAACTGACCCCTACTTGATTTAGAGGATGATATTTGGTACTTTTTTAGTTGGTTATATTCAGATGAAATCTTGCACTTACAGTTGATGGAATGGGTTAAGACTTTTGAAGATGTTGGCATAGGTTGAACATATTTTTGCTTATGAGAAGGACATGAATTTGGGGGGGCAGGGCAGGGTAATAAAGCAGATAATTATGGGTTAAATGTGTCTCCCAAAAGATATGCAGAAGTCCTAAATCTCAGTACTTTGTTATGTGATCTTATTTGGAAACAGGGACAGTGCAGATAGCCTCATCTTAATTAATGTCATACTGCAGTAGGGTGGATCCTTAATTTCATATGACTGGTGTCCTTATGAGGAGAGAGACACAGAAAAGAGAATGCCATGTGAAACAGGGAGACAAAAACTATGAGATGAGAGAGGTAGATTTTGGAGTGATGCATCTACAACTCAAGGAATACCTAGGATTGTCTATAACTGCCAGAAACTAGCAGAGAGATAGAGAGAGGGGGGGGAGGGCGGGGGCCAGGGATCAGATTTCCCCTCATAGCTCTCAGAAGGAACCATGCCTGCTGACACACTGATTTCACATTTCTCTCCCCCAGAACTTGGAGAGAACACACGTCTGTTGTAAGCCATCAGTTTGCGGAAGTGGCTTTGGACTTGGGTAGTGGGTAGGACAAGTCTCAGGAGAGCTGTTCTGGGCATGGTACTAGTGTCCGAAGCTCTTAGAACTAGAACCACCATTTGCTCTTCCTCTCCTGTGACTAACTCTCTCAGTATGGTATAGATTTTTTTAAAAAGTCTCAAAACTTACATCTTACTTAGATCATTCTCCCAGAACTGCTGGAGCAACTCACTGCGTGCCTGTGTTTCTAAAAGAGTACCAACCCCAGCAATTGCGGGGTGCTTAACCTTTATTTTTCTTTCCAAAAATTTTTTTTTTCATTTACAGTTTAGATTTAATCTTATTCTGTATTAGTTTCAGGTGAATAGCATAGTAATTAGACAATCATATACTTTACAAAGTTTTCCCCCAATATTTCCAGTACCTGACTGGCACCAGGCATAGTCCTTACAATATTATTGACTATGCTATACTTTACCCATCTTATTTTGACTGTGACATTTTGTATTACTATCCTGGCTTTAAAAACCACACATTTAATCTCTGAGCACCCTGGTAGGGCTGCTTACCAGCTATCCAAATAATTTTACCTTTCGAGGCTTTGAGCAAGTCCCACGTCCCCCTACATTCCCTCAAGCACACCACAGGCTCTATAGATTGCGTCTCTTCTCTAATTCCTTTAGCCTTTATTGCAAGTACCCACTTGAGAGGATGCTGGCCTGGCCTGTTCTCATTGGGGGTTAGGATTCCTGCCTTACAACCACGGTAAATTCTCACTTCTTTTTATTTTTCCCAGGGTGCCTAGCACCTTGTAAGGAACATACTGCTGATAACTTGCTGATTAGCTGATGCTTGACCTTTCCATCAGAGAAGTCGTTGTCATAAATCCACGGAGAAGATTCTCTGGAGGTTTATTCTCTGGTGGTGGTGGTGGTGGTGGGAGGGTGGGGAGTGAGAATAAGAGGGAGGAAAAGCATCACACAGAGTTAGCGAGGCAGCTGTCTATGCTGCGGTTTGTTTCTGTCTCTGCTGTGGACCACAGGGCCCGGAATTATGACCATTAGAATCACTTCCCAAAGATTTTTGACTGAATCTAGCTGGTAAGTGGGAGAGCTAATACCCTGGCACCGGAGACATCAGTATTAACTGTGTTCCAGTCCTAAAGGTAGAACCCAGGGCCCAGGGAGTTGAAGTGGGGGAGAGGCTTCAGGCTTGGGGAAGGAGATGCCTGGTGAAAGGAACCGCCCTTTGCTCCAGTAGGGGACCTGTGATTGACAGGGAGCAGTCAAGGGAGCAAGGTTAAGCAGCAAGATGATTTCCAAAGTCAAAAGGTAGACTAAGAGGAAGAAGAATATTTTTTGCCAATTTCTTAAGGCAATTGGTGTGGTGGGAGAATTGGGGTGTTCATAATAAGGACAATTTTCTTGTCCCATTGTGCCTCCTCATAGTTCTGATGGGGGCATGTGTGTCTGGATTTCTGCTTCATTTGTAAAAGCTTTTACATTACAGAAAATATATTCTGAACACTTTTTTTTAAAAAACAGAGCTCAGGGAGATTTTCACAGATGCAATTAAAAACATCTTCAGCTTTGATTCACTCCTCTGCAATATTTTGATTTCAAATCTGACACTCGAGTCTTCCATAAAAATAGCAAGCAAATTTCACAACAAATACACATCTCAAGTCTAAATGTTCACAAATGATATTTAGAATAAACCAGGATTAGCTTCATTTTTTAAAATAGAAAAATCCCCTATAAATTACAAATATATTCTGATAGGGAATTATAAAATGACTTTTCAGCACATCAAAGTATTTACTATAAAAAAGTACTTTTTGGTACCAATGCTTTTCTTCATGTTTAAATATGCAGGACAATGGGATATTTGAAGTGGCAGGAAACCCTTGAAGTACTAACACTGCTTGACTAGGACAACATTCGGCCACTCTACTTTTTGACTGCTCAGGAATCATCTCATGAGGTTTGACTGCTCAGGAATCATCACCATGAATTGAAGGCCTCCCATCTAAAGGGATTTTGGTGTTTGCCCGGGTTTCTTTGTTTTATAAAAACTGTGGTTTGAAACAAAACTACTTAAGCAAGATAGAGAATCCTGCAATTTGCAAACCCCATGCAGGAAAGATACTCCAAGTCCTTGGACTAACTGTGGTAAGGACCTTCAACAGCCAATCATCTTATCCTGTTACCCGGAAACCACCTTCACTCTTTTCCTAGATGCCACAAGTAACTAGAAAATAACACTGGACATGGCTTCTATGGTAATATTCAACTATCAGCCAAACGACAAAAGAAATTTTATCTGAAGACCTACCCTAAAGACCTCTTAGATGAGTTTAATGGTCTAAGGCTAACAATATTGTACAGGCGATCACTAAGAAAATTGATGTGTCTTTCTTAAAAATTATAAAACGGTATGTTGTGGGGAGCCGGCACGGCCAAGGGTGAACCTGAGTGGGGGCGATGAAGGATTAGAAAAGACAGACAAGAGAATGAAAGCTGAGACTCAGTGGGACGCTGCTTCCCTGATGGGGACCCAGCAGCACCAGGGACTACAAAGCAGGTCTTTATTTTATAGCCAGAGGCCACGAGGTAAAGTAAGGGCGTGGTCAAGATGTTTACAGCATTCTGAGTTTTGTTCCTACTCAATTACATGCACCTGATGAAGCTTTGTTTACTTGCAGCCTAATCACTCAGGCACGTGGGGCCAGTGTTCGGACCATAGGTTCAAGCTTAAACTATAGCTGTTGGCTATGATTGTGCCGGGAGGGCTCTGCCCTCCAAGCTGGGACTTGCACGTGGCCATGAGAGGACTGTGCCCTCTCATCAGTCCAAGGCTTGAACCTGTCCAAACACTGTAGCCGGGCCCCCCAGTATGTAAATGCTGAAACAGACAGAGAGATGGATTATTCAGTGGCTTTGGCCCCTTACCCAGTGTTACACAGCTGATGCTACGCAGGAATGCCATTTCACTCCCAAGGAAGGCGGCTCACCAGAAGCATTCCTCCCGGCTACTTTGTAGACCTCATACAGTTCTCTCTGTTTTCTTGACATTTGCTGCTGACGCCCCAACCAGTTTCTTGTCTTGTTAAGGATCCCCGTGGAGTCCATGTGAAGGCAAAATGAGAGAAGAAAGGAGGCCAGCTGTTAGGCAGCGGCAAATAAAGATGACCTACATTCCGCTCGCAAAGGTTAGGCCTGTACACCTGGAGCAGGTCTGCGCAGGTCATTGCAAGGAGTGCAGGACCCAGAACTTGCCTACAACAAAAGGATCTTCAAGAGGCTTTGGGAATAGTTTCTCTAACTGAAAGAGTTATCTCTGAAGGAAAGAAAAGAGAAAGCTTCAGAAGTAAAGCGTATACTCTCTCTTGTGCGTTTAGACTTACAACCTGCAGGTAAACCAGCAGCGGGGAGCATTTGCACGTGGGGTGAGGAGAGAGGCACGCAGGGGAGGTTACCAATTGTTACAGAACTTGACATGAATTAAACCTGTTTTAAATAAAGAAGCGGTTCGATTACTTTCCAATTGCATGCAATATTTACATTCATTATGCTAAACGCTGGCATTGTTCTCTAATAACCAAGCCAAGGGCACTCTTACTAAATTCATGCATTTTGGAGACCTAAGGGATGTGTTAGCAGAGGATCCCAGCATGCTTCACTCTGCATGGGAAATTAAAACGCCCTGCTTGAGCGAGCTGGTCCTGTGTTTCCACGTGAGACACTGCTCTTGGCTCTTGCTCTCCTGTGGAATCATCAGTGAGCAGGATTCCTCTATCGCACCCTGGGGAAAGGCCTCCTCTCTTAGGTTCTCTCAGCTTGCGGCTGGAATGTTATTTCCTCGATGTGAAACTCGGACCAAGCGCTGCTGTTTACATAAATAGAAGGTTTGGCCTTTTCCTTCCTGTTTCTTATTGGTCTCCTTTATCTACTGATTTGCAATGCTTCTAATTACGAATTCGGAGAGATGGCAACGGATGGCATTCCATAAAAGCCGTGATTCCCCACTCTTTTCTCCACCCGGGCACACAGACCTTCTTCCAGCATACCCATCGTGTTCCTTTCCCCTGTACATCTTTGCACACGTCAATTACTGAACCTGGAAGACTGTCCCTTTCCCACTCTGCATATTCAGGGAGACCAGTTAGCTGGCTATTGAGATTATCATTGACGTTTTGACTATAATCATTGTAATAAAAAATAGGAATGGAGGCGAATGATAGAAATTTTTTGTGTAGAGATTATAAGGGAGATGAAAGATAAAATCTATATATATTTAAGCCCTCATGTGAGGATATTTTTTCATTGATTTCTGAGAGAGTGGAGGGGAAGAGAGAGAAAGAGAGAAACATCAATGTGAGAGAGACACATCGATTGGTTGCCTCCTGCACATGCCCCTAACAGGACTGGGGAACCTGTGACTGAGGTATGTACCCTTCACCGAGACTCGAATCCATATCATTTGGTCCACAGACCAACACTCTAGCCACTAAGAAAAACAAGCAGGGCAAAATTAATATTGTTAAGCCAAATATTGAAAGGAAATTGGAGTCCATGATGAACTTGAGTAATTGGCAAGGAGAATAGGAGGGGTTGAAAGCAGCTGGGTTTACTTTTGGAAGTAATGACATTGAGCTGATAGTGGGATAATCAAAGAAATGAAGATTCAATGTGTACTTGAAGCTACTGAACTGGATCTCAGCTGAAAGGTTTATTTACAGGCTGATCTGTCTTCAGCCCTTACTTGCAACACTGCTTCGGGTTGAGAAATGAATTATTGTCAGTTACTCTATAGTGGCCGATAGTTTGAGGGTTTATCAGAGGACACCGCAATTTACAAATTTGGAAAATTTGCTTCCTTTTGATCTTTTTCCAATGACTGAAATAAGAATGGTGTAAAATATTAAGCATATGTGTAATATTTTTGGAGGTGAATCGTTTCTTATTTTTATATAGAAAGTCTGTAACTCAAAGTTCTTATTTTTCTTTTGTATTCTAACAGCAGCAGCAACCGAATAACAGTCTTCAAAAAGATCTGTGAGTTTAGATGAGTTCTTCAAGGCAAAAGTTATCCTCAAACCTACAGGGAGAAAGCTCAAATGATTTCCTGTTTCAAATAAAAGGAAGGGTTGAGAGGCTTATCTAAGCGCAGGTCTTTTGGAGTGAACTTATATAAAATATAAATACAGTTTTAACCACTTCTAATTTCTTTTTAAAAAAAATCATATTCACCCTAATGTCAAATTAAAACATTTACCCTATATATACTGAAAATGATAAAAGAATGCTACCAGGATTTCATTACCGATTAAGGGACTTAGGACAAGCAGTTATAGGAAAGGTTCGGTCATTGTTGCCTTGTGTTTTTGTTTATTTGTTTTATATTCAGAAGGAAGCGTACTCCATTCTCAAGCTAGTGAAACATTAACAGTGCAAAAACACATTTGTGCTTTGGGTTTGCTAGCGATAAAATCTTCTCCAGTGAATTCCGATTATTGTTTTCCAGACAATTTTGAGAGAAATGTAAATGTGTTGCATGGTCTCCAAGTGGTTTCTACCAATTTACTGCAATCCAAATTCGGGCTTTTTGACCCGGATGTTGCTATGGTGCTGTAAGTTTAGCTATTTCAGATGACCAAGGGGCATAATTGCTAACGCTTCAATCCGTCTATTAACACAAATTACTGTGGATTTTAAAACAGGAATCAATTTCTCTCTGAAGAATTTCTCTAAATAAGCCATGAAGGGACTTTCTCAAAACATTTATCAGCTGAGCAAGTGTTACGTGTTTGTTCTTTGATGACTATCAAGTTTAACATTAAATTTTTTCAAACTCAATGTTCTATGCACTGGTTAAACTAGCACAAACAGTGGGTTGTGTTTTTAGAATTATTTTTTTAAAAATCACTTCACAGGAGATTATGTACAAAGGGTGATGAATAGAAAACAACCAAACAAATGAAAAGGCCTGCATTGAGATATGGAAGCTGGACAGTTAAGTAACTTTGCTCATTAGCTAAGTCATTTACTTCTACACAGCAATCTTATATCATATATTACTCAATTTTTTTGGCTACAACAATTTGCATCTCATATGAGTCACAGCTTCCCTGTGTCATTAATAATAGTTTTTATTATAAAGTCAAATCCAGGAAGGCTATGATGTACTATAGAACAGGAACAATGATCTATAATAATAAAAGCATAATATGCTAATTAGACCGGGCATCCTTCCCGACATCCTTCCAGACAACCTTCCGGACGAAGCTGGGCGTGCGAGGGAAGCCTGGGTCCCGGGTGCCAGAGGGAAGCTGGTGCTGGCAGCTGGGGGAAGGAAGGCCTACTCTTGCATGAATTTCGTGCATCGTGCCTTTAGTATGACTCATGACCAGTGAAGAAAGGAACAACAGGAGTTCCAGTTCAAGAGGGTGATCTCAGAAGGTCTTAAGCCAGTGGTTCCCACCATTTTTTGGCCGTGCCCAGCTAAGCTTCTGTAAAATCCTGATGCCCCCTGTGACATAAAATTCTTATTATTCAAAAAGTGAACTCCTATTCACATGGAGGAAGCCTAAAAGGCCATTAACTTGGTCTAAACAAGCTTCCAAAGAACATGGCATCCATGAAAGAGAAACATAAAAGAACAAAAGGACAGTTGAAGTACTGAGAAAGAAATCACTAAGAAATTGTTAAAAAAGAATAATATGAAGTGATAGGAAAAAGTTTCAAAACATATAATATATATTTATATGCTATATAAATGTGTCACAATATATATTTATATGCTGTATATGAGGCCCCTAGAACCATAAGAAATGCAAAGAAAATTCACTCTTAATAACTCATTCTCGAATTGCGCCCCCTTAAAAATCAAATTGCCCCCTGTGGGGTATGTGCCCCATGTTGGGAACCACCGTCCTAAACTATCCTCCTTTCAGAGACTCACCAAATCTACAGCTACCTATGGAACAATTTCCTCTGAAAAAATAAACCAAAAACCGGCAGAGCAACCCTTTCACTTTGGGCACAGGAGAGGAAAACCAGATTGCAGTGGGCAGAAAAGGCCAAGTCAATTGTACCACACACCCCAGCCCTTACAGTGACTCAAAATCGGGAGGAAGCAAAACAGGAAGCCTGTCCCTGCGGAGCAAAGGGTTTGTAGCTCACCTAGGGCACCTCAACTTCTAAGACCAGCACCTAAGGAACGAGCCCCTCAAACGTCTGGCTGCAAACACCTACTGGGCTCATGAGACACTGGGGGCTGTGGCAAAATGAGGAACAGCTCTGAATGCAGACCCAGCTACCGTGCCCAGGGCTGAAGCAGCCCTTTGGAAAGTACCCAGACGTCATATGAAACAGCCTCACTTGCTAACTTTACAGCATTGGTCTGCGGGGCGGAGGCCTGCTGGGATGTTCTGGGGACAGAGGTATTGGAAACCTCTTCCGACTCTCCCGTGGGCACCTTACTCCATTTTCTTTTCCTTTTTAGATATATTTTTATTGATTTCAGAGAGGAAGGGCTAGGAAGACAGAGAGGAACATCCATGATGAGAGAGAATCACTGATTGGCTGCTTCTCGCATGCCCCACACTGGGGATGGCGCTCGCGAGCTAGGCATGTGCCCTGACTGGGAATCGAACCGTCACCTCCTGGTTCTTAGGTTGATGCTCAACCTCTGAGCCACGGGGGCTGGGCTCTTCCTGTTTCTTTTTTCCTTTCCAGCAGGTGCCATTTTTATGCTCCAGCTGGCAGGATCCAATTTTTGCACTCTCCCTCTGCTGGCTAAACCTAACTGGTCCCATCTTTTATTTCCCTCTTATTTATCTTTTTTAACTCTTCTTTTTCTTCTTAAACATTTTTTTTTTCCAGCTGGTGCCATCTTAATTAGCTTTAAGGTCAATTCTAAAGTAAAATTTAAAAGAAACACAATTCATTATAAATTTATTTTAATAAAATATGTAGTTACTCTCTAAGTTTTACTTAGAAGTGTCTATTTGCATATGCAAATGTGATATTTTGTTTAAAAGAAAATTATCCTAAAAGGTTATAAAGGAGTGCAATAGCTTTTCAGAAAATTAGAGGTGACTTCCTCTGGCTTGGTTAAATAAGGATGGTAAATATAAGAAGATACTTTGAAAATTGCTTGGTAGGGACAGTGGAGAAGAGTGGGGAATGCATTCTTAGAGTTAGAAACACAATAAGTACACACCCAGAGGAAGGAATAAACCAGGGACTCCAATATGGTCATAAGTTTGCTTTGAGTTATTTGTATAGAAAAAAAGAAACATAATTCTAAAAAATTAGGTTGAGATCATGTCATAAATAGTCTAATTCCAAATCTGTGCTCTTTTGTTATCCACTAAGATTAAGAGTATTTTTTCCTTTGACATCTAGTAACACTTTGTATCTGCCTCATTCATAGGCATTTGCTATTTACTAGAGGCCTGGTGCACAGATTCATGCACGTTGAAAGGAAATTAATTAGAAGAAATATTTCAGAGGCCGGGGAGGGACGAGCAAGGGGGAGAGATTGGCTGGCAGGGGAGGGGCTGTGGGAGGTTGGCACCAGGGCATGTCCGGCCCATCTCACCCTGTCCTGATCGGCTGGACCCCAGGAGCAAGCTAACCTACCAGTCAGAGCATTTGCATCCTGGTGGTCAGTGCAGGTCATAGCGACTTGTTAAATGGTCAAATGGATGATCGGACACTTAGCATATTAGGCTTTTATTATATAGGATAGTCTTTTGCCATCAGTTATCTTTTTCATATATTTGTCATTTCTCCAACTGGATTGTAAGACTTTTTAAGGAAGAGAGCCCCTCTTATCTTTGTTTGGCAAAGCTGTATGGCACCTAGCTAGGTTTTTGGCATAGTATCATAAACCAAGTAAATGTATATGGATAGAAAAGTGCCTTGTACTTTGGAAAAGTTATTAATTTTGTAGAATCAATCAACAAAGCAGAATCCCTGCCTGACCCTCTTCAAATCATATGCAGGAACAAGTGAGCTTTTGCATAGAATAGGAGAAGTATTGCTGGCTTCAATTTATATTGAGGGTTCTAATTCCAGTTATATTACTGGCTTTCTATTAGGCTTACTGGATTCTCCTCTGCTATCTCAATTGTAAAATTGGGTTATCGCTACCTGTCTTTTATTTCAAATATTTTTTCTCACAGTTAATAAGAAAGGTAGAGTACTTTAACTAAGAGATGGATGACCATATGCCTGAGAGGATATAGAAAGGATTGTACTGGACAAAATATAACCTCTGAAGTCACAGAAAACTTAAGGAGTTCATAACTTTATTATTTTAAATGATTAACAGCAAAAACTTGACACACAGGGACAGTAGCTACAAATCAAAGGCTGATCTATAATCCAGTACCATGAGAAAAGAACATCTATGCATACTCTGGTCTGCTAAGCCACACTGGCATGAAGACAGCAGTCATAAGATAACAGTGCAAGGAACAGTAACAATTAACCTCTCTGGATGGCAATTTCTTCACCTGTAAAATAGGAGAGATGGAGTGGTGGCCTTCAAAGACCCTTCTCCTTCTAAGCTTGCTTCCAGAAACCTTCAGCTCCTAAACCCTTTCTGCTGGAGAAATGGGAGCCAGCCTAATATTGCTATTAACGGTGGAATGGAAGAGCCAGCTCTCACTGGCTGGCGAAAGAATATCGTTACATTTCCAGGAATTTAGGGAGCCAGCTGACATCATGTTGGTAGCAAGAAATCAGTTAGATGACACTAGAGAAATCAGCAATGCTATGAATCAGCACTTCTCCAGAGTTGGCTGTTAAACTTTTACCAGCCGATCACTGGTTCTACTTGATCATGCCATCCTGAGTGGGAGAATTTTAGAGCCATGGACAGCAAAAGAGCATGGGACACATAAAGATGAGAGCTTGGAAACGCCTTAGAACCAGAGGATATACAAGAAGACCAAGACATGGTGGACAGAAACCAGTGGGCAAGGAGGTAGTGGGGAATGGACTTCTGGCTCAAATGACTAGAAAGTACAGACATGAGTTACAGCCTCTGAGTCCTGATTAGTAGGATGTATATCAGGCAGTGGGCACTGGCTCTACTTTACGGTTTGATTAAAGCCATATGTAATTGTTTGTTTCAAATCAAAAGTATAGATTCTGTGTGATTCATCTGAGGATAGGTGTGATATTGCTTTCAAACACATTGTAATAATTAATTAGTATGGTTATTGGCTATTGTTGCTATTAACAAAACCTGTTTATAATGGCAGCTCTTTTCCTTGCTCTTGGTTGACTTGCTGTTCTGCTTGGTAACAAACATTTCTTCCTTTCTAGCCAAATGTTCAAGTTATTTAGTCACCAGTTCTTAGGAAATTGGAAAACATAAAAGAGTTTTAAGGTGGCAAAACTTAAAATGGGATGTAGCCCATTCATAAGTAGTATAAGTAGGCTAAACATTTGCAAATTTCAGTTCAAGCTCATCTACTATTCACCTCTTGGTACTGGACCTACTTTAACTTTCTTTGAACATTAAAAAAAAAAATCTCTTCATTAGCTGACATTTATACCTAGCCACAGAGGTCACTTTAAGCCACATGTAACTTTCAGAAAGTGAAGCCAATAGCTACCTTTCAAAGATTCTGATTTCCAGCTATTATACTAGGAGGTTGATAATTGGAAGAATCTGGCCCAATATGGCCATATAATTCTAAGAGAATGACTTGTGTGTATAGATTGTACACACAACTTTTTTTTAAAAGGAATTGAACATTTCATAATTTTAGTAAGATAAATATACTTAAAATATAGACTATTTTCAACATGAGTTCAGGATTCCCACATTTGGTAAACTTATGACATTTTTCCCTCAAATTCTATTTATTTATGGTCAAAAAGAAATAATTTATCATATTTTTTCTACAGTTTATGTTACCTTATTTAAAAAAATACTTTAGTTGCATTTGAAAATCTTAGAACATTACATTTTCAAATGAAGACGGTTTAGGCCAATAGAAATAAATACGTTCTTGCTACATTCTAGACCTGTGCTAAGTTTTATATAAATGTTATTTTATTTAATTTATGTGGCAATCCAATGAGGTAGGTACTTGTAATGGACTAAATTGTGGCCCCTCCAGATCAGATGTTGAAGTCCACACTCCCAGTACCTTAAAATGTGATTACATTTGGAGATAGGGCTTTACAGAGGTAATTAAGGTAAAATGAGGCTATATGGCAGGCCATAATCACATATATATTTAGGACACAGACAAATGACCATGTGAAGACAAATGAGAAGATGGCCATCTATAAGCCAACAGAGTTAAATCAATCATTGGCTTTAGACTTCTAGCCTCCAGAATTGTGAGAAAATAAATTTTTGTTGTTTAAGCTCCACCCCACTCCAGTCTGCATTATGTTTTTTATGGCACCCCTAGCAAACTTATACCATACTGTTTTAATTTCTATTTTATATATAAATAATCTGATGTTTAAGGAGATTAGACAAAGTATCCAAGACTACATGGATAGAGAGTAGTTGAGTTGAGACTCAAACTCTGGTTATTCACTAAATACGTATCTCTTTATCACATATCATTGTATAATACCAGATACTATTATATTCAAAGATATGAAGGTAAATAAAAAAATTCCAAAAGTGGAGCAGGGTTCAAAGTTCCAAATTATAAGTATTTGTTACTTAGAGTGAGGTACATGAACATAATTTTAGATTTTCTCCATAATCATTTTTTACATATTCAATTATAATGTATATTTAGCCTTTAAGGCACAGAAACTTTAGACTATTTTAAAGTTATAATTATTTTATGTATTAATAGTATTTTAATTAATGGAATAACCCTCTACAGTCTAAATTATGATCTTTATTATATGGTTATATATTTCACAGAAGAATTAATTTAAAAGTATTTAAAAATAAATGCCTTGATTAATTTTAAAGCTAAAATATTTATGTATATAGAAATAAGTGCCTTCTATTTCAATGTTTTTTTTTGTTGACTAGAGAATGCTAATAATGTACTAATTGTAAACAATTCTTTTATACATATTAATAATAACTAGTAAGTAAATAAACTAAATGAAATGCTACTTTAATAAATTATAATAGTATTCTTCACATTATATAATACTTAAATACAAAGAAAATTATTTTTTAAATCTTGTGGAAATTCAGGCATATGTTTTAAAGTCACTTTACACCTAATTATTACTTTTTGAACTTTCTAAAACTTTGTTTAATAATATGATTACCTAAATTTTGTCAACTTACATTTAGGATAGACATATACAAGTGAAAAATACCTAAGAGCATAAAGGACTTGATAGCAAGCTAATTCCTGTGCAACCTAACTACATTGTATAATAAAATTTTAATGAAAATTTGTTGCTTAATATTTCTATATTAATTTCCTCCCCCCTGAAATTGTGAAAATGTACTTAAAATATTGTTTATTCTTTGATTTAAAAACTTTTGGAATCCTTTCTGATGGGGCATGTTCCCAATTTGAAAAGGGTATTATTCAAATAAGGATGGTTTTGTTGTTGTTTGTTTGTTTTTTAATGTTAGATTTTCTAGAGACTGAAACTCCTGTGAAAAATAACAAAAAAACAAAATAAATGTTTCTGAGATCTCCTTTGGTTCTGGAGTAGATATTTGTCTGTCCAGCATTGTATTTTAGGGGAATCACCTCTTCCTCTTTCTACCTAGCCTGAGAGATTCACATGACCCTGAAGAGTTGACTCTGATTGTGCCTCACCGCCACCCAGGCACCTAGAGAGTGGCCTGTGGCCTAGGCTTGGCCCAACAGATCATTGCCGCAGTGTGACTTGCTCATTTATTGACCCAGACAATGTCCTACCTGGGTCTTTTGAGGTATCTTTGTGATTTGGGGCATCTAAAGATCATGGTAATCCAAAGCTTCTTGAGCCCACTTCTCTAAGAGGGAGCTCTTTAAATAAAGCAAAGAGGGAAGAGAGTAAAAAGATGAAGATCTAAACTTGTTGGTCTTCCTTAAGGACTTGGAATCTGCTGAGACAGACTACTGTACATCCTGACCCACCTTATTACAGGAACCTAACCAAACCCAACCCAACCAAAAAAATCTAACAAACAGACCATTCTTCTTGACTTGGAGATAGACTTCTGCCACTTGAAATCAAGAGTCTTGCCTCATACCTGTAAGCACATGATATTCCATCTGAATAATAAGACTTTGAAATTGAAAGTAAACTTGATGTGTTTACCTAATAGCTATTGAGTTTACAATATGTTCCAGCGACTATTCCAGGCACATGGGATTTTTAAACAATCTCTGCACTTTTCAAACCTACATTTTAGTTGGGGGAGATAAAACATAATCACAAATTGGTAAATTCTAATATATCTGATAAGATGATAAATTCCATCAAAAAAGTTTGAGCAGGATAGGGAAGTGAGGAGGCAGACATGGGAATGAGTATGGATAATTTGAAATGGGGTAATTTGAGTATGCGTTATTGAGAGGGTGATTAACCAGGGCCTTGAAAGAGATGAGGGAGTTAGGCAGGAAGATACTAAGAGGAAGAGAATTCCAGCAAAAAGCCAATGTCACTATAGAATTTTGTCTACTACATCCAAAGAACAGTAAGAAAGTGAGGTTTTTATATAAAGAGCAGCAGAGATGGGGTCAGTAGCTCAAGGGGAAGTTGGGATCAAGAAATCACTTTGGGGAATGAACCAGGGTAGAAGGGAAAACACTGTTGAGAGAGAGAGGGCAGAGATGTTTACTGGGAAGAGAGGGACAGGTCTCATCATTAAGAAGGACTGCATGTGGACAGGATATGGAAAGGTCAGCAAGGCAGAGAAGACGGGTGCTGATGCAGACAGGTGAGACCACGTGGTGGGAGTCAGAGGCCATCAGCTGAGGGAGAGGGTGGGAGAGGAAGGGTTGGAGGTTTGAGGATACAGGGCTAGATGTAACATAGGCTCTAGGAGATGGAAAGAATAAATGGGGTAAAGGCACTGCAGTGTAACTGCTGGGCTTTGCAAAGGCCTGCTTACTGTTTGTTATTTGTTAACAGTGAGAATAATCTGTGTAGTTGTTTTTCTCCAACTGAATTCAGCTAAATAGGAGCACGTTTGGAGATAGCAGAAAGTTGAATTTAATCGAGACTGTGGTTTTGCTAAGGGAACATAACAATTTCAGGAGGCGTGGGTTGGGGGCATATGCCAGGGATGATTATAATGTTTGACAGCAGATTTTGAGTTAAATAAGGAGTCTAATGGAAACTTGAGTAAATTAAGGGTAGTTAGTAAGATTAGAACACCAAAAATTCTGGGGATGCCTTAAAAGAAGTACATGGACAAGTTAAGTTGTAGAAACCAGTGAGTGGAATGCAATGCAAGTTATGGAGTGTATGCAGGAGTTTACAATGAATGATCTTGAATATGACCATCAGCATGTGAGTGGGTGTCTGGGAATGAATGAGAGATGGGATCCTTGGAAGAGAGTTCAAGATAGTGAGAGGCGTCTGTTGAACTTGGATGCCCTTATTCTGGCTGGAGTAAGCACATATTGTTGGGTCTAAACCATCCATCTTGGTTGGACCTCAGGAATGGCATCCATGTAAAGCGAAGCAGCCAAGCAGAAGTGGGAGGCCCTGAGGACTTTGAGGTGCAGAATCTGTTTACCAGATGACTTGGACTGCCTGCCCCTGCACGCTCATTTCAGTTAGTTTGTTGATGCCTGTCACTCATAGTTCAGTCTGATTCTTTTTAAAAACTATATTTTTATTGATTTCAGAGACAGGACATCAATGATGAGAGAGAATCATTGATTGGCTGTCTTCTGCACCTGCCCACACTGGGGATGGAGCCCACAACCCAGGCATGTGCCCTGACTGGGAATCCTCCTGATTCATAGGTCAATGCTCAACCACTGAGCTATGCAGGCCAGGCTAAGACTGATTCTAATTGGTGCACTGCAAGCCCTTTACTCCCCCTTAAACCATTTTCTCCCTCACCTTACTGTACCTAACTAGGTACTAATGCCAGAATTGGCTTTTAAAAAAAATCCTTTAGGACTCAGAATAAGAGCCCACCTCTCCATAAAGCTTTACCTGGTTCCCTCGGGCAGAACAAACTTTCTTCCTTCCCCTCCTTTGTGTGTCTCTAAATTCTGAATTTTAAATTTTACATTCTGAATTCTTTGTATGTGAAGCACACATAGCCTCGTGTCATCTATGTGCATGCCCCCGTGTGGTATTTAGCAGATAGTAAGCTCTCAAAATAGCAGTTGGATGAATGGCTGATTTGACACCAGCCACACAGAATGCACTCACCAGAGATCTCTGACATAAGAAAGGGCAGCTCTGAGAAATACTCACATGGCTCTCACCAGTGTCAGCAGATCGAAAGTGAAATGGACTCTGACTTGGCACGTACATCAGAGAGATCTCAGAGAGAGGACCACTCCTGAGGGACAAAACACATCATGGGGGTCTGCTTCAGAAGCATGACGCCTCCACTCTGTCCCAGATGAGGAAAAGACAAAAAGCCTGGCTGTGATTAAATGATTAAATGCCAGTATAGAACTTGACTACGGGCATTTGTGAACTTGTAACTATTTCTTAGTAGTGTGGTTAGGATAAAGGCCCCAGAAGTATAGAACTCTCATGGGATAGATAGTATTAAAAGCCAGCCGTTAATGAGTGTGTCAGAGAAGCCAGGGCAGGCAACCCTTCATCAGAGAATATTACCCAACTTAAAAAGACACACAGATCAAAATAATATCACAACAGGAGATGTGCCTCAAGTTAGCCTGTGCACAACATTTTGCCAGAGCAATGGTATTGAAGTGCTGTTGCAGCTCACCACACTGTTCCTAAGGCACTCTGTTTCCGCGTGTGGTTTCACCCAGGATAGAGCCATCACTGGATGCAGGGACAAGCGGGTTCTGAGTTCTAATCGGCTGGTTTCCCTCCAGTAGCGCTCAGCACATGCTTGCTGCCTGCTCTGCTCATGCCCTTGGGAATTTTGTTTGTTTGGCTCTGCAGCTCTCGTTCCAATCAGAGTACTCAATCCTGTTTCTATCCCCTGTCATCTACACTCTGATGGTTCACTGCTCATTCTAGCTTTTTTTTTTTTTTTATCTCAAAAAGGTTTTATTTTGCTCCTTTTGAATGAGATTAGTTTTTTTATTGGGGTTTAAGCTAAAAATACTCCCATGCTCTTTGGTTAATGGTTTGATACTTGCTTGTAAGTAATTCATCTAATACTATCCCAATCAATGATAATAGTTATAGGTACAACTTAACATTTCAAAGCCTTAGTAATACAGGAACGGACAAACTTCTGTCAATACACAAAACGAATCCTATCAATTGAGTGTAAATTTTCAGTTTTAAGCTTTATATATGCACTGGACTCAAGGGGACATTTAGGTAACTAAAGTTCCAAGAGTCTTCTTTTTCTAGAAAACTTAATTTCTCTCCACCCACTGCTCTTTGCCATACTCTCTTTATCATTTTATTTCAAAACTAGAGGCCCGGTGCACAAAATTTGGGATTAGGCCTAAACAGGGAGTCGGACATCCCTTTTACAATCTGGGACTGCTGGCTCCTAACTGCTCACCTGCCTTCCTGATTGCCCCTAACTGCTTCTGCCTGCCAGCCTGATCACCCCCTAACTGCTCCCCTGCCAGCCTGATCGACGCCTAACTGCTCCCCTTCCAGCCCAATCATCCCCAATGCCCTCCCCTGACAACCCGGTCACCCCCAAATGCCCTCCCCTGCATATTTCCTCTTTATTAGATAGGTTTTTTTCTTTAACATATTGGACAGCCCTAACTGGTTTGGCTCAGTGGATGGAGCATCGGCCTGCAGACTCAAGAGTCCCAGGTTCGAGTCTGGTCAAGGGCATGTACCCAGTGGGGAGTGTGCAGGAGGCAGCTGATCAATGTTTCTCTCTTATAGATGTTTCTAGCACTCTATCCTTTTCCCTTCCTCTCTGTAAAAAATCAATAAAATATATTTTTTTAAAAAAGAAACTTTTAATATTCCTCCATATCTGCCTGGCTGGTGTGACTCAGTGGTTGAGACCCCAGGCTGCCACCGCTGGGAGGGAGATTGTGCCACGGGGGTGCGTGCCCCTCCAAGGCTGAGATCCCAGCCAAGGCTGCTGCCACTGGGAGGGGATTGCGCTGTGGGGAGTGAATTTGTTTTTGTTTTTTATAAAGGGTCAGGAGGGCCTCTGGGCAGCATTCCGCCAGGCCGCTTACTCTGCCGGCTCTCAGCGGTAGCCCTCACTGAGACTGGGGTAATCCGGTGGGGCTGAGAGGACTGGGTGTCACCATCTTGTGGCTATGGACGCCACCATTTTTGTCGCAGAGTGACAGTTAATTTGCATATTACTCTTTTATTAGATAGGATTGCTTAATTTTCTCAGTTCACTATCCACATTCATAGGACGTGTCTAGGTAACTAAAGCTTAATTTTGAAGCACTTGTATCACGTTAATTTGTCTGCTATGTATTGAGTGCCTTCAGGATGCATAGAATTATATTATGTGGTTGGGGAGGGGGTGACTTGGGGTTGAGAAATGACAGTCCCTTACCTTTGCCTAAAACCTGAGCTCACCACAAGCCTACTGACAGAAAGAAGAGGTGGGGAACATTGTTAACAAACATATAATTTTGATCATAGGATTCCAAAAGCTGTGCTGGGCAGAGAGAGGTAAATTTTGGGAGCATTGCCATTAGACAGAATTTGGTCTGGATCTTCTAAATATCTAAGACATTATACAGGCATGTGTCCCTTAATACGGGTTTTCATTGCATTTTAACAAAGTCTTATTTGTCTTCAGAGCTAAAGTGTGAAGGTGAATGAAGGATCCCCTTAAAATGCATGATCTCTTTCTCTAGAGGCCAATGAATGTTTTGCAGAAAAGGAGGTTGGGTTTTTAATTTCTAGGATACAGAGGAAAGTTTATTGTGCCTCAGTGATGTACAAGTTGCCCATACACCTTTTCTAATGCTCACTAGCTATTTCTAGCATGCACTTGCTGTCTAAGGGGAGAAGCGAAGAAGATAGAAAGGAATTTGGCTGAGCAGCAGAACTTGTGTGACGTAGTGCCTGCTAAAACCATTGGGCAGCAGTGTGATTGGGCCCTGGGGTGTGGTGGGATGCAGCAGTGAGCGGGTGAGGATGGGATAGGGGTAAAGGAGGAGGGGGTGACTCCAAGCGAATTTATATCTTCCTAGTTACATGACCTTGATCAAACTAAGTTTCAGTGTTTATTGTATCTCACCAATATGTGAAATGATAAATTTCTAAAAAAAAGTAACAGTATTCAATAATCAAAAGGGAGCTGAATACTTTACCTAGCCCCATCATAAGGGCAGTCTGTGTTTACTTCTTAATGTATTTTATAATCTCCTTTCATTAAGTGTGAATTATAAGCATTTATTATTTACTGTTTACCAGCATTAAGCAGAGTGTTGGGTATATAAAACGAACAAATGTATACTTTCTGTTCTCAATAAGCTTGTATATTCTTTTGATGAAAAGGGCATGTAAATAATTTTGCACATATTACTTGCATTGAATATTTATATACAGTACCTAAGTTAAATTCAAATAACAATAAATACTTGAGTGTCTGCTCTATGCTAAGCCCTATGTTAGGAGCAGGGTTGCAAAGACTGCAGAACTTGGAGATGAATTATTGGCCTTGTTCTTATTCAAAGCATTAGCTATAAATAAAATAAAAATAGTTATAAATAAAAAAAATTTCCAAACTCATATATGTTTGATAGTTTATTCTTTATTTATATCCTAGTCTATAGCAGTCTCAAAGCCATAAACTTATAAACAAGTCATTAATAATATTGGGGGTCTGTCTAAAGTTCTTTGGGCTTGGACATAATGCAAATTGACACTTTAATCACATAATTTCACAAATGTGTGTCCTTTTTATTTCATAAACATCTTTAATCATTTCAAAATATTTTATAATGTTAAGATATTTATCAAATCCCATTGCAATTCCAGTAATATTATTTTATATGGATCTTCCAGTAAATTAGTCTATGGAGCACTATAGTAGAAATTAAGAGTGCTTACAATTAGCTAATGCTTTTCATTCAAATTGCCATAGGAAATATGCTGACTTCTTGGATAAAGTGGTTATCATTAATTCATTCAACACTTGATAGTACTTATTATTTTACTGGAAACTATGCTAGGCATAACTTCTGGTGACTGAAAAGTTGGCACAGTAGAGAATGGTATCTGCTTTCATGGGAAGTATATTTTTTGTTTGTTTTTTAAGGACCATTGAATATAACTATTGAAAGATAATAATAGTTTAACATAAAGTAATCAAGTGACATAATTTATTTAATAAAATTGGTATTTTGAAATTAATTTAATCTTTGCTTCTCCCCACCCCAAGCCCGAAGCCCCTTCAATCTATACTATTTGCTTGTGGTCCTGTACATAATTGCAGTGCTCAATCTTCCCAGCAGATGGCAATATATGGTGATTGACAGTTACACTGAGCCAAGTCATTCATTTTTCAGGTTTCATTCCAACTTGGATGCTTTCTAAGAAGACTATAAAATTACCCCGGAAACGGACTAAACATTTAAAGTATATTAAACTTCTCTGATAAGGTTCATAAACTTTGTTTACATTTGTAAAATCCATGCATTTGAAGAGCCTAATATGAGGAAGAGGGGTTTAAAAAATAGATTTCTAGTCTTTCATTTCCCAAAATTTGTTATAAAAATAATCAAATTGTATTTAGGGAGGATTAAAATAAAAGCCTCCCATACAATTTATTTTAAAGGTGAATTGTTTTGCTTTTTTCTAACACAAATCTGTATGAAATCAAAAATGTTAGGGTGGTTAGCATAAACATCATATAATTTTGTTTGGGAGAGATATATAGAATGACATTAACAAAAGAGCTATATAATAAATAGTGTAAGAGTAGAGAGTAGCTATATGATTAGAAATTGATTTTAGAAGGTTTCATCTAATCTTTTCTGAATTAAATGCAACCCCCTGGAGATATTTTGAACACAGGCAGGACTTTTAGAAATACAGTTATCTATTTCTTCTTTTAAATCTTTAACACAGTTTTCTTAATGCTGTATTTTGAATTTTGTGCTAAACAAAAACAAAACTCTATCACAGACAATAACCAAATTAGGACAGGTAAAAGAATGAGTAAATTATGAAAAGAATAGATCAGTTGAAAGATATAAAAATCCTTATTAATAAGACACATTAGTAAACTTCTGGCAGAACTTTTGTTGAATTGTCTTATTCAATTTTCCTATAGTTGGCATCATAGAAGTGAGATATTATATGAGTTCAAGTGTAAAATTAGGCTCTTGCTTAATTATGTTCACAGCTGAAGGAGAGCAGGATACGCCTTCCCATGGAAGATGGTCTGCTTGCCTCTCAAGAGGCCTCATGAGTTGGATTTTATCAACATACCAACAGAGATTTGTTTCTTTGAGCTGGACTCATTCACCAAACCCCTGAGATAGAGATATGAAAACACACTACCGATTTATTTCACTCACAGTAAGTCCAATTGTCACCAAACTGGAATACTTGTCATGGATTTCCTAATTTTTTTCTCTGGAGGCACTATTACTAGAGGGGCCAAATTATAATCAGAAGTTTTCCTGGTGTTTATGTGTTGCAAGACATTGTTTAATACAGAGGCAGTCCTAACTTCGTTTCTTTAAAAATATCAATGAATTCGAAGCTCCATGAAACCAAGAAATCACATCAGTCAAAATATGATTATGCTACATCTTCATTCTCTAGTCAAGACAATATTACTGAATATCACTCAATAGTAAAATGGATAAACAAAGTATTGCACATTCACCACATAAATTGTTACACACAGTAAAAATGAACTACAGCTACATATAACACACACTGAATCTCACAAGACAGAAAATATTATATGTATTATAATTCCATTGTCATAAAGGTAAAAACAGGAAAAAACCCTGCATATTTCTGAAATACAATCTTAGGTGTTGAAACTTACTTTATAGATAAAGTAATCATTACAAACATGCGAAGAGTGGTTACCTCCAGGGAGAAAGCCCATGGTGGGGATGTGTTTTGGCAATGCATTTTTTTCTTTTTAACTGAGTACATGGATATTTGTTAACCTGTACATTTTTTTGTTTTATGCCTTTTTAAATATATGTATTAGATTGACTATTTAAAATTGACCATGTTTTGACATATAAAATAGCAATCTCCTATGGTTTGACCTAAAAAAAGTTATATTTAATTAATTAAAAATCATATTACTTAATCTATTTGTATCTATAAAGGTAGGTAAATAAATAATAACACGTAGATATACATGGGTTTGTTGTATACACATATATTTCCTGTAGTTGAGGAGAACTAAAAGCAACGATACCCCATTAGCAATGAGCATTTCTGGCACAATGATAATGGCCTCTGATATCATTCTCCAACAACAAGAACCAGGGTTCTTTGCAGAAATGGATGATTATAAGACCAAAGCAGGAAATTTTCAAGATGAGCCTGGTGTACCCTGTAGTGTCAGAATGTACGGAAATGCACAAACACATATGCATACACACACACACACACACACACACAATGATGGGGGTAAGTTAAAGGGACACAGAGGGCCAACTGAAATAGTTTCTAATGGCCAAATGTGATATAATCTGAGCAGCAAAATAAATAAAGTAGTACTTGGTTATAACCATGGTTACAAACTAAATATGCACAATGTGTGCTGGTAATAATTAATGATTGGATGAATAAATAAATGGGAGAGAATAGACAGCCCATATAGAATTACAAATAATTTTTGCAGATATTCACCCTCAAGGGGGAGAAGCATAGCTCCCCACTCCTTCAGTGCTGCACACAAATGTTTCAAGATATTATTTATATAAGACATAGTTCCTAAATTTGGTTCTTTCAAAATAGCAATGAATTTGGTCTCTCAGCATGGTGATCAAGGTCAACATCAACAGTGATAACTCATGTGGATAGTATGTGCTCTAGATATGATGTAATGAGAATGGCACTTTATCCCTATATTCTTCCTCCCCCAAACTCACAAGCCCAGTCTAATAATGACAAAAAAAAAATCACACTTGAAGGATATTCTACAAATACCTTATCAGTACTAAAAACTTCAAGGTCATAAAAACAGCAAGAAAAGTCTGAGAAACACACAGCCAACAGTTTAAGAAGAGATGATGACTAAATGGCATGTGATGTCCTGAATGAGATTCTGAAACAGCTAAAAAACATTGGGAGAAAACTAATGAAATCTGAATAAAGACGGACTTTAATTAATGGTAATGTATTAACATTGGTTTATTGATTGTGACTAATGTACCATTACTAATGTGGCTATTTTAATGGGAGGCTCTGGCTGTGGAGTTTATGTGAACTCTCTGTGTTCTCTTTACAATATTTCTCTAGATCTAAAACTGTGTCAAAATAGAAGTTAAAACAAGCTGGCAAGTTTTCTTCCCCCACCCCCAAATATCTGAACAAATTAGTACTTACACAGAGAGCATTGCCCATAATTAGATATGTCTTCCAAATCCAGGAGGTGTTCTGACCTTATTTGTACATTATTTGATTGTCTTTGGTGAAGTCCAATTGAAACTCTATCGCCATTCAATGGACAGAACACTTCCTCATCCTTGAAAGCAAAATTAAACAGTTCAGTTCAGTCAAATTATGGTCAAAAGGGATTGATAACATTTATCACAGGCCATACCCATTCTGAGAGGGGGACTGACTGACTTCGAGGATTTGCCTGTGATACTGCCATTGGGAGAAATAGGGTCATTTTAGTGTCTCTCTTCAATGTCTAAGCAATATTGGGTGGAAGGAAATATTGACATAGGCTCCAAAGCTTCTGAATGACAATATTCATCCAGTGGAACCAAAGCCAGTTGTTCTCACAGGGGTAGCTTTGTGTAGCTATGTGGGGGATACTTAAAATAAGAGGCAAATTTTCCATTTCATATCAATTGTTATTCTACCTCCTCAAACCAGTGCTAGGAGTTTGGGAGGGGATGCCTCAGACAGGTGGCCAGACTTTACCATTATTGCATGTGACTGTGAAGACTGAAAAACTCCTAGCTAAATCTATATCTGTGGAGGATATACAATGAGATTGAGGATATTTACATGCAGGAAATGGCAATGTCAAAGGATAAATAGCTGTGTCCCACACAGAGCCGGTCAAAGTGGTACAGCGTTCTCTAGACACAAGAATAGTCCCTTTTCCTTTTATACTAGTCAGACTACAGCTGAGTTCTGTGCTCGCTTCAGGGTAACACTGTTTAAAAGGGCCACAGATACCTGACCTGGGTTAAAGGAAAGTAAATGAAGAGATGAGAGAACTGGGAGCCGTAACATTATATGAGGAAACGTGAGGTATCTTTAGCTTGAAGGAAAGGCATGGTTTCTATTTTCAAGTTTTTTTTTAAGTTGTTATTATGAAGAAGAATTAGACTTATTTCATGTTGCCCCAGATAGATCAGAGTAGTAATAGGTCAACTTTACAGGAAACAGATTTTGGAATCCTGTAAGGAGGCAATCTTTAATAGAGCTTTTGGGAGATAGGTTAGCTATCTTATAAGTGAGATGCTTTTCTCTGCAAATTTCTAGGCAGAAGCCAAACAACTTCCTGAGAATGTTGAAGAAGGAAATCACTTATTATGTAGTTAGACAATGACATAAAGAAAAAGGAGAAGCGGTATGAGAAATGCAGGGCAGAGGACAAAAAGGTATGCTCTGGGCCTGAGGTCACGGTAAGTGGGCAATTTGGCAATCCTGACTCACAAGGACAAGTCCACTAAGGGTACTGTATTATTCAGGTTCGTCAGGAGACACATTCTAAGATCTCCCTTTAGCAAGCTGCAAGCTCAGGAGAGCCAATGACATAACTCAGACAGAAGGCTAGCAGGCTGGAGACCCAAGGGGATCCTTTCCAAAGGGAGGAACAAACAGGAGTGTCCCAGACTGAAAAGTGGTCAGGCAGGAGAAATTCTGTCTGCCTCAGGGCAGTTCTACTGAGCCCTTCACCTCATTGGAGGAGGCCCATGCACATTAAGGAGGGCAATCTGCTTTATTCAGCCTACCAATTTAAATGTTAAACACATCTAAAAACATTCTCACAGAAACACCCAGGATTGTGTTTGATCAAATATCTAGGCACTCCATGACCCAGTCAAGTTGACACATACAACCAACCATCACAGATGTAAGATCTCAGAAGACAAAGGCCAGGATTAATGCTGAATTGGCTTAGAATGAAGAACATATAGAGTGTTTGATAGAGGAGGGAGGTGATTAATATTGGTTATGGTTTTGAGATCAGCTAGGCAAGAGGGTCTGTCATTAATAATCTCAGGTCCTTTCAGGTATTGTGGCTGGACACCACCACAAGAGCTGAACATACTAATGGGTGCAAGTGGACCTGGAAAGTGAAAGGGGTGCACTCTTATGCAGTACGTCAAATCCTCTTATGTCCCCTCTTACACCAAGCACTGTTGTGGAGACCAGTCTTACACAGGTTTATACTAGCACAACATGACACCTCCCTGGGGATTCTTGATGCTATAGCTCAGAATATCCATAGTGATTTACAGTGCACAGTGTCTACACACTGGAAGAGGAGGAGAGTCAATGCCCCGGAGGCAATTCTTGACCTGGCATTTATCACAGGTCATACCCATTCTGAGAGGGGGATTGAAAGCTGATGGATACATGCTTTGTCCCTTCATTTCCTTCAGAGATATACTTCAAAGGGCACCTCAGAAGAATTCTCAGGATTGAGTTTTAGTCCCCAGTGGTCATGGCTGACTTGCAGACACACTCTTCCCTGTTTTACTCACCGTAACCTTTATTACTGCTCCCTGAAATCACTCTCCAAACAAACCCCACGAGGCACACCTTTGCCTCAGGCTCTGCTTTCCTGGGGAAGCCTGCTCAGGACACCACCTTAATGCTCAAAATTCTCTGAAGAACCAAATTGTTTTCCTTACTGTTTCCAGAACATACTGGGCCTACCTTGCTTCAGGTGTTCCACCATCTGCATGCTTCTTCAGTTTTCTGAAGATAAATAGTGCCCACACCCAAGTGAAAATGATCTGAAGCAGGTGAGAGGGAAGCAAGAACCATTTACTTTCACAGGTCTTTTCAACGGACCTGTCCATCAACTTAGAAGCATTTGTGGCGGGCATTACACCAATGGAGTACCCCATCTTTTCTATAAAGTGGCTGGAGCTTCTAAGCTTCTAATATCCTTTTAATATTCTTACCCTGATGGGGTTTGAGCCAATGAATTTGTATTTCAAGCTTTCTATTACCCAGGTATTCTTTGCATTATCCCCAAACTCCAAAAACAAGAAAAATGGGATCTATTCTAAAAGTTTGGTACCATTCTCTCTGTGTTTTCTGGTTTACATACTAAGGCAGGGATAAAGCTTCAGAACTTACAAAACTAATATTTTTGTTAAAGTTTCCAACAGTACAGTTTAGGGGGAAAAAAGACTATATTTTTACTGTAGGTATCTTGGTATCCAACAAAAATACTGTCTATTTTATATTCACAGATGTCTTTCTAAAATGGTCACTGTTCTCAAGTCAAGGATTAGCATCAATGCTTGTAGCAAATAGTCAAAAATACAATTCCATTATGTAACTACATAATATGGAAATTTGGAGTGGAGATGACATACATTTTAGATTTGTGAGATATCTAAGTGTAAATGCCTCATATTTATGCTGTACACAAAATACCCTTTCAAGGGGAATTCTGTGCAACTGAACTGATTGGCAATATATGCATTTAAAACTGATGTGCTTATAGCATAATTATTGTAAATATGCCACATCGAAAACAAATGCCTCTAAATGTAGTATGAAATTCCTAATGATTCCAAATTGACTTTATCAACTTGTTCAGTATACTTATAGGTATTTGTTGACTTAAAGCTTGAATGGGGAAGTCAGAAACTTCCCCATTTGACTTAATAGGTTATGCCAACTAGAAGTGCTGAGTTAGTAAAAATCAATAACTGGTTAGTTATCCATTGAACTCCATGACAGTATAGTTTTAGGAATGTCAGGGTAAGAAAGGTGCATATCAATAGAATCATAAAGGTACACTGCCATCTTTTTGTTGTTGTTGTTAATCCTCACCTGAGGATATTTTTCCATTAATTTTTAGAGAGAGTGGAAAGGAGGGTGAGAGATAGATATACATAGATGTGAGAGAGACTCATTGATTGGTTGCCTTCAGCACATGCCCCAGTTGAGGCCAGGGATTGAGCCTGTAACTGAGGTACATCAAACCCAAGACCCTTGACTGTAATGGAACCTGAGACCCTTCAGTCCATGGGCCAACACTCTAACCACTGAGCAAATAGGCTAGGGCTACATCGCCATCTTTTGATACTATGGAAAGCAATCCCAGTTTCCTGCTAAAAGTTATGCCTAGCAATATCCAAGCTAAGTATTTCAGGTAATAAACTGAATATTTTGGGGTGTTCTAATTAGAAAAATTGTAGTTATGATGTCCTTGTCTTAAACACCAGATTTTAAAATATTAATAAAAGCTCTTCAAATGCAACTCATAAAGGATCACTTGAAACTCAAGTTTTAATTAAGTATTAAATTCTAACTTAAGGGGAAAGAGCCAGTAAAATATGACCATTATTATAATCTATGAATGGAAATTTAGCAGCATTAATTTTTCTGCTTCCTTCTCAGCCTCCTACATCTCTCCTTCCCACCATCTCTCCTGCTGGGTGCTTTAAACAACAGAGAATTGTTTTCTAACAGTTCTGGAGGCTGGAAGTTTAAGATCAAGGTGTTGGCAGAGTTGACTTCTCCTGAGGCCTCTCTCCAGGGCTTGCAGATGGCCGCCTTCTGGCTGTGGTCTCACATGGCCTTTCCTCTGTGCTTGTGCATTCCTAGTGTCTCTTCTTCTTATAAGGACACCAGCCCTTTTGACTTAGGGTCCCATCTTAAGACTTCATTAATCTTAACTGCCTCCTTAAAGATCCTATGTCCAAACACAGCCATATCGGAGATGGCGGTTAGGGCTTCAACATATGAATGGGGGGACAATTTAATTGGTAACAAACAGGATTGATAAGGTTTCCTATTCCCTTATGACTAGTACATAATCTTCTTTAGCAAATTATAAAATTGAAGAAGTTGATGTAACAGAATTCTTACTGAAGAAAAAAATTAATGTCCTAGATTACATACGTTGCCATGTTCATTAGGTTCCATCTTGGCTAATTTGTGAACTAGCTATAATTTCTAATGTTATTTCTGTCTTCATTCATCTTTGTAACTTCTGTTAACATTGGTTTCTCCAGTAAACTGGTTATTCTTCCAATTCCTTATTTTTATTTTTTTTACAGTCTCAACTGTCTTGTCTTCCCTATTGAGGACCTAACTCTCTCCCAGCCTCTATAATCAGTACCTGCCCAGTTTTTTAAAAATCCAGTTGAAATGAATAAATTTTTATTTTACCTAAATATTTAGCACCATTTGACACTGCTGACCAATCTCTCATTCTTGTATCAGTTTCATACACATTTTGAAAATTTCTCAACTCTCTTTACCTCTACTTAAATTCCAGACACACATAACAAATTGATTATCAGACATGTCCTCTTGGATATCACACAGACACTTCAAATGCAGTCTATTCAAAATCAATATCATCATGTCTTCATGCCTTCCCTACCCAGTGTTCACATTTCTGTCTCAGTTGCCTACTCATTCATTTCTTATTCAGTTGCCCAGTCACACATTTGACTCCTTCCTTTCTTCCTACATCCAATCTACTGTGTTTTATCAGTCTACAAAGCACATTTCCCCACACATTTTACATCCTAATATTGTGGTATTTCTAACAATCAATAGTGGTCCATATTTTGTTAACTAGCAGATTTTTCCTTCCTAGTGTTATCTAAAATGATATGTTTTAGATCAGAGGAGTTTTATATGCCATGGAATATAATACTGTCACATCTAGTAGATTGTACAACCTCATATCTTTGAAACATGCCCACTTTTCCCCATTTCCTCTGCTGCTTCCCAAGGTCATACTACTATCCTTTTCCCTGAGGGTTGTTGTGAGAGCCCTTCCACTTCTGCTGTCCTTCATTAACCATCAGGGCTGCCTGCCACCTCAGTTGTCTACTTTGAAACTAACATGATCATTTCATTTGTTTTTAATCCTTACTCAAGGACATGCTTAAAGAGAAGAAGAAGAAGAATGAGAGAGAGAATGAGAGAAACATCTACGTGAGAGAGAAACATCAATCGATCCATTGATTGATTGCATTTTTGTATGTGTCCCCACCTGGGGATCCAACCCACCCATCCATGTATGTGATATGCCCTGATCAGGAACCAAACCAGCAACCCCTAAGTAATCCACTCTGCTCTGGCAACTGCACTAACATGATATACATCCCTATCTATCTATCTATCTATCTATCTATCTATCTATCTATCTATCTATCTATCTATCTATCTATCTATCTACCTACCAATCTATCTAAGAGGAAAGGAGAGGGAGAGACAGAAACATCAATGATGAGAATCATTGACTGGCTGCCTCCTGTACATCCCACACTGGAGATCGAGCCCGAAACTCAGACATGTGCCCTGACCAGGAATCGAACCCTGACCTCCTGGTTCATAGGTCGGTGCTCAACCACTGAGTCACCCCAGCCGGGCAAAATGATCTTTTAAAGTAAAAATATTTTGTCTTCCCCGACTTCAAACATTTTAATGACTTTCTGTTGTAAAAAGCAGACTCCTCCCTATAGCTTACAAGCATCTGCATCAATCCAACCTATGCCTGACTCTCAAGCTCATACTCAGCACTTACATCTCATTGTGTGATCTGTAGACTCACTGAATTCATGCCAGTGTTCCACGGCTTTTTTTCCTCAGAAACTTCACACACTAGCTTCCCTTCCATTCCCCTTTCCCTGACTACCTTTTATTCAACTCCCAGTGTTCAGCTTAGACAGTTCTTCCATGAAATTCCCCTGACCGCCCAGGTCTGGGTTAAACACACCTCTTCTATAACATTTTATAATTCTCTGGTCGGCATTTACCTCTGTTTGAATTGCCTATTTGTCTGTAGAATAGGATAAATTGTATCTTTATTACAATGATTTGTATTTCCTCTGCTTCATTTCCCTTCTAAGAAGCTAGAGTCTTTGCATATTCTTTGCCTCAGGCCTTTTTTCAAGGCTAAAAGAACTTAATCTTTTGCAAAACCTAAACTCATTGAAGAGATTAAGATAAAAATGACTTTAGGATTGGAAATGATGATTTCCCTCTGTAAAAGCTGCAAGAAGTTGGGACTTGTTCCTTAAGTTCTCAAAGCATCTAAGAAAAGTGTCAAGATTTGAGAAGTTTGAACTCTTACACTTAGGGAAGCTGCTTCCTAGATACATGGGCCCCAAATTTAGCTGAAACTCTAGGCCCTAAGGATGCTAGATACAGATTCAGCAAGTGGGTAACGTGAGATGGGGGAACCTCATGGATGGGCAGGTAGGACCTAATGCCTGTGGCCACAGAAAGGCAAGAGGGATATCTCTAGAAATAGAGGGGGAGCTGGATGAGAGTTCCGATTGATTGGGAGCTCTCTGCCAGACTGGTAAGGTGAAGTCTACAAAACAAGAGTCAGGCTGATTAAAGAAAATTCAGAAATGTAATCTCTCTTCCGTGGTCAGGTTTGTGGACTGAGATTCAATCTAGTAATTTCTGTGCCCTCCACCACTTTCTCAGAGCATTTCTTTTCGGCTGCTTTCTCTTGTTGTTGTTGTTTTCTTATTTAATTATTTACTCAACACTTTCCCTAACTCTGTTCATATGAACATGTGATTTTCTTTTTCAGTCTGTCGATGTGGCAGACAACATTTAGTTGATTTCAGGATGCCGAGCCAGCATTTGTACACCTGCGATACATTTCACTTGTTCTTGGTGTATAAACGTCTATTTCTACTGTTTTGGATTAGACTTGCTAGTATTTTGTTGAAGATTTTTTGCACCTGTCTTTATGAGAAATACTGTCTGCAGTTTTCTGTTTGTTTTGCTTTGGTGTTAGGGTGATGCTGGCCATGTGGCATGAGTGAGGAGGTATTCCCTTGGTTTCTAGTCTCTGGAAGACACTGTGAAGAATTGGCATAGTTTCTTCCTACATGTTTTGGTAGTATTCCACCAGTGACCCCAGCAGGGCCTGGTGCTTTAGGATTTGAGAGGTTATGATTATGGATTCTATCCCTTTAGAGGCATAGGCTTATTCAGATCATCTGTTTCTTCCTATGTGGCTTTGGGCAGATAGTGTCCTTCCAGGAATGGTTCCATCTCATCTAGGTTGTCAAATTTGAGGACACTGAGTAGGTCAAGATAGTGTATAGCTCACTGAAGCTCTGTTCATGTTTTTTCAGTCTTTTTTTTTCTCTCTCTCTCAGTATCTCATTTTGGATCATTTACATTGTTACATATATAAAGTTTAATTGTTCAATTGCTAACTGTTACTTCTGGAATGTTTAATCTTCTGTTAATGTCATGTCGTGTATTTTTTAAATTAATTTTTTAAGTTTTAGTAATTTCATAGCAAAATGGAGCAAAAAGTACAGAGAGTTCCTACATGCTCACAGCCTTCCCCTCCATCAATGTATCTTTACACTGTGGTGCATTTGTTACAATCACTGAACTATCATTGAGGGATCATGATCAACCAAAGTCCACTGTTTACATTATGGCTTATTTTTTTCTGTTGTAACTCTTACGGTTTTCGAAAAAGGTTAAATGACATGCATCCAACCTTATGGTTTCATACATATTAGTTTTACTTCCTCAGAAGTTCCCTGCATTTCACCTGTTCATCTCGTTAAGCCTCCTCCCCAGCTCCCACCCAAGTCTTGGGCAACTACAGGTATGTTTTAAGGGAGACATCATTGATATATACCACTGTATTACTTTTACATGTGTAACATAATAATTTGATATATGTACATACTGAAAAATAATTACCACAATAAGTTTAGTTACTGTCTATCACCACACAGTTGCAAATTTTTTTTTCTTGTGATGAGAACGTTTAAGATCTATTCTCTTGGTAACTTTAAATACAGTCACACATCATTTGATGGTGGGAAAACATTCTGAGAAATGCATCATTGGGTAACTTAGTTGTGTTTTGCAAACATCATAGGGTGCACCTTCACCTATAGAGACAACCTATTGTTCCTGGGCTACAGACCTGTACATCACGTCACTGTACTGAATACTGTAGGCAACTGTAATACAATGGTAAGTACCTGTGTATCTAAACACAGAAAAGGTATATTCAAGATGAATGGACCTTGCAGGAATGAAATTGCTCTATGTGAGTCAGTGGTGAGTAAATGTGAAGGCCTAGAATATTACTATATACCACGGTAGATTTTAAAAACACTGTAAATGTAGGCTACACTAAATTTATAGTATAGGAGATTAAATCAAGCATAAGAGAAAATGATGCAATCAAGAGATGTGGTAAATATGAGATTTATGAGGCTGCTGCCAGTATAACACAACATATTGTTTTACAGTAAAACTTTTTTAGAAAGAGTACATACTAAAATCAGGACAAAAAGTACAGTATAGTAAATATATAAACCGATAACAGTCATTTATCATCATTATACAATATTATGTACTGTGCATAATTTTATGTGCTTTATGCTTTCACCTGGCAGTGCTGTAGGTTTGTTTACACCAGCCTCACCACAAACATGTGAGTAATGCATTGAACTACAACATTACCAAAGAAATAAGAATTTTTCAGCCTTGCCAGTGTGGCTCAGTGATTGAGCGTCGACCTATGAACCCAAAGGTCACAGTTCGATTTCAGGTTAGGGCAGTGGTCGGCAAACTCATTAGTCAACAGAACCAAATATCAACAGTACAACGATTGAAATTTCTTTTGAGAGCCAAATTTTTTAAATTTAAACTTCTTCTAATGCCACTTCTTCAAAATAGACTTGCCCAGGCCGTGGTATTTTGTGGAAGAGCCACACTCAAGGGGCCAAAGAGCCGCATGTGGCTCGCAAGCCCCAGTTTGCCACCACTGGGTTAGGGCATATGCAGGAGATAGCTGATCAATGATTCTCTCTCATCATTGATGCTTCTATCTCTCCCTCTCCCTTCTTCTCTGAAATCAATACAAATGTTTTTTTTTAAATAAAGATAGTTTCGTTAACTTTTAGCACTACCTCTTGTCTCTGCCTCTGCAATCTGATCTCCCCAGTGATTCTGGGGAGCACAATGTCATGAGAATACGTAATGTTGGCAATTATAAAAGGCTACCCTCCTCAAGCTTCTCGAAGATGCTAGTGTCCACTTCACCAGTACACCCTATGTGTACACTGAGCCACCCCATGAACATGAGAGGGAAGCAAAGAACGCTCCATTCTCATACAGTACATCCATTCTCACAATCCCCGTCTCCAAGACTTTTGACCCATGCTGCAGTGTTCTATCAAAGCAATGATCTAATTTCCACCTCGTTTACCATAGCCCATTGTCATGTCCAGCTTCAAAACAACCGCCACCACCACCACAACTCAGGCCCGCAGGGTATTGGCCCATATTGTGAATATTCTTGCCATCATGTTGAACACTGAACTATTTCATTAAATCATCCCTTAACCATCCTATATTCTACACCCACCCAGTCCAAAGCCATCTCACATACATTCTCAAGCATCCTGCTGCTATATATGAGCCAGGTCCTATGCCTCCTTCATTGTGCAAACTCTCCCTTCTGTTCCCTAGGTTGTTTTCCTGATCAGGCTGTGCTGAGCCCTGGCCCTGGGGCCCTGTTTTCCTGGAGTGAGTGAGAGAGGCTGGGAGCAGAGGCTGAGAAGGACGGGCATTGCATCTCAACTTATTTACCAAGTGTTTAGGTTCCCAGGCATATGGAGGCTCCTCTCCTTTCTCAGGAACTGGGTGGCTTAATTAAATAAATAATTCATTGAGTCCACGAGTACTTTTGCGTAATTACCACTCCCAGGCACACTTCTCTTGTTCCTGTTTTCTGCAGATTCAGGTCTCTTGTTTGAGGCAACAGCCTTTTTTTCTTTTTCTTTTTTCTTCTGTCTGCCAAATTCTCTAAGAACCATTAACTAGCGATTTCAACTTATATAACTGGGTTTAATTCGTGGTTTAACTTTAAAGTAAATGTAGCCCTTCTTGGACAACAGGAAATCAAACAGGAATGCGATTTTATCAATATATTTTACAAGACCTGACCCTGATCACCCTGTAGCTATTGTTACTAACTGAGAGTTTCTGCTGTATGCTCATTAAGTCTGCAATCATGTAACAGGAGAAAACTGGTTGAAGAAAACAAAAAAAGGACATATAACATTTTTTAAAAACATATCATTACTGAGCTAATATGGAAAAGACATACGAAAGCCAAGACTAACAAGTATTGATAATGCAGCTATTCCAAATTAATTATGGAACCGTGCTGGCTTAGAAGACCTTTTTAACTCACTCGCCATATTTCTGGAATTATTCTCACCTATTGAAGGAAAAAGGGTGGGGAGGTAAAAATCACTCTCTAGCCTGTCCTATATTGGAGAACCAAATAGGAAAAAAAATGTTTTAAAGAATCTTTAATGTTATCCTTACTTGTCCTCAATAACCTAAGAAAAATGATAATGGAAAAAGGGGCCAGTATTCTTGACTTATTTTTGACCTATGGGAATAATTTTCTCTTAGTACAGGAACATACTTATTTTTTCCCTGTGTATCTAAATTTGGAAATTAATCATAACCTATGCAATAAGCAGTTTCTCTTTTGAGCCACGGAGGTGCATTTGTGGCTCAAAATGGGGAGTGCATGGGGGTGCATTCATTAGGGAGTTCAGAAGATTCATTTTCCTGTGTTTGCTTTTGGTTGTCAAGAGTAGCTCTCTGTACTACTCTGGCTCACACTGAAGGTTTCTCTTTAACCCACTTTTGAAAGTGTCCTAGGAGAATGAGCAGCCATGTTAACTACACCGGCGTACAAGGGATGGAAATGTGAATGGCATCTATCATTTCATAAATGATCTAATAGGAAATTCTTTGTCTTCTCTCCCTGAAATTCTACATCCTTCTGGATTGCATGTCCTTATTCCCAAGAAAGAATACTTTCTTCAGGCTACCGAACCATGATCCAGGGCATAGGATGCTGACTCGCCCCAGCCATGGATTACTCCTCATGTGCTAATGGAGTGAACAATTAGGAGAGTTACAGTGTAATCTTAATTAGCAGAAAGAAGCAGGTGTGCTTAAAAGTAACAGAGAAGAAAGATGTCATCCAGGACCTCTGCTTCCTCTGGGGCACTTTCTAATTTTGCCATGCTCAGGGTATGAGAATCTAAGCAGGGGTCTTCAAACTACAGCCCGCGGGCCACATATGGCCCACTGAGGACATTTATTGGGCCTGCCGGGTGCCACTGCCTGTCCTGCTTAGCAGCCAACTCATCCCGGGCCCTCAGTGCGCATAGGAATTTGTTCATAGTTGTTTTTTTTTTAAACTATAGTCCGGCCCTCCCACGGTCTGAGGGACAGTGAACTGGCCCCCTGTTTAAAAAGTTTGAGGACCCCTGAACTAAAGCAATCACAAGCCAGCAAGTCCACCAAAAGCTCACATCTCTTCGAAATTAAAATTTGCACCCTAGCCCATTTGGCTTAGTGGATGCTGTGTCAGCCCACAGGCTAAAGGGTCCCAGCCAAGGGCATGTACCTGGGTTGCAGGCTCCATCCCAACCCTGGTCCAGATGTGTGTGGGAGACAACCCATCGATGTGTCTCTCTCACATTAATGTTTCTCTCTCTGTGTCACTCCCCTTCCTCCCACTCTCTCTAAAAATCAAGGGAAAAATATCCTGGGGTGAGGATTAACAACAACAACTTTGCATTACTCTGCAAAAGCATACTAACCAGATGAATTGCTGACTAAAGACAAATGGAATGTGAGAAGAGAATGAAATTAATGAATATTAGTAGTTTATTCCAGATAATAGGAATTAGTGACATATGTAGGATAGTTGGAACCCAGAGCAAATAACCTGTCAACATCTGTCATGAAAGACAGCCTCAAAGATGGAGCCGGATGACCCCTCCCTCCTGGCATTCATACTGCTGTGTAAGGTCCTTCCACACTGTAGCAGGGTTGGTGTGCATGCCCAACAGGACGTGGAAGACGTGAGGCTGTGTACTTCCACATTTAGATTATTAAACAAATATGCATGGCTTCTGTTGTGGTCAATTTCTCCGATGTAGATCACTTGCTCTGAGGAAAGCCATGTGGTGAGCACTCTAAGGAGAGGCTAGCATGGAAGAAACGAGCCTCCTGCCCAGAGCTTCAAGAATGAGCTGGGAATCAGGTTCTCCAGCGCCAGTCACGTCATCAGGGATGCCGCCCAGTCCAACAGCTTCACTGCAATCTCAGGTGAGACACAAAGCAGAAGCAGAACCATCTAGTGAAACTGGGCTGGCATTCCCGACACTCAGAAACTTCGTGAGTTACTAAATCCTGCTTTTTAAGTTGCTAAATTGTGGGGGCAATTTGTGATACAGCAATAAGTAACTATACACACCGTTCTTATATCTGACAAAATTACTTTTAGTAATAATGATGAAATAAAACAAGAAAGAATAATGGCCAAAAATCAAGTGTAGACAAGGAGCATTTTCCTATTTTGAAACTGTATATATACATTGAGTGGCCAGATTATTATGATCTCTGAATGCATAATAATCTGGCCACTCAGATATATATATATATATCTCAGATATACATGCCCGGTGCATGAATTCATGCATGGGTGGGGTCCGGTCAGCCTGGCCAGGGGGAGGGGACATGAGCGGTTGGCTGCCTGCTGGTGGAACTCCTGGTTGAGAGGACAATTTGCATATTAGCCTTTTATTATATAGAATATACACTGAGTGGCCAGATTATTATGTGTTCAGAGATCATAATAATCTGGCCACTCAGTGTAATTGTGCCAGTGTCAAAGAAAAAATTAAATAAATATTGCAGTACAATAAAGGAACGAAGTAAGGAATGCCATGTAAGACAGCCTCTAAGATGGAGCCCAATGATTACAAAATTAATATTTTAAAATTACATTAACACTTTTTGTTTTCTAAAATGGGAATAGTTTATATCTATGTATGGCCAGTTGCAGTTTCTGTTTTGGGGACTTCTGCCAATATGTTCATATTTTTTGTTAAAATTTATCTTCTTTGTGTATTTATGTTCAATATATAGTATAGCCATATTTTTCAAAGTATCTTAGCTTAGTTGTTTGACAAGTACTTATTACAAAATATTTACACAATGCAACAGATATAAAATGGTTTAACGGGTCTTACCTACTGTCTTTTTCTTCTTCTGTATTATTATTTTTAACCCTGTTGGCAGTGAATTATACTGAACTTTCTTTTCTCTTTATCATATCAATGCCTATAAAAAGAAATTGATTTATTGTCACCTTTCAGTCCTGTGTCACTGGAATCTTGCTTCACTTCTAGAATATATTCTCTGGATGTGTTTCTTCAATTCTTTTTTTAACTATACGTGATGTTGAAGACATTACATATGTTCCGAAGTAGATCTGACCCTATCGTGGTGATTCCTCTGGATCTACTAAGATTGGACTTTGGCCCTGGATGGAATGTCTCAGTTGTTAAAGCATAGTACCATGTACCAAAAGGTTGCAGGTTCCCCTCCTGGTCAGGGCACATGCCCTGGTTGCAGGCTGGGTTCCCAGTAGGGGGTGCAGGAGGGAGCCAATCAATGTTTCTCTTTCTCTCTCCCTTCCTCTTTCTCTAAAATCAATAAAAACAAAGAATAAAATTGGGCTTTGTTCAGCTTAGAAATACTTTCATTTAATAAGTAATTTTTCTTCTATTCCAATTTTTAGTATGTCTTTCTCAGGAATTCCTACCACCCATGTTGTCAAATAGCTATTGTCTGTTTCTTATCTTTCATTTTCTTTCTCATTAAAAAAAAATTAATCTTTCCCTCTGCATTCTGGGGAAAAATCTCATCTGTTATAACCCACTTTTCTTTTAAAATTTCTCTAGTGTACATTCTTCCTCCACATTTCTTTCATTCTGTCTCCTAAATATCCTTCTAATTTCTGCTGGACTTTTGGACATCTTTTATTTCAGTACTTTGTCATATCATATCATATTTATCATGTCTTGCACACAAATTTTATTTCTTACATAATTTTGCATGAATGCACATAATTTACTTCCTCTTACACATTTGTGAACTTATGCTCTAACATGCTAAAGTTTCCCTTTATTTTGGAGAAACTTTTGACGGCCCACATGTCTAATTGTTGTGGGTCTATGCAGGTTTGGCATTTTATGTAAAGCAGAAGGCATGGTTCACCCTGGATGTTCAAAATGTATACTGAGTAGTTTTAGACTTTTCCTCCCCAAAATTTATATTATGAGCTTAGTGAATCAGACACCCAACAGAAGAAAGGTTAATCCCTGAAATGTGAGTGTTCCCAGTAGAAATTTCAGCTTTGTCTAACTTCTCTGTTTGACAAAATTGTTCTGCTAAAGGCAGTTTTCTTTTGGATCTGTTAAGTCAGAAATTGTGTGAAAAGTCTGAGAGTTTTACCCTACTTGCAAGCTAAGAGGCTAGCCTGCCATAGCCTGTAGATGTAGAAAAAGGCATAGAATTTCCATCTCCACCCCCACCACCATCTCTGTCTCTATCTCTTGACTCCCCTTGGGTCAGAGAAAGAGGGTATTACTACTCATGGTGAAAATGGTACCCAGAGCAGTATTTTGCATCCAATCCCCCTGTTCCAATACCCACCAGGGTGATGTGATGAGGACTGGATAGGACAGGTTTAGGCGAGCAACCCTGCAATTGGGAAACTGAATTTTTATGGAACTGCTGGAGAAGATATTATTCAGTACCTGGGGATATAGGCAAATCTCCTCTAAGGATCTGAGGGGAGAAGTATCTCCAGTTTTACTACCTGGAATATAAGCAAATGTCTCTGGGAGAGAAAGAAGGTTCTATCTACTACTCTGGAACATCTCAGGAAAGTACACCCCAAAGCTTTCTGGAGGAAAACACTGTTTCTATCATCTCAGATTGATATTCAACACATCTTTTCTTCAGCAGGCCCTGAGCACGCGGGAAGCACGGGAAATCCATAGAGAACTGTCTCCTGACAGGGGCCTGCTTTACACCCCAGTCCACAGGGCGGCTTTCTCTGGACTCCTCCCTCGCACTGATCCTGTTCCATCAGGTCTTGTCTTGGCTGTTCTCAATTAAGCCCTGCTATCCTCCTGGGAGTCCACTTCATATACCTGTGTAACACCTTCAGCCTCAAGAATAGTTGCTTTTGGAGTCTGATAATGCGTTGTGGCTAAACCCATCCTAGAAGGATATCAGTACCATAATCTCCTTTCCCCTCCAGCCTTCATCCTTAGCATTCAATCAAGCCAACACCTCGTATCATCACTTCTTAGGGATGTACCTGTTTTTTTCAGAAAATAGAGTTGGGCATTAACATGGACCTGTGTCTATCTCCTAATTTCTAAGTTTTATTTGTACCACATTCTAGTAGAAATTCTTCTAACCATAAGGCACATACGGGGTAGATTTCCTTAGGTTCCAATTGTAACACATCCTGTTTTTAACTTTATACTGTGACTTGGGATAAGAATGGAAAGCATTTAGAGGCCTGTTCTCAGCTCATCATTTTAACCAGAATTCTTTGAAATTTTATAAAAGTTGTTTCTATCTTATAAAAATATTTTAACGTGATACTATATAATTTTTATCATTGAATTTGTTTTTCTTTTCTTTAAAAAACAGTCTTTTGATTAGTTCTTAGTGAGACCACCTGGATTGAATGGAATAAATTAAATGTTATTATTTACTACATTTAGTGATATAGGCTCTATACATATAAAATATTTATAACATGTTTCTTATATGCTTGTAGGCCAAAACACAAAAATAAAACATTTAAAAATATATTATATAAAGTTTGAAAACTCCTTTTCAATAAAAAGTAAGAACAATAGACAGAAAGCTTAAGTATACTGATACTTCTAATTTTGAGCAAATGAAGACAAAATTCAGGTCATTCTATATGGAACAAATAAGTGGAAGGTTTAGGATAGCACGCATTTCTAGAGCATGAGATTTAGCTTTTTATTTGTTTAACAGCATCATTTGTTGATTACCCAATACTAAATTCACAGTAAATATATCCAAAAAATATTTTATGTATAAACTACAAGAGGTTGTTAGAAGACTATAATCATGTTATCAGCATGCAATATGATTTCAGAATATAAGCATAATAGATATCATTAATGTATAATCTGGATAAAAATTATAACTTATAAATCTTCCTATCTTTTTAGTAGTGACAATTAGAGGTGTTATTGCTAAAATAATGTTTTTGTTTCAGAAGATTCAGTTTCTTGCAAAGCTCTCGATAATCTTCCGATGTTATTTCTTCAATATGCATTTGCATTTTATGTTGAATGTTTAAAAATTGTTTTCCTGTAGGTTCTGGCTAGCGTAGCTCAGTTGGTCAGAGTGTCCTCCTGTGCACTGGAAGGTTGCAGGTTTGATTCTGGTCAGGGCACAAACTCAAGTTGTGTTTCAATCACAGGAGGCAACTGATAGGTGTGTCTCTCTTACATCAATGTTTACTCTCCCTATCTCCCCCGTCCTCCCTCACTAACAACCAGTTAAAAATTGTTTTTCTATAAAGTCACAATAGTTGTAGAACAAAGGGGTGTGAAATTCCATAAAGTAATTGACAATTAAATCCTAACATGTTTACCATGGTGGTAACTAAGTACATAGAAGTTGCAAAAAGGCTTTATAAATGGGATTATACATTTGAGGGAGAGAGAGATAGAAACGTCAATAATGAGGGAGAATCATTGTAATGAGAGAGAATGATTGATTGGCTGCCTCCTGCACACCCCCTACTGAGCCTGCAACCCAGGCATGTGCCCTTGATTGGAATCAAATCCGGGGCCCTTCAGTCCACTGGCTGACACCCTAACCTCTGAGCAAACTGGGTAGGGCAGGAACCATACTTTGTCTGTGCCTGGTATATTCCAGGCTATCCAAGGGATTTACATGTGCAATCTCATTTATTCCTTTGATGTATCTAGATTATTATACAGTCTTACAAACCAGGAAGCTGAGGCTCCAAGAAGCTGATCTGCAGACATTTGGGCACCTGGAGACAGAGATTATAGGCAGAATATACTAGAAATACAAGGCTTAAAAAGATAAAAAGAGCAGGGGCAAGACTCCAGGGAAAATTAATATATTTATGCAACCTTCCACAGAACTGGAATTAAACCTAAACACACAGGGTCAGGGATAATGAATTACCAAAAATGGTTGGAGAGAGCCAGACTGAACAGTAGAGTTCTTTCTCTGTCAAGACTTGGGAGAGGTGACTGGTTTTCAAATATCGTAATCTTAAGGAAAGGTCACAAAGCATAGAAAGAAACAGGGAAGCATTCCAAGGAACAAAATAAGTCTCCAGAAAGATTCTGACTTGCTTGCAAAGGATTTAAAACAATTGCCTTAACTATGTTCAATGAACTAAAAGAGAACATGGACAGACAGCTAAATGAAGCCATGAACAAAACGAGAGTATAAACCAAGTAATAGAAGTTATTAAAAAAAATCAAAACAAACTCAACCAAACAAAAATTCTAGAACTGAAAAATATAATAACTCAGTGGTCGGCAAACTCATTAGTCAATAGAGCTGCAGTTTGCCGACCACTGCACTCAGTTGAAAAATTCACTAGAGGGTTCAACAACAAACTCAGACAGATGACAGAATCAGCAAACTTGAATTCAGTCATTTGAAATGAACAAGTTAGAGGAGCATAAAGAACAAATGTTGATGAGAATGTAGAAAAACTGAAGCCCTTTTCAGTGTTCTTGGAAATGTAAAATGATACAGCTGCTCTGGAAAACAGTATGGTAGTTCTTAAAATAACAGAACTCCCATATAGCTCAGCAATTCCACTTCTGGGTTATTTATATCCAAAAGAATTAAAAGCAGAGTCTCAAAGGGATATTTGCACAACTATGTTCATTGCAGCCTTATTTACAATATGCAAAGGGTGAAAGCAACCCACATATCCACTGATACAATGAAATATTATTCATCCTTAAAAAGGAAGGGAATTCTGACACATGCTCCAACATGGATGGACCTTGAGGACATTATGCTAAGTTTAAAAAGCTAGTTACACAAACACATGTATCGTATAATCTCACTTACATGGGGTTTCTAGTGTAGTCAAATTCACAGATTCAGAAAGTACAATGCTGGCTTCAGAAGGGAATGGGATTTATTGTTTAATCGATATATTGTATAATCTTGTTTATTTTTTTCCAAGAAGAAAAATTCTGAATATTTGTTGCACAACAATGTGTATATATTTAACACTATTGAACTATACACTTAAAATCGTCAAAGTGGTAAATTTGTTATGTATATTTACCACAATAAAAATATAAAGATGTACAGATTCATAGCCTATATGTAATAAACAGTATGTTAGAAATAACTAGTAAATTACTTATATATCTTCTAAATAATTTACTACAATTTATAAAAACCCTAAACAATACTTCATAATTGTCACAAGCTATTTCACAGGGCTTAAATGTATATAATGTATCTTTGTTTCCAAATGTTTGAATCTCTATTTCACCTGGGAAATCTGTAATTGTTTTTCAGACACTGGTGACTATTTTTATGGCCATTCAAACTTCCCCTTTTTCTTATGGAATTCTTACATTCTGATTGTTTTCCTGTATTCATTGTACTTAATCAAACTGACATACGTATTTCAACTGTAAATAGTGAGAGGTTTACTCTAGCTTACCTCTTTTTGTTTATCTTTATCACTCACTAGTCACTCAAAATATTTGACTTTAAATGCTAGAAAGTTTCCCGCTGTGTGTGATGACATGTTATGTGCATGACTATTGTTAGACCCTTTAGCGTCATTTAGATCATTTTCACTTTCGTATTTAAGTGAAAATAATCCTGATTCCTCCTCACACACATAGCTGGAAGCCCAGCATTTTTTTCAATAACAGTTAGGAGTCTCAATGACATTGTTTTCCCCAGCCCCACTTTCCTCTGGTTTCCTGGTGATGCTGAGTTCTCTGTCTGTGGCATGTGTCACCTCTTGCTCTGCTTTCTCTGCTCTAAATGGAGGGAGGTGGCCAAGGCTGTACTCACCTTGATTTTCACAGAAACATGGTTAGAAAGCAATTCCATGCAGCAGACTTTACAGCTAATTTAGAAGTAATCCCATCCACTTTGCAGTGCAGGTTCATTCTTGCTCTTTTAAACACTCCTTTGGCAGGTCCTGCTCAATGGAAGTTACGTCTGTGAACATTTCCTACAGCCTTTCTCTCTTGGCGGGAGGTGGTCCCTGCTCCTTACGTATGTTTCCTCCTCTGGTCTCTCCTCCTCATTTATCAGGTCCCAACATCTTCAGACTGAATCCTACAAGCACTTCCATTTTTTTTGAAATTTTTTGCATTGCCCAATCATTTCAAAACTCAAAAGTACAGTATACATGTAGAAAAGTGCACAAACCTTTAAAGTCTAGCTCAATGAATTACCATAAAATGAACACATCTGTGTGGCTACCGCTTAAGTAAAAAAAAAAAAAAAAAAAAAAAAAAAAAAAAAAAAAAAAGCATTATCAGTCCCTGAAAACTTCCATTATGCCCAAATTCCTCAACCTTTTTTATTTAGCCATATTAATATGTGACTCCAAAATATTTTCTATATTTTGTATTTTAGCTCTCTGTTCCACTCTGGATATTTTGATCTTATCAAGTCTCCAGTTAATGAAATCTCTCTTCAGTTGCGTAATCTATTAACCCATCCCTGAGTTTTCAGTGTTCTGTCAAATTCTTACCCTCATATTTTAATCCCTTTGGCGTATGAAGTGATATCTTCTTTTTTTCTGTATCTCCTGTGGTTGTGTTTATATGTCATGCTGTTTCTGTTGGTTTTCACTAACATGCCTTTATTTTCTTCTATGCCTGATTTTTTTGATGAGTGCTGAACATGGTGTAGGAAAAAACTGAGAGCCAATTGGAGGCTCTGGATGACCTAATCTTTTTCTAGGGAAAAATGATGTTTGCTTCAATGAGGCACAGCTGTAGTATCAGCTAATATTAATCCAATCAATACTTGAGGTGATTCGAGCTGGCTTTTCATTTTTGCTTATGGAATTCCAGATCAGCCTTCCTTCAATGTTCGCTTGTGTCTCTCAAACCACTTCTTACTGGTGGCTCTAAACACATTTTTTCTCCTTGTATTCCAGGGATCTTTTGAAACCTATGGTCAGGTTCTCAGTCTCAGTATCTGCTTCAGATTCAGTAGAAACATCAGAGGAAATGCCCTAAATGCTGGGTTAACGTCTCTGGGTTACCTTTTCTCCTGTCCGATGTGTTCAGAAGATATTTCACAGTTTGTCCTGGTTTTCTAAGTTTCTCTCAGTAGGAAGATTGAACCATCTTGTCTGCCAAGAATTGAAATGAAACTCTTGCCCTTTCATTTCATACAAAGTTGCTCCTATCACCTACCTGGCTAAGGGTTTAATGTTATATTGCCCAAAACTAATGTGATCCACTTAATAAAAGGGTTGGGGGAGGAAACATCATTTCAGACTTTACTCTTTATCAGCAGTAAGGCTCTGAATTTCAGGTTTTCCTTGATCACTCCCACGCCCATCTAAGTAAAAGGTAGAAATATAGAGCTTTATTTTTTCCATTTATATGGATTATGACATCCATGCAAGAAGCAGTAAGAACTGCAGTTCTATTTTTTGCCAATAAAGAAATAATTTATTTTTCCTCCTGACAGATCAATGGTGAGTGTATCTAGGGTAAGAATTGTATCTTAATATTTATTTTTACATGCCATACAATCTGTTGTTGAATTAATAAATACATGAAATAAAAACTGAGACAGTGCTATATGCTAAGAGCACTGTCAAAATAGCATTTTAAAGAGCTCCAGACAAGGAACTGGAGATTATTTGATTGTCTTTGAAATACTACCCACGAAGAACAAACATTTTCCTTTTTATTATGAAATAAAAGAGAAATCAGGAAAACAGGTAACTTGACAATTAGAAAATTTGATATCTGTCATGTGCTCATTTGCATCATCTGAGTGATATGTTATTAATAAGACCTTTTTTCCTCTTCTTAGATTTAATGAAAATTATATATATATTTAAAATTATGTTAGGTATTTATTTCCACATCCTGGTTTCATAAGGCATAAAGTTATAGAAGGAAAGAGAATTTCCTTAAAATTTGGGCAAGTTTGCCCTAACTGGTTTGGCTCAGTGGATAGAGCGTCGGCCTGCAGACTGAAGGGTCCCAGGTTTGATTCCGGTCAAGGGCATGTACCTGGGTTGCGGGCACATCCCCAGTAGGGGGTGTGCAGGAGGCAGCTGATCGATGTCTCTGTCATCTATGTTTCTAACTCTCTATCCCTCTCTCTTCCTCTCAGTAAAAAATCAATAAAATATATTAAAAAATTTTGGGGAAGTTTAATACAAAACTTTATGTAGGTTGACTTATGCAAATGATGTTGAATACAATCTTGCTAAATGGACTTAAGCAATAAGTAGAAATATCTAACAGGTAAGCTGATGAGAATAATATATGTGAAAGTACGTGAAAAGAATAAATCTAAGACATTAATCTGAGCAGAATTTCTGTTGCTAATGTCTTACATATAGGTTGCTAGGCACACTCTAATGAAATAAAGTAAATGAACATTATTTCAAACCTACTCAACTCAAATTCATTTGTTATTTTTAAACTCTTCAAATCAGAATTTGGATGCATTGACAGGCTTGGGGGTAAAATTATAGTGTTCTATCATTGCTTAGAGAATAGAAAAGAGTTCTAAAACGTGACAGCATTTAGTTAAATGATATAGCACCCCCACTTAAGCTTAGGCTTGAACATGTTAAATCAGTTATTGCAGCTTGATTATAAGTATGCCTCCCTATACACCTGCTTTATCTTATGTTCTGTTTCAACTTCCTTTTCACTATGATATGCAATTTTGGAGTTTATTGAACAACAAGGAAAATGCAGGGGAGAACAACAAGGTATATAGTCACATGGCATGATGAAAAGATGACCTGAGATTTTTGTCTAGGATTTCTTCCAACTGAGATGTAATACTTGACACAAAGAACTAGTTTTGGGGTATTGTCTACATCAAATTAAAATGAAAGATAATAGATAATTATAATGTTCTTTCCAGTTTTGCTACTTTAATATCCAATTATATTGTGCACAATAAAATCCCTTCCCCACATATAAATGTCATCTACTTAAATATTCAAAAATATTTCTTTTTCTATAAGTGCTACAATGATGAATAGTCTAAAAATTTGCTAAAACATCTAATTTGTTGATCTTATTTTGGGTACTTTTATTCTCATGAGTAAAGACCATAAATAATACTCAGTTAACCTGGGTTATTAGTAAAAACACCAAAATCTATCAAAAAGCAGATCCTCATTTCTTTCCATAAAAGGTATATTTGACAAAATTACAGTAACTTATTGAGTATTTCCATATGAAGAATATGAAAGTAGTTACTTATTCAAGCAATCATCATTTTTTTATTTAAAAATGCACAAACTATTCATTTTTTTTTCAGCTGAATTATTTTCTTTTACGGTATTTATGGACATGTAATTTCCACAGACTAATATTTTAAACACCCACCAACTGACAGAAGTTAAAAATAATCTGAAGTATAGAAGGGGCTAAATGAAGTTGGTTTAAAAATGTTCTTAATTTCATAGGACATTATTTTATACTGGGGTATTAAGGATCTGCTTTCTAGGTGGAAAAGGTGCTGAAAAATTTACCTAAAGATCTTTTATGACAAAACAGACAAGGAAATTTTGTGTAAAGATGGCAACACAAGTCTTTAAGATTGAGGGAGGACTCTTCCAGTTCTTTCTTTGGTGACCATAATCCTGCTGTTCCATTTTCCAGTAATTGAAAAGCATTTGGGAACATATTTCCTTTATTCATCTCCCAAAACAAGTAAATGCAGTGTAGGATGCCATTTTCAATTTTGTTCAGCATCTGAACCTTCCCTCCAAAGGAATCGGAACATGAAGAATATATTATCACACAACTAAGGGGGAAACAGCTCCATTTGGGGTCCCTGTGGGGCTCACAGAGACTCCTAGCGGTTGTAAGGTGAAGCACAGTTTGAAACCTGCCAGTATAATTGAGAGACCTTGCTTCAAAATCAGACAAACATGATAGTTTAATACCAGATTCACCACTTTACAGTAACATGATGTTGGACAATTTACTTAATTTCTCTGACCTCCAATTTCTTTGTAATAGATTGCCTTCAAAAATGGCTGTCAACAACTTAGGAAATGACTCTGCTAACGTACAATATTAAAAAATAGCACTTCGTTAGAAACAATTTATTTTAAAAAAAAACAACTTTGTCCTCAAAGATGGGCTGTACCAAAAGCCCTCCTAGTCCATTTGAATAGCCTTTATACAGCTCAGCTTACAGGAATTGTTCTCACACACTAAAACATTAATAACATACAGTAAATTTCCACCCATTTGCAAGCCTTTCTAGTAAGTAATAATGTATTTGCTCTGTGATTTTAATTGCAAATTGTGCCCTCAGAACTCCTTTGTAAATATTTTCTTAGTAAAGCACTGCAAGAGCATATGCATCAAGTATGCCAATCAGTAAAATATTTACATTTAAGTAATATAACATGTCATAGAAGCAAACTAATTTCTCCACCAACATTTTTGTCTTCACATTTTTCTAAGAAGCCTGGTCTTACTAAAGTCTTGATAACTTAACTCAAAGAGATACTGCTCTTCTGAGGAAGAGGACCAGCTCCAAGTGTGATATATGACTGGGTGACTAGACATGTTGGTTTGCCCAGGACAGGTCTGGTTTATGCCAGTTGTCTTGGTACAATTATTTAATCGTGCTCTCTTTCATTCATGAAAGTGCCTGTGGCTTGAACAGTAAATTATATCATCATCATATCTATAACTCTAGTATCTAAACAAGATGAACCCCAAACCATATATGAAGGTCTACACTCACAAATAATCAGATCTCAGGCTTAAATCACAGTATACTTAACTAAAATTAAGCATTCCCCGGGAGAAATTACTTGAAAACCATATGTCTGGTGAGAGTTTAATATCCAAAATATATAAAGAATTAATAAAACTCAATAGCAAAACCAAAACAATAACAAAACCAAACACCACACATAATCAAATTTAAAAATGGGCAAAGTACCTGAAACGACATTTTTCCAAAGAAGACATACAAATGTTCAACAGGTACTACATGTGGATGAAATTATGTTGAACATTACTAATCATGCAATTCTTTTTTATGTCTTCTTTATTTTGGCAATATTTTGTAGTTTTCAGTGTGCAAATTTTTGTCTCATTAAAATCTATTCTAAATTTTATTCTTTTGGATACCATTATAAATGAAATTATTTTCTTATTTTCTGTTTGGGATTATTTATGCTACTGTATAGAAAAACATCTGATTTTAAATTCTGAAATATTGCTAAATTTATTTATTTGCTCTATTAGTATTTTTGTGGATTCTTAGGATTTTCTACATAGCATGTCATAGGCAAATAGAAATGATTTTACTTCTTCCTTTCCAACCTTTTTGTCTTTTATTTCCTTTTCATGCATAGTTTTTCTACCTAAGCTCCCAATATTATGTTGAGTATTAGCAGTGGAAATGGCATCCTTGCCTTGTTTCTTATCTTAGAATCCTTTACCACTTAGTGTGGTGTTAGTTATCTGGATGTAACTTAATTTTAAAAGCTAGCTATAATTTGTCCTGAAACAATTTTAATGATGCTTAAAATGAAGTTGAAATATTTATAATATCAGTTTGAGAACTTGTAGATTGTCTAGATTTATCAAGGAAAAAAATTAAGGTCTTGGTTTCTAGAAAACAGGACTCGACAAACCGTATCTGCAAAGATACCTGTTTGCGTCTGAGAAAGGATCTGATAACTTAACCTCTGGAAACAGTAATTGTTTTTTCCCGTTGACATTTGTTATTATATTTAATCTGTTAATGAGATTATAATGAAGGATGAATTATAGAAACAAAACACCACATACACACACACACACACACACACACACACACACACACACACACACAGAGGCACACAAAACAAGGAAAATCCACGTCCTTAGATTAAGCATACTTTGAGAAAGCTTTCTCAGAAGTTATTGGTGAGAGCTTCTGGTAAGAGCAACAGATAACGGAACAGATTTGGATGTCTCATGAGCTGCTTAATAGTTATGTTGTTGCTATGTCACCATTCAGTATTTCATCCCTGCACACTATTCATGCGGGCTTGTCCACCTTGCTGCACAGACGATGTAGTTCAGCAAAGAGTGGACAGTTGAAATATTTTCTCTCTACCTTTGGACTGTCATAGAGGAAAACCAGAAACATTCATCACTTGGGGAAATGAAGAAAATCAACTACAGTTCTTTTAATTATTTTTAAACAAAGTATTTGGTTTTGCCTAAGTTAAGAACATATAAAAGAGAGCAGGGTTTTTAAAGATGATTTTATCATCAGTGGGGAAATACATCTTTGAAGAAATCCTTCCTATTGCCTTATCACAGGTTTAACGAAGGTCTTTTTTTATGCCTCTAGTTAGTTTTCCCCGCCTAGCTTTATTAATGCAGAGAAAAGACTGAAGAATTAAATACATGCCATAAGTTGAAGAAAATAAGCTCAAGCTAAAAAGAAAAAAAAAAGTTCATGTTGAACTGTTTGGATGTTGAAGAAAAGACTTACATTGTGTGGAAGGGTAAACCAGATGACCTCTCTAAACCATCCCAATCCTAAATTCTGCAATTTAAGAAATTGCCATTGTGCTTAACTGTGTGCTAGGCTCCAATTAGCCATCCTGCGGGGACCTTTGTGAACCTTACAAAATTTATGCAAACTTGTAATGAGAGTTAATAAGGAGTTGGGAAACTACTTTATCTGGCAGGAGGAAATTCATTTTAATAACACTAGAGTAATGCAGTTGCCTTAATTGCCTGAGCAATGTCATTTAAAGTTAACCAACTACATATGGACACACAGGCACTGCAGAGAAAATAAAGACGAAGGACATATTATTCCCAGTAGGCTAAATTTAGACCATCTGTGTAATGAATTTATTGCTAAGTTTTCAGTATAAGTGTCAAGACATAAAATGAAAATAGTGACACCGTGAGTAAAATATAGTTCTAGGATGTTATTTTATACAATCTATGCCTTTTTCCTGACATACAATTATGTGTTTGTATGTATGTAAAGCTATTACAGTTATTACTTTCATGAACACATACATAGTTCTGTTTATATAAAACATATGCATATATTAGTCATCAACTTCTAAAAACTGATTAGTGTATGAGTTGTATGAAACAGGCTTACCATATCATGTTGGGTAAAATGAAATAATACTGTCAAAAACTGATATCCAATTAATAATGTAAAATGATTATTTTTCTCATATAGGAGCTTAAGTTTCACTTTGAATCCAGAATAAATACAGAAAGATGGAAGAAAACAAATCACAGAGATCTTTTAAATTATTATTGTTTTATCATTGTTATTGTCACTGTCACATGGTGAGTGGAAATAGCTTCTGAGTGCCATTTTATAAGTTGGTTTTGATCAGATGATGGTGAGAGCTGTGGTGATGATGATATAGTAGATAACAGATGCAAGATTGGTGAAATAGACTTAATCAGGAAGGGGCTTAAGTTTGAGTGTGACCTGATCTGGACCTAAAACCATTGGTATACTTTGAATAACCATAGAAAAACTTAGAAATCCTACCACAGAAAGAATTAAAACACTACTTTTTTATGTTTAATTTTTCAAAGTGGAAATAGCTTCATTTCCTTTCTGATTATAAAAGTAAAGATCATATAAGAGTAATAAGGGTAGTGAGGCTACGAGTTTGGTATGTGCTATGTATAGAAATTTTATATTCTAGACCTGTGGTCGGCAAAGTGTAGCTCGCGAGCCACATGCAGCTCTTTGGCCCCTTGAGTATGGCTCTTCCACAAAATACCACAGCCTGGGATAGTCTATTTTGAAGAAGTGGCATTAGAAGAAGTTTAAGTTTAAAAAATTTGGCTCTCAAAAGAAATTTCAATCGTTGTACTGTTGATATTTGGCTCTGTTGACTAATGAGTTTGCCGACCACTGGTCTAGACCATTTATTCATGAACTCTATAATTATGAATATAAAATAATCAATAATCGATTGGAAAATTATATATAGACAGTGTTATTCTAATTCAATCATATTTTTTTCTCATCTAAAGTATACACAATTACATTGTGTTAGAGCAGGACATATTGTTGAGAACTCCCCATAATTATCCAGGACTAGAGGCCCAGCGCACCAATTCGTGCATGGGTACAGTCCTTCCTGGTGGCCTGCGGAGATTGGGCCCCAGCTTGCGCCCCCAGCCTCGCACCTGCAGCCCCACATCCCAACCTGGCACCCCACCTGCTCCACCATCCTGCTTGCAGGGTGATTGATGGGGGCCAGGCCTCCCACCTGGCTCCCTTAGTGCCTGGGAGTGAGGCAGTGGCCCCATCCCCCACCACTGCTGCTGGTCACCATCTGCGGGGCGATCGGCTGGGCGATTGGGTCCCCGCTCAAACCCGCCTTGGCCTGGTGCCACACACTCACCTGCTCCACCATCCTGTCGCAGTCCCACTCTTGTCGGGGCCCATCGGGGCTGGCATTGCCTCCAATGCTGCTTGCTGCCAGCCCTGCATCGTCAATGCCCGCCATGTTCCGTGCCACCCCCTGGTGGTTGTGCACATCATAGCGAGCAGTCAAACTCCTGGTCTCCAGGTCGAACTCCCAGTCGAGCGACTGCCCAAGGGGACAATTTGCATATTAGGCTTTTATTATATAGGATTGAAAGAAGAGCAAGTTCCCATCTCAAAATAGATCTATCTCATTAGGAACCCCAGATTTATGGGCAGCAACTTTGAATAAGTGAATAGAAGTCATCTTAAATTGTCTAGAAGCATTTCCTTCTACTCTTATACACATAAATCTTCAATTCATGAAGTTGGAGCATTCCTGCCTATGGCCTTGTATGACCAGGTACTAGGTAACACTTTACCTGGGCCATGAGTACCTGATTAATTTTGTGAACTATTTGTCCTAAGTTATACTGTAGAGTAGTAGGTCTAGAATAAAATCACAGATGAGTTTAAGAATATGGGAAAAACCATAAATTCTCTCCTAGTATAATACATATATGTACATTCACCCAAAACAGTGCATAAAATTTGGGGTGTTAACGGACTTCCTTAAATTAATTTACAGATTTTTAGATATAGGGTCAAGAACCTTTCATAAAAAAACTTGATCTAGAAAACAAAGACACACTTTTATAGTTTCTGTCATGTAAGTTAAATATTATATTCATTCAATAAATATTTTACTTTTGCCATGGCTCTATTCTGAGTGACTGTTGTATGTGACTGTTGATTAAGTTTATGTATCAGCCTCTAGGAGATTACACTTATTCCTCAAAGATTTAGTAGCTCTTTAGTCTTTGTAATGAGGTGGATTCTAAGGCAGCTATGGACTTAATGGGGAAAGTTCTGAATAGGAATGTTGCCCACAGGTTGTAAAGAATACTTGAGCCCTGGCAGTATGGCTCAGTGGTTGAGCATTGACATATAAACCAGGAGGTCATGGTTAGATTCCCAGTCAGGGCACACACCTGGAGTTGCTGGCTTGAACCCCAGTAGGGGGACAGCATACCAGAGAATAAAAATTTTGCCTTTAAAATAGCCATCTTTGAAACTATAAATTTAATGTCCATTGACTATAAAAAGAAATCTGTAATGAATTTTAAATATCCCTGAAAGAATGGTACAAGGGATTTCTGACTTTAATTGCAAGATTTGGAGTTACATAGATTCCCAACATTATCAGCTCTTGCTTTGTTTTGTTGGGTTGTTTATTCTCACTTGGCCTGGGAAATGGCTCCTCTCTCTGACTCAGTGGACTCTGTGATTAATGTTGGTCATTTTTGTAAAGATGATTGAGTTTATAGATAATTCAAATATAGAAGAGTTACCCATGGACAGAATAAGTCCAAACAAACATAGTTAAAAACATGATCAAACTTAACTACTCATGGTGAATGTGTTAAGTGGTCAAGTGGGAAATTTAAATTACTATAGAACTATAAATTTTAGAGGAAAAAGACTAAACAAATACAACTTGGGGCATATCTGACAATGTACAGATATAACACAAAAACCTAGGAGTTACAAAATGGAGAGCAAAACACTGCAGAATAAGTCACAGTTAAGAAAACCAACACGAGAGGAATACAGTAGAATAATAATATTGAACTTAAATACAACGTGGTGACCTTTTTATTATATCTTAGATTTTCCAGTGAATAGGGCCACAAAAATCCCTATTTCATCCACATACCATTTGGATTAACTTCTTATCTTTCCATTCTAATTTTCTCAAAGGCTACATTTTATACCTTTGCAGTTGAGTGCAAAAAGGTGATTAAAAGTCAACTAATAAAAAAGGAAATTGGGGTGAATTGGTCTGAATTAAAAAACTGGGGAATGATTTGATTGCTCTTAATCAGATAATGGGAACTAGGTTATTTCTGTTTTCCCTTATTATAAAATAAGTGGAAGTCTATATATTTTATTTATAAGAATTTAAAAAGATGAGTTCCACACCTAATTTATTTTCAGATGTTGGCCTGATTAAAATTTATTAAAAGTTGGCTGAGTTGAGGTTTATTAAATGGTCTCTTGATATACCTGCTATTCCTCTGATACTATAAAGTTACATTTTCTTAAACCTTTAAAAATACATAAATATGTTCATTTTTTAAAGATATATTATTTTTGGTAAAGTGAGTTGTATGTTAGTCTAACATTAAGGTTACTAATATTGAGGTCAAACTCTATCACTTTAAAAATTATAATATATTCGAATATTAATATGTGTTTTCAGAATTATTCCTCTCCTTAAATTTTATAAGACAGCTGAAGACTGTCCCAAATCAACAGCTTTAGAGGACAAGTATTAAAATTAATTATAATGAAAATAGCTATTTTAATAATGCAGGTTTGTTCTTCTGTTCACAAATGACAAAGAAAAATGATCTGAATTTTTAAAAAGCTATATATATATGTATATACATATACATATATATCTACCTGCATGTATATTTATATAGCTATACTATATAAATAATTCATATTTAATTATGTATATAAATTTATCTATATATGTATGTGAATGTGTACATTATATATATTTAAAGATAGAAGGAAAATGGAGTATAAAATGTAACTCTCTAATCAATAGTTTATGAAAATGTTTTTTCCAAATATATTCATATTATTTTAAAATCAAATCCAAGAGCATGAAATACATAGAGTTCAGAATAAGTGAAAATTATTTTTGAATAATAAATATACAAAAGATGACTAAATGTTGCCCACTGAATTAATGAAATAGCTAAAATCAGAAGAGAGATATCTAGAAACACATTCAACATTTTAAAATACCTGCTGTTTTCTTTTTATTTCAAGGAAAATACATATCTTTTTACCTAAAAGAAGATGATAACATTCAGGGAATGTCGATTATACTCCTAATGGGATTCTAGAATGGCATGTAATTATATCAGTAGTAAAGGACTGTGTGGACTGCATTATTTAGGCCTAAGCTTGGAAGTAAAAGAAGTGACAGGGTGGAAGCTAGTTGTAGGAGAGAGTAGTCAGGAATATAATTTTTGTGTAAGTCAATCTCATGCTGATAGAGATACATAAGGAAAAAAATTACAGTGTTATATACAAATTGAATGTAAATTAAAATTATTAAGTTTTTGACTATCAGATATTAGATTTAAAATGGTGGAAAGTGATCTTTTAAGAAAACTTGCACAAAAGAGTTTTATAAGTGGGAAGATTGTCAAGCTTTAGTTTTTAAGACTTGTAAATTTAATATGTTAAACCCATCATTCAAAACCATTCAAAAACCAGGATATTTTTTCCTCACTATATGCCATATGTCAGGTATTTTAAACATGAATGATAATGTTAATAGTAGGTAATTTGAAGAGAATAAAATAATATGTAAATAATATTTGCTTTTTAATGTAAGTTAATTATTCCCATATAAGTGAGTTTCCAACTAAAATTATCCAGATTTTACAACACTTAGTTATCATCAATTTATCCTTCCTCCCTCCCTCCCTCCCTCCCTTCCTTCCTTCCTTCCTTCCTTCCTTCCTTCCTTCCTTCCTTCCTTCCTTCCTTCCTTCTTTCCTTCCTTCCTTCCATAATTTTTAATTTGTTATGGACTGAATGTTTACATTCCCCAAAATTCATACATTGAAAGGTGATCCTCAATGTGGTGGTATATGGAAGTGGGGACTTTGGAGGGTAATTAGGTCAGGAGGGTGGAGCTTTCATGAATGAAATTAATGCCCATGTAAAAAAGACCCCAGAGAGTTCGCTCACTCTCTTTTTGTCATGAGAGCACACAATAAGAAGTCTACAAGCCAGAAGAGGAATCTCACCAGAACCTGACCACGCTGGCCTGATCTCAGACTTCCAACCTCCAGAACACTGAGGCATAAATTTATATTATTTATAAGATACCCAGTTTATGGCATTGTGTGCAGCAGTGTGAACCGAGTAAGACTGAGTGTTTTCAAACTGAGTGATTGATTTACTAAAATTCAAAACCAAACACACCTAATCTATGGTGTTAGAACTCAAGATAGTGGTTATCTTTGGATAGGAGGAGGGATTAAAATTTGGGAGGTGGCCATAAGTACAGCTTCTTGGACTATGATATATTCTTGTTCAATTGAATTTTATATAATTCTTGACATAATCAGAGGTTAATGGATTAATTTCATATAATTAACTGAGCTATGTAACTCTGACTCAACAAACATTATTTGAGAGTCCAATATGTACAAAACATTGAACTGGGCTTCGGATTTAGGACATCACAGATGACAGACACTGTCCCTATCATGGAGTATACAGTCTCGTGGTGAATAAGACAACTACACAGGTCCTTACAAGGCAGTGGGATCTGTGCACAAGAGAAGCAACAGTAGTTGTCCCCAAACTTGGATATGGCATAGAATTAAGCAAAAACTTTCTTTATGAAGTAACATTTAGGTTAAAGCTTGAAAGATTGGTAGGGTTTTCTTTGAAAAAGAAGAAGCAGCAGAAATGTGGTTCAGTACAATAACAGAAACGTAGATCTAGAAGTGAGACTGCATGGGTCCAGAAACCGGGATTTGCTTAAGATGTAAGTGCTCCAGACACAGAAATATTCATTCTTTTCATTTTCTTTGCAACTAATTTGCAATTTATTCTTGAGATATTTTGTATATTGCAAATGTATAATAAGTCTTTTTCTTTTCAGCTAGTAGATGTTGTTGTTTCTTTAATCCTCACCCAAGGATATTTTTTCCATTGAGTAGAGAGAGTAAAAGGAAGGGAGGCAGAGGGAGAGAGCTAAAGAGAGAGAGAGAGAGAAACAATGTGAGGGAGACACATTGACTGGGTGCCTTGTGCACACGCCCGGACTGGTCCGGGGAGCCAGCCCGCGACACTGGTTTGTGGGCCGAAGCTCTAACCATTGAGAAAACCAGCCAAGGCAGCTACTTTATTGTTTGACATTTTTCAGGCTGAGCTAATGTAACAAAAAAAGAGAAAAAATGTATTTATCTGACATGTAATACTCTGGAGTTTGGTGGTGGTGTAAATCAAGAAAACGGGTCTGATTTCAGAAAGATTTTCAGCAATCTAGTTTCCACACCTTATTGTTCTCAGCATATTGTCCTTATCTTCATTTAACATTAACTCAGTTCCTTGTCTACCTTCTAGTTCATGGGAAGAAAGAAAGATTAAGATTGTGGCAAGCAATTTTCATTTGAAAGAAATGATGCAGCGGTTTATAGATCACTTCCACTCATCTTTCATTGGTGATAACATGGTCATCCATATACACTTAGCTGCAAGGGAGGCTGGAATGTTTACATTCTAGTGGGCTGGCCCTGTGCCCAGCTAAAACTCTGTTACTATAGAAGAATGGCTGAATGGACTTGGGGAAAATGAGCAGCCTATCATAACTATTTTTAAAGCCCCTTTGTGATTGTGAAAAAAGGATCATGAATCCAACACACGTTAATAAGTCAGAGATCATGAATTTTTTTATATCATAATTAATGTTTCTCTATTATTTAAAAATAGTTTGAGGCCATTTATGAGTTGTAATCAAAGGAGTGGCACTATCACACTTTCATTTTAGAAAAGTACTTTCTGGATGCAGAGGGAAGGAAATTAATTTTGAAGCACTGGAAAAATCTGATTGAGATACAATGGTGACTTGGACTAAAGGAATTTGTAGCAATACAGAAGGTCAAATATAAAGAAATCAATGATATGAAATGGTTAAATCCATGCTCATCAATAATATCTGAGGGTAGAACATTTAGGAGCAAACAATAATGAAATCAATGCTAGCTACATAAAATTGTGACATTCAGTACACAGAGGGGTATCAGTTAGAAGAGAGTGAAAAAGATGAGTTTAATGTTGCACACATAAAATTGCAATCACTGTGCTAATGAGGCAAAATTGTGTAGATAGAGTCATCCCAAAGGCATCTGTTCAGAACTCTGTTCTGAAGTAATCCTAGAATGGGATCCTAAGGAAAACCAACAATTAAGGGAAGACAGAGAAAGTGAAAGCTGTATTCACTGACAGCCATTTGTCTATAATAAGTTATCCTATTCACCTAATCCCAATTTACCAAATTCTACTACATGGAATAGCACATCACCATTCATTGATTCCCTGTGCTGCTGATTTGTCAAACTCAGTTTGCTAAAAGTGTTGTCCATTTTCTACCCATAGAATACAACAATTTAATTTTCTTGAAGCTATTGAAAGAATTTGTTTTTTAGTGAATTGCTGAAAACACAATATTATTATGTGATTTGAAATTAGGGGGGCGGGAAGCACACTAGGAGAGTGTAGTGTTAGGTATTTACATGGAGAGAGTATTTCATTAGGGAAGATATGCTCAGCAGTATCAAATGTTCAGGATACCTTGATGCGTCACAGAGAACAGGAATTACTTAAGGCTTCTCTCTGCATATGAGTAGGGTTCCTGAGGTTACTATGAAAGTTCCCTTTTAAAGCACTTTAACTTAAAGACAAGTGCTGGATCCAACACCACTGGCTGTAGGAACTCATAACCCTTAATCTTTTTATCAACCAAATTGGTCCACTGCCACGCTCAGCCTCAGCTCCCTCAGATGCAGAGTGAACTGGAATTCTGCTGAGGCAGTTCTTTCATTCACCTATGATGGGTGGAAGTCTATGATTCCACAGGCATCTATCTTACAGACACTTGTCAATTTTTCAATAAAACTCTCCCCAATTTTCTAGTACTTTTACATTAACATTCTTGCATCATTTCAATGGGATTGCATTTTCCGTGCATTTCATTCCTTTTTTTAGATCCATGTTTCTGTCTGGTATCAGTTCACTTGTGCCTAAAGGACTTCCTTTGACATTTCTTATAGGGTATGCAGTCTGAGGGTGGTGAATCCTTTCAGCTTTTGTATGTATGGAAGTATATTACAATTTGATTTTAGAAATATATTTTTACTGAGTTTAGAATTCTAGGTTGAAGATATTTGTCTTTCAGCATTTTAAAGATGTTGCTCTATTCTTTTCTTGTTGGTATTTTTTTTCCAACAAGCAATTCATGTTTTCATTATCTTTGTTTCTCTATACATAATACATATTTTTCTTCTGGATGCTTTCAGATCTCTTGTTTCTGAGTAAATTGATTACAATGTATCTTGGTGTAATTTTTTCATATTTCTTTTGCTAGGGTTTTGCTGAACTTCTTAGATCTGTCAGCAAAGGTTAATTTTTATGCTGGATATCAATAAGGTGAGGAAGTTCCCATTTGAAGGCTGTCTCTTTGTTTTTTTGTGAAGTAGGAGGTCATCTATCTATTATGAGGTCATAAGTGGTGAGTCAGATGTTTAAAGAGATGCAAAATGTTTACTAAAAAATATGAGAGTTTTGTTGACATTGGTGAATATTAATGTATAGTTTCACTAATCTCAAGATTTTTTTTATGTTCTAAAGAAAAATGTACCTTTTCTTATATAGTTTTCAAGTTGATAGTTATTTGGAAAAAATGAACATATAAAGTTTGCCTGTTGAGTGATGGGCAATTAAATCTATATTATACCGAGAAGGAAGTGATCAGAAGAGTTGGTTGAATGATGAGGAGAAATCTGAGGAGGTCAAAGAATCATAGATTCTGAGGTGATGAAGGGACAGATATAGAAGCACAATTTGGAGATATAAAAGAGTAGGAATTTAGGGATATAATATGAAACATTTTAATTTAGCATTTCAGAGTTGCTGCATTTCTGTGTGATGGCATGATCCAGTGTGACCATGGGAAGGCAATGCCAGGATGGTGTGGACATGGGCTGTCAAAGAAGTTAGAAGGCAGAGACTAGAATAGATCATCCACATAAAGGTCAAACCATCCAATGCATTAACTAGAGCATTTGAGCTGAAAAGAAAATCAGGGCCCAAATCTTCATTACATGAGGTGGAGTTCTAGGAGTTCAGTAGCTGATCAGAGAAGAATAGGAGTAGACTGTGGTGGACAGAGGTGGAGTGGCCTTGATGGTGGGAAAGTAATGTAGGAGGCTGCTACACCAAAGAATGTGGGACATGGCTCACTGGAGAGGGATCATAACTCAAATGGATGGAGAATGACGCCAAAAGAATCCATATTCTGTTTTACTGGTTAAAACTTACTCTGGGTAGATCTGGTTAAATAAATGGGGGACAAAGAATAAAGAAGAAAATAAATCATATGGAGAAAAGTACCACTGAAAAGAGAAGATCTTATTAAGCTCTATAGTAAGAAGACGAATATATTTTAAAAAATAAATTTAAACAAATAATCACTGTAGTATTCTACAAAAAAAACATCAAGAAAGTGTTTGACATCTGAAGATAAAACAAGACATAGCCTCTATTAGATAAAAAGGAGATTTTCAAGTAAGCCCCAAATGGAAAGATAATTAAAGTATTTGGTGGAGTCAGTGAACTGAAAAAAAAAATTAAAAGTCATCTCAGCAATGTGAAATGCAGCCATGATGCCATATTGGATGAAATGAAATACAAAGGTTGAAAAAAAATGGAGGCAGTCTATGAGACAGAGTTCTAGACTCAACACCTGAAGAATTTAAGGGTATAAAAAAGGAACAGAGCCCAGCAGGTGTAGCTCAGTGATTGAGCATTGACCTATGAACCAGGAAGTCACGGTTCAGTCAATTCCCAGTCAGGGCACATGCCCAGGTTGCAGGCTGAATCCCCAGTGGGGGGCGTTCAGGAGGCAGCTGATCAATGATTCTCTCTCATTATTGATGTTTCTATCTCTCTCTTCCTCTCCCTTCCTCTCTGAAATCAATAAAAATATTTAAAAATTAAAAAGGAAGAAGAAAAAGAATACTTTATTCAATTAAATTGAAAGGACTACTGTGCTACAGACTAAACTGCATAAATAAAAACATGTTGAATTATAAAGATGTAAACACCTAAGCAGAGAACCTGGTCATCCTACATTATGCAGGTCTGCATTTTTGGTTGATTTTTAATTTTTTTTCTGCATGGGTTTTGTATTTCAAAAAAATTCTTGATAAATAAGCATTACTGTTCTGATAAGAATAGCCCTTATTTTAAAAATGAGTTGAAAAAGACATATCAAAATTATTAGTGAACTTCTTTGTAAATACTGAAAAATATTTCTAGGAAACTGCATTTTTATTTTACTCAGTAAAGAAAATATTGTTTCCTAACCAACCAAGAGTTATTGTTTGGTGACTGTGGAGCTCTTTTCCCTGAAATAGAACTAACATAAAGCAAGTTATTAAGTGGTGGAGTGGATACCATCAAATAGTCTGTGAAAAGAGCTCTTAGAGTTAAGGGAAAGTATCTTTACTTAATAGAAATGTTAGCACGTCCTGGGCTCATTATTGTTTGGGAGTGCACCAACGTTTGTTTGCTTCTTTCCTACCAGATTTCCAGGTCACACTATTTCTTTCAGTTAAATCCTACACAGTTCTCACTAATCATTCAATGACAGTTTCTTTGATTCACTTTAACTACCCTGGTGATATCAAGGAAGGCGGAAAAGTCTTTAATAAGGCTTATATATTTTACTGAATCAGCTACAGAATAGCATTGATTTTCAAACTGAGACTTAGGGTAAAACTGAACATTGGAAACCAAACTCATAAGCATTGTTCTGTAAGTATCAGAATGGTGCCAGGCACAGGAAGAATCTCCTCTGAAGAGCACAGAAATAACTGAAGGAATATAGTTTGGTATTACTTAAAGCAGAGTAGAAAAAGTCTGTTGAAAAAGTAGAAAAAGAGAGCAGTCTATCAGGATGAGTTGGGAACTGTTTATCACTGGACAAATTCAAGTGTTCTGGGTACAGGACCTGAGACTAGAATGTAGCAACAGACTCAGATGCTATAAGCGAAACAACTAAACAACCACCCAGCTGGTGTAGCTCAGCAGTTGAGCTTTGAGCCAGGAACCAAGAGAACACTGGTTGGATTCCTGGTCAGGGCACAAGCCTGGGTTGCGGCTCCATCCCGTGAGGGTCATGCAGGAGGCAGCTGATTGATCACTGATGTTTCTATCTCTCTATCGCTCTCCCTTCCTCTCTCTCTCTCTCTAAAAAATCAATAAAATATATTAAAACAACAAGAAACTAAACAACTTAAAGTAATTTTTACATGCAGTTGTCATTTCTTATAAGACTGTCTTATTTACAAAAGTTACAAGGGCACAGTTTCCTGCAATCATGTTCAACTATGTTATTCTACAATTTCATTCTAGGATTGAGAAATAACTATTGAGAGCGTTTTTGTAGGAGGAATTCAGAAGGGTTTCAAAACTGTGGTAATCCTCCCAAGATATACATACTCCTTTTTCAGTTATGAATGTGGCAAACACTCAACGTAAAGGGTTAGGGGGCCCTTCCTTGCCATTTGCTGGAATGTCAGATTTAGCGCTGGCAGCCTTTCTCTCCAGATGTGCAACTTCTTTTAAAAAGCAGTTACATAATCTCATTAATTTTCTCAAAATCCCTGCGAGAATGGCACTGAAAGAATCTGAGACAGCAACCAAATGACTGAGGATGAAGCCACAAAGAAGAACTGCTTATACAGCCTCAGACAATTGGTGTGGACGCTCTCAATTAACACAACTCAACTTGCTCTTCTTTCTGAATGAGTCCCCTGAGGCCATCGCCAGTCTGTTCTAAAGGTCTCTGAGAATTGGGAGAAGCAAGCAATAATGAGAGATGTAGGTCAGCCCAGGATAGAGAATGTTATTTATACAATTTCTTCTCTCCATTGCTATGAAGCCCTTTCCTCTTTCTAATTTTTAGCATGCTAGAATTTATGGATGAGAGTTAACGATAAAATGGGACTTGAGGGATGGGCAGTACAGATGGGCAACTGAACAGTCATCCATTTTAAGGAAAACTGGTTTTTAGTTTTATTTTAGAGATAGAGCAACGGAAGCCCTACTCCTACCAAGCAGCCTTTCATATGGGGGAAGCAGATGAGCTGGAGTCCTGAAGGAGTCTGCCCAGGTTGGTGAAAAGAGGAAAAATAAAAACCAAGGAATGGTGTTTGACCCAAGTCTCAAAATAGAACGAGTGCAACCCTACGTAGAAAGCCTTTCCTATTTTTACTGGAATCCATTTTAAGAAGTAACTACAGTTCATCAAACATCGTGCCTGGGACTATTTAAAGCATTTTATTCATATTATTCACTTGTGTAATCGGCATGAATTCCAAGAAGTCGCTATTGTAACTTCCACCCATTTTATCGCTAGGGAAACTGAGTGAAGGGAGATTATGCAAGTTGCCCGTGGAGCTACTTAGGTAGCCTGCCCTTGGGGTTCACACTGGTAACAATGATGATGTCTTACTGCTCTAACGATAAAAGGCTATTCTTTATATTACTGTTAACACTGCTTTTCATTCTGTGGAAGATATGCCAATAGATACTGTGCCGCTTTCTCTGACAGCTCATAGGATTAAAAGATAGCATGACAAACTCAAAGGCATACTCCAGGCGGTATCACCAGCGTTAGACTCCCTCCTCCATACACATGACAGAGAAGGGAAGCAATGGCCTCATCAGGTGGTAGTAAATCAGCCATCATGTGGCTTCTGGGACCTGATGGCAGTAGATAGATGTGTGTGTGTGTGTGTGTGTGTGAGAGAGAGACAGAGAGAGAGAGAGAGAGAGAGAGAGAGAGAGAGAGAAAAAGAAGAGAAGAGAAGAGAAGAGAAGAGAAGAGAAGAGAAGAGAAGAGAAGAGAAGAGATAGATATTGCCAAATATATTTGTTTGATTGGCATTCACATGACCAGAAAGCTTACATCTTTCTCTTCTGGCTTCTACATGCTTAAACTATGCATTCAATACATTTTATGACCCCCTGTCCTTCATTCTGATGAACTAGGATTTGAATAAAGTAACAGGAAACTGCTTTCAGAACGGGACAGACATGCCGTGGCTGCCCATACCTGGAGCAGGAGTGGTGGGCAGGAGCCACCTCCTTGGTTGTCCTTGCTGAGATACTGACATGAGGCCCTGTGTGTTGGCCCCTGCTGGCCTTTTTGCTTATGGTTTATCACTTCACGGGAGTTGCTTCGACCTTTGTTGGCTGTACTTTCTGGCCTCTTGCTTATATTCTAGGACACTGTTTTCTAATTCATTCCTTTCTGCTTTTAGTTTTGTGGATATTCTTTACGATTTCTGGTCCTCCAAAAATTAACTATGCAGCTATTTTATAAAACTTATATTTCAATTATTTCTAGGGGTTGGTGTTGAGGAAGGAGACCTCAGTGTGTGCTCATCCATCATGTCAAAAGTGAAATTCATATCACCGTTGTTGAAAAGTATTTTTGAAAATCCTGCTTTGCTATTGTGTTCACATCCTAAAGTATATTACTTGGAATTTATTTATAGTATATATATATATATATACATATATATATGCATATATATATACACATACATATATATATATATATATATATATATATATATATATATATATATATATATATTCACCCTTTGAATTGACCACAAGAAATCACTTCTGGATTAAAATGGGTGATTAAATGGAATAAAAACGTTTTTTTCGCAAAAATAAGTAAAATTAACAAGTGGCATGGCCATAAAGTCATGCAACTGCTTTTCCTTTTGAAGGCAGAGTTAATGCCCAGCACATCAGTCTTCACTTATTTATTTGCTCATCCTGTGTTTGTCCAAGAACTCTTTATTCTGTGCCAAATATTTTGTACGCATTCTTTAGGCACTCCCATCTGTTCCCTGATCATTTTGGAGAAATATTAAAGTTGAACATATTAATTTTCAAACAAAGAGTCTTTATGTCTGCAGAGGACTTACCGACTACTTCTGTCTCCCCTAAGCACTGCATACAAGGATATTTATTAGAAGTAATATTATATCTGGATAGTATACAGTGAGGTCTGTATTAACCTATATTAACCAACTTATAGAGAATGAAATAATACTCTATAATTTGAAGACATTGGTATTCATGTTAGAGCTTCTAAACACTTTTCAACCACATTCAGATTATAACAATAACATAAATGTTCTTCTTGAGTTGTCTCAATAAATGTTAAACTGTCAAATTACTTATCCATCATGTCTAGTTTTTAAGTTGTAATTGTATGGCTTTTGTTTATCTCACATAGTATCTTTAGTAGTGAGTTCGACAATTGCAGGGCTAAGACATCAAGATTTTCAGGTGTTAAAATGGCATTTGTGGTCCTAGGAGCCCTTTGTCCAGAAAATAATTTTCCTGGGTGAAGTGTTTTCTCCTTTTTGCTCCAGATATGGAATCCAGATATACAATGCACAAAAGAAATAACACTAGTGTTTTAATAAGTTGGTATTTAAGGAAAAGTATTTATGAAGATGCTATCCTCTTAAAAAGCTTAATAAATAACATTGCTACTCATAGTTTAATGATAGTGTAACCTAAGTTTGTATGTATTTATGAATACAGTATATATGTGTTTGGAGTTTTTATAAACTAAGTCTGATTAGTTAGCTCTGCACTAGAGCTAACTTTTTGAAAATTATAATCTACAATTTTAACCACCCATCCTCTGCAAGAAATTGAAAGGGGAGAAATTCAATATTAACCATCAATATAAAAAGTAGAGTTAAATAATAAAGAAATCAAAGAAATTTTTAGATATGTCATATATACTCTCATGGTTATTTTTTTAAAAGCATTTAGCAGCACAACTGGACAGTAACAATAATTCCCTACTTTAAAATTGATCAGTCTTTAACTTGCAGATAATTCTTACATGTTGTAGCTAGAAATTTTCCAGAACATCACATCCTTTCATTATGACCACTGAAGTTCATGGTTTTGATAAAATTTGTAATAATCTATTTCATGAATTTAACACCATTTGAAGAATCCTTTTTTTCTGGCTTGGATTACTTTTAATTTGCCTACCATATAAAATTTATTAACATTATTATAAGCAAAAGGCATCTCCCTTATTCACACTAAGTGCGACTACTGAATTACGTTTAACTTCAGTGAACATTTTCAAGACACTGTGGGTGACAGGAGGTACTTTTGCATTCTCTGCTTTTCACGTGCAGACGTGCAGAGAGCTTTTGAAGACAAAGGTACCAAATTTGTTTGGGCTGACTTGAAAGAGGCCTCCCCTTCTCAGCACAAGACTCGGCTGCGCATCGGGGGAGAGGGAGGCCATCCTGGGTCAGCGGCACGGTGTCCTTGGCCATTTGGACGCGAAGAGAAGAACACGGGGCCTGGACAGAGAGTACAGGGTTCGAGAGGAAAGTCTAGCTCCCGGTCTTTCCTCTGGGCGGGGCCATGAGAGAGATTCTCACCTGGGTTTCTCTCCTAAAGCTAAGGCAGCACAGGAATCTTCAGAAGACTCATTCTTAAAGACTCATTCTTATACCCCCACGGATCAGCTGCCATCCCGGCTGGATCCCGGCCTAGGCCCAAGGCCGCTGGCTTGCCCGGTGCAGCCAGGAGGGTTGTAGGCAGGGAGAGAGGGCAGAGCGGGAAGCTGGGTCAGAGCGGAAAGGGACGATGAGCCAGCCGCCCGTGCCCAGGCCGGGGCAGGTGCAAGATGGCTCCTGCCTGGGCTCACAGCCCCACGGTGGTGAAACCGGAGGCCGGACTTCGGCGTGGGAGCACCGCGGGATGACCCCGACACTGGCCTCGCAAAAGGGCGAAGCGGGGGTGCCGCCGGAGAGGGCCTGAAACGACATCCAGCTGGCGGCGTGGGGTATGCAGCGGAATGTGTACAGAATGAAGCCAGGGGTGATGGAGGAGCTGGGGAAACGGCTCTGAAAGTCACGCAGAAATGCATGATAGGCGCTGGATGCTATGGAAAGTGACGGCGACACAGAGGAGACACGGCGGCGCAGGATGGGGTCGCGGGTCACCTCAGCACTGAGTGGTGGAGCAGAGTGGCTACAGTCGGATCACATCGCGACGTTACTTTGGGTCTTTGCCCGGCAGTCTGAGATGCCACTTCTAATCACAATTTATCAATCTGTAAAGTCGCCCGCGTGATCACGCCTGCTGGATTTTCCACCATCATCACAGCCTGTAAGCCCTTAATTCCTCCTCCCTGCCGGAGGCTGTCGTGCCGACCTTCTGGCTCTCTGGTGAGTTCCCCTACTAGTTTGGTCGCTGTCACAACAATGCCTTTGTCAGAACTGCAGGACCGCTGACAGCCTTGGAGTTCTCTTGTGCAGCCAGAGTCCCCCGATCTGGATGAGCCTTATCCCTTGCTTTCGCTGTGTCTTGGACTAAACTAATGAACATTCCGGCAGTAATTCACAAAAGCATCCACTACAAAAGCTGGGTGTCTGTACCTAACTGGTGGACTTGAGATGAGGGCCCTCTCCATTCCTAGGCAGCTTTTATTCACCCCTTATAACCAATGCTCCCCACCACAGTGGTTTACCACACAAGGGGCCCGGTATGTTTAGCTCCATCTCAGTGATCTATCCGCTCGTTCTCAGACGCCCCTTGTATTTTTCTCTGATCATGACAACGTCTTTGGAACGCTTATAACTTTACACATCTTCCATTCAAATCCTCCCATTCTTTTGATAGTCTTCCTCGTAACCAGTTGCAACCCACATGCTCTCTACTCCCATTCCCTTATTTTCAGTGACTCTCAGAGCTCTTTTCTAAAATACATTTATTTTTACCTGTGTGTTGTTGTTACCTTCGGCCTGCAAACACAAGTAGTTAGGTCTCTTCTCTCTAAAAACAACCCCTCCCTCAAGTGACCATTCTTTTTCTATTATTGTTGTTATTTTTTTAACCCTCACCGGAGGATGCTTTTTTCCCATTGATTTTTAGAGAGAATGGAAGAGAGAGGGAAAGACAGAGAGAAATATGGATGTGAGAGAAATACATCGATTGGTTGCCTCCTACACGAGCCCTGATCAAGGCCAAGGCCGGAGAGGAGCCTGCAACCGAGATACGTGTCCTTGACCAGAATCAAACCTGGGACCCTTTGGTCCACGTGCTGATGCTCTGTCCCCCGAGCCAAACCGGTCAGGGTTCTTTTTCTATTATTATTATAAGTGGCAGAGAGCACTGTGTGCCCACCACCCAGAGTAAAGCCTTCTTCTGTCATTATATATTCTTCATCTCTTTTCTTCCTTGCTACACATCTTGGAAAGGTAGTTACACTTACTGCTTGAACTTCATTGCCACCTTTCCACCTCTTGTCATTCACATTCCTAGCCCGCCACGTCAGTGGATTCCCTAATAGCTGGTTCTTCACTAACTTCCCATTTCCTCCTCCTTCATCTGCACACGTGGTGGCCACCCCCACCTTCCTTTGTGAGCTTTCCTGGTTTCCAGAACATTAGCCTATTTTCACCATTTACTTTAATCTTTTTTAGTTATTTTGCTTGAGCTTCCTTTTTGCACATTCTATTTGTTATGTTTCCCTTAAGTTTGTTTCATTCTTACTGTTACTCTCAGCGCCGTCCTCTTGCCATCATCATCATTATTGCCATCATCTCCTAATTTCTCTGTTCACAATCTGTTTGTCCTCAGGGTTTCCCCTTCGCAAACATGTTCTCTGCAGAGTGCTTATCTTGCTTTCACAGCTGTCAGATCTGTTTCTATATTCTGCTGGGTTTTTTTACTAGTCCCTTAAACTTAACAGATACAAAAATGAACTCATTCTACTTCCCCCAAACGATTCTTTCCCTCAGCGTTGACATTTTTATTTATGATAGCATCATTCTTTCAGTTACTTGGCCCAGAAATTGTCAGATAAATCATTATGCATTTTTTTTTTTTTGCTGTTGCTCACACTTCCCAATCATTTCAGCTACAAGTAGCCACTTTTCCAGCCATAAAATCGTTTCCTCTTTACCTCTGGATTTTGTCTGCCCTGTCTATTCCCTTTGCCGATTACTAGTTCCTCTGGCTTGAGCTTGTACACTGCTTCCCAGGTTGCTTTTGGTATTTCCATTTCTTCATAATATAATTTATGCATCTATTCCTATTTTCTACACACAACTTCCACACTGATCTTCCCTAAGCACAGAATTAATCATTTAATTCTCCATTGCAAAATCGTTTCCCATTGTCTAATAAATTACATCCAATCCAACGTATGATTACCATTTTCTTTTCCAAACTTATTACCCATTATTTCTTTTTCTGTGTGTGTATTGACCAACCATGAATACTTCTTTCACTATCAAAAAATGTATTTATTAATTTCTCATACTATTTCTTCTGACTGGCACTTTTTTTTTTTTACCTGGTACATTTAAAAATATATATATTTATTTATTTCAGAGAGGAAGAGTGAGAGATAGAAACACCAATGGTGAAAGAGAGTCATTGACCGGCTGCCTCTTGCACGCCCCACACTGGGGATTGAGCCCGCAACCCAGGCATATGCCCTGACTGGGAATTGAACTGTGACCTCCTGGTTCATGGGTCGACGCTCAACCACTGAGCCATGCTAGCCGGGCTGCCAGGTACATTTTATTCTCTATCTTTATTTATTGTAACGTTAAAAACCACCCTTCCATGTAGAGCCTTTTTGGACTTCTGAAAGTATAAGTGATTGCCTCCTTCAAAAAAAATCATCTCTTAAAAGCAAGACAGAAATTAAAGATGTGTTAAAAGGTAAACTGGTGATCATTGGCTCTAGAAGGGTAAAAGGTACAGTTAAGCTCAATGACTGAGTCTCTGAAACACAATATACCAAATACTGAATGGGGGAAGTTAATGCTACTGCATTGGGAACAAATATGAGAAAACAGTAAACTAAATAATGTAACAGATATGATGTCCTGTTTTGAATGTCCACACACAACCTCCTTGTTTTTACAATAGCAAATTCAACAATTCTGACACCCCTATCCACAGCAGTGGCACATCATGGCAGGGATTATCATGGACTGAGACAGGAATAGGACAGTAGTATCTTTGCTATAGAGAACATATTCCAATCTCAGCCATGGTGTCAAGTATAGATTAAAGAAAGCACCTCAAAGATCATGAACAATCACTTCCACACCCCACTTCCCCCTAACCACTGTACTCACTAGAGTACATTATCTCCCACAATAAATACTAAACTTTTAAAGGTAGATGCTAGGTATTATTCATTATTATATCTCCAGAGCACTGAATAGAGTGCATAGTATATAGTTGAGACTATATAAATCTCTATTATGATTGAATGAATAGGCAATTTGGATTAAAAAAACCCACATACTTTCCTTAATTACAGAATTAGGGTAATTTTTCCTACTTGAATGTAATGTAAGAACCTCTTCATTGATAAGCCTTGAGGGCAGACACAATGATTTCCTGCTTGTTCTTGATAATTATTTAACAAAATATCTGATTCTATTCTCTTATTAGAATATTGAAGCCTGGAAAAATCATAATTTTAATAATTTACAATGAAATGTAGTTTTATTCCAGACCCCAAAGTTTTCTCATCTTTAAATTAAATTTTGTGTGAATATAATAGACCTTAAAGAGAGATGAAAAGAAAATATGAATGAGTATAACTGATTCCTTAAAATTTTCTTTAAAGGGAAATATATGCCCATACAAATTATTTTGACAAACTACTTGACAAATGATCTCAACCAATATTTCACTTTCTTTTAAAAAACAATTTGACACCATCAAAAGATAAGTATAGGGAAAATGTAAAAGAGGCTTAGTGTGACATATTTTAAAGGAAATACTGATTTTTAAAATCTATGAAATATCAAGCCCAAGATGGAATAAAAAAAATCTCACTTGACAAGCAAAATTTCATATTATTTCTAATATCAGTTTAAACACATGTTAAAGAATAATATCAAAAGGGCTTAATTCTAACTATTGAGATGCTACTTTGTATCAGGCACATATTTAGTATATTGCATACCCTATATCAGTGGTCGGCAAACTGCGGCTCACGAGCCACATGCGGCTCATGAGCTGCTGTTTGCCGCTCTGTTGAATAATGAGTTTTCCGACCACTGCCCTATATTAATGATTATTAATATTATCAAGTGCTTTATACATATTATCTCTAATATCTCAATGACCTTGCAAGGATGTATTACTATCCTATCTAATAAAAGAGTAATATGCAAATTAACCCAACCAAGATGGCTGCGGCCATGGAGAGAGCAGGAGGCTTGGGTTTCTCTGGCAATGGAGGGAACCAAGCTTTCCGCACACCCTGGCGGGCCTAGGCCTCCATTCAAGGCTACAAAGTTTCAATTATAGAAGATAAATAAATCCCAACAAAAATGGTAGCAGCCATGGAGCTGGAGAGAACAGGAGGCTTCAGTTGCCCCTGGCAATGGAGGAAGCCAAGCTTCCCCAGCCCTGGCCTGCCTTGGCCTCTGCTTAAGGCTACAAAGTTTCAATTATAGAAGATAAATAAATCCCAGATACCAGGGCCTCTGCTTGGGTTGCTGGGGGGTGTGGCCAGCCTGCAAACCACCACAGGCTTCTCGCCCAGGCCACTCCATGCCCCAAGGGAACCCCCACCCTGATCCGGGACACCCTTCAGGGCAAACCAGCCAGCCCCCACCCATGCATCAGGCCTCTATCCTATCTAATAAAAGAGTAATATGCAAATTGACCATCACTCCAATACACAAGATGGCTGCCCCTATGTGATCAAAGATCCTGCCCCCATGTGGATACAAGATGGCCGCCACAACATGGCCAGCAGGGGAGGGCAGTTGGGAGGGACCAGGCCTGCAAGGGAGGGCAGTTGGGGGCAATCAAGCCTGCAGGGGAAGGCAGTTAGGGGTGAGCAGGCCTGCAGGGGAGGGAAGTTAGGGGCAATCAGGCTGGCAGGGTAGCAGTTAGGCATCAATCAGGCTGTCAGGGGAGTGGTTAGGGGGTGATCAGGATGGCAGGCAGAAGTGGTTAGGGACAATCAGAAAGGCAGGCAGGCGAGCAGTTGGGAGCCAGCAGTCCTGGATTGTGAGAGGGATCCCAGATTGGAGAGGGTGCAGGCTGGGCTGAGGAACACCCCCCCACACATGCACAAATTTCGTGCACTGGGCCTCTAGTACATAATAATAAAATAAAACTCTTACAAATTAGTGCCAGACTAGATATGAATGTAGGTGTGCCTAACTCTAAATACTTCTATGTCATCACACAGATAATCTTTTGCACCATACTGCAATATTTTATGTAGAATGTTTTGGTAAATATTATTTAATCTTCTCTTTTGCTTTCTCCTCTAAATTTAGATATAAGTCAAGCGAAAGCAGGGTAAACAAGAAATGACCTACTGCTCACCAATGAGGACGCTTTCTTGTATAAATGGTTCTCTTGCTATACCACTACACACCCCTTGGATTTGAATATTTTTAATAAAATATTTTATGCAGCAAATCTGGTACTCTCTCTCTCACACCTACCACACACATATACACATGCAAATTATATGTTTTGCATAGCAAGAACTCCAGAGGGAGGGATAAGTAAACCAGAAATCAGTATTTCTTAAAGAGACAGGAACACAAACAAAATGCACACCAAGTTTTTTTTTTTAATATTAGTTATGAAACAAAAGTAGAATACTTACTATCAAAGTGCTCTGAAAATCAGAATATTTACAGAGCTACACGTTCTGCCAAACCCCTTGAAGAAGGCACTTGCTATTGAATGTAATCTCAGACACTGTATTGGGGCTAGCCCATCTGTTATTAACAAATGCTTCGTTGCCAAAGAGAGGAATTCTGCTTCATGTTTTATAATGAAATGATATTACATAAAGCAGTCTTTATGTCATCATTTCTGAATTCATAACTGATAACCACAAACTGGCCCAAATTAAATTGTGATGCTTCTGAAGAGGTCAATAGGAAAAGAATCAATACTGTAGATATTTGTATGGCTTGTCAAAGAAGGCAAAGGATATTTTAGGTGTCTAGGTCAAGAGAAGTCATTCAATAATTCATGCACCATAAATAGAAATAGGATGTCTAGTTCCATGATACCTGTTAATTTGTCTTTGTATGAGTGACATCATAAAATGAAACAAAATATTGGGGTCCTTTGACAGGCCCCTCTGGTAGAGATGTAAAAGCAGAGGATCCATTGTTTACATGCTTATAGAATACTTAGGGCTGGCTGAATTCACTCACAAAGGTGGATCCCATAGCCATGGTTATCTTGACTAGATTTTAGTACTAAATCTGTCACTGTCCCTGTCTCAGTCCATTTGAATGTTATAACAAAAATGCCATAAGTTGGCAAACAACAGAAATTTACTTCTCAGGATTCCTGAGGATGGGAAGTCCAAGGTCAAGGCACCAGCAGACTTGGTCTCCATTGACAAGCCTCTTCTCATTTGGCCAGCTGTAAGTTCACATGGTTGAAGTGGCAAAGGATTTCTCTGAGGTCTTTTTGACACTAATTCCAATCATGAAAGTTTCACCCTTCTTGATCTAATCACTTCCCCAAAGCTTCACTTCCTAATACCATCATGTTGGAGGTTAGGACTTCAATATATGAATTTTGGGAGCACTAATATTTAAGCTATAGCAGTTTCTCTATATAAACTTCATATAACATTTTATATGAGTCAGGTGGAAGTCGTGCATTAAATCTGTAGACTCAACACAGAGAGATAAATTAAGTGAATAATGATTCTCCATACACTTTGAGTTTAGAATATTAGGATAATATTAAGTGGATAATAGACAAATCTGTATGCACTTGGGATGCTTAAATATGGCCTCTATCTGAAGGCATTATTTTTCTGAAAACAGACCTAACAGAATATGTTGATAATGCCACATGGTATTCATGCATTTATTTTCACAGCAGTTGAGCAAAAAAAGATTACCAATAGTTTAAGGATTTAAAAAAATATATTGGTTTTGTTTCAAATAGTGTTTTTTAAAAGATGTATTCCTGAAGAATAATGGTCCTGTGAGCTGTTAATAAACATTAAGTGAAAATGGGTTCTGATGGTAAATATGTTTGAGAAAATATGGGTTAAAAAAAAAAGTAGTATCTTTCAAGACATCTTAGAGTTTGTAAAATGCTAATGAGGGGCGGGCTGGCTCTGGGTAAGATGGGTTAAGCACACATCCATTCTGTCTCCTACTGATTATAGCTTCGCAAACGTAGCAGACTGCATGGAGAAGCTATTTGAGATTTCTTAAAAGTAAATGGAAGTGATAGTGAATGAATTGAGGAAGATTACCTGAATCAAAATAGCAGTGATGTACCTGTGAGCTTAACATCATAGCCCCTATTATGTCTACTGGTCTGGATTCAAGGCATGCTGAACTCAAAGTATACTTCGGGGTAGACAGAAGGAGTTCCGGGAGAAGTCCTTTAGTTTATATTTGAAGAGTAGGAAAGGGGTGTCTGGCATGATGGGGACAGGAGGAGCAGGGGCATGCAGTCATGTAAAATTCTGAAGAAGAGGAAGGAAGCTTCTCCATGGAGAGATGTAGTCCAGGAGGGTGGGGGTGAAACCGTTTTTTGTTTTTTTTCTCTCTGTTTTTCAGCCCCTTGGCTCAAGCCATGAGTGCATTACAGGGAAGTACATGGCAGAGCAAGGTAAATAAAGTCCCAGCTTTTTGGCCAAAGGCCCAAAAAAGAGGAACAAAAGTACCAGAAAGATCACAGAGCTCAAAAAGGTGACCCACCATAGTTGTTTATGGACTCCTGTGCTCAGCCCAAAGCTACACATGCATGGATCTAATCATAAACAATACACCACCGACTTGGAGAACTGTAATAAGCAATAGACCATCTCTCAACTCTCAGATTGGCCACAGGTGGCACATACATAGGACAGATCCTGCCAACACTCGAAGACTTTGAAAACAGAAGTGACATTGAAATAATAACCCACAAAAGACTGATTTGAATATGTGGCTGGAACCAAACTGTGTTTATGGCCTGCTAAAACAAACATTTATCAACATTCCCCAAAGAACTAAAACAAATCTCATATCATATTTAAAATGTTCAGGACACAGTCCAAACTTACTTGGCATACAATACCTACAAGCCTTTGGAAAGGAATATGGAGGTTTTGAGGACTGGAAAAGGGTAAGTGGGCTTTTATGTTGTTGTGAAGACTCAACTTGTAAGACAAGTTGTCCTCAATTTGTAGGGCAGTTGTTTTCTCTTATTTTTCTTTAAAAAAATTTATTTTATTGATTTTTACAGAGAGGGAAGGAGAGGGATAGAGAGTTAGAAACATTGATGAGAAAAATATCAATCAGCTGCCTCCTGCACATCCCCTACTGGAGGATGTGCCCACAACCAAGGTACATGCCCTTGACTGGAATTGAACCTAGGACCCTTCAGTCCACAGGCTGACGCTCTATCCACTGAGCCAAACCGGTCAGGGCTGTAGGGCAGTTGTTTTAATTCCTCAAAGAATTGGGTTGTAACCTGAATGACAGTAAGGCACTGAGCCACCCATTCAACTATATTATCTTCCATTTGTTTCCTATATCAAGGAGATCTTCAGCAAAGATAGAAATCAAATGATTCCTCCCTTCTAGATGTAGAGCTGTTTGTCTTTGGAATTTTTTTCCCCTTTGGGAACATAGTTTCATGTAGCTTAGGGAAGAAGGCCTAAACTTACTTCCTATCAGGCTCTGACTATCAGCTTCCCATTTGTCCAACTTCTGACCCCAGTTACTTTAAACAACATTTTCAAATATCTTGTCAAGTTTCAGCGGGAAGAAACAGTAAATATTTCTGGCAGTATTAAACAACCCCAGAAGATATTACCCTCCCAAAGTCCTGAGTCACTGCCAAAAGATAGCCAAAAGAAAGAGAAACGGAGACAATTCCCCCGAGACCTGGCAACAGCCAGTAGGATCCCCACCACGAGTGAAGGGTAACCCACATTTCTGCCCAGCCATTTTTGGAGCCGCCAACCTAATGGGTGAGCTGTCTGCATATGTAAGAATGAACAACCCGCATGTCCCAGGTTCTCAGAACACCAGACAAGACAAACAAGAAGGCAATGGCTGTCCCTGAGGGTGAAACTATCCACACCCAGTGGGCACCCGGGAACCAAATTCACAAGAGTCTGAACTTGGAAAGAAAGACACAACATGTTTCTACGTTTCTTTTCTCAACTGGACACTGCGGAGGTCCAGGAGAGCTGACTCCGGCACAAATTCTCACCCTCTGCTGGTTTGGGCCACTTTTCACAGGATTTTGTCTGCAGGCTCCAGAGTGAGTGGGATTTAAAGTAGAGAGTGCAGCTTCATTACCTACCAGAATTTGGTAAGGGTTCCATTGATACTAGTTTTAACTTTTTCTTGGCCCTTTAAGGGACTCTCTTGGAGCCCTTAATAAGAGAACCCCTTGGATTCCTGTCAACTTTCAGTAGAGCCCATGCAGGAGCCCTCCTTCCAGGGTAGATATGGGGCGTTCGAGTTGGTATGGAAGGATTTGACAAAAGCTTCAAGGACAATTTTTTTCTACTGTCCTGTTCTATTGCAAATGATACACTAATTTCCGGGCCAGTGTTTTGTGATGGATCCCCTAGGAGGCTGCAAGGAGGGAGGCCCGAGGGTTTCAGGTTTTAGTCTTAGAGCTGTTGCAGCTGGTAGGTCACACATTTGGTGGACTTTTGTTTCCAGTCTTGGGATCCTGCAGAGTGGAAAGGCAATGCAGATAGAGGCTTAGTCGCCTGAGTACTCAAGTCAGCGAAGATACAGGAGCTCATGGAGGGTCACATCAATCGTATGGTCTTTTGTCTTAGGTACCTCTTGTATACTTAATTTTTTATTAGCCGTTGCAATGAGTCTTTTGATGAAGCTATTTTGGAATCCAAAGCATTTTAGAGGCTTCTGCTTGCCAATTAAAAGAGGTGTCGCATTCTTTTTGGTTTGGGAACCCTTGCTTTCATGTGCACATCTTAAATGAACAACCTTGTCTAACTGAATCAGTCCCACAGTGGCCATTGCAATTCTAGGTTTTCGTAAGACGTTGCCATCTTTGTAGATATGTACAGCTTTGGAACCATAGTCCTGAGGCACAAAATAAACAGGTGGGCCAATAGGTGGCACATTCAACTGTGTGAAACTTCAAGGGTCCCATTGCTTTAGCTAAGCCATAGGTCTCTCAAAGATAAATTAAAACTCAAGAGGGACATGCTGCTGGGTTGGGAGGTTTGTGGTGATTTTCAATGTATGTCATTGCAGTAAGTTTTCTTGAGGGTGGAGGGTGACCTAGAGTGGATCCAACCTGTTCTGTGTCCAGCTTATCCCAGCACAGGGTCTTCGAGTTACGCAGAGAGTGCTGTCACAGCTTTTAAGTGTTCAACCTGTGCCCTCTGACTGCAGCTCTGATTTCCAAGATTCCCATTAACAAGAGATCTACTACCCCTTTCATGAAATTTCCTTATAGGGACTGAGTCCTGATGGCTTTTAATAGCCTGAGTTGATTCTGATGGTCAACACAGTCTGACTGTCTTTGTTGGTTTTACTAAGTCCTCCAGTGTTTTATGCTGTGGACCCTGGGTTTTGTGAGTCCCCTTTCGGTGGCCACTGATTGTGGGCTCCTGAGATAACGATCCCAGAACCTTTTTAGAACTCCAGAACATTTCCAGGAACAATCAATCAATCAATCAAAATAAAATTCGTTTAGTTATGAAAATTGCTCACAAGGAAATGGAACTCAGATCCAAGAGTGACTTACTCATAACTCTTCATAACAGCAGGCACCCCTCCGTGTGTCTTGTAGTCCAGAAGGCCAATGGCTATTAGCAGTCAGCTTTGGGTTTCAATCCTCATCACCAAAAACTATAAAACAGTAATTAAAGAAAACTCTTCAGTTGATACAAAAAAACTTCATGAAGTGGACAGTCTCCTTTGGATAATTTCAAAATAAGGCAGAAGGCAGGAAACTCTTTTGGATAAACAATATAGAATGAGAAAGAGGACAAAGAGGAAATATCTGCTTGGCTGGGACCATATAGTTTGGGGTGAGAAGTCCCTGTTTTCTTGGCCTTTGGGGATTGGCTGACTAGAAATACTGTGTTTCTGGTCAAGCTGAGAATTTAAAGGGATACAAAAGTGATCTCCTTTTGGGTTTGCTGATGTGGCATCCCTGGCAAGAGTGGTTCCATCTTGAGCTTAGAAAATTATTTCAACGCAGAAAAATTGCTAGAATCTCATTTGAAATGTGCGCTAAAGCTGTCATATAACTTGATCGTCTGTTATGCCAGGTGAGTAAGGGTTTAAGTGGGATTCGACATTTGTTCAGACATTAGTTTTATTGTCCATAAGTAAGAGAAAGACAACCAAGAAAGAAGTAGCCACGAGTGAGAAATAAATCTCATGTTGGCTTTATGCCTGGGACTAATGAAGGGAAAGAACGTGGGCCAAAATGAACAGTAACTCAAAGGGGAAACTGTATATTCTTTCATCGATCTTTTTCACAATGTTCATGACCCGGAGATAACAAAACTTGTGAGCAAAATTGGGGTTTGTCAAGTCCACAGCAGAGGTGTTACCTTGGGCACTATGTGCATCAGAAACGCAGGTTTCTCAGAAAATAAATGGCAAAATTTATTATTAAATAAATAAATTATATACACATGCACACAGACACACCTAAAGTAATTTCTTGACAGTGGCTTACTCTAGCAGAAGCCAATTTTCTGTCTTTTATTAGCATAATGGCCTGAGTCACAATTCAAGACTGAATGCACTTTCCTTTTAAAATATTAGTCATATATATATATATGTGTGTGTGTGTGTGTGTATATATATATATATATATATATATATATATATATATATGCCTAAGTGTCCATCCAACCAGCTGACCGGTAGCTATGATGTGCACTGACCACCAGGGGGCAGACACTCAACACAGGAGCTTCCATGATGCGCACTGGCCATTTACAAACAAACAGCACCTTGTATGCCTGCATATAAGCTTAACCAATGAACACAGACACCAGGGGGTTGAGGGCATGAGTTGGTGGGTGGGGGAGCAATGGGAGGATAAGGACACATATGTAATACCTTAATAAATAAAGAAAAAAATTATATAAAAAATAAAATAAAGGGGACCACAGACCTGGTGCTGACAAACCAACACTCGGCCACTCGGCTTCCCCCAAGTGGAACACAGGTCACACTAGCACCCTGGAACGACACCCCACCAAATCGCAGACAATGCTGCCAAAACTCCATGGTGCAAAATGTGGCCCACAGCCCAGCTCAGCCCAGAAACGGTCGCTGTGGGCACCAGGTAATGATGTCACACCTGGCTTCCTCTCCCTAGTGACTAGCCTCCATGGAGCTTCTTCAGCCCAGGAACCTGACTTGCTTCATAGCTAGGTGCAAACACTTTACACTTTAACCAAATGTCTGTGAAGCATTTTCCCATGCCTCATCTCATTTGATCCTCACAGAAGTCCTAGAGTAGGTAGATAGGAGACTTGGTGGAATCCTATTTTCTTTTCATTAGCCAGAAAATGGAGATTTAGAAAGCTTAGAAACTTGACCCAACTGAAAAGAAGTAAGAAATGGTGGAACTTGAAAATGACTTCAGGTTTTCTCACTGCGCAGAATATAGTCAAACACTGCTGCAGTTAAATATTTTACCCTGTGTTCTCCCTTCATGATCTATAATAATAATCTGCTTCATGTTGATATTTACTGCTGTGTTGCTGACAATTACCTGAAAGAGAAGTTGGGGTGCTTCACTGGGCTGGAAAAAGTTTAGCTAATTCAGAAAGCAGATCTAATTAAGCAAGTTTATTCTATATATACAAAAGGCTAAGTTGACTTGTGCATGCACGATACATATAAAGATCTCACTGGCACCAATTGCACATGCATGTTTTGATCTGTGATTGCTGATCGTGAATTTGGTTGACACTTCTATTATAGAGAAAGGGAAAATAGTAATATTAAAATTTTTCTTCTAATTACATTCCTTTCTATGTGCACGGATCCATGCACCGGGCCTCTAGTGGTAAAATAAAAGGCATTTGGATACCTACACAATTTTTCAGTACTCTCAAATAATTAGTTACTTCTACACAGAAAATAATTAAAACAAGCAGTGACAACTAATTAACTTAACCAATTCAATTAATTTTCATAGTTTTCAATTTTAAAAAGGTATCATGCCTTCCTAAGAATCTTGAATAATCCCCTAATATTTGCATATGTTAGGAAAATGTAAAAAACCAAGAGGTACATTTACAAGGGAAGGATTGTGGTTAGGCACCTCAAGGTGCTTTAAGTATAAATTTACTACAAGAAAAAATTAGATATTATCGATTTTACTCTTTTCATTGCCTTTTGTATATGGGAAACGTTTTTAAATGTTTCACTCTATCACTTACAGTACTTGTGCTTCCTTATTATATAGGCTCTTGCTATAAAGACAATATTGTATAAAAACCTGCATCCAGTGAAGTCCGACTTCATCACAGGCAGGTGTGCTTGGCAGAAGTACATCACCCAGTACATGACTAGATAAAAAAGCTATGGTACATTTATGCCATGGAATACTATGCAGTGGTAAAAAAGAAGGATCTCTTACCCTTTGAGATAGCATGGAGGGACCTGCAAACTATTATGCTAAGCAAAATAAGCCAGTCAGAGAAAGACAAGTATCACATGATCTCACTCATACGTGGAATCTAATGAACAAAATAAGCTGAGGAACAAGATAGATCCAGAGACATAGAAATATGGAATCTCAGAGGGAAGGTGGGGGTGGGTAGGTGGGTGGGTTGGAAGAGATCAACCATAGAACTTGTATGCATATATGCATAACCCATGGATACAGGCAATAGGGTTGTGAAGGCCTGGGGTAGGGGTGGGGGAGGCTAGAAGGGGTCAATGGGGGAATAAGAGGGGCATATGTAATACTTTCAACAATAAATATTTAATTAAAAAAAGAGAAGTACTTCACACTATAAAGTAGGAATTATCCCTGTCCTTTCCACATTACCAAGTCATTGTGAGGCTCCAATGAAATTACAGCACTCGGTAAAATGAGATACTATTAAGGCCACTGATTCATACCATCCTCATGATTGTTACCTCGTTCATATTCTCGGCCCATCCATGCCTGTTGAAATACCACTTCAATTAAATTGCTAGTTTATTTCTATGCAAACTTTATATTTATACACTATCCCTTTAATCTTGGTATTTGTGTTGCTTCTTTTAGGGGGCATCTGAATAGAATAATTGGTGGATATGAGCATGTGAGAAATCACAGCATCTACCTTGGTGCCTTGTTCATCACGTGTCTTTAATCGATGTTCCTTGACAGGAACTCACCAACCCCTGTGCAAGGGTGGGTAGAGGATACATATATTCCCTGCACAAAGGCTTCGTGAGTTTGGCAATGCTCAGTGTAGAGTTAAGAGAGAAGGCCTTGGAGAGAAAACACCTGTGTCCTATCCCAACTTACTCGTTTCCTAGTTGTGTGATCTTGGACAGTGACCACAACTTCTCCACACTCTGCTCAATGGGTAAAATGAGGATGGCATCAGGATCTGCATCACAGGGTTGCTGTGAAGTGTAAAGCATGTGAAATCATGAAATACTACTTGGCACACAGTAAGTGCTTAATCAGCATTCATTGCTCTTGTGTGAACACAGATGAAAATCTATAGCAAGATTTGTGTTATTGTTATTTGTGTTTGTGTTATTTGGCCACTACTTATCTCATGTTAACTATTCCGCAATCCCTCCCTTGCAAACCCTTTCCACACCCATACTTTTTTAGTGAAGCCATACCTGTTTTCATTAAATTCTTGGATCATGAAACTTGTACAACTGTATCCCACCTTAAGGCATTCACACTTTATTTCTCCTTCCTCTAGTTGGAATAGTCTTTCCGCTTATTAATTGCTACCTCTCTTTCAGAGAAGTCCTCCTTCATATACAAGATTGGGTCAAATCTTCTTGTAACCACTAACATAATAACTCCCTGTACTTAATGTTTAGAGCACTTATCATCACAATGACCATGAAATAATGTATTTTCCAATTCAATATTTATTGCCTCTTACCCTGAAGTTCTCTTGCTTACTTCTGTATTCCTAGAACTTACTTCTATGCCCAATAGATATCCTTGGAATACATAAATACAAGAATAAGTAATCAAACCCCACTTGGTAGTCTCCAAGGCTTAACTTCAATTGGTAAAAAAGGCACATTTCAAAATGTCAAAGAACCACGGTTTAGAATACACTTAAATTGTAAATACCAAATGAGTTATTCTGTATCTAGTTAATACTACACAGGTTTAAAGCATTATTGTAATTATTACTAGCCAGTATTATTTGATTTTCTAAAGATCAAAATAAAAAATGCATGACCTGTAAATGTTCCTATTCAATCCATTCTCCCCCAGAAATCCTACAGGCTGGGGAAAGGCTATTTTAAATATGTCTGCATACACGTATACATTTAGAAAATGAGCAGTTTGTTCAGAATATTTCTATAGCACATTTTAGAGGGAAGCACTGGGTAATTATTAAGTAACATGCCTCTAGTCTAAATTAGACTTGAATAAACTGAACAACCGCCTATGCAAGGCAGAACTTTGAACAGGTTTTCATTAACATCTGGTAATTCCCAACTCGCTTTTCTCATTATCAGAGCCAATAAGTGGCCTGGGTTGAGTTTATTCTCAAAGGGTCCTTAGAAGAGAATTGACCAGATCTGTTTATTACTTTGCTTCCCAAATGTTTCCCAAAATATCATTTGGTGATCAATGCATGACTAGCATTCTAGAACCTATTAAGGACAAATAATTTGGACTTTGCTATGCTCTAGGCTTCCCTCCTAGTAGAACCTGTTAATTAATTTGCTAAGAAACCTTTTATATAAGAAACCTATTTAAAATATTTATTCCTTCTTGAAATTCAATCCAAGTAAAAAGTTCACCCTGCAGGTAAATTTGTATATTTTCTCTGGTTAGTCAGAATTCTGTATAATGAAAAATATTTCCATTTGTTCTTTTTCCTTTGATACAGTTTTGACTGACTCTAGCAAGTAACATATCTGAATTTTCTATGGACATCTATATAATTTATTTGCCCTGTGTAATATACTGTCAAATCTTGTAAGGGGACTCAAAATCCAGCAGATATATGTAAATTCTTATTTACAAACAAGAAAACAAAGAAACTGACATGAAGTCTATAAAATGCCTTTTGCACATGGGTGATAATTCCAACCTCCAGACATTCCCCAAAGCCGCTTAATGCTTAGAAAACGTAAGGTGAATCAGATTGATGACTTTTTTTTCTTCTTCTTATAATAACCATTCAGGTAAAAATATATGTTGTGATTTCCACCCCCTGAAGCATCAATAAAGGATATCAAGTTAACTTATTAGATCTTAACCCCAGCATGATTCTCTCCTTGTCCTCGTTTACATTGGCTTGTCCTCAAGGAATGCCCCATTTCCCAGCTGCAAGGGTGAAATCAACCAACCATGTGGCAGATGACACTGCTGAGCCAGGTAGACGCTGCCTGGAGGTGGGGCACTGATCTGTCCCCTTTCCACTTTTTACTAATTAAAGAGAAACGACATGGGATCCTGGCAGAAACAGAAAGACCATATGATTTCAAGTCAGTCAGTGGTAGGTTTGGATCCTAATTACTTCACTAACTACCCTGATGTGGACCAAGTACTTGATTTCTTTGTGACTCAGCATCTTCTCATGTCAAATCTGTGTAATGCTGTTATGAGCATTACATGGAGTCATGTACATAAATGGCCAGAGAGAGAGTAGGTGTTTTCAAGGACTGGTTAGTGGCATTAGTGCTATTGCTATTAATAAAAACATTGGTGGCCTCTTTTTGTTTTGTTTTGTTTTGATAATTCTCACCTGAGGATAATTTTTCATTGATTTTTAGAGAGAGTGGAAGGGAGGGGGAGAGGCAGAGAGAAACACTGATGAGACACATTGATTGGTTGTCTCCCATAGGAGCCCTGACCAGGGCAGGGGATTGAGCCTACAACCAAGGTATGTGCCCTTGACCAGAATCGAACCCGAGATCCTTCAGTCTGCAGGCCGACACCCTATCCACTGAGCCAAACCAGTGAGGGCTGCTGTGTTCTTTCCTCTCTCAGTGAAATGAAATGGGTAAATGGGTGATTTTTTTTGGTTCCCAGGAGGAACTAGCTAAAATGAAATTCGCATTCAAGCAAACTAAGAAACCAGCACTGAGAACTCTAATATCTTTTCACGTATAGGCACTAAATTGGAGGATAAAAAATAACCATGTAGTAAACACCAGCCATGGCGGGTCAAGGGGGAAAATGTCTGACAGCTCCTTTCACCAAGGAATCCTTTCCTTTTAGGCCCCTCCCTGGCCAGTGTGCTCACTGTGGTCCTGGATGGGTAGAGTCTTTCCTTACAGGCTTCCTTCCCTCCTTCGATGATGTTCCCTCAGGATCCAGTCCCTCTGCACAAGGCTCTCAGGTAAGCCAGCAGATGCACTCCGGGTGTGATGGTAATGGCTGACAATAGCTTCCCACAATAAGTCTTTCTTGGTGACATTTACCTTTGGATGGGACTTTTGGCAGATGAAGGGGGTAGCATTTTTGAATATGGGTCCTTTTGAGTTTCACTGTGGAAACATTTACCAAGGATTTTTAAAAAATTGAGTGCTAATTAAAAGAGGTGCTGATGAAATCAGGGAGAAATGATTGAATGCATTGTGGAGACAGGAGATGGAACTACATTAAACAGATCCATTTACTGTAATACTGCTGGGAGCCCTTAACAGGCACTGTGCACTGTGTACGAGATTATGCACAATCAATAATTCAACAACTATTTATTGAGCACTTCCTATGTACAGGGCCTGTTCTAGGTGCTGGTGATATAGTATTGGATATGATAGAACCTTGATCTCAGGGAGCTGACAACCAAGTGCTATCTATTTATTCAGAAAATAAATATACAAACAAAGACATGAACAAAATACTTTGAGATAATGTGAAATTTTAAGGAGAAAAATACAGTGAACTGGTCAAGATTAACTGGTGAGAAGAGGCTGCTTTTGATGGAGAAATCTGGAAACTTCTATAAGAAGGAGTCCTACAAAGGTTTAAGGCAGGAGAATTTCAAAAAGGGAGAAATAGAAGGAACTAAAGTGGAGATGAGCTTGGCATGTTCAATATCATATGACATTGACTTTGAAAATCTTTTTCACTAAACTTTACAAAAAAAACAGTGTTCCACAGAACCTAGTTTGGGAAAAAGTGATCCATAGTGTGGGCAAGCCCATGTTGTTAAGAGTAAGTCCCGCTCTGCCTCCTGCCATCACCTGTGAGGCAAACTGAACTACCTGCCTCATAGATGCTACAAGAGTTTTGAAAAGAGCCAAGGAGAATGCCTTGTACCTGGAGATACGCAATAGCTGTCACTCCCTTTTCACTCTTTCACGCTGAAAATCAACCAAGAAAAGATATTTAATTCTTGGTATATGTTCTCAATGGTGACCAGTCCCTACTCCTAAGTACTAGTATTCTCCTTCACTTGTTCATGCTAAATCACTTCATGTTATTATTACTAAAATGCACTTTTGTGGAGAAGCATGGGACTTGGTTGGAAAGTCTGTAAGGAGGAATCTCTGAAAGGTTGGGGGCCCCCGGGGGACCTTGCGGAAGGCGGCAGACCCTGCCTTGACTCTTCCAAACAAGTCTGAGCCCTGTGTGTTTTACTGGAATCTTTATGTTTAGACTTCAAATTGTCCTGGCTTAAAGGACCCATGTGTATTTTCAAGGATACTTACCTTACTGATAGTATCTAATAGTTAATTTTAGTTCAAGCTGTTATAAAAAAAAGCCTAAGGAGGCCGGCGAACAGGGCTGTTTTGGCTCCTATAGCCAAGGATTCCCTTAGCCTCTCTTTCACAGAAACATGTGTCAGAGTAATCCAGTCATCCGTTCCTCAGGGTCTGCTGGTCAGACCAGGCACAATTTCATACTAGCAATATCAGAGAAAGAAAAGTATGTGTAAAAGTTATAAAATGACCAATGCTTTTATTTTCATAATAAAAGAGGAATTCTTTTTTCCCTGCTAAACGGTATCCTCAGAAATTTACCATTGGGTTCAGATAAAATCCTAGAGTAACTATTCATGTTTTGTGTTGTGTTTTTTTCCCCTGAATATAAGTTTTAATCATAAACACATGTACTAGTAAATATATAGGCCATTTTAAATATAATTACAGAAGATCACTTGATCTATCAATTCCATTTAGTTATTTAAATTAAATTGAGTCTCATATTTTAAAAAATGTAAGAAGTATTAATCTTAATTTATACAAGAGGGAAGTGTTAGGTGAACTTTTCTTAGTGACTCATTTTCCACAATTTCGGGGAAAAAGGATAGAAATGGAGTTGACTTTAGACATGAACAGAAAATTATCTGTCAAAACAAATACTTTCACATGACTTAGGAAGGACCTATTTAAAGAAATTATAAAGATTTCTGTCTAAAAGACTTTAATCTTAAACACACAGCATTAACAAGTTTCACACTTTTATTTCCATTAGTATAGGCAATGTAGAGGTAAAATAAGATTATGCTAGTAATTTGTTTTCATTCTTGCTGCCACAGAATTCATGTGGGAATTTTTGACGGGCAAATTAGTCAAATATAGGATGAGTAAAATAAAAGTTGAAGGGCTAGTGTAATAAGGCAAAACTATAAAATGACTAGGGCTTTTAAAAATAAAATAATGCATGTTCATTCAAAAACAAAACAAAACATAAGGATAGACAGAGAAAGATCTTTCACTGGCCCCAACCCATAGTCCTACTTTAGAGGGCTAGTCATTATTATAAAAATAATTTTTGAATGCTTCAAAACATTTGACATAAAGACAAGTATATCAGATAATTTTTATACAAATGGGTATATTATTAAACACTAGAAGCCCAGTGCATGAAATTCAAGCATGGGTAGGGTCCCTAGGCCTGGCTAGCGATCACAGCCGATGTGTGGAGTGACCAGCAGAACAATCGGGGCCCTCCCTGCTGGCACCCTCCTTGGCTGGCCTGGGGCCTGCAGACTGGGGGCAGCTCCTGGGTTGAGCGTCAGTGTGTATCATAGTGACCGTTCCATTGGTCATTCCACCATTCAGTCAATTTGCATATTAGGCTTTTAGTACATAGGAGGACAATATTCCTCACCTGTTGTTTAATTTTTAGCTTCTCTTATTAATGATACTTGTTTTCCATTTAACGGATTTGTCACAATTTGTTTAGCTAATCTCTAATTGTGGTAAGCATTTACTGTTTCTATTATTTTTCTTTCACAGACAATGCTATTCTGAAATTATATCTGCAAGCCCTGCCATGTTGTCTGCTGGTTGCTTTTGGCCCCTAATGCCTACCCAGCTCTTTGTGGAACTAGGCTGAATGGCCTAAGGCAGTGGTCGGCAAACTGCGGCTTGCGAGCCACATGCGGCTCGTGAGCTGCAGTTTGCCACTCTGTTGACTAATAAGTTTGCCAACCACTGGGATAGAGGCTTAATCACGAGGAACAACAACAGCCTGTAATTATTGGAATCCAGAGTCTAGATCAGTGGTTGGCAAACTCATTAGTCAACAGAGCAGCAAACCGTGGCTCGCGAGCCTCATGTGGCTCTCGAGCCGCAGTTTGCCGACCACTGGCCTAAGGCAGTGGTTTGAACACACCCTAATGAAAAGGACTGCAACAAGTCAGGAAGAGGCAGGAGAGGAATGAGGAGTTTGGCTTTGCCTTACTGTCCATACTACCTACCTCCTTCTGTAAAGCTGTTAGACTTGAGTACTTCTACTGTTTTCATACTTTTTCACTTACAAGTTCTTTGACATACTTTGGAAGTAACATTATATTATCAGAATATTGAAAATAAATCCTAAAGAATATTGGATAAGCACATTTAAAAATTGTCTACCCCCCTTTTCTAACACACATACACACACACACACACTGACCACCACCAGGCAGACGCTCAACCCAGGAGCTGCCCCCCAGTCTGCAGGCCCCAGGCCAGCCAAGGCGGGTGCCAGATTTGCTAAAGCCACATTTGCTAAAACCACCACTGTCATTGCCCATCACTTTTTGGTGCATCTCAGTGCAGTGGCTTGGTAATGACGATAGCAATTTCCTATGGGAATGTCTTTCTTCAGACTTTTCAGCACCTCTTTTTGTGTTCCCATCCCCACACCACATCGTCCAGTCACACCTCTAGAGATGACAGCTGTCGGCCTTGCTCCGTTGAATGATGCCTGGAGCAAGCTGTGTTAGTGGGTAGCAGAGCCTTAGAATAGCATGCCTCCAAGGAGTATCTGCATGGTACATGCAATTCAATAACCACACATTATGCAGACACTAGAGGGAATGAATGAACAATACAGAGCTCCTTACCCCTGATAAGCTCATAGTATAATAATAAGGTGGGTGAAGAAGGGGATGGAATAAAACAAGGTCAGAATTCACTGAAATAAAGAGAGAAAAGGGGAAAATAACATGAATTTCTGGCAAAATTTGGTAGGGATATGCAGGAGAGAGCAGCATTTGGTTGCTACAATTAGAAACAAAGATTGATGAAGAATCAGTCACTTTATTCAGGTCTTGAAGGATCCTTACACTTTTGGGTCAGGAATGACTTTTTGTCTTTTTTAACTCACCAAACTATGAAACTAGCTTCAGACTCTCATCTTAAGTGGGGCATTTTGGTTGTATGACTCACAAGAGCTGACCCTAGGCCCAAAGTGGAACAAATCCTTAGCTCCTGCTATTCTTGTTATTTACTTTCAGTTATCTCTCAATTTTTTCTCTATCATTATTATATATTGGATGTGTTGGAGTATGAATTGATACCAAATTGATGCATATTCTTAGTTTGATTGCCTTAAGTATACTAAATTGAAGCATCCATGTTGTATAAAAACTGCTGTTTGAAATTTTAACCCTGCTATTTTGGCTTCTGTAAATGCTTGCTTGCTTAAATAATAAGGAAATAAGACTATTCCCATTCCAGAGAGGCCATAAACCTTCCCCAGACAAAATTATCAGTGCTGGCTCCAGGCCAGGCCTTTGGTTGAGGTCTCAAAGCCCTAGCACATAGGGGCTCTTTAAGAACTTGCAAAGGGGACCAGAAACACCCCATATTTGGGAGATAAAAAGGGTAAAAAGATATAAATAGGGAAACTTCCTCCATGTTTTTTCCCCAGAATTTGAGAAACATTTTTCTCTGGGCCCATGTGTAGTAGTAGTAGTAATAATAATAATAATAATAAATGTAACTCCATCTCTCTAAACAATGCTTGGTTCTTCTCCAGTTTTTCTGTAACAAAATGAATCAAACTTTGGGAAATAAAGTACATGTGAAGTGAAAACATTCAAAGTCATTTTTGAAAAATAAATATAACAGAAGAATGCAGTTAACAAAACCACTAGATATTTATGATGTTTCCCAAAACCTAGTTATTGGAATAATATGGTCCTGGCAAAAAGACAAGGGAATAGAGCAAAATACAAAGCTTAGAAATAGACTCAGCTCAATGGAAATATTTTGGAAATCTTGGATTGCAATTAAAGTTAGCAGAACAAATATGGATTGCTTGATAAATAAGTATATTTAGGTAACTATTTGGAAAAAATGAAGTTAGAACTCAATGCCTCTCACCACAATGATAAACATGAAAAATGATTAAAATTATTTGAAGAAAATATAATTGAATATTACTTAGAACATGGGCTTAGAGTTTATTTTTCTAATAAAAAAAGGAAGCCATCAAGAGAAAAAAAGGGCATATTAAAATCAGACCTAAAAAAGTAAATTAGAAATTAGAAAATTCTAACTATATGGACAACACTTAAAAAATTCTAAGAGAGAGACCAACACACCTATTGGAAAAATGGGTGGGAAGCTCATTAAGGAGTGTTAAAACAATAATAAAAATAATACAAAGTAAGACAAAGATGAAAAAATTACAAGACCAAGGAAACTCATACATTTAATGTTAGAAGTTAAATTGAAACAATCATTCTAAAGGGTACTTTTATAACATAAGACACATTTTAATCCTTCACTCTTGTGTATTCTGTGAATCTATACTCAGGAAAAAATAAAATATGTGGACGGAGACTACTATACAAGATTATTCATCATAGTTATCAGTAGTCAAAATGTGATATGTAACTTATGAAGTAACTTATGGCACATAATGATTAAACTAAAAATCTTGCTGTAAAAGAATATTTACTGATTTTAAGATATGTCCCATGGAAAAAATCATATCCAAAATATTACAAATGTGTGTGTGTGTGTGTGTGTGTATATGTACAGGGGTTGGCAAAATTAGGTTTACAGTTGTGAGTACACAAAAGAAAGTTTATTCTGGCATTATTATTTATTTATTATTGTATTTGTATTATTTGTTTTCTTCTTACTATTATTATTTTTGTTATTTCATATCCTTGCTTATGATTTATCTTTTAAGTAATGATGGCTATGCCCTAGCTGGTTTGGTGCAGTGGATAGAGCATTGGCCTTCAGACCAAAGGGTCCTGGGTTCGATTCCAGTCAAGGGCACGTATCTTGGTTGCAGACTCCTCCCCCACCCGGGCCCTGGTCTGGGTGCACGCAGGAGGCAACCAATTGATGTGTTTCTCTCACGTCAACGTTTCTATCTGTCTTTCCCTCTCGCACTCTCTCTAAAAATCAATGGAAACATATCCTTGGGTGAGAATTAAAAAAAAAAAAAAAAATGATGGCTGGTAATTTAATCTACTTTTGCCCACCTCTTTATACATCTAAAAACATATGCATCATGGTCATCTTTGGGTAATGGGATTATGTGTGATTTTTATTCCTTAATTTTAGTTTTTATTTTTCTCTTTAAAAACCTTTCTGCATATGAAGTGTGAGTGTGCGTGTGTGTGTGTGTGTGTGTGTGTGTATTTGTAATGAGAAGAAAACAATAGCCCAAAACAGCCAGATAATTTTTCCTTATTTTTCAGCCAAACCTCTCATGTTCCCGTCAAGATCTATTTTTTACTTTTCTACCTTTATGTGAAATACAGAACAGCTAAGTACTATTTTTGTGCAGAACATCACCTATACCTTACAACCCTTGGGTATTTCACAACTGTTTTAAAATTGCCTTCAACCTTCTGATCTTTTGAGTGAATTAATCAGTTCTTTCAGCATTTCCTCTTGTCTTATTTTCGGATCACTATGGATTTTTCACTGAACTCTCTGAGCTCTTGGGTAACCAAGAGTTTTTATGACAGAAGCAGACAAAATATAATGAATGAAAAACTGTCAACATGGCTAATTGGAGATCCGCTCCAGAGAAACGCCAAATGGAAAAAGCCAGTGTTTAATGGCAAGAATCAATGTGTCCCCTAGCACTTCTGTGTGGGCAAGCCGTCCTGTATGGATGTCTCCTGGCAACAAATGGGACTCCTGTGCGCACAAAGAGTTAATGTAGCTTCCCAATGCACCTCATTTCTTTCCAGAGACTGCTTTATGCTCTTAGAGAACTTGCCTCACCACACGACAGGTCCCTTTGCTAATAGTGTCAAGAATAATAATAAAAACAAAAAACCAAACGCTACTTTTCTTTTTTTTTTTAGAGTTTACTTCCACAATTATTTTTTTATACTGCTCACATATCAGGCTAGTTTAGTATACACATCCTCATTTATGGAGATTTTGAGGACTGTCAGTTTGGGTATGTTACAGACTGCGCTGTGAGTGCAGTTTGGTTAAACTAACACTTCTGCTAGCCCAGAAATTTGAATGCTTTTATAGAAAAAAAAAAGGCTAGTTTGTGTCAAAAAATATTTATGGACCTTGCATTAACCATCTTGTAAGTTTATAAAACTAGGACCAATCTATTATTAGATCATTAGATTTGTTGGAATGGGCTAATACATTAAAATACATATTGTATTAAATATGAATATATTTTTAAGGAACAATGGATTTGAAATTCATCCAGTTTTTCATTTTATGCCCTGCTTCCTGTTGTATTTTCATCAGAAAAATATAAGAACATAAACCGTATTTTGATACTGCAATGACATGAAGGATTACTAGATTTTGTTTATATAAGGACATCATAACACATATTAAGACTAATGTCTGTTATTACTCATGTTTCAGGTTCTTCAGCTAGTAGTTGCTTACACAGAAATGCCTCAATTACCTTTTTCATGCCAATCTCTGATGCTTTCTATTTTGAAACACAATCTTCCAAGCTAGAAAATAATCCCTGATTACAAATTAAGCCTCATTCAGAGCTACATGCATTTTTTTTTTTTGAGACCAAGATAGTTGAACCGAGAACCTTTGGTACTTGTTTGCACTTTGCCAATTGGGTGCTATGCTTTCGTGTGTCCACTCGGCTGTAACTTTAAGTCACTGTGCAGGTTAAAAACACCCTCAGAACTGGTCTTTCTTTACACAGAAATCTCCATGAGTTTTTGTACAAACACAAATGCTTTTTTATTCCTATGTAATCTGGAGTAATGGCATTGAGTATTATAATATATATTTTAAGAACTGGGATCATTGTTTTAGAATTTCTAGGGGTGTTGGAAGAGGTCACGGAGGGGTCATGACCGCAATCAGAGGCGCCTCACCTTGCCACCCAGGTACCTCTGTCTACCGTTCCCACAGCAAAAGCCGTTGATCTTCAAGGTTGAGTAATGCGTCATCGAGACCACCTGGACGGCACACTGACAACACAGTTAAGGCCTCTAAATAAACCTCCAAGATTCCCACGGCCCCGCGGAGATCTACTCAGGTTGGGTCTGCCAAAGACAAGCCTCTCAGGTCAATGTCCTTGCTATTTACACCCGCCACCGCCCATCTGTCTGCATCTCAGGTCTCTCCTTGCCCTGCACGTTTCAGATTTCCCCTGCGAAGCTCCCGAGCTTCCGAGGAACAGACAGACAGTGGAACAGATTTGAAATGGTCTAAGTACCTTTTAGCTTCGTGGCTTCTTGCCGCCAAGAACTTGGGATGCGTGGCAAATGCCCACCCTCTGAGGCTTACCCCCCTGTAGGGGCCAGAGGGGAGCCTGCTTCCCGTCTTCCTGCGCAGGGGAGCCCCGACCTGCATCCTAATCGGGTGTGTGGGCAGGAGAATGGGCATGGGGGTCAGCCGTCCCGGGAGGGCTGTGCTGCGCAGGCTCCGCCTAGGTGAGGACCATGATGGCAGGTGCATCTGGCGTGGGTGACCACGGTGCGTGTGGGGTCTGGGTCCCGGCTGCAGGAGTGGCATTCTGGCTAGCGCTAAGTGCAGTTGCAGTAAAATCAGGTTCTTTGCAACAAATTAAAGGGGGAAAAACACCCACCAACCTAAAATGTACAGCTTGTGGGCAGGCGAGTCAGTGACAGTGGTTTTCCTCATTGTCCTATGGTGTGGTTCAGAGCATTGTGTTAGGAAGTTTAGTCAGAAACCTGGTTTCCAGCCCTCTCACCTAATATTTACCCAGTCAGCTCCTTTGTGTGTGTGTCTGTGTGTTTGTTGCTCTTTGCTTGACCAGGCACAATCAGCTTCTATGGTTTGCAGCTGAGAATTCCTAATTGGGTTCTTATTGTGAGAAGTTTATTTATTTACTTTTTGGCATAGACACTTGGTTTTATTTCTCCTCTTAAGCACAACAATTATACTCCATCGGAACTAGTTTGCTGGTTGTTCTAGAATACCCATCATACTGTTTTAACCAATTCACATCTGTCTTCAATTAAAACTACCCTGCTTTATGAGTAGTGCAGGTACTTTATGAGCCCTTCCGGCGTCTTATAATATTTCTGCCACTTATACACTTATTCATGTGCTGAAGCACGCAATGCAGTGTTGCTATTATGGCTTTAACCAGCATTCTTTTACAGCAAGTTATGAACAGAGGAAACGAGTTGTGTTTATTTTACTTTAATTTTAATAAATTCAATAAATAAATTTTAAAAGTAATCTTTTTCCATAGCTCTTTTTTTTTTTTTTCCTTTGTGTAAATCTGAGTTTGTAAACTGTGTTTTTTTCTTGCTGCCTGAAGAACTTTTTTTTTAAAGCATTTCTTGCAAGAAAGGGCTGGCAGCAGTGAATTCCCTCAATCATTGTTTCCTGGAGATGTCTTTATTTCTCTCTCACATTTGAGGAGAATTTTGCTGGATATAGAATTCTACTTTTTTTTTTCTTTTAATACTTTAAATTTTTTTTTCTACTCTTTATGTTAGTCATAATTATTTCAAATTCTATCTTATAATTAATTCCATTATATCAGTCTGATGATTTCTTTGTCCTTTGAAGATTTTTTTTCTTTTGCTATGCCTTGTGATTTTTGTTGGTAGCTGGACATGTTTCATGGAGAAATGGCAACTAAGGCAAATAGTTTTTATTGAGGTGATCTATGTTAATCTGGCTAGGAGATGAGGTGTGTAGGTGGGAGAAGTTTAATAATCCTCTAGTTTTCTTGTTTTTGCCTCCCCTTATGACTTAGGCTTCCCTCAGTACTCCTGAGAGAGCCTGTCTTGTAGTTCTTGCAGCTGTGATATACTGTTACTGGACTGGAGCCCTGCGGGTAAGGTAGGAATGGGGAAGTACGGTACAGTCTTTTGGTTACAGAAGACTGGAGAAAAACCAAGCAACGCTTATAGAGATGGAATTACACTTTATTATTACATGCGGGCTGAGAGCATTTCAAATTCCAGCCCCAACATGGAGGAACTTTCCCTATTTATATGTTTTTACCTTCTTTGTTTCCCAAATATGGGGTGTTTCTGGTCCCCTTTGCAAGTTCTTAAAGAGCCCCATGTGCTGGGGCTTTGAGACCTCAATCAAAGGCTTGGCCTGGAGCCAGCACTGATAACTTCATCTGGGGAATGTTTATGGCCTCTCTGGAGTAGTCTTATTTTCCTTATTATTTAAGCAAGCAAGCATTTACAGAAGCCAAAGTAGCAGGGTTAACATTTCAAACAGCAGTTTTTATATAAGATGGGTGCTTCATTTTGGTTAAGTGTCAGCTTTGCATAGGCCCGTTTTCCTGGGTTGTGACCTTCACAAGCATTGCTCCCATCAGTTAGCTTGTTCTTGAGGAGACTCAGGTGGGATAAGGGGGCTGGGTGGAGAGAATGCCCTCCTTCCCACTGCAGGGGAATATCGCTCTGCAAAGTGTTTTTCCCCTGGAGAATAAGCCTTTTTAATGGAGAACAGGCGATATTTCTCAGTGAGGATCCTTTTTCTCCCCCTGCCAGAGCCACCGGAGAATCTTTCTTGGCTCTTTGTGTAAGGTTACGATGGGCTTCCTAGAGGTAAAATTCACAAAAACATGATCCCCCTTCCCATGATGGAAGCCCTGGAGCTTCTCACTCTCCTGCTAGTTTACGCTGAGGTTCCAGCAGTTTGTTAGCATTACTAGTGAAGTGTTCCTACCATTTTATGGCCCTTGTGGCTTCTGTGCTAAGTAAGCAGATAAGACGCTCCAGATTTCCCTGTCTCTTCAGGTTTAGGGGTGGCCCTTGGCTCTGCAGCCACAGTTCTTTGATGAGTCCAGCACAAGCCACTGATTTTTAGTGTGTTCCAGTTCTCTCAGTTTAAGGGTGGGAGTACCATCTTCCAAGCTCTTGCCATGTTGTAGCTCAAGCCACATATCCATGGGTTGGTTTTTTTATACACATAGAGAATGATGTCTTGAAAAGATATATTGAAGAGACTCCATTTTCCTAATATGTTCTTAGCTTTGGAAGAATGAAAAAAAGATCCAGCCCTAGCCAGCTTGGTTTAGTGGATAGAGCATCGGCCTGCTGACCAAAAGGTCCAAGGTTTGATTCTGGTCAAGTGCACCTCCCATGGTTGCCAGCTCCTCCCCAGTCTGGGCCCTGGTAGGGGCTCCTGTAGGAGGCAACCAATTGATGGGTTTCTCTCACAAGGACATTTCTTTCTGTCTTTCCCTCTCACTTCTACCCTCTCTAAAAAGCAATGAAAAAATATCCTCAGGTGAGGATTAAAAAAAAAAAAAAGAATAAAATTAGAGACATATTGGGAGATTAAATGTTAGCTAGATATTTAATGGAAGGTAGAATTTGCCCCTTGAGTTTCCTTAACCAGGGGCCCTGTCTTCAGGCAGAGGACGTCACCGAAAGCATAGTAAGGGGTCAGATGAAATCACTGTCCCCAAATGAGGTATTTTCCCAGTGCACGGGGTCACTGATGGGATTGTAGATGGCTCGTGACTCCTTCACCCTCAAAATTGAAGCTTTCCATCAATATCAAAGTTCTCTCAACGAAGGAAGTACAGCTAGAGCTTCAGGGCCTCCTAGCAAAATCCGCCTGCAACGGTAGCTTCAGAATCACGTGCCACTAATTAGCTGTGGGTGGTAGCTTCACTTCCAAGAAGCTACCTTCTCCGTTTCTGCTCGACTTACAGCAGCGGTTCTAAAACTTGTGGATTCTGCTGGAATCAGTGCTGCATGGAGGGGTTAACCAGGGTTGGGTGCAGCTTTTCCTTCCAGGCCATTCGGGATGTTTTCAAAATCCTTGTTGCTCAAGGCAGCTTGAGGGACTGTGCTCGGTGTGGTACAGGGTCAGCTTTCAAATCGGTGGATTTGTGGATTCCATCTGATTACTCCAAATTTAGAAAACGTATTAAAGAATTCCGATATTACATATGTAACAACATTTTAAAATGAGGATATTTTATTAGACATACTGAGCTAGCTGGCAGTTTATGAAGCCATCATTCATCTTCTCTTATTTTGGTGAATATTTTTGTATCGCAGTCCCATTTCTTTCATAAGGAAATTTATCTTTTTTTAAATTCAATATTATTATCCAGGGTGAAAAGTCTAAGTCCTCACAATGGCCCCAAATGCCTATTACCATTCGATCTCACCTCCTACTTCTGTTCCTCTTGTAACTTCCTTCTAGCCATGGCTTTCTTATTGTTTTGAATACATTGTCTGTTCTCATTTTAGGACTTTTTAAAAAATATGTATTTTATTGATTTTTTTACAGAGAGGAAGGGAGGGAGGGTTAGAAACATCCATCAGCTGCCTCCTGCACACCCCCTACTGGGGATGTGCCTGCAACCATGGTACATGCCCTTGACCGGAATCGAACCTGGGGCCCTTCAGTCTGTAGGCCGACGCTCTATCCACTGAGCCAAACCGGTTAGGGCTCATTTTAGGATTTTTACTCACTGTGCGTCTGCCTGAAACTTTTTTTGTGTGTTTGTGTTTTTTTTAACTTTTTTGATTACTCTAAATGCAGGCATCACTCCTTTATCTCCGCCAAGTTTTTAGGAAGATGTCACCTTGAGAAGGACGATCCTACCACCTTATTTCATTTCCAACTTGCCCTCTCCTGGTTTTCCTCATCCTTGTTAATCTGATCTTCCTTTTCTTTTTACTGGGTCTTTCCATGCTAACATGCTAGTTACTTACTTGTAAATTTTCTTTAGAATTTATTGTCTGGTGTCCCCTGTTAGAACACAAGCTTCTGGAAGGTGGTATCTTTCCAAGTTTTGTTCCATGAAGTATCCAGAGCATCTAGCATAGTGCCAACATAGTTGGTGCTTTGTTTCATTATTGTTGAATGCGTGAATGACCAAGTGTTTATACTGCACTAATTCTATGTCCCAGACACTCTGCTAGGAAAACTTATAGTGAATAAGACATAGATCTTGCACTCAATAAATAAGCAAGTGAAATATGTAACAGTAATAGTAGGAAAAAATGGAGATTGGAGGTTACTGACCAAGAAGTGATACATATCAGAGCTAGAGCTATGGAAATGGAAATGGTTTCAAGGTAGAATCTGGAAAAATAAAGGGTGCCCCAAAAATGTATACACAATTTAAATAATTACTAATTCCAGTGAAAAGAAAGAAACATCAATTGAGCTGGCAGCTATTAAGTGTGTATACATTTTGGAGGCATACCCCTATATTTTTAGGAAAAAGATTGAGAAGTTTTGGCAACTGATTAGATAGTAGAGCATGAAGGACAAACATAAAAATAATTCCAACATTTAAAAATTGAGATTAGGAATGCATAGAAACAAACACAAGAAGTGAATATATAGATTCATTTCAGAATATATTAAATATGAGACACTGGTGGTTGATATTAAAAAAGTCCAGCGCATAAGAGAAAAATCTGACCAGCAGATATAAATCTGAGGGTGGTGCCTACTTAGATGGTAACTGAAATTGTGCTTTGAATGGTATTTTCAGAGATGTGGAAAATAAAGGAGATCCAGAAAAGCAGATATAACATCAAGAGCAATTTGAAAGGCTGGAGGAGAAAGACCTACTGAGGAGAATGAGAAGGTGAGCCTGGAAAGGTAAGAGGAAACTCAGATGGTCAAAGAAGAAGAAAAGTTCAGGGAAGGAGCAGGCAGTAGTGACAAAGGTTGCAGAGTCATGGATGGTCAGTGGAGTGATAATATAAAGCAATAAATTATCTAAAAATAACAGGATTTATACATATCAGCATAACAGTAGATGTGCTTGAAAGACATGTGCACTTAAAATTTTGGGAGTAAAGGTTTTGAGTAGTAAGTACAGAGTTGATTGCAATTCACAAAGTTCAGTCATAAAGCATCCAGGTACTCTTTGCTGCATTGCAATATCACTTAGTTCTTATTATTTACTGTGGGAAGACTCTAGAATGGATATGTTTTCATGAGCTATCAATGGATGGACTTATAGGGTAAAGAAAGCCTATTTCTATTTGGTAGAAAACACTTATGCTGTATTTATATATGCTTTAAATATAAGCAAATGTTTATACAGCTATTTTATTCAAGCACAGCAGTGAAATGAATGATATCAATGGATAGTTATTATGTTTAATATAATGTGACATTAGTTTTCTGGATAAGTTTGCAGGATCTAATAATGAAGCATGTAGCTCTGAATATTTAGTGTGAATGAGAAATGTTGATTATATTCATTCCTTGGACATTTTTTATTTTTCATGGAGAAAGTTAATATTCCTTTATTAAAAGTGATAATGTATATTTTTATGAGTGCCAATGTGTATGCTTTAAACTTCACTTTGAGGAGGCTATGTGAAATGCTTTATGCTTCTGGCATCTGGATTTTTACTTAATCTGTGGCTGTTTTCTTCATGTATTTTATTCTGAATGATAATAGCAGGAAGAACACATGTTTTGCATGTATTGGCTTATTGAGTGTGAATAAATGCATTTTACTTTCTCCCCATGATATATAGCATGCAAAAAGAGGGGAAGGGAGGAAGGAAGGAAGGAAGGAAGGTAGGAAGGAAGGAAGGATGGAAGGAAGGAAGGAAGGAAGGAAGGAAGGAAGGAAGGAAGGAAGGAAGGAAGGAAGGATATTTCTAAAACCTGACATGCATTAGAAGCAAGGTGTGTGGTGAAAACAGATAGGATAGGAGAAGTTATATTGTATATGACAGCCTTGTGAAACGTAACGGAGGTGAAACATAATAGGAAGCCATCAAAAAGTTTTAGGGGAACGGTTATTAAAGTCTGATGTAATAGCATAGAAACATGTCCCTGCTATGGCCATGAGATTGGTGGTATTAAAGATGGGACATACGGTCATCCTCATTAAATGAGGCCCGTATATTTTCTTAGATATTGTAGATGCCTAATCAATAGTTACTGACCCAAAGCAAATGTTCCAGGTTTATTTCTGGAGCATCTCAGGTAGAGGAAACATGCACAAGCTCTGAGGCATGAAAGGTTCTGGCGTACTGGGAAACTGTGTGTCATTCAGATGGAGTTGGTTTTATGAGTAGACCATTATCCTAAAAAAGTAAGCCTTGTAGGAAGTGGGAGACCATGTCCAGATTTAAAACAAAAAGTTGCATTAGATGAGCATTGTACAAAGAAGGTTCTGGTGGTAACCGGGATGCATCCACTTTTGAGAGGAAAGGACAGACGTAGATGAATCTACAAAGGGTCTCTGGGCGGAGGAGGCAAATGAAATGCTGTGGAAGGCAATGTAAGTGATTCAATTAAAAGATGTAGAAATGTTAAGTAGAAACCCAAAAGTACCCACTGGATTCAGAATGATTTCATTATTGTTGTCTTTGCTCTCCCTTTGGAGAGCTTAAACCAGATTACAAGGGATTGAAGAGTGAACGGGGAATGAGCAAACAGAAAAGGCAAGTTTACAAAATTATTTCTAAGCGCTTGGCTGGGATGGGAAGTTGGACACAGAGAAACTGTAGGATTTAAAATGTTTCTGTATTTGAAGAAACAAAGATTTGGCTGTCTTTATAGAAACTATGGAGAGAAAGACCTTGAAAATAGGAGAGTATGCAAATTCCGGTTGAAAAGTGAAAAACGGGGTGGTTGGGCGAGGAGGGCTGTAAGAGACCAACCGAAGGACTTGTACGCATGCATATAAGCACAACCAATGGATATAAGACACTGGTGTGGGGGGGGAGGGTGGGCAGGTGAAGGCATGTCCTGGGGGGTAGGGGAGGTCGGGGGGAGATCAAAGGGGAAAAAAAAAAGGAGACATATGTACTACTATTTGTAATACTTAAAACAATAAAAATAAAATAAAATTAAAAAAAAAAAAGAAAAGTGAAAAACAAACAAACAACAGGATATAGGTGGAGGGTTTAATTAGTCTTAGATAGTAGGAGTGACACCTAACTTTCTTCTCTCATGGGAGGAGGGGGAGTTATAGTGGTTATAGACGTAAATGAGTTTGTAAATGGAATTAAGAAGTAGGCTGCTGAAACAGAGGGTTGTTGTTGGCCAAATATGCAGAAATGCATTAGTAAAGCTCGGGAGGTAATTTTCAATTTCTGAAGCAATGGTCAAGAGCTCACTGTTTCCATTAGACTAAAAAGTACCATTGAGGCCTATAATATGAGTTGGACTAAAAGTGGATTTATAAACTAATGATGCTAGTCTCCTCCTTGACGCTTACTTGCATTTTACTTATTATAGTAGTATCTATTGGGCAACAAAACTATTTACAGAGTGTTGTACTTATTTTCTTGAAGATGAATCAATATGGAAATATTTAAAAATGCATATCTATAGCTCTTTTCTAATTTATCCTTCTCAAAAATTCTCTCTACTTGTATTTATTATAATTTCTAAAACTGTTGTCTTTTGCATTTACCTTGCAGTAGCACATAACTACATAATTATTGCCTTTAAGAAAGGACAGGATTATTGCCTTTCATGCATTTTAAAAACCATCTAATACATGTTATATTGAAGCCACCCTTCTATAAGTAATCATGAAGTTCAAAAAAATCACCACTTTTGCATGATATAGTGTTGTTGTTTTTTTTAAAAAAAGGGAAAGAAATTCTAGGGAAATGCCTCACCTAGGAGTTACTCAGTAAATGTTTGCAGAATCCAAATGTTTGTTGGAAGCTAGACTGAAGAAGACTGGGTCTCTGGCACGGCCTATGCCTCTGTGGCTGGGCTGCGCTGACGCATCAGCAGTCATGACTGAGGGCCTTGCAGCCTCAGGGAGACATGAGGAGGCCTTGGCAGGAGCAGCCCCTGACATTGGCAGGAGCTGGGAGCAGTGGCAGCACCTCAGGGAGGCTCCGTGGTGATCCTATCAAAGGACATCAGAGGCCAAGCTCCATATGCTGGCACACCAGACCCCCTGGGGTGCTGTCCAGGGGAAATTGCAGATATTACACTATTATTGGGGAGCTCATCTATGGAGACCAGTGAGACATCTCTGCGGCCATCCCAGAGGCACGGGGAGAAACTGAGGTGAAAGATTTAGGTTATTTAAAAAGCAGAGGCAAAGAAATACTGTACCAGAGCTGCTATTGAGATCCTCTCTGTAATCCCCAGATGGGATGGCCAGGGAAACAGGGGTGTCATATTTACAGGCCTTAAATTCTTCTTTTGCCCTCCCACTCCTGAGTCCTTATCACTTTTCATTACGGTCACTACTGCTGCTACCACTGCTACAGTGACAGAAATAATAATGATTACAACCCTTTGTGCATGTGAAGCTTTACAGCAGCACCATTTTGCAGCATGCGCACCTGCTGCATGCTAGTACTTGGTTAGTTTTATCTGAATCATCTCATTGCATTCTTAAAAATCGAAACCCATAAGATAGGTCATATCCTGATTTACAGGGGAAGGGTGTTGTGAAAGTGAAACTTAAAGAGATTGCTATGGGTGGTCACATTGACATACTGTTAGCGCTGCTCTTCCTGCTACCATGTCTTTCACTCTTTACCGCAGACAGGACCTTGGGACCCCAGGTGCTCCTTACTCTTGTGTGCAACAGACTTTCATGGGTCAGTGACAATAAAAGTCCCGTGTGGCAAATAAATCTACCAGAGAAGACCCACCTCCCCCCTTTTGGCTTTGTCTTTGAATAAGTACATTTGGTTGGCTTGTTTAAATAGGAACACGTTGTTTCCTAAGTTGATATCAAATATGAAGTTATACAAATTAGTCTGATGGTAGCAGAAATTACAGTGATACTGCTATTGGGTATTGCATGATTGGTTATTTTGAGTTGAAGTTATCATTGCATTTAACCTATCTATATTTTTTAAGATAATTGAACTTCCTTGTGAATAAAATAACCCCAACTCTTTTATATTCATAGTTTTTAGTTCATTCATAATATGATTATAGTATTATGATGCTTACATTAAAAATTAAATGAAAGAAGTCTTCCTACTTCCTACATATGCTTATTATTTTTTTCAGTTGATATGATAAAATTTTCACTATGGATGATTTTTCAGAACTTCACCTTATACAAAGTTCTTCAGGTATAGGTCATTTATTATTAGCACTAACAAGCAAGGCCAGTTACCATGCAAGAATAAGGGATAGTAATGTAGTTCACAAAGGAAGTCAAGTATGTCTTGATTCTTTTATGGTATTACTATTGATTATACATTTTTAAATTTAATGAATAAGAATGACCTAAAATTATTTCTCTCCCTTCCCCTACCTCTCTCTCTAAAACCAATAAAAACATATTTTTAAGAATTACCTAAAGTCATAGCCACATCCTGGTAAATATTATTCTCTGGACTTCCCATTTAATGAATGCACAATATAAACATTGTCATTCTCAATCGCTCTCTTAAAGAAAATACAAATATTTTCTCTTATTAAAACTTTAAAACAGGAAATAATAATACAATGTCCTTTTAGAAGCAGTTAATCTTGACTAAAATAAACAAAATAGTGTCTTAGTCACTCCATAAAAGAATATTATTGAGATATTTCAAGGAGAGATTGGTTCAGCCAACAGATTCATCAACCAAAAAAATGACAGTATCAATAAGAAAATGCAAATTTGTTTGAATAATAATATTCCAGAAATTGAAAGATGCTTAAGGCACTGGGTCTCATCCCAAATCACAAGCACAAAAGTGCACAGCAACAATCAGAACTTTCCCTACTTGTCCTGACATCCTGTCCAATGCCCATTCCTTCCACATGTGTATGTATAATCCTCTGCTTATCATCTGTTTCGGTTCCATTTAGAGCTCAGCTGCTCAGTCAACCACTGGGTCTCCCAGCTTGTAGATTACCCCTAACTTCTGGGCTTGCTGTATATGAGCTATAGCAATAATCCTATATAATAAAAGGGTAATATGCGAATTGACCGAATGTAGGAATGACTGGTTGCTATGATGCACACTGACCACCAGGGGCAGACGCTCAATGCAGGAGCTGCCCCCTGGTTGTCAGTGCACTCTCACGGGGGCAGGGGGCACTGCTCAGCCACAAGCATACTGCGCTGATAGCTGGGTAGCACAGAGGCCTGCCTCCCTGGCAGCGCTAAGGATGTCCGACTGCGCCAAATGGCTCCCAGACTGCAAAAGGGCGCAGGCCAGGCTGAGGGGACCCCACCTCCCTCAAGTGCACGAATGTCCTGCACCAGGCCTTTAGTAATGATGACAAATACAATAGCTTACTTTCAGCTATTGCTTATCAGGTGCCCGCTATTATTTTAAGCACTTGGAATTAAGTAACTAAATAAATTTCCACCCCTCCTTCCCCCCAATTATGGCTAAAAAGGATGTGCTTATGCAATATGTTGTAACAGTATTCCATAATAGAAGAAAATATTGCTATTGCTTATTTTAAAAATTGAATAGAAAATCTGTCATTGATGAGCTATTAGCGGTACTAAAACTGAGTAATATTCAACTTATAGTTAGAACAAGAAAAAGTTGTAAATTGAAGTACTGGAGGGGGAAAATAAAAAACATAGTTTACCGATAGAAGATATGAGCATATTTTCAGCATGCAGGAAATCACTATGGATAACTACATAGAATAAGCAAGTTTAGTAAACTTTTGTTAATCCTATAATTTCTTTTTTCTCTTATTATATCATTAAACATATTGGCATATTTTGAGATAGCTCTCCATTTTAATATTTCTCACTCTATCCTTGGAGAGGTTCCAGTGTTGGCTCTGGCACTACCTACATTAAACAATTCTATTTATATGTACATCTGGTTTTTTCTTTTGTTTGTTTTGTTTTCTTTTGCTATAGAATGAATGTTTTCCTACATTATCTTTATAGTCTCCAGTTTTAAAAAATTGCTATGATTCCACAAGACAGTACTCATAAAAGACAAAGTCATAATTATGCTTTACTATGAATATTCTTCCAGTATTTGCTGGAACACACAGTGTCTGGAAATAAATGTCCGGAACAATTTGTCTCGCTCGTCTTGACCATTCTATTTCGGACATCATGGGTTGTTTAACTATTAGATGTTCCCATTACAGGCTTTCACTTGGGCCCAGGGCTGGCTTCTGTTAATAGTCACAGGGCTTTTTCACGGAGGCAGAGAAAATGAAGGGCTCAGGACCTGAGAGGTAGAAGGTTCCCAATTAGTATTTGTGAATGAATGCACCGATGGTGGGTGACATGGTATAATGTGGTCACATAGGGGTGAATGCCTGTGCAGCTGCATGCATCAATCCCCCAAGCCTTTGAATTTCTTTACAGCCTTACAACATATGTTTATATAATTAAATACTATTAACCATGTTTATAATTTACTCAGTTTCACATGCTTTCGTACTTAAGGGTATGGAACCAGACCCATGTATGCAGGTATGTATATATCTATCCAGTGTTAATGTAATCTTGAGTTATCTTTGTATTTTATTTTGCTACAAACATCAAATGTGCAAACAATTTTCTATGGCTTGTGTTGGGGAATGTCAATGATCACAGATGTCTATATTCTCCTCTCCTTTCCAGCTCTATATCAATACTGCATTGCCTAGGTTTCTCTGCAGTTAGGTTGGGCCGTGTGACCACTTTATTTTTGCAATGTAAACAGAAGTGGTGTACATCATTTCCTGACTTATTCCCAGCAATATCTCCATAGCTATCCCTTTTCCTTAGCCAAAAAGACCTAAAATGTGGCATTGGCTTATCAGTCAACCACGGCAAGGGACCAGATATGAGAGATTAGAAGGTTGGAGAGCCCTGTTATACATGGCAACAATCTGGTTGCCAATGATAACTTGGAAAGCAGACCATCTACCTACTGAGCTTTCAGCTCAAGGGGAAAAAGCTTGAAAAAATGTTCAGAGTGTGTATTCACTGAAATTAGCTGCCTTTGGCAAGGAATCATAGGACATACAAGGGGAAATAAAAGGAAATCGGAACAGTCCAGAAATTTGGGGCACCAAAAGACAGAAACATCCACTGCTTTTTGGCCCCATAAAGTAAGAGAGAAAAATTTTAAGAAGTGTGTGAAAAGGTTTGTAAAAAGTTTAAGTTTGCCCTAGCCGGTGTGGCCCAGTGGATAGAGTGTTGGCCTGCCTACTGAGGAGTCTCAGGTTCAATTCCAGTTTAGTGCTCTTTCTAGGACATTCCACATGTCTTGAAGGAATAAAAAATATATTATACATGAAATCCAGTGATAAAGGTTGAGATATTGTGAAGCCCTGACTGTAAACTTGGAACAGGATTATGGCACTTGGGTGTGTGTCCTAGAGCAGGTCTTTGAATTTGTGTTTGCATCATCTGCTATTGATTATATTGTAAAATCTATGTGCTCAGGGTCTCACTGCTGCTTAACACTGTGTGGTTTCAAGTGTACTAACTTTCAATAAATATTACTGATTAAGTTAAATTGCATAGTAGTCATAAAGATTATATTGTTAGTTGTTCTAACATTCATAATATAACTGAGCCAAAAATTTACCTTGTTTTTTAAAAAAAATAAGTTCACTAAAGTTAAGGCATTTTTTCTTTTTATCATAAAAGTTATATTTTTTTAATTTACCAGAGCTATGGAAAATTTATCTTTAAGTCAAGGTCTTATACAGCAGTAAAGTTTGATTGTCATATAATAATGTATAGTCTTTTTTTGGTAACTCAAGGCTATGTCACATATAGGCAGAAGTAAAAAGAAATTTAATTCTTCAGTCCCATCATCAATCAGTTCATCAACATTTATAAAATATATTTATAAAAGGTATTTTTGTGAAATTAGTTTGTAAATATAAATATAGAAAATTCACTATTAGTTTCCAAAGCAGAAAAAGTAGGTAGAAAATCAAGTTTGCAATATTATCTTGTGAAATAGAAGAAGACAGTAAGAAAGAATTATGAAGGTGATTTTATAAGAAGAGCTACAATTTACTATACACTGAGATTGCTTCTAAAATGGATTATTGGGAGACAAATCTATAAAGAGGTTTCATTCTGTCTTTAGCATTGAGACTTCTAATAAACATGCATTTTACCCATATGTACTTCAAAACGAAACAAAAATAATCACAGATTAATTAAGTCTTTATTCTCTAGATCGAATAAAGTCACTTGTCTCCTTATGTTTTTAAGAAATGTCATCCTTTTCACACATTCATTTCCAAGTGTATCCTCTTTGAAAAAGAAGAGGGTTTGCAGTCTTTATTAGATACATTCCGAGGGACACCAGAGAAACAGGACACATTTTTTATCATGCAAGAGTGGAGGGGACTGCATTCATAGCAGGAAATTTAAGAATAAAAAAAGAAAGAAGCGAAAGACCCCACATTTGGGAAGAAACACCTGCTGCCTAAAAGTTATCAGCAAGCGCATGAAATTTTATATTAGGACAAGGATGTTTCTGGGTTTTTAGGAAACCTCTTGTCATGCTGACATATGGCATTATCCAGGCTGCAGCATACAGGGAATGTACTCTCAGTTCCATATCAACAGTATCTCAGTTTATGTTGAAAGAAGAAAGCAGAACTGACTATCTCCCATCTTGCAGAGCTAGATCCTCAGGTGACCCTCCCCACAGGAATGTCAGAATTGTCCTAACTCCCCCAACCGCTGCCTGAGTAGACCAGTGAAGCTCCAGGAATGTAGCTAAGGTCCTAATAAGGCTATCAAGAAGCAAAGGTAGGGGGATGGCTCAGACCTTGGAATGTATTGGCCACCTCCTGACCTTTGTGCCGTAAAACCCTGCAGAAAAACCCTGACCAAAGTGACCACTCTCTGTAACCCACGTCACCCACCTAAGCCCACCCAAATGACTAGCCCTATATAACCTTTGTTCCCCTGGGGCTCGCTCTCTCGTCTCGCCGCTGCGTCGGTAAAGAGGCTGGGAGCCAAGCCCGGGCTTGAATAAAGACTCTTTTGTTTTTTACATCGGAAGTGGCTCCCTGGTGGTTGAATTTGGGGACCCCGAAATCTGGGCATAACATTGTAACAGAAAAGTCATACATCCTTAGGCTTTAAAATACTCACATACATGCTCCCTGACTTGGTCCTCTCAACAGTCAGAAATGGGTAGAGTGGGAAGTGAACTCAGAGGTACCATGCTGCACAGACCTTGTGTTGCTACAGCTGATTAAGCAGTTTGTGACCACTGGGTGTAAACACAGTTTGTCGTGCAAGATAGATGATTCTAACCCACAGCTCCATAAGCCCAACTTTGCCATTCTCTGTGTGTTTTTTTTTTCTTTTCAATAGCAAGTCAACAATAGTTCAAACACTACAGTATTATTTGTTTGTTTATTTATTCATTTTTAGCTGTTAGATCCAACCGATGAATTCTGGAGAGTTGTAGGAGACAAGATTAATGCACAGAAATGAGTGTTTTTTCTTTACACTAACAACACATTTTTTTAGCCATCTTGACCAGAAGTTTTCCTTTTTAATTTATTATTGTTACTTAATTTTAGTTTTTATTCTAATTTATTGGAGAACTTTGAAAAAACTTCATCTATAATAAGAATATTAATAGTGACCAAAAACTCAAAATTGTCTTCTTAAAGAAAATTGTCATAGTTTTAAAAATCCATGATGGAGAAACAAAGATGAAGGCATAAGTAAACATCTAAACTGCTGCCTTGCACAACAATTTCAAAACTACAACTAAAAGACAAAACGGATACCACCCAGAACCACAAGAAGGTTGGCTGAGTGGAAATTCTACAACTAGAAGGAAAGAGAAAAGCACACTGAGACTCAGAGGAGCAGCAGGAGGCAGAGGTACTGAGATGCGTGTGCGGAGAGGACTGGCAACTGAGTGCATGGCTGGCTTTCTCAAGCGGAAGGGAGACAAAAAGCTCCTGACTGCGCTCAACTCCAGTTCCGGGCGAGACTCTGGGGACCCAGACTCACTCGAGGAGTAACTGGACTGTCTGGCAGTGGGCAGAACTCGAGGGCGGCTTTTTCTCAGAGGTGCTTGTAGCCATTACTATGGGACACTGAGACACAGGGGCCACTTAGGGCAGGGCTAAAGGGAAACCAATGCTGTCTGCTCTACCTTGAGACTCTGCCCCATCCAAGCTGAGCACAGAGGCTTTTGCAGGTCTTGTCTCATAACGGTGTCTCCAGCACAGAAGTTCTCCCAGTGTAGACACAGCTGATCCTCACAGCCAATTGGCCTGGAGGTCAATTCCTCCCAGTGATACCAACAACAATCAAGACTTAACTACAACAAGACTGTGCACACAGCCCACAAAGGGGTGCACCAAGAGTGTCCACCTCAGGTAACTGGGGAGGCTGAGCCACTGAGCCTTATAGGACACCTTACACACAAAGCCATTCTATCAACTCAGGGAAGCAGCCAAAATGCGGAGACAAAGAAACATCACAAATGAAAGAAATGGAGGGAAGCAAAAGACTGGATATAGAGTTCAAAATCACAGTTATAAGGTTTTTCAAGAATTTTCTAGAAAAGGCTGGTAAATTTAGTGAGACCCTCGAGGATATGAAAAAGGACCAACTAGAAATTAAGCATATACTGACAAATAAAAAATATTATACAGAGATCTAACAGCAGACTAGAGGATCGCAAGACTCAAGCCAAAGATTTGAATTACAAAGAAGCAAAAAAAAAAACTCAACTGGAAAAGCAAAAAGAAAAAAGAATCCAAAAATATGAAAATAGTATAAAGAGCCTCTGGGACAACTTCAAGCGTACCAACATCTGAATTATGGGTGTGCCAGAAGAAGAGAGAGAGCAAGATACTGAAAACCTATTTGAAGAATTAATGACTGAAAACTTCCCTCACCTGGTGAAAGAAATAGACTTACAAGTCCAGGAAGTGCAGAGAACCCCAAACAAAAGGAATCCAAAGAGGACCACACCAAGACACATCATAATTAAAATGCCAAGAGCAAAAGACAAAGAGAGAATATTAAAAACAGCAAGAGAAAGACAATTAGTTGCCTATAAGGGAGCACCCATAGGACAGTCAGCTGATTTCTCAACAGAAACTATGCAGGCCAGATGGGAGTGGTAAGAAATATTTAAAGTAATGAATAGCAAGAACCTACAGCCAAGATTACTCTACCCAGCTTACCTATCATTCAAAATTGAAGGTCAGATAAAGAGCTTCACAGATAAGAAAAAGCTAAAGGAGTTCATCACTGTCAAACCAGTGTTATATGAAATGCTGAAAGTTATTCTTTAAGAAGAGGAAGAAGAAGAAAAAGGTAAAGATAAAAATTATGAACAACAAATACATATCTATCAACAAGTGAGTCTAAAAATCAAGTAAATAAAAAATCTGATGAACAGAATAAACTGGTGAATATGATAGAATCAGGGGCATAGAAAGGGAGTGGACTGACAATTCTCAGGGAGAAAGGGATGTGGGGGGTGCGGGAAGAGACTGGATAAAAATCGTACACCTATGGATGAGGACAGTGGGGGGGGGGGGGTAAGGGCAGAGGGTGGGATGGGAACCAGGTGGAGAGGAGCTATGGGGGAAAAAAGAGGAACAACTGTAATCTGAACAATAAAGATTTATTAAATTTTAAAAAATAAAAAAATAAAAGTCCATGACAATACCTTGTCTATATGTATAAAGCCTAAGCAACCACCTGACCAGTGACTGGCCGACTGCCAACTGGCCAGTAGCTATGATGCGCATTGACCACCAGGGGGCAGACGCTCAATGTAGGAGTGGAAACCGCAGGCATGGAAACATTGAACAGACTGATGAATCTCAGAGGTAATGGGACAGAGGGAGGGCGGGAAGAGATTAACCAAAGAACTTATATGTATACTAGAGGCCTGGTGCACGGATTAATGCACCGGTGGGGTCCCTCAGGCTGGCCTGTGGCGATCAGGCCAAAACCAGCTCTCTGACATCCCCAGGGTTCCCAAATTGCAAGAGGGTGCAGGCCAGGCTGAGGGACCCCACTGGTGCATGAATCCATACACTGAGCCTCTAGTCTATATAATCTATATATCCTATATAATCTATAAAATAAAAGCATAATATACTAATTAGACCAGATGTCCTTCTGGACATCCTTCCTTCCAGACAAAGCTGCAGTGGGCAGGGGCCACTGTAGTGGTGGCAGAGACCTCCAGCCGTGGCTCACTATTCTAGTAGTGATTATAATAGGAAAGTCATTGTCAACAGATATTAATAAAATTAAAGTTTGGAAAGATTTTTGGACTCTATTCTATCCCTCAAATAGGGATGAACTGAAAAAATAATAATTTTATTATTATTTTTGTTTATGTATAGAATATTTTTTACAATCAATTTTATGTATACGCAATTTGCTAAGGTACATCAGAAGAGATTAGTTCATTAAATATAATTACATTCATATAATCATTATTTCTATGTTATTTAATGTATACATGGGAATAAAAAGAAAAGAAATTTCACATTGACTGATTTTCTAAAACAAAGTTTTAAACAACAATCATATGCCAGTAAACAGACCATAAAACAATAATCTTCTGTTTTATGGTATTAGTTTTTGTTATTCGCAGAATAGGAACATTTCAAAACTAGAAGTTAATTGGAAGTAAGTGGCCTATTTTGGAATTTAATCACATTAAATATTTCCTTCTAGATTCCATAGATTTATTTATTCGTTTGTTTATTTGTTTACACTCCAAATGTACTTCATCCAAGGCCTTGTGGTTCTTCCTGGCTATTAAGACCTTTTCCTTAGAATCAGTGACTGTTTTATGCATCTCCCTCCACATCTGTGGCTCTGCCTCTCACATTTCTCCCCTTCTTGTTATAGTGATGCCAGTAGAGCACACTGAATCACTGCCAGTTTCTGAGGGCTGTATTGTTATTGGTATTATATTGGTTTCCCACTCTGTGTGTGTAGGTGGTCTGACATAACACTTTCAGGTTCTTCTATTGGAATAGAAATATTTCCAGAAAAGTCACTTTCCTTCCAACAGATTAGTTGAAAAAAAAAAAAGTAAGTGGCCTGTTTATAGAGATTAATTTTGCAAAAGAATTGTGCTCTTGAACTTAAAGGAACCAACTGACAAAGTCAAAATGAATAATGAAGCCAAAGGCTTTTCTCTAACACTAAGATTGTTGGTCTGAGTATGAAGGTGGCAATTAAAAAATTCCTCAGAGTTTTATAGTTATAGTTTTTAGGGTTCATTATTTCTGACCACTTAAAGCTTCTAGGTAAATTGATAACCATTTTTTATGGAAAAGTGCATTGAGGATCAAAGTGCCTTGATTGAAGACGTTTGACAACATTTTTTCCACATTTATTTACACTTATATAAATTGCAAAGTGATGTACTGGCATGCTTACATTTTGTTTGCATTATTACTGTGTTATAGTATTAATTGCTATTCATTTGTTGTGAGCTTTAACGTAAGAGTTTATCAGACTATTTCTTTTGTAGATTTGTTATGTTTCTATTTCTTATACTACATAGAAAGTTTAGCCTTTGGAGGGGGTTTATTCCTAGAATTTCAAACTATAATTATCAATGTTCATGACTCTAAGATGCAATAAATAATGATTTTGGGGTGGGATGCTGTTAGTATTTATCACAAACCTCTAAATTCTACAAAGAAAATTCTCCATTATCTTTTATAGACTACCATCAAAAGCATATGTATTCTCATGACATGGGTAATTTTTAAATTATGTGGCTAAATGATTGAATATAATTTCACCTAATAATATGCATTCATCAGTATTTTTCTCCATTAAATCTAAAAGAAAGGGGATTTATGTTTCCGGTTTTATTTATTTATTATTTATTTATTTGGTAACTCTCTACATTCTGGCTTCCTCAGGACATATCTGCATAGGCATGCTAGTCCTCTTAACTTTTCTTGTCTTTTTCTTTCTTTTCTCTCTTTCCCTGTTTTTAATATTAAAGAGTAGGAGCATAATAGAGTTTGAAGGTGAGCAGAAATTATTTTAATTAAAAAAAAACAAACAGAAAAGAAGTATCTGTGCCGTAATAGAGATGGTCATTTTGGGGAAGAGCCAAAGGATGGCCTTTCAACCACATCACAATGTTAAACGTTTACTTAACTTTTTATTCCTCATCTGTTCACATCACACTGATCCCATCTCTTACTCATAAAAATTCTAATATTTTATATTTTAGTATCTTTTGCTACATATGCTTAAAAACATCATGGAATAAAGATAAATATTTTGTGAAATAAACCTTTTCTGGGGCAAGTTTTTAGAGCATGTGAATAGAAATGCTAGCTACTAGAAACTAAGTAGGGTCAACTATGTAAATAAATTATTTGTTACTCTATTTTAAGGAATAACAGTATACCACTTATCCATTTAATAATTACAGGAAGTCAAAATAAATTTTGATCTTACTCTGTAGTAAACTAAGAAAATAAAAATAAAAGCACAAAAAGTGTAAAATCGTTTGGAGAGTTGTGAGGCGGGAGGCCTACAACACTGAAAAGTGTTTTTAAACCATATATGATGAATGAATATTACCTTGTCTACTGGAAAAAAATATCTAACAAGTTCTCCATTTTTAAAATTAGTTAAAATAAGGAACCTCATAATGGCATGTGGACCTGTGCTTTGATACCTTATGGTAGAGGTGACATTGATGAATGTGTCCATGGACGAGTGATTCTGAACTGTAGCATCTCATGACCTGCAGGTGTTCCCACTGCCTTCCCCTGCTTGCGGTTGTAATGGCCGTTTGCGGTTTGTCTGTGAATTACACATCTTTGCTAAAAGTGAATCTTACTCCTTTCACATGCCCTGCTCTGTGCCAGCGTGATCTCCTGGAGCAGCCGTGGGTAGTTGTCTTCCCTTTGACATTGTGGTCCAGGGCATCTAGATAAATTCCTTTTCTCACTTCACCTCCTCAGTCTTTCACTGCCCTATTTCATATGTTTAAAGTTACTTCATTTTCTGATGGTTGTCTCACTTACTCGCATGTCAGTTGAAGGGGAACTGAGTCCTGATTTCCTTGAAAAATCATATAAATATGTTTCAGCAAACCATATTTTTGTGATCAGATTCCATTTTTGATTTTAGGAAATTTTAGCTTAATAAATGTGCATGGGAATTCTTGAAATAGCAAAATACTTGGAAATCTCTGTCTCTGTAGACATTTAATTAGACCTAGATTTGGAACTGATTTGGAAATCACCTATAGTTTCTGTAGCTCATATGTCAATCTGATCAATATCAAATGTTGAATATAATTTCATTTTATTAAAGATGAATTGAAGTCACTATATCTGTATCTCTCTCTCTCTCTCTCTCTCTCTCTCTCTCTCTCTCTATATATATATATATATATATATATATATATATATATCCTATATAATAAAGAGGCAATATGCAAATTGACCATCACACCCTCACAAGATGGCTGCATACAACCAGGACAGCAGGGGATTAGTGAGGGACAACCAAATGACTGAACAGCAGGATGCATGGGGTCGCCAGGCCAGTGGGGGGGGGCCATGAAGGGTGACCAGGCTGGCAGGGGGGGCAGTTGGGGGCAACCAGGTCAGCAGGGAGGGCAGTTATGGGCAACAGGCTGGCAGAGGGGGGCAGTAAGAGGTGACCAGGCCAGTGGGGGTTAGTTAGGGGTGACCAGGCCAATGGGGGCCAGTTGGGGGCGATTAGGCTGGTGGGGGGAGATCAGGATGAGGGATGACTAGACCAGCAGGGTGGGGGGAGAATAAGGGGTGACCAGGCCGGTTGGGGGGGGCAGTTGGGGGCGACCTGGCTGGCAGCGGGGGGCAGTTAGGGGCGATCAGGCCGGCACACAGAGGCATTGAGGGGCGATCAGGCTGTAAGGGGGGGTCAGTGAGGGGTGACCAGGAAGGCAGGCAGGTGAGCAATTAGGAGCCAGTGGTCCAGGATTATGAGAGGGACGTCCGACTGCCGATTTAGGCCTATCCTGCCAGTAGTCAGACATCCCCCGAGGGGTCCCAGATGGAGAGGGTGCAGGCTGGGCTGAGAGGACCCCTCCGCCCCACCACCCTTCTAGAATTTCATGCACTGGGCCTTTAGTAGATATATATATTTTTAAAAAAATATGGTTAAGCTTAGCCTTTATTATTAAGTACAATATCACTTTTCATCCAACTATAAGTTTATGTCATACTAAGAAACTATCTGGAGTCTGCCTAATCGGAATGGTGTTTAAACATTATTGTTTATTAATTTTTGTATCCTCACCTGAGGATATGTTTATGGATTTTAGAGAGAGCAGGAGGGAGAAGAAGAGAGAAAAAGAGAAAGAGAAACCATCTATGTGAGCAAGAAACATCCATCAGTTGTCTCTTGTACATGCCCCGACTGGGGATCAAACTGGCAACTTAGGTATATGCCCTTTGGAATCAAACCTGACACCTCGTGGTGTACATGATGATGCTCCATCCAACTCAACGACCTGGTCAAGGCAAAACATTATTGCTTACTTTTGAAGCTATCTTTCTTGAGCTGTATTTTCACAGTTGCAAATTTTAAAGTTATTTTAGAGATAGTATCACTTTGTTAACGTGCTTAAAATAAATTTGCTTATTATGTTCAATTTTCTAAAGTTAGGCAGTAACAAGCTGATAGGGAATGTAAAATTATTTTTTATGAAGAAACTTAACTTTTAAAAAAGATGTGATTATGTTATTCATGTTGAATTATTGATAATTTCTGGAAAAGAAGCTTTTTAAGTGTTATACATTTTATATAAATTCATTTATTCTCAACCTGCAACCTTACATTTTAACATATACTAGAGGTCCAATGAACAGAATTCGTGCAAGAGTAGGCCTTCCTTCCTCCAGCTGCCAGCACCGGCTTCCCTCTGGCACCCAGGACCCAGGCTTCCCTTACAGCCCCCTGCTTCGTCTGGAAGGTCGTTAGGAAAGGACGTCCGGTCTAATTAGCATATTATGCTTTTATTATTATAGAGACTATGTAAAATAATTATGTAAGGTGAGTACCTAAAATTTATTTTGAGTATTTCATGTTCAGCTCCACTAATTATGGACTGTTGTCTACTGGTGTTGATCTTGAAAGCTGTAGATACCAGGTACAAGTGGAAGTTTGAAACGAAGCTAACTTTGATAAATTTGTGGAAGAGAATAGGCTTCAACTAAAGAACTCTGCATGCTTGATTACAATGCTGAACACTCTAGGCTTAGCTGCTGACTAGGAGGGGATCAACTGGCATTTGTGTGCTGAGGGGTGAGGAGGTCATGGTTGTTTTTAGACTTTAAAATAACTGGTTAAAGGTTCTTCTCACACGTATTTATCCATTCCAGGCATATTTGTGTGCTTATTATGTACTAGATCTATTGCTGAATTAGAAAGGTACAGAATTTGCCTTCCAGAGTTTATAGTCTACTGGAAGAATTAGACAAAGAAGCAGAACAGATCATACATTAAATAATGATAAGGTGAGTTGACTGCCATGAAGAGAGGACAGAGCTATCTTGACTGAGGGACAAGAGTCAGTGGCAGAAGAAAAGGCAGGTGGATGGGTGGATTATGTGGCTGGATCACAGACAGGGAGGAGGGCAAAGATGAATTTAGAGAGGAAGGCCAGAGACCGGTGGTAAACATATATACCTGGGGGAAAAAAAGATTTTAAAAAACAAATAAATTCAATAATTTACTCAGCTCATTTTCTGAATGGAGAAACATTTTTATATCTCACTAGCTTATGTGCCATAACAAAATAAAAGGAAACTGTTTAAATCCCTTCAGAAGTCACGCTTTTACACGAAGACACTAAATGAAGAAAATGAGCCTTTTCCACAAATGCACCCCCTACAAGTTAAGTGCACGGAAGAGTCACCGTCTGTTTAAAGAAACATTTCCCACTAAAAGATTGCTTCCCCATAAGAAGCATCACTGCAAGGCATTTCCTTTACTATTCTTAGTCGTCACTTTCTTTAAAAGTCTTTAAGTTAAAATCCAAAATCCCTTGACACTCAAAGCAGCAGAGATGGGAAGGGAATCCATGTGTGAGACACACACACACACACACACACACACACACACACACACACACACACACACACACACACACACACGTTCTTCCCAGATCTGTGAGAAGAAGATGAGGCAACATGTGACATGAATGAAAATGCTTGTCAGTGGATCCCGGGCAGAGGGCAGTCTCTAAGACCCAGCAGCGCAGTGTTGGTCTGGAGAGGAGATGTAGCTTTGACAGCGGAGAGCCATCCCCTTGGTGCTGGCTGTGGGGAGACAGAAGTGAAGTCAGTCACCTGGTGGCCAAGGCCAGTAAAACAGCAAAGCGGGGAGGACAATTTCCCTCTCCCTCTCTGGCTTCCTCTGTCTCCCCCTTTCCTCTCCTCCTCGGGAGCCACCTCCTAGTCTCCCAACTCTTAGAGCGTAACCTTCAGAGGAGAACATCCCCTCCAGACTTTACGATCGTTTCCCCGCCGCCGAGGGAACACCTCTGGGCTGCAAAGCGTTTCCGAGGTCTGCGCCGGACTTCTTCGGGGATTCGGTTACGGCGCCAGGGAGCCAGGGCAATCGGTGGCTGCTCAAGCTCGGGACTGCCCGGGTGAGGAATCAGCTGCCGGAGGAAGCCTGGCGGAGCGAGCGAGGGAGCCTCTCCTCCCAGACTCTTCCCTTCACTTTAAACACATTTGCTTGAAATTTGCCGCAGGATGCTGTCCAGGGAAGCGGCTCTTTTTCCTGGGATGCAGCAGCAGCCCGCTGGCTTCTAAGCCGATTGCAGGAGAGGAAATCATCTCCGACCAGAGTGGGGGTCTCCCCCTTGCTGGGTCCCCCTGAGCCGGCGGGCGCCGTGGTCAAGATCCCCTGTCCCCGAGATCGCGGAGGAAGTAAAACAAAGTGTATTCTAATTATTATTTATTTATCTTTTTGATTATTATCATCATCATTATTTTGAACCGGTGGCGGCGGCGCGATCACGGAGAATGAGACTGAGAGAGGCGGCCAGGGCTTGGAGGAGTTTAGGCTGGAAACTGAAAGACTAGATCGCTTCTGGGTCCCACTTGCCGGGTTCCTCCCTACTTCCTTTCGTTCCGCTCCATGGACAGAGCCGCAAACCTGGACATTGAGGAGCTCAAGGTACGTGGTCCGCGGGGCGGGCGGCGGGCGGCGGGCGGCGGGCGGGCGTCCTTCCCTTTGGCGCCCCCGGCTCGGCTCTCTCGCTCTCCTCTGCCTCCCGCCGCTGCCTCTGCCTCCCGCCGCTGCTAGAATAGTTGGTGGCCCCTCGGGACGGCGGCGAGTGGGCTTTGGGGGTGAGGCTTCCCGGAGTGGAGCGCGTGCGCCCCTTGGAGAGGCGCCGCCGAGGAGGGCGCGGAGGGGCCGAGGACGCAGAGGGCGGATTTCTGGGGCTCGGCTTGTCTCTGGGGCTGGGCTTCCCTCGCTGCCGGCTCCCCCTGACAGCAGTCGCCCTGTCCCCCCTCGGGCTCGGCTGCAGCGGCACTTGGGGGGCAAGACCAGCACCCAGTACTGGCGATCGCCCGGGGAGGCTGCGGGGGGGGGGGGGCAGCGCGGTCCCTGCCCGCTGGCTGCCCAGCGAAGTTACCCGAGCTGCGGCCACTTTGCCTCCGCTCCCAGCTCCCGGCCCCTCTGCCCCCGCCCGCGCGGCGACAAGCCTATTTCTGCTGGTGGATCCGCGCCTCTCAATGAGACCCTTCTCCCCACAGTTGCATTGCCCCGGGCGGGCGCGAACTCCTGTCCACTGGGGGGTGGGGGAGGGTGGGAGACCAGCAGCAAGTGGGGGGCTGGAGAGGTTCCCCCTCTCTTCCCCTCCCGCTCACCCAGCGACGCCAGCACCGCAGATGCGCCTGCTCCTACAGCCCCCGGCTCTGGAGCGGGGCTGGGAAGCGCGGTGGGGGGACCGGAGGCTAGAGCTGGGCTGGGCTGCAGGCTGGGGAGGTCACCTGAAGAGGCTCCCGGTGTCCCTTCCCCGCTGCCGCCCGCCCTGGGAACGCACTGTCCCGCACCCGCTCTGAGCCCCCCGCCTGGCCGCCGGTACCCCCAGGGCGCCCTCTCGCTCCCCAGTCCCTGCTGGGCTGTGAGGGGCTGGCCGGCAGGAGTGTCGGGCTGACAGTTTACCCCTCTGCCCATGGGCACTGCTGCCTGTAGTGCTGGTTTTAAAAAAAAAAAACTAACTAAAAAAAAACCACCTAAAATTAAAAAAAGAAATCAACAAGCCACAAAAAAATTTAAATGTCCCGCTCACTAGAAATGAAAAAGCTGGAAAGGGAAGGTCCTTTCTTTTTATTCTTCACCCTTCCTATCGCTAGGCATGTTTTACCCTCTACTCTGTTGCTTAAAGGGGTTATTTACTTTGACTTGTACTAGAGACTCAGTTCAGATGGTCTTTGTTCAGGTGAGGGTTTCAGTCACTCCTGCCCACTGGGCAAACTTGAGCGGTAGAGGTTTCCCCAGGATATGTCAGAGGAATGCATGTGCCCAGGAAGCGGGGAGGGTTGGAGAAATCCCCTGTAGGGGGCAGAGCGCCAGCCCAGGAGCCTGCCTCTCCTGGTGCTCTAACTGCCTGAAGGAAGCAGGGACAGAGACAGGTGGGCTGATGTAGATGAAGGTGGGGTGGGGAAGCTTGATCAGCACTTACACACCACTTCAGTTAAGATTCTGCCTTGGTTGGGAAAAGAGAAGTAAGGATGAGGCATTATTTGCTGCTCCGGTTAAAGTTGGGGAACAACAAGTTTGTGTTATGGCCAAGGTCATAGTCAGTAGACCTTGGCTGGCCTGGAATAGAGATCTCCTATCATCTCTGTAGTACACTGAGATTGGACTCAGGCATTTGTGTTTGAAAGGGTCCCTTGCTGCCTTTTCCCAAGCATCCCGGTCACTGGCTAGGTTCTATTTGAGATGCCAAGAACCCAGGAATGCCTTCCGTGACGTGTATGTCATGCAGAGACAAAGTCTCCAGATTTTTATTATTTTTGTTATATGTAGAGGTATGGCACAGAGGAAAGTTTTTGCTTATGAGAAATGGAAAAGTGACTAAGGGTGATCATTTCCCCTGATAGCTCATTCGTTTCCTACTCGGTTAGTCCCCACTGAACCCTGGAACCACGTAAAGTGTTTAAATCCGCAAAAGAGCAAACCCACTGTGGAAACTTCTGTCTACTTTAGTAGAAGATCCCAGCTTAACCTCGAAACTACGTATCAGTGCAGACTCTCACAGCCAGGGCGTGCTACACTTTGTGCAGGAGTAGCAAAGGGCCGAGACGGAAAGGGCTTGGGAGTGAAGGAGTGTATTGGCAATGACCGACTGGGAAGAAATGAAGGCTGTTAGAGGCGAAGATCTATTGAGCTGGCTGAAAAACTATGTCAGGGACAAGCCACTGTTGAGAGTCAAAACTGGCAAGAAAGGAAAAGCAGTCAGGCTTTATTTAAAAAGAGAGAGAGCGAGAGAGAGACCTTCCAGTTTGTGAAATACATTTGTGTGGTCAGGTTCGTCTGCACTTCCGGAACACAGGGCTTTGAAACTTACTCTGGACTATGCACGCTTTGTAGAGGTGGGCGCACTCCGTGTGGAATGCGTTGTCTGGGTTTCCTCTTACCAGCAGAATCCACTGGCTTGGGTTTTGTAGACAGTTCTCCTTGAAGTTATTTCCTGGTGGCTTCTTGCTGAAGAGACCCTCATGGTGGTCAGTGGATTGGGCCGGGGGGAGAAGAAAGCTGGGCTACTTATTTTTGACATTATTTACTTGTTGACTTTTCTTCCTGTGATCCAAGGATGCTTACATTAGGACACATCCACATAAGAACTTTTTCATGTAAAGAGCATGAAAATAAAATATTCACTGGGGTCTGAGAACTAAATAAATGTACATAATAATACCACTTGGCTTAGTTTGAGATCATTCCGATTATTAGGTAAAGCTGCTTACCTTAGGTCTTAGGAAAGAAGTATTCAGCCAATTCTTTATATTTTTGGTAAATTATTTTCTCTTTAGCAGATTTTAACAGAAGTATATATGTTGCTACGCTGTATGTGTGGATATTGATTTTTTGAAATATTGTGTTCACTAAATAGTGCTGTCTTTTGCGAGTTTTTAAACTAAAAATAAGCTTCAATAATGAAGGGTTAAGCCGTTGCTGTCCTTACCATGAAACCAAATATACTATGCTTATTAAAACATTTACGGGTGGAAAATGAAAATATAGTGATGTGTAGAAGACTTGCTAATGAAGGTACACCTGTTTCATCTTCTCTGCTGATGAAACCGATCAGTGTTGAAAAGGGAGAGTTCTCATCCTAAGAAGTTCAGTCTGTTCTTTTCCCTTTGATCTCTCTCTCTCTCTCTCTCTCCAATAAATGTATATGCTTTATTCTGGATTTTGCCCTGGTGTTTGTTTTAAAGAAGAAACAACATCAAACAACCCAAAATGTGGGTTATTGCTTTGGAAATGCGGGTGTTAATGAATATTGACTTTAGAGAAAACAGACTTTACCCTGGAATATCTCTGAGTTATTGAGCACTTTTAGGGGTTGATATTTTAAATAATTACTTGAGCTTTTTTTTTTTTCTTTTTTCTTTTGCTGTGTAATTGCCCTCATTTAAACAACATATGTTATGCCCTGGAACATAGAATGCTGCTAATGTTCAGAGCTAATACTTGTAAATTTGCTTTTTGTCGCATTTATTTATGAGAAAGTAGGCTGAGTAAATGGTTATACTTAAATAATACACATAACTCCAGTGAGTCCTTTACCGAACTTTTGAAATACGAGTTTTAACTTACTTCTATTAACTTGGAAATCAAGAAATTATGCTTTCAGATGCTAAGCACTATTTATAGGTAATTATAATTTGCTTGTAATTTGCTGAGAGATAAAAAAACATAAAACAAAAAAGTGGTATAGCATAATTTTTGCAGTCTTATTTGATCCCAGCTTTCATTTATTATTTGTCAGGATTGTTACCTATTAATAGGATCCCTGGCTAGAAGTTTAAAAAATGAAATGTTTTCATTACTTGCAGAACCTAAACAATATGATTCTGAAAAGTCTTCTTAGTTATCATTTTCAAAGGTGCAAAAATTATAAACTACATAGTTAATCCTGAGAGGCACAAGACAACTTTTCAATAAATATAATTGTACTTGTTAGAGTTAATTAAATGTAGTTCAGTCACTGTTGCTTAATTTTATCTCTTTAATTTAAATAAAATTTCATCTCTTTAATTTAAATAAAATTTCATCGATAAAGAATTGGAAACATGGCCTAGATAGTGAGGTAAAAGCTGCCCTGAGTAACACAATTAGGTCATTAAGAAAGTATTGCATGGGCAAGAAATAATCTAGTGAAAATAAAATCGCACAGGTCTCTAAACAAGTGGTTGGTTCAAAACTGCTGAGGCCTTAAACTAAAGCTTGTAGTACATTCATCTACAATTTTAATCAGGTAAGAGAGTTGGTGCCTAGAAGAATTCTAAAAATGTTTTTTGTTTTGTCACTAAGACTCTCAGCCCAGGAAAGTCAGGCTTACTGCAGTGTAGGAGGCTTTGTGATGAGTATAAGTAGGTGGTATTTTTGTTAGTCATTCCATAGTGAGAAATAGTGCTCTCTAACAAATGTCATATTTTTAGCAATCTGCCTTTTATATTCATTTCATGGCTTAGAACAGGGAAATGTGTTTGCGAATACTGAATTATTTGACCTCTTTCACGTCTAGAGGCATTATAACTTCTCCCCATCCGGGCCCAGTTCCAAGTCTCTTTTGGACACAGCAACCAGTCAAGAAGATGTAGCCACATTTAACCTGGTTTCTTTATATTCAAAATATGGGTTTGTTTTACTATAGTTGAAATACATTGCAAGTAGCAGTAGTGAAACATTCTTTTTTTTTTTTTTTTTAATATGGTTAGGAGCAATGAGTGAACATTTTTTATATGAGTAGTAAAAGAATTAAGAAAAATACTTTTGAGGGAAGTTGTGCAAATGACTATTTTAGAAATCTTTAGTGTCCTTCTGTCATCATTAAATATATATTCCAGTCTCTACACTGGCTATTATAGCATTGCTGATCTCTGGACTTTACCAGTTGAAAATACATCAAATTTTGAAGGTTCATTTAAAAAGGATATTTTAAGATTTATGGACTCAAAATCACAGCTATACAAGTGGCTTAATGCTGTAAGACAATAATAAATCAGCATGTGTCTTTAGAGACATTCCTTTTTATAGGATATTTAGTGTTTCCCCTACCGTATTGGAATTTCAGCTAAAATATAATTTGGCAGAGCTTACAACTCTAAGTTACTAAGGAAAATGACCATGTACTTTTGTCAAATCTCTGCGAAGTTTTTGAATAATACATTTAAATGGGTCAGCTGTATCAATGAATAAAAGTTTGTGTCAAAATAAAAGCTTGTAAATTTAATTGTTGAGAATTGTGCTTGATTTGTGATAAAAGTCTTAGCTTCTAACCTCTATGTGACTAAAAAGTAAGCTCCTTCATTTAATGTAAGTGTAGATTTTGACATACTGACATCTAAGTTTTTCTTTATTGTCTTCCTTTCCTTGACAAATGGTTAGAAGCAGGAGGTGGTCTTATAACCTAATAAAACTTACTACAGACTTCTAGACTAACCACAGAATGAGCAAATTCATGCATCACTCTCCACCCCTTCAAGAGAAGTGCAGACTTGCATCCTAAATATTAAAAATCACACCCTGTCTTGAGAACTTTCTTGATGCTCCTAAACAATGTTTTTGTAGCTTGACTCAGAAAAAACATTGTAAGCCCTTGTCACATTGTGGAGCATTTACATGGCTTTGTTGGTATTAAATAGGTTATCCAGAGTGCTGTATGCCAAGGTGACATCAGGCTCCTTTAAAAAGAAGGGCTTTCATTATCCAGCCAGAAAGGCTTCAATTGCCATGGTGATCTCCATCTGTGAAACAAGAGCTCAAGCTTCAGCCTTAGATAGTCATGGAAACGATCCCCCCACACCACAATGAAGTTCAGCAGAAGTCAGGGGTCACAGGCACCCCAAAGGACCAAAGCTCTCACCCCAAATCTAACAGCTTGTAACCTTTAAGACGATTGATTTGTGTGGTGGAAGGGGCACTGGTCGGGTTGAAGTACAAACCCCGGCTTTGCTGCCAATCAGAGGTGACACCTTGGGCATGCGTTACAACCCTTCTTTGCCTTTGGTTTCTCAGAAGACAGTGGTACTGCAGGGTGGGAATTGAATTTGACTAGTAGGTTTTGTTGTAATCATTTTTAGCCACCACAGGTGAAGAACTTGTTCAAAAAATGTTTTCTAAACAACCACAATGATCTGAAACCAATCAAAGGGGAACAGTTCTGTTTGGGGCAAAAGAAGTCAGGGAGGTCTATCCAGTCTACTTCCCCTTGACCCCTGTAGTTGACCCCAGGAAGCTGCCGAGAACGGTAAGAGGGAAGAACATGAGTAAACACGGCAGGGTTTTTTGATCTCGAGCTTCCAGGTCTGAGAGTCTAGGGTTCTAAGTACTTCTTTGAGAATGACTGCTTTTGTGCCCTTCTGGTAGAAAATCAGTTTCAGATTGATAAAGTTCAAATAGCTCTTTTGATTTCCCAAACATTGCCTTGTTTAAACATCATAATAGTTTTATCTGATGACCCATTATGTTCTCGCTTTATGAGTACCAAAATGGAGACCAGGAAAAATCAAGTGAAATGTCTAGGCTCACAAGGTTGGTAAACAATGGACTAAGAACATAAATCTATGCTTTCTATTTCCAAATACTGTGTTCTATGCAGTATACAGGCCAGGGCACCAGGAAGTTCATAGAGCTTCTGATGGTAGATATTTCAAAGAAACCTAAAGGCATTTGAGCTATAGTCATAGCACTTAGTCTTGTCACAGAATAATTGTTTACACTCCACCTTTTTTATAACTAAGATGTTCATTCCTAATCAGTTATTTTGGGCTAAATTACTACTGGTTGATATTTGTAAATAAAACCCAAGAGAAAGTAAGAGATAAATCATGAATTTAGGCCATTGGATAACCTCCTCCCAATCTTTTAAAATAAACACTATGTATTTTGTCTAACTCTACTTGTTTTCCTCATTATTCTGCCTCTCAGATCACTGCAAATAATTTTGATTTTGTTGGGACCATAAATTAGATTTAACCTCCAAGCTGGCTTTGATGATCAGCAAAGAGTACATTAAGTATTAGTCTTAAAATTAAGAAAAAAAGAAGTTCTGAGTGCTTGTATTTACACTAAATTTATTAAATGCTTAGCTTATATGATATCCCTCAAGTCTGGAAATAAATAACATGATTTAATCCATAATAAAACTAAAATTCTCAATGACAGCTTTTTAATCTTAACAGAATTAAATGTGATTATAACATAAATTTAGTTTTGAATCTTGATGTAATTTTTATGTCATATCCATATGTTATTTATACTAAGAATTACAAATCACGATATACGGATAACTTAATACTATTTGGAGAGACATTTCTCTTCTATTCATAAGAGGTTAAATATGAAGAATACATTTTTTGAGGAATGCTTTTCAAAACCTTTGCAAGTCTCAACATTTAAGAGTCTAACTAAATGGTATGATTTATCCGATAACACATCTTTTCTCCCTAAGAACTGTCACCTTCTTACATCTCTTCCCTTTGATCCTCAGAACTAAGTTTTGGCATTTTCCTAGCGGACTGCCAAAGAAACACAGTTTCTATCCTTCACCACAGTGACTGCTTATGTGACATGGAGAAGAGAATATAATCAAGCTGATTTGAGCTTTGGCATCTGGGTGATGGATCAGGTTGATGTAAACTGCTAGTGCTTTCATAAGCACATCTGCTTTGTCAGGGTATCAGCTGAGTTATTAATGGCTGTGAATCTTAAACATTCTGGTTATTCCTAAATAGTTAAAAATGCAAACCTTAAAGCCATAAGAGCCCAGAGCCTCCTATATTCTTCTTTTCTGGAGGCATGTAATGCTTTAATTACTAACTCCCACATTGCCATCATCTAACTTCTTTTCACATTTGGGTTTTAAACTTCCATCATTTTTTATGGACTGGCTAGAAAAACACATATTATATACCTAAGATAAAAGAGCCTTTGATTATTTCTTGGGTAGAAACAACCAATTCAGCTGCCATGAGCTAGAAATGTTTTTGTGAAATATGATATAATAAATCAATGTCACGAACGGGAAAATGATGTTATCTTTGCGATTTCACACATCTGTATCTTCTCAGAGTATATGGGGCTTTTAAAAATCCAAATCAGCAGGACAAGCTCACTAATTCAAGAAAAGAAATTGCTCACTTAAGACTTACTGGATTATAGTCTGGGTTTCTACCTTCCGCTCAACATGAGACTCATGTGGGAGAAATTCTACCTAGTCTGAGTACCAGAATTAGTTATACTTCTCAGAAACTGGTTTGGTAGTTAATCTTATGAGTCCTTTGCATCACAAAGCTGATTGTATTTCCTCCTTTGCCTTAGTTGCTAAAAAGCTTAGAGGCAGATTTGTGGCCCAGCTCTAACAAATATACCTGTGTCTTAACCTATTTCCTAGGCTCAAAATACTCCCCGCCCCCCCCCCCCCCCACTATTCTTAAATACTTTTATAAAGAATTAGTGGTTTTAAGTAGATATATATTTAAATATTATGAAGATTTTTTTTCATAATGTCTCAGTGGCCATGCCTCAATATTTCACATCGCTTCTGAACAGCTTATACCTCTGTGTGCATTGACTTTCATTTGTCAAGGGCTGCCAAGTGCAGGAAGCTTGACATGCTGTGTGTGTGTCTATGATCTGTGCCTGGCTTCCACTGCATATAACAGCTGCATAACCTGTAAACCTTGTGCCACAGAAGGACAACCCTGCCCTCCTGGAGTAAGAGACAGCTCTTTAGCCCTCATGCAATCAGAGCCTTCCCTGGTTCTAAGACAGTCTGTCTTAAATCACTCTTAGTAATCTTACTGTTCTCACATTTGGCCTTTGTGGAGAAGGATCACTGAATTTCTAAATCTCTGCGATTCTGATGCCTATTATTTTGTCTGTTGTGGAGACATTATTTTACAGAAAACTACAATTAAATGAGCTCATTATAATCAGCATTTTCACTTTTTTTCAGATCCAGTTTGTAAAACCAATGGTTTGATCAGTTGATTGCTGGAAGCAGCACAGGCAGTTAGATTTTAAATATTTTATTTCGTCTCATCAAGTTTTTTTAAAGTTCACGCTTGAGTCATGGTTCGAAGAGAAAGCAGTTCCACACACAGCGTTGCGTCTTAATGATAAAGATTCTCATTATTAAAGCATTCATAGGAGAAATTATAAGCATTTTGTAATTATGGATGTGAATATAGAGCTGGATTAGGTTGAACATATTTTTTGGCATGTGGTAAGTGAAATTGAGGATTTTTCATTTGCTTCTGAGTCCAATTACTATACAAACCTTTCATTTTATAAATACTAATATGTTGCTACATATACTAGTATATGAGTATGCATTTCACTTGTTTCCTAAAACAAAAATAGCTCTGAATACATAATAAAAACACAACTGCCATAAAGTATTTATCATTTGCAGCTAGTAATGTTTTTGTGTTTGTTTCAACATGTTTCACATTTATACAGCCCTGAAATAAATTTCAGAAACATTTGGAAACATATTATTTTAACATGCTAAAAATTTAATTCTAAGTGATGGTATGCTACCTCAAACAATTAGTTAATGCTATACTTCAAATTGATTTCGTAGACTTGTACAACTGTGAAATTATTTGTGGAAGTATTCAGAGTGTAATTTTTTGTCTTTTTTTTTTTGTTTCACTGATGTTTAATGAGATGTTCTACCCATTTTATTTTCAACTCCAAGTTGTAGCATGGAACTTGAGTGTTGTCCACATGCACAGAGCAATCAGAATCCCAAAGACTGGAATCGGACTTTTTCCACTGCTGGTTTTCTGCCGAACAGGATTGGAGTGCAGATGAATAAAGGTACATAGGAGAAACGTGAACTAAAATTTGGGGAAGTTAACAGCAGTTGAAAGCTTCATTGAAAAAGAATGACTCCAAGTAAACACAAAAATAAACAGAGTGAATATTATATTCATACCTCAAAGGAACTTCTGACTTAAATAATATTCTGTCCTTCTCGTTGATTTTAAACCAAGTGTCTAAGTTTTACAGGATGAGACCTGTGATTCACTATGGCATTTTGTTTGTTTAGCATGTCACCATTCACTTCGGTTCCCAAGCTGGAGCTCCTGGGATACTCTGCTATTTACCCATTGGCTCATCCTACTCGTCTAATTGATCAGCAACCCCATCATACTTCGGAGTCTGAGTTCTTCCCAACACACCTTTTGTTAAAACCCTAGATCAGTTTCTCATCTTCTCTAAGCTGAATTTTTGTAAAATGCTCTCTTATTTCAAGGAGCATACATTTATTTTAATTTTGTTTGCAGTGATGCTGACCATCTTGTAGTGAATTCTAATGTGATGCTGCAGTTGGGCCCTGCTGAGGGGTGGGGTCAGAATCACTGTGGAGGGATTGACACATTCTCTTTCTAATTTTAAGTCATCTCAGGGTAACTTGGGGAAGAAGGGAAATGGAAGAAAGACGGACTGACTTGGAGATTTTTAGAAATGCTTTAGGTTACCCTAAAAAATGACGGGAAAATGGTTTCTGGAAACTAGACATGGTAGTATTCACTGATTAATTATGACTAAATTGGGGGAAAGGAAACTACAGATTATTTAGCAAAAATAATGATACATTTTAGTTTTCTGAAATCTTTGCATTACACTGTCCCAGGATCCTGAATTATGTTTGACAATTTTCTTAGATGATTTTCTGTATTTTTGACAGTTTGATCAGATTTTTCATAGTCAAAAATATTCTCTGCCTCTGGGAATTTCACAGCTCTGCCTCTGTAAGGCGGCCTAAGGACAGTATGAGAACAGAATGAGAAACCTAACCAGTTAGAGAGCAGGCTTGAAGGGAATCTCAAGAAAGATAGGCCAGGGTGCATGTATTCTGAAATGTGCCTTATAGCTAGTGAGTGGACTTGGTTAGTTCGTGACCTATAAATCTCAGTTCTTGGTTTGATGGCTTTTTAATTATTTTATTCTTGTTATCGTTAGTCTTTCAGTAAAAATTACTTAATCATCAGAGCTTATAGCATGAACTAAGAGTCAGGTAGTGCAGGTATGCATAGATCAAAGTGGGACAGGGGGCACAAAATCTAACTGAAGATGGCTGGTGATAACAATAGCTAGTGATGATCTCTAAGATGCAATTTTCAAGAATGGGGGAGTCTAAGAAACAAGATCTGTTCATGGCTCCTCAAAGGGCATTCTTCCTTTATTGAGAAACCAGACAGCTTCCTGACAAGATCCAACTGGTCTACCTCTTTTTAGCCTATTTGATCAGCAATCTACATTCCACACTTTCAAGATTTCCCTTTTAGAATAAGATAATAAAATGTAGTCCCTCACCTGCATAAAGGTCTTTGTTAACTTCCTGTTGCTTACTTTGTAATCCATACTCTTCAACGTGAGACAACATGATATTGAGATTGCTCAAAACACACACAGGGCTAGGCGAAGATAGATTTATAAAGAACTCTGTGCCAAAGTGTGCTTGAGTATAGCAAGTACTCGACAAGAATGTGTAAATAATGAAGGGTGGCAATTTGAGCACTTCCGAGGTGTAACTAAGTGCACTGTGCCATTGTGATGTTCTTTTGAGTTAATAAAATAATTATTGTGATAATCATAACATGCATGTCTTTTTCCATATGAACAACTGCAAACCTACTTTGCCCCACCCTTGTACATAAATGTGTGTGTGTGTTGTCTGTATGCACAGTGCAATCAGAATCCCTATCTATCATCTATCATCTATCTATCTATCTATCTATCTATCTATCTATCTATCTATCATCTATTCCTAAATGTGTGTGTGTGTATGTGTGTGTGTGTATCACACACATGCACATTCTATCTTAACTTCAGTGAATAAATCACTTCTTGTTCATTCCAGTTCCTTTCCTTCCTCTGTAGTATTTTGTATGTATTTCTCTGAAATACATTTTTGCTTCTTTGCTAAGAGAACTATTGAGTTCTTGAATAATACTTAGTCCTAGGAAGAGACAGTTGTTTCTTCTTTTGTGTTCCTATACACTTTGCACACTTAATTCCACTCTACATTCTTAACTCAATTGTATGTAGTAGAGAAAATGGTCTGTGCGATACCAGTCTTTTGAGACTTGGTAAAAATTGCTTCCGTGGAAGTATAAACTCATTATTCCTAAATGTTCTGAACCTCCTTGAAAATAATATATATTTTTTTACTTGTTAAGACTAAGTCCTATCAGATTAAGTTTATTATTTATGTTGCTTTTATCTCTCATATATTTCTATTTTTGTTATAAATTATGAAAGAGATATGTTAAAATTTCTTTTATGATGATGTTCTTGCAGATCTCTCCACTTTTGCCTTATATGTTTGAGACTATGTTTCATATACACCTAAGTTTAGAATTGTTATATTTTCCTGATGAATTGAGCTCTTTATTATTGTAATGACCCTCTTTGTCTCTAGTAATAATTTCTGATAATTTTATTTTTCTAATTTTAATATAGCTACATCAGCTTTAACTAATATCACTCTACTATTACCCAACTTTATTTCAGTTAATATTTCTGATACATATTTCCTTCATGCTTTTATTTTTAACATATTTGTATAGTTAAGTTTTATATTTATCTCTTGCGAACAGTTTAGAGCTAGATTTTAGAAATCCATTTGGATATACCACATTTAGCTTATTTATATTTCCTATAAGTTATAGTACATTTGGATTTGTCTCTCCTACCTTACTTCATGATTTTTCTTTATTCCAGAATGTACTTTCCTGTTGTCTGATGTACATGAGGTGGTGGCAAACAAGGTTATCTTGGTTTTTAAGAAATTTCTTTAAAATATCTTGGTTTCATCTTCATGTTTGAGATTATTTTTCTGGGTATACAGCACTAGATAAATAGGCATTTTTTTTTTAGAATATTGAAGGTGTTATTTCAATATCTCCTGGCTTCCAGTGTTATCAGTAACAAATCAGATCTTAGTCCAACTGTCATTTTGTAGAGATAGTGCTTCTTTTCTCTTTCGCTACTTCAAAGTGTCTTTAATGTCCTTCAATTTTACTATGACAAATCTATTTGTGATTTTCTTTTTATCTATCTAGCTTACTATTTTATGTTTTCTAAATCTTTGTGAAAGGAGAGAAAAATTGACTCTGTTATTAATATTTAAAACAACTTTGCTATCTTTTTTTATAGCTTTGTTTGGCTTAGTAGTTTATTCCTTTTTTATTGCTGAATGGAATTTCATTTTATGTATGTTCTTCAGTTTGCTTATTCATTCACTTATTGGAGGAGATCTTGGCTGCTCCAGTTTTTAGTGATTATGAAAAGAAGTGTTATAAACATTTGCACGCATGTGTAAGTGTGGACATTAGTTTTTAAATCTGTTGGAAATACCGAGGAGCACTACTTCTGGATCATATGGTAAGGCTATGTTTACCTATTAAGATGCTTTTCCTAGCAACTGCAACTCTGGTGATTATGCTATATCTTTTTTTAGATCATACTAGTCTGTGTATATGTAGTATGGAACTGATTTTATTTTATTTTATCTGAACTGTACAAAATATAAACATGTATGTAGAAACACTGAGGATTGTAGATTGTGTTTTATATTTTACATGCCTAATTTTACCTACTAGATCTCTGACATGTTAAATATTTATTATATACTTGTATATTTAGAAATATTTGATACTTGACAAACATGCTATAATGGGAGAAAAATCATATTTTATCTTTTTTTATTATTATTTTTATGTTACCGGGGCCAATACTGACTAAAAAACATGAGTTAAATGATGAAGTAGTTCACAGTTCCTATGACTAATAATTAACTACACATTTCTAGGCTTTTATAGGTTCAGCACTACTCTGCAGTGATGGTACAAGACATCATCTTTGGGTTAGGTGGGGCAATTTCCCCTTTGGATTTCTGGAGTCAACTTTTAACATATAGGGTATGTAACCGAGATCCTACTGCAAACTTTCCGTGGTGCAATTGACTTTGCGTTTTATACGTAACACTTAGCTTGGAGGAAATTTCCTTGCATTTTCTATATCTTTGCTGTCTGGTTTCAGGAACTAGTGGCAGTAATCCTAGCTCAGCTCAGTTTCAGATTACTCAAAGGAAGAGATTGTTTGGCATCATTAGGTATCATCTCAAAATGTTGGGGAAATAGAAAGCAACCTTTGTGGTATGATTTAGATTCTTTAATCTCCCTACCACCCAGAAAAAATATTTCTGAATTGTCTGAAATTTCTGTCTTTTTTTGTTTTGCTTTGGTTTTTATTTGAATTTATTGGGGTGACTTTGGTTAATAAAATTATATAGGTTTCACATGTACATTTATATGACACATTCTCTGTATATTTCATTGAGTGCCCACCACTCAAACTTAAGTCTTCTTCTATCACCATATTTTTGACCCCTGAACTATCTCCCCACCTCTCTTCTCTCTGGTAACCACCATACTTTTGTTTGTTTCTATGAGCTTTTGTTTATTCTTTTTTCTTGTTTGTTTATTTGTTGCTTTCATTTTATATCCCATATAAGAGTGAAATCATTTGACTCTTTTTATGTCTGACTTATTTCATTTAGTATGATATTCTCAAGATTCATTCATGTTGTTGCAAATGGTAGTATTTCACCTTTTCTTATGGCTGAGTAGTATTCCATTGTGTATATGTACCACATCTTGTTTATCCAACTGTCTCTCAAAGCACACTTTGGTTGTTTCCATGTCTTGGCCTCTGTGAATAATGCTGCAATGAACATGGAGGTGCATATGTCTTTGTGAATAAATGTTTTCAATTTTTTTCATTTGGATTAAGAGAGTGTTTCTCAAACTATCTATAATAATAAAAGGTTAATATGCTAATTAGGCCAGATGTCTTCTGGACATCATTACAGACGTCCTTTCTGACAAAGCTGGTGGCTGTGGGTGCCGGGTAATGATGTCATGTAGCAACGCCTGGCTTCCTCTCCCTAGCAAATAGCCTCCTTGGAGTTTCTTCAGCCCAGGAACATGACTTGCTTTATAGCCAGGTGCAAACATTTTACACTTTAACCAACTGTCTGTGAAGCATTTTCCCGTGCCTCATCTCATTTGGTCCTCACAGAAATCCTGGAGTAGGTATATAGGAGACTCGGTGGAATCCTATTTTCTTTTCATTAACCAGAAAATGGAGCTTTAGAAAGCTTAGAAACTTGACCCAGCTGAAAAGAAGTAAGAAATGCTGGACCTTGAAAATGACTTCAGGTTTTCTCACTGCACAGAATATAGTCAAACACTGCTGCAGTTAAATATTTTACCCTTTGTTCTCCCTGCATGATCTACAATAATAATCGGCTTCATGTTGATATTTACTGCTGTGTTGCTGACAATTACCTGAAAGAGAAGTTGGGGTGCTTCATTGGGCTGGTAAAAGTTTAGCTAATTCAGAAAGCAGGTCTAACTAAGCAAGTTTATTCTATATCTATAAAAGGCTAAGTTTATTCACGCATGCACAATATATATAAAGCTCTTGCTGGTGCCAATGGCATGTGTGTGTTTTGATCTGTCATTGTTGATCGTGAATTTGGTTGACACTTCTATTATACAGAAAGGGCGAATAGCGATATTAAAATATTTCTTCTAATTAATTTCCTCTCAATGTGCATGAATTCAAGCACTGGGGCACTGGTTTTAAAATAAATGTTGACTCGCGCATGTGCAATACATATAAAACTCTCGCTAACACCACTCGCCTGAGTGTGTTTCAATCTGTCATTGTTGATTCTGAATTTGGTTGTTTTTATTGCCATTCAGTGGGAACCACATCACAATTTATTCATCAGCTGTCTGACCTACCGACCAGCCAGTACATAAGATGCACACTAGCGATTTAAAAATAAATGTTGACTTGTGCATGTGCAATATACACTGAATGGCCAGATTATTATGATCTCTGGACACATAATAATCTGGCCACTCAGTGTACTTCTCTTGAGTACCTCATTCATTTGATATCAAAGATACTATAAATCGTGCACCTGATCAGTTTTCCCCTTTGCACTGGCTGATAGAAAGCTCAGGGCAAATAGCTGGTTGATCTCCAGCAAAACTCTAGAATTTGAAATACACATACACTGAGTGGCCAGATTATTATGCATTCAGAGATCATAATAATCTGGCCACTCAGTGTATATAAAACTCTCGCTGGCACCAATAACACACATTTTAATATTATATTATATTATATTATATTATATATATTATTTTGACAAAATTTTTGCAGTAATGTAATTACCGCATGAATATTTCCTCTAATTAATTTCCTTTCAATGTGTATGAATTCATGCACCAGGCCACTAGTGTATGTATGACAACAAACTAAATCCTTTTGTAAAAATATTTACTTCAAATGTAAAATAAAGGTGCTGCAATAGGTGACTGCAAATAAACCCTCCTAATTCTGTGATAGAAAACTACAGGGGAAAGCTAATGCATTAAATCATTTGTGTTTCTAGCTTAGTACAAACATATTTATCAGATTTGCTAGTTAAGCAGATCTCCAGAGGGACATATTTTCCCCAATGGATAGGTAGGATATTTCCCATTTCACAAAAGGAAGAAGTTTCTCCCAGTTATTCCCTGTCATATCATCATCTCAGGTTCTTGTAGTGGCAGTTTCACTTTCCAAAATAAGCTTTAACGAAGATTTCTGTTTATGTTTTCTCCCCATAAAGTATATGTAATCTCATAAACGCAGTGATCTTGTTTGTTCAATCTCTTCCTAGTATCTAGATTGATGACTGGTATATAGTACATGCTTAGCAATTGTATTAAACAAATGAAGGAGTGAATAATTGAATGAATGAGAAGGCCCGTATAGAGCAATCTGGTATGAGATCCTATATAACCAGAGAACAGGGAAGGACCTCCTAACCGTAGTGCAGAAAAAGGAATGGGGAAAGTAAAGGTGGCATGCTGGAATGGGGGAAAGTGCTAGTTGCAGAAGATGTCCTAATTTATGTCATCTATGATTATCGTTGTGCCAAACCTATAATGCTATTGGAAAATTCTATAATAGGCTATCTGTCCTGTATCACTGGGATGGACTGCATTTCGTTTTAATTTCTCAAGTCTGGCTACTTACCCTAACTATAGGGTGCCACAGAAAAATATATACACAGTTTAACCACTCATAATTCACTTAATTTACACTCCTTTTCAGGTTTAATGGATTTGAAATAATGGGTGAAGCCAGACTAAGCTTTGAACAAAGGAAATTTATCCCAAAGTGCCACTAGACTTTTTATATGGGGATACATAAAAGATAAAGTTTACAGTTCAAAACTGGCCACAGTCAGCAAATTGAGGGTATACAAATTCTGGATGAAATGATTCTTATTGTTTGCGATTCCATTACTTCGTGTTATTAGCAGAGCAAGAACAGTCATCAGTTTGAAAACAGGCATTGACAAAAAAGAATTCATTTCTGTAGCTTCTTTTAAATTTTGAAAATGAACTGTATGTTAATAAACACTGATTTTATAATCATTCAAAGTGTGTATACACTTTTTGGGACACCCTGTACATGGAGCATGGAGAGGCATCTGACCCATGCTGAGCTAATTAGATTCTCTCTCGCTGGTATGTGGAAGGAATAACCAGATTGCCAACCCTGTTGGATCCAATATCTGCTTTTCTAGCTAATCATTTTTTTGTAAAACCTCCTTTAAAATGCTTTTATTTTATAAAATGCTTTGCTAATATAACTCACTTGCAACCATCTTTTAGAAAGCTCCCTTTAGAATTTTCTTAGAAAAGCTTTGATAATATAACCTACTTACTCATAATTTCAAAAGTACCATGACATAATTGCAATACAAAGGAGAAATAAAAGGAAATAATGGGAAAGCATTTTATGAGGTTTGATGTATTTCAATGTGTAAATTTTAGGATACAGCAAATGCAAAAGCTACAACTGCAGATGGATGGAGAGGTGTTGGGTATGCCACTCATGTTCCTGGCTGTGTCATGACATTGCATCTCTTGATAAGCTCTGAACGAAATAACACACAGCATTTCTTTCCAAATACATGGTATGTATTCCTGGGCAGTTCATTGACTGTGTGAAAATTAATTAACTTTTGCCAAAAAAGCAAGTATAAAATAAACGTGGGTTCCAGGCACAGTGGTGCACAACTGTCGCACACATTGTTAGGTTTTAGCCAAATCACTGCGAAACCAAAAATGTCTTCACAAATTTAAAATATTCATCCCAGTGGGCAGTGTTGCCCCAGTTGCAATTATTAGTATTGAATTAGCCGAGGATCAGTAGACCTATTTTGGGGGTTCCTAGAATTTTAAATTGTTAGAAAGTAAACTTTTAGTCTATGGAGTGCAGGGCACAGCTGTGGATGTGGGCTCCCGCTGCTGAAAAATAAGGAAGCCATACAGACAGGAGAGAAAGGGGGCCATTCTTTTTGAGTCCTAGGGTGTCCCCCTCAAAGGAAATGTTGCTTCTTGCTCCTTTTCAACCTCACCCCTCCTCATACACCCATTAGCTGGGTTTGATTTCTCTCATTTGAAATGAAAATAAACTTTTACCAGGTATTATTATCCATCTCTTACTGAATCCAAAGGAACTCTGGAGTTTTTCATATTGATTTCTACATCTTAGAGCAAATACAATTATTTCAATGTTCTATAGTTTATGCAATTTTTTGAAAGCTGATACCTTTGTTGAGATAAAATGGTCCAGAAACTGGATGGTTAGGATCCAAATTGTCTCTGAGTGTAACCAGAACTGCCCAGACTATTAGAGGTGGGGGCAAGGCAGGTCCCACTTGCTAAGGCCTGTGGCTAAGGTGTTCCCTACATTCTCTCTTTTAGTCCCAGTGAGCCACTGCTGTACGTAACTAACATGAAGTAAGCATGCTTCCTGTTGTACCTATGATTCTCACACTTAATGGAATAAGATGAGGTAACAGGAAGTTTGGAGTAGAACTTGGTTTATATAGATATCAGTTTATCCAAAGAGAGCTACAAAAATGACTTTGGCAATACCACTTCCATATTTATTAATTACCTCAAACACTTCTGGTTTTAGAATATAGTTTAGGCTATCTTGAGAAAAGTGATTTTTCCTATTATTTTAATTGATAAATATGTTAGTCAACATTGTTGTTTTCTATTTGTTCTTGAAATTACTTTAACATGCATATTTGTCAGTTATAAATGTCTATTGAAGATATATACTCGTACTTCCATGGCATTGTTAAAATCTTTTGTATAATATTCGTGAGGATTAAGTTTAATTAAATGAATATCTTTTGTTTCTCTATTTTTTACAGCTAACATCAAACCATTTTTACATTTAAAAAAATGTGTTTTATCTCCAACAAGTGTGTTGCAAGAGTAGGCACTGAATGAATATTGTTGAATTAATTAACCTTTGAAGGAAAGTTGTTTTCTAATACTCATCTTACAGCTTTCCCCACTCTCAATTCATTATGAGACACAAGTGAGTATGTGATGAGAAATGATCTATATGCTCAGGACAGATTTCTCCCTAGTTAAACCACCTGTTTCATTCCATATTTATTTAAATAAGGTGGATAACAGTCAGCATTCAGGCAAATGTGTCATCTACTTTGGCTCCTGAGACACTGCATGATTGTGTAATACAATTATTGGGATATGAATCATGTCTCTATGCATTCCAGAGTAAAATTCCCATCACCATCATAAGGGAAAAACAAGTCTTTCCCAAATGACCATTCGACTGAATTTGGTATTCTATCTTTACCTGAGAGTAATAGGAAATAAATGATAGTGTGTTAAAGTAGAAGCCTTACAGCTGGTGCATCAGAGTTTATGAATTATATTCACTCGGCAACATATTTTAACTCAGCATAGACAAATCATGACTGTTATTTTATAGTTTGCCCAAATCACACACTTACATTTCTTTGTAAACTATATCAAAACAAAACTGTTTTGGAGAAGCATGTAAGAAAATTCAGGAAAATAGTATTATGACAGTAAATCATATACATAATATCTGGGAAAGTTAAATCCATAGCATATTTAACTGTGAAAATAAATGAATTTACATAATGATTGATAAATATGTTATGATAATAGCCACCCACTTAGCCAATTATCTTGTACAGAAGTACTCCATACAGTTATTGAACAGAGTTTAATTTGACTATAAAAAATCTTTGCTTTCCCAATCATGGAAAACTTCGAGTAGCCCTGGATGATATTGCTCAGTGGATAGAGTGTCAGCCCACACACCGAAGAGTCACAGGTTCAGTTTCTGGTCAAGGACACATACCTGTGTTAGAGGTTCAACCAATAGATGTCTATCTCTCTCTTTCTCTCCTCCTTCCTCCCTTCTTCCTTCCTTTCCTCACTTCCACTCTCTCTCTAAAAATAAATACATAAATAAGTAAAAAACCCTGAGGTGAGGTTAACAAACAACAACAACAAAGAAATTAAAAGGAAACTTGGAGTAAAATGAGTTTCAGCCTGACCACAGAAGGAGACACTCACAATCTAACAGCCTCTGAGAAGCCAGTTTTATTGAATGCTCTCTCATTGCTCAACTTTGGAACCACACCAACATGGATTCGTCACAGCTCCATTTATGAGCTGTGTGAACTTGGCCAAGGTGTTTACTTTTACTAAATGTCAATTCTGTCAGACAACAAAATGGGGTCAATAATTGCATCTACCCTATATCTGTTGTGAGGCTATACTGAGATGGTTATGTAGGTAGAGTCACCAGTGCTTGACCCGGAGCTATTTAGCCATGTGCCAATTATCATTTCATTATTATTGTTGGAATGATATTCAGGAGAGCTGGTGTGAATGAGTGAAGCATGACTGGGATGTATGAAAAACGAGTGTATTCACCTGTGTAGCGTGTGGTGGTTCACTCTAGGAAGAGAAGCTGGTGAGCTGGCGATGTGGAACAGTATTGCCAGATGGCCACGTAAAATCTTGCCTCAGATGAGATGCAAGTGTTGGTCTTTGCATGGCTCTATGGTAGAAGTAAATGTGAGCGCATGAGTTTAATAATACCAAAAGCTCTCTCAAGGTTCTTAACTGCCTAAAGGCAGCTTTTAATTTTCAGCACTGAGAAAAGTCAATCAGCCTCTACCTAAAAATATTCATTGGAATGTGTTTTGCATGCATTAAAACCTAATTTCACATCTCACCAAGTTTAACTACTTTTTTGCTCAACCAGCCTCAGATTCTGGGTATTTTATTTATTTACAATAGAGCACATTGGTTGTTTAAACTTAGACAGGTCTGCATTAAATAACTATTCTGCCGCTTTGAGTATTTTTAGCAATGTTGTTTCCTTGAGCTATTTTAAAGTATAAAGGATTTCAGTAGAAATTTAAGAAAAGTTATAAACTATAACTAAGTTTTCTCTCAACCCACTGGGGAAAGCAAAATCTAATGGGATGAAAATGCAAAATTTAATTAAAATATAGTCAGATTGCATAGTCAATATTTTGCATAGAATTTGTTGCGTGTATGTTTATCGAGGTAAAGTTAAAGTGACACATTTATCTGTTCAGATACACAGATCTCGTCAGTGTGAGAGCCCTTGTTTTGCAAGCCTTATTGCCATCACTTCTCTTTGTTCGAAGACTTTATACAAGAAATTTCATCTTTTACTTTGTATAAGTAGACAAGCTAGCTAGTTTGTGTATGCTGATATTTCAAAAATGCTAAATGGAAAAATGAGTGCCTGCAATTCAGAAAGTAAAGAGAAGGAATTGCAGGTGAAATCCCTCTCTACATATTTTCAGTGTGGGGTTCAGGGCAATGGGGGATCCGCAAGGGGGACAAGAAGCTTGATTACAGCTCTGCCCGGTTGGTGTAATTTGTTATCTCTGAGAAGCCAGCTTTCAGGGTACAGGAGTCAAACAGAAACCACCACTAAGTTTCCAAGAAGGTAGTTCAGTGAGTTCAATTCTTAACCCTCCTTTGTGGGTTATAATAGTCACTTTTTTGATCCTACCAATTTCGTAAAAGAATATATGCATGTAAGCAGGACAGGATGCCTGAAAGGTAAAGAGAGCATCTGTCAGTGCTCCCAAAAGATTGCCTTCAGTATAATGGATCAATTCATTACCTATGACCTTCCCTCTTAGCCAAAAACCTTTCCAGAACTTTCTTATAGAAATAGTTCAAGAAATGATGACTTTTATTCTCTCAATTTTAGCATTCTCTCTGTTGGTAACTCTATTACTATTACAGCTGCAACTATTACAACCCCTTCTATCCTTTTAGTTCTTTAAAATACTTGACATTTAGAAAATGCAATTCCAGAAATCGAAAGTAACACAATGTTTTCTATATTTTTTTTAATAGTGAGTTGATAACAATAGTAGTATCCATGTATGTGTTGTTTTTGGCAGTTTTTTGGAAATTCGGAATATTTATACAGAACTTGCACAAGGTTTTTGATATGTCTAACTGATGACATTTAATAACCTGGTTATTATTTAACAGGAAAGGAGCGAATGGATGACCAGATAATATAAACGTGCCTTTTGTACAATTTTGCCAAAAAGCTGCATTTAACATTTTCCTGTAAGAAGCCTCTGGGACAACTTCAAGTGTACCAACATCTGAATTATGGGGGTGCCAGAAGAAGAGAGAGAGCAAGATACTGAAAACCTATTTGAAGAAATAATGACTGAAAACTTCCCCCACCTGGTGAAAGAAATAGACTTACAAGTCCAGGAAGCGCACAGAACCCCACACAAAAGGAATCTAAAGAGGACCACACCAAGACACATCGTAATTAAAATGCCAAGAGCAAAAGACAAAGAGAGAATATTAAAAGCAGCAAGAGAAAAACAGTTAATTACCTACAAGGGAGCACCCATACGATTGTCAGCTGATTTCCCAACAGAAACTATGCGGGCCAGACGGGAGTGGCAAGAAATCTACAAAGTGATGAATAGCAAGAACCTACAACCAAGATTACTCTACCCAGCAAAGCTATCATTCAGAATTGAAGGTCAGATAAAGAGCCTCACAGATAAGAAAAAGATAAAGGAGTTCATCACCACCAAACCAGTATTATATGAAATGCTGAAAGGTATTCTTTAAGAAGAGGAAGAAGAAAAAAGTAAAGATAAAAATTATGAACAACAAATACATATCTATCAACAAGTGAACCTAAAAATCAAGTGAATTAAAAACCTGAGGAACAGAATAAACTGGTGAATGTAATAGAATCAGGGGCATAGAAAGGGAGTGGACTGATAATTCTCAGGGGGAAAGGAGTATGGGGGGGGGTGCAGGAAGAGACTGGACAAAAATCGTACACCTATGGATGAGGAGAGTGGGGGGGAGGTAAGGGCAGAAGGTGGGGTGGGAACCGGGTGGAGGGGAGCTATGGGGAGAAAAAGGAGAAACAATTGTAATAATCTGAATAAAGATTTTTAAAAAATAACATTTTCCAAGTCTGTTTCCTGCTGATAAATGGGGGAAGGAAATAGACAAAGGCAGTTTAGACACATGCCCAGTAAGGTCTGAGTGACATAAGGAGGTGCCTACCTGCCTGTCTGTCAATCACACCTGAAAGCCAATGAGTGGCCATAATAGGCATGACCACTGCAAGCATGAGAAACCTGAATGTTTAAATTTCCTATCCAGGGAGTCTCTCTCTCACTCTCTCTCTCTCTCTCTCTCTCTCTCTCTCTCTCTCTCTCTCTCTCTCTCTCTCTCTCTCTCTCGCTGCCTTCCTGGCCCTCCTGTGGCAGGGACACGTGCTCCCCTGTGCCCACATAGTGCAGGGCCGTGTTGGGCTCCATGCGTGGACTCACGGACTTTAAGAGCGTGGATGCTGAATCACGCCAGCTGCAACATGGAAGGGATGCTATGGACACTGACCTCCTCACTTTGTTGAACTCCCAGCTGCCCCTCTCCCAGGCCGGACTACAGACCTGAGAAATATAACTTCATGCAAATAAAATCTTCTTCCACATCCCATCCTCCCGCGGGGGGCTTCTGAAAATCCTTATTTCAGTGGCGCCCCAAGAACCTCCACCTCGCTCCCCCGAATGACAGGGGAGTTTCATTTTCTGGGATCACAACTACCTTTAGAACATTTTTGGAATAAGATAAAATGCTACGTTAAAATGTCCTTTTTCTTGAGACTAGAATTGCCTTTGATTTCATTTTCATCCCCAGGGAATGAAGTGACTGGCTCTGGGCAGATGTTAGGAGTAATGGATGTCAGCCTAGATGGGCCATACATGAGATGTGTGGGCGCAGCTGGGCTGCATGAGCTCCGTTTTTCCTAACCTACAAGGGGGCTTGGTAGGTGCCCGTGGACCAGGAAGGCGCAGGCCACGGGCAAGCATGCACTCCAGTATTCAAGCACAATGGACGGAAAATGTGTTCTTGAGAGCACTCATTGATATCTTTAATTTTGGCTTAAAGTTTGTACTGCTTTATCACTATCTCAGTTTGCACATAGACCCCTAGAGTATTTTTTTTATAATGCCTTTCCTCGGTTTGTCATTGATAAAAAGCACCTTTGGTCCTTCCAATGGGTGACTGTTCATAGTTATTACTATTCCAGAGCTCACCCAATCTGATCAGAGTTCGGCAGGGTCAGACTGCGGTGGCAAATGGTTCCGTTCAGCTTGTCTTGGTGATGAAGCTTTGTAATTTGGACCAAGAAAGCTTATTTTTGCTGCTCCCGTTGTGCTAAAAATGACGCAGGGCAGGCTTCCGAGTAGTCTGCTATCGATTGGCCCTAATCATCCCGAGTAACCAGGAAGTGGCTAAATGCACTCATAAACACCTGTAGGCATTGCTAGATAGATAGCAATGGGTATACGTGTGCTCTAGACAGAAATATGAAATCTAGACTTGCCCTGAAGCGAGTAAAACAGTGCCTGTGACAGTAACGAGTTCAGCAAGATTTCGATTGTTTGTGTTATATTCAGATAATGGAATTTTCCTGAAATGTTCGATGTTTCCTCTTGTGGATACCAAATACAGCGAATTTCAAGAAAAGTTTTTTACATGCAGTCTCCATAGAACCACTTTTATGAAGTAGAAAGCTTTATACAAATGCAAAATATTCCCATATTAATATCTTGAAGAGCAAGGATTATCTTAATTGTAATTCTGATGTATCTAGTTTAATGCCACAAAATGCTGCAATCTACTTCAGTTAAGTAAGAGGCTTATAAGCTAATTTCTCACAGTGTTTTGCATATTCATCAATCTACATTGTCATTATTTAAAGATGGAAAGAGGGAGTTGTTTCAAGATTAAATGTTAAAAGATGCAAACTAACATGCTCATTTAATTAAGAAAGCATGCAGCCGAGCCTGTGGGAAGAGTGTCAACCTTAACGCTGGGTTTTATCTGTCGTCTCCTCCACTAGTTTTCATCATCGTCTCATTATCTGAAACTTCTCATTTCTTTCTAATTGAAAGAACACCTGCTCTTCATTTCTTATTGAGTTTGCTGTTTTCATTTGCTTTTAGTAACATCTCTAAAGACCAATTGTCAGATTAGATGCTTAAAACCGTTCCTGCAGCAACCTGGATAGGCAATTATCTTGGAGAGGGGAAGTCAAGTCCACGCGCTCCAAGTTTGTGTCTGAGGTTTCTTAAATGTGACCTCTGTAAGGGATGCGCCTCTTCTGGGAACGTAAATTGTAATGGCAGCTCCTCTCTGCTCAGGAAACTGACCTGAGATTGCGTAGGAAGACGGGCATGTCTTGCAGGGCAACACCCAAGACGCAATTAGGAACTGAACAGAGGTTTTGGATTTCAAACCTCACTTTGATTAGCTAGTACACTGGGTATTGTATAAGCAATTATGCTCACAGGTTCATCCAAGTTGGATGAGTCAGAATTAAAACAAATAAACCTCAATGAGTGCTCACTTTTGAAACATTAAATGAAAGATGCAGGGGTGGGATTTTATTTATTTTAATTCTATTTTTTAATTATAGTTGACATTCAATATTATTTTATATTAGTTTCAGGTGTACAGCAGAGTGGTTAGACAATCATATAATTTGCAAAGTGAGCCCCCCGATAGTTCAAGTGCCCACCTGGCCCCACATTTAGTTATTACAGTATTATTGATTATATTCCCTATGCTGTACTGCACATCCCCGGGACCATTTCTCGATCCCTTCACCTTTTTTACCTAGCAATCAACTCCCCTCCCCTCTGACAACCATCAGGTTGTTGTTTTTCCCACCGTATCGATGCGTCTGTTTCTGTTTGTTTATGTTGCTCTTTAGATTCTGCATATAAGTGAAATCACATGATTTTTGTATTTTTCTGTCTGACTTATTTCTCTTAGCATAATACCCTCTGGGTCTGTCCATGCTTCACAAATGATAAGATTTCATTCTGTTTATGGCTGAGTAATATTCCATTGCATGTATGTACCACAGATTTTTTTTATTCACTCTCCTATTGATGGGCACTTGGCTTGCTTCTATAACTTGGCTATTGTAAGCAACACTGCAATGACCATAGGGGTGCATATAAGCTTTAAAACTAGTGTTTCCGGTTTCTTTGTATATATACCCAGAAGTAGAATCGCTTCTGGGTATATCTACAGAGGCAATTCTATTTAAAAATTTTTGAGGAATCACCATACTGTTTTTCATGGTACCTATACCATGCTGCTCTGTTGATGAAGAAGCAATGGCAGGGTTTTAGATTTTCTGATAAAGTAAAAGTTTTAAGTAATAAATATCTTTGCTAAAATGTGCATTTTTTTTTAGATAATCACTGTGCATGTTTTTATAGTAAAACAAAAATATATATCAAAGTTTCTCATTTATTTATATAGTATATTTTATAATTCCAAAAAAGAAAAAAGTAAGTAATTTTATATTGTGGATCATTCATATTTTAACAAATGTTTTTAGTGACACTTTGATGCCTAACTTTTTATTATATATAGAATTAGACTTTCTTTTAAAAGAAAGAGCATTGGTTAGCACTTATACTAAATTAAAAATTATGAAAGTCTAAAGTGAATATGCAAAAGATTTTATTAGTCAATAGCATTAAACAGGGACTGATATTAAAACAAGATCGAGGTAACTTGTACAAATCTGTATTCTTAAAGGTCACAGAGTACAGCTGAAAGACAGCCACACATGTATAATTTCATGTTGCTAATAATATAGCTGCATGCTTAGAATTACTCCTTTTCTTTTTTCCAGAGAAGTTTCATCCCCTAAGGTAGAACGCATTCTCCTTTTGTTAAAAGTGTTTCAGAAAAGTTGAGACTTTCCTATTTTCTGAAGACTTACATAGCATCATTATTTTTGTAGATCAGAAAGTTGTTGGAGGTGTTTTGTTAAGCAGCTTCTTCCTTTCTTACTGCAGGAATCCTCTGAAAATTACTTACCAAATGTAGAGAGATTCCTATATTTCACAAAACGTACAAATCTGTGTAGGAGTGGGGCATTTAGGGTTTGTCACTTTTTTTTGTGCATACTGATACTACATAGCAGATGGACCAGTACTAGAGAGAATTTTAACTAATAAGCCCATATTAAAAATGTAACTAACTGGCCTATGGTACTAATAACCCTATATTAGAAAATTTTCTCACAAATGTAAATCTTTGTATCTTCAAATGCTTCTTTACATATAGAAATACTGAATTTTTGCTACAATAAATGTATGTATGTTTTCTATATGCTTTCCCAAAGGAAAAAGTTATCTTTTTACTTTTTTGTTTATTTTACTTACAAGTAAAATATGATGTAACATTTTTAATAACCAAAACTCCGAGACAATACTTAAATGTGTTTAGCTGTAGAGTTACTCTTCTTGAAATTACATAGGTAAACCTTTTAAACTAAGAAACACTAATTTTCCTTAGGCATTCTATGAGCTGATCTCCAATTAAGTGGGAATTATTTAATAATAACTTTAGTATAAATTATGCTTGCCTGATAGAATCTTCTCCCTCTCACTGTTACCCCTCAGTGGTAGAACAAGAGGTATTGAATGCTTTTGCGCATTGAAATTGTTAATTTTACTGAATTCCATTTATTAAATTTCTAATTTTTTTATGTTGAGTATAAAAATAGACAACTATCTAAACCAAGTGTCCATGCTTTTTCATTACAACAGATCGGCGATCAGTTGTAATCTGTTGCCCCAAAGAGGGAAGCTGAATACTATCTATTTTTTTAGATAATGATGTTGAAGCGTATTATAATATTTTCCCTGTTGCAGCCATACACTGTTCTTTAGTCCCCTAGAAAAAATGTAACCATGCCCACTTTTAACATATTAGTAGTTTTGTCAACTAAACTTCACATCATCTCTATGACATTTGTGTGTATTGCCTAAGATAGTGAAACACCTTTGTGCTCTTATCTGCAGGCCCATGGGTTCATTTTAGGGGAAATCTATGTATTTAAACAAAATAACATATTTTTTTGAGCTTGGGTCAAGGCTAGCAGTACATCCACATGATGTACCGATGCAGTCAGAAGCTGGGAAATCAGATCCAAGAAGAAAGAGCAACAGAGTGAAATTCCTTCCCAAGTTCAATTAAAACAATCATGACAAGTGATCTTAAAGCATTCTATAAAGCTATTTAATAGAGCTGGTGTAAGAATCCTGGGCATAATTAGGATCCTTTTATAATGATCTAATTACAAAATAAAAATGAATAGAGTTAATCCATTAAGATGTGGCTTCAGAAGGGTTTTTCTCACATGTAATTCTATACAACATACTTCTTATAATGTTAGCTAGTGTTGATGTCAGTATAGAGTAGCTAAATCATTATAAGAACAACGCTAATTAAGAATGATGGATCTTAAGAGATTTAAGAAGTCCCTTGAGAACAGGAAACCTAGAACTAATCTTGAACTTATTGTTATTTAGCTGCTCATAAAGTCATTTCTTAAGTCCCTATAATCAGCATGGGAGAAACTAAAGCTTTTGGATCTGTTCTATGCATGTAAATGTGACTATTATGAGCAACCTGGCTAATATACATACTCAAAACCCCATCTGATAACATTTCTATTAGTTTGTTAATCAGTGTGCCCTTTGCTCACTGTTCAAGTCAAAGCTTGAATAGCACCTCACTAAAAACCTTACCCCTGAAGCAGAATCTAATCAAAGATACTTCCATTAAAAAACCAACAGTCTTAGTTATGTACAGAAATGGAATATGGATGCTTACATAGTCTTTCTTTCAAATAACCAGTCCATTTTGTGGTAACATGGTTCAGCCTCACACGGTGGTAACAGTGTAAAAACTGGAAGCCCTGGCTGGTGTGTCTCAGTTGGTTGGGTGTCCTCTGGTACAGCAAAAGGTTGTGGGTTCAATTCCTGGTCAGGGCACATGCCTGGGTTAAAGGCTCGATTACCCATAGGAGGCATACAGTAGGTAGCTGATCAATGTTTTGTTCTTACATCCATGTTTCTCTCCCTCTCTCCATCTCCCTTCCCATCTCTCTGAAAAAAAAAAAATTAAAAACAAAAACCAAACCAACAAACGAACAAAAACTGGGGGGGAGTGAGGGGAATAAAACTCAATTCATAATAGTTTACCTGACAATGTGTCCCCAGAGTGTTTTAGTTCAGATTTTTCAATTACTAAATTTATTTTACTGACATATGACATGGTGTAGAAGAAAATGAAAATATTTAGGTATTCTTTAATATAATTTTTGCTAATTACAATGATTAATTTTATTAAGATGATGTTGATGTTTATAAGAAATCTGTTTCTGAAGAAATACTCACCTCTATAAAGCAGACTCATACACTGAGTGGTCAGATTTTTTATCTCTGAATGCACAATAATCTGGCCACTCTGTGTATATCCTATAAAATAAAAGGCTAGTATGCAAACTGTCCCCTCGACCAAGAGTTTGACCAGCAGGCAGGCCGGCCAACCGCCCGCACATGTTCCCTCCCCCTAGCCAGGCTGGCAGGACCCCTCCCATGCACGAATTCATGCACTGGGCCTCTAATACACACACACACACACACACACACACACTGAGTGGCCAGATTATTATGCGTTCAGAGATCATAATAATCTGGCCACTCAGTGTATAAATGGGGAGTAGCTAGAGGAAGATGTGAAATTGAAGATGGTGTATTGGTTTCTAAAAAACACAAGCTTAATGTTTTAAAGCAACACACATTTATTCTCTTACAGTTCTGGAGGCCAGTGGTCTGCACCGAGTCTTACGGTGTTAAGATGACGGTATCGGCAGGGGTGGTTTTTTCTGGATGCTCAGGGAGAGAATCCATTTCATCTCCTTTCCTAGCCCCCTGCATTCCTTGGCTTATTACCCTTCCTCACACCTAGTCATCTTTTCTCCCCCTGCTTCTGTTCTTACATCACCACCTTCCTCTTTTGTCATTAAATCCCCTCATTGCCTTGCTCTTTTGATTAAATTTAGGGCCCGTCCAGATAATTAATGATAATAACCCATCTCAAGATTCTTAATTTTATCACATGGGCCAATTCCCTTTTATCATAAGAGGTAACATTCATAGGGGCCAGGGATTAGGACCAGGTTATCTCTGGAAGCCATTATTCAACTTATTACAGATGGTTTCATGTTTTACTTTTTAAGAAGGGAGAACTTGGATGTATTTTTTATGTTGCTGAAAAAGAGCCGAAGCAGAGGAAATGTTGAAGATTTGAGGAAATCAGGAAAGAATCAGTGAGCCAGTCCCTCTAGGAGACAGGAGAAGAATGGACCTGGAAAACAAGTAGAGGGATTATCTTTATAGAAGAGGCCACACAATTGCTTGCCGGTGAGGAGGAAGGAAAGCTGGGTAGAAGTGAGTCTGAATTTGTAATGGGTGTAGTGGCAGGAAACAGGGATTCCTACCTGAATGGCGGGAAGCCAAGGGATTCTCTTTTGGCTGTTACATTGGAGACAGGTCTTTTGCTGGGAATGGAGGGGTGGTAGTGAGGTAGGAGACTGAGGGAGGATGCAGATGATGAGAAACTGTTGTATGGATAATGGGGCAAATAATAAACACAGGAAACACAGCAGGCATATTGATCAGGAGAGAGGGCCTGATCGCTATTGAAGATTGTGAATTAATCCATGGGCTCTGGAGTTTTTCATAAAACCAAGGGGAGGTTGGAAGTTGTGGAAAATTTGTACAGTGGGACTGATCCAAGATTTCTAGGCAGTGGCAATGGAAGACTAGGGGACTAAGGGAGTTGAAGCATCTGAAATGATAGATATTAGATTCTAAGCTGGTTGGGGGAAAAGCAAAGAAAGATTAATGGGAGTAACTGAGTGCAAGACCTAGGGATAGGAGATTTTTTGTCAGAGAGTAGGAGGCTTATGTTTAGATTTTTGAGCTAGAGGAGTCCCAGATGACTGTGGGTATGGGAGTACATGTCTGAAGGGGACAGGCAATAAACTGTACAGGAGACTAGGAATACAAAATGACTAGAGAGTATTGCATTATTCATTTTTTGCATAGGTATTTATATGTTTGTTTTTTGTTAATCCTCACCTGAGGATATTTTTTTTCAGTTGCTTTTCAGAGAGAGTGGAAAGGAAGGAGGTAAGGAGGAAAAGGGGGAGAGAGAGAAACATTGATGTGAGAGAGACAAATCGACTGGTTGCCTCCTGCACCTGCCCCAACTTGGGGGCAGGGACCCACAATCCAGGTATGTGCCCTTGACTGGGAATCAAGCTTGTGACCCTTTGGTCCACAGGCCTACCTTCTAACCACTGACCCACATAGGCCAGGGCTTTGCAGAGGTAGTTAAATCACTTAGGAAGATGAAAGAACTTAGGTCTAGAAGACAGTGAGTGAAAGTGAGTGATTACCAAGTTGGCTCCTTAGTGAAAAGCCAGCAGCCAGGTTGCAGCTAAGGCAAAAAGGCAAAGCGTAAGTTTGATGAGCACATTGTGACTATAGGGAAGTTTTTACTGGAGTTGAGTTATAAAGGACATAGTAAAAGAGTTTGGGAAGAAAGAATACTATAGGAAATTGGATTAGAAAAGATGAATCACTGAGAATTCTTATGGGTCAATATATTGGGAGAATAGTGATCCAGGAAAGACTTTAGACCATGCAGTGACTTTAAGCTCTGGTGCTTTTGCCTGGAAATAACAGTAAATCCCACCTCAAGGCGGCTCTGATGCTCTGAGTATTTACTGTCCCACATAAGTACGTAGCCAGAGTTTGTTCAGTTCCGGGGTTAATTCAGCAGCTCAATCATGGTGGACTTCAAATTCTTTCCATCTTCCTGCACGCAGACATCCTTTCTATTCTAGTCATTTTTTTTTTTCAGGCCTGTCCCTTAGGATCATAAAATAAAGTGTAACAAGCATTTTCAAAACACACAAACCGGTGGGGAAATAAGAAATTCCACCCCACCACCTCCTTTAAAGGTGAGTAAAGCCCTCCAAGGAACTTCGGCTCTGGCATCTCTTCAAATATAATGGCGCGAATTACATCACTCACCCATGACTAAACTCATGGTGTGATGATGTCAGAGAGGCCACCATGATGAGCTGAGAATAGTAAATATTTATCTCCAGGGGCTGGGAAAGACCCAGCCTCCTCTGAAAGGAAGAAGGGCAATGGCTTTGTTTAGGCAACAAGTGGTGGTGGCCAAGGATAAGAAAAACTTGCATATGAATTTGCAACATATTTTCAGTCTGTTGATAACTGTGGCCTTGAGCAATTTACAGCTTCTTCCCCTGTAGAATTGGGGTTTAATTTATGCAAAATGTCCAACCCACAAAAAGGTACACAATATCAGTTGCTGTTGCTGCTTTTTATTTTTATTTTTTTTGATGCTTGGAATAGTTATTTTAAGACAAGCTAAAAGTCACCACTTTTACTTTTATACCGACCTTTAATTTTTTGGTTCTTACAAAAATAAATGAAAGAAGAGATTATGGGAATAAAAAATGATAATTGATTATGTATCTTTCCCATCCCAGAGGCCTTAATTTTTAACACTCCTTTCAAATAGTGTCAGAAGTCTCTCAAAGGAGAATTTCCTTATAAATTCATGCTGTATGAAATTCAAAATAACTTTAGAAGCCTTATGATACAAGGATTTAATTTTCCTTGTAAATCTTGTTAAGTACATGAAGTAATGCAACACAAACTGATTGAGAAACATAATTTTGGTTCTAAAAGGTGCTTTAGAAGTCATTTAATCTCAACCATTTATTTTAAGATGGAGAAACTAAAGGTATTTGTGATGCATTCAAGGTCATTGGTAAGTATGAAGCTTGGAACTACATGTCGTTTCTTAGAATTACAAGTCTAGGACACGTTTTCACTCTACTACACCACCCTGAAGGACTCATTTCTTTTTCCATTAAAAATGCAGTATTTTATTCAAAAGTTGCATCTCTTTAGATACGAAGAATTATCTCACTGTCACATATATATATATATATATATATATATATATATATATATATATATATATATACACACACATACACACACACACACACATACACTAAGTGGCCAGATTATTATGACCACCCCATCAGTACTTCGTTGGGCCACCTTTTGCCTTCAGTGCTATGGCCATTCTTCTTGGCGTTGACTCCAAGAGATGTTGAAAGGTGCTGCGAGGAATCTGACACCATGCCTGATGAATAGCACTGTCCAGTTCTGTGAGATCTGATGGTTGTGGAACCAGCTGCCTGATGGCTCTTTTATCTTCACCCCACAAATGCTCAATTGGATTTGGATCTGGTGATTGTGGGGGCCACCTAAGCAAGGTAAAGTCTCCCTCATGTTCTTGAAACCACTCCTGCACAATACAAGCACAGTGGCATGGCGCATTGTCTAGTTGGAAGAAGCCATCTCCATGGGGATACGCCATCAACATGATAGGATGAACTTGATCAGCAATGATACTTAGGTATGTTGTGCTATTCAGACATTGTTCCACATGAATTAAAGGGCCCAAATCATGCCAGGAAAACATGCCCCAAACCATAAAACTGCCCCCACCAGCTTGAAGGGTTGTACTCATGCATGTGGGGTGCATGCTTTTATGCTGTTTCTGCCACATTCTCACTCTGCCATGTGCATGATGCAACTGGAAACATGACTCATTGGACCACATGACTTTTTTCCACTGCTCGACTGTCCAATCCTTGTGTTCCTGTGTGAATTGGAGACGTTTTTATCTTGGTAACTGCAGACAGCAAAGGTGTTTGAACAGGACTTCGCCTTCCATATCCCATACGATGCAGTGTATGGCTAATTTGCCTACAAATGTCAGGTGGTCATAATAATCTGGCCACTCACTGTATATGCTATACTGTACTATATATTAATTATATTATATTATATTAATCAGTGGGGAGAGATCCTCATTTCTACTGGTTGTTAGTGGAAGTGGGTTTCTTGGCATATCCTGAGAAAAAGAATTTTCTGAGACTCACATGGAAGAATGAAGTATTGTAGAAAACCATTTTTTGGTGCAATTAAACTCTTGAATTTCCAAAGTCCCATTTCCCTCTGTCCTGCCATGGAAGAAGTCCCATTTTGCTTTCAGCAGAGCTCAAATCCAAGCCAGTGCCCAGAGTTTCCATTCCATGTTGGGACACAGTCTAATTCAGCATCAGACTAGTTGCAGTCCATTAGTCCATGGTATGTGGGGTTGGCATGGCTGCATGGCTATAGAGGAAACACTGGCAGGAGGAGCAAAACCAAAGGACCAGAGAGCTGAAAGAGCCAGGAGAAGAGAGAGCTCCTTTGTCTAGGGATTATGTATTCCCAGATTTTCGTGGGCAATGACCCTGCCTACTCTAGCCAATCCATGGTTCCCCAGGCTTGACTGAAAGGCACTTTCCCTGTGTCACCCTGACTCATTGCACGTGTGCCAATCTTCCCCTTTGTTGCATCCCTTCCCCCAGTGACCTGCAGGGAATGGACCAGTGGTCCCCTGGGGAGAGTGAAATTGCAGCTTCCTGGTGAAGCAGCCAAAATGGCCATGCTTGTAATGTCTGGCTTCCCTTTTGCTTTGTTTCTATTATTAATAACTAGCTAATTATAAAGGTATCAATATTATATATTATATCATAGTAATTTTATGTGCTATGCATATATTTATATATCATATCTACTTTTATATAAGGTAGGGATTGTTAGTAACATGCATTTGCAATGAAATTATAAGCAAATTATTTGGATGGATTCAGTTAGAAATTCTGTCCCAAACTGTACCTGTCATTGATGATAATTTATTTTTGCTATAATGTACCATACCTTATATTGGAAATCATAGGTGACATCACTGGCCTGGATCTGATGATCAACTTCCCTATCCCTTTTCCTGAAAACCATGAGTATCACTTGCTTCAATCTCTTCACACATTCTTCAAGGAGCTCCTGTTGGCCTCTAAAGGAATTATTTTTCACTATATCTGCCTTCCAGTGTGGCTTTGCTGTTTTATGACTCTTCTTTAGACAACAGCAGTAAACAATATGTAGTAGGTATGTAAAACAATTTAATAGAGATTAAAATTTTAACTTGATGGTACCTAAGGTTTGGGGGGAAGTTTACAAGCACATTTAGCAACCGATGAAAGCGCAAGGCTTTTAACAGATTATAGTTTGGAAGGAGTTACATTAAAATTTTTAAAATGCTAGATATAAATGTGTTTTATTTATCAAACTTTCTTTTGAACTTAGAAATTTTAGCATCTCTTTCACTCTCCACCTTCTCTCTATATAAAAATACTCTGGTTTCTCCTATCTTAATGCCCTTCTCTAAGTCTTCTCATTCTTTCTAGCTACTTCCTTTATTTCCATCTTTTCACTTTCAAAAATTTTAGTTGAATGATGGGGAAAGCCTCTGCTTCTACTTACTCAACATCCCTTTTCCCCCAAACTCTGTGTACTTGCTGCTGTAACCTGCTTACTCTAGGCTTCCTAACCTTCTCACTGCTAAGTACAGTGACTTACTCTGGGTGCTACATCTCCTTATCCTCCGGATGCTATCTGCTCCTCCCTTCCCTCTGCCTGAACACTTCCTTCACTGCTCTCTACTATCCACCTCTCATCCTTCCACTGTCTCGCTGATCAGTCTTCTGTCTCTGTCTCTCATTCCTCTCCATCCTCCTGTCTCTTAAACATGACTACGTGGTCATTTTAAAGTGTGGTCTGATATTTCATGACCCTCTCTTTTGGGGATACTTCGTTTATCCTTAGGACTAAAACCTTCATCTGGGAAAATGATTCCTACTAAATGTCCACTCTTCTCTCAAAGTTCTAGTTTTCCAATCACTTGCCAAGCATTTCTGATTGATTAGCCTGCCATGGACTCAAACTAGTGTGTCTGGAATGAAACAGCTTTTCCTCTTATAAAACTCCTTAGTCTCTTGAATTCCCTGTATCTTTTTATTGTCTCCAAGAATCTCACTTTACAACCACTTGAAATATAACAACCATCCCTTTGCTCTACTTACCTCTCAAGCTCCCTATCACTTAGAGTTTCTGTGAATTATTTCTTGACAATGCTGCTTGCTTTTAATCCTACTCCTTTTTTCCCCCTGCAGGTTTTCCTCTTCTAGGTCCTTATTCAATAATATTTTGTCTTATTGAAGCAATCTTTCCGTTCATATCCACCAGCCCATCTTTCAGTCTAATTCTAATCCCTTCTGCATTCTAAAGGCAAATTCATCTTTCTGCATTATCACTGTGATTATGCCATTATAAATGAAATTTTGGATGACTGCTATATTGGGAAAAAAATCTCTTTAGTCACTCGTTACAGACTCTTTCCAGTGTAAAAGCAGTGTATCTTCCTATTCTCATCTTCCTTCTCAAAAGGATCCTCCTGCTCCAGCTAATAGGATCTGTCGCCACTTTCACAAAACACGGCTGCTCTTGTTGGCACCCTTCCTGGAAGACCCTTTATCCTGTTCACAACCAGCCAGCCCGTAACGGCGAGCTCAGTTCTCACTGCTCTCCAAAGCCTTCCCCTACCACCCTGGCCCACGTAATCTTGGCTTCCATAAACTTGGACATTTGTTAACTGATCAATTCATTTTGTAGAGTCGTGCACTAGCATGGCAACCTGCGTCATCATTACCTCGAACTTCTATTAGAAATGTATTTTCAAGGACCAAATCTATTTAAAAATATACTGAAGATGTCCTTATTTCTACTTACTTAATGAAAGTAAAAGACTTCATTCATTCAACTTTTACTAAGTGTTTTGTGTGAAATATTTAGAGAGATGGAAATATTTAGATGAATGAAACATGATCCTGACTATAAACAGTGACACTCTGGTGAGACAGGCTGCTAGATGAGTGAATAATTGCTAACGGTTGTTTTAAATGTTATACTAGGAAGATGTGTGGGATCTAGTTAGGAAATGAAGGATACATGACCAGTACTGTGAGGAGTGTTTAGAAAGAGGCACTATGATACATGAGTCTAGAAAGGCTTTAGAGAGAGCAATGCTTAAGATGGGTCTTTCTTTTGTATCATGTTTCATCCTTATAGAGTGTCCTGAGCATTTCCAAGGAAGGGAAGACCTAATTAAGTGAGGAAATAGATCACAAGAAAGCCAATCCTGAATATGTACATTTTCCAGTAAATAGAATGCATACTAGTTCAAGCCATTTTTAAGAACAAGGTAAGCGGTCCAGTTTGACTGAAGCATAGGTGTTTTATTGGTGTTAAAAACAATGTAATTATAGATAATGTAGATTTAATTCATGTTATTTTTTTATTCCTATCTAAAGGACCTTTCTTTCATACATTTCCTTCTATAAACAACTGTTAAGATAAGACATGGATGCATATTGTTTTTGAATTTTATGTTGGAGAAAAACATTATCTGACTTTGGCTTTCTAGAATTTGTAAGTTGCAAACTCTATCCAGTGCCTTCAAATCCATATAATTATAGTGAAACAATCTTAAGGTGGCCAATTGTCTCTTTATTATCTTGTATATAGAATGTTCACAGCAACAGTTTTCAAGAAGTTGAAGAGATGATAAGAAGCAGGTCTGTTTAAAGGTGGAGTAAATAGATAGTATTGTTGGTCATGATTTGGAAAATTAATAATTCTGGCTACACGAATTTCTGTTTTCATATATATAACAAATCTTAAGATAAAGCAACAAGATATTTAAAAAATATTTTTATTGTTAGTCACCTAAATGCAGTCCAAAAGGTAATTTATTAAATAAAGAAAACTTTGGTTTCATAGCAAAAAGATATCTGATACCCAGTGGATAAATCAGTTTGAATTCTGTTGGTATATTATGTAAATTCACTGCAAAATTAGTCTTCTACTTATTTTAAAATCATTGTCACTTCTTGGATAAGAAATGCAAAGGGAAATTATTGACCCATAGGTGGAAAAGGAAATGACTGACTCGGAAGCACTGGCTAAATTACATGTGCTATTTTAGCTCAATCGCATGCATGTTTTAAATGACTTTCTGATGGTAGGCATTACCCGATCTTGGCAATTCACTTATTCTCCCTTTTACTTGCATTCTGTTTCATTGTGCTACAGTCACTCTCTGATATATACACACAGCACATTTCTCGATTAAAAAAAAAATCAGAACCAAATCTAATTTAGATTTTAAGTAGCCTGTGGCATTTGCATAAAGAATCAATGTGCTTCTTGCTAGATGGTTAAACCCATCAGGTCAAGACCATGTTTGACATAAGCCCTGTGCATTCTGCCTGAGCCAGCCTGATAAAAATGTACATGATGAAACTGCAGCCCTGTCAAGGGGCTTGTACGCTCGAGCTTGACATTGGTGTAATTGAGAGGCCAAGTAAAAGTCTGATCACCATGCCTTTTGTTATCCCCAGTGACAATAGTGATAAAAAGAAAAAGGAACTTCCAGAATATACATTTGTATTTTAGTTTTCATTCATCACTTCGAATAAGCAAATACTATTTTTAGTTGGAATAGAATACAAACTTCTGGAAGGGGGACTGAATCCTATCTAATAAAAGAGTAATAGGCAAATTGACGGTCACTCCAACACACAAGATGGCTGCCCTCATGTGGTCAAAAATGGTTGCCCCCATGTGGACACAAGATGGCTGCCACAAGATGGTCAGCAGGGGAGAGCAGTTGGGAGGGACCAGGCCTGCAAGGGAGGGCAGTTGGGGGTGATCAAGCCTGCAGGGGAGGGAAGTTAGGGGTGATCAGGCTGGCAGGCAGAAGCGGTTAGGGGCAATATAGGAAGGCAGGCAGGTGAGCAGTTGGAGCCAGCAGTCCTGGATTGAGAGAGGGATGTCCGACTGCCTGTTTAGGCCCAATCCCAGTATGACAGTTGGACATCCCTTGAGGGTTTCCAGATTGGAGAGGATGCAGGCTGGGCTGAGGGACACACACCTGCCCCCAGGCACGAATTTCCTGCACTGAACCTCTAGTCAGAGTATAACAGAAGCAAGAGCTTTGGGGTCATATAGACAGGGGTTTGTGTTTCATTCTAGCTTTTTACTAACTGTGTGATCCAGGTTCTTTGGAATTTTCTTATCTCTAAATAATATTGGTAGTTACTACAACTTAAAAATATATGTAAATTTTCTGGCTATAGAAAGTAGTTAAGTATTCTTATCAAAGTTGCTGTTATTTAGGCAAGTGTTAAAATATTACTTTTGGAACCCTCCTTTGCTTTGAGAGTTTGACTCAAAATTGTGATCCAGGTGATTAGCTGGTTATATAGCATTTTAGTGTTAGAAGGCTGCCTTTCTGATGCTTACGTGGACCCATTAGTGGCAGGTGTGGTTAAGCCTGTGGAATAAGGCAAGGACCTGTCTCTAATTATTTTAATCACGCACAAAGAATGAAAAATGAAACTGCACTAAAGGATAAACTCTTTAGAAGCACAATAACTGAACACGGAAAGAACATTTTTAATACTGTTAACACATTTGGCTTGATATTTTATATATAAATATATATATATATATATATATATATATATATATATATATATATATGATGTCCGAAAAATGCATGCACACAGTTTGAATAATTATAAAGGCAGTTTTTATTAAAATACATTTAATTTTCAAAATTGATCTATCAGCTGTTACAGTGTGTATATATTTTTAGGATACCATATCTATATCTATATCTATATACATACATGTGTGTGTATTATATGTATATATGTTATACACACATATGTATAGGGTTGGGTAAATGTAGATTTATAGTTGTTTATATGGAAAATGATACAATAAATAATACAAGAATAAACTTGTGTTTTTGCATATTCACAACTGTAAACCTACTTTGCCCCAACCTATTGTGTGTGTGTGTGTGTGTGTGTGTGTGTGTGTGTGCGCTCTTTCTTACTGTAAAGTGAGAGAGATGTTAGGGTAGCTAGGGAAATGATTCTCTTATGCAAATGTTCCACATATCTATACCATGCTTTCTCAAGGAAAAGAAAAACACAACTTTTTTTTGTTAATATGCAACCAAGGACATGCTTAGAGAGAGGAAGGGACAGAGAAAGAGAGAGAGAGAAATATCGATGTGAGAGAGAAACATCCATCTATTGCTCGTCATACATACCCTGACCTGAGATCCAACCCACAGCCCAAGCATGTTCCCTGACTGGGAATCAAACTGGCAACCTTTCAGTGCACTGAATGATGCTTAACCAACTGACCACTCCAGCCTGGCCAAAAAGCACAAAATGTAGCGATTGCAATGTGTGTTTCTTTTCCGTTGCATAATTGCAATGGTTGAGCATAATTTTTCCTGTGAGCCAAGGGCGGTAGCATAGCAATTTCACAAACCCGTGAGTAGTACCCAGCAGAAAGCCCAGAAATACATAAGACAACTCACTTAGGTGACTCATGTCATTCCAGACAGAGGTTCAGGATAGGCCTTGAACTTACTTTTACTAACAGTGTATCCTTCAGCAAATTACGTTTCTCCAAGAATACGTTTTCACATAGGAAGTGAACTGATAATACTTGCTCTATCTTGCTAGATTCTTGTGAACATTAAATGTGATTGTAAATGATTAAATATGAAGAAAACTCTGAGTCATTGGCAGGTGTCTGGGTCTTGTCTATTTCAGCCTCTTTGTAGGATCTGGTTTTGTGAGCCCCATCAATGACAGAGATACAAAGAGAAAAGAATGTTTAGGAACTTTTCAAATGTCCATTTCTATTTGAATTTTGATTTCGACTCCTATAACAAAGATATGATTTCTGGTAATGGAATAAAATATGAAATTCCAGATGGGGAACTGAGGTAAGAGGGACTTTGGGGCCAGTCAGACATGGGTCCTTATGTCAGCTAGCTCCATGACCCTGCCCACATTCTTTTTCTCTCATCGACCTCTCTATATAAAAGGCTAACAGGTAAGGTGTCCCCTCAGGAGTTCAACTGGAGACTGGGAGTTTGATCATTTGTCATGACATGTGCTGAACCACCAGGGTGTTGCATGGAACAAAGGAGGGCCCCAGTTGGCAGCTGGCAGCTGGGGAAGGAAGGCCCCGGCTGGCAGCTGGAAGGCCTCCATCAGCCTTAATCATGAGCCAGGCCTAGGGACCCTATCTGTGCATGAATTTCATGCACTGGGCCTCTAGTCCTATATAATAAAAGGCTAATATGCAAATCAACCAAATGGCAGAATGACCAGTTGCTATGACGTGCTCTGACCACCAGGGGGTAGATGCTCAATGCAGGAGCTGCCCCTAGTGCACTCCCACAGGGGGAGTGCCACTCAGCCAGAAGCTGGGCTCATGACTGGCAAGTACAGTGGCAGTGGTGGAAGCCTCTTCTGACTCCACAGCAGTCGGATATCCCCCAAGCACTCCTGGACTGCAAGAGGGCACAGGTTGGGCTGAGGGACCTCCTTTAGTGCACAAATTACATGCACTAGGCCTCTAGTCTATATATATATATATAGGGTAATATATATATATATATATATATATATATTACCCTAATATGCAAATAGACCAAATGGCAGAACAACCAAACAACCAGGTGCTATGACGTGCGCTGACTACCAGGGAGCATGCGGAACATGGAGGGTGTCAGCAGCAGGCAGCAGAGCATAGAACATGGCAGGCATCAGCTGCAGTGGGACCGTGGAGCAGTTGAGCAGGGGTGCCAGACCAAGGTGGAGCACCAGTCACTGTCATCAGGGCCAATCTCTGGTGGTTACTGAAAAGGGTTTGCTCCCGCACACCATGGTCCTGCTGGGTGCTCGCACCTTCTGCTGGCGCTGGCCCTGCTCGCACCTGCTGTGGAGCTGCCACGTGCACCTGCTGACAGTGCTGGTCCTGCTTGTACCTGCTGCTGGCACTGGCCCCAATCACTCTGCGCTGTCAGTGGGTATGAGCCGGGCCAGTGGGTGCGAGCAGGGCCAGTGCCATTAGCATGTGGGAGCAGCGGTGACAGGAGTGGGGCTGCCAGCAGACAGGGGACCAGGGGCCGTAGTGGGAGGGGCTGGGTCGGGACAAGGAGGATGGGAGAGACCTGCCCCTGTACCCACCGCAGCCTCGCAGCCCACAGTTTCTTTCAAGGTGGATGGATTCATGCACTGGGCCCTTAGTACTAATATATAAAAAGTCAGGTGCCGTCATGACCGAAACAACTGGATGGGCAACCGAACAGCAGGCTGCGTGGGGTGACAAGGCCGGCAAGGGGGTTAGTGAAGGATGACCAAATGACTGAACAGCAGGCTGAGTGGGGTGATCAGGCTGGCAGGGGGGAGGGGGGATGACAATAAGGGGCGACCAGGCCAATGGAGGTGCAGTTAGGGGCAACCAGGCCAGTAGAGGGGGACAGTTGGGGGTGGGGGTGACCAGGCTGGCAGTGAGGGGCACTTGTGGGCAACCCGGCTGGCAGGGGGGGAAGTAAGGGGCAACCAGGCTGGGTGGGGCAGTTAGGGGTGATGAGGCCAGCGCGGGAGCAGTTAAGGGTGACCAGGCTGGCAGGCAGGCAGGTGAGCAGTTAGGAGCTAATGGTCCCGAATTGTGAGAGAGATGTCCGATTGCCGGTTTAGGCCCGATCCCTGGGATTGGACCTAAACCGGCAGTCGGACATCCCCTGAGGGATCCTGGATTGGAGAGGGTGCAGGCTGGGTTAAGTGAATTTCATGCACTGGGCCTCTAGTATATATATAAAAGCCTAAGTGACCCAATGACCTAACGACTGAACAACTGGTCTACCGATCGCTATGACATGCACTGACCACCAGGTGGCAGACGCTTAACACAGGAGCTGCTCCCTGGTGATCAGTGCACTTCCACTTTGGGAGTGCTGCTCAGCTGACTGACCCATCCTGGTGGCTCACCAGCCAGGCGGCAGCCACTCCTCCAGTAGTCCTGCTGGTCCAATCTCCAGAGAATGGGCCAGGCTCCGATGGACCAGTGCTACCATCACAATCCCGACAGTGCTGCATCCCTCCTGGAAGTCAGCCTCAGGCACCACGGCTGCTTCCTGTCACTAGATGTTCCCCAAGGAAGAAACAATACAAAAGTGCTGCCAGATGGCTCCCGATAACAGGCGCCAGTGTCAGCAGGATGGATCCGAATCCCCGGCCGGCAAGGGTGTCCCACTGCCCACCTGGAGGGCCGATCGTGTCCCAACCCCTTCCACCATCACAGGACAGGCGCCAGAGGCAGGGCTCATGTCTGGTGAGTGCTACTGTGGCAGGTGTGAACCTCTCCTGATCAGGACTGACTGCGTGTGCAAACCCGCGGCAGGCACAGAGAAGCCAGGATGAGTGGGCGTGGCAGGCAGGAGTGGCAGGTGGCATTGGATTGCCAGTTTTGGCCCAATCCCCACAGGCCATGCCGAGGGACCCCACCCATGCATCAATTTGTGCACTGGGCCTCTAGGCTCTACTAGTAAATAATAGTGATAGTTCCTACAATTCCAGAATATAATAAATTAGCAGTTATACCTTCAGAATTTACTTTAAAGATTTTGGTAAAGGAGCTTGTGAAAACTCAGAAAGCACATACCCAGAAATGAATTTCTATAGATTGGATCCTTTAGGTTAAATAATTTTCCCAAGTGAAATTTGAAAATTTGACTTGTGTCCTTAATTAAGAAAAATGTTAGCATCTACTACAGCAAATATTTCATATAATCTTAAGGTGCTGTCTGTCTTTACAAATCCTCTGATTTATTTTTATAATTGGCACTTAGATTTTCTTCATGTTGTAACTGGTTGGGTAGAATAAAGAAATTAATGCCCTTAAAAAATGCTTGCTCTAGTCCATGCAATTGAAAACAACAAGAAAAATGTTTTTCACGTACAGGTTTGATACTTTCCAGCAACGGTTTTGTAACAATCATTTATTTCGTAATTGAGAATTATTTATTCTAAAGCTAATAAACTATATCCTTGGTTTTTCTGGCACATAGGTTTTATGTTAATGACTAATTTCTGCTTTAATATATTGGCAAGTATTAGCAAACCATGGATTTACTTTATTGCATGTAGAGGGGCATCAGCTGGTTTATTTCTTTTTTATAAAGATGATCTATTAATTTACTTTTTAATTCTAAATGGAAGCCATAATTTGCTTCATGCTTTCCTTCCTGGCTGAGAATCATAATTAGTTATGGCTCTGGAATATTGCAGGATGACAATGCTTTTGATAACACATGGATCATTCCAATCTCATAAGTAATGGTGCTACTCAATTTTATTACACACATTTAAAAGATTAAAAAATTAAACATAAGACAGAAATAAATATTGTGTTTAATTGGGGTGAAATTATTTTAATGGTTGAGTGAATTACATCTATGAGCTAGACTGAAACTGATCTGCAGATTTTTGTTGTTTTTCTATCACTAACATAATGCACCTTTTAAAAAGACTAACATTGTGGTTACATATGGCAATCATTCAAGAAACATTTGTTAAATGAAAAAAAAAAAAAAAGGAATGAATACATGGGTATGAAATGCCATCCCAAATTCTGTAAAAAATTCCAAAGTTCTGCACATCATTTCTGTCTAAAATTAAAGTTTCTAAAATTTACAAAATTGGGTAGCCCGTTTAGGTAGAGGAGGGTCATGAAGTATCTTTCAGACAAATCATTGTATTATTTTTTTAAAAGAGATTTAAGGACGTAGTGTGTTAAAAATTATATTCCAGGTGAATTGCGCATATGAATTGCACTTTGTGTAGATATTCCATTAGCCTGCTAACCTGTGCCTTTCCCTGACTCTAGATTGATTTCCTTGATGAGAAAGCACAGTGGAGGGTGAAGAACGGGAATCACAGAGTCACTCCGGGCTTGAGCCTGTAATTTAGCTGTGAACGTTGGGTAGATGCTTCTCTCACACTCAGCGCTGTGTGTTCAGCTAGACCTAATTGACAGAGACTGGCAGACAGCAGCCTCTCTCTCAGTGAACAGTGGCCATTACTGTGCTGGCTGTTGTTACAGTTATTATTCCTTTTATGACATAATTTAACAACAAATAAAGAGCAGTTGTAGCTATTTGCTGTTGTATGCATTCATCTGAATTATTTTTATTATAAAGTACAATAGTTTTTTTGTTTTTTTTTTAATCTTCACCTGAGGATATTTTCCCACTGATTTTTAGAGAGAGTGGAAGAGAGAGAGAAAGGCAGAGATGATACATATTGGTGTGAGAGAAACACATCGATCGGTTGCCTCCTGCACAAGCCCGACCGGGGCCTGGGGCCAGGGAGGACCCTGCAACTGAGTTATGTGCCCTTAACTTGAATCAAACCTGAGAACCTTAGGTCCACAGGTTGATGTTCTATCCTCGGAGCCAAACTGACTAGGGCAAGTATAATAATTCTTTTCATAAGGTTTTTACACATATGAACTACTCCAGTTTAATATAATAGTTAAAATTTTTTTTATTTCTTAACTTAAATTTTCAATAGCTTCCAATCACAGTCAGGAGAATGTTATAAACTAGAATACATATATTTTAAGGGCTAGCAAAGTTTAATATCTATATTACATAGAAAAATTAGGAGAAACTCCTAATTTGAAATTTACTTGTTGAGATAAAATATCAGTCCAATGAAAAATACTCAACCACTTTTCTTTTCATACTTCAATGTTGTTATGGATTGCATTTTTGTGTCTCCTCTCCCAAATTTATATATTAAAACCCTACTCCCCAATGTAATGGTATTTGGAGATGGGGCCTTTGGGAGCTAATTAGGTTTAGATGAGGTCATGAGGATGGGTTCCCTAGAATGAGATTAGTGTCCTTTTAAGAAAAGGAAGGGAGACCAGAGCTCTCTCTCTCTCTCTCTCTTGTTCCACTATGTGAGGACATAGGAGGAAAATCTCCTAACATCTTTTTACTTTATTTTTATTCACTGATTTTTTGAGAGACAGAGGAATAGAGAGAGAGAGAGAGAGAGAGGGTGAGAGAGAGAGAGAGAGAGAGAGAGACGTTGAGAGAAATGTTGATCTATTGCCCACTCATCCATGCACTGTTGATTTCTGTATGTTCCCTGACTGGGGATTGAACCTGCAACCCTGGCCTGTGGCTGATGCTCCAACCAATTGACTACCCAACCAGAGCTCTGTTGGCTTTTTTTTGGAAATTTTCTTTGATTGATCGATTTCAGAGATAAAGGGAGAGGGAGAGAGAGATAGAAACATCAGTGATGAGAGAGAATCATAGAAACATCAGTGATGAGAGAGAGTCATTGATTGGCTGCCTCCCGGGATCCAAGCCCACAACCTATGCATGTGCCTTTGACTGGAATCGAACCTGGGACCCTTCAGTCTGCAGGCCAACGATCTAGCCACTGAGCCAAACAGGCTAGGACTCTGCTGGTATTTTTATCTTGAACCTCCCAGCATTCAGAACTGTGAATCAATAGTCTGTTGTTTAAGCCACCTGGTCTATGGCACTTTTTTAATAATAGCTCTAGCAGATTGATACAAACATAAAATTATATTTTGGTGTAAAAAATAGAAGTAGTTAAGCTATTTACTCAAAGTTACTTAGTTTTACATTTTTAAGTAGCCTACTCAAAAATGTTAAAATATTTACAGCTTAAGCAACAGTCTTTTTCTCTACACACATATATATCAATATATATAATTATATATCATAATATATATATTATTATACATATTAGGGGCCCGGGGCATGAATTCATGCACCTGGAAAGGAACAGTGGGCCGCGAGGCTGCAGTGGCATAGGGGCAGGTCTCGGCCCATCCTCTGTGCCCCCACCTGGACCTCCAGCTGCGCCCCCTGTTCCCCTGTCTGCTTGCAACCCTGCTCCTGCTGTTGCCCACTCCCATGCGCTGATGGTGCCAGCCCCACTCACACCCGCTGACAACGTGGAGCAATTGGGGCCGGGACCAGCAGCAGTTGCAAGCAGGGCCGTGCCATCGGTGGGGGCGTGCAGTGGCTGCTGCCCTGATAGCCTCTCAGGAGCAGGGGAGGTGGAGAAGCCCTCAGGGGCAATTGGGGCCAGCAGCCGCTGCTCTCACCTGCTGATGGTGCCGAGCGATCAGGACCTATGTTGGGCGCTGGCAGCAGGTGCGAGAGGCGGCTCCGGAGCTGGCAGTGGGTGCGAGCGGGGCCAGCACCAGCAGCAGGTGCAAGCGCCCTGCAGGACCGTGGTGTGTGGGAGCAAAGGATTTTCAGTGACCGCCAGAGGCTTGCCCTGATGACAGTGACCTGCGCCCTGCCTTGGTCTGGTGCCCGCGCTCACCTGTTCCACCATCCCACCATGGCTGATGCCCGCCATATTCTGTGCTCTGCTGCCTGCTGCTGACACCTGCCGTATTCTGCTCATGCCCCCTAGTGGTCAGCGCATGTCATAGTGACTGGTTGTTCGGTTGTTCAGTTGTTCCTCTGTTTGGTCTATTTGCGTATTAGGGTTCTATATAGAGATATTATATAAAGAGATGGTATAATCTCCTATGTAAAGGAATAGATGAAATAGCTGGCTGATAATTGATTAATAAATTTAGCTGAGGTGTTATATTTATACTAGAGGCTGGGTGCATGAATTTTGTGCACAGGGGTGTGTGTCTCTCAGCCCAGCCTGCACCCTCTCCAATCTGGGACCCCTCGAGGCCAGTAGGATCGGGCCTAAACGGGCAGTCGGACATCCCTCTCACAATCCAGGACTGCTGGCTCCCCACTGCTCGCCTGCCTGACTTCCTGATTGCCCCTAACTGTGTCTGCCTGCCAGCCTGATCACCCCCTAATCATTCCCCTGCCAGCTTGATTGATGCCTAACTGCTCCCTTGCCAGCCTGTTTGCCCCTAACTGCCCTCCCCTGCAGTTCTGGTCCCCCCAACTGCTCTCCCCTGCTGGCCTGATCGCCCACAACTACCCTCCCTTGCAGATCTGGTCCCTCCCAACTGTCCTTCCCTGTTGGCCATCTTGTGTTGACCATCTTGTGTACACATGGGGGCAATTATCTTTGACCACATGGGGGCAGCCATCTTGTGTGTTGGAGTGATGGTCAATTTGCATATTATTCTTTTATTAGATAGGATTAGATAGTATAGAGGCCTGGTGCATGGGTGGGGGCCGGCTGGTTTGCCCTGAAAGGTGTCCTGGATCAGGGTGGGGGTTCCCTTGGGGCATGGGGCAGCCTGGGTGAGGGGCCTGTGGTGGTTTGCAGGCTGGCCACATCCCCGGCGACCCAAGCAGAGGCCCTGGTATCTGGGATTTATTTATCTTCTACAATTGAAACTGTGTAGCCTTGAGTGGAGGCCAAGACAGGCCAGGGCAGGCGGAAAGCTTGGCTTCCTCCATTGCCGGGGAAACCCAAGCCTCCTGCTCTCTCTGTGGCCACAGCCATCTTGGTTGGGGTTAGTTTGCATACTCGCTCCTGATTGGCTTGTGGGCGTAGCTTGTGAGTGTAGCAGAGGTGTGGTCAATTTGCATATTACTCGTTTATTAGATAGGATTAAAGGATATTGCAATAATCTGTTATTTTAAGGCAATCTACTCCCCTTTTTTTTTAGGCAGAGCCCTCTGAGTCTAGGATTAGAATGAGGACACCACTAGGTCCTAAGTTGAAAGCTCTAGTGTGAACTTGGCTGCCTATCATTTCTTATAGTTCATTACTAGTTTTCAACCTAGGTTCACCAGCATTTTCTATGAGTTAGCTACTTTTTCTACAATAAAAAGTAGAAAAAGTAGCTTCCCTTTCTGTTATTTACAATTGACTGAACAGCAGGCTGTGTGGGGCAACCAGGTCGGCAGATACAAATGCCTTCTTCTCCACCTTCTTATTTTTATGAAATGTACTTTCAATTTGTGATTGAAACATTTGTTAACTTTTTAATACTTTTTCTGCCACATTTCCACTGGGATATTTTGATACATAGCTGCTGTCTTCATCCATTCACTATTAATAGTGCTATATAATTTATATATTGATATCATAAATATTACAATGATTTCATATTAAATTATTATTTAAAACAACTTATAATTATTTTTTTCTTTAAATATGAAGGGGCATCTCTTGAGCTAAATGGAGACAATGAAATACTTTCAAACCTAATTTTGAACTAAACAAATTTTGCATTAAGAAAAGAACTAGATCTTTGTATTTAAAATAAAGGTACCTAACCTTGACTGGTATGTCTCAGTTGATTGGGCATTGTCAATCCATGTACCAAAGGTTACTAGCTTGATACCAAGACAGGGCACATGCCCAGGTTGTGGACTTGATAGGGGGTAAGGGGCGTGCAGGAGGTAACTGATGGATATTTCACTCTCACATTGATGTTTCTCCCTCTCTCTCTCCCTCTCCCTCTCCCTCTCCCTCTCCCTCTCCCTCTCCCTCTCCCTCTCCCTCTCCCTCTCCCTCTCCTCTCCCTCTCCCTCTCTCTCTCCTTCCCCTCTCTCTCTAAAAAGAAAAAAAAATCCAATAACAATATTAAAGGCACCCTATTTGTAAGGTAGCATTTGAGAGGACAGTTGTTATAATCAAGATTATATCTAAGCCTAAGAAAATATAAATGTATAAAACCCAGTAAAATATATAAAAATCTATTAGTTTATATTGTCTCACTTTAAAAAACAAGCAAACAAACATACAATTTAGATGATTATAAATTCCCACTGAAATATGGGAGGTAATATTTTTGATTTAACCAATGGGTCTTAGCCCACGGGTTGCAGTGTTGTCCTTCAGCAGACTGGTCAGTGACAGTGCAGGCCTAATGTTGCAGAGAGACGTTTAATTGCCTTACGGTAAGTAGAATTTCACTGATGGAATTTGAGCCCCAATCAAGTAGGGGACTCATGTGACAAAGGGATAAAGATATAACCTTTCCCATTATTTTAGCTTTGCCAGATAGGAGGCTGCTGATAACAAGAAACAAAGATGCAGGAGACAAAAAATGCACAGGTTAGAAAGAGCCTAGGGCTGGGCACGGGAGGGGGTGTGTCAACAGAGCCAGCAGCAAGCACTTAGCCAAGAGAAGGTGAGCCTTTAGAGAAATCAACTGCCAGGCACTCTGAATGAGGAGTCACATACCGGGATCCTATGCATAATCTTCAAAGGTTAATAAGGGCTCTGGCAGGAGGACACAGCTCTCTGGGTGCAGGACACCCCGGGGCAAGACCACTGCAGGCACGGACAATGACGACTAGGAAAATGATTACTAGGATAGCATTGGTCCAGTCTAGATCGGTATTCATACTGGAAACCTTTTTACTAGTTCCCTCATCACAAAAGCTCATTGGGGATCTAGGGACCGCCCTCTGTAGTATTTAGTTTATTGAATGGACATAGCTGCTTAAAATAAAGACGATGATAATTTTATTCTAAAGGAAAGGGTGAGTCATTTTTGGCATTTCCTTTGCATTTTCTTTTGTATTCTTTTAAAAACTATGTCCCAGTTTCTAGATACTTTCCAAGTGTATGAGTTTCTTATTGCTGTTGTAGCAAATTATAACAAAGTTGACTGCTTAAAACAATACAGATGCATTTGTTTACATTTTCGGAGGTCAGAAGTCCAAGATGGGTTTCATGGGCTAAAATCCAGTTGACAACAGGGTTGTGTGCTGCTAAAAAGGCTCTTGAGAAGAATCTGTTTTCTCACCTTTTCCAGCTTCTAAAAGTCGCCTGTATTCCTTGGCTCGTCACCCCCTTCCATCTTCAAAACCGGTAGCATAGAATTTAAAATCTCTCTCCCTTCCATCCTTCCATGATCTCCCACTGACTCTGACCCTCCTGCATCCTTCCTATGAGGACCCTGTGAGGTCATTCATCCCACTCTGATAATTCAGAAAAATTTTCATCTCAATACCATTAACTAGTGACATCTGCAAAGTCCCTTTTGCCAAGTAAAATGTCATATTCATAGGTTCCTAGGATTAGATTGTGGATATTTTTTTTTTGGTGGGGAGGTGTCAGGGGGTGAATTATTATGCCTACTGCACTGTGATATACTGGTATCTGACCTTTTGGATTAGGGCTCTGATGCCCACTGTGCATAGATTTATGCAGGCACCACTTCTTAGAGAATGCTTTACTAACAAGACTGACTTCATTCCTGGGGAACTGTACAAAACAAAGGACAAGAATGTGCGTGTGTATGTGTGTGTGTGTGTGTGTGTGTGTGTGTGTGTGTGTGTGTGTGTTTAGGGCTTGGGCATGGGGAATAATTCAAGTCAGAACTTACTGGATAAGAAATACTGAAACTACATGGAATCTATGGTTATTTAAGCAAGGATAAAAATGTTTTTGCATAAGGGTCAACTCGGAAAACGTTAAATGTTAACAGACCTGATTTTATTTTGAGCAAAGTGAAAAATAGCCTTGTCAAGGCTATAAGTAGAAGCATGTATATCTAACAAGTCATATTGCCTGGTTTTAGAGTAGAAAAATGCCAGTGAGATTTTGGTTCAGTTTTTTGCTACTAGAATATTAATATAGGAACATGTTTAAGAAATAGCAATGTTATCATTAACTTCTTATATTTTGTCTTAAAATGAGGCCCATGGTTATAAATGCCCAAGCTAACTGGACCTTGGTTTATTCTTCTCTGCTTTAAATAATGTTTTGGTTATATTTGGCCAAATGGTGTCACTTGCTGCTAATATTTTGGCCTGAGATGCAACTTTTGAGAATACTAAGTGATACTATTTGCAAAAAGGAAGGGAAGATATTACCATATTCTTTTCTGGCTTCCTTTACCTCTCTTTTAGGAGAATGATGCTTGAGAATATGGGCACCAGATGTAGACTGCTGGAGTTTAAATTCTCCTATGACTTCTTGGTTGTGGGTGTTGGGTAAGCGGTTTAACTACTCTGTGCCTCAGTTTGTAGTTGCTGTTGCTTGGTTTGGTTCTTTTTATTTGCAAAGTACCATTTAATAGTAGCTGTTCTATAGGATTTCTATAAGGATTAAATGAGTCTCTATATGGAAAGTGCTTAAAACAGTGCGTAACCGACAAAAGTATGCATTAGATGTTAAAATAAATAGGAAGGCAGTCCAAAGTTTCAAAATCCAATGTGTGGCAGTTCTGAAGATATAATCAATAGTGTTTGGACCTAAATGCTCCAGCATGCTCACCGAAGCATAACATTATATTCAATGACATATTGAAATAGTCTTCCATATTGCTGATAATTATCCTGCTACTGAATGTCTTTCAACAATGCTATTCTGATTTATATTCCCAATCACATTGGAAACTTGAGAAGAAGAAAATATATTTTGTTATTGGCACAGAAAATTATTAAATTTACCTGAAGGATATTAGCTCTTTTAGTCAAATGCTTCTACTGGGCTTCCCTGCCTAATTTGGTTTTCAGACAGCGATATCCCTCATGTCCACCCCCACTCCCAATATTCACCATTTTAAGTAGAAACACATTAGTGGTAGGCATTATATAATTTCCACTAAGTGGGCAGAATGTGACAGTTGTCATGTAACTTTAAAACACTTTTTTTGGGTATTAATTTAATTTTTTATCATGGAATTCTTATTTCAATACATTTTTGACAATCATCTTTTTGTCTATATGCCTAGTTAAAAATAAACACGGCTCAGGCTATTTTTGCTTTTCTGGGGGGAATGAGAAACCACAAGGACACAGAACCCTCAAGAATTTCCTCAAAGCAGCTCAAAATTCTCTCTGAAGTTAACTGCGAGGAAGCAGAAAACTTGAGCAGAAATGATAATTTTAGGCGCTGCACCACCACAGAATAAACAAACCTCACAGAACTTCAGGGCTGTGAAGCCCGTTTGTTTTACTGATGAAAAGTGGGATCTTTTGATGTGCTTGACATTGGTGCCAGTCAACCATTAAACATTCATCCCGAGACTTCGGATAGTTGCTAGTAGCTCTCCCTTTGAAAAACGAGGATTTGGAAATCCACTTTTCAAAGTTGGAGAAGAAAGTCAAGAAGGGATATTTCCAATTGTCGCTTAGTCACAATAACTGGAAGATATTCAAATGGGGTGATGCAAATCTTCTTTTAAAATGTTGTCTGGCATATTTTATTGACTGTAAACTAAATGAACTGTTAATGCTCCAACCTTTGAAAAATAGATGGTACAGTTCAGGTGTATTTTAAGTGATACTAGTGTCAGGCTTCCAATTTCTTCCTACATTACTCATTAAAACAATGTTCTGAAGTAGCTAAAGCTGTGTTCACATCATCTCCAGGGAGGCTGGCCCTTGAAAAGAATAAAAGGATGCTGCCAGCACGATTATCTGTACAGGCAGGGGGATTCAGGAACAACATTTTACACTGATGAAGGAATAGTTCCCAAACCAATATTATTGGGTGTAGGAATATTGCCATTCTTGGGAGAAGAGTCATCCTGGCAGAATTAAAAGCACCGGGCTATTCTGATAGCTCCTATCACAGAGTTTCTATGTTGTATAAAGTTCCAAGTGTTTTATACATATTACATTATTTACTCTTCACAGCTCTTTCAGGCGCCCGACTTCCATGCCATTTTCCAGGGGAGAAAACTGAGACACAGCTTTGCCCAGGATTGTACAGTTCCAAAGCCAGTATCCGGCCCCTTCAAGGTGCTGTCAGAGGGTTGGGGAGGTGGATGTGGAATCGTTTTCTCTTGGATTGTTTTACCCTTAATAGTTCAGGATCATTTTGTATGGTTATGTGAGGAGGACTCATTACTGGCAAAGACTTAACTCTCTTTTGGAATATGCCAGTACTGCCTCAGCTCCTTTTATGCCTACGATGTTATTTGTGCATGTACCTTATTACCACAGATGAAGCTCATGTGAGGCATTTACTAACATTAGTTATTTTCTATATCTTTGCTGTCTGTTTTTCCCAAGTCAAACATTCCCTACTTTCATATACAGTAAATAATTAAATATTTTTTTAAAAATATGAATAAACAGAAATATTAAGAGAGCTTGAGGTCCTAGCATGTGGTTTAAAAATACTAAGATTTTTTTTTAACTTCAAAGTCTTAACTCAAGTTGTTTTCAAGGTTAAATATAATTCACATTCTCAAATTTATAGTTTCATTTAAATCCCTTAAGCAGTGACATTCTACTTGGTCAAACATATTTTCCACATCATTTGTTATGATAAGTTTACCTGCCTGGTCTAGGTGTATTTGCAAATATGAAATGAATACAAAAATTGTTTTCTTTTGGCGAGAGAATGAAATGAATACAGACTAGATAACCAGAAAATTTAGAATTTCTCAGTCTTAAACAATGTATATGCTTAAGTTGAGATCCTTTTCAATTCATCAGATGAATTATATCTCGATAATAATCCTGGAAAAATAGACCCAAAGGCTTTTAGTTAGATTATTTACATATATTGCATAACTATTAAGCTTTTGAATTGATTTCAATTACAATTATTATTGTAATTAAAATAAATTTGGAAGTTTTTATTTTGTGACACTGTATTTGTTAAAAATATATTTTTATTGATTTCAGAGATGAAGGAAAGGAGAGAGAGGTAAAACATCAATGATGAGAGAGAATCATTGATTGGCTGCCTCCTGTGAGTCCCCACAACAGGGAATGAGCCCCTGCCCTGGGCATGTGCCCTGCCAGGGATCTGAACCCTGTCCTTCTGGTTCATAGGTGGACACTCAACCACTGAGCCATGCTGGCCAGGCTGTGGTGTTGTATTTTTGATGTTTACAATATAAAGTTATACAAGAGTGGAAAGATAGGGAGCAGATTAGCTTATTGGACACCCCTGAAAACTTGAAACAAATAATTGCATACCTTTCCCAACTGCAATGGAATTTAAATAGTAGTCCTTTAGCTGCTAGGAACTTCATTTGGAAACAATTTCTCAGGCCATTGTTACTGTAGAAATCTTTATCAAAATTTCCAGTCTTTGTTGATAGCTTTTAACAAAATATATATTTTATTGATTTTTTACAGAGAGGAAGGGATAGGGATAGTTAGAAACATGGATCAGTTGCCTCCTGCACACCCCCTATTGGGGATGTGTCTGCAACCAAGGCACATGCCCTTGACCAGAATGGAACCTGGGACCCTTCAGTCCGCAGGCCCATGCTCTATCCACTGAGCCAAATGGGTTAGGGCTTTGTTGATAGTTTGAATGGCTAACAAACCTACACACACACACACACACACACACACACACACACACACACACACATGAACACACACTTTTTTTAAACAAATGAGTTTAAGAATGTAGGCAAGCACTTTGATGGCTTTGAAACTATCTAGAACATACCTGAATAGTATTAACCAATGTATTTGTATCATCCTTCATGCTGGGAGGACTCTGATTTCTGAAGCAAGCTGGGCCACTTTTTGCAGAGAGCCCATGGTCACCAGAAAGTGTCTGGTTTCCAATCTTTGGATTCCTTGTCTGTATCTCCGATGAGCCTGTCAGTTCAGGGACAGGCAGGGCTGCATCTTGTTCACCACGATCGTCTCTGAGTCTGGTCATGCCTAGGGCATTGTAAGTGCCTCATACTTAGTATTGGGATGAATGAATGAATAAGTGAGTTAGTTATCTCTCCTCTTCCTGATTTGCTCACAAATACCATGCACAGACTGCTCTAGGAAGGTGAGGACTGATACCAGAGTTCCTTAAAGCCTGAACAAGCTAGAGCATAAAGGATACAAAAATGAGGCAAGGATCTTGCGCCTGGCTATTTGATGGTGGGGTGTAGGGACTGAGTGTAGAGAGGGGAATGTCAGGTAGGGCAGACATCCAGGCATGGGTTTGTGATACGGTTGGGTTGTGCAGAGTTGGGAGAGGAAGTCAACCGGCTGTAACACAGGCGATTTTGTGGAGAGCTGCTAGAAATGAAGGTAGGTGGGTTGTAGCTAGGGTGTCACAGGCCTGCACTGCCAGCATGAGGCTTTTGGACTTTAGAATGCAGGAAGTGAATGGAGGGCCAAAGAGGAGATGAAATAAGGACCATTCTCAAGATGGCAGGAGGTTTTACTTGGGAAAATCTTTCATCAGTGTCCTAACGAAGTATTTTGAAATGTCAACTGCATATGAAGAGTCTTTTAAGCTTAACAGGGAATGAATGGCAATACTGTTGGTTGGCTAGCATACCTCAGGTCCCAGGTAAATTTTTGGAAGGAAAATGTTCCTTACAAAAACCAAGGCTGATCAACTGAAGCAAGCAATTCAAGAAAACATCCCCTCAGGAGGCCATAAATTCACTGGGGAAATGGGTTTGCTTTTGTACAACGAGCACCTTAATACAATGAATAAGCCATAGTGTAGACAGATGTCAAATTTTTTGCTCTTAATTGTTTTTTGTTTTACTTCCTCTTGGAATTGTGCTTCCAAATTTATTTCCTTTTAAAATGTAACCTAGCACTTTTTTCTTACGGAATTCTTACTTCTAAATGGCAGGAAATGCACATTGAGCTATAGTAAAGCAAGGAATAAACAAATGAACGCAAACAAATTTTTGTGAAAGTATGTCCAACTTCCTGAACCTCTTTGAATGAACAACTATGTATTTATTGCCTACTTTGCACTATACTCTTAACACTTTTATAGTTTATTCTATCTCTCAGAGAATATTTATGCTATTTTCTGAATATTTAATAAGTGTTTAAGTAAATGTAGAATTTAAGTATCACAGTGATACTATTGTATTAAAAGAAAATATATTGCCACATTGTTTTCTGGCATCTTATTCTTTTCTTTTTCCTCCATCTCTTTTTGTCTTCCTTCCTTCTTCCCTCCTTCTTTCCTTTCCAAATTAACACCTCCTGATACATTATGACGAAAAATGTCTTAAAGGAAACAATAGTAATTTCAACAAAATTTCAGAACATATATTTATTATTCCTCATGTGAAAATGGCAGTTTGAAAAATTTCAACACATTAATTGTTTATATGCAAATAAATTCTAAGTACAAATGATCCTTATCTGTTCTTTTACTTGGAAAATGTTTCTAGTATTTAGAGAGCTATTCTTTGTAGGAAATGCTAAATGAGTCATGCCATGAGTGAAAACAAAACAAACAGTCCTAACACATTTTGTGACTACCAAGTAGAAAGACAAAGACATTTTCCCCAGTGAATTGAGTTTTTACATAGGCATATGCCAATTCTAAAGTTACATTTTCAGTTAACTTAGATCTATAGATACATTTAAAGAAGGACATTTAAAAATGTCCTAGAGAATATATCTATACAGAGAAATTCCTCCTGTAAACAATGCTCTAATTCAATTCGAAAGCTCATAACAGTCATAATAAAAAAAGACATGTAAACTATGAGCACATGGGGGCATTCTTTTTCATTTATTTTATTCGACTTGTAGAAGTCCCACTTTATATAATAGTAAGATTAATTAGTCATGGTGTTTAGAGAAGTAGGCTGCTGTCAGTTTCTCTAAAGAATATTGAATCGCCGAAAATGGAAATTATTGTTATGGTATGGTTTAAAGTACATATACGTACACTAATATATGTGTTTATAGGTAGAATAATATCTAAAACATATAGAACTAAAGCAATTTATAATTGCTCTATGTCATACATATTATTTTATTAATTCTTTTTATTATATATTATGGCATTTTGAGAAGGCATAGATGATTAGCTAGCTAGCTAGAGTTAAAGGTGTAGATAGTCAGATGATTCCCTGTATCTCAGGTGAATCAATGCACAAAAGAGTACTTTAAACAAATAGGGACTTCTATGTATATAACAAGACATGAGGTAGTATCCCAGTGAGTATTAAAGCTGTGGCATCAACACTGTGCATTTTCCTGAAGCAGAAAATTATGTAATTGTTTTGATGAAACTAATTATTTCATCTTAAAAACAAACATGTTATGTAAGTCTCACACAATTATGGTGAAACCTGGGAGTTTTGTTTGGCTCTACCTAATCATTTGCCATTACTAGTCCTCCAGGGGAAGCCTTAGGGAATGCTCAGCAGAAGGCTGACCTCAAGCCCTGCCCTTGCCTCTCTTTCTCCTAAATGTGACTTCGTTTCAGAGGGGCTATTGTGAGATTTATCAGGTCCCTAGTTAAAATTGCCATTATGATTATATTGCTCCAAAATTCTGACTGTGGGTTTCCACTTTAGACGTAGCAGGGTGACATTTGTATCCGGACCTAAAAGGCACGTTGGGAAATAAAGGGAACATTGCCAGTACAAGGTCATTTTAAGCCTAATTGCCTTTAGAATCTCCAGTATTCATTAGTAGTCTCCACTCGCTAGTCATGGACCAGGCAGGATACAGCAGACATAATTAGCTGAGTTTTCGATGAGAATCTAATAAAGAAGTGATTGAAAGGGAACCAACAAGGGATGTTGAAGCATACAGAGGTCAGCAACAGCTCGCAGCTGTCGTCAGGCCTGGGTCCAGAGGTAGAACCAGTATTACCGAAGCCTGGTGAAGGAGGAATCCAGGGCTGCTGCTCCCGGAACCCCAACAGGAAGGGCCTGCGCAAAGAAATAGCCTGCCCTCTCTCTGCTCCCTCAGTCGCTTACGGTAACGCTCATGCCTGAACCAAGGAAAGCCAGAGTGCAGGAGAGGTAGGCCGGTGCAGTCCTGGGGCCACCTGCCAAGGCACGGACCAGCACCAAACAAACAAATGGACAAGCCGGCAGAGAATGAATGGAAAGGGGCAAATGAAAACAGTTTCTAGTACAACTCCCCAAACTGTGATCCTGCAACTAAGAACCAAGTGTGTGTGTGTGTGTGTGTGTGTGTGTGTGTGTGTGTGTGTGTGTTTAATTTCTTTATTGATTAAGGTATCACATATTTGTCCTCGTCCCCTCATTCCCATCCCAAACCCCTCCCCACGCATGCCCCCACCCCCCTGGTGTCCGTGACCACTGGTCAGGCTTATGTGCATGCATACAAGTCCTTTGGTTGATTTCTCCCCCTTACCCCCACCCTCCCCTACCTTCCCTCTGAGGATTGCCAGTCTGATCGATGCTTCCCTGTCTCCGGGTCTGTTTTTGTTCATCAGTTTATGTTGTTCATTATTTCCCCTAGATGAGTGAGTCATGTGATACTAGAAATACACTTATAAGAACCGAAAATGAGACAAGCAATAATGGTTATGCCAAGAGGCAAATGAATCAGTCTGTAGTGAGTTTCTTTCTGGGCCAACAGTTCTTTTGAGTCCCAATTTCAATGTCAAACAGTTCCTTATGTGTACATGTCAGCAATGATATTTCAGTTTTGGATGGTGGACAAATGGTGGTAATTCAGGTCCGACCCTCTCTGGTTTGGTCCTGGGCAACCTGCAGCGATGCACAGCTGCTGACTGCTAGTATGGCAAGGTGTCGTCAGCGTCTTCCATCTCTGGACTGTTTCTCTTCTCTCTTCATGTGTGTTTTAATTAGGTGTGTTTCCATTTTGAGGGAATGCAGAGGCACCTGTTTCACTTTTCAAATCAGTGAGTTTGATTCTATGATACTTACGCATTTGCTGCCTAACTAGAAATGACATACATTTTGTTTGTTTCTGCTTTGAGTATGATTGAAAAATTTTAAAGTGGATCATGAAATGGGTTTGGTTTTCTACCAACGAAGGCATATAAAACAATTCAGTGTATCAGTTTATTTAAAATGACAAAGAATTTATCATAATTATCATTCTCTGTGATGAGCAAGCATGCCAGGAAAAATTAAACATTTTGAGCATAATTATCTCTCAGAAAATATAGAAAATGTGTACTTGGACTGTGCTTCTGAAAGGCAGATTACAATAAATAAATACATGTATTTGCAGCACTATAAAAGCAGCTGACTGGGTATCCACTCTGACTTTGAGCATTTAAAGAGATTTTGTTCATCATCCTTTCTTCTATGTATTCATTCTATTTCTTTACATGGGTTTTATTACTCTGTTCAGTATTTAGTGATTATACTTGGTCCCAGAAAATATTTTTGAGTAATAAATACTAGCTAATAAAGTTAATTTTTGTTAAGTTTGAGTAGATTTTGTGAGAAAACAGTGTATTTTGTAACTAAGTATTACAGTATATCATGATGTTCATTAAAGCAAGCTGTCCTGTATTTACAATCAAAGTCACCAGTAAATATAAATAATTGGGAAAACTATGTTGTCATAGTTACCCTACAATTTTATAAGAAACATAGATGGGTCCTAGCTGGTTTAGCTCAGTGAATAGAGTGGACTGAAGGGACCTGGGTTCAGTTCCAATCAAGGGCACGTGCCTCGTTGCAGGCTCATGTACCGGAGGCAGCCTATCAACCAATCCATGTGATCCTCTCACATTGATGTTACTCTCTTGCTCTCTCTCTCTTTCTTCCTTCCACTCTCTCTGAAAAAATAAAAGAGAAGAAAAGAAACATAGATGAAAAGTGAATAAGCTGATATTAGTGATTTTTCTTTCCCAACTGGCAATTTAAAGAATGTGTCATAGGATCCTTTTGGATTCAACCAGTCCCCTGAAACTTTCCATATCAATTAGAGTCCTCAAAGCATTAAAACACAAAATGACCCACAGACAAAATAAGATAGTTTAGCATTTCTGAGTTTTCAAAGGTACAATATGTTTTATAATATTTGCTATACTATTAATTTGTACTACATTGTGCTCTTTTATGCTTTGAAGATGTAGGTTTGGTGTAATTCTCTGTCCATTAATTTAAAAATTAAATTAAGGATATTATCCATATCTGATAAACATTTATGAAATGTAAGGTACATATTATCTAGATTTATCTGATGATGAAAAGTTGTCATTTTGTAAACAGAGATGTCTACCTTAACATTTTTGCTATTGATCATTTTAGAAGGAATAGAATGGCTTCCTCATTATTTCTTGAAAGAGTATACTTAGAATGGAGAATCAATAAGGAATGTACCACACTGTGACTTACCTGCTGTGCTTTGAGGATGATTTTTGTCACTTTTTTTTTGTCAGTACCTGGGATGTATCAGAGGTCTAAAAATTGGAAATTAGAATCCTTAGAAATTATTAGGAGAGCAAAGAAACAAGGAATAAATTTCTAAATAATCCAATTGTATTTTTTCTTTTAGATCCAAATATGAATTTATTTTAGAGATTTTTGACTATCCTTTTCTTAAATTACACACACACACACACCTACACTAATAAAAGAGAAACATGCAAATTAACCATCACTCAGCTACACCCACAAGCCACGTCCACCAGCCAATCAGGAGTGAGTATGCAAATTAACCCAACCAAGATGGTGGCCAGCCATGGAGCTGGGGCAAGCAGGAGGCTTGGGTTGCCTCAGCAATGGAGGAAGCCAAGCTTCCACCCTGGCTGGTAAATCCTAGATATTTGCTTCCATCTGGCACTGGCCTCCGCTCAAGGAGGCACTGAAAAAAGAAAAAGAAAAAGAAAAAAAGGAGGGGCTGGGCCCTTGGGTCACTGGGGGGTGATCAGTTCAGCTTGGGACAGCTGGGGACGTTGGGAATAAGCAGACCAGCAGAGGGGCCAGTTGGGGATAAGCAGGTCGTCAGTGGGGGTCAGTTGGAGGTGATCAGGACAGCAGCGGGGCAGTTTGGAGTGAGCAAGTCAGCAGGGGGGCAGTTGGGGGTGACCAGGCCAGTGGGGAGGGGAGGTGGGGGTGAGCAGGCCAGCAAGGAGGGCAGTTGGGGATGAGCAGGCTGGCATGGGGGCAGTTGGGGGTGATCTGGCTGGTGGGGGGGCATTTGGGGGCTAGCAGGCTGGTGGTGGGCGGCAGCAGTTGGGGGAAAAAGGCCGGCAGGCAGAGTGGTTAGGGGCAATCAGGCAGGCAGGCAGCCAGGTGAGCGGCTGGAGCCAGCAGTCCTGGATTGTGAGAGCGATGTCCGACTGCCGGTTTAGGCCCAATCCCTGTAAACCAGCAGTAGGACATCCTTCAAGGGGTCCCAGATTGGAGAGGGTGCAGGTTGGGCTGAGGAACACCCCCCCACACACACGAATTTCATGCACCAGGCCTCTGTGTGTGTGTGTGTGTGTGTGTGTATTTGTTTTTTTTTTTACTTACCTCAAATAATAGCTGTTCGGTTAATGATGTTTTGTCTTAAGAATTCTTGAAGTTACGCACTTTTTTATGACATCCTATTTTACTACAATCAAAATTAAATAAGTATATTTAAGAAGTAATAATTTAGTATTATAGTTGTAGGCAAAGATACACTCACCAGTTTACTGAATACTACAGTGTATAATCAAAAAATATCTGACAAATCTGAATTTCACATATTGTTTATATCAACCAAATCCTTCTGCTTTGCTAATCGTGTGTTGAGAGCACTTCTTAGCTTAATGGGCACTCACTATTTTCTTGGTATATCTAAGCTTTATCATTTTTAAAACTAAAAACCAAATTGTAAAGGAAAACAAACAAACAAACAAACAAGATTACATATTTTGTATCTTCTAGTATTGAGACAGGCAGGAAAGCCAGGGCAAATGGAATAGGGAAACTGAGAAAGATAGTTAAATGGCCAAGCAGTTTATAACCATCTAGTAAATCGCAAAATCCTATATGATACTGTTGTCATGAAGCTAGTTATTCATAACAGGAAAGGAGCAAAGAGAAGATAGATACATACCTGGTAATGTTGGTATTTGCTTGTCAGTCACACTTGAGAACCAAGATCATTGGCCAGAATGGGCATGGCCACTGTGAGGGCAGGAGGTTTGGGAGAGTGAATCCCCCGAACAAAGGAATTTGCTCTGTCATGTTGTCCCTGCTCCTGGGACTTGTGTAATCTCTGGGTTTGTGAGGCTCCCCTTGTGTTCGCCCACATGGCCATTGCCCCTCACACACAATGGACTAATGAACTGAAACTAGCCTGACTGAACTGGACCTGTCTCCTACATGGAAAGGACCCTCCGGACACTGGCTTTGCTTCCGGTTTAACTGAAACCCCAGCTATACTTCTTCTCTGACTTGACTAAGAGAAATGGGACTTTGGAAACATAAGACTCAATTCCAGAGGTTCCCTTCCCCTCTACTTTGCTCTCTCCCACCTCTCTAATCTGTCATCAGTGGACTTCATATAACTCACTTACACCTCCTCTTTTGATCGTCATGTCATGTATAAAATAAGGTGCAAAACTGCCATTCTCTGGAGAATTTGCTCAATCCAATGAGGTTTTGATTCCTGGCCACTGTCATCAGTTTGGTTCAAATAAACTCAGAAAAATTCTTACAGGTTTACATGTTTCTTATGTTGACAATTCCATAATGTTTTTGTGTTTTTTAATTATTTTTTTTTTATTGTTTGAAGTATTACAAACAGTAGAACATATGTCTCCTTCTTTTTCCCCCATTGACCTCCCCATGGCCTCCCCTACCCCCCAGTACATGCCTTCACCTGCCCACCCTCCCCCCCCCCCCCGCCCCAGTGTCTTGTATCCATTGGTTATGCTTATATGCATGCATATAAGTCCTTCGGTTAATCTCTTACAGCCCGCCCCCCCCCCCCCACCCAACCTCCCCTGCCTTCCCGCTGTAGTTTGACAGTCTGTTCAATGCTTCTTTGCCTCTGTATCTATTTTCCCCCCATTTCTTTCCTTTAAAAAATCTTGCCTCTGCAGACTAGAAATAAACATATAATAAAAAATGTTTGAGTCCCAATTTCAATGTCAAACAGTTCTGAGTCCCCGTTTCAATGTCAAACAGTTCCATAATGTTTTTAGCACAAAGTTAATATGTTTAAAAAGTTAACTTATGGACACTGGAATATTCATATATTGTTGTTTTCAATATGGATATCCTGGGAGACGTTTTAATTAGACTATTTTGCTGCCAAATGCCAAATATTTATAGATGTGACATGTATAAGAAATCAATGTCGCCCTAACCAGTTTGGCTCAGTGGTTAGAGTGCTGGCCTGCAGACTGAAGGGCCCCAGGTTCGATTCCAGTCAAGGGCATGTACCTTAGTTGCAGGCATATCCCCAGTAGGGGGTGTGCAGGAGGCAGCTGATCGATGTTTCTCTCTCATTGATGTTTCTAACTCTCTATCTCCCTTCCTCTCTGTAAAAATTCAATGAAATATATTTTTTTAAAAAAGAAATCAATGTCTTTAAATTTTAAAGTATAAAATATTGTAGGAGAAATAAGAAGGAAGAGAAGAAAATTCTATGGCTAACACAAGAGATAACGCGTGGCTGTGGTTTCCATTAACACATGACTAGAGAGTAATTTTCATGCTACAGTGTAGGAGGTGGATGAGCATGAAGTCTCTGTTAGAAATTACCAGATCTTTTAAATTAAGCTTTCAGTTTGATGTATAAGAATTATCACTTAAAAATTTGATAGCATATTCATTATAATCTATAATAATAAAATCATAGTATGCTAATTAGACTGTATAGCTGAACGATCTTCCGGATGTCATTCTGGACATCCTTCTGGACAAAGCTGCAGCAGCAGGAGCCGAGGCAGAGGCAGTTAGGGGTGATCAGGCAGGCAGGCAGAGTGGTTAGGGGTGATCAGGCAGGCAGGTAAGCAGTTAGGTGTGATCAGGCAGTCATGCAGAGGGGTTAGGGGTGATCAGTCAGGCAGGTGTGTGGTTAGGGGTGATGAGGCAGGCAGGTGAGCACTTAGGAGCCAGCAGTTCTGGATTGTTAGAGGGTGCAGGCTGGGCTGAGGGACCCCTCTTCTCCTTTGCACAATTTTGTGCACCAGGCCTCTAGTCCTATCTAATAAAAGGGTAATATGCAAATTAACCATCACTCTATCACTAAAATGGCAGTGCCCATAGCGGCTGGGGTGATGGACGCTGGTGGCATCACCCCAGCAATGAGCCCCAGCATCCTTTGTGCCCCAGCCTGCAGAGGGAGGGAGTGCGGACCTCTGACCAGAGGCTGGCCGGGGCGCACAGGATGCTGGGGCAACATTGCTCTGGCCATGAGCCCCAGTGTCCTGTGTGCTCCGGCCCGCGGAGGGAGGGAGGGCAGGTGGGCAGGCCACTGGCCAGGGCATGGGATGCTGTTGTAGTTGCAGGCCAGGCTGAGGGACCCTCCCCACACCCCGCGTGCACGAATTTTGTGCACTGGACCTCTAGTATGTATAATAAAAGAAAACCTTTCATCTATAACTAAAGAATTTCTTTTTGTAATTCATTTAAATAATTTTCAAAGTTTATAATGAACAGTACATTTTAGGCAGTTTAAACTCTTCATTGTTGTGTTTAATGCTGTCTACAATAAAGCCTCAAATGATCTTTCTATTCGCACCTCTAATTAGCCCATCTTTCTTCCAACTTCATTACTTTATGTTCCTGATGTGGCCTTTCTCCTTTTTAACTTGGTTCTGCAATCTTCCTCACTGAGAAGCCCTTTTCTTTCTCCATTTATCTAAATTCTGCCTGTTTCAATATTTTTAATAAGCTATTTACAACTTGAGTCCCCAGTTAGATATAACGTGAACTTACTTTGTATTCTTTTACCACACCCACCCTACTCAACCTAGCAAGTTAGTTATTGAGAAGAGTTGCTAATCCCTCTACCAGAGACTTCAGGATAAGGACACCTTATTCATCTGTGACTACCAAGGCACTTGTACAGTGTTTTGTACTTTTAATATGCATTGAAGTTGATGTTTCTAGAATATGCAGAATGATTAATGATGGCCCATAATTGAAGTGCAAGCTAGAAAGAATATTTAAATAATATGCCTATTCATGAGAAGTTATGTCTGAGGGAAATGATAAATACCACTTAAAAATTGTTTAGTCAACATTTTAAATTTACAAAACATGACAATTAGGGAATGATTTGTGTCCCCCCAAACATTATTTTCAAATGAATCTGAAAGAATAACACAAAAATGAGCTTTTGTAAAATGTGTATCTTATATATGTTGGATAGTAATCCCTGGTTGCAGCTGTTGTTTACAAATTTCTTCTTCTACTCTATTTGGTAGTATTGTTTTGTTTTGTTGGTGGTTTCTTTTGCTGTGCCATTTGGTCCTGGACTTTTACTTTTGGGGAGGTTTTTGATGGTTTCAATTTTCTCACTGTTGATTAGTCTATTTAGATTTTCCAATTCTTCAGCATTCAGTCTAAAAAGGTTATATAATTCTAGGAACTTACCCATTTCTTCTAGGTTATTGAATTTTGTGGCATACAGTCTTTCACTGTAGTCTAGTATGGTATAGTCACTATGGAAAACAGTATGGAGGTTCCTCAAAAAAGCCTATCTAATATAAGAGTAATATGCAAATTGACCGTACCTCCACTATACCTAGAATCCATGCCCACAAGCCACGCCCACCAGCCAATCAGGAGCAAATATGCAAATAAACCCAACCAAGATGACTGCAGCCACAGAGAATAGGAGGGAGGCTTGGGTTTCCCCAGCAATGGAGGAAGTCAAGCTTTCTGCCTGCCCTTGACAGCCCAGGCCTCCACTCCAGGCTACAAAGTTTCAATTATAGAAGATAAATAAATCCCAACAGAAATGCCAGCAGCCACTGAGCTGGAGAGAGTAGGAGGCTAGGGTTGCCCCCGGGGATGGAGGAAGCCAAGCTTCTGCAGCCCTGGCCTGCTTTGTCCTCCACTTAAGGCTACAAAGTTTCAATTATAGAAGAAAAATAAATCCCAACAAAAATGGCTGCCACCACAGAGCAAGCAGAAGGCTTGGATCAGCTCAAAGCTACAAAGTTTCAATTGTAGAAGATAAATAAATCCCAGATACCAGGTCCTCCGCTTGGGTCACTGCGGGGGAGGCGTGGCTGGCCTGCAAATCACCACAGGCCCCTCACCCAGGCTGCCCCATACCCCAAGGGAAACCCCACCCTGATCCAGGACACCCTTCAGGACAAACCAGCTGGGCCCCACCCATGCACCAGACTTCTATCTTATCTAATAAAAGAGTAATATGCAGATGGACCATCACTCCAACACACAAGATGGCTGCCCCCATGTGGTCAAAGATCTTGCCCCCATGTGACACAAGATGGCCACCACAAGATGGCCAGCAAGGCAGGACAGTTGGGAAGGACCAGGCCTACAGGGGAGGGCAGTTAGGGGTGACCAGGCCAGCAGAGAAGGGAAGTTGTGGGTGACCGGGCCTGCAGGGAAGGGCAGTTGGGGGGTACCAGGCCTTCAAGAGAGGGCAGTTAGGGGTGAACAGGCCTGCAGGGGAGGGTAGTTAGGGGCAAACAGGAAGGGGAGCAGTTAGGCATCAATCAGGCTGGCAGGGGAGTGGTTAGGGGGTGATCTGGCTGGCAGGCAGAAGTGGTTAGGGGCAGTCAGGAAGGTAGGCAGGCAAGCAGTTGGGAGCCAGCGGTCCTGGATTGTAAGAGGGATGTCCGACTGCCCGTTTAGGCCCAATTCCACTGGGATCGGGCCTAAACGGGCAGTCGGATATCCCTCAAGGGGTCCCAGATTGGAGAGGGTGCAGGCTGGGCTGAGGGACACGCCCCACCCTGTACATGAATTTCGTGCACTGGGCCTCTGGTTAATAATAGAATTACTATATATATGACTCAGCAGCCCTATTATGGGTAGTTAACCCCTAAAATTGAAAACATATATTCCTATATTCATTTCAGCATTATTCATGATGGTCAAGACATGGAAATAACTGAAGTGTCCCTCAATAGATGGTTTGATAAAAATATGTGCTACATATCTATATATAAAAAGCCAGCGACCTGAATGCCATAACAACCAAAACTATTGGTCACTATGATGCCCACTGTGGCCAGCGAACCGGCCCAATGAGGAGGTGGGGCTGCCTGGCCCATCACCCACAGCCCCTCCGCATGCTGGCCCCACCCCTGATCAGTCCCCACCACCCTGATAGGCCCATGGCCCCTCTCTCAGCCAGCTCCACCCCCGATTGGACCCCCCACACGAATAGGGGTGGGGCTGGCTGGCCAACCTCCCCTGGCCCTTCTCCTGGCCCCATTTGGGGGTGGGGCTGGCTGGCCCATGGCCCACAGCCCTTCTCCACAGCCAGCCCCGGCCCCAGTTGGCCCCCCCCACCCCAATTGGTGTGGGGCCTGCTGGCCAATCGCCCATGCCCCCTTCCCCCAGCCAGCCTGGCCCTTATTGGGCCCCGATTGGGGTGGGCCGGCAGGCCAACCTTCCACCATATCCTCCTCCCAACAGGCCTGGCCCCGATCCACCAATTGGGGCCAGGCTGACTGGACCCCATCTGTGCATGAATTCGTGCACTGGGCCTCTAGTATGCAGTATAATACTACTCAGCCATAAGAAAATATGAAATACTACCATTTGCAACAATATGGATGGAACTTGAGAATATCATGCTAAATGAAATAAATCAGACAGAAAAAGTTAAGAACCATATGATTTCACTCATATGTAGCTTAGAAAACTGAAACTTAATGATACAGACAATAGTATGGTGGTTACCAGATGGGAGGGGGGCCAAATATATGGTGATGGAAGATAATTTGACTTTGGGTAGTAGGCACACAATGCAATATATAGATCATGTGTCATAGAAATGTACATGTGAAATCTATGTAATCTTATTAACCAATGTCACCCCAATAAATTTAATAAAAAATTTGAATAAATGTTTTTTTAAAATGCGTATCTTATAATTTTTTCCAGATTTATTGGGATCTGACTGACAAAAATTATATACATTTAAGGTATAAAACATGATGTTTTAATGTATGTATATACTGTGAAATGATTACCACAATCAGGCTAATTAACATATCTGTCTCCTCACATAGTTATCATTTTTGTGTGTATTGAGCACTTGAGATTTATTCTCTTAGCAAATTTTAACTATATAGTACATTGCTATTAACTATAGTCATCATGCTACACATTGGGGCTTTAGAACTTATTTATCTTACAACTGAAAGTCTGTGTCCTTTGATCAATATCTCCAATTTTTCTCCATTCCAAGTATGGTAACCGCCATTCTCTTCTCTATTACAATGAGTTTGACTTTTTAAGATTCCACATACAAGTGACATCATGCAATATTTCTCTTTCTGTGTCTGACTTATTTGGTATAATGTCCTCTGGGTTATTCATGTTGTTGCAAATGAAAGAATTTCTTTATTTTTAAAGACTATGTCACATTTTCTTACCCATTTACTTATTAGAGAACAATTAGATTTTCATATATTGACCACTGTGAATAATGCTGCAATGAACATGGGTATGTAGATATCTCTTTGAGATAGTGATTCTATTTCCTTTTGATAGACATTCAGACGTTGGATAGTTGGATCATATAGTAGTTTTATTTTTTATTTTTTTGAGATACCTCCACTCTGTTTTCTATAAGAGCATACCAATGTACATTCCCACCAACAGTGTATAAGGTTTCCCTTTCCTTCATATCCTCTCTTAAAATTGTTTTTTATTTTTATTTTTGTAACAGCTATCCTATCAGGTGTGAGGTGATATCTCATTGTGGTTTTGATTGGCATTTCCCTGATGATTAGTGATATTGAGCAGCATTTCATATACCTGTTGGACATTTGTATGTCTTCTTGGGAAATATGACTACTTAGGCTGCTCATTTTTAATCGTTTTTTTTTTCTTTTTGCTATTGAATTGTAGTAGTTCCTTACATATTTTGAATATTAACACCTTATCAGATAGATGGGTTACAAATATTTCCTCCCATTTTGTACTTTGCTTTTACATTTTATTGATTTTATTTGATGTGAAGAAAAAATTTTAGTTTTATGTAGTCCCAATTGTTGATATATATTTTTTTGCTTTTATTGCCACTTTTTTTAATCTCAAATTTAAAATCTTATTGCCAAGATCATTGTCAAGGAGCTTTCCCCTATGTTTTCTTTTAGGAGTTTTATGGTTTCAGGTCTTATGTTTAAGTCTTTAATAAACTTGGTGCTAATTTTTGTATATGGTGTAAGATTACAGTCTGATTTCATTCTTTTCAATGTGACATTCCAGTTTTCCCAATATCATTTATTGAAGAATTTATCCTTTTGAATTATTTATTTTTGACACCCTTGTCAAAATTAGTTAACCCTAGGCATGGGTTTATTTGGGGGCTTTATAATTTGTTCCACTGCATTTTAAGTGCTTTAGTTTGCTCATCACTTTGTGAAGATATAATACATATTATAATACACAGGATACTTTTGTATTTACCATATAATTCAAGAGATTCATGTAATTATTTCTGACACTTAGTGGTCTCTAGGTATGTGCCAGGTACTGTGTTGTATACTTGATAGAAACTGTCTCATTTAATCATCATAGAAACATTAAATGATACTATTGTCAACTGATGGTACTTGGTACCAATTCAATACTAACAGGAATCCCCAGTTTGGGGTGTGGTGAAGAAGGACACTTTATTCAGTGCAAAACAGCTCACTTGTTATACAGCAGGACTGTGAAAGCAGCACAGCTGTGAGGCAGCCCCAGGGACTGGTGGCCCTGGGGCCAAGCCTCTTTTGGGCTAGACAGTTCTGTTCTGCTCTGCTCTTCAAAGGTTTGCTTTGTGCTGCTCTGCTCTGCTTTGGCGAGACATCTGTGTTTCAGCTCAGCCAGGGAAACCCAGCCTTCATTGTTCCTTGGAGAGGGAAAGTGCATTCTCAGAGCCAGAGGGGAGCTGGCTTGTATGGACAGAATTCTTCGTCCCTGGTCCCTAACTGGTCCATGTTCATGCAAATGGAACTCCAAATCTCTGTTTGATTGGTCCAAAAGGCACTGTCCTGATTAATCAGAACTGAGCATCTCTGATTGGATGGGGAAAGCCTCAGTTCTACTGGTTGAAATAGTATTCTAGAAACCTCTTTATAAAGACTGGTTGAAATAGCAAAAATGCAGTGCAGACAGTGCATAATTCTTCATGAGTACAATTTGCATGAGAGTTCACTTTTTGCTGGGCTCTGTTTTTGTCTTTTGCTTTTTTAAATTTTTTAAATTTTTAATGAAGTTAGCCATCAGGAGTCCTTCTTAGTAGGTGTCTTTCCCCCCCCAGGATTCAACCTCTGTTTTATAGATAAGAAAACTGAGACTTAGATACATTTAAAAATTTGCTCAAGGTCATACAAATAGTGAGTCAGGCTCACTATTGGCAGCAAGCCTGGACTTTAAAGTCCTAGATTTACTACCTTTGTATACAGTCTCTTAGACCCCATGAGAAGAAATTAGTTGACCATGTCAATTCCAGTGCTGTAATGAATAAATCATTGCAATATTGTTATACCCCTCCCAATACCAGTTTAGTATAATGACTTCTTTGACATTAACTGCTAATAATCTAATAATCAGTTTTTAGTAGTGTGAATTCCTTTACTCTTTATGGACACAACTTAGCAATAAAACTATGTACTTATTGCTATGAACAATTCAAGTAAAATCTATGTCTGTACTATTGCATGATTTTGAAAAATATGTACTTTTGCCAAATAGTCTGGAGATAAAGCAAACAATAGAAATGCTTCTATACATTTTAGTAAAGGTTAATTTTATTGTAGGAAGATTTTTTTTAAATAGACTGAGTGTACAAGGTGGGGCAAAAGCAGGTCTACAGTTGTCCATATGGAAAATAATACAATAATCTATACTAATAAAAGGGTAATATGCTAATTAGATCAGACATCTTCTGGACAAAGCCATGGTGGTGGGGGCTGAGGCAGAAGTGCTTAGGGGCTATCAGGCTGGCATGGGAGGGCAGTTAGGGGGTGATCAGGCTGGCAGGGGAACAGTTACAGGGTGATCAGACCAGCAAGCAGGCGAGTAGTCAAGAGTCAACAGTACTGGATTGCGAGAGAGATGTCTGATTTAGGCCCAATACTGCTGGAATCGGTCTAAACTGGCAGCTGGACATCCCCCAAGGAGTCCTGGATTGGAGAGGGTGCAGGGCAGGCTGAGGGATCTACCTCATGAACAAATTTTGTGCACCAGGCCTCTAGTTAATAAATAATAATACTAGAAAAAACTCTGTATTTTGCATACTCAGAACTGTAAGCCTACTTCACCCCACCCTGTATTTGTCAGAATGAGCACCTTTTATGAAATTTGGTAAAGATGTATTTGATATTTCATTAACCACATATACAAATGGGGAAAATCTTTTTATTTTATTTTAAATTTTTGTAAGTTAATATTTTGAGAACTTAGATTAAATAGTTTGCTTAATCTCCTGATTCATAATGCTGTGTATTTTCCACTAGTCATATGCATAAAAATGGTTTCTATTTTATGAAAACAATTTAGAGTAAAAGAGGATTTTTTTTCCCTGTAAGCAAAAAATAATATGGAATAATTTGATTTTGCTTAACTGGCTTCTGTAATTTATTTTGTATAACCATTGGCTATTCTAACATAGAAACTTTCATGTAGAAGATATTAGTTCTCTTGGCTGACACAAAGTACATGCGTGGGATTAGTATCTCTTTTTCCTTTTTCTGTGGAATAAAAAAACATTGCTCACCATGTAGGTGAAAAATACTAGATGAGAAATGGATGCACAGTCGCTTATGACTTAAGAAGGAGTTGAATAAAGGTTTCACTCTGAGTCCCTACAGTTTTGACCAAGATAAAATATGTGACACACACACACAATTTCAAATTTCAAGTAAACCACCACCAACAGGCTTGATACTTGCCTTCTCCACCAAGAAAGATGATCAAAGGCTCACACTCTAACAAGATTAAAAGGCAAACATTATTCAAAGTGGAATCAGAACTTCTAACTGGTAGGAAGAAAGTCTATTGCTGCAGAGAAATCTGCACTTAATTGAACTTTTGCGTGATGCCCAATTGGATCTCCAGATAAAAGAGAAAAAGCTTGCAGACTTTGAATAATTATCGGAGCACAGTGGCCCTGAAGGACTGGTGTCCTTCTGATTGGTGCTTCCTCCTTTATAAGAAGATCAACCTGGTATCTCCTGTGCCTGATAAAGTGAAATAAAATGCAATTAAACATTTCAAATAGCAAAGGGTATTTATGTCTCCAGATCTGTTTTCAGCTACTCAAGCGAGATGTACTTTTTCCTAAGGCTGAGCAACTGCTGAGAATTGATATTGCGTCCTCCTACCCCGCAAAATCTCTTTTTCCCTTTAAGCATTTAGAACATATTTCTTTGATTATTATAATGCAGGCAAACTAATTACCTCCAAGACTACTTTATCTTTTTTTAATTAAAAGAGTAGGTAGCAGATAATATCTGTATTCAGAGGGTTGGCTCGAACATCCAGCACTTAGAGGTCATTCTCCTTATCTTTCTTCTTGATAAAATGGATCCTGTTGTTGCTGTTGTTTAAAATTATTGTTCTTACTTTTTGTTATATTTCTGAGGACCTTATCACATTTTATTTGTTAGTCTAAATATCAACTGTACAATCAATTCAACACTTGGGATCATCTAAATCTTGTCCTTTTCATTTCTCTGAAGCTTTTCATAGGATTATATGAGAGCACATCTCATTTTTGGTGGATTAAATGATTCATAAACGTTTTGCTATTTCCTACCTTTTTCTTCATTTTATCCACTCCATATCAAAGCTCTGGTTGATTTTTAAAAATTATGATGGGCAACTTAGAAATATTATAGGGACACCCTGTAAGCCTGTATATTGAGATATTTAAAAGTTAAAGAACTATTAAATATTTATTTTCAGTAAAGCACTTTCCTAGTTGCTTTTGCAAGAGCATAAATAGAAAGGTTAATAAACACAGGATTCATGGATTCCAGGCACACATGGTCTAGTGGCCTCTTCAGTTTGAAGTGGGTCGTCAAATTTTATTCTGTCCAATAGATCAGCAGCTTCGTGTGGCACAAAGAAGGAATTTGAGCTTTAGTTATAGACTGGTCTTGCTGAGGTATCTTGACTTAACATGTATGAAAAATTGTCCATTTATTTATCCATTTTCCTATTACACATGACATCCTCAAAGCCAGGAAATCCTACTTTTTTCTTTCATCATTGTCTCTCTGGGAAGGAGGAGATGCTCAATTACTGTTTGTTTTGTAAATGACTGATGGACTGACTGAGTAAATAAAAGTAAAGTTCAAGATCCGAGCTGGCCTTCATGATGTCTTGATTTTCATACATGTGTGGAAGTCTAAGTGACCAGCAAAATTCCAACCATGGACGGGCAGACACCTGGGGGAGGGGGGAGGGGAGGAGTGTCAGAGAGAAGAAATGTAATATTATTTATGGCAAAATGACCTCAGTTAATATGTGGAAAATTTAATTACTGATGTTCAATTACTTATATTAACAAAAAGTTTTTCAGATTCCTTATAAAACGATTTTTTTTTTTCTGCTAAAACCTTTATTGTTTCATTTAGTCCAATGCATGGGAGAGGGCTTCAGGGTGGTTAAAAGAATGGCTGGTAGTTTCGGGAGAGGCTCAGGCAAAAGCCAGACACCAGGGGAACACGGAGGGGCCCCTCAAAGGCCTCTGAGCTCCTAGTGGTGCTCAAGGGGAGCCTTTGGGAGAGACTCGCCCAGCCCAGCCTGGGCCGGCAGCCTGGAGAGGTGAGTCAGGTGTGGCCCATCTCCTTGATGAGTTTCACCTCCTCACCCGGAAGTGCTTCTGCAGGAAGTCAGAGAGGAGGGTCTGCGGGCAGACCCGGGGCCTGCAGCTCCCAAAGGGCCTGGGTCAGGCTCCTCTCCAAGGCCAGGCGGCCTCCATGGCGCCTGAGTTTTGCCCACTCGTCCTGGGGAGGCTTCAGCACGTCCTGGAAGGGAATGCGGCCCCCGCGCTGGTTTTGCATCTTAAGAGCCGCTCAGCGCCCTCATGCTTCTCCGCCAACTCCAGGAAGAAGCGGCCCAGGCCCTGGAGAGCCACATCCTCACGGTGGACATAGAAGCCCGGAGAGAGGTGGGTGTGGAGGCCGCAGAGGCAGGTTGGCCAGGCGGGTGACGGAGCCTCCACTGGGTGGATTAATGCTGACGGATTTGGGAGCTCGTGACTGTCTGGCAATAAGGAGTTAAGGTAGAAAAAACCCGGTGTGTTAGCTGGTCCCGGAGGTGGTTCTGAAGGTGGTGACTGGATGAGACCAGGAGAGAGGCTGGAGGCTGGAAGAAGGGGCGTCCCTGGGTCTGTTCCGTCCAAACACTGCTGAAGCACCAGGCAGATCCGGGACCGCCGAGGGCACTGCCTCAAAAACTTATTTTGAACAACTTCTCAGGTATTCAACCTGACTGTATCATTTAGCTCTTTCCTCTGACCACAACAGTATTTTAATTGGAAACCAGTATCTGTCATTGAGTTAAATAGTTTATTCTTTACTAAGACAATGTCACATAAAAATATTTCAATTATAGAAATGGTGAGCCACAGTATGGAGAGTTAAATTATTTCTTGGACAATGAACTTCATTGTTTCTCCAAATTTCTGCTTAGCACATTTTACTCATTTTTGGCTTTTTAAAGGGCAAATTGCTAAAAGAGTCCTCAAGATTGATATAACAAAGTTGGAAGCTAAAGAGAACTCTAAGCAAATAAATTAACATTAAATTTAATAATAATGTATGTTAAAATCTTTAGTTAGGCAATAGGTATTAACTCTTCTCTTTGAGAAATAAATCCTGGCTGGTGGTGCTCAGTGGTTAGGGTGTCAGCCCTTAAACCAAATGTCCTGGGGTTTGATTTCCAGTAAAGGGCATATACCTGGGCTGTCAGTTTGATTCCTGGCCTTAGTTGTGTGGGCTGACAATGGATGTCTCTTTCTCACATCGATGTTTCCCTCTCACTCTCTCTTGTTCCTCACCTCCCTCCCACTCTTTCTAAAAATCATTGGAAAAAAATATCCTAGGGTGAGGATTAACAAAAAAGGAAATAATATAAGTAAATCATTAAATATTTTTATCATAGCTTCAAGATTTAATAAAGGGTAAAGAAACCATAACATCAAGAAAAATAAAGGGAAGTTAATTAAGAAGATTCCAGAATTAATGTTTTCTAGCCTAAGAGCATATATAGAGGAGGGCAAAAGTAGGTTTACAGTTGTAATACAAATAAGTATCTAAATCCTATCTAATAAAGAGGAAACATGCTAATTGACCATCACTCCATCACAAAAAGATGGCTGCACCCACAGCTGAAGCCAAGTTCCCATAAGGAGCCTTAAAGAGCAATCAGCAGGGACCTGAGGCTACGCCCTCCCCTGCCCCAGTGGGGCTTGACAGGAGACCTTAGGCTGCATTCCCCACTGGGCAGGGCTTGACAGGGGACCTCAGGCCACGCATCCTGGCTTCAGGCCAGGGGACCTGAGGTCATGCCCCCCGCTTGGTGGGGCTTGACAGGGGACCTCAAGGTGCACTTCCCATCCTGGTACTGGGCTAGGGGACCTCAGGCTGCTTCTCCTGCCCCAGCACCAGGCTGGGGGACCTCAGGCCATGCCCCCACCAGGTGGGGCCTGACAGGGGCCTTCAGGCCACACCCCCCACCCCAGCAGCAGGCTGGGGGACCTCAGACTGCACCCCCTCACCTGGCAGGGCTTGATGGGGGACCTCATGCCACAACCCCACCCAGCACCGGGCCAGGGGACCTGAGGCTGCGCCCCCTACCTGGCTGGGCTTGACAGGGGACCTCAGGCCATGCCCCCCACCTGCGGGGCTTGACGGGACCTCAAGGTGCACCCCCAGTGCTGGGCCTGGGAACTCGGGCCGTGCCCTCTGCCCAGCGGGGCATGTTGGGATACCTGAGGCTGCGCCCCCCTCCTGGTGCCAGGCCGGGGGACCTGAGGCTGTGCCCCCCACCTGGTGGGGCTTGACAGGGGATCTCAGTCCATGTCCCCCACTTGGCAGGGCTTGATGGGGACCTCAAGGCACGCCCCTGCCCTGGTCTGGGATGGGGGACCTTAGGCGATGCCCCCCATCTTGGCACTGGGCCAGGGGACCCGAGGCTATGCCCCTGACCAGTGAGGCTTGACAAGGGTGGGACTGGCTGGGTCTGGATATAGCCCAATGGCGGGGGTTGGGGGGGCCGGCCAGGCCTGAGTCTCATGCAATTTTGAGGCGCACATGGGTGGGTGGGGACTTGCCTCTGGGTCCCATGGTGTGCCCCAGACTGATAGGAGGAAGGTTTTCATATGCATTTTACTAATTTTCTTTCCTCTCTGACACTTCTATTATAGAGAAAGGGCAAATAGCAATATTAAATTATTTCCTCTAATTAATCCCATTTTAATGTGCACGGATTTTGTGCACCGAGCCACTAGTACTTAATAAAACAGTACAAGATTGAGCTCTGTGTTTTGCGCACCCACAGCTATAAGCCTACTTTTGCCCACCCCTTTATAAATGCAGCTTCCGGTGGAGGTAATCTTGAGCCTGAAACTTGGATCTGCCACTTTGTAGCCCTGCCCCAGTTTCCTATGCTCTGGAATGAGGCTAATGACAGGGTTTGGTGAAGATTAAATGTGTTTATGCTTATAAAGTGATTAGAACAGTGGCTAGCACATGGTAAATGTTATATAAGTGTACACCAAGAATAAGTAAATAATAAATGTGTTTGTAGCTCTTCAGAGATAGTTCTAAGACCTGTTATATACAGAAAGCTGAGTGACCACAGCAGGAAAAACAAAAGGCCGAGAGTTCCTTGGTCATCTGTCAGTAGTCCCAGTCCCAGCATGCCTCGTGAGCATGAAGTGAGTCTAGAATAGTGTTTAAAGAGGCTATATTGATTATGGAAATGTACTGCTACTCACTCGCACCACTTCTCTAATTCATCTTCATTACCTGAATCTTTTTTATTTAGGCTGTTTCTGTGGTTTCGTTGTTGCTTTACTATTGTAGTATAATGCTTTGGGAACGTTTATAAAATGGTACTGCTAAAAACTCTCCACATAGTATTTGAACCCTTTGCAGGTAAGATGTTTGAAAACCTAATAAATAATTAAAAGATTACAGAGGCAATAAGAGGAGGGATACTTAGAAGTGGTATGCTTAGAGAATGACAATAAGGCATCCTGGATATAATTCATTTCAGAGAGCCACGATTTTCCTAACTCTCATAAAAAATGCAGTGCAATTCTAGAGTGAGTGTGATTTTAAAGGCTGATGCTTTCAAGATATGGTTTGTGATAAGTCGGGGAGGGGCAGCTCTTTTCTTGCATTAACATTGTCTGAGTATTAAAACACTTTGGACATATAGGACTTACTCATAAAAAAATACCTGTCTATATGCCTTTAAGCTGAAGTATCTATGACTCTCTGAAAGTCATGTGCACATAACTTAGGACAGTGGTTGGCAAACTGCGGCTCCATTGACTAATGAGTTTGCCGACCACTGACCTAGACTCTCGATTCCAATAATTACAGGGTGTTGTTCCTTGTGATTAAGCCCCTGTCCCAGTGGTCGGCAAACTCATTAGTCAACAGAGCCTCAGTTTGTAGACCACTGACTTAGGATAAAGAAATGGATTAATTTAGTAAAACTTGAAAGCCATTTTCTTCAGTTAACCCATTTAAATTGTTGTTGTTTTTTTGGTGAGAGCTGGGACAGGTGCTGACTAGAAGATTTTTAACTACTTTGAAAAATTCTTGATTATTTCTCCATCTCTCTCCATCTATTGAGTAATGTAAAGCTATGAGCATGTCTTAGTTATTTGTCCACCATCTTACCAGGTCTAAGTAAATTTACTTTATGATAAACTGATTTTGTTACAGCGAATCTCTACAATCATAAAGTCAAAGATGTTTGCCTCTCTTTTTTTTCCCTCATAATTTCTTAATCCCTGACTATTTGTCACACCATGTTATATTTTGTCAACGAAATAAAATGCAAAAATCTTAGTTGACTCTTTTTGGTTTCCACATTTTACATTTTTCCTTAAAATTCATTCTTTGCATGCATTATTCATTCATTTGCACATATTTAATTAATTCAACAAAAATCTATTAGCACTAACTAGTTGCCAAGCACTGCTCACTGCTGAGACCACAACAATAGGCAAAGCATAAAACCCTGATCCCCATGAAACACATTCTGGTGGTGAAGAGTTGATGGTATCTAAGAAAAATAAGTAAAATGTACAGTCTTTTGAGAGGTGGTCAAAGCTATAAAAAAATAAAGCTGGGAAGAGGAATGGGAATGTTTCAGGGAATGAGGAAATTGCCATTTTAAATATGGTTTCCTGGGAAAGACCTAATAGGAATTGTAACGTTAAGGGAGCCGAGGATGATGTGGGCTGGGGGGAGTTAAAGTAGCTGTTGTAAGGTTGGGGGAAGCTGGCTTCTGGGAGGGACAGCAGAGGGAGGGGCCAATGTGTCTGGAGCCATATGAGGAGAGTGGAAAGTAATCAGAGGTGGGTCCAGAGAAGGACTAGGGACCAGATTACGTAAGGAATGAGAAGCCATTGCGAGGACTTTGGATCTTACACAGAGAGGGAGACTTGGCTTTTGAAAGACTGATCAGGAGAGCATCATGATTTGACTTAAGTCTTGAAAGTATCTATTTATTGTGTTGCGAGTAGATAGAATGGGAGCAAGAGCAGTGACGGGCAGGGAGTTAGGAGGCCATTGCAATGATCCAAGTAAGAGATGATGGCAGCCCAGACTATAGGGTGGGGGATGGCTTGGATGAGTACATTAGTTGAGGCTACAGTTCATAGGATTTGCCAACAAAAAAATAAAGACAGGGGTAAAGGATGGCAGTATGCCTTTTGGCTTGAGCAGCTACAAGAATGCAGTTGCCCTTAATTGATAAGAGAAAAGCACCAGTAGGAGCTGGATTTGAAGGGAAGGTCAAGAGGTTAATTTTGATGTTAAATATGAGATCCCTATTTGCTATATCAGTGTAGATGACTGCTTTAATATATAATTTTCATAAGATAACAAGGTATCAAAAAAAAGCTTAGAGAAGTTTGGTGATGAAAGTAACATGCTTGATTTTCACTCTTGCAAAGTTGACCATCTTGGAAAACAGAGCTATGCTGCTGGATGAGGCTTTGCTAATGGACTGACTGCTACTTACAATTCTCATCTCACATGCATGTACATAGCAGCATGACTCACAATAGCTAAAAGGTGGAAGCAACGCAAGTGTCCATTGGGTAAGCAAAGGTGGTATTGCAGACTCTGGAATATTATTCAGCCTTAAACAATAAGAAAAATTTAACCTATGCCAAAACATGAATGAACCTTGAAGACATTATGATAATTGAAATAAGCCAGTTATAAAAAGACAATTGCTATTTGATTCCACTTAGTTGAGGTACTTATGGTAGTGAAATTCATACAGACAAAAAGTTCAATGGGTATAGTTTCAGTTTTGCAAGTTGAAAAGAGTTCTGGAGATTGGTTGCATGTACTTAAGACTACTGAAATCTATGCTTAAGAATTGTCAAGATAGTAAATTTTGTGTGAGGAATATTTTGCCACACAGAATTTACCATGTTGCTGCTGCTGTTCTCTCTTACAAGTCCATGCTAGACATCTCCTCTCTTCTTCATTCTTCTAAGTCCCCTCTGGCACAAGATTGTGGCAGACCTAGGGTTTATAGACTGCAAGATTTGTAGCTAGAGAAAGGCCAGAATCAATAGGTGCAAGTCAGCATTAAATTCAATATCAGACGTCACTGGTCCTAGAAAATTATCTGCCATTACCTGACACAGACTGATCACACCCTCCTGGGGTACAGACCTTCACCTTCCATCTCCAAAGCAAAGCTGTCCTTGGGAAATTTGAAGCTCCCCTAACTTTATTTTGTAGCTCATTCCCTGGAGGCCTCACCATTTATATTCAAAGAGTCTATTAGGGTATTTCCCACATGAATTATGAATTCCAAATGAATTATAAGTTCCAGATGAATTTCTAAATGAGAATTATTACCCTTCTTTAGTATGCTGAATATGCTTCAGTAGGTTTTAGCATAAAATATTAGTATTTTTTTCTTCATATTACTCACAAAAAGTATGAAATCATACTATGCATCTTGTAGATTAAACATTGAGGAAGTCTTTTTAATGCAAGTATATATCAAACACGACAGATATAACTTTGTTTTTATTGCTATATGTACATAAGAAAATGCATAAATACAGTCTTGGCTGAAGTTCTCAGTTGAATTACAAACTATCCCATTTTGATTTGTAATTGCTTGAAGTTCAACTTTAAGTGCAATGGCTTCCTCAATAGTTTATGAAATATGGTTGCTTCCTCCAATCTTCTGTACAAATTGTCCACCACTTTTTTTTTCCGGTTAGAACTGAACTAACTAGTTGAGAAAATTATTACCAGCAACCAGTTAGCTTTTATTTTATTATTTAATTTTTATTTATTTTTTAATTGTTTGAAGTATTACAAATAGTAGTACATATGTCTCCTTTTTCCTCCCCATTGAAACCACCCCCCCACCCCCCCCCCGCTCCGGCTTCCCCTACAAAAGGCTTGATGATACAGTGTTCTGCTCTTTCTGACTCAGTTGCATTATTTGCTCAACACATTTGCTGCCCTCAGTACTGGGGCCTGTCCTTGTGTGTCCCCTCTCTGGTGCCCCTTTAGGTGAGCCTGTGCATGGGGCACTCTGGCCGATGCATGCTGACACTGAGCAAAAATTCTGTAGTCCCACATTTGCTTTTTGCTCCAGAAAATATATTTCAGATGAGGGTTCCTTGTTTAACATAGCTTTCAGTGAAGGGACACACGTAACCAAGAAGCAGCTGACCCATAGCCACAGGTACAATAAATGAGAAATACACCTTTGTTATCTTGAGCCATTGGGACTCTTATTAGCAAAGCCAGTGAAAGCAGAGTTACACAGACTCTGAGCTGTAGCTCCCCACCTGGCAGCTGCTTTGGATTCTCCCTTACCGAGGTGATGGACTGTTTTATATGCTCCGGTTTAAATAGGATGAGCAAATTCCCACTTAGGTACCAACAGGGCTTTCAATATATTTCTTATGCATGCTGTATATTTCGACATCTATTTTGGTTCAGCAGCTCAAAAACTTAATGTTTATATTTTCAATCCAACTATGCAAATAGCTTTACAGGAGAATTATCCCCTGATGGCTTTAGTCGTCCATTCTATGTAACGAATTCTCTGATCTCTTATATGTGTAGGATGGTACTAGTTATAGTCAGTCCCTGGGGGTATTGAGAAAACCGTCTCTCAGTTTTCTGTGTTCTTTGGTTCAGGTGAAAAACCTTGGGTAAGTTATCAGAGCAAATGGAACAAAACCTTTGTACTGTTCTGCAGTTTCATATATTCATTTGCTTCAGGTTAGAGAATACAAGGCAGAACTCCAAACTGATAAAATTCCTTTCCTCTACCAGGTAGCCAGTCCCCTTCCCCACACAGACTGCCTTAGCCTAGGAATCAGTATAGCGGTCAGATACATTTGGGCTCAAGTACTTTTGCTTCCAACAATACACTGATGTTCTCAATGGAGACATTAAACAAAAGAGACTGTTTTGCAAATAAAACATACAATGATTCAGCCTTAACTTGAGCTGGTAAGTTAAACATGTCTAAAAAAAAACACTAAAGTTATCTCGCATGTGATTTATATCCTCTCTATTCCCATCAAAGCTTTCCATTTTTTCAAATTGATGATAAGATAACTGTTTTCATTGCTCTTCTGCCATGTTTCATATCTGCTGCTATAATCTGTGTTGACATCTGTGGCTGGGAGCTAGCAGAGGTTTGTTTTTACCCAGAGTCTGGATTTTATACCAGATGCACCGGCTGCTCTAGCTCTTCCTCCGGGCCATTTGTTTACTTTGTGGTGACAGCCCTCTGTGTGCTGTGCCCCATTATTGCAGCTGCTGTTCTACTGAGCTTGACATTTGCACCTCCTCTTTCTTACATATCTGTTCTGAATCTGAGCTCACCATTCTTCAAGTTCTGTTACTTGGCTTTATTCTTCCAGGCTTAGCAAAGCAACCTGTTCCCTGTGATTCTGTAATTCTAAACTACATGGCTAACAGCCTGGACTTCAGGATAAGAAGCCCAGTTACTTTCAAACAACTTCAGGACACCTCACTTAAACACCCCCTCCCATATATATATATATATATATATATATATATATATATATATATATATATATATATATCTGTGTGTGTGTGTGTGTGTGTGTGTGTATTTAACTCTTTACTATTGAAAGTATTACATATGTCCCATTTTTTTCTCCCATGACCTCTTATAGCCCAACCCTGCCCTCAGCCCTGGGCCTCCACCATCCTATTGTCTGTGTCCATGGGTTATACATGCAAGTTCTTTGGTTGACCTCTTCCCACTCACTCACCCACTCCCACCTTCCCCTGAGATTTGACATTGATTTCAGAGAGGAAGGGAGAAGGCGAGACAGAGATAGAAACAGCAATGATGAGAGAGAATCATTGATAAGCTGCCTCTCTGCATGCCCCCTACTGGGGATCAAGCCCTCAACCTAGGCATGTGCCCTGACTGGAAATCTAACTGTGACCTCATGGTTCATAGGTTGACACTCAGCCATGGAGCTATACCGTCAGGGCAAGGCACCTCACTTGTTAATGAGGAACAAACAAAACTCAGAAAAGTGATTCTTTCAGAAGACAATTCAAATTAAAAAAAAAAAACTTTGTCACTTTATGATACTTTCTTATTTTTACTTGAACGCTTGCCTCAATTGAAGTTCTAAAGCTATTGAGATAAGTTTAATGTCACTTTGGATTTTTGGCTTTTAAAATATTTTCTCTTAATGTATGTGGTTAACACACAGAGTATATGGTTCTACCATAAAAGATTATTTCACAATCAAGATTTCTCTGAGGATTATAAAACTTGTATATTGATGGGTAATTATAGAATTGAAAAGGCAATTATTGTTGGGGAGTTTATTTGCTGATTTATTCTTTCAATATATTTTTTCAGTGCTTAGATCTCATTGATACAGCCTGTGGATCTGCAATGTTCCTTAATCTGAAATATTATTAAAAAGCAATTCATGATATAGTTGGCTCATTTTGTATATATATTATATATTTACATAGATTTTTATACACAGGTGTATATATGTAATTAGATAAATATTTTATTCCTAGAGAGCTAAAAATTATAAATTCCCTATTTAGACCTTAAATTTTCAACATAATTTTTAATCTTATACTTCCAGCTTTTCATGGATAATTATTTAATCTTGAGCATTTCTCTTGCAATAGAATGAATTATTTCAATAGAGATTATGCACTTGAAATCAATTGCAACATGTCAAAAATATTTATTATCTCACAGTTTATATTGGTCCAGATTCTTGAAGCAACTGGATGGTTCTGGCTCATTGTCTCCTTTGCAATCACACTAGTGGCTGGGGCTGTATCCTCTGAAGGCTTGACTGGGGCTGGAGGGTCTCTTTCCAAGAAGCTCACACACATGGTTGGAGTGGGCAGTTGGGTTGGAATGGTGGCTGAGGACCTCCCTCTTCCTTCTCTTGGCCCCTCATCCTACAAGGCAGAATAGTCTGGACTTCTGTACATTGTGGCTGGACTCTGTGTGAGAGAGAAAGAAAAAAGTGGAAGAGATAGAGACATTAAGACAGAGTGACAAGACAGAGATAGGACAGAGAATAAGAGATAGATAGATAGGTAGGTAGGTAGATAGATAGATAGATAGGTAGATAGATAGATAGATAGATAGATAGAATCTAAGACAGAAAGCCAGTTCAGCCCATCACTGAGGGCCTATCTCTTCTGTTTTACTTAATACTTAGAAACAAGCCAGCAAGTCCAGTGCCCGCTCCAAAAGACTGGGTTACCTAGGATTGCATACCTGAAGGTGGGCATCACTAGAGGCCATTTTATTTTATTTTATTTTTTAATCCTCACCCAAGGATATTTTTCCACTGGTTTTTAGAGAGAGTTGAAAGAAGAAGGAAAGACAGAGAGAAAATCGATGTAAGAGAAGCACATCGATGGGTTGCCTCCTGCACACAACCCGAGCAGGGGAGGAGCCTGCAACTGAGGTATGTGCCTTTGACCGGAGTTGAACCTGGGACCCGTTGGGCTACAGACCAACACTCTATCCACTGAGCCAAACCAGCTAAGGCACTAGGGGCCATTTTAGAGACTGCCCACCAAAGTCATCCATTGCAAATAGTCGAAAACTACACAAATTTAGCTCAAGTCTGAAGAATGTATGTTCTCTTCTGGAAAACAACCAGGGAGTCAAATTATGCATGGTGAGAAGCTCCTAGAAACAAAATAAGCCAGCATCTTTCTTTCTGTGGATACAAACTTTCCCCATCTCTGATTCTCTTTTGCTGTCCGAGTGAATATAGGCCTCTAAAATTCAAATATATATTTTTCAACTTGAACACCAAGAGGGACCAACTTTAATTGCTTTTTTTCTAATTCAAATCCCTGATAATGAGACTCTCATAAGCCTCATGAGATCTTATTCAGCCAACTCTGTGTGAGGGCCGGTGGGGGTAGGTGAGAGTTCATTGTGGGAGTGGGGAGAAGGAAAAGGGGAAGTGACCTCAAAAGGGAAATATAGGTCAGTTAATTAAAATAACTGGCTGACTTCAGTATCATGCAGGTCTGAGATTTTACATTTTGTATGGTTGCCAAAGCTAACAATTTTTATTTTTTCTCAATTGTAATAACTCTGCAAAAGTTATTGGTCTTAACTTTATTACTATCCTCCTTTCCTGATTTCACTAAGTTTTCGAAAGTAACAGACAAAATGCAAACAAATAATGAAACAAGCTGCTGTCCAGACAGATAATGTGATGCTTTAAAGCAGAGCTCTTACATGTCTGTGAAATTTCCAAAATATTTCCTTATCAGGAAATGTATATAAGTCACGTTTTGTACAAAAGCTATTTGGGGTATGTCCATGCCCAAGGAAGGAAAGTGCAGGCTGTTTAAATGCTATATATTGTAATAGATACCTATATTCTTAAATTATACACTGATTGGCCAGATTATTATGATCTCTGAATGCATAATAATCTGGCCATTCAGTGCATATATATATATTTTATATATATATATATGTGTGTGTGTGTGTGTGTGTATATATATATATATATATATATATATATATATATATATATAAAATATATATATTTTAGAGGCCCGGTGCATGAATTTGTGCATGGGTGGGGTCTGGCCAGCCTGACCACGGGGAGGGGACATGGGCGTTGGCCAGCCTGCCTACTAGTTGAACTCCTGGTCGAGGGGATAATTTGCATATTAGCCTTTTATTATATAGGATATACACCAAGTGGCCACATTATTATGCGTTCAGAGATCATAATGATCTGGCCACTCAGTGTAAAAGCAGTACATCTTCTTTATTAAATATCCAGACAAAAGGAAAGTGAAAATCCCTCATAAACCCACAAGCAAGGATAACTACCACATACATTTTGGTGCAGAGCCTCTCAAACATTTTTTCATTGAATATTTTCCGAAGGCAAATATGACTAAATATAGACATACACAATTATTTTTAATGACTACACTGTATTCCTTTGTATGGTGTCTCATAACATTTCCAGATCTCTATTGATAGACTTTTATCTTTTTCTTTCTTTTTTTTTTTTTTTTTTGCTTCTAATTATTCTCCATTATCAATAGAATATTTTCGTGCTACATCTTTGAGCACTCTTCTGATTATTACTGCATATTTTTAGCAGTGGAATTGCTGGGTTAGTGAATATACACTTGACTTTGGAAGCAGATTGCCAAGTTATCCTCTAGAAAGCTTGTGCTGCAGTTGGCAACTCTACCTACAGTCTTGCAGGGTCCCTGACTCCCTTGCCTTCACTCCAGCTGGCTGTTTCTAATCTCAGACAAGCTGTCAGGCAAAGGTGATATGTCATTGTTGTTTACTGTGCCCCTAAAATCTTATCCTTGCCAAGCTGTGTGGCTCAGTGGTTAAGTGTCAACCTATGAACCAGGAAGTCACGGTCCAATTCCTGGTCATGGCACATGCCTGGATTGTGGGCTAGATCCCCAGTGTGGGGCATGCAGGAGGCAGCCAACCAATGACTATGATATTAGCTGAGAGTTTGTCAGATATGGCTTTTATTATATTGAGGTACTTATCTTCTGTACCTAATTTATTGACTTTTTAAACCATGAATGTATGTTGTATGGTATCAAATATGATTTCACTCATATGGGATATAAAATTGAAAGTAATAAATTAGTAAAAAAGAAAAACAAACTAACAAAAACTCATAATAGACACTGACAACAATATGGTGTTTCCTAGAGGGAAGGGGGTTAGGGTTAGTAAAGGCTAAAAGGGGTTAAATATATGGTGCCGGAAGATGATTTGCCTTCAGATTGTGAGCACACAATGCAACATACAGGTCATGTGTCATACAAATGTATATTTGAAAGCTATGTAATCTTATTAACCAATGTCACCCCAATAAATTTAATAATTAAAACTAGTACAGAAAATTCAGGGGTTGTATTAATAGGGCAAAAATAATTGATGGTTACTTGATAGACATAGTAAGGACAGAACAGAGCATGCCTCCTTGTGATTCCTATCACTTTGAAGAAGACTGTTTTAACCTTTGATTTGCTAATTAATTAGGGAGAAATGTAGTCATGCTGTAATACCCAGGAGGTCACACGGCTGCACATGTAACTCAGTTTTATATGAAGGAAGCAAATAAGCAAAAATTAAGCTGATATCAAAGCAAAGTTTTTACTTTTTCTTCAAAATGTAGTTCATTAACCACCGATGAAGCTATTCAGCTAGGGTCCTGTATCAACTTAATGCCCATCAGAATTTCAGCATACCCCTACAATTGTCACCCCAATGAAGGAGAGGGTGAATTTTTATGTTCATTTTATTGGAAAGGCATCACTGTGTGTATTTTATTTTAGACATGTTCTTATTGTGAAGAAATTAGCTAAGTTGAAAATCTTTTTCCACATAGTCTTTGATGGGCTGCCTTAACTCTGCCCTAGCCTTTGACCTTGTAGTTTAGTATCCATCTTTACCCTTCTAAGAATGAAAGGCAGCTCTAGCCATACTGACAACAGGACAGCAGATGTAAATTTGGACCATGGGACCAAACTGGGAATTTTGGTTTTCTTACTTAGTAGCGTGACTCGACACTTCACCATGATCCTAAAAAAAGCTGGTCAAATTCCACCATGGACAAAAAAATAATATACATTCAATAAAGTGTATCCAGAGGCCGCATAGGTAGATGTTTACATTGCCTATTACATGGAAAAATTAAGAAAAATCCTTCTTCAGCATCTCTGCCCTCCCACACCGAAGTACCTTCCCTGAGCATGAGCTCCTTTCCCTCCAAAGTGGCTTCCCACTTTAAGGACTGCACTGGCCCAGGGGTCCCACTTTTTAGACAAGTCTGGCCCTGAGACAACTCCCTGTGGAAAGCTTTCTCTCAAGCGTTCTCCTTGAGGGATTCACCCTGTTCAATCTCAAGTGGAATGTCACAGCATTAACCAAATAAAACTGATCTTCCCCTCCCTCCCTCCCTCCCTCCCTCCCTCCCTCCCTCCCTCCCTCCCTCCCTCTTTCTTTCTCTCTTTCTCTCTTTCTTTCTTTCTCCCTTCCTTCCTTCCTTCCTTCCTTCCTTCCTTCCTTCCTTCCTTCCTTCCTTCCTTCCTTCCTTCCTTCCTTCCTTCCTTTCTTTCTTTCTTTCTTTCTTTCTTTCTTTCTTTCTTTCTTTCTTTCTTTCTTTCTTCAATATGATTGTACTAGGCATACTGTTTAGATTATTGCCAATAAGTGCATGTTTTCAATGATCTATACTATCTTAGATCTAAGTATTCGAAGACAACTTCAAGATGATCTAGACCCAGTACACTGAATATGCATTCCAATTTTCAATGCTTGAAAAGTAAATTATACATTAAGAGACACTTGGCATTTTATTTTCATGAGAATCTGTGTTAGGTCTTGAGTTAGGGGATGATTAATTGTAGTTCTTTATGTGCTATATGATTTTAACTTAACAATATTAAATTAATGGTAACTTAACCAAATGGTGTTCCCTTGACTGTCATTCAGACAGTGTCACACATCTGTTAGATTCTTTTATAAAAATTATATTTTTCCAAATAATTCATATATAATTTAAAAGAAAAGTAGCACAACAAGAATTGTAATGCAAATGAGTCATTATTTGTTCCTTCCCTTTCCTGGAAATTACTTTAAACTGTACTAGAGATCTTTTTAAGTATTATCTTCATGTATGAAAACAAAGCTACAGAACTACTGCTACTGATTTTTTACAAATTTAACTTACCTAAGTAACTGATTAGAATTTACCTCTCTTACATTCCTAATCTCCACGTATAAATTTATATCCTCTTCAGGTAAAACTCTATAGTAAATATTACTATCATTCTAACCTTGTAAGTACTATATAAGTTTGAGTCATTTTTCACTGATTATATTTCATTTCTGTACAACTTTTTATTTTTCCCAGTTAATATTTGTTTGGTTTTTTCATTTGCTTAGTTTTCTATGTTCTTAATTGATTTATGTTGAATAACTCAGAATCATTAATCTTCATTCCTTTCTAGTCACTCCCCTTTCCCTCATCCTCTGACATTGTTTGTGGGCTGTTATCCCTCTTCTTGTTCTCTTTGCCCTTGTGGGGTTTATACAATTTTATTCTCTTGACTGTCATTTTGTCCTGGTTCTGGGGAGGCAGAAGAGATAAGAACGTTTTTAATGTTCTGTGATTAACATAAATTTCTGTGCTACATTCTTTAAACATTTTACCAAGTATTCATATCAGTCTGAAAGGTTGCTGTTATTATCCCCTCTTCTATATGTAAGAAGACAGGAGTTTGGAAATATTAAGTGACTTGATCATTCAAATCTGTTCCCAGGGCGGATCTGGGATTTCAAAGCAGTCTGTGGTCTCCAGATCTCCTCCTCTCACACCACCACCACAGAATATCAATAATGTGACAGCCCTTGAGCTCCCTGGGAAGCTTCCTATCAAAATATCATTTTAATTTTTGTGATGTTTTCAATTAGTTTAATTATTGATCCACCTACTCTAATAATCAATCTGATTGAGACAGAAAAGAGAATATATAATGGCATGTCTGAGTTTCAGCATATTAAAGAATTAGTGAAAACGTCCCCAGAGAAGCCAGAAGAACTGAGGAAATATGGGGATTGTGTATTCTGATCAAAAGATGGCTAGTGACACTGTGCAATCATTTGAAAATTAAAGGAAAAATAAATCTGCATGTGCTCGGAGAATTTAGAGCTAACATTACAGGAGTTTATTTTCTAGACAAACTTGATATCTATTGTCCTTAAAATCACATAGTGGGTAAAGAGTATGTAAGAAGCAGATGGGAGGTATCAGGGCTTAATTACAACACTTGATATAGTACGTTAGAAAATGTCAGGTAAAAATTAATTAAAATTCATGTCTCTCTAAGTATAGTTGCTTTCACTGAAGACAACTGAAGATAAATATATCTTTTAAAGATGATAGTTTCCCTGCTGAAGTAAAGAGAATTTCTATAAACAAATTATAGGAACACCTTTAAGCCACAATGAATATCTTCATTACACTAAGGAACACGTTAATATTTAAGGATGCGAAAAAATTTTATGTAACTCTGGGATATAAAAGTAATGAAAGATGCTTAGAGTCTTGTTGAAAATATTCAGTGTGTGACTAAGAGATATATGATCAAATACATAAAAATGAGTATTTTAAATGTAAGCCTCTGCCTCAAACTGACATCATTTATGTAGTTTAATTTAACTGATTATAAATCAACGTTTTCTTACATCTACTTTAAAATGCCAGCAACTGATGTTTTACTTCACTCAGAAAGCAGAATTGAAACATATATTCATAAGTCAAGGTAGCCACTGCAGATATATAAACACATGAGTGACCACAGCCTTATAAGCGATTACAATGATCAGGTTATGAGGAAATTCTAACTTATTTTACAATGGAGAAGCTGAATCCAAGGAGATAGGTTAATTCTTCCAGTCTCCAAGTTATTAAATAAACCAATGGTTTTTCTGTGGACTCTTATTTTAATAAGGCATGATTTTCTAAAGGAATCATTTATCAGAAACAAGTCTAAAATGGCACTGTTAGCTAATATCGGAAGATGTGGCTATTATCAATACACTTTGGGAAATGGTGAAGAGGATATATAAATGCAAATTTTCCATTTATGTTCCCCTTAAAAGCATATTATTTCTTTTTCTCAGAGAATTTCCTGGCTTGAACGTTATAGAAATTACATAGTAGAGGAAGAGAATGGAAAAAGCAGATGGGAGGTATCAGGGCTTAATTACAATACTCCTGAGCAGTAGTGAGAAGAAACACTCTTATTCCATCAGCAGACATTAGTGTAATCCTACTTGTACTAGTCTGTCCAGGCTGGGGGTGGAGGACTGAGCTAACACCTCTGGTCTCTGTCGGAGGAAGCACTCATTTCAGTGCAGAGCCAGGCTTTACTAGTATATGGTGCTTGTAGCAGGCAATGTAATTACTATTCTCCATATTTCTAATGTCCATGGTTTATGGTTTTCACACTAGCTCTCACATAATTATTCGGACGTTGTACACGTATAGTATCACTTGACAGCCATGGCTGTGCGATATGGTTCCTTAGCAACTGCACACCTTCTCTGAAAAGGCAAAGAAATCATCCTGAGCTGCTCTAAGACAACAAGACCTTATCAAGAAATATAGATTAACCTGCAAGCATAATGTAAAATAACATTTTTCTGGTGATGGTTTACCTGAAACCTCTTACCCAGATGTGCTGTGTGTTTGAGCAGGGCAGGATGAGGGCCAGGTCCCAGATTTGCTATCAGCTACCCTAGCGGCACATTATTCTGAATTAAAATGATTGGAAAGGAAATTCTCTAGGCTCTAGGCGCTCCCTGTTTTAGAGGCTCCACTTTATGATGCAGCACATATATGATGATGTAGCACATCCCATATAGAATGTAATGTGAAATTACGGAAGCATTATGTTGAAAGAGCAGAACTTCTCAGAGTGCACTCAGAAGCAACATCCATCCCACCCCGCTGCCTATCTGAACCGTCTCTGTGGTACCCACCTTCCCTTTCCCAGGGTAAGCTTTTAGACCCCAGAACCCATCTGCTTACTCTAAGTTGGTCAAAAGTCCTCCAGTCATTTTGTCAAAAGAATGATCTCATGTAGCTGGAATGAATATGTCCATTCCAATGTGATGCTCAACCCACACTTCAGAATCAGAGGCTCTCCCTTCGTCCAGACGTGGTAGCAGTGCAAGGCCGACTGTTGCTCTTGTGGGATCATTTCTGGGCTCCCCAGACACCCTGGCGCCAGGTTCCTGCAGCTGAGTCAACTGGATGTACCAGGGCCCTCCTGGGGCTGCCTACGACTCTAGACCAGGCTCTGCATCCCACAGCACTCCTTCTCAAATCACACACTTTGGTTTGTCATCATCATGATGAGTAGAGTTACTTCCTAAAAGCTGTCCCTGTTTTGCCATCACAAGAAACTTTAATCACCAACATGTAGACATCTTTTTAAGTTGTGAGTCGGCTGTAAGTGCTCTGTGCTTCCAAATCTCCAGGTCATACATGTTCGATAGCCCACGCCCTGAGAATACACGACTCATTGGGATACAAAGTTAGTGTGGACGCAGTAGGCCCTACCGGGAAAGGTGTGCACTGTGAAATCAGATTAAACTGGATTCAAACCCACAAGCCTCCCCATCACCTCCCTATATATACATATATCCTAGAAGTAAGATTATACAACATGATGAGAATTAAATAAAACGAGAAAATGAGGGCAAGCGGAAAGTGTAAGCAGAAACTTAAGAACTAGTCAGGGTTGCCTGGCCAGTGTGACTCAGCGTTGATCCATTAACCAGGAGGTCATGGTTTGATTCCAGGTCAGGGCACATATCCGGGCTGTGGGCTGGATTCCCAGTGAGGGGTTTGCAGGAGGCAGCTGGTCTATGTTTCTCTCTCGTCAATATTTCTCTCTATTCCTCTCCCTTCCTCTCTCTAATAAAAATATATATTTTTAAAAAGATATAGCAGGGTTAATTTTAGTATACAAAGTATGTCAGCACAGTTTCCTCAAGGCTAAAGTGTAGCAATGAGGCCCTGACATATAATAGTTACTCATTAATTATACCATGGTCATCAGTATTTCTGGTACACACACCTGGTTGTTGCAAATGCTGCATGGGTGTATTTGTCTCCGTTTTACACTCGGTTTTCAGTTCTACAGAGGCTATCAGAGAAGATAGAAATGAATGGATTTTGAAATGAGGATGGATCCATCAGGATGAGTGAGCTGTCTTGATGGATAATAGATGAAGTGTAGCCTGAACTAGAGAAGCTTAAGGAACCCAATAAAAGCAGGCAATATAGATGGAGAAATAAATTACATAATTACTTATACAAAACTGTAAACATTTATAAAATCGTTGTAGGAGAGGAAGGAGGTATTAAGGGTAAACAATTTGGATGACTTTTGGTTTTGTGGGTATTACTATTATTATTAACTGGCAACTAATTTTTGTTGAATTGTTAACACAAGCTAAGCTCCTCAATGTATGTTATCTCACTTAATCCTCAAGGGAGCAAACATTTGTTAAACTCTGATAGACAGATGAGGGTTCTGAACTTTAATTTGCCCAATATCACACAGGATTCAAGCTCAGCACTTAAAAAATATATTTTTATTGATTTCTGAGAGAGAGGGAAAGGGAGAAATAGAAATATCAATGATGAGAGAGAATTATTGATTGGCCACCTCCTGCATGTCCCCTCCTGGGGATCTAGCCCGAAACCCAGACATGTGCCCTGACCAGGAATCAAACCATGCCCTACTGGTTCATAGATCGAGGCTCAGCCACTGAGCAACACCAGCTGAGCCCAACACTGGTTTTAAAGCACCCTTTAACCATTATACTATTTATATTATTCCTGGGTCCTAAGTAATCTTGGCAACATGTGCACACCCACATTTAATGTATAGAGCAGAGGCACAAACACTTTAAAATGTATCCTGCTTTAGCCTAGAATTAGGTATAAAATAGTAATGAATTTGACAGTGGCTCCTCTGATACATGGGGGAATTTCAGTGACCACATCATTTATAGGCTCTAATACTGAAAAATCTCTAGCCATCACAATAATAATGATTCTATTGAAATGGATAATTGACCTTATAAAATGTATGAATAATAGTATATTTAGAAAACTTTACTATGCTTATTGATCCCTAACATACAGCCTAGAAAACCACTGTGCTTGATGCTTTAAAAAGGTCCCCAGCCATACCCCGCCCGCTCCCACATTGGATAAATGTTGTCCATAGCCCTTTCTTTAGAGAATTTCAAAAGCATTAGGACATGAACTATGTTCAGAAAATGTTATTACTGAAGTGACTAGAGGAATTTGGTTTGGATGCTTATTCTCTGTTAATATTTACCCGCAGGAGCTGGAGAGCTGCCAAGCCCTCTGCAAGGGCCTTCGTTTTCTGGCCTGCTGATATTGATATTAATTAACCCCATTTGTCAGGGAGGAAACGAAAACTGAGAGAAATGTATGTAAAAAGCAAAATGCTGCACCTAGGTAATGCCTGAACTCAACATTAAGTATCAGTCTGTTTAAAAACAGAGGAATCAAATAGAGCTGATAGGAAACTATTTGATCTGTGTAACTGGCATTTGCTCGTTACGTGACTCAGACTTCCTTTTCTATCCTGAGCTCCATCATCTATGCTCTCAGTTCGGCAGGTCTTTATTTGGTTCTCCCTCCTGAGACCCAGGGGGTAAGACATTTCTAACCGAGGTGACCTACTCCACCCCACCCACATCACAGGTCAGTTCTGTGTGAGATGAAACTTGTTGCCATACTTGGTGGAGTGACAGCTAATATTCAGAGGAGGGCACATGGAGCCCCCAAGTCACTGGAATGACTCTCTCAAGTGCTGTAAAGCGCTGAACCATACAAGCAATTCATTGTTGGTTAGAAGCAGTCAGTTGCAGCAAAGAATGTTAAAATAAGCGTGGACCATGCACAGTGGCCCTAAGCAGATAGTATATACAATTGAAACATTATTTGACAATTTTACCCGCCCTCATGGAAATACAAAGCCAACGTTTGTGTAAGAGCTACCAGAATTTGTAGAGGTCTATTACCTATAATGTGAAGACAAAAAATAATTTCTTCCCTCAAGTTTAGCTTCATCTACTAGAGTTGGTAAATAATTAGAGCACTGACTATACAGATTTCTATACATTTTAGTAAGAGACTGTTTTTGACAAGGTGACTTTGTTTCCTGCATTTTCTGGGAAAAACATGAGTGGAAGAATTATAGAATGTCATTTTAAATTTAAGATCATTTTAGAGCTCTCTTTTCAAATGAAAAGCTAGATTAAAATGCAAAATCAGCTAAAATGGTCCAATGTAAACAACTCTTATTTTTTTCTGACTTGTTTATCAGAAAGTGTTCAGCAATATTTTAGGTGGAAAATCTTACCAGAAATATAATATCAGCCTTAAGGGAAATATATTGATCTACTTAAAAAACACAAAAATATAAATGTTAAATTGAATGCTCAGAACCGTAATGCATCTACAATTTGGAAAGGGTCAAAATTCAAGAACTAAAGTTGTACTTGATTTGTTTCTCTGCTTGCAAGCTGTGAGGAATGAGCCATGGCCAGCCCATTGGATAGCAGGATGTCTAAATGAATCCAGGTCCCTCTGAGTTAGCAACTGAAGAGCAGAGCAAAACTGTAAGCAAACCAGCAGCAAACTTACCACAGTTCAAAACAACATTTCTTAAAAGAACTACTGTTTTTCAGAAACAAAGAAAATTTTCAGAACGAACTATTTTATAGTCAAATGTTTTTTTGTTTTGTTTTGTTTTTGGAAACCCTGCTTTCTGTGTTCCTTACTTAGAGATTCAAAAAGTATATTCACATATTAAAAGCTCTAAAAGACCTGTTTTCTTTTTCTGGTGCACTATGTTCCAAACGTTCTCATTATATCCTTTTTGGAATATCATGTCTATTATTTTGTCAAACACAAGTGTTTCACAGAAAAGAATATGAGATCTCTGCTTGGACTTCTTTGGTGACTACCTGGATTATGTAGAATTAACTGCTTGTGCTTAAATCTTGAACATTCATACAGGTACATGCTACTTTGAGAGTTCTTCAAAGCTTACTGAAAGCCATATACTAAAACTGAAAGGACTTATTTTTACAAAAGAAAGAAACCGATTTTTAATTCAATTACAGAGAGCTTCTCACTACCTAGATAGGAAAGAACTTTCTTTGGGGGGATTGTGATTATTCAGGAATATGTCTTAGGGTAAATAGCTTAGAGTAGAGTATCTAGTAGTTTCTTAATAATGTAATTTAGTTTATGTTTGAATGTTTAAAATCAACAAATTATTGGAAATTATAAAACAGGACCCAATTTTCCTACCACTCAGCTCTCTTTAAATACCATAGGCCTGTTAGCGTTGGCATTACCCATGGAAGTGAAGCTTTTCCATTGGATACTAGAAAGATTTTTTTTCCCTACTGTTAAAGGGAAAGTAAGTGTAATGGAGATAATGTGTGATTGAAAAATAATGCTTAAATATTTATGGAATAGTATTAGAAAAAATACAGAATTAATTGGCCTCAGTCATCTGCTTTAATCAAGTATATTATAGATGTTAATCATCATAAACTTAAAAGATAAAGCTGATGAATCTGATACTGTTAATATTAACTTTCTAGAATGCTTTTATAGCCATTAGTAGTATTAAATAATAGAAACTCAAAACAGATTCCGAAAAAGTAGGCTTACTCGATAAAATAAACTTTACTGGATAATTAGAAAAGGAGAATTAAGTGGTATCCACACTTTGATGTTAACACTTTTTTTTCATAAATCTAAAATTAAAATTCTAATTAGGTTCTTTTACTGCTCCAAGAGAATATAAACTTCAAACCCTAGATTCTTTGGATACGATCTGATTTTATAATTTTTGTTGTGAAGCCTGATGGTTTGTTTTGCTGTTGCTGTGGTGAAAATGAAGGGCCATTACTCATAAGAAAGGACAGAAGAGTGAAAGGCATCATTCTGCCGTGGGTATGTTGCAGATTTGTTTTTCCCTATGAAGGAAGTACTGGGAGTGGTTCTGATTGCAGCATTTGAGTAAAGAATGAACAGGTCCCCAGAAGCGTGCCTACGAAGAGCCACGATATAAGGTGATTCTAAAAGAAATGGACTCTTTCAACCTGGAAAGGTCAAGGCTGAGAAGGGATTTCACCAATGGCTACAAAATCACAAAGTGTGTAGATTGGGAGAATCTGGCTTGTTTGACCAAATGCATTGACCTTTTAAGACAATTATTTTTGCACTTAACAAAATATGTACTTATTTACAAATAACTAAGTAAATTTAAATGGTTAATTAAATTTAAAATAATAAATTAAAATTGCTAAGAAGTAGACTTGATAAAAACATATAAAAAGTATGGGAAGAAAATGTGAGCAGTACATCATGAGTAGATTACTAAGAAATTAAGAACACTGGGAATATTTCTCTTATTTTTTGTATCAGAGTTTTATGAAGGGCTTTGCATAGTATTCTGGCAAGCAAGCTCTCAAAATAAAAATTAAAAAAAAAGAATAAATGAAGCTTTGATTGTTAGTATCTGTGCTGATTGCTATGCTGTAAATACTCATCATGATTAATTTTAAGCTACCAAAGTTTAACAACTGGCACCCAAAAATTGTGACTATATAACAGTTGGCTCCCATGACTCAGCAAATTCACCACTTAGGTCATATTGACAAAGTCTGTGAACAAAGTCATTGTCAGAGAAAGACTTATGGTCAGACTATTAGTCTGAGTGACCAATAGGAAAGAAATCCATTCTGTTCCCATAACTTAGCATAACTGGATTAAAATGATAATTTAAAATCTAATTTCATATGTCTTGTCTCCCATTTATATAAATTCTTCATTTTGTGTTCATTCATTCATTCCCTATAATTTCACCATGTGGTATGTGGGCTGCAAGAACAGGAAGACTTGCCCTAACCGGTTTGGCTCAGTGGATAGAGCGTTGGCCTGCGGACTGAAGGGTCCCGGGTTCGATTCCAGTCAAGGGCATGTGCTTTGGTTGTGGCCACATCCCCAGTAGGGGGTGTGTAGGAGGCAGCTGATCGATGTTTCTCTCTCATCGATGTTTCTAAGTCTCTATCCCTCTCCCTTCCTCTCTGTAAAAAATCAATAAAATAAAAAAAAATTAAAAAAGAACAGGAAGACTTGGTTGAAGAGGAGATTGAGGTGCAGGACGCCATAGTCTGACAGGATATGTCTCTTTGGGCATGTAGAGAGAGCAATGTACCAGGGCAGAAAGATATCACATACGCTGCATCTACAAGGAAATAAATGATGATGGTGCTGACGGTGTGAGGAGCACAGAGCAGCTAATGTGACCTTTCTCAGCTATAAATACCCTTTGGTATCTTCCTTCCTTTAACTTGGCCCAAGTGTGCATGGTTCTTGCTAAAGGAAGGCCATGTTGAAAGAAATTATATGAAAAAAATAATAGCAAGACAATGAATTGTAATTAACTGAGTTAACAACTTCTTGTAACCAAAATGAACAATTTACAGGGGCTTTTATGTATTTCCACCAATGGATTGAAAGAATTACGATTAGCTGGAAGGTGTTAAATTCCTAGCTCTATTACAAGAAAAAGACCTGCTTAGTAATTAACATCAAGGAATTCACTTCATAAAAGCGTATTAGTTAATATCTTGTCATAAAATAGGAAAAGATTAAGAATGGAGATGAAGAGCAAGAAGCTCTTTGAGGTTGAGGAATAACTTTTAACCCCACCAAAACTATATTTATTTTTCTCAAGACGTTTTGCCATTCACCATGCCAGTTTCAAGGCTTTCTTTGTAGGATGAGCAGGAGTTTGGTCTATGCTGATGTATATGATGATAGAGCTGGTTCCAAATACTTGTAGAGGGCACAGTGATATTCTTAATTAGGAAGAAACCATTCATCAATGAAAAATTTGCTTTCAAAGCAAGTGTCTTATGTTTATTCAGCTAGCCAATAAAAATTAGAGTGCAATACTTATATAAATACTTAGCAATCCCCCAGAAATCAGTTTCCTTTGTTTAAAAATATTTAAAAAAAACTAGACTATTTCTGATTTCATTTTATTTAGACATGTGAGTAAAATGTTATTGAGTTGTACACATAAGATATATTTGGAACTTTCTGAGGTACATTATTTATTTTAAGTCATTAGGTAATAACCTACTATTTATAATTAACAAATTTTTAAATATTTGGATATAAATCTTGAAGTTTCCTAAGCTTTTTTATTGATCACATTCTGAGAAGGAATAGGTAACTTCCTTAGGAAACAGCAAGCTCCTCAGGTCATTCATTTTGTCAACTCCACATCTAACACAATGGTTGGCACATAGTAAGTGCTCAATAAATGATTGTAAAATGGATAGAAGGTGTTAAGAAATATTAATAGCCCGAGCTGGTTTGACTCAGTGGATAGAGCATAGGCCTGTGGAATGAAGGGTCCCAGGTTCAATTCTGGTCAAAGGCACATACCCCGGTTGCAGATTCAATCCTCAGCCCTGGTAGGGGCATGTGTGGGAGGCAACCAATCCATGTGTCTTCTCACATTGATCTTTCTGTCTCTCTGTCTCTCATACTCTCCTCTACTCTCTCTAAAAATCAATGGAAAAATAACCTTGGGTGAGGATAACAAAAAGAAAAGAAATATTAAGTAATAAGCACTATCTTCCACTTAATAGAATTAGTAATTATTTTATCATTCAGATCTATTCTGTAGACCTAGGTGATAAACATTCAGAAAACATAAAAAAATGCAATCTTAGGCAGTATGCATGGGTTTGGAATATAATCACTGCTTATAATTTTACAATTATTTATAATTATTAATGGAGGTAGAAAATACTTCCATCAAAGTCATCATAATAACATATTACTTAACAGACATTGGAAGGGATTGAAATAAATGAACCAATGATATCATTTAATTGCAGATAAATATTTCTTTTAAAATGTGACTGTCAACCTGCTGACATGAGAAACATTTCCGAAGACCCTTTAGCTTAGTACAGTTTAGCTTCCTGTAGGATGCATTGACTGTTGATAGAGACCATTTCCTTTTTGTGTTTTCTACAATATCACAACACTCTCAGTAATTATGTGTTTATTAAACTTTTCTATTTGTGTGGGCTTTTTAATTGCCTCATCATATCATGCCTTGTCTAATTTGAATATGTGGAGTTTGTGCAAAGTGCTGAGGCTACAGAGTTTTGTTTCCAGGCGGCCTTCCGGTGACGCAGTTTACCCTGCAGTGTAGCCCTTATGATGACAAAATGCTCACTGCCGCTCCTCCCTGCCCTCCTCCCAGGCTGCAGGGGTCTCCTGTCCTCAGCCCTCCAGGGACCTTTGGAAGCAGTAGGACAAAGTGTAGGGATAGATGCTACACATTCTCTCAGGAATTGCCAAAACCTCCTGATAAAGAACTATCATTTCACATAACATCAAAATCATCCAAAATATGACCTTGATAAAGACCAAAAGGAGAAGAAAGAATGACTCCCGCTATTTGGCCTATTGATCCACATCGCTAGCATCATGTTTAAAATGCCGAGCTTGCTTAATACGACATGCAGATGTCTATGTATATCTGCATACGTGGGAGTGTATTTATCCAACGTCACAAAACAGGTTCCTGCCACAGCTGTCTGAGGACAGAGACAGGCAGGGAGGGACGCTCCCGGCCCCCAGGTTCTTTTCAATGCCCCCTGAAGCCTAGCTACTTCCTGCAAGGGGAGTCACACTGAAGCTATGCATTTTCACAAGGAAATTGAAGGAAGAGCTGTGATTTTTTTTTAACACAACACATCTCTGAATTTACCTAAACTGAACATTGTGACATTTATGCTTTTACAATCTTAACGTTAAATCGCGTCGTTCCTAGGAATGGCTTGTGATCAAGCTCCTTCTCAAGTAATAAGAAACATTTAAAAAAATAATATGATTTCTTCCCTTAGTTGGGAGTTTCTGACAAATTACTTAAAATCTGTAAGCCTTCCATTCTGCATGTATGTGATGAGAGGATATTTTATGGCAATGAAATTTGGTCGTCTTGGAAGAGTATTAGATGAAAAACAATTTGGATGCTGCTGTCTAGATTTTGACTAATAAAAAATATTATGGATTGGATGGATTTTAAGATAAGAAAGCAAATGCAATGAATTGTGGTGCAATGGCTCACGTAATGCTTTGAAAGAAAGATGGGAAGAGTATAGGGAGGCATATGAGGGGGTGGTTGTAAGGGTGTGTGTCTGAATCAGTACAGTTGGTGGGAGGGGAGGCACAGACTACACTAGGCAACTAAAGTCCAGCCATTGGGCCGTGCAGGCAGAAAGCTTGCTACTGTGTTTAATCTAAAAATTTTGGATTTAACTGAGACACATTATTCAAAAGGATTACTGCCAGAGAGGGGGAAGGGTCTTCTGTGATAGGGAGATCACTCCAACCAGGAGATCTGAAAGTGTGTCAAGGGTTAGGCCAAAAGAGCTCGTCTTTTATCCGGATTAAGCAAGGTTTGAAAGAGCGAGGTTTGGAGAAGCGAGTGAGGGACGTTAGTGAGGGATGGGCAGTTCACAGAATGGCTTGCTCAGAGGTCAGGCATGCCTTCCAGAGGGGCTGCGCAGGGTCCCATGCTGATCAGGCTGCGGAGGGGCCAAGTGCAGGAGTCCAGGGGAAGGAGAGAATCTTAGTGAAAGTTTGGTTAGCAGGCATTTCGTTCCTATTGATCGGTTAGTCATTTATGAGGCAAAGAGAGCCCTTGTCACAGGTAAACAAGAGCATCCGTGATTCTTCTGTTAATTGTATGGGGAAAATGTTTCTTTGCAGGGAGCTGTTTCTTGGAACACAAAGGGTGGGAGGATTTTGTAACCTTCACAGTTTTCCAGGACTACAGGACTTGGGTAAAATTCAACATTGTCAGAATGCCAAGAACTAATGAGAGTGGAGAGACAGGCAGAGTACAGAGATGGGGAGTCCCAGAGCAGATGGCAAGCTGAGATCCACTCAGGCAGGTCTGCAAAACATCTGTATGAGGAAGGCACCTACATGCGGCTGTAGGGTCTCAGGCACGGGCAGAGGCAAACTCATTCATCAGAGGTAGGGTGTAGAGAATAAGATGGGACCCCGTTCTCAAAGTCTGTGAAGTGGCTCCTGGCTCCGGGAATAGGAAAGCTTTTCCAGTTGGAAGGAGCAAGACATCAGCAGAGCTGTATTAAATCAGGGAAGATTGGAGATTATTAGAAATAACTCTTCTTTCACCAATGGACGTGATTCATTCCAAACTCAGAACTTAGTTCATCTCTTTGGAATGAAGGAGAAGTGAGCAGGCAGACTTGGCACCTAATATCTTTTTAAGAAGGTTTCTTCTTAAAGAAAATCAATTTATTTTCAGTCTGAATAATGGCCTACTGCAGCACGAACCTCTATCATTTCCATACTTTCTACTTAGGAATTTCTTTTTGTTTTATAGGTCAACATCTTGAATATCATATGGGAAAAGCATAGTTAAATTTAGGAAGGAAACAGAATATAAATAGCTACATTAAAGGATTGTAAGGTTTGAAAAATTACATGTCAAAATTGGAAATGTAAAAGTTATATTCTTTTGGGTTTCTCTATTTTTAAATTTTTGTTTCTCCTCTGTTGAAAACATTAATGTTGAATATTGAATTTAACTTTTTCCAAATGTTTAGTATAGGTTCTACATGCAATATGTGAGGTTTTTATAAATGAATTGTATATGCTTTATCATTTACTTCCCTTAGGTTTTCTTAAATTTATTTAAATATCCAAGAAGCTCAGATAATATCCTAACTAATAAAGAGGGAATATGCTAATTGACCATCACTCTGTCACAAAGATGGCTGCATCCACAGCTGAGGCCAAGTTCCCATAAGGAGCCTTAAGGAGCAATCAGCAGGAACCTGAGGGAGAATATCTCCTCCCTCGCCCCTGTGGGGCTTGACAGGAGACCTCAGGCCATGTCCCAACCTGGAATGGCTTGACAAGGGACCTCAAGGTGCTCTTCCCATCCTGGTACTGGGCTAGGGGACCTCAGGCTGCTTCCCCCGCCCCAGTGCCAGGCCGGGGGGCCTCAGACTGCACACCCCTCCTGATGGGGCTTGACAGAGGACTTCAGGCCCCACCCTCCACCAGGCGGGGCTTGACAGAGGACCTCAAGGTGCACTTCCTGTCCTGGTGCTGGGCTAGGGGACCTCAGGCTGCTCCCCCTGCCCCAGGGCAGGCCAGGGACCTCAGGCCACGCCCCCCACCAGGTGGGGTTTGACAGGGGACTTCAGACTGCACCCCCCACCCCAGCACTGGGCCAGGGGACCTGAGGCTGAGCCCCCCTGCCTGGTAGGGCTTGACAGGGGACCTCAGGCCATGCTCCCCACCCTGGCAGAGCTTGACAGGGGACCTCAAGTCATGCCCCCCACCCAGCAGGGCTTGACAGGGGATCTCAGGCTGTGTTCCCCACCTGGCAGAGCTTGACTGGGGGACCTCAAGGCACATACCCCCACCCTGGTCTGGGCTGGGGGACCTCAGGCCATGCCCCCCATCCTGGCACCAGGCCAGGGGATCTGAGGCTACTTCCCCTGCCCAGTGGGGCTTGACAAGGATGGAACTGGCTGGGTCTGGATCTAGCCCAATGTGGGGGAGTGGGTGGGTCTGTGTCTCACCTGATTTTGAGGCACATGTGGGTGGGTGGGGACTTGACTCTGGGTCCCGTGGTGTGCCCCAGACTGATAGGAGGAAAGTTTTCATATACATTTTACTAATTTTCTTTCATCTCTGACACTTCTATTATAGAGAAAGGGCAAATAGCAATAGTATTTCCTCTAATGGATCCCCTTTTAATGTGCACGTATTTTGTGCACCAGGCCACTAGTATACATATAAATGTTGCATGATAGAAGAAACCTGTCTTAGTGTATTATTTTATGAGAGTATTTTTGAAAGTTTTATGTACAGGCAGAAAACATATCATTTTCTTGACCCTTTATCACACAATTCCCAAGGATGAATTCAAATATCACAATCACTTCAGAGCAGCTCTCCATGTCTGGTTTAGCAAGCCTTGAGTTATTCATTCAAATTCCTAATGTGTATTCAGGATGCAGAGTGGTACTTAAGATTTCTCTGCTGAATCGTGTCTCATAACATTTAGTCATAACTGTGCTAATAACACCTATCCTGGCATGACTTATTTGGGTTTCGGGTGTAAGAAGTCATAGAGGATGGTGGTTGTACTTTATGCATCTTTGACAACCGTATAGTTCTTAAAATGATGTCTCATTCATGATCAGTATTCAGTATATGTGGTGACTTAAATTAAAAAGTAAGTCTTAAAATGGAGTGTTATCCTTTTAATCTATGCATTTCAATCAATCTGTAAAATGACATCATGCATGGAATTATGAATTATGCATAGAGTTAGGATGTGTCTAGAGATCTGTATGAGATGTCAAAGAAATACAGAATGGTTTTCTCCCTTAGTCCCTTATTGCAACCCACCATCTCATCTCTGTTCCCAGTCTCAGCCCCAAATCCCTCCCACAAGGAAAGTCCAAAGAGTTTTCCAAAGTAGGAACCCTTTAAAGACCTGACCTTTCTCTGCCTCTCTAAACATCATCTTTAGGTTTCTGTCCTCTTTTTCCATATACTTCAGTCATCCGTAACAGTAGGCAGTTTCCTGAATGAGCCACGGTTTTTAACGCCTTTGTACTAGTACACACTATTTTCTCTTCCTCTCAAACCCTACTCATCTCATTTCCTGGTGAACTTGCACACACACACTGGGCATTTTCTCCTACTTCCCCATGTACAGTTTGCTTTTGCACCCTCACTCTGCCTTTTGCTTACCTTCATTTTAATCTCAATTCCTTGATACTGCCTTTATCTGTTCTTGTCTTGTCTACCTACTGCACCAAGAACTCTTCGAGGGCAGGGGGTCCAATCTTATTCCTATTTGTATTCTGAGTGCCCTGCCTTGCACAATGCCTTGCTCATAAGTGTCAATGAATGCTCACTAAATTAATAAATAAAAAGTTTGTTTTCAAATTGTTTCTATGGAATTACAGGGGTAGATTTTAGTGAATGAATACCCTTTTGATAGCATTATGTTAATTCATCTGTTTTAGTCAGTTATCACACACTTTTGAGTAACATTATAGTCCAGGCACTGTGAACATGACACATTATGGTAATGGATAATCATTTATTATTATGAATTAAATATGAGTTTAGATATGTGTAAGTTTATATATGTTTATACTATATCTCTCACCTCTATTTCATTAAGATCCTCTAGTAGTCTATGGAGAATATAAAAGTATAGCAAATTAAAAAGTTTTGTATCTATCTACTTATGAACCTTGTAAATCAAAAGTATAGTAGAAAAGTTGATGAAGCATAAAGATGAAAATAGTTAATTCTTTTTGGAGAGGTCAGGGAAATTTTCACAAAGAAGCTACTTTTTAATCTAGATGTTTGATGATGACTAAGACTTTTTTGGAGAGAAGGTATCATTTTACCCATAAAAATAGCACAAACAACCAAAAAGTGGTCCGAGCATGCTGGGTGTGTTTGGAGTTCAGGTCAGAGTGGCCATGGTCCCATGTAGATAAAGCAAAATGAGTGTGAAAGGTGGGGAGAAAACAGTGGTTTTAAAATCTAACAACAAAAACAGCAATTACATGCAGATATCCTTTACTATTCAGAAAAAAAAATGTTACTTTTCTTTTGTAAGTGGATCACATTCTTTATTGATGAGATATTCAAAAGAAGTAAATATGTTGCAAAAATAGTACTTGCTAAACAACCAAAGATATTAAAAAAATCAACATCCATAGAATGAATACAAATCTCTGTAAATTCTTCATTGTTTAACATTGTAATCATTTTTCATAATTTTCAGAAAATGCCAAGTTTGGATATACTTCCTTAAAGCATCTATTACTATATGTAATACTTAAATATCTCCTCTATTTTTAGACCTGTCTTGTTGTTGTTTTCTGTTGTTGTTTTTTTTTTCAGAATTTATTCCCATAGTGTATTATGGCATAAAATAAAATGTTTCACTAATTTATTTTAGAATCAGAATTTATGGATTTCTTTTATCTAAATGCCATCTTATTATCCTGTTCCTCACTCTCCTCCTCCTCCTTCTCCTCCTCCTCCATTTTCTTTCTCTAAAGACCATAATTGCATTCTCTTGCTTTAGTAATAGACAAATTTGAACTATTTTTCCTTTTTGGCATTTCCAGTGTTCAGACCTCATAATAATTTAAAAATTTAGGTTGGCACAGGAAACTGCACAACCACAAAACTAGTCAGAATTGGCAGAGCAATCAGGAGCTGGGCTGATATTTTGGCACTTGCTTTTGCAATTGAAGAGGAACTTTTTAAGTAAATAGACTATTTCGGTATTTTGTGTTTTGAGAATACTTATTTTAAAGCACTTTTAAAATTTTGAATTAAGCCATGCCTATTCATGGCTGGAAAGCTGCCGGGGCATTGTGAACATGATCTATCTCGTTCAGGAATGATGTCTTGAGAACTGAAATAGTTCTGCTCCATCAGTGGGTCACGATAGACCATATCAATAATTGAGGTTCATAGTTCCAGTGACCACAATCTGAAATTCTTCCTTGCTAAGGTTTATTTGCTTCTCAAAGATAAACACATGTTGGGGAGAAACCAAGATGGGGGCATAGGTAAACACCTAAACTGCTGCCTCACACAACAATTTCAAAGCTACAACTAAAAGACAAAACGGACATCATCCAGAACCACAGGAAGGCTGGCTGAGTGGAAATTCTACAACTAGAAGGAAAGAGAAAACCACACTGAGACTCAAAGGAGCTGCAGGAGGCAGAGGTACTGAGATGCGCGTGTGGAGAGGACTGGCAACTGAGTGTGCGGCTGGCTTTCTCAAGCAGGAAGGAGACAAAAGCTTCCAATTGCACTGAACCCCAGTTCTGAGAGAGACTCTGGGGACCCAGACTCATTCTGGGAGACACTGAACTGTCTAGCAGTGGGCAGAACTTGAGGGTGGCTTTCTCTCAGAGGTGCTTGCAGCGATTACCACGGAACACTGAGACACAGTGGCCTCTTAGGGCAGGGTTGACGGGAAACCAAGGCTGTCTGCTCTGTCCTGAGACTTCGCGCCATCCAAGCTGAGCACACAGGCTTTTGCAAGTCTTGTCTCATAAGGCTGTCTCCAGCACAGAAATTCTCCCAGCGTACACACAGTTGATCCTCACAGCCAATTGTCCTGGAGGTCAATTCCTCCCAGTGATACCAACAACAATCAAGGCTTAATTACAACAAGACTGTGCACATAGCTCACAAAGGGGTGCACTAAGCGTGTCCACCTCAGGTAACTGGGGAGGCTGAGCCACTGGGCCCTATAGGACATCTAACACACAAATCCACTCTATCAACTCAGGGGAGCAGCCAAAATGCGGAGACAAAGAAACAGATCACAGATGAAAGAAATGGAGGAAAACAAACAACTGGATATAGAATTCAAAACCACGGTTATAAGGTTTTTCAAGAATTTTCTAGAAAAGGTCGATAAATTTAGTGAGACCCTTGAGGATATGAAAAAGGACCAACTAGAAATTAAGCATACACTGACAAATAAAAAATATTTACAGAGATCTAACAGCAGATTAGAGGATTGCAAGAATCAAAGATTTGAAATACAAAGAAGCAAAAAACACTCAACCAGAAAAGCAAAAAGAAAAAAGAATCCAAAAATATGAAGGTAGTGTAAGGAGCCTCTGGGACAACTTCAAGCATACCAACATCCAAATTATGGGGGTGCCAGAAGAAGAGAGAGAGCAAGATACTGAAAACCTATTTGAAGAAATGAAGACCAAAAACTTCCCCATCTGGTGAAAGAAATAGACTTACAAGTCCAGGAAGCGAAGAGAACCCCAAACAAAAGGAATCCAAAGAGGACCATACCAAGACACATCACAATTAAAATGCCAAGAGCAAAAGACAAAGAGAGAATATTAAAAGCAGCAAGAGAAAAACAGTTAATTACCTTCAAGGGAGCACCCATATGACTGTCAGATGATTTCTCAACAGAAACTATGCAGACCAGATGGGAATGGCAAGAAATTTTCAAAGTGACGAATAGCAAGAACGTACAACCAAGATTACTCTACCCAGCAAAGCTATCATTCAGAATTGAAGGTCAGATAAAGAGCTTCACAGATAAGAAAAAGCTAAAGGAGTTCATCACCACCAAACCAGTATTATATGAAATGCTAAAAGGTATTCTTTAAGAAGAGGAAGAAGAAGAAAAAGGTAAAGATAAAAATTATGAACAACAAATACGTATCAACAAGTGAATCTAAAAATCAAGTGAATAAAAAAATCTGGTGAACTGGTGAATATAATATAATCAGGGGCATCCAAATGGAGTGGACTGACAATTCTTGAGGAAAAAGGGGTGTCAGGGGTGCGGGAAGAGACTGGACAAAAACCATACACCTATGGATGAGGACAGTGAGGGGGGTAAGGGCAGAGGGTGGGGTGGGAACCGGGTGGAGGGGAGATATAGGGGAAAAAAGAGGAACAATTGTAATAATCTGAAAAATAAAGATTTATTAAAAAAAAAAAAACACATGTTCTTTTCTTCTCATCCTGGTAATATAGATACAATAAGGACAGACTACATTCAAAATATTAGCGCAAGCTTTTTTTTTTTTAATTGAAATCAAAGTCATCGTTGGTTGCATGGATTATTATAATAGTTTTCACTTTTTCTGATTTTATATCCATTCATGATCAGCCCCGCCCACCTGTCCAGTCTCCTGTTTTTCTTCCCCTGGCAAAATCCACCACCATCCCTTATTGTGAGCTGCCTTCTGTACCCTGGCCATCATTTTGACAATTGTTTTCTTCTAGAAAACCTCCTTTGATCCTTTAAGCCTAGGATAGATGTTGCTCTAGTGAACTCACCATAATGTTATTTTTACTGCAATATAGTTCCTATTTATTCTCGATTTCTACTCATTTGGCAGAAACTACGAGATTAGGTGCCTTGTTCATATTTTTCCTTCTATCATTCTTGTGACTGAGAAGGTACTCAGTAAATATTTATTAAATGGAAAAGATAAGAAATGTGAAAAGCATGAGCTAGGTAAGTCACCAAAGTTCTTGTCATCAACTAGGTGACAAGTCTTGATCAGATTATCTTAATCTCTCTGAGCCTGTCCCCATTTCTTCAACTATAATATGAGGGTCTCCAGTCTACACAAATTATATATCTCATCTGATTTAAAAATCCTATGACTCTTGTTTTATCATTAAGCCCAAAATTACCAAGTACCACGTTTTACCAACAAAGCATTACATGTAAGATCCAATGCAAATGACATGAAAAAAAGCTAAAAAACTAGTTGCAGAAAGAAGTCCTGGTAGATAACAAGAATAAAAGGCATAAAGTTTATATTTGTTAAGGAAAGGGAGCTATAGAGTGGTAGCATTGGTTGGTTTTATTTGAAAAACGTTCTTGAAAAAAAATTCAGGATGTTACATAAAGTTAGGAAAAGCCTCAAAGTGAGAAGGTGGTGTGAGAATTGTTATCGGTGTCATAGCAGCAGAAGAGCCTTAAAGTTTCACAAAATGGGGTTTTCTAGTTGCAGAGCAGTACCCGAGTGCTCTTAAGTGACAGATATCTACAAGTAGATTTGGAGGGGGGTGATGTTTTGGGTCAGGTTACTTACTTTTACTATAGCTATAGACAATGATTCAATACTACTCTCATTGAAAGCTCTAAATTGCCAAATAATAATAAGAACCCTTTGGATAGTATAACATTAGGTACACCATGTCGTATCTGAGCATTTGGGTTTTTCCTGTCTTCAGTGGACAAATTTAGTTTTTCCAGACCATCTGAATCCTGTGATATCTTCACAAGAAACATTTAACAACCAGGATCTGTTATTGACTAATATTCATAGCTAAGCTTATTTGTAGGAGCTTGAATTTGTAGTACTAAAAGGAGATAAGATAAAAAACCTGGAAAACATTTATAATTGGCCTTTATTGTTAAATGAGATAATATAAATAGAGCAGAGAGAGGTACATGATAGGCACTCAGTGTTCTTCTCAGGACTTCTTGTTTGCTGCCTTCCTGGTCAAGATATTAGGCTATTAAAAATATGTATCTTCAGCACTCAATTATTTGTGTTTATTCTTTCCAATCCATGACTTCCCTATCCAGAAAGATGACCAATAAGAAAACAAATATTTAGCTCTCAGGAAATAAGATAGTTGAATACATTTGCTAATATGTATACCTAGAAGGTGATTTTCTTTATGGGAGGGAAAATAAACAATCTTTTTGATCAAAACTTCACTTTCTAAATCTTGAATGTCCTTTCTTTCCATTTCACATTTCTTATTAATTTTTCTCACACTTTAAGATCCTGTCCAACATGCCATTATTCTCATTAAGTCTTTACTGAGTTCCTCACTTGGAAAAAAATGTTTTTCTAGTCTATACCCATTGTAAATTGCAGGGTGTTTTTTTTCTTTAATACATCCATAAAGTATTAGCAGTGGGAGGAAATTTAGAGTTATTTTATACAATCTCCAAATATAAAAGATGAAGGAACCAGAGAGGTTAGTAAATTAGTCATTGTCTGTTTTTATATACAGTTTCTCACATTTTTGTGTTATACTTACCTTTTATTTCTGCACATCAATATATCTGGTATTTTCAACAACTCTATCCAGTTCAAAAAGCTCTTCCAAATTCTTGCATATCCACCTGACCTTTATTTTCTGCAACTGTTCAAAAGTAAAACTGTTCAGGTCAGAAGTTTTTATTTTGCTTTTATTTTTCCAGAATATACAACCTTCTCCCCATATATTAACACCATTTTTGAAGCTTTGCTTACTGGACTTCGTCTTCTTGGTTGAAATAATTTCCATTCATTTATCTTGCTAATCTACCTTAGTTAGGGCCCAAAGCCCTATTTGAGATGAGCTTTAGTGAAGCTTTCTAAGTTACTCTAGCTTGAGATCTTTCTCTAACCCTTTGGGCATTTAACTTTCTATGTTATAAAATTCAACTATATATATATATATATATATATATATGAACAATATATATGTATGCATATATATATATATATATATATATATACACACACACACACACACACATACACACATTTGTTCATTGGTTATTTCTTGCACTTATGCCATCCACTAACAACTGGATTAATATAATCATCTTTCTGCCCAGTGCTGTTACCTGCATTTGTTCACTGGTTGCTCAAAGCATCTTCTTGGTACTGAGGAGAATCATTTGCTATGTGCCACATTTTGTAATCTTTGAGGTTTAGATGAGATGTTCTACAGAATGTGTTAAAAGTCCTATGCCTAGAGGCAATATACCACCTGGGTCTAAAAGAAATGTCATTTGTTGTCACTTCTTAAAAGAAAGTGGAAACATCTGGGAGAAAAAGTGAATGGTATTGGTGACTGTGATTGGGGTGGATGAGGATTTTTTTTTGACAATACTGGTTTGTATGGCTATAAAATATAATTTCAAGTAGTTCTCTGAAAAGATGTCTCACAGTAACCCAAAAGGGTACAAGGAAATTGCATCATGCATTCAGTGTACAGACTTACTAAACAATTCATGTTCCCATTACAAAATCATGTGGCAACCCAATGAAAAAGCAGAGAAGGTGATGTTTGAAATCATTTGCCCATTGGCTTGCTTATCCAGTGTGTTCAGATAAACACGATCCGACAGAATTCCCAGCAGGGCTGCTATCATGGCCTTGATGCTTTTGATTAGATATCAAAGGAAGCCATCTTCAGAGGCTGTCATTTGGATTAATTCCCAGGGCTGAGAGCTACCATGGTATCTTAAAAAAGAAATACTCTTACAAGGTATTCATATGCAAATGAGACAGTGATTTAATATTGCAAAGTTTGAGAGAATTGGGAAAATCAACAAAACTGTTCTTTGAAAATTTTGTTACTATCCAGTTGAAATGAAGGAGATAATAGTTTTGGGAGGTAGACAAAAAGCGTGGGTGATAGGCCTGTGTGTTAATGTATATTCTCAGAGGGGGATAATGGAGTCTTTGTAGAAGTCCTTATCTATTGTATCACAAGATGAGATTGCTAAACTCTAATACCAGATTGCTAATATTATCATTGTACTCACTAACATCTGGTAAATTGAAAAGAAATAAGCTTTTCAATCTGAAAGTTAGTGCTACATTAGAAGAAAATCTTTGATAACAATAGCTATTAAATCCCTTAAATTGGTCAATATACTTGTTTGAAATAATGAGGAAAATAGAGCCTAGAGCTGAGATATATTTGATAGTGTTGGGGTTAAACATTATACATAGAAGATTTTATAAAAAAACATCTAAACAATCTGATGAGTGACAGCTTGATTATAGTTGCATGAAAATTTCTCTCAAGTTACATATGGTTAAATGCAGCTTTTGCAAATAGGGTAATCCCAACAACACCATTGAACTTTTTGAATCTTCAAGTTCTGTTTTTGTATGTATGTGCATATGTGTGTGTGTGTATGTACATATGTATTTATTTATGTGATAATGCTTCATCACAATTGGTGAAGCATTGTTAGGAAAATATAAAAGCAGAATTGAGACCTGGTCAGGCCACATGGAAAGGACCTGAGGACGTGGCCCTGAGCGGGGAGTGAAGGAACTAAAATGGAAATTTCTGCACACAAAAGTGCCAAAGGAATCATATCCCTAAGTACTGAGCTACTTGGGAAGGGAATTGAGCTGTTCTCTAACCTAAAAATGGTATGACCCAATTTTACCATCCATGGACATTTTACAAAAAAACACAAGATTTTTAAAGCAATTGATTACTATTTGGAGCAGCTTACTACCACATAAATATCTTTCATGTTCATTGCTATCTCTGTCAGCCGTGCTATACTTACCTCATTAACAAATGCTTCATTACATCCTTAAAAGGGGTAAGGACTAAGGCATACATAAGAAAATGTGCTTTTGAGAAAATGATCAAATCGTAATTTATTGCCCGGTGTAATTTTCTGAGAGTTCCTGCTGCTCAAATAGCAGTGAACCGGGAGAAGATGTCCACTCCATAATTTAGAAAGCTCATGTTAGGAGTAGAATCTCAGAGATTTCTCTGTATAACATTCATGATTTCATCTGGAACATATCTATAATCCTTTAAAAGCCACTACCACAGCGGCAGGCACCTTATTATTTAAACGCCCGTATTTATAACTATTCAGAGCTGATCTTCAGGGGCTGTCACATGGGAAAAATAACCTGTCATAATATAGAAAGTGTGGTTTCCTCGGTGGCCTCGAACAGTTTTTTCTAGATATCTCAGTTTGGACAGAATAGCGATTTTATTCCCAGTACAAGTCTAAGCTACTCTTGACCAGGGTTTCTTTTCTTTTCTTTCTTTTTTTTTTTTTTTTGGGGGGGGGGATTATTTTTTATGTTTTTAAAATTTTTAAAATTTCTTTATTGATTAAGGTATTACATATGTGTCCTTATTCCCCCATTACCCCCCCACCTCCCATTCATGCCCTCATCCCCTGTTGTCTGTGTCCATTGACTAGGCTTATATGCATGCATATCAGTCCTTTGGTTGATCTCTCCCCCTTAACCCCACTGTCCCCTACCTTCCCTGAGGTTTGGCATTCTGATTGATGTTTCTCTGTCTCTGGATCTGTTTTTGTTCATCAGTTTATGTTGTTCATTATAGTCCACAAATGAGTGAGATCATGTGATATTTATCTTGTTGCGGTACCATCTCACACCTGTCAGAATGGCTATTATCAACAAGCCAGCAAATGACAAGTGCTGGCAAGGATGCGGAGAAAAAGGAACCCTGGTGCACTGCTGGTGGGAATGCAGACTGGTGCAGCCACTGTGGAGAACAGTATGGAGTTTCCTCAAAAGACTAAAAATGGAACTCCCATTTGACCCAGTGACCCCACTTCTAGGAATATATCCCAAGAAACTAGAAACACGAATCAGAAAGGATATATGCACCCCTATGTTCACAGCAGCACAATTCACCATAGCTAAGATTTGGAAACAGCCTAAGTGCCCATCAGCAGATGAGTGGATTAAAAAACTGTGGGACATCTACACAATGAAATTTTGACCAGGGTTTCTTCACCTTCCTTTGGACTGACCTTTAACGACATTAGCATAAAGAAGGCCCTTTGAGCCACCCACTCAGCTGGCTTCCATTTGACGTACATCTCACATACGTGCACACAGAGTGGTTTACATGAACCTGCTCCCAGAAGGCTCCACAGGGGGTGCTCAACCACAGAGGGCTCTCTCAGCAGGGGCCAGGAAGGCAGTTCTGAGTCCCAGTGCTTTTCCTGCTCCCCTTCCTAGCCCCTTCCCTTCTCTGCTGCCTCTAGAAGCCACACTCAGTGAATCCAACTAAACAAAAGATGAGCGTAAAGCCTCAAGACTTTATATTTATTTGTTTTCCCCCCAAATATTTTTATTGATTTCAGAAAGGAAGGGAGAGGGAGAGAGAGATAGAAACATCAATGATGAGAGAGAACCATTGATCGGCCGCCTCCTGCACATTCCCCACTGGGTATCGAGCCTGCAACCCAGGTAAGTGCCCTTGACTGGAATTAAACCTGGGACCCTTTAGTTGGCAGGCTGACGCTCTATCCACTGAGCCAAACCAGCCAGGGCAATATTTTTTGATATTTAAAAAATAAAAATATTCTCTTGAAGACTTTTCACCACTTTTTTGCCCTATTTAGAAATATAGGAAATTTCTGAGAAAGGCTGATGATAATGATTGAATATCCAACCTTAAGTGCTTTTATGATTTAAGTGTTGAATTCTATAAAGTCTTATATGTGATTTACAAAACTTATAGTCCAATGAGAATTGAAGATGTTTTCTCCTTCCTACTATCAAAATGTCCCATGAAAAATCTGCTTAAGCAAGGAAACAAACTACAGGGAAATCTTAGCTTTCATAATAATTCAACATAGATTTAATCATAGCACTTTAGCTACATGCATGCTAGTTACAAAACATATTTCCCCCAGGATAAAATCCACATTTATTACTATGTTGAACATAGTAATTAATACCTAAGTGTATCTGGATGACATATGTTGAGCTTTTGCATTTGTTCTAATATATAAAACATATATTTGTTCTAATATATGGAAATTTTGGCCTTGGAGCGTAGCTGACTGGTAACATGTTATTGTTGATGAATGGGATAAGGCAGCCATTTATTTCCCAAGTAGTTAAATTGTCAATTTAGTAAATGGATTTTCATATCCAAAAGGGAGATGGGGGAACTAATAACAATAACTCATATATGTACAGCATGTAAGTTGTTTACAAGTATATTATCTTATGAGATCCTGACAACATAACAAAAAGTAGGTAGAACAAGTGTTCTTTTCTATAATTTACAGATAATAAGACAGGAATCCAGAGAAGTTGTGATCTGACCAACATCACACAGCCAAAAAATATAAAACCTGAGGCTTTACATACTGTTTTCTGACTCTGCCTTTCCCTTGTGCTATGACTGATTTATAAATTAATAACATTTGAATGGAGATAATATTTGCTTTAGAAAGTAATCGATGTCTAGTATATTTGGAACAAATACTCTTACAAATGAAATCATTTAAATGAATTGTTAGAGAGCTATAATATGAAGACACTCATTTTTAAATTAAAGTATAGTTGGCATAGAATATTGTATGAGTTTCAGGTGTACAATATAGAGATTCAACATTAATATGCCTTATAAAGTAATCACCTTAAAAGTATAATAACCATCTGTCCCCATTCAAAGTTACTATAGTATTACCGACTATAGTCCCTGTGCTGTACATTGCATCCCTGTGTCTTATTTATTTTACTAGGGACCCAGTGCATAAATTTGTGCACCTTGAAAGAAACTATGGGCTTCAAGACTGTGGTAGGCACGGGTGGGTCTCAGCCCATCCTCCGTGCCGCTGCCCGGCCCCTCCTGCCGTGGCCCCTGGTCCCCTGTCTGCCAGAAGCCCTGCTCCTGCCACTGCTGCTCCCACATGCTGTCGGCACCTGCCCCGCTCACACCCACTGAAGGTGCAGAGTAATTGGGGCTGGCGCCAGCAGCGGGTGCAAGCGACAGCTGCTGCCCCGATCGCCCCTTAGGAGCAGGGGGAGGTGGAGAACCCCTGAGGGGCAATTGAGGCCGGCAGCTGCCACTCACACCTGCTGATGGCACCAAGCGATCGGGCTGGGGCTGGCCAACAACAGTGGGTGCAAGTGGCAGCTCCAACATTGGCAGCAGGTGCAAGCACCGGGTGGGACCACGGTGCATGGGAGCAAAGAATTTTCAGTAACCACCAGAGGCTCGCCCTGATGTCAGCGACCGGCACCCTACCTTGGTCTGGCACCTCTGCTCACCTGCTCCACCACCCTGCTGTGGCAGATGCCCACCATGTTCCACGCATACCCCCGGTGGTCAGCGCACATCATAGCAACCAGTTGTTTGGTTGTTCTGGTTGTTCCACAGTTCATCTATTTGCATATTAGCCTTTTATTATATAGGATAACTGGAGTTTTGTTCCTTTTAATCCCCTGCACCTTCTTGGCCCATCCCCACACAACTCTCCCCTCTGGTGCCATTAGTTCTCTGAGCTGAAGAAACAGCACTTCAGTAATAATATAAGTGTTACTGTACTGGATAGATGGACTAATAGCATGAGAATTCATGACTATGGCTATCTTAGAACTACTAATCGAGAAGAAAAATAATACAATTTATATCCCTAAAATTATACCCATACAGAGACCGTAGATCTATGATTGCAGTTGCATTTCTGGAACAATAATTTCTAACATTACCCAATGACAGCATTTATAGATTACTAGGTTTCTTGCGGTTTTAAAACCACAAGATAATGGGTTTATGACACTTTAGGAATGAGAAAAATGATAAAGTACCAAACAGAAATATTTTGAGCAATAGTAAGCAAGCTGTTTCCACTAAGTTTTGTGTAAAGATTAAAACTTTTTCTTTATACTTCACTTTTCATGTATACTTTATTATACATATTTCACATCTTGTGAGATACTTTTTTCCTTACAGTCAGCCTTCTTGTACCTGTATTATTGAGAAGCGATAGTTGAATGTGGTTTAATAAACTAGGACTTTTCATTCAGTCAAAAAACCCTTAACAAAACCTATTCTACATATTATTCAGCCTACTAAAACTTTTATCCATTTCTTGTTGGAATATATTATATATGAAGGAAATATATTTTTAATCTAAAGTGATAATTTAAAGAATTCTTTTATGTAAAGGTGTCATTGACCTATATTATACAATAATTTTTGGAAAAAAACTATATAATAACCCATTTATCTCAATAAATTTTCACATAAATATTACTGATAATAAAATATTACTGATAATAACAAATGTGTATATTCTGCCTCTGATTGATTTCTGATTTTTTTTGCCTGCTAACTCCTCTGACTTTGTGTGGGCTAGAAATAAACTTTTTTTTCCCCAAGACTATCAAACACTTAGATTTGGGAGTGTATGGCCAATCTGGTAACAGCTAATGAAATAGATGACTTCTAAGAAAATATAAATCTCCAAAATTGATCTCAGAATTGATCCATAACCATGGAAGAAATGGGGAATGTTTTCAAAGAGTAAACCTCCAAAATGTGCTGGGCCAGTCATTTTGGAAGCAAATTTTGTAAAACCTTTGATGCAGAGAGGACTTCAATGTTATTCAAGTTGTTGCCAGTGTAGAGAAGAGATATTCACCTGTCATTACTATTTCTAGAAAAATACCCAGCTTCTGTCCACCCAGCAATGGGGATTTTCTCAACCTTGGCGGTATATGGGTTGAGTGGGGGATGCACTGTGACTGTGTTTGCATTTGAGGTCAGTCTTCTATGGGTCACACTTGTGTTTCCATGCACAGACTGTTGCAGCACAGAAGTTCAGTGCTTTTCTCTTAGAAGCTCAGAGCCTCTTTATATTAGGGTGATTACTCTTAGCCTCATGAAGTGGGTGAACCTGAAGGGAAGCTCCAAGACTTAGAGGTTTTAGATAATAGTGCCCCAGACAGTGTTTTCCTTTATCAAAGGTGTGTATAATTTATTATACTTCGTACTTCTCTGTGAGGAGATAAGGTATATGTTTCTAAAGGCTTCTGGCTCTGCGCTTCATAGATAGGAAGCCCACGTGTCCCATTTTGCCTGGGACAGTCCCAAGTAATGCCCGTGCTGCCCCCGCCCCACTCCCGCCACCATAGTTGTTGACAGAGCCTCCTTCTGATCTTGAAAGTGTCCCAGTTTGGAAGATGAATTATATGGTCCCTCTGTTCAGGGACCATAATAAAACCAAATGAGCTATATCTTGTAAGCATTAGATAAGGCACAGTTTGGTCTTTCTCCTGCTGGCAAAGGCCGGCTGGTGAGTCCATGCAGTTGAAAGACCGCACAGCCTTTTTTGTTCCTTGTGGCATATCTTGAGACATTTCTGATTGGTTTAAAACGTTGGATTGCTCACTTCTGTGAACCAGCTCATCAGCTTGAGAATTAGTTGACCAGGTAAATTGCTTCTAAAAAGGCTTGATCTTGGTTGAAAATCAGCTAGATTTAGGGAAGAGTGGAATTACCCATTGGGTTTTCCTGGGAATATGAAATTGTTGAATTTGCACAAAGGAAAACACATTTTGTGTGATTTTCCAACTCTTCAATTACAATTCATTACAAAGTGTAATGTTTGGAAACTGGGAGCTCTGCCTGCATTCATCCTGTGTTACCTGACTGCATGCTTCCATCAGATGACTGTGCAAACGAAACGCTTGCTGACTTGACAAAGAGAGGGGCTTTTGGTTGCATGAATTATGCCTGGTAACAGAAACAATTTGGGAAAATATGTATTTCTTTTCTGAAAATCTGAGGTCCCCGTTCTGTTGGGGGCTCTAATTTTATTTTAATTTAAAGGAGAACTGCTAACTCAACGGCGTGCCACCAGCCAGGGGATACTTTGTGAGCATGAGGAAGGGAGAAAAGAGAAAACCTAGTAAGGGACTCACAGAAACCACACAACTGCAATGAATGTCATCATGTAATTACAAGACTTTCTCAAAATATATTTAAGATAGAGGTACAGTAAATCTAACTTCACAATCAGAGCCTATTGGTTTTGGGTCAAATGAAGGTAATATTATGGCTCATCGCATGCTGCTTTCTGTCTTGCTTTTCCAATTGCGCTGCCTCTCTCTGTTCCTGGATTGTGCTAGTCTCCCAGTACCTCTGGGTTTTGGGATTGCTTCCTTCCTTCCTCCCCCCCTCCCTCCCCCCTCCCCCCCCTCCCTCCCCCCCTCCCTCCCTTCCTTTCTTCCTTCCTTTCTTCTTTCTTCCTTTCTTTCTTTCATTTTGTGAGTGCTCCTTCCAGAGACAGTTCCTTTCTGTCATTCAATTCCCAGCTCAAATGGTCCCTCCAGAAACTATTCAGTCTAAGGAGATTGTCCTATTTCTTTTCATCCCATTGCCCTGCATTATTTCAGCCACAGGACTCTATTTAGATTTACTTTTAAGTTTATGTAGTTTCCTTTTATCCCACTAGCAGAGAAAATCCACAAGGACAGAGGTCTTGTTTGATCCTGTACATTGCTATACCGCAAGGGCCCACCAGAAAATAAATTGCAATTTGTAGAAAAATGATGTTGCTATATTTCTATAAGTTGACACACATAAAATTATTGAGCATGTGTATACATTGTTTAATGAGCACATTATTGTGTATATTGTTGGAACTTCTGGTCTCAAATTATAATTTAAATTGTGCCTAACACATAAAATCTTCACAAATCAATTAACCTGGAGGCCAAAATAATACAATAAAACACAGCTTTTTACTTTGAGGCATAATAAGCAAGTCCAAATGTTCTAACATTATTTAGTGAAAAGGTACAACAATCCGCTATTTAAACCAAATACAAAATTGGAAAATTTTGTTCCTCAATTCACACAATATATACCTAGCTTTTCCCAAGTAAATCTTACTCATTTGGCATAAATGAGGTAAAAAAAACAAAACAAAACACAGCAACATCCTGAAATACTTTTCTAAGCAATTATTGAACTTTATACTGCAAAAATATTAGAAATGAAGCATACAATTAACATAGTAGATAGAATATGAAAAAATAACTTTTAATCATATATAATAAAAGGCTTATATGCAAATTGACCGAATGGCAGAACGACCAGTCCCTATGACGTGCACTGACCACCAGGGGGCAGATGCTCAACACAGGAACTGGCTCATGACTGGTGAGTGTCTCCTGCCTCCTCCACAATGCCAAGGATGTCCGACTGCCTAAGCCTTCAGTTGGACATCCCCCGAGGGCTCCCGGACTGCAAGAGGGTGCAAGACAGGCTGAGGGATGCCCCCCCCCCCACCGCAGTGCACAAATATTGTGCACCGGGCCTCTAGTCTGTATGTAAATATACTCCAGTTTTGAGTTAGGATAACTCAGCTTCAACTCCTGATGAAAAATATGAACTTCTCAGAGAAGTTGATAGAGTGCTTAACAAATTTGTGCACATTTGTGACCTTCGATGGGAGTCAAACAGGCATCAGATTGTCTATTGTTAAAAATCTTCGGAAACATTTTGTACCCTAAGTCGAAGAAGACTTCACATTACCTTTTTCACTGGTGTATTATTGCTATTGAGAATGATGAACTTCTAAAGAACAGGGCCAGGGTTTGAACTTTGTGTTTTTAGAGTGATGACTGACTCACCTTCAGAAAAATTCTACCAGCATCCTGAGGAATGTGATATGAAGAGCATGTACTGGTCATGTGTGGCCAACAGCAATCTGCAAACAATTTCCAAATGATATTCTGCATATCCGAGCTTTATTTGGATGCCTGCATATCCACTCTTCTATTAGCTGTATTATCAAATTGCTTTGAGTGGGTGTACTTTAAATATTTGAAAGTTTTTCCATTCTTAAGAAGCCCCGATAATGCATGTGATGATGATCTCAATAATTTTCTATCATGTTGAAATTTACAGGACTTGTTCAGAATGTAATAGATATTAGAATATGGTTTCCTAGTTACTTTGAAATGTAGAATTTTAAAAGTTATATTGATATCACCAAGGAGATTTAAAGATTGGCAGGAATTTTTATGTCTTAAGTATCCAGATGTTAATGTAAAAAACAGCTTTTAAGATGTATTTTGTTTCTTTGAGTACACAGCAATGAATATTCATATAATATATGTATATGACAATGTTTCTCCTATCATTTCTCTGATTTAATATTCAGCTATCTATATTTTGTTAAAAATTCTCTTTCCTACTTCCAAATTATTGTAAACACAAAGTAAGAATTTAAAAATAGTTCAGTGGTAGCAATAATGCACATTTACATGTAACTATTAAAACTTGTAACATATGTTATCTGTACCCAAGATTAATTAGAGAGTTCAAAGGACATATAGAACCAATGGAGCCGTAAAATGACAATTCTACAACTATGGCTGTTAGGACTGAGAGAGCAAAGTCTTTGACCACTCAGTGAAACAGAGTTAAACTGCATATTGGAGACATTAAAAGACTGTTGTAAGGTTACAAAGCTACTACTAAGTTACACGGTTTACGTTCCATGATTCTAAGCCCAGTGTTCTCACTGACCATATTACTAGTATGGGCTTTTCATATAGACATTCTCAAATAGTGAGTATAACAGCAGTGATTTAAAATGAGGAGTTCTCTTGGTGAGTCTTTGCTATAATATCTATAGCAACAAGTCTCAGACTTTAAAGGTGTGCACAAGGATTATATCAGATGCTTATTTAAAATAAAGATGTTTGCATTCCATCTCTAGCAGGACTGTGGGATTGATTACCTGTGGTAGAATTTGGGTCTGCATTTTTAACAAGGTTATCTAGTGATTCTGAATTTTTCAGTAAACATTTTGAGTTATAATCTTTACATTCAAACATAAGAGATGCATAAAGTATGTAATCTGGAAAATGTATATCAAACATCTAGGATCTCTATATGGCATTGGATAATTGCCTTCCTGAGTGATAAGGATTCCTAAAAATACAAGTGAATGTAAAACATATTTAAAAAATACTTACTTTCTTGCCCAGCTGGTATGGCTCAGTGGTTGAGCGTTGACCTATGAACCATGAGGTCATGGTTCAATAGATTCCCGATTGCAGGCTCATCCCCAGTAGGCGGCATACAGGAAACAGCCAATCAGTGATTCTCTCTTATCATTGATGTTTTTATCTTTCTCTACCTCTCCCTCAACTCAATAAAAATTTATTTAAGAAATTTATAAATATAATGTTCTTTTTAGGATTCAGAAGGGTTTTTTGTGTAATTGAATTATCTCTGTCAAAAGTTATTGATGGCACATGCTTACCCACCATGTGTCCTGGCCAAAGGGGAAAAGAAAAAAAAAAAAAGCTGATTTCAGAAGAGTGATTGCCCTATCAATGTAAATGTCAGTGGAAATAAATGAAAACATTTATTTTAATATGAAAACAGATTACTGAATGTCTCCATTTTCCTATCCTAACTATGTATATAACTGTCAATCAAATAGTTGTCAACAATTAATGTGCAGAATCAAAGTAATCAGCTTTAATTGTTCAGGAAAATTCAGGTCACCTATCAACCTAGATGAGGAAAGATGTCCAAATTTTATGTCGGCTATTTCACATTCTCCATGGTAATTTGCTATTTTAATTTTTCCAGCCTCCTAAATTAACTATTCAACCTTTCCCTATTCAGATTTCTACACAACACCTGTTTGGCATGAGGACAAAAAGGGTTAGAAATCATATTTGTGAGTCTCAAACCAGTCCTTGTAGCCACCGGCAAGTCCTTAACACTCTGTTTGCTTCCTATTAACCCTGGTTGTATCTTCCAGTTTCCCAGCTGCTGGAGCCCTTGCAGACAAGGTCCTTGTTTGGTGACAGTACCTGCCCAGTTTCTCTGGCTCTTAATCTTCCACTTAATTCCTAGGATGAGAGCATATCTGGTCCTTTCAAGAAGATGCTCAAATCGGACTTGTACTTCTAGTGATGGAGTCTTCTGGTTTGGATTCAGGACTGCCTATGTGGTGCCCATGTAGTCACGTAGACCACTTTTTTCTCTAGCGTCCTCTAACTTCCACAGAAACGCGTAGATGTTGGTCTTGGGAACTATTTAAGCCAAACCTCAAGTACTAGTTTTAAAGACTAAACTATATGGTTTGACCAAACTGCATGGTATTTTTTGGTTTACCTTTACTGCGCTGCTTATAACTTTTGAGGTTGAACCTGTGGGTCACTGTGTAAATAAACAGCAAATAATGTTTAATTAATTTTAATTTTTAGGGTTATTAAGACCTTTGCCTACAAACTGTAAAATTTAACCAATTTTAATCTGACAAACACATTTTCATTTTTAGCGTGCTCTCCTAGTAACTGAAAAGTTGGTGAAGAATATGTTGACTAATTACATAGAACCAAACAATACTGGAAGTTACAAATGTTTTTTCTACCTTGGCTAGACCACAGACTTTGAAATTAGATGATCTGACAAGTATAGCATTTTATACAATATGTTTGGCCCACATTTTGTGGAACACTGCCTCCATACTTGATTGTTTATTTCTCACTCAGCCTTCTCTGATCATAACATTAACTCACTCAGCAATAACTTCATCCATAAATTAAAATTGCATTATTACATTTTGACAGCTATATTGATAAAATACGATCCATAACAATAGCTGATTTATTGAGTGCTTAGCATGTGCAGGGCCCTACTGTAAGCACTTTCTGTGTATGCCCTCAGTCCCTGCAAAACGCTAATGAGACAAGTACTATGATTGTGGAACTGTGGCACATAGAGGTTAAGTAACTCACTCAAGGTCAGGAAGGTTACACTAATTTAAATTCAAGGAGCATTTAAGCTGTCCAGGTCCCAGACAGGCAGGAGAAATGTTGAAATTAGTATCATGCTTATTTGAATATGTTAAAGTCTACTCATTTCTAGTCAACTTAATGTAAGAACAACTAAAAGAAAGGAGATAAAGAAATGAATACCAACTAATCAGTTTGTTATGTAATTTATAACAAAGCCTTATATCAAATTATTATACTTTAGTATATTCATATTATTCATGTGTAATTGTAAAATTTGATTAAACATTTATATTATACAACAATGCCATTTTTATGTCAAATTTTCAGTAGGTTTAAAGCATGTTTTCTCACTGACAATAGAAATAAAAACAGATCCAGAGACAGAGAAACATCGATCAGATCCTCAAACCTCAGAGGGAAGGTAGGGGAGGGTGGGGGTAAGGGGAAGAGATCAACCAAAGGACTTGTATGCAATGCATATAAACCTAACCAATGGACACAGACAACAGGGGGGGAGGGCATGAGTGGGGGGAGATGGGGGGGTAATGGGGAAATAAGGACACATATGTAACACCTTAATAAAGAAATTTAAAAAACAATAAAATCTATAACAATAAATACTGTACATACAAATAAGTTTAGAAAAAGGATGATATTTACTCTCATGACAATTAGGAGCAACCATGACTATTGTTAAATTATAAACAAAATTTAAACGATTGTTGAATTCTAAGTAAAAAGTTTAGCCCTACCCTGTGTAACTCATGTGGTTTGGAGCATCACCATGTGCACCTAAAGGTTGCCAGTTCAGTTCCCTGTCAGACACATACTTAGGTTCTAAGTTCAATCCCCAGTTGGGACACATGGGAGGTAACTGATAGATGTTTCTCCTCTCTCTCTCTCTCTCTCTCTCTCTCACTCTTTCATCACCTTTCTCTAAAATCAGTGAAACATATCCTGGCATGAGGATTTAAAAAAAAAAGAGAAATTTAAAATACCAGTTTATTTTTGTCTGAAATGCTCAGAAGGAAAGCTGAAAGTAAGAGAGAAGTTGTTTGCAATTGTGGTGCAAAAGCCATGTAAGTTGATCCCGTTTTGCGGAGTGTCCTGGACGAGAGTGTATATCTGATGACACATTCATGGTTTAGACCAGCGGTCACCACCCGGTGGTCCGTGAGGTCCGAAAGGTTGGCGACCGCTGGCTTGGACACTGGCCTCTGGGAGGAGGATGTCTTTACTCGATGGCACACAAGTCAAAGAGGCTGATGTGAGGACAAGGGGGGACGGATGTCCTATCAGCAGGCACACTGATGCTGTTGCCTGGGCTCTATTCTCCTTTAGAGAGAGGAACTCATTCTTGCCTTGCTTTTCAGTCTCAAATGTCTGCTTTATGAAAGCATCGTTCTTGTATCTTTAAACAATTCTAGACTCTAGTTTCCTCCAATAGTTTACATCTCCATTTATGTAAAATAAATTATTGCAATTGTGGCTTTTTTGAACATATTAAGGCAAAGTCATTTTTTACGGTAGAGAAATAGAGTCAATTTTCAACACTTATCATGAGTGTGCATTTAGTCACATCCCTAATGACAGTTGCCTCATATAATACATGGACAGTCAAGAATATGATCAAAGTGCTGTGGATATTGCATAGCACACCGATACTCAGGAAATGGTAGTTTTCTACTTTCAGATTCTTTTTCTATTCAGTGATATTGGTGATCTGACACATACCTTGGCTGCCGGACATTTACATTATCCCCTTGCTGCTGTGCCAACACCATGAGATAGGAGAGAAGTGAAATTCGAGGCATATGATGATAATTGTAACTGAAAAACAACATTTAATGTAAACGTTACAAATAAAAATATAAAGACCCATTTTAGTTTAGTAAGAAATCTAGGTTAATAAATGCATGCTATGCATTATATTTTCTTAGTTGGATATTGTGTTAGGTATGCTAGCTTGTTTGCAGAAAATGATACTCTGAGTAAATTTAAGGATTTAACCCTCTTTTTGTTGTTTTTTTCCCTCCGAATCTTTGAAGCTTTAATATGGTAGTACTAACTCAGCTGAACCCATATAAAAAAGGAGATTTACATTAATGAATAATTAACTGCAGTATCTGAAATTAAAATCAGTCTCATTAAATAAACACTGTCAATTTTTTCTGGCAAGTTATTTAGTATACCAATGTGAGCAAGATTTATTCAGAATGACAGTTCATTGATCACAGTGGTATCTGGAAAGACTTTGAAATCAGTCGGACTTTTGTTATTGGCAGGAATACATCAAGATTCCAAGTGTGCCAAAAACAACACAAAAAGTAAAACTAGTCTTTGAGTTGTCAAGAATGTCTCATTTCTGCTTTTACAGCAGGTATGTTAACAATGACATCACATAGGTAGGCATTCCAACATGCATGTAGGACTATGCTGAAAGGCATACAGCAAAGACTGGCAAATTACATGTCATCTCCTCCACAGGGTTGAAGATCTCCTGAGCCTCTTGATGTACATAGCAGATTCTGGTAAAAATTTAAAGCATCCAGCAGAATGTCCTAAGTTAGCTATTTTGGAGCATCGATTATGTGTTGTACACTTTTAATCCCCACACTAGTCCTATAAAGTGAGTTGGTTTTCTTACCCTCATTTTGACTGTCTATGTTTGTGTAAGTTATTTAACATTCTGAAGCCTCATTTTCTTCATAAAAATCCAGAAAGTTGATTGCATAGATATCATGGGCTTATTTTGAGGATAAAATTAGATAATGTGCATCTATCAAATGACTTGGTCACTTGGCGTAGAGTAGATTGAGCATGTAATCATACTTATTGTCACTAAATTATACTGATAATTGCTAATGAAACTAAGAGAAAGAGGAAATGTATTTGGTGTGGTTTTATAAAACAAAGCCTTAGAAGAAAAAGTCTTTGGTTTGTAGCTAAGTGAAACTCACATTATATCAGAGATTAATAATAGAAAATATATTGCATTAGACATCAGGATGTACTAAGACACTGATTTCTTTGGAAAATCTTTTAATATTGCCAGCTTTGTTGCTTAGAACAACTTATTTAATGTCTTCATATGTTTATTTTGCTCATCTGAATAAGCAGTGACATGTAATCAATAATCTTTGGTCCTTTATAACTCGTAGCAGATATAAAATGATTAAAATGTCAATATAGGCTGTATTTGATTGTGGTATTTAAAAACATCACAGACGTACTTATCAAAAGAAGATATCTGCGGTATCTATAAGGAACTTAGAACAGTAACTATGGGCACCATTGATCTAAAGAACATTAATGACCATGTACCAACCAGGATTCCACATTCTTCTAGAAAAAATATTCGCTCATTTGGAGATTTGCCACATGCAAGGCATTCATTTCTTTAAAAGCTTTAAATGACATAATACATATTTTCAAATGTAGTCTCATGACTGTGAGAATATATTGTGATTGTTTTACTGATTTTTTATAGCAAAGTGATCAAAGAATGTAAAGCACTATAAAACATTCATTTAAAAGTGAAGGAGGAGTTAATGGGGTAAAGGGGACAACTGTAATAACTTTCAACAATAAAAATAAAATAATAATAATAAAAAACTCTGAAACACAAGAAAGAATTTAACTCTTAAATCCAATTCTCTTAGGAAGAGATGGAGGAAAGTTGTCATGGATTTAATGAAATAGTAAATCCATTTATTAAGGAAAAACCCTATGTTTTTCAAAGGCCATTTTATTAGAATTAGAAATAAAGATCATTTTCATTATGGCAGATAATTTACCTAATATATTAATTTTTTAATGAAGAAAGTTTAGACTATATGAATCCTACATGTGAAAATTAGTGGCAATCATTTTTTTTGACATTTATTTTTATTTTATTTCTTTTTCTTTTTTTTTTTACTGTTTTAAGTATTACAAATAGTAGTACATATGTCTCCTTTTTTTCCCCCCATTGACCTCCCCCTGACCTCCTCTACCCCCCAGTACATGCCTTCACCTGCCCCCCCTCCCCCCGCCCCAGTGTCTTGTATCCATTGGTTGTGCTTATATGCATGCGTACAAGTCCTTTGGTTGGTCTCTTACAGCCCCCCTCGCCCAACCTCCCCTGTCTTCCCAGTGTAGTTTGACAGTCTGTTCAATGCTTCTTTGCCTCTGTATCTTTTTCCCACCATTTCTTTCCTTTAAAAAGTTTTGCCTTTGTAGACTAGAAATAAACATATAATAACAAAACAAAACAAAAGGTTTGAGTCCCAATTTCAATGCCCAACAGTTCTGAGTCCCCGTTTCAATGTCTAACCGTTCCTTATGTGTACATGTCAGCAATGATATCTGGATGGTGAGCGTACATGGTGGCAACGCAGGTCTGACCCTCTCTGGTTTGGTCCTAGGCAACCTGCTGCAGGTTGCCTAGGGCAATCATTTTTAAGAAGAGAATTGACTGTGTGCTTACTGATTCTTCAGTGATTACAAGACTTAATTGATTTAGTTTTGATAACAACATGGAAAATTAACTGATTTGTAATTGACCAAAGAAAGATGGGAAATTGATGTGAATGTTTATCATCTGTGGTTTCTTTGCTTCCATGATACAGTTCTAATTTTCTTCAGGCATTAATACAACCCAGTCTGTATTACTTTATTTGTGTAAAGATCTATATACCAAGCTACTTTTAAGGGTGCATATTTTATCTTAACATGACTATGAGTTAATAAGCTGCAGATCTAAGAGAACCTGTCTGTTCTCAAACAGAAATTTCTCTTTAGAAGTAAATCAAATAAATAAATTAATAAATTAAATCTGACTGTGAAATTCAGTGTTTTGATCTATACTCTCTACACTTTGGGGGGCAAAAAGCCAGGAAGTTAAGTACTGTCTGAGTAAACTTTTTGTGCATAAATGATCTTCAAAGTCAACCTTTCAGAGTAAGGTCATTTCAGAAATGACAGAAAGTCAATGGAGCAATAATCAGAGAATTGTTGCTTTATTCAATTAAAGCCCCACTAATGGTCTTTAAGTCATATTGACTTGATAAGAAGATGGAAAAGGAAATAACCCCAAAGTTACAAAGGTCTTCTGAGGGATAATAGATGAAAATTGTAGACAAATAGGCATTGAAACATCATTTCTACTTCCAGGTCACTTGGAAATGACTTTGCATACTAGTATTGTATGACATATGTCCTGTCCCAGTTTACAGTAATGAAGACAGAGATCTCACTCTTGGTTATCTTCACATGGGCTTAGTAATTTTTGAAAATCACACAGTGTTTTGGAAATCAACATGCATCCCCAACCCCTCTTCCTCTGTCTCTTTGTCTTTCTTTCTCTCTTTCTGTGTGTGTTATTAGTCAACATGTGTTTATCTCCTACTTAATATTGCTTGAACACCAAGTTGTGGAGTGGCTGGGTGGTGGGAATTCAAAATAAGTTAAACTAAACCACTCTGTCTCCATCACATACACACACACACACAATATGTGACATTTGGCTCTCATCCTTAAGAAAATCACATTTTAGTTAAGGATCAAGAGTAATAAGAGCAACAAATCTAAAAAACTATGTAAGTAGTGCAGTGCCTCAATCCATTGGAAACTTTAGTGTTTACTATTTTTTTCTCGTTTAACTTCAGTTTTTTGTTTTTGTTTTTAATTTCAATGAGTTCCTTATGAATGTAGTTTACATCCTGAGGTCCTGGGGGTTAGAACTTCAACATATGAATTTTGTGGGAACACAGTTCAGCCCATAACACATGCAACCAAACCACTCTTTGGAGACAGAGGCCAGGATGCCAGGCTGTTGCTGGGAACATTCCTGGGAGTAAATGTGGGTGATGACAAGTTCACAAGCAGGGCCCTCAGGTAATGTGGATGGAGGAGAGCGACTAGGCTTCATGAGCAGTGCTGCTGCTTCTGAGAAACTGGCTGGAGAAAGGTAAAGGATAAGAGCCACACATGCTGGAAATCCAGTGCCATAGCTTTGCGTGAAAATCAGCCTGGAACAGGGCCTGGAGTTACCCTATCACTGCCTCCCCCCATAAATAAATGAGCCAAGACTCAACATAATAAGGTATTGAAAGGGAACCAGCATGAAATCTTTACAGGAATGCCACACAAAATAAAAATTAAAAAAGAACAAGACAAAAGACAAAGCAAATGAAAAAAATCACTAGAGAATAGAGGAGAAATGGGACAGAAATGAAAAGTTAAACAGTAACAGAAATGTGGCAAGAAATAGGAAATGCATTTTGTTAGTACATCTGAGCAAAATAAGGAACAGAAAACCTTTAAAGAATGCAATTGAGGAAAAATTCTTATTAAAAGAGAAAGCTTGAATCTACAGAATGAATGGACCAAACATATCCTTAAGAAATTAACAGGGAATATTTGCATTTGAGACATACTGATAGCCTAGTAAAATTATTAAGTGCTAAAGAAAAAGGTATTTGCCCTAAGCAGGTACATACATTTCAAGTCATCTCTAAGGCAATACAATTAATTTCGTCTTATAGTTACCCACATCGGTCAGGACTGAAAGAAAATAGAGCCTATAAAGTTTTCTAAAAAAGGTGTAAATCAAAGACTTTAGATACCAAAGCAGGCAAAATGTGTACAAAGGCAGCAGATAAATATTTTTTTGAACATGAAAGAAATCAATAAATACAGTTTCCATGGTCTTTGATGAAATTATCATGATAAAATTCAACAACAATAATTTTACAAAGACTGGCTGTGAGCACTGAATCCAATTAAATATAGGACAAAAGATTCGAATCACTCTGCAAATTATGGTTTTAAAACAGAATGAAAATTCTAAGTCCTGACAATGTAAAAATTACATCTTTAAAAGGCTGAGCTTGGGAGGAGGGAATAAGAAAAAAGCGGGCAGACTGTGCAAGCATGTGGATTTATAAAGCTGAGGGTCGAAATATATAATTTAAAACTCATAAAGCAGGTAATATAAGTATTAGTATACTTAAATAGCATGACGATAACCATTAAGAAAATGACATACTCAATGAAATTGAGAGGGGAAATATGTTGCTTAAATTGTTACTTACAGTAGAGAAACTAAAGAGAAAGGGGGATTAGAATATTATATAAAATTAGTTATAAGTATAACCATGAGAATAAAAACACATCTAAATTATCAGAAGAAAGGTAAAGAAAGCAAAGACTGTATATATAGAGAACATAACCTATGATGACAGAAGTAAGATCAAATATATGTCATATCAATAAATGTAGATGAATATAAGTAGGCCAAACATCCTATTAAACCAAATGATTCAATTGGATCAAGAGGCAAAAATCCAACATGTGTGCTGGTCCTGCTGATTGCTTTGTTGGGGCTGGATTTGAAAGAACTAAGTCTGGAAATGGGAAAACCAGTCAAGGAGCTATTGCAGATTTTCACAGGAGAGATGATGGGGTCTTGATCTGAGATAGAGGGTGGATTTAAGAAATCAGGAGAATCTCAGAGAAGTATTTGTTGTTGACTAGATGTGGGATTGAGAGAGAAAGAGGGTGTCTACAAGTTTTCTAATGGGATCACATTCACCTGAGACAGAGAATATTAGTAAGGGTTTTGAAGAGAAAGATGGTTCATTTATCTTGATCTCGAGTTGGATGGGTCTATGGGCCACCTGAGTAGATCTGCTGGGTGCACATTATATACATTAATCCAAATCTCAGTGGACAGGTCTAGGAAGAAGATAACTACTTCGTAACTTTATCCAGTAGAGGGGGTAGAATAAAGCACATGTCTAGTGTGAACCATATATTAAAGACAAAAATGAAACTTAAGACAGTTCTGGAGTTCAGCATAGAAGGAGGGCAATGGAGATAGAAAATGGGAGGGAGAAGAAATCCTATTTTTCTTCTTTATATAGAAGAATTGAGTTTCTTTGAGTGACAGCCACATTTTGGGATATACACTGATTTTTAATATGCTAATATGTTAAGGATTTCCTAATGCTAATGATAATATAATTCTCACAGAAAGATCTTATTTCTATTATTTACAGTAAAAAAAAAACACACATATCTTCCAAGCACAGCACTCCAAATTACTGCAATAACTTGTAAATATAAGGAATGTACTTGTGTTCTGCTGCATGGGTTTATTTAATGTTAATAGCTCAATTTCTCTAAATTATTTCTTATCAACTACAGATTTTGAAATGATTTTGTAATGGATCTTAACACTGAAGCCATTGTAATGCCTATTAATGATACAATAGAATTAAGTCAAATGTATCCTCAAAAGACTCAGAACTTCTCACTTTTCCTATTATATGTGACCCCCAAAAAAATCTATTTCATTACAGCAATGAGGTTCCATATGGAACATTCCACACAAGTAATTTAACATTTCAAGTTGTTAAAATCACTGTGCTTTGGGCTTCAGAACTTAAAACACTATCCACAGATCACTGTAATTATGTAGGAATGTATAACTTGTAAAATATCATAGCTTTTGAGCTCCCAATCAATTGAAATGAAGCATAGTCCATGAAAGTCTTTGCCAAAAATGTTCCTTATTGAGAGATGACACTCTAAGAAAATATCACATTTTGTTTTCCCATTTGTGAGACAGAAGAAGAGAATAGCAAAAGAAGAGATATGAGGCAGGGGACTAGAGAAACATGCCTACCTGTGCAGAGAAAAGCAGGTAGGAAGGAAGTGGAAGGGATATTTACTTGACTTCCTGATTGTTTTAAGTACTTTCAGGAGTACAGAACAGTTAGAGGACACAGACCTGGAGCCACCTTCACCTTCTGCCTGGATTGGGTTTGGGACTTGGGTGGGGAGGGAGGTGGTGGGAGACAGCCCAAATTCTGGAGAATAGTTACAGGTGAGCACATGATCGAGGTTGGGAAACTAAAGTTAATGGATATCTGCTTACTAAAAGGACAGGAATCAAAGGCATGTTTACAGTAGATTATACAAGGGGATTATACAAGAAAAGTTAATTCTGTGTGATGTGTGGGGACTTTGAAGAGGTCCATCTCCTTGTCCTCCTTTTTCCTTATCTCCTTTCCTATAAACTTCTTTCACTGCAGTATAGTCACAATCTCTACCTCTCCTCTTCCTCCTTCCCTCTGTCTTTCTCTCTCCAATTGCCCTCTTGTCTCCATAATCACCCATATCACCTCTAATGTATATACTTTTCTCCTCCCTTCTTATAATAAGTTCCCCTTTCTCCAAAATCCTGAACATTTTATGAGAAAGGCCAAATTAATAAAAACTCACAAAATAAATTTATTTGGATGTGTTTCCGTCATCTTCTTATACTTGGAAGAGAAAAAAAGCACCCATTATATGTCTGGCTTCATCTTTTCAGTGCCTATTAGAAGTCATAATTTACACAAAAAAGTCATATCTTTTAATTTTATTTATATGTAATATTAGTTCAATGAAAAGTAAATACTTACTAAGTTTATAAAGTGCTGATTTGGGGAGGAAGTTTTCTGGTATATGTCAAATGATTTGTGTTTCTACTAAGCACTTATTGGTGACTAGAGGCCCAGTGCATGAAATTTGTGCATGGGTAGGGTCCCTAGCAGCTGCTGCCTGCCTGCTGGGGCCTCTCTCCCTTCTCCCAGCTGGCCCCGCCCCTTGGCGCAACTTCCAGACAACTCCTGGTCAAAGGGTCAATTTGCATACTACACTTTTATTATATAGGATTCCTGGATGCTTATATTGCTTTAGAAATAATTGATTGCAAGCACAAATTTCTTTTAGTGAATTAGACTTTACAGCAGGAAAGCATTGTTTCAAAATACCAACATGTACAAAAACTAGAGGCCCTTGTCTATTCTGCATGTAATACTAAAGGCATTTTGTGTAATTGCTCCTCTAGGTAGCTTATGTGAGTACCTGGAATAAAGGAGAGGTTTATCATGTGACAGTCTATAGGACAGTCTTGTCCTCTGTGCTCTGCCATTAACTGGCTTTGTGCCTTTCGTCACATCACTCAGAGTCCCCGGGGTTCAATTTACTCATTTGCTAAGCATTGAGTGAGCTGTGTGGAAGCCCCAGGCCCCTGTTAGCTCTGTACCACCATGTTGCTTTGTAAAAGATGCTTTAAAAGTCATCATCATGCTCATTTCCTTTTGAAAGTTCAGTCTGCTTTTAAAAGAAAAAGACCGCCTTCAAATGTCAGGGCATTTTTGAAACAAACACCATCTTGAAATTTAAATATCTTCCATGTCTAAATTATTTAGATACACTCCAAATCTGGGAAGCACATTCCTTGGTTCAGAAGCACCTACCCCCGAAGTAGGAATGAAACCCCACAATTTTGTCTGAACACTACAGTTGCCCCTCTGAATCCACATGTTCTGCATCCATAGATTCAACCAATCAAAATATTTGGATAAAATATATGTGGAAAAATAATTCCACAAAGTTCCAGAAAGCAAATTTTGATTTTCCAAGTACTATGCTGAATCCAAGTAAATGAAGTGATGTGTAGGCATACCATGCTGTATTCTACATGTAAATATAGGTTACATGCAAATACTAAGCCATTTTACATAAAGGACTAGAGCAGCCATGGACTTTGGTATACAGGGATACCTTATGGAAACTAGAGGGACCATTGCATATATTATAGCTACAGTATTTATATTTTTAAGAACACAAACAAAAATTCTATCTTTGTATAGTTTGAACTCTGAAGAAAAGAGATTTCTAAAGAAAGATGTTAATGTACATAATATTAAATTTAATTTCAAATCCACTGAAAAGATAGTAAAGCTATAGGCTGTTCAATGCAGTGTCGTTGAGGGCATGCATGTGACAGCTGCTGGGTTTGGTCTGAGGGTGCAGTGGAGAATGAGACCATTCCACAGTGTAGTCACGGACACTGGGGTGTAGAGATAAGTGATGTACAGTCAGAGGTTGGAGTTGATGTACTGGGCTGAGCTACTGCATAAGGTGATGTCTCAGTTGAATTGGGAAAGATGCAAAAGTGTATTCTAGGTAGGCAACATGAGGATGGCCAGAGGAATGGTCATGACAGGCAGATGACAGAGCTTGTACAAAGGCTCAGATTTAAAAACAGTACCATGGATTTAGAGAAACATAAGTGGTTTTATGGCTGAAGAATAAGAGGCAGAGAAAGTTTTATTGGCAGGAGAGAAAAGAGCAAGCAAGAGACACTATAGGGTCTTATATATTGTATTAAGGAACTTACAGTTCACCCTGATTGCATCACAGAGTTAAAAGAAGGAATTTATTAATAGGATACCTTTTGGAAATATTTTAAAATACTAAGGAGAGTTGGGTGAAGTCAAGAGACAGGAACACCAGTTAGGAGGCCATTGTAAAAGTCTATTTGAAAGATGATGAACTATGACTTGTGTATTAGGGTTCTCCAGAGAAACAGGCCAATGCATAAAAGATTTTAAGGAATTGACTCATGAGATTTTGGGATCTGGCAAGTCTGAAATTCATAGAGCAAGCTGGTTAGCTGGAAATTCAGGTAAGATTTGACATTGGAGTCTTGTGTCTGAAATCCTCAGGGCACGCCAGGTAGACTGAAAACACAGGCAGGGTTGTTAACTTTCTGTCTTGAGACCAAAGTTACTTCCTGATGAGGTAGACAGTTGGTTCACTTCTATTTTATTTACTTTTTGTGCATATTCACTTTTAAATCATCTTTCTAAGCTCCTCCCCTGAGAAGTGTCAATCAGATCAGACAAAATACCCATATAAATGTACTACCCACAGAAAATCTTCAAAGCTGGTCTTTGTTTTAACTTTGAGGTTGAAACTCGAACACAAATTACACTATTATATTTTAGAAGTCATGTATGTACTGTGAATTATTGAATGCATATTTTTCTAAATTCAGAGAAATTTCATTTACTAGTAAAATGGAATAGTTGCAAAGCTCTTTTATACTGCTATAAGGTATATTTATATTGTTTTTTTAATCCTTATACTCCTATGAAGTAAATACAGTAAGTCTTTTTGTTCCAATTATGTGGAATGTTTTAAGTATCTTGCTTAAGATCAGAGGGATAATAAGAGTTGTGAGTAGAACTTAGCTTTTCCTAAGTCAAATCTTACTCTTTTTATCTTATCTCACTCAGCTTTAAGATTTTCCCAAAGAAACTTAGTTACCCTTCAAAAAAATTCCTGGAATTATATGCTAATTTTTCAGATTAAACAAACAAATAGAGAACCCTGTCTAAGAAACCTAGTTGGAAGAATGTGTTCTTCTCTCATTTTTGCTGCTTTTATTTGAGCAAGTTGCCTCTGTAAGTAAAATTTATGCAATATAAACATTACTAAAGACCATATATTAAAGATGGAACTTTACTTAAGTAAATGATTATTATTTTAAAAAACAAGTTTTTCTTCCCTTTAAAAATGAAGACATATTCATAGGTAATCAGATTCTCCTTAGGTATTTTCTAGGATAAAAATTACCTAAAACTTCCTGAGCATCTGCTATGTACACATAATCTAAATTCTACTAAGAGAGATGTAGTGTTATTTCCCTTTTTATTGGGGACTTTACTAACTTGTCTGAGGACCTTTGACTGAGTGGCAAATCAAGGGTAGACACATCAGTGTTTTGACAGCAACTCCTATGTTTTAACTGCTGTATTCTGCTGGGCTGGTCTCTAAAACCTTAATAAAAACACTAATATACTCATTCAACTAGTAGGCCACACCTTTTTAAATTTTTTTTGCCTTTCCAAGGAGTCAAAAGAACTTAACTATAAAGCTTGTAAAATATTAAATCTAAATATCACACAGAGCCTTGAATAACTCTTTAAAGCGACATCCCTGTGCTGTAAAAATCCATTTGCAGTACATTTTCATATGCAAGCTAAAGGATTTCAAAGACTTTCCGCAAAGCCCATGGGCCCTATGCAATTTGTACTCCTTACATTCTTTCCTCTGAGTGCCTAGAAATTCATTGTTTAAATTACCTTAAACTCAAGCCCCCGTCAATTACGTGTTCACTTTAATTTTATGTGTATAAATGTCTTACTTTCGCAGGAAAAGAGAAGCTGTAAATACTGAGAGTGCCAGCTACTTTATCAGTGGCAGAACCATGAAGAAAACGTGTAGATATAGGGAGCTTGTCCAGGTGTCCGTGTACGTAGGCGAGACTTCAGAGACGTTGACCCCGTAAAGTGAGCTCTCAGGATAATCAAATGATCTAGTGTTTGTAATTTGCTTAGTGCAATTACTTATGTATTACGATTCTCTCAAAATCATAATTATGTTAAAACTAGATGAGAGTAGCTAATATAATCATAAAAATTGTAGGTATTTTTCTTTTTGGTAGTTGGTGTAGAAATGACAGGTAACAGGAAGGAAATACTGCTCATCTCTCAATGGAAGATTTTTTACTGGACATTGGTAATTTTGCTCAGTGCTATGAGGCAGAGAATTTTAAATTCACCTATTTCTTTCTTTTTAAAAAATATTTTTATTGATTTTAGAGAGGATGGGAGAGGGAGAGAGAGAAACATCCATGAGGAGAGAGAATCATTGACCAGCTGCCTCCTGCACACCTCGCACTGGGGATTGAGCCCGCAACCGGAGCTTGTGCCCTGATCAGGAATTGAACCTTGACCTCCTGATTCATAGGTCAACACTCAACCACTGAGCCATGCCAGCAGGGGTAATTCACCTATTTCTTTATCCCAAATACTTCATCCTTTAGTCTCTTCTTGCAGGAGTGTGTACTTTGTGTGCACGGGTGTATATACACTTTTGTGTTTAGTCCTAACAAAAAAAACATATAATAAAACACACACACGCACACATGCACACACACACATCTATGACTTATGAAGGATAGCACACAGATTTTAAAAAATAAGAGAGATGGAAAATTTCAAGATGTAAGTGCATTGTTTATTATTGGGATAAGTGACTTGAAATGGGATGCGGGGAATGCATTCTCTGACTTTGAAGATGATATTAAGTGCTTCAAGTTAATAATATGCCAAGATGACCAAAATGCATAATGGATGTTTGAGAAGACCATGGGTTTGAAGTAGAGTAATATGTGAATTCCATGGTAAGGCAATGCATTAAGGGGACGATGATCAGAACTGTGTAATAGAAGTGAAATTAATGGGAATCAGGAAAAGAACCTTTAGGTCCCCAAACATATTAGCCCACAATATTGTTTGGTGGCCCTCACCCAAAAGAACATAAGAAAAGAACATGAAGGCAAATTCTAACCCCATATAAAGTTTTGAGGTGACATGGAAAATACTAACTCTTACATGAATTTTATATTATAATAACCTTGTAAATATTAAGTATTTCTACAGTTCAGAAAATATCTTTTGAAAACTCAGCACTGTCTCAAAGTATGGGATGAAACCTTTGGTACTGAGAGTATGAACTCTGGTTATCAAATGAAGAAATTGTTTTTGGAAAATTGTGTGGTGGTGCTGCTTACCAGGCAGTACTTCAGTTTCAGCAGTAGTCACATTTTGTCCAGGGAGGTTTAAATTTTGGAGTGTTAGATTTTAATTTATTTTGCTCTTATCCTATATAATAAAAGGCTAATATGCAAATTTCCCCTCTGGAGTTAGACCAACTGGGAGTTTGACTGCTCGCTATGAGTGTGCTGACCACCAGGTGGCACTGTGGAATGAAGGAAGTCCCTGGTTGACAGCCGACAGCCACTAGGGATCCTACCCAGGCACAAATTTTGTGCACTGGGCCTCTAGTTGTTTTACAAAAGTGAATGTAAAACTGAAAAATAAAATTACTGATACTAGTATTAGAGGCATAGAGCCTATAAGCCTAATATTATAGAGAAAAATTAGCAAATATTTAAACTCTGTCTGTGGCTTGCTTGGTTTAATTGGTTGACTATATGTGCTAAGATGAAATAAATTCTAAAAAAAAAATGATTGATTAAATTAGGGGAATAACAAATGATATTATATATCTTTGAATATTTTAACAAATAGGTAATTTTGTCTTATAAAATGCACTTAATTTGTTCAGGTTTTGCATATTAGACTTTTGATATATTTTGCAAATTACATTATATAAAAAAGTATGGGGATGAAAATATAATGGATATAACACTGACACTATAAGTTTAAACTATGCAAATTTTGACAAATTACTCAACTTTTTCAAACGTCAATATTCTCATCTGTAATTTTTGGGTAAAAAGTAATAGATCAAGATAATAAATGTAAAGCACACAGCACAGTCCCTGACATGGTTATGTACTCAGTTAGTTGTGGTGGTTATTATATGCTCTAACACTAAACCCAAAATGTTACCACTGGTTTATAGAGTGGGCAGACCAGAAGATAGATACGGAATTGGAAAACTTCTGCGCAGGATAACTACCAAACCAATAAGTCTCTCTGGAATGGGAATTAGAATGTAAGAATGAGCATCGCAATCATGATGAATGGTTTTCTCACCGTGAAACATTAGAATGAAAGGTTAGCTCTGTATTCCTTGTTGTCTTTAGGATAAAATCTGACATTTCACATATGGATTTCAAAGTTCATGTTGAATTGGTCCTTGTTCACCTCTGTAGTTGCATCTTTTAGGACAGTGGTTTTATATTCTAAGACCATGACATTTTATTGTATTTTCAGATGTTCCACTACCTCTGTGCATGGTCCTTCCTATGCCTAGAAAGTGTTTTGATTATTGGCTATGTCAACTCATCCTGTAGGTCTCATTTTGGTCACTGTTCTTCTCCTCATCCCGTCTTCTCTATTAGATGTCTATCTAAGGTGCTGCTACATATGTGTAGCAGCATGACCCAGGAGGCATGGGACACTTTTCAACCTGTAATACTTAATTGTCTATATCTCTCACTAGACTGTGGGCTCTGTGATGATGGCTTATGTATGACTTCTTTACCTTCCACAGTGCATAACATAGAATAGGTGACCTATACATATTCATGGATGAAAGTAGAGTTCTGAGGTTGATAGGAATAAAATAAGTGTAATCAAATAAATTCATATGAAATTATTTTATCAAGTTCAGTATACTATGAAGTGTTAAAAATTTCAGTACAAAAATGTTTCAAAAACGGCTTTGCAAAGCTATTGAATAACAATTAGATGTACTTTACATAAGCATTGCCAAAGATACTAGGAATAAGATTAAAAACCCTTATTCTCCAGACATCTGCACCTAATACTCACTGGATGACCTTGATACTTAACTTCTTTGGCTATAGTAGATTTATCTATAGGGTAGGGATAATAAGATTTACATACCTAAACACAGAGGTTGAATAAAAGAGATCCTTGAGGTTTCTTCTAGTACTAAGACACAATTCTTTAGATAATTATAAAATTATAGACAACTAGAATTGTGATATAAAATGTTAGTTTTGCATATTTAAAAAATAATCATGAGACAGTTTGTGTGCTATACATGCAAGCAAGAACCCATGGTTTTGAATAAAATAGGATTCTATGTGGGAATAAATGACTGAAAATCATACCACATATTGAACTAGAGATCATGGCTCTTCAATATTATAAGGAAGTTTTAGTTCCCTAATTATTGATTATATCTTTAAAAATGTAAATATAAAAGTGAATATATATGATTTGTATAAAGATATTACTTTTGAAAAGGATTTTATTTGCTTTTTCATTTCAGGTCATTTTTCATATACAGAAAAATCCTCCTGTTTTCCAATTATAATACTCCCCTATGATAATGTATCAGGCTTGATAGCAACATTTTTTGTGAATAAAAAAAAATCTCAGTGAAGAAATAGGTGGCAGAATTTGAGAGTTATGAAATGGAAATAAGCTGGTCAAAGGCCTAGTGATGCACATTCAAAAGAAAGATAGAGAAAAGTAACATTTAATGTACAGGGATTATTAAAAATGAAGAAAGTTGAAGTAACTTAATATACTAGTATAATATTTTGGGTTGAAACAGTTATGTCAGATGGTGCCAAATAGAGCAGAAAAATATTCATAAAATTTGATGATGAAAATCTTAAAACAGTAAGTAAAGGTAAAATAAATATGAAAAGTTCAAAAATAAAGCTTAGTTATCGTGCGTATTATCTTTACAGATATACATATAAAATATTATCTTTAGACTATTAGAACAGTAACCATAATGTACCACAAAAGGGAAATTGGAGCCTAAAAATAACCCCAAAGTGACAGAGAATTAAAATGAAACACACACACACACACACACACACACACACACACACACACACTGAGTGACCAGATTATTATGACCACCTGACGTTTGTAGGCAAATTAGCCGTACACTGCATCGTATGGCATATGGAAGCCAAAGGCCTGTTTGAACACCTTTGCTGTCTGCAGTTACCAAGATAAAACGTCTCCAATTTGCACAGGAACACAAGGATTAGACAGTCGAGCAGTGGATAAAAGTCATGTGGTCCAATGAATCACGTTTCCAGTTGCATCATGCAGATGGCAGAGTGAGAATTTGGTGGAAACAGCATGAAAGCATGCACCCCCACGTGCATGAGTACAACCCTTCAAGCTGGTAAGGGCAGTGTTATGGTTTGGGGCATGTTTTCCTGGCATGATTTGGGCCCTTTAATTCGTGTGGAACAACGACTGAATAGCACAACATACCTAAGTATCATTGCTGATCAAGTTCATCCTATCGTGTGGATGGCATATCCCAATGGAGATGGCTTCTTCCAACTAGACAATGCGCCATGCCACGGTGCTAGTATTGTGCAGGAGTGGTTTCAAGAACATGAGGGAGACTTTACCTTGCTTAGGTGGGCCCCACAATCACCGGATCTCAATCCAATTGAGCATTTGTGGGACGAAGTTAAAAGAGCCATCAGGCAGCTGGTTCCACAACCATCAAATCTCACAGAACTGGACAGTGCTATTCATCAGGCATGGTGTCAGATTCCTCGCATCACCTTTCAACATCTCGTGGAGTCAATGCCAAGAAGAATGGCCACAGCACTGAAGGCAAAAGGTGGCCCAATGAAGTATTGATGGGGTGGTCATAATAATCTGGCCATTCAGTGTGTATATAAGTTCAGAGAGGAAGGGAAAGGGAGAGAAATATAGAAACATCAATGATCAGAGAGAATCATTGATTGCCTGACTCCTGCATGCCCCCTACTGGGGATCAAGCAAGTAATCTGCGCATGTGGACCTCCTGGTTCATAGGTTGAGGCTCAACCACTGAGTCACACCAGCTGTGCTAACATAACCTCTTAAGTTCACTAATAAAAATACTAGAATAAAGTTACTAACAGTAATTGAGTTAAGTAAGATAAGATAGGCAGAGAACTGAATCATTCAAAACTGCATTTATGAACATCAAAGTAAGGTCATATCATGTGCTCCAACTCATGCTATAAAGTACTAGGCTTATAGAAATAGATATTGTGACTTTGAAGAATGCATGATCTATTCAGAGAACTAATCAGTAACTCAACAGTTACAGTGCCATGTGGTAAGTGATGCCACAGAAAATAATAGGAGTAAGCATAGCATCCTAACAAAGCTTCCTGGGATAGGGGAAGGAATGCTTGAATGTTGCCTTGAAAATGAAGAAGGACTATCAAAATGTGTGCTTGTAGAGGAAGAGGTGCAGGAAAATGGAATTTGAAATAGAGGCCAGAGCAAATTACAAGGAACAGAGGAATGCATAACACTTGGAGCAAGTAACTCTGTGTGGTTGAGGGATACATAGAGGTGGGTGGGCAAGAGTTGAGACCAATGGTAGATGGGTGATGAGGGTCCATATTAAGAAAAATACTTTTATTGATTTTTTTTTAAAGAGAGAGAGAGGAAAGGAGAGAGAGATATCTATAGGCTGCCTCCAGCACATCCCCTGCTGGGGATTGAGCCTGCAAGGCGGGCATGTGCCCTGACCAATGGAACCAGCAACCTCTCGGTGCCCAGGATGATGCCCAGCCAACTAAACCACAGTGTCCAAGGCTGGGTCCAGATTTTAATGGGTGGAAATAATTAGATTTGTGCCTTGGGAAGTCCCCTTTGCTGATATTGGATGGAATTAATTCAGTGAAGTCTTTTGAAATTGCACAGGGGAAAAACTGCAGATGATATAAACTGAGATTGAAGTTAAGTGGACATAATGATGAAAATGAACTAAAATGAATCAATAGGACACGATTATACAATATATGTGCACTATAGGAGCAGAAAAAATTGAGAATGGCTAAATTTTGGGTTTAGTGACAGAGAATGATGGTATCGTTCACAGAGACATGGACTGCTAGAGGCCTGAGGGTAGTAAGTGATGAATTCTCCTTTAGATATTTGTGATTTTGTGCATTTGAAACATAAACATATACATAGGTATGTCCAAACATCAGTTTGGAGCACAGACGTTTAGTATGGGTGATGCATGCCCACAAATGAAATCACACTGGAATAAAATGAAAAGAGAAAAGAATCGCCAGAGTGGGGAATTTTGGAGAACACTGACATTTAAAAAATAGTTAGAGAGAGGATATACTTAGGTGTCCTAAAATGTAGAAAATGTGAGTCTTGTTCAAGGCCTATGCAATTAATTATATGAGGACCAGAGTAAATTATTGGAATTAATGAAAAATAAAATAATTTCAGGAAAGAAAATATTTTTATAATATAAAGATAAAAACAGATCTTAAGACCACTCCTAACTATAACCCTAAGCAGGAAATGAAATAAGAAATATGAAGCAGGAAAAATTATTCATAGGAAGAAACTATAGTAAGTTACATTTCAATAGTACCCATGGCTCAATTTCAAGTAGAAATGTCCCATGACCTCCCTTAAGTCTTGTTCCGGATATCTTTCAAATTTTGTCAGTAATAACCAGTCACACATACTGGTTCACTGGGCTTCTGTGAAGCACTATATGTGTAAGAATAATTTAAACCTTTGGAAAAGCAATATCAAAGTCACTTCAGAATAATGAAGGCAGCAGCAATGGCAAAAGTTGAAGTACATTAAAGCCCTCTGCACTTTAAAAGAGTTAATAAAAGATCATTGAGGGTCATGAAGGGATAAATTGAGTTCCCCTCCATTGTAATAAAACATTGCCAATAATTTGTCAGTAGAGTTTCTAAATTATTTTGTAAAACAATATTTTTGTTTTCTTTCTAATGTGAATTTTTCTGCATGTAAGGATTACTATTATGGTGCTAGCTTCCTTTTAAAAAGCTATGCAAAACTCATCCCAATCGAAGAGGGATAATATAAGCAATCAAATAACCAATCCCATTTCGCAATGGGTCTAGTATTGAATATTCAATGTACACATGTCAGCTGGAATATTATGCAGTTTTGGTTGTTTACATATTTCTAGAAGCGTGGTACACAAATTTGTGCATGGGTGAGGTTGGGCCTGCCTGCCCCACTAGGAGCCCATATGGCCTGGCCAGCTGCGGGGAGTGGATATGGGAGGTTGGCTGGCTGGCCCTGCCCCAATTGGGCTGTTGGGGGCTGATCAGGGGTGGGATTGGTCGGGGGAGTGGCCACGGACAGTTGGCTGGCTGGCCCTGGCCTCTGGTTAAACTCCCAGTCGAATTCCGGTCAAGGGGGCAATTTGCATATTAGCCTTTTATTATATGGGACAGTAATTTTCACTGGACTGTTTTTCTCCTAGGAAGTTCCAAAGAAAACATTTTGTCAAATTACTGGGAAATCATATATAGTACAATGGAGCTACATTAGTCTTGCTCCAGAGAAGAGTTTACTTTTGATTTAGTCTCTAAAGAAAGGATTTTCTAGGCAAACTGAAGACATACTAGTATCTAAGCTATGGGCGAGATTAAATGTCTTTAATTAATCTTTAAGTACATTGAAAATTCCATTCTAAACAATTGGTATTCTTGCTAGCATCCCTTAAGGCAGTACTTTGTTAGCCTAGGACTATTTATTGAGTACTCTTGAAAAAAAAAAATAAAACTGCATGTCTTTGAATATATTACCTAGCTCTGTATCTAACTAAAATGGGTTAAATTAATTAATCACAGGTAGTGATATTTTACATGAGACTACAAAAATAACCTTAAAACCCTCCAGAAGATTAAATGATGTCAATTTATTCTGTTCCTTTATAAAATAAGTAATATATTTTTTAATTTATTCTCAGAACAACAGCTTTACCTGATGTTTCTCTCTTAAAATCATATGATGGTGTTAAGTTAAAGATGTTATGGGTTCTTTATAAAAAAATCAAAATGTGACATTTCAAACTAAGTTTATTATTATTTACTGTCCTAATGTTCTCTAAGTAAAATATGGATGTGTATAATAGCTACAGATCTATTCAAATGCCTGTGAGGCCATCCTAAAGCTCACTACAATCACAACAAACTGAGGTGGGAGTGGTGGGCCTTTTTTCCTAGAAATGCGAACTCTAAAAACTTGATTTGGTCAATAATTTAGTTACAAGTCTTAAATTTAAATTTTATGAAAGTATGGCATTGTTTTTATAGAAGAATTGATTTTATTTTCAAGTTTTATTTACAAATCAAGTCCCATAGGGCTTGCATCATTACTTGGATGAGATGCACGTTTTAGTTTTTGCTCTTTTTATAAGTTTACCTTTACATTGAATGTGGTAAAAGCTTAACAGTGTTTTTTAAAGATAAAAGTAGTTCTTATAAATTAATGGATGTTGTCTCAAATGTTAAGTTGGGTTTTTCTGCTCTATGGATGATAAGATGCAGTGTATGGAGTTTGACTAGTATTTATGCAAGCTTTATAAGAAACTGACAGTTACTATTTTTGATAGCTTAGAGTTATAGTCACCTAAGTAAGACTATACAAATGTTTATTTTTATTTCAGAATTCTATATTAAAGAAGTATAATTATAGATATTTTCTATGGAAAAAAACATTTTATCACCATGCTTTAAATAGGAAATACAAAATAGCTTCAGGCATTTTAACTGCCTGGTAATGCTTGCAGAACTAACAAGTAACTAATATTTTAACAAAATAATTTGATACAGCAAACAAAAAAAGTGATTGTGATTCAAAGAGACATTTGAAATATGCCATTAGTTAAAAAAATTGTTTTGATGTAATAAATTTCTTCCCCAAACATATTTTTAAATTATCTATTATTTCCCTTTTCCATTTCCAAATAAAATTTTCTATCTGTGAACAATGAGCATAGGCACTATATGTATGGATATACTAAGGATGGTTCAATTCTTTTTGAGTTGCAGTAGTGAAAATTGAATGTAGCACATCTTTTAATCTTCATGTTGAACTTTTAACACAAGATTTCTTTAAGAGAAGATATAGAGTCCTATGATCACTGCTGTGCCACAGGCTTGGTCAACAGTTTGGACTTAAAAAGGCAGATGGAAGTATCTGGGAGGTTGATCTCCAGGGGAAAACCAAATGGAATGAACAGATTGTCTGATGCATTAGATCCTTTAGTATTTAAAGATGTTTGACAAATCTCTTGAAATGTTAGCAAAATTAGCATTAGGTGCATGGATAATTAAGAAAAAAACATTAAAATCTGTGGTAGAATTTATTATTGAATGCAAATATCCTTCACAGCAGAAGGGTACATTGACTGATAAAGATGATGACACACTAATGACTCTCAAGGAATTCTTCTTTGGCTTTTGTTTGGATGTCCAGATATTTATATGCATTTATTTTGGTATCAAGCAATATCGGACTTTCCCAGTGAGTAATTTATAAGATTTTCAGCTATATTTCAATCTCCAGGTCTTTCCATTCTTGATGGCCTCACATTCGCAATCCACTGCTGTAATCGAGTGCTTAGACCTTGTCATCACCAAGGGCTATACTGTCTCTCAGATGATGTTAGGTTATGCAGAAAAGGAATTTATCAAAAGATAGTTGGTAGCACACAAAATCTTTACATATGCCCAGGAACCAAGACCAGAGGGTTTGCAGTCAGGAGCAATGCCTACATTTCCACCAACTCTACTGGGAACACCACACCACTGCTCCTACTAGCTGCACAACGCAGCAGACTCCATTGTGTGGGTACAGGAGGCCACCTCTGCCACCTCTGCCTCTGTAGGGGAATGAGTATGTTGTCACTTTTTCTGAATGCATGTTTTTGGGGTGCTTGTTCCTCCTGGCCACCAGCTTCTGAATCAAACTCTGCCATAGAGTCCAGTTGGTGGATGTTAGACCACAGTGCTGCAAGTAGGTCAGGACAGTGAATTTTAACCTCTAACTTGAAGAAGCATCTTAACTTCTAACTTCTAATTCCTAACATGAGGATCTTCTAAGAAAAAGGAGGGGTAGTCAGTGTTTTTTAACTAGCTTTTTCATTGTGAGAAAGAGGGGCAGAGAGAGAGGGAGAGCACGTGAGAGAATGCACTGTTCCTAAAATCTCTGAAATACCATTTCATTGTTCCACAGCCAGCTTTTGTGCTTCCTGCTATTTTGATCTACAATCCCCTTTCTGAAAGTTCTGCAAGTTCATCCAGACTGCAAACCCGTTGACTCCACTCCTTGCTCACTCTCCATTTCACATTCTTGCTCCTTCTTTACCCAGGTGCTATGGGCCATTTATTACAACCACTTTCTGGATCAAAAATGGGTGTCGGATTTTGTCGAATGCTTTTCTGCGTCTATTGATATACTCATGTGATTTTTGTCTTAATCAATTTGTTTATGTGATGTCTCTACAACCACTCTCTTGAAAACATGCTTTGCTCCCATGTTGTTGTTTCCCTCTGTCATACTCATAAGGCAAGAACCTCAGCCAGGGCTAACGCCCTTAGTTGCTCTGCTCTGTACCTGCTGCTGAGCACCTTTATATTGCTCAAAATATCACACAGTTGTACTGATTCCCCTTTAACACCAACATCTCAAATAGGCATTCAGTCCTGCCTGCAGTCTAAGCACCCTGTAATACATTTGCATATTCAGATGGCACCACACTATTCTGGTTTTCTTCTTGCTCAGGAGCCTCTATCCAGTCTGTTTCCTGTTCCACCTCCTCATTGCCACCTCTTTAGATCCTACTGCACAGATTTTCATTTTCCCAAGTCTTCTCCAATGTTGCAAATAATACTTCAATCCTCTCCTCTTTGTTGCTCCAGTGAAAATTAGGACTTATCAAGTTTTCTCTTTTTCTCTGCCCTTACACCTCATCCATCATGAACTTACCCACTGTACATCCCCACTGCTCCCACTGTTGGCAGGCCACTGCAATCTTTTACCTGGCCTTCTGCAGTGCCATACTCCTGCTCCTGACGTCATCCCCCTTACAACCCATTCTCTAAACACAATAGACAGAATACACTTCCCATAGTGTAAAGTTGTCACCTCAATCCCTGATGTAAAAGCATTCCCATTGAACTTGAAATGAGAATCCAGATTCCCTAAGGTGGTCTTAACATCTAATATGACCTATGAGTCCACTTCTTTCATTTAAAACCATACTATGTGGTTTTAAAATATATATATTTTTATTGATTTCAGAGAGGAAAAGAGAGGGAGAGAGAGATAGAAGCTTCAATGATGAGAAAGAATCATTGATCAACTGCCTCTTGCACAGCCCCCACCAGGGAATAAGCCCTAGTCCATAGGTTGATGCTCAACCGCTGATCCATGCTGGCTGGGCAAAACCATATTATGTTTTTTAAAGAACATCTTCACTATCTAAAAATATCTTGTTAATCAATTAGTGTGTATGCTTATTGGTAGTATCTTTCCACTAACATGTGGTAGAAGCATATATTTTGACTATCTTAATTAAATTTACTGCCTATTGCTCTCTACTGATGTCCTTTTTCACTTCTCTTCAGGCCTGGTGACTCCTCTCCTTGGCATGTTGCTATGGACTTACTCACATGTTAAAATTGGTCTTGCCACACCAGAATGTAAGTTTGGGTTCCTATGACCAGAGTGTCTCCACCACCTAGAACTGTGCCTGGAACAGATTAGGCTCTGAAATTCTTTTTTTAAAAAAATATATTTTATTGATTTTTTACAGAGAGGCAGGGAGAGGGATAGAGAGTTAGAAACATCGATGAGAGAGAAACATCGATCAGCTGCCTCTTATACACCCCCCACTGGGGATGTGCCCGCAACCAAGGTACATGCCCTTGATCGGAATCGAACCTGGGACCCTTCAGTCCATAGGCGATGCTCTATCCAATGAGCCAAACCAGTTGGGGCTAGGCTCTGAAATTCTTGAATGAATCGCTAAATTAACTACACAATAAGGAAGATACAGGATTTAAATTCATAACATTTTAGGCCTGCAGTAGGTTTTTTTTTTCCCTGTAGTTGAAAATGATTAGCTCTGAATGAGAAAACTGAGGCCCAAGGAGCACAGCTAATTATTGAAAGAAGTGGGACTAATTACTTAGCTGTCACCTCATTTAGGTTTCACCAGGCTGCATTGTGTCCTTCCTACATAAATAAAATCCTTTTTTTCTGGCCTCCAATTTTCTGCATGCCTAGGTCCATTATCCCTTGAATGTGTTTGGTCTGTTGCAGGTGCTTCATAAACTTGTTTAATTAATAAATGAATAAATAATGAATACTGTACTAATGTGCGCTGATAAAGTATGTAACCTGGGAACATTTGGATTGCGTTATATTTCTACTTGCCATCGATTCTCTGTGGCGTGCGATGTTATCGACATCTTCTCTTTCAGTCGTAGAAAGAGGGAGGTAGTATTTGTGTGCCTCCGGGACACATTTTAAAGTCCTGGTGCCTAATGGGGGAACCGAGTGGGGAGTCTCTGAGTAGGAAATGATCAGACTCCTTTTCCAACAGCACTTTCATATGGATCCTTCCTGCATGTACTTACTCAAGATAGGATACGGTGATTCTTCAAAGAGGGTTGCTGGCTGATTCTGGGGTGAAGCCACCCTTTGAACATCTGCACTTCCCATATGCTCTTCTCCTAAAAGTGCTGTGCTCCAGTCTAGTGCCGATCGGCCCACATAGTGCTAATCAGGGCAAGGCGATGCCAGAGCATGTGCACCCAATTAAGGGCACTGCAGCCCACGCTCCCATCCTGGCTGCTGGCAGCGTGACCTCGCACACTTAGAGCCCCGCACATGCAATCTGGCAGAGGCGAGGTCTAGGCTGGGTTCCACTGTTTATACATCCATCCCCTTCACCTTCAGCTCGCCTGTCATAAACCTCCCCTGTCAGAATGCTGAGCAATAGCCTGGAGAGGTGAATTGGGTCCATGATGACTAACAGGTGCTGCATTGCTGACACAGGCACAATTTGGGGACTTTTAAAAAAATAAATTTTATGCAGTTCAAGTTGCTAGAAAGGTGGATTTAATGAAGTGGAGCAGTATGAATAATACTGACATTTTAGCTCACAGTGAACTTGCACATGAACTGCGTTTTGCAAAATCTCCTTTAGCCAGATTTGACTATGAGAGAGAACTTTATTTAGGAGAGAAAAAAAATGTTTAGATTGAGATACAATTACATGAAAGAAATGCATGCATGTCCTATCTGGATTTAGACATTGTCAATTTAAAATAATTTTTTATTTTTTAATTACAGTTGACATACAATATTGTATTACTTTCAAATATATCACCCAGTAATTGGACATTATATAACGTACTAAATTATCACCCTTATATATCTAGTACCCATTTACAAGGATGTAAAGGACACTGTTTGGTTTTACATATATACCTAAGCAAAGAAAGCTTGGATAATCAAAATCCATTAATTCAATAATTCATCTGTTTACTCATTAAATAATAAGTTTATTGTTCATCTAACTACAGAACCGGATGCCAGAATAAGAGTTCCTGTTTTCAAGTAACAGAAAATATAATGGGAGGCACAAGGGAAAAATATTTTTTTCTCTGATCAACGTTCACAATAGAACAGGAAAACACTTCATATTCCTCTCAGATCTGTTCATATTAGCCCATGCAAGCAAATGGAAGACGGTGAAGAACTCCTGGCCGAGGCTGGAAGCTCCAAAGGATACTTAGATCTGAGGGTTTGGCAGGAAATAGTCCTTGTAACTAGTGTGAGAAGCAGCTATCCTTGACCCAGGGTCAGGGGCAAGGGCAAGGCGGCTGTTTCACAGAGAAGACATTCTGGACCAAGGCCTTCAGAGAGGAATCGACTTGCCCAGGAACAAAGAGTTGATTTAGAGCATTTTTTAAACAGGTTTAAAAATGAACTGTTACGAGAGTATCTTACCACCACATATCTTTATCCAGTTTTAGTCTTGGTATATTTCCCCGAAGTTAAATACCGTGTGATTATTAGGAAAATAAAGGAAAACGGAGATTTCAGTGAAAAGGACAGTTCAAGGAGGGTATAGGCCTTCTTGGCAGTTGCAAAAGCATAGTCTTGAGGAGCTGTTGTTTCCAAAGTATCAGGCTGGGTGTGTGGAGAGATGCAACCCAAGGACAGTGATTCATTCTGCTCACAAGCTTGATTGAGCATCACAGGGATGTGATTGAGCTTGGAGAGCTGAGCAAGCACTGCTTCTCAAGGTCCCTCTCATGACCCTCACTGGTTGTGAGTGGCAGCCGGCGGCCCTTGACAAGTAGGAATCTGCATGGTCCCAGGAGCCTTGGGTGTAGGGCCCCCAGACCCTGACCTTCTCAACCCCACAAGGGCTGGATATTGCCTGGAAATGGTTATGCTTCCATATAAACCAATAATGCTGCTACTCTCCGAGTTATATATCTAGTTTTCATGCTTCTTCTGAGACTCTTGTACAATCATGCATTGTCTACTCCTTCATCATAGGACCTGAAAAATCTTCCATTATGTATACCCAGGGGCATATTTTGGACAAAGCCTACCTTAAATATGAAAGGGTAGCAAAAAAAAAAAGCAATAACACTAATAACTAACATTTCTTGAGAACATATATGTCAGACATTATTTAAGTATAATACCCATATGAAATATATGTTATTAGAATATCTGGAGTGTAGAGAGGCCAGGAACTTATTCAAGGCCGCACAGCAAATCTTTAGTAGTGATAGGCTATAACTGGAGCATGAGAGTGGCTTGCAAGTGTGGGAGGCACATTATGAAGAGCCCTGCATGCTCCACCACAAGGAATGCACTGTATCATGGAAATGGAGAGCTATGCGGGGATTAAAAGCAGAGTGGTGGCAAGATTACATAAAAACTAGTTTTTAAGCCCTTGTAAAATTGAATCTTAGAGAATTTAAATAAGTTGCAAAGATTATACACCTAGGACACAGCAGAGTTAACATAATCAAGCGTGAACCCAGGGCCCACACCTCAAACCACTTTGTCCTACTTTTAATCCAAGACATGGTGCAAAAGGGGTCAAGTAGGCAGATGGGTCTGCCCACGGAGGGAAAAGATAGTGTCCCTTATGGCACACTATAAGGAGCTAATAACTTCTGGTACTTCATCTGCGTGGTGTGGAAATGAGAGTAGGATGGACACCACATAACTATTGAACTAATTTTTACATGTTTTTATTGATTCAGAGAGAGAGGGAGAGGGAGGGGGAAGTAGAAACATCAACGATGAGAGAGAATCATTGATTAGCTTCCCCCAACCGAGGAATGAGCCCTCCACCCAGGCATATGCCCCTGACCGGAATGGAACCATGACCTCCTGGTTCATGGGTCCATGCTCAGCCACTGAGCCACACTGGCCTGGCTGTTGAACTATCGATAGCCTCTACGCTACTTTCTGCTGGAGAAGTGGGGGCCAGCACATATTTACATGGAAACCAAGGGCCACATGTGAGAGGCTGGGTTTGAGTTAAACTGACCCATATGGATTAACATCAGAAAGGAACTAGGAGAAATAAGGTGGGTGACTATTTTTAAAATATTTCAATTACTATGGAGATGATTTTGAAAATAGATGATTACCATTATTTGGCATTTACCTATAATCTCATTCTGAACAAAAGTTCATTATTTCCTCATAGATAGATGCTTATCAATATCTGGAGGTTGATGCAGGCAACATCATTTTACTTAGTTATTGTCAAGGTACTAGGTTTTGAAGCCTTGCTAAGTGTCTGTCTTTTCACATCACTTCTACTCTGTAAAAGGTCAAATGCATCATGTTAATTTTATACCTTAGATGCAAAATTTGTATCTTGCTTTGAATTTTGTCAAGGAAGATAAGGTAGTCATGATTTAAGAATGGGAACTTTTGGGTCTGTGTGTCAGATTTTGACATCCATAGAGCAATGTGACATGCCAGTTTATGTCAAACACATAATAAGCATATGTATAAGTGGTAAGAAATACTTTCTTCAGAATCTCTGCTCAGAAATATCCAAGCTGAATGACGGTAATCCAGGGAAATAACAGTGAGAAAGAAACCTACATGACAGTAAAACATCTCTGAAGAGAGGAGTTCTCTGACATTTTCTTTGATCAAAAAGACAAAAGAAAGAGAAAAAAGAAAGAAAAGTAAAATCAAACTTATCTCCAGCAAGTCTCTCTTCTATGGTTAATAAATTTCATTATACTCAAAGTGGTATTAAACCATTTTCCCCCTTTATTACTCTCATAGGCCTGGCTTAGTTATTTGTGGCTTTAGTAATGGAGATAGATAATAAGCTATCTTTCCAATTGGATGCTCGGGACCAGGTGTGCAGATTAGCACAGAAAGTGATATAGACCAGACACATAGCCCATGGAAGCAAGTACTCATGTGAAGTCAGCTACAGAGGATGAGAGGAAACCCAGACAGGCAGAAAGGGCTAGAGGAAGAGAATGGAGATTATCCATCCAGCAAAAGATAAAGAAGTAAATATGTATCAGAAAAAAAGAAGAAAAATTCACAGTTATGGGAGAATAAAGAAGAAAGGCAAAGTTCCTGTCATGCCCACAGAGGTTGTGGCTCCAGTTTCCGGAAGGGCTGACATGAACTTGACAGGGTCTTATGCTTGGATGGACCGAATATGAAACCTGTCGCCAAAGCAAAGTCTCAAATAGGGATGAGATTACACTGGTAATTTAAAAAAATTAGACACTTCAAGAAGAAGCTCAGCTACTTGAATCTGGCTTAGAAGTAAAGTTCCTTAGATTTTATCTGTTGGAGTTGTGCGGACTGAGGGAATCTCAAACTGATATATTTTTCTTGACAAAATAAAAATACAGAGAGGGTGTCTACAGACTTAGCTATTCTGGGCATTTTATATAAATAGAGTCATGCAATATGTGGTGTTTTATGTCTGGCTTCTTACTCAGAATGCTTTTTAAGATTTAGCCATGGTGTAGCCTCTATCAGTACCTCCTTTTCTTTTTAAAATATATTTTTATTGATTTCAGAGGATAAGGGAGAGGAAGGGAGAGATAGAAACATCAATGATGAGAGAGAATTATCGAACAGCTGCCTCAGGGGATGGAGTCCGCAACCTGGGCATGTGCCCTGACCAGGAATTGAACCTCCCGGTTCACAGGACAAGGCTCAACCACTGAGCCACAGTGGCCAGGCCATACTGTTATGTGGCTTAGAGTGCTGTGGAGAAGAGTACTAGGTAGGTAGATAATTTCTTCATATCAAGAGTAAATATGTTAGGACGATGTTTTCCATACACAATTAAATAATATGTTGAGGGCACCATTATCCCTCAACATATTATTTAATCAAATATCTCATAAAACACTGGGTTGAGCAAAATTAAAAGTGGCTATTTTTTAAACCATGTGACTATATTATATTTAAATGCTCTTCTCTATATAACGAAAGTCAGTCCAAAAGTAAGTTACCACAATAGCAATTGATCAATGTAAATAAGTGTGCGAATTTAATAGAATGTAGTCTATGTAATATGAATGTATGAATGAATGTTAAAGACTATGGCAGTCTTCTGCATTCATGTCAAGGCATATGTTTAAGAGGAAAAACCTATCAACCAGTTTCTGGATGTTAGTTCATCTCATTAAGGTGTGGCGTAGAGTGTTCCTGGTCCTTTCCTCCTAATTCAGTCTCCCCTTGGCTAGGGAGGATCTGTCTGATTGGATAGTGTCTACACAGAAGGGAACTGACTACTACTCTGATTAGCCACCTTGTCAAATGTCACTTGCAATCAATTTGGCTGATGGAAGGAGCCTTCAACGCTGATAAGAACATCTGTTTTGTCAGAGCAGCTGAGCAGCGGGATGCAGATCAATGCAGTCACACTTGTTCCATATCTGCAAGAGGGGTGTAAACATAAACAAAGGTGCTTTGCAAGCATAAATAATTAATAATAAGTGATAAGCACAAGCATGACATCTCAGAATTACTTTGACACTGTCCTGCTAAACTAATCCCAATCTGAAAGCCCAACCTTCTGCGGCTTAGCCCCAAGAAAAAAGAGCCGGGTGTTATTGATTTAAACTGCACACATACAAACATGTTTTAATTCAGGTCTAGAAATATAAAGATCTGTGCAGGCATATACATTTGCCCCAGTACCTGTCTGTAGAACATTATTTTCACTTACAAGACAAAGTCATTTTTACTAATCCTGAACCCACCTATTATTTAAAGCTAGCTCAGTTTCTTTTTTTTTAAATATGTTTTTATTGATTTCAGAGAGGAAGGGAAATGGAGAGATAGAAACATCAATGATGAGAGAGAATTATTGATGGGCTGCCTCCTGCACGCCCCCTACTGGGGATCGAGTCTACAACCAGGTATATGCCCTTGACTGGAATCAAACCCTGGACCCTTCAGTCCTCAGGCTGACACTCTATCCACTAAGCCAAACTGGCCAGGGCAGTCCTAGTTCAGTTTCCATCAGATCTACAAAGGGTCTCTGACTTGCCAGACTACCTATATTATACCCTGTCTCTTCTATTGTTTGTCTCTCTGAAATAATATTACTGCATGTTTGCCCTTGAATTACTTCTTTCTGCATTTATTTTTTCTACTAAAGAGGTATTTTACATCACTTATTAACCCAAGAATAATGTTTATTATGGCAATAAATATATATGAAATGCTCATTGCATTTCTCGTGTACATGAATTCTATATCTGATATCTAAAAGGTACATCTAATACCCTGTATAGATGCACAAACCAGGAGCCAAGGTGATTTTTATTGAGCTTTATTTTTTGTGGTCTAAATATATATAAACAAAATAATATAATTTGCTATTATATAAAACTTTATTCATACTTTTATAGTCATTAATATTTACTCTAATGAAATGATATGAAATTACCTTTGCAAAACATGCCTGTAGAAGTTCTTGTGTCTAGTCTACCAGTGTTCTTGGTAGAAGATAAGTCTCCCTAACTTTATCCAACCCTCACCAGACCATATAAACACTAATTAACTCCAAATTAATCCTAAGCTCATCGTATTTTGCAATTTTCACAGCACCAAGCTAAATATTTTTCATTCAGCAAATTGTTGATGAATGCTTTTCAAATTGAGCACAATTATGAGTATTAGTATGTTTTAAACTCAATCCAATAAAAATGTCTTTTATCCACTGTACATGTTTGGAAATCTATAAAATTTTACTGTTTGTAAATAATTCCTGATTCTATGAGTATTTTTTTTGGGGGGGAGGGATTATTTTATCTACTGCGAAGTGAAACATTTTCACTAAAAGGCGAAGGCAGACTCCATGGAGAGTACTGCAGAAACTATACATAGGATGCCTGTTAGAGGCTTGCCAACGAGTTCCAGCCTTCCCAGTGGGACAGTGGATAAGCTAATGGACCCAAATGTAAAGTGAATTTTTCAAGTTGACTTAATACTGTGGGCAGAACTAGAAGCATTTAATTGATGGAGAACCAGGTTTAATAGCACATCCCTGCCAAATGGACATGTGGCAAGCAAAAACTAATTTTAAGTTGGGTGTTTTTCTAGCCCATGATATTTAGGCTTATTCAATGCAGCATGGACACTGTACATGTTATATGTATGCATATATTAATAAGATGTTATATATTTATTTTATAAGCTAGGTTTAGATGTATTATGCATATTCTTATATACATAAACTATAGAGTATGGGATGAGTTCACCTGAAATCAAAGCTTTATCCAAACATAAATCAGCATTCAATTAATATGCAAGTACAGGGATGGCAATTAAGCATCATTTTGCAAGAAAGCGTGGGTGTGTGGGCAGAGGTTGTCTGGAGAGGTTGTTGAGAGGCAGGAGGGTTACTAAAGGTTTTCACAGAGAACCCCATGGGAGCAGATTGGGAAGGGTGGCCCAGCATAGTGCAAGGCTGCTGATTCTCCCATTAACTTACACCAAAGCAGTGTCCTGTTAACGACTTTGTATGATTGGCTTTCCTAGATGAGCCCTACCACATACAGCCACAGTTTGTTGAAACAGGCATTTTTCCAAACTTTTGGGCTCACAGACTTATTGTACTGTAAAATATAATCTCATAATTATTCTAAAGAATTACAAATTAGGCTTACATGTTATATGCTTAAAAATTATTTATTCTAAGAAATATGAAGACATACTTAAGAATATGTATTTTAACTACATTTTATACTACATTAATTATTTTTTAAAATATTAAGAAAACTTTTTATCTTTAGTTGTTTCTAACGAGTAACATGTGCTATTTAATTTACCTCAGGTTATATAAAGCATTATTTATTTAAACATTTATTCAAACCAATCCCTTCCATTATTTATCTATATAATGTGTCATCTAAAATGGACAAGTATAAATTTATATCTTTAAAAGCATACATTTAACTAAGAATAAATTTAATTAAAAATAATATTAGGGTTGCCATGGTCGGTGATGGTTGGAGCATCATCTGGTGAGGGCACATACCCAGGCTGCAGGTTCAATACCCAGTCAGAGTGCTTATGGGAAGAAACTGATCTCTTTCTCTCTCTCTCTCTCCCCCTTCCTCCTCCCCTCCCTCCCCCCTTCCTCTGTCTCTAAAAATAAAAAATAAATAATGTTAGGGTCAAAACCACCAACTAAGTTAGTCAATGTCAAACCAATTTTGTAACTGACTTTCCTAGCCTTGAGACACATTGGGAGTTTTCACCCTATTCTGCTGAAAAAAGGGTTCTTTTATTTATTTATTAAAAAATAAAACCAAAACAACACCCTTATCTTCTTTGCTATAATGAATTAAGAATCCCAATCAATGGTTGAAGAAACTATGGTAAAAAATTTCCCTGCAACTATTCTAGACAGAGTATGTTACCAATACAGAGTGCTCTATGGTCAAGGACTAAGTGATTAAGGAAATGAGTGAAAATAAAACATCTAGCCTGGCCGGCATGGCTTGGTGGTTGAGCATTGATCTATGAACCAAGAGGTCAAGGTTTGATTACCAGTCATCCAGTGTGGGACGTGCAGGAGGCAGCCAATCAATGATTCTCTTATCATTGATATTTCCATCTCTCTATCTCTCGCCCTTCCTCTCTCTGAAATCAATAAAATATATTTTTTTAATTAAAAAAAAGAAAAAGCATCTAGTCAGGAAGTTCTCATATCTGTGCCTTTAAGAAACTACTACTGCCTCCTGTTATTAAAGCAGAGAACACTGCAGTTGAATATCACATGATCTCATTCATTTGTGGAATATAATGAACAACATAAACTGATGAACAAAAATAGGTCCAGAGACAGAGAAGCATCGATCAGACCGTCAAACCTCAGAGGGAAGGTAGGGGAGGGTGGAGGTAAGCGGGAGAAATCAATCAAAGGACTTGTATGCATGCATATAAGCCTAACCAATGGACACAGACACCAGGGGGGTGAGGGCATGAGTGGAGGGGTTGCAGGGATAATGGGGAGATAAGGACACATACGTAATACATTAATCAATAAAGAAATAAAAAAAGAGTCAATGAAATGGCGATATGTGTTCCCATGTAAGATAGTCAGTTCTCTCCTTTCACCTCACATGAAAGACCTAGGTTTGACTGAACAGAAACTGTTCTTGTTTGATGTGGGAAGGGAGAAAGTGCTATAATACAAAAAGAAAACAAAGAGGCATTTTATTATGTTAATTAGTATTTCTCAAGTTTGTTAAATAAAAGTTTATATTTAGACAGGTGCACAGAGTTTCACAACAAATACCCATTTTTTTAGAAGGTAGGAGTGTATAGACTTTCAGTAAAGAAGAAAATTGCTTAAATATGGCAGTAAGTTAACCCCCATCCGTCAGTAACCTGTCCGTGGATTTGGTCTGTTATTTCCAAAGGACATATTTGTTCATTTTAGGTCAGCTTTAACTGTTGGTAATTTAGAGGAAATAGAATGAGCTGTTCAGAAAGGGATTATTTGGTGACACAGTGCGGCGGGGCGGGTAGTGTCACCGGCAGTGTTACCGCTGACTTGGCAGTTCCCCAAGCTGGGGTCTGATTCCCACCCTGCTTACTCTATGAGAAATGTGTGCAGGATGGCGGAGGACTGGGGAGCTAACACGGTGAGCCCCAGCAGAGAGGACTCAGCACAAAGGGGAGCTATCAGCTGGACTTGAACTTTCTCCTGACCCAGTAATGGGGGTGACTAGAGAACCACCGGTGCCAGGATGTGCGGGTAAAGGCAGCGTCTTTATCATCTCATCCTGAACACAAATGACTTTTCTCACAAAGTGAATGTTTCGCATCGAGAGTATGAAGAGAATGCAGCCAAAAATACATTGGAAGAACATACTAGTTCTTTTCTTCCTTTAGCCTTTCCATGTTCGTATGTTCGGCATTATATGGTACTTCCGAATTAGTTTCATGATTGAAAAGGGAATAGAAGGGACTTGGACCACGTCTGAAAAATAATAGGATGTATTTCAAACTGATTAATGATTTGGTGTCTTTTGGGTAGTAAGTTAATATATTCTGTTTGCTTGGATCTCAATATTCTGGCTTACATATTTCATTGACATATAATTGGAGACATCCATTTGTTTCCAACATAAGGATTCAAAAGTCTTTCTCCATCTGAAAAGTTATTTGTCTGTTTGTGTGTACACCTAGATTCCATGATAAAATTATTTTATTATTTTCAGTGAAGAAAAAGTATTAAATGCATTAAAATAAGTATATTAATTTTTATGCAAATTCTTATCTAAATTTGAGGAGGAGTTACTTTTGATGATTTATTGACCCATTGCATATGAGCTTTAACTATGTATACATAGCTAATTAAATAAAATTATATGAATTATATAATTATTATTATGTATTGCATATTCATCTTCTTATATGATAGTAAGACAACCAACAGAATTATTCCATATATATGGAATTTTATAATTTTCTAAGTTATATTTGAAATATATAACCATTATAATATAAACCAATATAATTATGTCTTAAAAATTACTTTTTCAGAAAAGGATAACCCAACTTTCATAAATATACTAATCTTATCTAACAATTTTAAACCAATTCTGTGCATTTAAGAATTTTTTCTCATGGTACCAGATCATGGTAAAATATATATTTAATATGAACAGATTTAATTTAATTCTTCCAGAAAAAATACATATTAGTTATAAAGTTTAAATAGTGTAAGCTGCCTCATTAGTCTGTAAAACAGAGGATATATTTTATATACTCCATATCCATATACTTAGAAAATACATTTCACTTGTTAGTCATTTTTATTATCTTGTTTAATTCTGGAGAGTAGTTATATTCTGCACAGACATGTCATTTTTATAAATATTTTTCAAACAATATACTTGAATACAATTATATAGTTTTATAATCAAATTTCTAACAAAATTTACCATTCTGTAATTTTATTAACTTATTCTGACTTTGTTGTGTTTAGAACTGTAGAAACTATATACATTCTTAAATTTATATGTATATACTTAAATTAAACTGCAGCTCACCCCCATTGGTGATATTTTGTAGGAATGGACAGACATCTCTAACCATTAAAAAACACTTACCATGAAGAAGCAATTCATTTTAAACAAAACATAGGCCAACTAAATATAATCATATTCTTTTACTTGGAACCAAAATCACTTAAAAAAAAAAAAAGACCATGGGAGACCTAAAGCTAGTTTATTACTATGATATATCCCTACTATAGCCATTAGAGTGGAGGACGAAAATGAGGAGGAGTGTGGTATAAAAGAGCTAAAACTGTTGTTTCTTAGAACTATAAGTATTTAAATATGTAAAATATAAGTGGATCTATCCACATAGCTATTTAAATAACAAATTTACTATTCCATGGTCTTATAAAATAACTCCTATGTGAGCTGAAATAGAAAAATTCCTTCACCTATTTGATATTAAATTACATTTTCAAAAAGCTTGCTGGCTGTTAACTTTCAAAAAAATTAAACATCAAACATGAAGTATGGGTTATAAAGGAGAAATATCCTGCTACTTTAAGGAAATTGTGTGCCAAATAGAATGAAAAGCTTTTGGAATTATATATTACTAGAGACCTGGTGCACAAATTTGTGCACAGGTGGGGTCTGACTGGCCTGCCCCAATGGGGACCCATATGGGGTGGGGCCAGCCTGGGAGAGGGGCCACAGGAGGATTCCAGGGCATGTACAGCCCGTCTCAGTCCTGATCAGCTGGACCCCAGCAGCAAGCTAATCTGCTGATTGGAACATCTGCCCCCTGGTGGTCAGTGCACATCATAGCGAGTGGTTGAGTGGCCTTAGCATATTATGCTTTGATTGGTTAAATAGATGACTGGACAACTAGACGCTTACATGTTAGGCTTTTATTATATAAGATTATATAGAATGAACAATAAGTGACATTTTAGGCATACAATCTAACTACAACATGTAATACACATGTATGCAAAATGCAAATAAGCACAAGTATTCAAATTCCTGGTGCTCAAAGAAATATAAACTTAAATGATACTATTTTTCCATAAAGTTGGTAAATTTTTAAAAATATGATCATAGTCAGTGTCAGAGATTTTGGGGACTCAAGTTCTATTGTATTGCTGATAAGAGTGCATGTTCTACACTATTTTTGAAACAGTGTGATAAAATATACCAATATTGTCAAAAAGTTATTCATATTGACTGAAATTTCCAATGTGAATAATGTGTTGAGGAAATAAAGATTCTTACAAAGAAAGTATAGATTGCTGATTTATATAGGGAAAATGGAAGAAAACTTAAATGTCTTCAACTGGCCTTTTATAAAATAATTCAAACTATGTACAATGTCAAAAGCCTATGACACATATAATGAACAACATATAATGGGTATTCCTTTTGCTGAAATATTGGACACTAACTAGCATAAAAACCCTCCTGTGATCAAGGTAGAGTACTGGCTGATCACACAGCTGGTAAACCACTTTGGGCACAAACTTCTGATTCCAAAGCTCACTTGTGCTTTTAATCACTTGCCCACAGATGAATAAACAAAGGTTCTCAAACATAGATCATGAATATAATGATGATTAAGAGAGTCATATCATAAAGACTAATATCTTAAGATAGTTTCTGCATTCTAGAAGGATGCTTAAATGAAGTTACACAGGACTTTATCAGTTAATATTTTTATAGAAATAATTTTAAGTAAATATCCTAGAGAATGACCTAGATCTCACTATTACTAAAATTCAAGCATTAATCTGGAATACAAATCCATATTCTGTATAAAAGTTTTTAAGGAAAGAGAGGGTCTTTGGCTTTGAATGATTTCCCTGAGTTTCTACTCACAGGAATGAGCCATAATTTTATTAAAGAGAGCCATGTTATGTGTGTGTGTGTGTGTGTGTGTGTGTGTATTTTATCTTCATAAATTATTCCTCTAAAATATCCCAAGGAATGTTTTTATAATTCTTTTAAAAAGCTTCATAAGCTTATGGTTATGTTTGTTTAAACAAAGTTCTCACAAGCTTTAAAAATTACTTGTAAAAAATTACTGTTCAGGAATACTTAAATAACATTTCCCCCAAAACATGTCAGCACAATATTGGATAATTCGGTATTGAGCAGCCCATGTATAGACCAAGAAATGGAAAACACCTATGATATTTAAACACATCATCTCATAGACCACATTATAGAAACTCAGGATTCATATGCCTTTCTTTTGAAAATACCACACATATTCAGTATCTTTTTTTGTCATTGTTCATCCAAACTACCCATTTCCCTCAAAATATAATGTCAAACGAATAACTGGAAGATGGAACATTGCATAAGGATGTTTCAGTCAATGCCAGACCACATACTAGTATCTGACAGTAGTCCCATCCTATCCAATAAAAGAGTAATATGCAAATTGACTGTCACTCCAACACATAAGATGGCTGCCCCCATGTGGACACAAGATGGCCACCACAAGATGGCCAGCAGGGGAGGGCAGTTTTGGGTGATCAAGCCAGCAGGGGAGGGCAGTTGGGAGGGACTAGGCCTGCAGAGGAGGGCAGTTAGGGGTGACCAGGTTAGCAAGGGAGGGCAGTTAGGGGTTACTGGGCCAGCAGCGGAGGGCAGTTAGGGTCAACCAGGCCTGCAGGGGAGGACAGTTAGGGTTGACCATGCCAGCAGGGGAGGGCAGTTAGGGGTGACCATGCCGGCAGGGGAGGGCATTTAGGGGTGACCAGACCAGGAGGGGAGGACACTTGGGGGGACCAGGCCTGCAGGGGAGGGCAGTTGGGAGGGACCAGGCCTGCAGGAGAGGGCAATTGGGAGGGACCAGGCCTGCAGGGGAGGACAGTTGGCGGGGACCCAGGCCTGCAGGGGAGGGCAGTTAGGGCAACAGGGCTGGCCAGGGAGGGCAGTTAGGGGTTACCAGGCCAGCAGGGGAGGGCAGTTAGGGGCAATTGGGCCAGCAAGGGAGCAGTTAGGCATTGATCAGGCTGTCGGGGGAGTGGTTAGGGGGTGATCAGGCTGGCAGGCAGAAGCAGTTAGGGGAAATCAGGCAGCCAGGCAGGCGAGTGGTTGGGAGCCAGCGGTCCTGGATTATGAGAGGGATGCCCCAGATTGGAGAGGGTACAGCCTGGGCTGAGGGACACACACACACACACACACACACACACACACACACACACCGTGCACAAATTTCGTGCACTGGGCCTCTAGTAAAATTATAATGGAGCTGAAAAATTCCTATTACTCAGTGAGATGGAAGCCATCATAATATTATAGCACAACAGGTTATTCGCATTTATGGTGATGCTGATGTCAGCAAACCTATTGCACTGTATAAAAGCACAGCACATGCAATTATGTACAATAAGTAATACTTGATAATGATAATGAACAACTGTGTTTCTGGTTTAGATATTTACTATACTATTCTTTTTATTATTATTTTAGAGTATACTCTTTCTACTTACTAAAATAAGTTGGCTGTGAAATAGTCTGTGGTGTTACAGTGGCAGCAGCCTCATACATCTTGAGCTCACATCTCTTGGTTGCATCTTTTCCTCCAGTGCTTGCTCAAATCTTGTATTGTTTTGTGCAGACCTGCTGTACAGACTTGTAGCCTAGGAGTAATAGTCTACACCATGCAGCCTAGGTGTGTAGCAGGCTGTCCCATCCAGGTTTGTGTAAGTGCACTCTGGGATGTTCGCACAATGACAAAATCACCGAAGGTGCCCGACTGGCATGACTCAGTAGTTGAGCATAGACCTATGAACCAGAAGGTCACAGTTTCGATTACTAATCAGGGCACATGCCCAGGTTGCGAGCTTGATCCCCTTTTAGGAGCATGCAGGAGGCAGCCTATCAGTGATTCTCTCTCATTATTGATGTCTCTATCTCTCTCTCCCTTCCTCTCTGAAATCAATAAATATATATATATATTTTTTAGAAAAATAACCAAATGTGCATTTCTCAGGAGGTAGCCCCATCCTTAAGCAGAACATGATTGTAATAATCACAGATGAAATCCTCTTTTACATTCAAATAATTAAAAGTAGAAATTATATATAGTATATAAATATATTCAAAGCATTAAAAATATAAATGTTACATTAAAATAATACCCTGATTTATTCATGTATACAGTGACACAGAAGAAGTTTAGGAAATAACGTTTTGGAAGATATATTGTATATCAGGCATTGTGCTAGGAGTTTAGGCACATGTTGTGTTGGTCCCAGCCTATGGATAGTACTGTTCTTGGCTAGGACTGACTTTACTCGTAGCGAGCCCCACAGACTCCTACCCCACCCCTTAGGATTCTGATGATTGCAGGATGCCTATCAGCAAAACCACTAGGGGACTTTGAAGAGCAACATTTATTACTCACAGGTTCTGGAGTGATCGTGGCATTCCTAAGGGTCACACAGCAAGGCAGAGAGAGAGAGGCAGGAAGCCTGCATCTGGGGCTCTGTTTTTATTAGGATTCAGCTTGGGAGTGCCCATACTTTCCCAGGTTTACTCTTTATTAGGGAATATAAAGCATAAGCTTGGGAATTAGGGCACAGGAAGGGAAACACAGGGCCACTCAATAGGTCAGTTCTCTAGTTTACCTAGGCCTAGGGGGTTCTAAAAGGGGACGTCATGGTTGTGGGCAGCCTGGTTCCTTATTTAGGTGTTTTGCTAGAGGCTGTTTCATGCAGCTGACAGCATGTTTCTTCAGTATGGATGTCTGTGCAATCTAAAGCTCCATGTCTGGCTCTGACTGGTGATTCAGTTAGTTGAAATGTCGTCCTATCCACCAAAAGGTTGTGGGCTTGATTCCCAGTCAGGGAACATACCTGGGTTGCAGGTTCAGTTCCCGGTTGGGGCGGTACTGAAGGCAATGGGATGTTTCTCTCTGACATCAATGTTTCTCTCTCTCTGCCCCTCTTGCACTCTCTCTAAAAATCAATAAAACATATCCTCAGGTGAGGATTAAAAAAAATCGAAAAGCTCCATGTCAGGCACTTACATTACAATAAAAAAGCTTTATGTTGGGCATGTACACTACAGTGCTAGTATATCACCTCATTTTACCCTAATTACGCTAGATTTAGGTTATTTCAGTATACTCACTTTAGACATCAGGACTCTGAATTCAGAGAAGTTATTTGTGCAAAATCACAGACACTGGGATTTGAGTCTATGAAACACCTGAGCCACACTGTTTATCTTCTCCCACATTTGCTAGATTTAGGATGAAATGAACTAGGTTAGAGGACTGCAGCATTGAAAATACCTCAGCTGTCTCCGAAGTCAAGCATCTCAGAGAGGTTGCCTGCCTGCATGAGGACTGTTTATTTGAATGCTAGTATTTGAATATGTATTTCTACTCTTTGGGGCATTTCTAATTTAGCAGACAGTGCCCTGCGAATAATTTAGCATGGATGGTTGACAGGGAGGCTCTAATGGGAAGCTGGCAGGAGCACTTCCCCTGTAGTTCACTGCCAAGGTCGGGGCTTCACTCACTAGCTGCCATCCTGGTGCTCATTCCTTGATTTGCTTGTACCCTAGTGTCTACTCCACAAGGTTATTGTAAGGATTAAGTGAATGAATGCATGGAAAGTCCTTCAATGATAGAAATCCCTTTGTAAGTGCCTAGTGCATGTTAGCCATCATTGATATGGCTTCTGTCTCCAAGGGCTCCAGCCTAAGGCAAAATAAATACGTCTTAAGGGATTGGGTTGAGATTCAACACTCCTCACTCCCTGGTGAGTGGCAGACATCACTAATCAGACATAGCAGTCTTTACCTTCAGGCCCAGACAAGGCCTTCCGATCTGTACACCAAATGCTTTAACCTAACATCTAAGAAGCAATTGGCTTTGACATATAGTAGTGAATCTATTTTGCCATATTGGGCAATACGATGTTTTTTTTTCCTTCATAAAAAAAACTTCATGTACTAAAAGCAAGAGCTATAGCATCCCACCTAGAATTAAGCTACTGCAATACAGATTGGCTTTATGATACACCTTTCTAAGAATTTGTTTTAAATGAGATACTTCACACACACACACACACACACACAGGCCTGCACACATGAGGTATGGTATAAGGATTTAACATGAAATATGAATTCCTCTCCTGAATGAGCTCCCAGCGAATTTGTATCCATATAGTATGTTCTCTAGGATTGCAATTGGTCTGATATGCTCATTGCAGCACCAGTAAGCTCTACTTCTTTAACTTAAACTGCACTTCCTGGTTCCTTTACATGGCTCTTTCTTTAGCCTTTTCCTTGCTAGTGAAACCTCTATGTAGTTTTGTGGGTTACTTCTGCTGTGGTCTCCAACATGTAATCATCACTTAGTAAGTTTTCTCCCTAACGACATGGTAGACTCCAATGAAATAAAATTGCTTTCATCTGTGCATTCTAGGAGCTAGGAATGAGCCCTGCATGCAGTAATTAGTCAGTAAAGATTTTACTTAGTCAAGTTCTGATGACTTTACCTAAGTCAAATGATATATAGATCCTTCATATTTTTTACTCAGAGGTTTCATCCCTTCTCTTTATTTTTTCCAGCTCCTCCAAGTACTTGGACAGCTAACATATACTACTTTAGACACAAATGTATCCCTAATAGTTCATCAGCCATTGCTTTGAAAATATGAAATCTTTACCAATCACATTTAAAAAAAATCATTTATTGTTTTATTTAAGGATATTATAGCTATTGAATTAAACCTTATTCTTCCTCGCATTCTGGGATAGAAATATGTTCAATGGGCTATTATCTAAAGATGAAAGTTTAATTACAGTTACAGGAAGAATAAGATCTTTAGTATTAAGAAAATTTATTTATCCTTCACAAACCATTTTTTAAGTATAATTTATGCACTTTTTCTTGGGGATTCTTTCTAATTCCTATGCTGTTTCTATGTTTTGTACACATTACAACTATTACACACATGGTTATATACTGTAATTATTATTTTTAATATGTTCTATTTCTTAAGAAACTTTTAGATTCATGGAAAAAATCAACAATAACTATACAGATTTTACATATACCTCCCCCCCTTCTCCTTGCATAGTTTCTCCATTATCAGCAACATTACTTTCCAGAATGATAACCTTTGTTAAAACTGACGAACCTACATTGACATGTCCTTATCACCCAAAGTCCATAGTTTACATTAGGGTTCACACGTGGTAGTATACATTCGGTGTGTTTAGACAAATGTATAATGACAGCCAGCCACTATTATAACATCATACAGAGTAGTTTCACTGCCCTAAGAATCCTCTATGCTTCACTTTTCATCCCTCTGTCTCTTATAACTCCTAGAAACCACTGATGCTTTACAGTCCTCATAGTTTTGTCTTTTCTAGAATGGCTGCTTTCACTTAATAATAGATATTTAAGATTCCTCCCTGTCTTTTCATGGCTTTATAGCTCATTTATCTTTAGTGCTGAATGATGATCTATTGTCTGTATGCCCCACAGCTTATTTATCTGTTCACCTGCTAAAGGATGCCTTGATAACTTCCAGGTTTTGGTGACTAGGCAGCTGCTATAAATATCCATGTGCCAGATTTCGTGTAGATGACATTTTTTCCATGTCCCTCTCCTTAAGAAAAAGTGCGAGCTCTGTGAAGAGTTTTTTTGTTTGTTTGTTTGTTTGTTTTTAATCTTTATGTCCCTTGCATTAAGAACAGTGCCTGGCACCAAGCAGGTAATTTTGTTCGATTGAAAATGTGTGACACGGTGAATGGAATAAAGAAGCACATCGTTCAGACCACTTGCTGGCTCTGAAAGAGACTACATAAAGAATTTCTAATTCAGAATGATCCATTATAATCAGCTCATGGGAGCCATTATTTTCAAAAGGCACGATGATAGCTTCGCTATGTGGAAATGGATTATAAAGGCTTTGGCTAGCAACTCTTCCACTCAAACAGTGAAAGCATAATAAAAAATTGATAAACTTGTAGGGAAACAAAAATGAGATTCAGTATTTTTTGCTTATTCTACAAAGGACAAGGGATTTCTGATTGGTCTTTATATCCTCGCATAATATTTTCCTCTCAAATTTTGATCCCAACAAAATATTCTTTTTATCTATTCACTGGGGAATTATGCCAAAATTACAGTTACCATACTGAGGCTCTTTGATCCAGTTTTAAGAGTCCACTCTAATTTATCTTTAAGGTTACACACACACACACACACACACACACACACACACACACACACACACACAGAGGATATCCAGGGAAAATGTCACAGATAAAGACGATAATACATATATTTGGAATATGGTCTAAATGTAATTGTATGTAATATTATCCTAAATATATGCACCTATGGGCATAGGTTTTATTTCTGTAAGTAAACCCCAATGTTGAAATGCTAATCTGAGATGCTTGAATTCCAATTTTCTAAGGCAGATTTATCAGAATCTTGAAAATAATTAAAGTAGGATACCAAAGCACATTGAATTTTCCTTTTGTGTTATATAGTATTTGCTCTTCAGTTTTGTTAGTATAAACAGTATATACAGTATAAACATTATATATAGAGTATTACTTAATCAAATTTGTTCCATGAAAATATATTATTTGGTTTTCTAATCATTGTGTCTCCCAGTCGTCTCCGCTTAGGCACTGGTGTTGCACTAGGTAGCTATACCTCATGTGGGATGGTGACTTTTGCTTCATCAAAATGCAGGAGAATGTTTTTCTGTTTACATATTTATGATAATTCAGAAAACTTGAATTAAGAACATGTTTGCAAACTGGTTTTTAAATTTTCATAAATATACTAGAGGCCCAGTGCATGAAATTCATGCACTCGGGGGGGGGGGTAGTGGTGGTCCCTCAGCCTGGCCTGCACCCTCTCACAGTCTGGGAGCCCTTGGGGGGTGTCCAACCGATGGCTTGGGGAGCGGGCCTAAACCATAAGTTGGACATCCTTAGTGCTGCTGCGGAGGCAGGAGAGGTTCCCACCACTGCTGCTGTGCCCGCCAACCATGAGCCCGGCTCAAGGCTTCTGGCTGAGCAGTGACCCCCTCTACTCCCATCCTCCCCCACTCCCGTGGGAGTGCACTGACCATCTGGGGCAGCTCCTGCATTGAGTGTCTGCCCCCTGGTGGTCAGTGTGCATCATAGCGACCTGTTGTTCTGCTATTTGGTCGATTTCCATATTAGCCTTTAATTATATAGGATTCTAAATGGATAGGATTGGGAGGCTTTAGAGACCTTGATACCATGAAAGTACATGATTTTATTTTAGTATTGTGTGAGGATTAACAATGCAGTCTTCAAGTTAGAAATGCAGATCCTAATCTCATAAATAAAAGTATCAAATCTTTGCATCCAGAAAAGGAATAATTGAAGCTATTTGTAAAGGAGACACCTCTGAGATGGATGTACTTAGCTTTTACACCATAACTTTCAAGGTTTTATATTTTATCCTCTTGAATCAACATGCCTGAAGGAACCTAAGAAGCAACAAGCAAATTTATTTGGAAAATATGTCTTTTATGAAACTGGTCTCTACATATAAAGTCTTCAGAAGCAAACAAAAAATGCCTGTGACTTTCTAGCCTTTCTTAGAGCTGTAGAATTGCTATAGTCCAAAAGATTAAAAAGCAAGCTATTTGTATAGGGCAAACTTACTCTAAATTCCAATAGAGTTAAATTTTTCTTAGAATTATGATTCAAATTTTTATTATTTGACAAGTCAAGAGAGAGTTGTAGTAACATCTTATAATCTCTAGAAGTAAAGCAAAGCTGTTAGCATTGTGCAGGGGTTAGAAGTATGAGTGCCTTTCTACCCTTTATTTTACTAACTGTGTGTCCTTGGTCAAGACACTTAACCTATATGTGCCTTTATTATTCCACCTTAACATGGAGCTAATGAGAATTCATACCTCCTGGGTTTGCTGTGAGGAATAAATGTGTTAATACATATCATCTGCTTAGAACAGTGCCAGACATGGAATAAGCTAAATAAATGTATACTATAAATTGATCTTAAATTTTAAATAAAAATTATGAGGCAGTGTTGTTGTTCCTTTCTTTCTCTTTCTTTAAGATTTATGGTCAGAAATTGAAACTAGGGCATAATACCGTGGATGCTGACTTGATAAGGAAAGAGATTTAATATAGTTTTTACTTTGAAGATTATCTGATAGTGTGCATATCTGAAGTCACAACTTAATCTCCTTCAATATTTTCAGATTTATTAATGGAATTCTGCTTTTGATTACATAACAGCCTGCATCTTTAGGTATAAATATTATGTAAAAATAAAATATATCTACCTGTAAGTATTCTAGAATGTCAGAATTTTATTTAGAATGTATCAAGTTCAATACAACTTGTGCCATGAAAAGATCAGAATCTAGTAACCTAGTGTCTATATATGGTAGTTTCTCAAAGCTTATTCCTTTTGTTGTTTGACCAAAGACAAATTTTGATCACAACAAAAGATTCTTTTTAAATTAGCAACCCATGAAATAACTTTCTTCTCTGTGTTAAATAAAGCCCTAGGCTATTGTTTAATAATAGGGAAAAGGGTTCTATAGAGAAGCAATCTTATATTGAAGAGAGATGAATACATTTCTTTTCTTTAGTCCAGATCATCTTAGAATTTTTAAAGGTGCACAGGATTACTCTGTAAGAGGATGATCAAAAACATAGATGAGCAAAGATTTCTTTTATTATTTGCAGCAAAGTCAAAACAATCTCATAGGGTTAGGGTTTTTGGAAAACTGCCTTTGGGAAAGCTGCCATATTTGTGGCACACAATTCATAATCTGCGAGTGAGACTTTATTTTAGGTTCAAAACAATAATAATGGCAATTATTCTCCTTTGTGGTTCTGTCAGCGTTGCCACTTTTGTCCCTTGAAACCGCTCTCAAAAATGGGGTTAAAAGGGTATCAACCATCAATAAACCTGCTGAATGTTGAGTAAACATAAGGGACTTATGTTATGGCTCTCTGATATTCTACCTCATGTGTGTCCTGGACAAGATAAATGTAGAGTGATAAGAGAAATCCAACGTCAAACTTTATTTCAAAGCTGGAGTTCCTTGCCCTGAATAACTCAGTATAACAGAGAAATTCTGCAGTGTCTTAGTGGCACAATGCATGGTTGTTCATAGAGACAATAAGTGAAGCAGACACTGAGTTCCAGAAGCTTTATTAGGGAATGGCTTGGACAATGAATCTCTCAAGCCAAGCCTTGATTGCCAATTGAGCCCCTTTTATAACGTCACAGCTGCGCAGCAAGCTCTAGTGGTATGTGAGCACAGCTGGGATCTGGCGATGACAATGTATATGAATGGGAATTACTGAACTTTTGTTTGAACTTCTTCATGCCTTACTTTAAGGCACAATAGCAAAGTTTTTATCCACAATTTTTTTTTATCTTAATCTGTGATTTGTGTTCCTTTGTTTTCTGGAAAAATCCACTCTATAGTCTTGACAAAGTCCCTTGTTAATGATTTAAAAATCAGTAGTCTTGCTTTACCCAGCAAATGCCAGGGCTTGAAAACAAATAGAAAAATTGTAGCGTATTCAGAAATCATGCCTTTTCTATCATTTTATGTATTTTCTTTCAAAAAGAGATCCAACATATTTTTGAAATGTTGAAAAGAAAAATCAGGTAGGGCAAGAATTTCCCCCTTCTTTGAAGGAACTTAAAGGAACGTTTTGATCATTCAAATTAGACTTTGATATAAATATGAAAAATTCATTTTTGTTGGTCCTGAATGTGTATGTCTTAGCAGAGGAGGCCAACCCTTCCATATGGCTAGTCCTCAGAGGCTCACTGGCTGGTGGGATGTGCTGTCCTATGAAGTGCATGTTTCATTCTTTGGCCAATTTTCTATTTGGCTGTCTGTCAAGTCTGATTATCTTTTTAAATCACATTCAGATGGCAAGCCATTTGTCAGGTGTGTGGCACCCATGTTTCCTGATCTGTATTTGCTTTTTTTGTGCTCTTTATCATGATTATGGAGAGAGTTCTTAATGTAGTCTCATAAGATGTTCCTTAAATGTTACATATTGAACTTGATTTCTCAAATACCAGTAATACAGATGGGAAAAAATCAAATTCTTCCTATTTGCTCTATTGGAATGCTGTGGCCCTTAACAAATGGAAAATGTTTTATGAGGTAGTCTAAAAAATCAAGTACATAAAGTTACGATCTTTGATATTTTAACTTTGTATATGCAAGTCTTTAAGGTTATACCTTTGAAGAGATTTGAAGCTAGTTATACCAGACTGTGACAATATGTAATATGCGTGCATGGTCCAAAGCACCCGCTAACATTTACATATACCAAACCAAAAATAATATTAGTAGATAAAAGCATGTTAAATAAATCTATATAAACAGTTCTAAACATTACAGGGTAGAATTACTTCACATGCATAAATGATATATATGGAACAAAATTTAAAGGAACAAATGCAATATGTACAATCTAGTACTTTCCTCACTAATTTCTAATCTCAAATATCAGAAATTGTTCTAAGACTAATTTTCTCTCCATCCCAAATGAGGACGTGGTTATGAAATCAAATATAAATCTGCCCTGGGCTATAAGGTCCTACATGGCCTGTTAGCAGCTCTAGAGTCTCAAGTGTTGGGTTTGCTCCTCCTAATGGCCGATTTGAGGACACTGGGACAAGGAGGAATGAATGCCAGGCAGAAGAGGAAGGTGTGGAAGTGTGAAGGCTGACCTGTTGGCATTTCAGTTGAGGACAAAATGTAAATATTTTGCCTAGCAGGCAGGTTTAATAGTAGACCCTCCTTTCTAAAACCTACTTACAAACAAAGAGACTGCTGGAGAGAGCTCTCCAGCTACTGTGATAGTTGACTGTGACTTGTGCACCAATGCCATGAACTTGATTGATTCCAGTAAGAAGCTCTCCTCCAGACACTATTTAATGTTGCATGTCCAAGTTTCAGCAAGCTTGATTATCTGATTTTTCCAGCTCATAGACTAGAAACAGATGATGACAGCTGATGGCAGGAAGAAATAACTGTTCTCTGGCAACTGGAAGAGTTGGTAGCTGCTGAATAATCAGACAAAAAAGAGAAAGAAAATGCACAGAGTAGTCTATGGCCACTTAATGTGGGGCTGACAAAACCTAGTCACGTATCCATCCCTTACTGTTCAGACACGTGGCTATTCTGTGTGCTTGGCTGTGACCCTTAAGTTATTTAAATCTCTCAGTCCAATCTTTATCAATGAAATGTGGAAAATATCTCTTTAACAAGACTGCTTGAAAATCAAATAATAGAATATATAGTAAAGTACCTTGTAATTGCTAAAACAACTATATCTATGAAAGGTATTATTTACATGTTTCAGCAAAGTAGAATTGTGTTCTTTAGTATACTAATCCTATATCACCAAGATTCATTTTCTAAAGAGTTCAATAGGGACTTCATAACATTCCTTTCTTAAAGCAGTAGGTTTCACTACTTGAAACATTCTTATCTCATTACTTAATAAAAATGTCTAATAATTTTATTATATGTATATTTAAACTAAATGAAAATACATATAAATAAATGCTAGTACTTGAATTTTATGGAATGCATCATTCCTTGACAATGACAAATGGCAGAATTTAGAATTGCCAGTGTTACCTTGATCAGGTCACCTCAACATTTTTGAGCCTGGCACATTATGAATTCATGTGCAATGCCCACAGGGCCAGTTCATGGTATTATTGCAATGACCAAAATATGAAAATCAATTTACATGAACAGTTTTGTTTTTATTTTATATCCTTATGTCTATACGTTGGGGATATCAGGATGTTTCTTAGAAAAGCTATAATGTGAACTTAGCCTCAAAAAAGAGAGAGTAATATTTCCATAATTCTAGAAACTCACAGAAGGAATTCCAGGCAGTGGTCAAGGTATAGGTAATGGGTCATAGGTAGTAATGCTCATGTGCAAATTCCAGGAATAACAACAAAAAAAGTAGGTCATGTGGACAGATGGAACAAGGCTTCAGCAGTGAAGAAAGGACATGGAAACAAATCCTAATTAAGAGAATACAGTGGAGAGCATGGTGAGAAACAAGGCTCAGAATAACAATTCACATGACACAGAGAATGGGTTGTATTCTCTGTAATTTACTCTTATTTTTCCTTTTCTTAAATCCCTATGTAAGAGGTTTTTAATAGGTTGTTTGAGAGATCTGTTTCTAGCCAGTTGCTCTAAAGTGAGTAAGACTTGTTAATTCATTTTTTGACTTAAAAATGGGAAATCAGAAGGGTGTGCAACCTCAGATAAGCCAGGAGATTCTGATCTACTTGCAATGATTGAGGTTCTTGAACACAAGTCTGAACAGGCCTTTTCCTTCTTATCTGCAAGCTTGTCTAGCATCCAGGAGACTCAAGGTAATATTTTATCCAGTTATAGATAATGCCAAGAGGTCTGAATTCACATCCTCTTCAGATATAATCAAATTAATTTGCAGTGAAACATAAATTGTAGTTATTTTGCTTTATTCCACAACTTATGTAGTAGGTAACAATTCTAAATCTATCAGACTTGTAAGCACAGGAGCATTTTAACTTAATACTATTTTAAAATGGTGAATTTTCTAAACAAAATAGTTCCTGATATTGGTCTGTTTTATTAATTTTACTATCATCTACTATTAAACCCAAAGCATTTTAGGCAGATGAACTTGCTGGGTTGAAACACTGGCAAAGTTTCATGAATATGTAATCTCTCTTTATCCAAATCCTGCAATATTGATGGATTTAAATATTTAAAAATGGTTTTCTAAAAATACAAATTTGTAAATTTTGAATTTTTAGGCTATGCTTTGAGTTCAAGAAACTGCGCATTTAAAAAAAAAAAAGATGCTTTTCCAAATCTAATAACATCTCACTTTTAGCTGAATTTTAAAAATTTTACTAGTAAACCATATATAAATAATGAGGGCCAGAAACATTAACAGTGTACATGTGAACACCTCCTCATACATACCCCTCTGTCCCCAGCTTCCATCCCCACCTCAGTTTTACACAAGGTAGTCATTTAATCAATGGGGGAGGTTCAGCCGCATGAGCCTGTTCCTGTAGAGTTCAGATGTCTTCAATGTCGGTGGCAGTGTACAGCTTGGGTGAATTAGAGGTGAAGTGCCTGGGATTTTTAATTCCATTTTATTTGCATCAAATCATTCACACTTAGCCAGCCAAGGATAAATGCTGATGGCTGATCTAGAAGAAGTACACTCGGAATGCCTCCTGGTGTAGTGTGACTCAGCTAAGGTGCTCTGGGGCAGTTGGCATGGTGACACCCAATCTGGGGTGAGGAGTCTGATCTCTTTTAAAAAGCACAGTGATATTGATGGTTACTGCTCTAGTCCATTTTGGATCCTTTTTTGTCCTACTCATCATATTTATTTATTTGTTTAACAAGGACTTGCCAAGAAAATCATATGTGTATTTTATAATATGTAAGCCAATGATGCCAGATCCACATCTCTGCCTGCGATCTGCATGAGTTGACCTGAAATACCCAGCTTTTTGTCTTTCAACCCTAATATGTCTCAAGCAGGCCTCCTGTTTCCTGATTCCCCTCGAATATGCTATTTTGCCAATATTTCCTCAGAGAGATGCTGAAGTCAGATGGAGTGACAAATGCCAGATTTATTGCCGATCAAAGCCACAATGGAGGATGTGCTTAGTGGTAGTCACAGTGAATTCCCACGACTGTACCAACTTCCAGGGTGAGCTACCCCCCACCTCTACCACCTGCCTACACAGGCTGGGAGAGCGGAGAAGGTACATCTTCTGAAGCCAAGTTACATGAAAAGCAGAGAGGAAGGGGCTGCTTTTGTGGAGGGTTCTCAATTCGGAAATGTGGATCTATGAGAAAGCAGGTCCCTCCAACATACCCTGTCACAGTGATTGACTACTCAGGTGCACAAACCGCAAATCAACACTGTCCTCAATTCCTCCTTTGTGCCTGATCTGCCTAAATCAAGTTCTGTTTTGTTTATCCTCAGACATAGCCTGAATTCTTCCTCTTCTCTGCACCTGGAAAACTACAGAAGCCTCATACTGTTCCCCCTACTTCCAGTCTTTTACCCTCGCAATCCATTATCAGCACTGTTTATCATTTGAAATCACATTCCTGTTTAAAACCCTTCGGTGGTGGCTTCTGAACTCCAAATGTGATGGCATTTGGAAGGCAGGGCCTTTGGGAGGTGTTTAGGTGATGAAGGTGGAGGCTAATAAAATTATTGAGTTAATAATACAGTCCCCACAGAGCTCCCCCTAGCCCATTCCATCGCATGGGGAAGATACAGAGAGTAGCTTGCCACCTGGAAGAGGGCCCTCACCCAACCATGCTGGCACCCTGACCTCAGACCGCCAGCCTTCAAAACTGTGAGAAACACATTTCTATTGCTTATAAGCCACCCAGTCTTTGCTATTTCATGATAGCATCCCCAAAGGACTAAGACAGGAAGGGTTGGACACTCATGTCAGAAACACATTATTTAGTATTTATTGCTTGTTCTATATACTTACGTTTCAGGTAGCCATATTATAAACTGTACTCAGTTGTATTTTACAATGTGAATTCATATATTCTCAAATAATTCATTTATCAGCTGTGTTTATCAATTGGCTTAAAGAGTCTCTCTAAATTTGACTACAACCATTTTGATTCAATAAACTCTTTCAGGACATTCAGAATTCTGCAATCCAGAAAGAACAGACCACTTCTTACAGAATCCTGCTTGGGCAGGCTTATTTCTGCCTAGAGATACTGGCTCTGTAGCAGTTACTGATAAATCATGAACTGCTCACTGGTATTGAGCTATAACTGTTCTGGCAGGAGATTGAGGCTTCCACAGTGCTCATGTCTACTCTCATGGAATCAATCCTTTTATATCGAGTTAAGATGGACTATTTGTCATGGCGATATCTCCAGTTCGGGGGATTAATATGCATCTAAGGGTTAACCATAAGGAGCTCATATCCAACGGGGTATTTTAGGGAAGAGAACCATATATCTGTGCTAAATGGCCAAATGCTATGGACACTTGACCATGGATAGGTGGCTGGTGACTGGAGACTCATGTTTCTTGAATTAAACATGTCAGGGCTAAGTCCGATCAGAACAGCTGCATTGAAACTTTCTCAGCAATAAGCATAGCTATAAAACAACTATTTGTAAGTGCCTAGTGAAGGGTGAATAATAAGCAGCCTTCATCCAGAAAGTAACATTCCTGAGAATGTGGGTAAAATCATCCTGGACCTGCACCTGTGACCGCGCATGGAAGCCACAGTGTAGATACCTTGGGGACCTGACATCATGCCCGACACATCCTTTGGAACATGGAACTAGCATGTTTACTGAATAGTGGGGCCATTGCATTATTGGCAGCTGCCTGCCAGCAGGTCCTGTCCATTGTGGTGGTTTCCCAGCTGTCTACATACTAGGAGACGCTACAGCCTCAGGCTTGTTTTCAATATATCCTTAAAGTGTTACTTGAGACCACTCACCCTTGCCCTATTTACCTTCTCTCATTTCAGAAGGTAAATGTCTGAGCCGACAAATAGCTTTTATTATCTTCACTAGCCCTGAGAAATTGAGTAGAGTTTGACCTGTCTTAGATCCAGCTCCCAAATGTGGCTGCAATTTTAGGTTTTGCTCCTGGCCATCCAGTCTTCGTTGTGGATAAAAATCACCAGTAACATGAATAGCATTTAACAGAGAAGGTGAGTGCCATAAAGGTCTATGTCCAATAGAAAAGCAAACTGTTTCTTTTCCGCCTGTCCCACAAATATGAGTTATTTTCTATTTTCTTTATGTTTTGTCAGTTTAACTTTTAAAATGTATATTAGTATATGTTTCTCCTTAATCATAATCACTGCTATTTATTGAGCATATAACATATGACATATGATTTTTCCATATTACTAGTTATCCTCAAAACAGCCCTGCAATGAAGAAAACTGAGAATCATAAAGGCTAAGTAATTGATACAAGTGCATAGAGTTAGTAAGCACTAGCGTCAAAATCTGAAAACCAAGTTTGCCTGTTCTGGGTTTTTTCCCACCACATCAAAAGATTACTGTAGCTTAATCAAAGGATTGGAAAAGAACCAAGGAAGGAAGAAAGAGAGAAAGGAAGGAAGGAAGGAAGGGAGGGAGGAAGGGAGGGAGGGAGGGAGGGAGGAAGGAAGGAGGAAGTTCACTAGGAAAAGGAAAGAGGCATACTTAGTGATTTAAAGTACTTAGGGAGGAACTATTTGAGGTTACATACTCCTTTGTATTATAGATGGTAAGGGAAAAATTAAATAAACCCCACTTCAATTTGTGGGAATAAAATACATACTTCAAGAAGCTCTTTCTATCCATACAACTTTATGATTCCATTTTTCAGATAATTTTATTTTCAATCTGCTATCTTGCTCATAAGGTTCATAGCTAAGGATTTAATTTCAGTACAACCAAAGAGCAATGTATTAAGACAATGCAATCCATCTGGATTTTTGTTTCAGAAAAGGGATATATATCTCTGCAGCAAATAATCAAATAAGGGAGCTAAGTCTAAAATATTTGCACTTAATAAGTCACCGTGTGATGCATGCATTTTCCTCTAATGCACATTAGATATCATTTTGAAAATGTTACCATAACTCCATTCCTTAAAAATCCACTTATTTACCATTAAGAAGTTGGCACCAGACATTATTTCTGCAGAATAGCTCTTCAAAGTATAAACTTACTTAAGAGCAAGATAAATTTTAACATTTTACATGTGGTTTAGTCACTTATCAGTATATGAGAAAATAAAACCAAATACTATCTTCTGGCCTTAAAAACAAGTAGAAAAAAAATCATTGAAAAGCAAATGCCAAGCAGTGATAAAGAATAACTATTTAATTTATACTGTCACCTGTTGAATTAATAAGTAAGCAGTGAATATAATGTGTATGCAGAGTATAATTGGAAAAATCTCTATCTGGCCAATTAATCCACTAATATAGATAAGGAGGAAATTTAATAGCTTTCTTAATAAAGTAATGCAATAGGGTAGAATCACAGAGAATTTTATATGTAAGCTCAAAAATAGATGCAAACATGACCTATTAATTGAAATATCCCTGTTTTGATATAATTGCTTGATAACTTATGCCAAACTGGATAATATGTTTCTACTGTTAATTGTTATAGTTAAATGAGAAAAGAATGAATTGATATTACACATGCACTCATAATGTTGTGATTTTTCTTTATCAACCTCAATATAATTAACATTGCATATTTGAGGTGATAATTTTATGCAACAATAAATATTTTGAGTAATAACATTATATGATATTTTAAACAGGGATATCATTTTGCTTTTATCAGAGTAGAAAACAGAGTTTGACAACTACCCAATTTTCTTCCGGAAAAATATTGCCAATTAGAAGTTACTAAGGTAATTTGGAATTTCAGTATTAAAATCTAATATATAAAATTTCAGCTATCATAATAAAAATATTATCTTGCAGTTGGCAATTCTTAATGTGCTCTTATAAATAAGATCATGTTAAATATTTAGGTAAATAGTTTTTGATCATTAATCTTTATTAAAACATCCATAAAATCGTTGGAGAAAACCAAATTTTAGATTTTTCATTTGAGTATTTAGAAAAGCACCAGGTGAATTGCTTTAACAAACATATAAACAAAACCATGATGACACTTCCAAGTGGACTCTGTGATGCCCAGTCATTTTCTTTCAAGTTCCAAAAGACAAAGAACATGATTAACAGGCTTAAAACTCTTGGGAGATTCTGGATGAATTTCAGTAACCTCATTTAAATATTCAGTCATACAAATATGTCATCAGAGTTCAACTGCTTTAAATACATAAGGAAAAATGAAAATGTTGGTCTAAACATTTAAATTACAAGTCTATCTTTATGTGACCTTTACTGCCTTGAATGCATAAAAACCTGAAAATCGAAAGATGAGCAAACAGTTAAGATTGCTTTTGTGAATTTTTGAGATTTAAAGAAAACTTGCAGAAACCAATGATCCTGGTTTTATGAATCATCAATAGATAAAATATGGTATTATAGGTAAACACAAAACAAAACTCCCCCAAAACCTGTTCGATGATGAAGTTTTAGAAGCCAGGGCGGAACTTTTCATGCCCCTCAAGTGTGCCCAGGAGTTGAGTTTTGAATAGCCCCGTGCGCTGGGAGTGGCACCTGAGCGCATCCCTGTTTAATAGAGAGCATTTCTCTCTCTGTCTCTCTCTCTGTCTCTCTCTCTCTCTCTTTTTATTGTTTGAAGTATTACAAATAGTAGTACATATGTCTCCTTTTTTTCCCCCCATTGACGCCCCCCCCCCCCCGGCCTCCCCTACCCCCCAGTACCTGCCTTCACCTGCCCCCCCCCGACCCCCCGGCAAGTGTTTTGTATCCATTGGTTATGCTTATATGCATGCGTACAAGTCCTTCGGTTGATCTCTTACAGCTCCCCCACCCCCCAACCTCCCCTGACTTCCCGCTGTAGTTTGACAGGCTGTTCAATGCTTCTTTCTAAGCTTCGGTGTGGCATTGTGGCCACGGTGACAAGGTACTTGGGAGGAGATTTGGAAAATTTCTGGGATCCCTCTGATGTGCTTTTCCAACCATAACTACAACTTAGAGAAAATGCTGGGGTGGAGGTAGAGGAGGGTAAAGGGATGATTAACGGTGATGACTAGAGTGGTCAACAACGCAATACGGTGTACAGAGGATGTGTTATAGAATTGTGTACCCAAAACCCACATAATTTTGTTAACTGTGTCACCCAAAAAATTTAACTAAAAAAATTGCTGGGTGAATGCAGTGCCGATGCCTGGACATCATCAGGCTTTTACAAGAACTTTCATCCCACGCTTTTCGATCATTTAAAAATACATTTTATCTTAATCAGAATCTTAAATTTTTATGTAAAATAATACTTCTCAGCAATTACCACAGACAGAGAAGAAGTAAGTGCTCTGGCTCTTTTCAAAATTAAGAAATAGATCAAATAAAAGCGTAGTAATGATGCAATTCAGAAAGTCTTGAAATATTTTGTATTAAGATATGTGATGTTAGCATCCTACATTTTAATAAAATTACAGAAATTAATAATCCTGGTTAAATTGATTTTTCTGATTCACCAATAGATAAAACATCAAAATGACAAATTAAGAATTTTTAAGTTAATAAAGAAACAATTTATGTATAAACTATTCACAATTGAAAGCACTCTTCTTTGTGTTTTTCTATAGAACAAATATTCAGATTTGTTTTCTTTCATTAAAACATAGAACTTGAAGGCCATTTATTTTTGCTATTATTAACAACAGGCTAATGTTATTCTTGTTGCTAGGAAATAATTATTCATTTCTCAATAAGATCATGTATCCTCTTCTTAATGGCAACTAACAGAAATATATATTTATATTTACATTTTATACATATACATTTTTCTTCAAAAACTTAAGCTAAGGGTTCTTAATAACTACTTATTATTAGTAAGTTTAATATTATTGCATAATCTTATATTTTAACTTGAGTGAAAGAAACAAAAGACTTTTTAAAAATTTGGCATGGTTTTGATCACGGTTATGTAATTATCTCCACAGAAGAAATTATTTTAAGGTACATTATAAAATTATTTTGAGAACTACTTAAATAAAAACATATTGGAATGCTTCATTTTTAATACTGTATTCTGCACAGAATTTTGTAACAATATCAAAGTCTAGCATACAAAAATGGAGAAAATAGATTTCTTATATAAATATATTTTTTAAAAAAATATGTTTTATTGATTTTTTTACAGAGAGGAAGGGAGAAGGATAGTTAGAAACATCGATCAACTGCCTCCTGTACGCCCCCTACTGGGGATGTGCCTGCAACGAAGGTACATGCCCTTGACCGGAATGGAACCTGGGGCCCTTCAGTCCGCAGGCTGACGCTCTATCCACTGAGCCAAACTTGTCAGGGCATAAATATACTTTTGTATTTAAGCTTAGAAATGCTCATGGTAAGAGCAATTTGATGTGTGATTAACTATTAAATGGAACCTTTCCGATTTGTTTTTCTTTTTTTGCCTTTTGCAGATATATATATATACACACATATATATATATGCATATATATGTGTGTGTGTGTGTGTGTATATATATATATATATATATATATATATATATATATATATATATATTTCCTTTTGAAAATCTTATTGCTTATCAGTGGAGAGGAAAATGTTTTCACTCAGCCCTTGAATATTGGCACTAATGTTGTTGCAACAATTAAGTGTACCAGCTAGTGCCAACTTAGTGTATTACATTCTTTCTTAAGTGATTTTCAAGATTTATTATTTTCTTTTTTGAAAAATAACTATAATTTGTCCTTCAAATGCATGAGGCAGCACTTCACTCCTTGATATTTTAATATGCAAAAGTCAACATTTTTGTTAGCTTTCATTGCATTACAAAAATGTCTAAAGAGGCACATTTGAGATTTCCTAATGGCATAATTTCTATTATTAACAGTCATGTATAATTAAAATTGAAAATTTCAGGATACATTTTGTCAACTTATCTATAAAAACATTGCTGGGTTAAAATATAATCCCATCATAGCATTTTAAAGGGGGGAATAAAAGGTGATGAAAGAAGACTTGACCTTGGGTGGTAAACACACAATACAATATACAGATGATGAATTATAAAAATGTACACTTGAAACCTATATAACCTTATTAACCAAGTTCATCTCAATAAAGTCAATAAAATGTTTTAAAGTGTCCAATTAATCCTTTGACACCCCCCACACTTAGTGGATTACTAGCAGTATAAATTCCAGCATGAGTCCTATGATTTCCTATATTGCTGAATATATATTTATCAACTTTTGTTATTTTGGGGGACTTATCCACAACATGAAAATTGGTTAATTAATCATTTCTCTTTCTTTCTGGGACACACGAGCCAATAATTGAACTTTCTTTTAAGATCAATAGACTCATAATTTTCAAAACAAATTAGGCTAAGTTTCTTGACTTGTGTTTGTCAGTGTCAGATGCCACATCATTATTTACTCTTCTCTAAATCATACCATTGGATAGCAGAACTTTCACCATTTTTGTCTGCTTCAGCACCAATACATGTTTGTCAGTACTGCCCGATACTGGCCAATTTTAACCACTTTGCTGTACATTTGAAACTAATACAGAATAACATTGAACATAAACTGTAATGAAAAAATAAAATAAGAAAAAAAAAACCACAATAGCAGTAATATCAGCTAATATTGTTTTTTAATACATGCCAGACAATATTCTAAATTACATTATTCTCTTAATTTTTTCAACAATTATATGTGGTTGAGGGTACATTGCTATCCCAAGGTGAACCAACCAGTAAACAGAGGAATGAGGCTTAACACCCAAGTAGTCTGTCCTCAGAGCCCATACTTCTCCCATAGCCACTCAGTGACTGAGCCTGAGAATGTGACTGCCTTTTCCGCATTATTAATTTAAAAACTTCATAAGCAGCAAATTGAACCTCAGCTGATGTTTAACCTTATTATCAAAAGACTTAACTAGACCATATTATGCTGACACCAGTCTCCTAAAATAAATAGTTCTGACCTTATAAGGTTTGAATGTTTCATTGTAATATGACATTTCAGATTCCTGAGAATAATTGCTGTGCTATTTTGTTTTAATTGCCATGCGTAACATACAATGGAATGGGGAATTCTTCTTTCATCAAACTTGAACTATCAGATGCTCCTTTCATAATGAATCTTGGAATTCTAAATATCTGGTTCTGTTTTGTTTATTAGGTCATTGATGGTCATCGCAATGTTGTATTAGCATAGCTTTGGTTGACTTCAGAGTGATCTCACCCCACACTTTATTATATTTTCATATTTTCAATGTTTGTATTCTGGGAAAACATAGTGGATACATGGAGAACTAGTTTTCATGATTTTTTTGGATAGTCCACATATGGCAGAGCACTGTAAAAATAGCATTAAATATACCCATGAGAAGTATACTTCACTCCCTAGACCAGTAGAGAAAATGGTCTCATCGTCTGTAAAAGCCCAAAGATCTTCATTTGCAGATCTTCAGAACTGTGTCCCTATTTGAGTGGAACACTGTACTATCTGTTATGGTTCCCTTACTACAATCTTCTGGAGGGTCCAGGAAACTTTGTATCTTATTTAGTGTACTCTTGGTCTTACTCGAGTGTCTTGCCTTGTGTTAGCTATAAATTGATCCTGACAGCCCTATATCATGCATGGCTAGTTCCTCCATAGTAGGAAAAATAAATTACATAGATTAATCAAAATTTAGTGGTTGGACTATAACTCCCAAGGTGATAACTCAAGGCTTTAGGAATTGTAATTGTAATGTAGTCTGAGATTCCTATGCTGAATTTGATTTCTATGTTGTGTGAGGATATGGATATAGCTAGCGTAAATGAGAAGGTTGTGAAATTGGAACAGGGCTCTCTCTTTTACTTAGAAAAATGAATGTTTGGTACAGCATCACACCATTTCCTATAAACATCAAAAGCTACTTGTAATTTGGATGATTACCAAAAATAGTAACTCTAATGCTTTTTATGAAAATGACTAGAGGCCCGGTGCATGAAATTCATACACAGGGGGAGTGTCCCTTAGCCCAGCCTACACCCTCTCCAATCTCGGAACCCTCGAGGGATGTCCAGCTGCCCGTTTAAGCCTGATCCCACCAGGATCAGCCTAAACGGGCAGTCAAACATCCCTCTCACAATCCAGGACTGCTGGCTTCCAACTGCTCACCTGACTGCTTTCCTGATTGCCCCTAACCACTTCTGCCTGCCAGCCTGGTCACCACCTAACCACTCCCCTGCCAGCCTGATTGATGCATATCTGCTCCCCTGCCAGCCTGTTTGCCCCTAACTGCCCTCCCCTGCAGGCCTGGTCACCCCTAACTGCCCTCCCCTACAGGCCTGGTCTCCCCCAACTGCTCTCTCCTGTAGGCCTGGGTCCCCCCCAACTGCCCTTCCCTAAAGGCCTGGTCACCCCCAATTTCCCTTCTCTGCCAGCCTGGTCACCCCCAACTGCCCTCCCTTGCAGGCCATCTGGTGGTGGCCATCTTGTATCCACATGGGGGCAGGATCTTTGGCCACATGGAGGCAGCCATCTTGTGTGTTGGAGTGATGGTCAATCTGTATATTACTCTTTTATTAGAGAGGATAGAGGTCTGGTGCATAGGTGGGAGCCAGCTGGTTTGCCCTGAAGGGTGTCCTGGATCAGGGTGGGGGTTCCCTTGGGGCGTGGGGCAGCCTGGGCAAGGAGCCTGTAGTGGTTTGCAGGCTGGCCACACCCCCTAGCGACCCAAGTGAAGGCCCTGGTATCTGGAATTTATTTATCTTCTACAATTGAAACTTTGTAGCCTGAAGCAGAGTCAAGCCTTCTGCTTGCTCCATGGCAGCAGCCATTTCTGTTGGGATTTATTTATCTTCTATAATTGAAACTTTGTAGCCTTAAGTGGACACCAAGGCAGGGCAGGGCTGCAGAAGCTTGGCTTCCTCCATTGCCGGGGGCAACCCTAGCTTCCTGCTCTCTCCAGTTCCGTGGCTGCCACCATTTTTGTTGGGATTTATTTATCTTCTATAATTGAAACTTTGTAGCCTGGAGTGGAGGCCTGGGCTGGCAAGGGCAGGCGGAAATCTTGGCTTCCTCCATTGCTGGGGAAACCCAAGCCTCCCTCCTGTTCACTCTGGCCACAGCCATCTTGGTTGGGTTTATTTGCATATTCACTCCTGATTGGTGGGCGTGGCTGGTGGGTGTGGCTGGTGGGCATGGCTTGTGGGTGTAGTGGAGGTACACTCAATTTGCATATTACTCTTTTATTAGATAGGATGTAAATGGTCCAGCCATGGGTAACTTACCAAAGGGTATGATGTTCCTTTTCCCAGAAGTTCTGTGCTGTCCAGAACATCATCTAAAGCTATCTAGTGCAAGACGAAACAGCAGTTTTCAACATGACTGCCTCCGTCAGGATCAACGTGGGAACTTATTTAGAAACACAGATTCACAAATGTATGCTGGATCACAACTTAGGGTTTAGGGCATGGGTGGGGAACCTCTTTTCTGCCAAGGTCCATTTGAATATTTATAACATCATGTGCAGGCCATACAAATTTATCACCTTAAAATTAGCCTGCTATATTTGGTCAAACATTTCATTAACTCACCCCTAATGCCTTGGCAGAGCCAGAACAAATGGTTTTGCAGGCCTTATACATCTGCAGACTGGGCATCCCCCACTCCACCAATCCCCTCCCTAGTTTAGGGCTTCAACATATGAAATCAAGGTTAGGGTCAGGGTGTGGGTCATTTAGTCCACAACACCTTTCTGATAACTTATTCACACTTCTGTCCCAATCACCTTTCTAAAACAGGGATGGATCTTGCCAAACATCTGTTGAATACTTTTGGTGTTTCTCTCTTGTCTTCTGGATAAATTCACACTCTTTGGTACAGCATGCATGCCCTGGTCCTGGTAGCCTCTTGAAGTAAATTAATTGAGACTGCCTGGGATGCTGTACTGAGAATTGTCAGGCTGTGAGGAAGCCCAAGAGGAAAGGTGCTTCAGTTCACTAAATGTTTATGTCCCTCTAAAATTCATATGTTCAAGTCCAACCTCCAATGTGATGGTATTTGGAAATGGGGCCTTTGGGAGACGCGTAGGCCACTATGGTGGAACATGAATGAGATTGGTGCTCTTATAAAAGAGACTAGAGGCCTGGTGCATGAAAACTCATGCACTGGAGGGGGTGTCCCTCATCCGGGCCTGCCCCCTCTCACAGTCCGGAAGCCCTCAGGGGTGGGAGGCAAATCAGTGATTAGGGGAAGGCAATGCCCCATCACACCTCTGCTGCTGCCACTGCTGGCAGCGCAAGTCTCTGGTGGCCCTGGTGGCTGGGGACTCTGGAGGCAGGCACCCGGTGCGGCCAGACCCACCTAGGGGTGGGCTCAGTTGTGCCATGGGCCTGCCATTCCAGTGGGCCTGAGGGGACTGGGTGCCACCTTCTTATGGCTGTGGGCACTGCCATCTTTGAGGACGTGGCAATCAATTAGCATTTCCCTCCTTATTGGTTGTGGGTGCCACCATCTTTGAGAGGGTGTGATGGTCAATTAACACATTCCCTCTTTATCATATAGGCTACCAGAGAGCTCCCTTGCCCCTTCCACCATATGGGGACAAATAGAGGAGATGACTGTGTATGAACCAGGGTTCTCAGCAACATAGAATCTGCACGTGCCTTCATCTTGGATTCCTGAGCCTCTAGAACTGTGAGAAATAAATGTTTGTTGTTTAAGCTACCCAGTTCATGGATTTTTGTTACAGCAACCTGAATGGACTAAGACAAATACTATGGTCACGTGAGAAAGTCTGCCATAGTGTCAGGAGGCAGGGGGAGCCATACTGCATGGAGTGAATTTGCTAACCCTCTCTGTCATCTACCTAATAGTCCAGCAGGCTCATTCTCACCGCTCCCCTTTTCTCTGGCCCTTGGAAGGACTTGAGCAATCTCCCTATGTGCTGCTATCTCTTGTTTTCCCAAATGCTATTTCCTTGTTGGGGAGTGGCCTTTTGTCCCCCTCCTTTGTTTTTCTTTGCCTGCCTATCCCCTTTTCACTTCCTAACTTCAACTCACGTTTCAACTTTTCCAAGTAGCTTTCTTGGTTTCTTTTTCTTCCCTGTGGCCTCTTTTTGTGTGTGCAGGAATTACTCTCTCAGCAAGTATTAGCATATATTACAACTGTTAGCTCATTGTTCTCCATCTCCAAAAAATGGCTTGACCTTGTTTTAATCAAGCAAAATGTTTTAGACTTAACAGAAGCCCTATGTATTTGATAAGGGAATAGCTGCCATTGTTTCTCACATATATGTGGTTACCTGGTAACATTCACACATTATTTTGTGTAACAAGAAATGAAACGATCAGATGCCGTTCAACAGAACCTTTATACTTCTGCCAATCATTATATAATTTAAAATATCCTGGATATATTAGTGGTTAAAGTGGATAAGACTGTTCACTTGATGTTAACTTCTGTGTACCCAAGATTACAGAAGAAGCTAATCCTAACTAGAGTACAAATTCCACAAAATATTTGAGTTTTATAGGAAACCTCTTCTATTCCATAGCCAATATCAATGGCTTGGATGCTATGGAGATAATTTGAACAGTTTTTACCGTAATTTTTTTAAAAAAAATCAATAGTTATTTATAGACCTGAGTTGAATCTAGACAGAAAAGCACATTCAACATGCTTCTGCATTTATGTCCCTATTTTATGCAAGAATTGCAAATCGGCACAAGCCATGACTGATATTAATAATTGCCTTCAGATAGAGATTCACACACAGTAAGATTTCTGGCTGTTGCTGTTGAAACTTGTAATGGCAAATTGAAACTGCTCTAAAGCTATGAGCAAAGTCAAGATGAGTATTCCACTCTGATTGGTGAGTGGGATTGACCCTTAGTGAAAAAGTTAACTTTTTAATGTATTTAATTGGAATGTATACGCCAAAGCACTAAATATAGGTAAGCATGGTGCCATGCTATCTGTCATCTGTTTTTGCTGTTGAAAGCATGCCTCTTAGGGACTGAAAGTATGTGTAGATTAGATCATAGCATTTTCTCACTGAAAGGTTGTAAGTATAACCCAGCAGTTTATTCAGAGGTTACTTTCTACCAGGGAGCATTTGCATCTTTCATGAGTAAGATGCCTTAGTCAGAGTTCAACAGACCTGTTCTATTCTCTAGTTTCATTGTCTTTGCTGAGGAGCGGGGGAAAAATATTTATGAACATCTGTTCACTTCTTTTCCCCCTTAGAGGCTGGTGCTCCTGGGCCTCCAAGTATTGATGATTTTGCACTAGCTACACTACGTTCCTGTTACATGTTTGAAAAAGCGTGTAATACTTTAGTGTGTATTTTACTCCTTAGCTCATCCTTCTCAATGTTTCTGGCCTAAGAGAGAAATGCAACTGGGAAATTACATTTCTTTATCCATATGCTGAAAGCAGAGAAGGACTAGTGCTCTTTCGAACTGCAGAAACTTTTAAGATGTGTTACATTTTAGAGGCACAGAAAATAATGAAAAGCTGATACTCCTGATTAATATAATCACATATTAATAACAGCTAATTAACTTCCATTTGAGGCAGTGCAACTGAATTATATGATCTTTGGGTATATTTTGCTGTAACAAAAAAAAATCGTGCATGATAACATATTTTTGCTTTAACTTTTATTAGTAATTAAAGCATATGCTGCTTTTATAGAGACTGTATCAATAGGATTTTCCTGACTACATCACTAGGATTTTTTTTTTAGATAAGAGAATGTGTTCTTTGTCATAAAACCATATATAACACATAATATTTTCAGTCATCTGCTGAAATAATTCACAAAAGAATATATGTTTTACAGTATGAAAATATTTTATCGCTTTTTAAAATCCTAATAATTTTAGAGAGACTTCCTAGAATTGAACATTATTAGCCTATTAACTATGTCAATGTAACACAGAGGAGGAGAACCTGTATGGCTGTGTGAATGTGAGGGGGGGGAGCAAACAAACAAATATATGATCATAAAACAAATGCTTAGCCTCCAACATCAGAAATTTAAAGAGAGATGAATTCAATTCTCAGAAAAGTTAAGAAAGATAGCAGCATCCTCAAGAAAAGAGAGAAGTCCCCCAATATCTACCCTTTTTTTTTTTAAAGTCAAGACAAATAACACCCTCCTTATCAGCCTGGTTGATAACAACGTTCTAAGCATTTTCATTAAAGGCAAATGGGACACGGAGCAGTAATTATGGGCTATTAGCCAAGCGCCTTGTGTCACTGTATTACTGTATGTCCGAACTTTAGAAGCCAGGGCAGGAGTGTCAGTGCCTCTCGAGTCTGCCCAGGAGCTGAGTTTTGAATAAGGACCATTCACTGGGAGTGGCACCTGTGCACATTATGGTTTGGGGAGAGCATGTCTTAGCCCATGTCACATTGTGGTCATGGGTGACAAGGACCTGGGGAGGAGATCCAGAAGATCTCTGGGGTCCCTCTGATGTGTGTTCCAACCATAACTACATTGTAAGAGATGATGCAGGGTGGACACAGAGCATGTCATTACAACTTGAGAGTCAGTTCTGATTTGCATCTAACTTTCTGCAGAACCAGTGCATGAACCATCATCAGCTGTTATAAGAGCTTCCATCCCAGTCACCCTCATATGGTGTGCCAATTGTTGAAATGCATGTTAAGGAGATTTTTTTCAAATGATTTAAAAATGGATTTTGTCTCAATCAGCATCTTGCATTTTTATATAAATTAATGCTTCCCAGAGATGAGCACTCGCATAAAAGTAACTCACTCAATGTTGTTGGCTTCTTCTGGGATGCGAGGCACACATTGTTCCTGTAGGTCATCAGTTTTCAACCTTTTCATCTCACGGTGCACATAAACTAATTACTCAAATTCTGTGGCACACCGAAAACATATATATTTTTCCAAACTGACCAAAAATAGGTATAATTTTGATTCATTTAAACTGGATGGCTATTGTTTGCTGTTGTCATTTTTTTTTTTTAATTCGACAATCTAGGGGGAAGGAGGTCAGTGTCTCTGACGAAATAGTCAGTATAGTGTGTTTTAAACTTTCTTGTGGCAGAATGGTTGAAAATCACTGCTTTCAGTTATTTCTTTCTCCAAATGCCACTAACTTTTCAATTTGCCTCTGATCTCCCACACTGAGCACGGTGCTCTGTGTTTTTAAAGTGTGTCATGCTGGTCGCCACTGCTTTCATCCCTTTACATGACTGTGTATGGGGCAACACTTGATTGAAGGTTTTAAAACTGGGAGGGGAGTGCATTGGTTATCAGCAAAGAGCCAATGAAACTCTATTTCTCTTATTTTCTCTCTCTCTCTCTCTCTCTCTCTCTCTCTCTATCTATCTCTCTCTATCTGTCTCTCTGTCTGCTCAATTCAGAAGCAGCCATTTCTGCTGAAGACAGAAAATGGTGTGCCACAAGAATTTTTAAACAGGCAATACTTGACTATTTAGTCAGGGACACTGACCACTTGCCCTTTAGATGATTAAATAAAAAATGACAATGTCCAACCCAACAATTGATGTCCAATGTAAATGAATCAAAATTTTACTTATACTCAATCAGCAGATGAATGGATTAAAAAACTGTGGAACATCTATGCAATGGAATACTACGCTGCTGTAAAAAAGAAGGAACTCTTACCATTTGCAACAGCATGGGTGGACCTGGAGAGCATTATGCTAAGTGAAATAAGCCAGTTGGAGAAAGATAAATATTACATGATCTCACTCCTTTGTGGAATATAATTAACAAAAATAGATCCAGAGACACAGAAGCATCCAACTGACTGTCAAATCTCAGATGGAAGGCAAAGGAAGGGTGGGGGTAAAAGATCGACCAAAGGACTTGTATGCATGCATATAAGCAAAACCAATGGACACAGACAGTAGGGGGATGAGGGCATGTGCTGGGGGGTGGAAGTGACTCAGGAAAGGTCAATGGGTGAAAAAGGAAACATATGTAATACTTTAAACAATAAAGAATTTAAATTAAAAAAATACAGAAAATGTAACCATGACAATCGAGGTTAACTAGGTTATTTCTGGATTGAAACATGACCAGTTTAAGGCTCTCCTTGGTCAATCCAAGATTTCCCTATAACCTGTGCTTCCCTTACTGAATTTTCAGTGAGAATCCATACTCTTGAAGTCCCATGTAAGAGCATTTCTTTCTTAAAAAAAAAAAACAACAATGAAAAATAGCATTTATGAAACTTAAGTTGAACAACAACTAATTTTTTAAATTTAAAAATTAAAACAAAATTTTTAAGCATAATGACATTACCCCTCCTCTCCAATGACATTGATCCAATTAGTGGAGGGCCACATGGCAACTTTGCATATCCAGGAATAAGGAAGCATAAAAATTGATCATTAGCTGAAACTGGTTTGGCTCAGTGGATAGAGCATCAGCCTGCGGGTTGGAGGCTCCCTGGTTCAATTCCGGTCAAGGGCATGTACCTTGGTTGCGGGCACATCCCCAGTAGGGGGTGTACAGGAGGCAGCTGATCGATGTTTCTAGCTCTCTATCCCTCTTCCTTCCTCTCTGTAAAAAAATCAATAAAATATATTTTTAAAAAAAGAAAAAAAATTGATCAGTTAATATTGCAAAAATAGTTTCTTCTATATATCTTAAGAAGAAAGTAATAATTATACCTTTATTCCTCATCCCAGATTATTTTACTTTTATGGTAAAAGAATTCCATTACGATGTTTTCACATATATAATAAATATTTCTATGTAATTCTATGACCATATATGAGAATAACAGCTTCCCTTTTGTTTTGTAATGCTTTTTTTTTAAATGTTAAAAAAAGAATAGATTCATCAGCTACATAAAAACTATAAGATGATTTGAAATGCAATCAATTCTAACTCCTAGAAAAAAGAACACCATTTTTGATCCATATTCTGACCGATAGTAAATTTTACCGTATAGGAAAACTCAAGCTTGCCAAGATGGCTTGTGTAAATATATTTCCACAGGAAATCCCAGAAAGAGCCCTTAGGGATATACAGAGTCTATTCCATTAAAAATTAGGAAGCTAGATTCAAATATAAAAAGACAAATAGAATCATAATCATATACTTGGTGATTATTGTAATTAAATTCACTCTGTGTTTTACATGTGAATTACTTGACATTGAGATGACACTGAAGAAAGTTCTGCTGCTCTGAAAGTTTGGGAGCAAATTAATTTTTCAAAACACTACTGGCAATTTAATATACATATTAATTGATATTTAACTTTATGCAGTGAAATTGTTTCCTGAAAAATTAATTACCTTATCCTCCATTTGGGTTAATTATGAAGCAATACAACTTCAAATTAAAAGTGTAAATGGTTTTGATTTAATTACGTTGTGATCATTAATAATATAGGTGTATTTCTTCCACTTAAGGTACCTCTGATCACAGAATATTTTCCCCAAAGATTCTTGGAATATATTTATATTGTATTTTGCAGAGGAATGCTTGGGTATGTAAGTGGAAGATAAAGTATATTAATAAGAAAAGTTACCAGTGGGATTCCTATGCAGAGTTAGTATTTGTTTAATACGAGAACAAGATTTAGTAGTAGGAAGATTATCAAATTATCCTGTGCATGTCAAGTCAGTTATTGACAGAAATGTTGAAAAAAATGAGTCTTTAAAGTGCATAACATATAATAAGTGGGATGTGTAAGGACACTATTTTCCTGTCTATAAGACAGGTGTTTTTAATACTCGAAATGCTTTCATTTCTCTTCTGATTATTTCCTTTCCTGGCCAAATTTAGTTTTTATATTTCAGTGTTTTGAGTCAATGCCACAGTATTGCTTCTTTTTTAAAAATTCCTTTATTGATTAAGATATTACATATGTGTCCTTACCCCCCATTGCCCTCCACCCCCCCCCCCCCACTCATGCCCTCACCCCCTGTTGTCTGTGTCCATTGGTTAGGCTTATATGCATGCATACAAGTCCTTTGGTTGATCTCTCCCCCTTATCCCCACCCTCCCCTACCTTCCCTCTGAGGTTTGATGGTCTGATGGATGCTTTAAAAATATTTTTTTTATTGATTTCAGAGAAGGGAGAGGGAGAGAGAGATGGAATCATCAATGATGAGAGAGAATCATTGACTGGCTGCCCCTGCCTGCCCCACAGTGAAGATCATGCCTGCAACCTGGGCATGTGCCCTGATCAGGAATCGAACCCTGACCTCCTTGTTCATAGGTTTATGCACAACCACTGAGCCATGCTGGCCGGGCAGTATTGCTTCTTGTTAAAATTACATTTCATTTTGCCCTAGGCTGTTTGGCTCAGTGGATAGAGCATTAGCCTTTGGACTGAAGGGTCCTGGGTTCTATTCCAGTTCAAGGCATGTACCTTGGTTGCAGGCTCAATTCCTGGCCCTGGTCAGGGCATGAGCAGGAGGCAGCCATCAATGTTTCTCTCTGTCTCTCCCTGTCACTTCCACTCCTTCTTAAAATCAATGGGAAAATATCCTCAGGTTTAACAGCAATGACCGAAAAAGCACATTTCAGTTTTCCTATGAAAGAATGTTTCTTGCTATTTAGCTAGCAGTCTTTATGTACTTAGCGGGATAACCTAACATGTCCTAGAAACACTGTGTATATTCTGTGCAGAACAGGGGACTTAAATTTGACCCACAGACATCAGACGTGAAATATGTAATTTAAAAATCTTTGAAACTCATTTAAGGAAAAACATTCCATGGGGAATCATCAATTACAGTTTATAAGTTGACCCTTTATATTTTCCTATTTTGATGTTTTCCCTGTATTCCCTAAAACCTTTTACTCTTCCTCTTATACGGAAAAGTGATGAAATGATTTCCATCCAGCCCTGGCCGGTTGGCTCCGTGGTTAGAGCATCATCCTGTCCTCATGCACAGGGTTATGGCTTCCATCAGGGCACATAGAAGAATCAGCCAATGAATGCATAGATAAATGGGACAACAAATCGATGTTTCACACTCTCTCTCAAATCAATAAATAAAAATGTTAAAAAATAAATTTTAATCCATGATGCCACATACAACAATATTGTGTTAATTTATCAAAAAACTGAAATAGGCTCCTAAACTTCTATTATTAAGCTCTTGGGTCATGAAATCTTGCCTTGGGCTTCTGGAGCTCAGTCTTACATGGAGAAGCATCAGGTCGAACAGAGGATCTCGCATTTACAGCACTCTCTCCATAAAGATTGTAACCTCGCCGTCTCAAAGAAAAAGTTATGCAAAGATTGAAAAAGCATTGGATGATATAACACTTAGCCTAAATGTGTAATTGGCAAATATATAAAATTAATCAGTAAAATTCTATTCCAAATTTCTACATATTCAGCAGGAAAATATGATTTTCCTAAGACTGAATATTTCATTAGGAACAAATCACTTCAGATTTATTTGATGACTGTTAAGAATTTGAATGTAATAACCAAAATCTCAAAGTAATTTACCACAGTCAATGTTGACAGTACTACACATATTGCTAGATGCCCTCCCACTTAAAAACTGTATTTCTAGAGATATTTTTGTGTATATGACAGTAAAATATCTTTTCTACAGTTGACCACAAGAACAGAAAAAATACTTATACTTCTCAACTTACTATATCAATAATACTGGTCATTTTAGACTTTATTATGATTTGGGGCGTCCACCAAAAACCAAAGCATCGGAGAGTTTTTCATTTATTTTCTTCTACATTTATTTCCTTGGAAAACTATGGCATTCGTCTTTTGACTTAAAACTTTATTATTCCATAAAATCTTAGCACTAAAATAATTCTAAATGCGCAGTGAATACGGTTTGGTTTTCACTGGGGTTTCATGGGGGTGTTCTTCCGCTACCTTTCCTTTTAGTTATAGCCCATGTTGTTTTCTGAGGAACTGAAAAAGGACTGTGATGCCCTGTACTTGAGTCCAGGCTTGAATCCCTCCTGGATGCACAATGCAACAATTCATTTCTGGCCATGAATTGAATAGAATACATTACACACTCATCCTGCATTCCAAACAGCTTTCTGTTGTCTTTGAATTCTAATTCAAGGCATTGAGGTGAGTCTCTAAAGCACTGGATATGTTAGACTATGGTTTTCTCATACATGTTTAGCTTATTTTGCTGTGTCCTATGGCAGAAAATAGCCTGAGATAAGGGGACTTCATGTGTGTTATTTGGGTGGAGGAAAAGGAACAAGGCTCTCTTTTCTCCCTTCCTCAGAAAGTCCTGACAACATGCTTTCTCACACATGTACCAGGACAGGAGAGCACGCCAATACTGCAGCCAGCTTTTGTGAAACTTCATGATTCCTGGTGCTTTGTACTCTCCATTCCAAGGTAAAATACAGAGAATAGCCTCCTTGGTGTAGTTTTCCTCAACGTTAGTGTTCTTGATTGGCAAAGATAAGAATCCAGTTCCAAATCTTTCAGGAGTATTTATCTCCTTTATTCATATTTGACCATTGGGTATTTATTTGTTCAGATAAGCAGAGCTGGAAACCAAAGAAAGGTGAGTGATCACCAGTTTAATAAAGGACCCTGACATTCTGAAAGGAAAAATGGTGATTTTATTGGAATCCATACATAGAAAATGCACAAATGGATCATGGATGTGATGCAAGTATCCAGAATATCAAAACGTGTGTGTAAAGTTAATAAAAAATAATAATGCTGTTGAAAACAATCCTCAAAGCAGAATGTTGAAAATATTAATATACCCTGCCCAAAGTAACTTTAGTTCAGTGATTCAAAATGTCCTGGAAGGGCACTAGATAAATAAACAAGATCTATCAAACTTATAATATTACATTCTTGAAAAGACATTGCGAACCTGAATATGATCAAATGTCCAACTCGCAGGACACACAGTGGTCAGAAAACGAAGTTAAATGGTACCAGGGGTTGTGTCCACCTAGTACAGACTAAGGGACACTCAAAAGAGCAAAACATTAGCCTGTTATCTTATCCCCCCAAAATGCCATATAAAAATAAATAGAGGAGAACAGAGCTATACATTAAAGGAGAATTAAGAAACGTGAAAAATCATCTCTAAATGTGGGCTTTACTTGCATTTGACTTAAAGCAAATATTCTAGAAATCATAAGAAATATTAGGGAAATGCAGTTTCAGACACGTGACTTGCTTATAAATGTAATTTTTGTTATTTTATAGACAGTAATTGAATTGCAGTTATGTTTTGTCAAATTGCCACTATTTCACACTGAAATAGTTAAAGGCTAAATGCTATAGTCTCTGAAAATTACTTCCAAATAATTCAAGAGGGTTGGAGGTATGAATGAATCCATATTGGGCCATAAATTGGTAATTAAAGATGGAGGTCCATTATACTATTCTCTATATTTATGTAGATGATTGAGTTTTCCATAATAAAAAGTAAAAATAGATTCTTGAAGCTAATTGTTATCATAGTAGCACTGCTTTGCAAATATTACTCCACTCGGGTACATCTTTGTGATGCTGGGTACTGATGCGGTGTAAGTCTGCATTAAAAGAGTATTGGTTGAAAGAATCTGAGATAGCAAAGAATTTGTGGTACCTGGGTAGTAAACTATAATTCCAAACGTTTGAGTTTATAAAGAGGCAGAAGAATACACAGGTAAAATAGATATGACATATACTTGAGGCTTTATTGTGACAAGTGAAATGTAGATGAGCTTAGGGGCAAGAAAAACTAGGGTCTGATGTCCTCATTTGCTTCTTGTCCAGTTAGGAAGCCATTGAATATTCTGAGCCTCAGCTTCCTCTTCTATAAAACTGGTCATAAGTGTACTTACCTCAAAGAGGTATTGTGGACATTTAATAATTTATCAAAGCTCCTAAAACACTTGCTATTTTTCTAAATATGTTATTAATATATATTAACTCATTTAATCCTCACAACTCTGTGAGAGGATTATTCATACTAATAGGTTTTACAGATCAGGGATTAAAAAGAACCATTTAAGGGCAAGCAGCTAGTAGGTGGATGAGTTGGGATTCAAACATGCCATTTCTCTGCTCTGAAGCCAGATAGGCAATATATACCAAAATGACACATAGTAGGTGCTTAATAAATGTTTTCAGGATAAGTAGCAGGTGTTGCTTTTAGTGGGAGAACATACAAAGAAGTTAATTTTTATATTCATTTGGGTCAACCCCCTTCCAAAATTATATCTTGTGTTTGAAAACTAAGATTAAAAATGTTTTCTAATTTAATTTCTCTTTGGCAAACTGTTAAATTGGGCACTTACAATTTCACAATCACTGTACTTTACACTGCATATATCAGCTTAGTTTATGCTCACAACAGCCACAGCAGCCAACTAAGGGAGGAAATATTATCCCTATGGAACAGATGAGAAAAGGGAAGCTAAAATATGGTGAATAACTCATCAGATAACATACAGCTTGTAAATGATGAAACCTCTTTGTAGATGAAATGTGGTACAGGTGACTACAAAGCCCATTTGGCTAATGTTATTATCCATGTATCTCAAGAAGATAGAGAAAACTAACAATTAATTTGTATCTGTTATACTAACAGTTTTGACAATGATATTATGCTATCCTTTCATTACAATCTTCTGAGAAAGGTGCCGCTATCTTAACTTTCTATATAAGAAAACTGATGCTCAGTGAAATTAAGTAACTTCCTCAAAATCACACAACCAGTGAATTATGAAGCAGGCATTTAAGACCAGCTTAGCCTATCTCAAAGTCCATGCACCTGGCACTATATCAACTTTGGCCATTTGTTTTTTTGTTTTGTTTTTTTTGTTTTTTGTTTTTTTCCAATCACTTCAGACAAAAACAACCAACACAGGTGTCCAGCAAGAAATGGGCCATTTCACTCTTGTTCGTATTTTCATATAATGGTATTCTCTTTTGAAATGCTTCTCTTGAATAGAGAATACACTTGATCTGGCTGTTAAACTTTCAAGTGTGAAGGGTTTATGATTAAATGTGTAGTGGGTTTGTACACTAGGCTGAGGAGCAGCTTCTTCATTGTGATGCTTGTTTCTCCATGTATAGGTACACAAACGTATGCTGTTCATAGAATCATATATATTGGCCACAGTAAATTGGAAATCTTCAAACTTTTGAAACACAAGAACAAAAATCTTGAGTTGGGATAGAAGAAACGGGAATTATTACAATTTAGTGTTTAATGCATTGCTTGAATAGTTCAGGCAATTTAATACTAAAGATCATTCTTATACATTCCTCCTCCTTGCTTTTACACATAGGAAGCCTGGACAATTAACTTGGTTTATTTCAGTAGTCATCTAACTCCTACCAGGAGCTTCCTTCCACAGTAAGTCACAGGAATTGACTGAAAAGAAATCTAATTTGTGCTCCCTTCATTTTGGTAGCATCTTAATGCAGGTGGAAAGATAAAAAGAAAGTTATAAAATATGATCTGATGATAAGAAGTACGGAAAGGACCAGTTAAATTGTGGCCGATTTAGTCAGGCAAGATTACGTAGAAGAAATGGGATTTGAAGTGAGTAGCCAAGGGGTTAATTTCAGTAAAGGACATATGGTAAGATGAGATTAGAAAGGTTTTCAGTGCAAGGCTAAGGCAATGTGCTTTATTCCAAAGCAAATAAGAATCGATAATAGACTTCTGAGCAAGGGAAACAATTTCATACCAGCCATATTTAAGTTAAGATTTAGTATGGCAGTCTTATTTTTAGTGAATTGTGTCAGGAGAATTTATGAGCAAGGAGAGTGTTCTCATAGCCATCCAGGTGTCAAGCAATGAGGTATGCTGTAGAGAGAGAAGAAAAATCAACTAAGGATGAGAATAAATAGAGAATGCACAAATGAATGGATAGATAGACAGACAGATAGATAGATGACAGATAAAAAGATAGATAGATATTGTTATGTGCTAATTAAAATAAAATTAAGACACTATTTTAAAAAACCCAGGCCTTCATAAATGCTATAGGAGATCATTTCTGGTTTTCTTTCCATACTCTGGGACTCCGAGGCTCTCTGATCAATAAGTAGTTTCCTTCTTACTCTTTCCTTCCTTTAGGTTATTTTCTGCATTGGATCTAGTCTGACTCACTTTTTGCAGTCTAGGGGAAAGGGCATGACCAGGCCAGGAAATGTCCTTTTCCTACAGTGCCAACCATGGTCCACAGACAAGCATGCCATCCTATGGCCGTGCCTCGCTGCCAGGGAGCCCAAGCAAGCACTGGCGCCTTTGCATTTATGTGACCTCCTTCCTTTCACTTATCTAAATATTGATATCTCCATTGGTAAATAAGTGTCTGCGTTTTTATAAGGAATATGCCAACTTTTTTTTTGGCTAAGATCATGTGTAAAAATAATTACTAACATTGCCAAATTTTTATGAATATATTATTACCAGTGGTTAACACATAGTGTTAGTGTAAACTAGGAAATTACAAAACTTCCTTTTGATCACTTTTTTTCTTCATTTAAAGAATTTTTTATCACCTACCCAAAGCTATCCCTACCTATTCATATCCTAATAATCATTTTAGAAAAAGTAAATTATGACAGTCTTTAGTGCAAAATGTTAGTTGATTTAAAAGACATGATTTTGAATTGTAGGGACTAGTATTAATAGCAATAGTGCCTTTGGTTCAAGTACACTTAGCAAACATTTTCTAAAATTCAGTCTGTGCGCAAGGTTTGATTCATTCACTCCCATCAGTGAAGTTTTCTCAAGGGAGATCATAAGATAGCAGTTAACATTAAAGCAATGCTAAACAGCCATAGCCAAAGGACATTAAAAAGGCATATCTATTTGACATTCCAAAAGGGATTATGTAAGCATCTTGCATTCCTTTCCCATCTTTGGAGATCATTTAATTTTTAATGGCTACAAACTTTTGGGATCCTGTTATTTTTAATTATAGATGCAGATAATTGACTATAAATACTTTAACAATGAAATTTAACAACTCCCAATATTTATATATTGGAATTAAGTGTGTATGCGTTTTGGCATATGTGTGTCTGTGTGTGTGTGTTGTGTGTCTGCGTTTGTGTGGTATGTTATGGTCATACACATTTATGTTATTATGATAAAAATATGCCCTCATAGAAATTTTTGTTTATTTTTAAGTCACCTGGGACAACTCACTTATGTTCAAGTTAGTGCTTTTTTAGTATATTTATCATTCTATTTGTCCACTGTTTTGTATTTATGTCTTATCTCTATAAGAAAAGTAGACTTTTTGATGGCAGGTACTGGGTAATTAATTCTTGGTTTCTCTTTGTCTTAAGGAAATAGTAGGTGCTCCATAAAGCCTCACTTTATTAAAGAAAAGTATTTAAATACTTCAAATGCATGTTCTAGCTTGATTGGTTGTTAGGTGCAGGTAGCAAAACCCAATTATGTGGTAACAAAAGCTGATATACAAAATTAGATATCTCTTCTGATAGAAGTTTAGAGTAAATACATGAAAGGCAAGCAGACATAACTTACATAAAATAGCTTTTAGGAATTAAAGTAAAATTTTAAGGAAATAGAGATGAGTTGAGGTGGTATATGCTAAGCTGACAGAAATCACTAAGTGTAGCAGAGGAAATTATATATGTAGTATACATAGGTATGATTTTTCTCTGATTTTGAAGGGTGAGAATTAGTTTATGATGTGCTTGCTATGTCTAGAAAAATGTGTCACTTAACCAATAGAGAGGACTTCCATCTTACAAGCATGAGGAGCAAGGCATAAGTCTTAGGGTAAACCTTGGTTCAGATTTGGGCTTTACCATGGTGCTGCTTGTATACTTTAGGCAAGCTTTTCTTTTTCCATGTTGCCAAGTTTTTCTTTTCCTGTATTTTAAAAGCAAATGATAATTTTGGTAGGTTTAAATGAGATGACATGCAAAGCACCTTCCAATGTGTCTGGGCCATTAGTTCTCAGTGTTAAGTGTGGGGAAATGTTATTATGATCACGTGAATAGAAAAGAATGATGCTGTAGTTACGGAAAATGATAGAGCACTACTTAGAACTGCCGTTAAAGTAAATGTGTACCAGCGTACAAGCAACATGAAGTAGCTGTTCGGTGCTGGGTGAAGAGATCCCCTCATTATTCATTCAGCAGTTGCTTACTTAGCACCTGCTTTGTACCAGGTCCTGTTACAAAGAAAGGGAGGGTCCCATTCTTTCAGGAGATTTGGAGGCTGGGTGGGCTGGGGGCTCTCTGTGAATTAGACATAGCACTGTCCTCAGTAGATTGTCTGGGAGAACACTCTTGCATAGGTTTCTGTGTCAGAGTATGTGAGGAAATTATTTCTGGTGAGGGAATGACACCCATGAAAAGGGTTTTAACAACAACACAAATCAATGTTTCCTTGAGGGCAAACACCTTGCTAGTATTGTCCAGATGCCATACTGTGTTTGAAATGCATCACTGACAGAGAAGTGACAACTACAAGTAATTTTTTTTTATATATTTAATTGATTTTTTACAGAGAGGAAGGGAGAGAGATAGTTAGAAACATCGATCAGCTGCCTCCTGCCTCCTGCATGCCCCCTACTGGGGATGTGACCGCAACCCAGGTACATGCCCTTGACCGGAATCGAACCTGGGACCTTTCAGTCTGCAGGCTGATGCTCTATCCACTGAGCCAAACCGGTTTTGGCCAACTACAAGTAATTTTAGGTAAAACTAATGTTAAGTTCAGCGGTGCACATCACCCAAATTTTAGAGCAAATTATTTTTCAGTCCTTAAAACACTGCATGTGGCAGGTCAGGGGCAATCCTTGGCCTGTCTACACTTTTTTTTATTTTTTTATTTTTAGCTCTCAGAGATTCACACTAACAGAAGCGTGGCAAATGTTCTCTAATTCGTGAGCTTTAAAGCAGAACCAGCATTTGTCTCAAGATTAACACTGGTATGCAATGGTGTAAGTTTTTCATATTGCCTTGTCATTTTTGCATGATGTGTCTATTCAATACCCTTCATTGCGGGCTGTAAGTAGCCTACTCCAATTTGGGAGTAATGCTACTATCAGTGAAAATATGTTCACACCTCAGGTGTTGTCAGAAACTTCACAGGCAGAGGTAGACATCTTGCATGGGTTATAAGTTTAAATGTCTATAAATATATTTATAAGATACAAGGTAGCTTATGAAACACATACAATAGTGTAAGTTAAAAATAAACCAGGGATGGCAACAACAATTAAAGGGCAATGACATGTTTTTCAGAGGGAATATTAGTATGTAAATTTTGTACATCTAGATTTTTATTTTATTTTTTTATGAAGCAGAGGCACAAATTAGTGTCTAAACTTCCTGGTCAAAACACAGGGAAATAGCAGAGTTACAAAATTATATTGTCGATAAGGTAAAAATACACCATTTCCTCTGGGAAAGCACAGTATTTTCTGACCTCAGAACTGGGGGAAATAGCTATTGTGGATTGTTCTGGAGACATTCACGGGCTCATTCCATCTGAGACAACAAAGGTACTACATATATTTCTTAAAACACCTCTCAAAACAAGCTGGAAGTCCCATCTTAAAATATAATCCAGTGAAAACAATGCTGTATGGTCAAAGTGGGGTGCAAGGCGGGTAGTTTTCCTCACAGAGGGAAAGGTGTAGACTCGCTAGCATGGGACCCTACCTGTCTTACAGCTTCTTGTCTATGAATTTCATCTTCTGCATCCAGACCCGCATTTTCTTTCAGTATTATCTGGTTGACCATTTCTGTCCGCTTCCCCTTGGGATGCGCCGGGATCCTTTGGTGGTGTCTCTTTTTGGACATTGTCATGACTAGATCCTGGAGACATAACAAGGAGGCAGCCTGAAGTCCTTTCTCCACTTCAGATGGCTGGGGATTTCAGATGCCCAGTCACTGGGCCACCTAGAGAGCTGAAGTGATGCCATTCAATTCCCTTCCCACTTATATTTTCACCCCAACTGACTTTGCCAAACGTAATTTTGTCTCCAAGTATTTACGTGCAGTATCACAGACTGCAGGCTGTGGATAACAGGACCTGGGCCTCCGAGGGTGGCTGGGAGAATCACCATCAAACCATGTGTTCAAAGTACTCTGTACAGAGCCCCTCACAGTGGTTCCCGCATTGGCACGGACTTTGAAACACACAGGGAGCTTTGGAAAAAGACTTGGGTGGTGTTTCACGGACTGAGATCGTGTTTTAATTGGTTTGGGGTATGGCCTGGGCTTGGGAAGTTTTTAAAGAACCTTAAGGAATCATAAAGTGTACAGGAATATGGGGATCACTGACCAAGCATGTAGTAAATGCTCCTCAGGTTAGCTATTCCTGTTCTCAGATATACTTTGATTAAAGCTATGGCACCACAGGCATAGCGTGATCATTTAACTATCCCACATGTATATTCAATGTTACAACACATGCCATAAAAAAGGCATTTTTGTGTTTCTGTTAAGGGAAATTACAGTATACACGTTTTAAAAGTACATAAGAATGTACAATGTACCTTCCACTACTAATCATATCTTTTTCTGTATTGAAATAAAAAAAATCAAATCATGAGTCCAACAATTATGGGCAGCTCAAGAGCTGACTTTGCACAATGTCAACAAGTAAAATGATGTGCTGAAGCATTCAGTAATGATTTGCAAGTCAGCAAACAGCGATTGCAGCTGCTTTATTGGGTGCAGGAAAATTGTACCACGTCTGCACCCTCAGGTGCTACACGTGTTTAATTCATTTCCCGTTGTAAATGTGAAAATGATCATCAGACTTAAAAAAGCAAAGTCTCTTATGTCAAGTACATAAGTTGATGTAAATTTACTGATGAAAAACATAGATGCACCGAGTTAGCCTAAATCATCAACACGGCTGGCTGCAGCAAGAATAAAATCAAAGAGCTTCCAAATTCAAAGGCAAACTAAGCGGCCTCCTTACCAGTCCTCTCATCTTGCAGAGGAGAAAACTTTTTATCGAAGTATCAGCAACTTTTCCAAGGTCACGAGAGGATCTAGGAGGAGAATATAGAGTTGATTCTTGCCATTTGCAAAACCATTGAGCCTTTTGGTCATGTGATGCTGACTTCTGGAAAACAGTGTGCTTTGGATGCCAAAGTTCAAAGTTCAAAACTAGGTTCCTGTAAATCAGAGAAGAAAGTGAATGCCTTAAGGTGATGACAAAGCAAAAGTTGCACTGACAAAGGCAGGAGAGACTTGAATGGTGTGTGTGTGTGTGTGTGTGTGTGTGTGTGTGTGTGTGTGTGTGTGTGCATGCTGGGGTGAGAAGAACATGGGCCATCCTACTTGCTTTATGAAGATTGGTTTGACACAAGGGAAGGGGAATGGATGGCGTTTGGTACTGTGCAGCTCTAGCAAGGTGCCTGTCAGTTAGGCCCCTCCCCTCCCACAGAGACTGTGAGGTAGGCAAGCTATCTTGCGGGAGGATTTCCGTTCAAAGGGATGGCTCCCCACTTCTTAAGAACGATATTCCTGGATTATTTAACTGGCAAGAGGCTTTAGAAAGATTTATATCTCAAAGGGGCAAAGACAGAATGGCCAAAAGTAAAATAATAATAATTAATTAGTTAGTTAAAAAGAAAAATTAAGCCCAGCAACTATGGCTCAGTGGTTGAGCATAGACCTATAAATCATAGATCAATTCCTGGTCAGGAATTGGCACATGGCTGCGTTGTGGGCTTGATCCCCAGTGTGGGGTGTGCAGGAGGCAGTCAATCAATGATTCTCTCTCATTATTGATGTTTCTGTCTTTCTCTCCCTCCCCCTTCCTTTCTGAAATCAATAAAATTAATAAAAATATATTTAAAAAAAATAAATTAATTAAAAAAATTTTAAGAGAGTGGGTTACATATTTAATTTTGTGACATCTCTCCATTACCTTGAGTCTTAAATAAATCATAATTATTGCTGTCACTATGGAAAAGAAAAAAGAATGGACAATACAAGTTTTCTAGAGTAGATGCTTTAAGAAAAGTCAGGTCAGGGCCTAGAACCAGGAGGTAGCCGGTCTAAAGTTTAGGCAATCAAGGCAAAGGTTAAAGCCATTTTGGTCAGAAGAAATTTTCTGTTTTAATTTTTAATAATATCTTATATTTTTAAGTATTCATTTCAGTTTTCTTGATTTTCATAACAAGGGAATGATTATCATAAAAGTTAAGATAGAGGCTACTTTTTAGGAGAGGGAGACAATTGTGATTGGGTCTGGGGTAGCTGGCAAAATTCCACTTCTTGATTTGGATGATAGTTTCAAGGGTATTTGATTTATAACAATTCATTAAGTTTTAGCATCCAAGCATGGATCCCTAAACATTGTATTTCATGCTTCCCATTTCTTTTTCAATTTTGAATTTATTTTTTCCTTATTCATTATTATACCAGAGGTATTAGCCAGTGAAATCACACATACATACATACACACACACACACACGAACACACACGAACACATACAAAAAGAAAAAAAAAGCCTCTTCTGAAAAAGGAGACATTACACTATCTTTATTGAAAGATGACAACCATCCAATTAATCAGACAGAATTATAAAAAAGGCTACTAAAACTAATAATAGCAAGGTTGCAAGATGAAAGATCAATATACAAAAATCAATGATATTTCCATAAACTAGCAATAAAAATGGAGATAAATAATGCTAATATCATTTTCAAAAGCATTAAACATATACAATGTTTTGGGATAAACTTAAAAACAATGTGAAAAAACATGAAAATGTAAAGTGTTGCTAAGAGAAGTTAAAAAATAACTAGTTAAAAATATTGAATTTCTCTACCCATGCTGTGTTCATGGATAGAGAAATTAAATATTTTTAGCATGCCAGTTTTCCCCAAATTGATCTATAGTTTCAATGCAATGCCAATTGATAATGTAAAAATTGGCAAACACAGAAACAGTGTAAATGGAAAGTACCTAATGCAGAAAAAAATTGTACTGAAAAAGAACTATACTGATGACTAACAACTCCTGATTTTAAGACTTATAGTCAAGCCTAGGTAGTATTGGCACAAATATAATAATGGCACAGAACAGGTGCATGCATATGCGAACAACTGAGTTTCAACATAGAAATAAAGAAGGTGACTCTGTTCAAGGATGATGTTAGAACTGCCACATGTTAATATGCAAATAAACAAATGCAATCTGTAACTCATACCATATAAAAGATGACTCATAATGTATCATACACTTAATAATGAAGTCTAAAATATAAAAATTTAATATATACTGGGGACCAAGCCTTTTGTAAATGACAATGAGATACCATCTCACACCTGTCAGAATGGCTATCATCAACAAATTGACAAACAACAAATGTTGGCGAGTATGCGAGAAAAAAGAACCCTCGTGCACTGCTGGTGGGAATGCAGACTGGTGCAGCCACTGTGGAGAACAGTATGGAGTTTCCTCAAAAAATTAAAAATGGAACTCCCATTTGACCCAGTAATCCCACTTCTAGGGATATATCCCAAGAAATCAGAAACACCAATCAGAAAGGACATGTGCATCCCTATGCTCATAGCAGCACAATTTACAATAGTTACAATTTGGAAACAGCCTGAGTGCCCATCAGCAGAGGAGTGGATTAAAAAACAGTGGTGCATCTACACAGTGGAATACTACGCTGCTGTAATTAAGAAAGAACTCTTACCATTCACAACAGCATGGATGAACATAGAGAGCATTATGCTAAATGAAATAAGCGAGTAGGAGAAAGATAAACATGACATGATCTCACTCCTTTGTGGAATATAATGAACAACATAAACTGATGAACAAAAATAGATCCAGAGGCAGAGAAGCATCAAACAGACTGTTAAACTTCAGAGGGAAGGCAGGTGCGGTGGTGGTAAGAGATCAACCAAAGGACTTGTATGCATGCATACAGGCATAACCAATGGACACAGACACTGGGGTGGGGGATGAGGACATGTCATGGGGAGTGGGGGTGGCTGGGGAGAGGTCAATGGGGGAAAAGGGAGACTTATATAATACTTTAAACAATAAAGAATTTAACCCTAAAATAAGTAATTAAATAAATAAACAAACAAACAAGTAAAAATAAATAAATGGTGTTTTTTTTTAAAAGAAAAGTTTTCTTTTATATACCTAAAGCAAATCCCCATCAAAAAATTATACTTGATCTAGTTGGGAAAAAATTCTTCCCTTTCAAGAATAGTGTTAAGGAGTATAAAAAACAAAGTCAGAGTAGGTGAAAATATTTACAAATTAGGTTAAAGGACTTGTATCAGAATATTTGTTCTTAGAACCGAATAACAATAAAACAAAAGCTTAATTAAAATCACCAAAGCAAGTATAGAAATAGGAAGCAAGCTCATGAAAATATGCTCAACATCATTAGTTATTAGGAAACTAGGAATTCAACCTGCAATGAGTAACCAATATGCACCTGTTAGAGGGGCTAAATTTAAAATGACCAATTTTACCAAGTGTTGCAGAAGGTGTGGAAGGACAGAAACTCTCATAGAGCAGGAAATGTAAATGGATACAAACACTTCAGTATAAGTTTCTCAGAGTGGAAACTTGTGCCTACCATATTAGTCCTGAGTATTTAACCAATACATATGAAAACTATATTTCCATATGAAGACTCATAAATAAATGACCCTATCAGCTTTTATTTATAACTAGAGGCCTGGTGCACGAAATTCATGCATTGGGGGGCGGTCCTCAGCCCAGCCTGCATCCTCTCCAATCCAGGAACCCTCAGGGGATGTCAGCAGTCGGACATCCCTCTCGCAATCCGGGACTGCTGGTGCCTAACTGCTCACCTGCCTGCTGGCCTGATTGCCCCTAACTGCCCTCCCCTGCTAGCCTGGTCACCCCTAACTGCTGCTGCCTGGCACCCCCCGCCACCGTGGCTTTGTGCAGAAGATATCCGGTTTAATTAGCATATTACCCTTTTATTAGTATAGACTAGTGGCCCGGTGCATGAAACTCATGCATAGGGGAGAGGGGGTTCCTCAGTCTGGCCTGCACCCTCTCCAATCTGGGACCCCTTGAAGGATGTCCTACTGCTGGTTAGGGATTGGGCCTAAATCAGTAGTCAGACATCCCTCTTACAATCTGGGACTGCTGGCTTCAGCCACTCACCTGCCTGCTTGCCAGCCTGATTGCCCCTAACCACTCTGCCTGCCGGCCTGCTCGCCCCCAAATGCCCCCAGCCAGCCTGATCACCCCCAACTGCCCCCCCTGCTGGCCTGCTCACTCCAAACTTTCCCCCTCGTTGTTCTGTTCACCTCCAACTGACCCCCACTGTTGGCCTTCTCACCCCCAACTGGCCCCCCTGCTGGTCTGCTTACCCCAAATGGCCCTTGCCATCCCATCCTGGCCTGATCACCCCATGGCGACCCAAGGTCCCAGCCCCTCCTTTATTTCTTTTTCTTTTTGTTTTTTTTTTCCAGCACCTCCTTGAGCAGAGGCGAGGGCTGGCTGTAAGCAAATATCTAGGATTTATTTATCTTCTATAATTGAAACTTTGTAGCCTTGAGCAGAGGCCAGGGCCGGCCAGTGTGGGCAGGAAGCTTGGCTTCCTCCTTTGCCGGGCAACCCAAGCCTCCTGCTTGGCCCAGCTCCGTGGCTGGCTGCCATCTTGTTTGGGTTAATTTGCATACTCACTCCTGATTGGTTGGTGGGTGTGGCTTGGTGTAGCGGAGTGATATTTAATTTGTATGTTTCTCTTTTATTTGTGTAGATAGCACCAAACTGGAAATAATGATATCCATTAACAAGTGAAAGAATTTAAAAAACCTGTGGTATGTCATACAATGGAATGCTACTCAGCAATTAAAAAAAAATAATAAACAGCTAATAGTTACTACAACATGGAAGAATCTCAAAACAATTATGGGAAAAGAAGCCAAACCCAAAAAACCTACATTCTATATGATTTCATTTATAAAATATTAAAAAAAGTAAACTAATCAACAAAATGTAGATCAGATATTGCCTGGAGATAAGGATTGGGGAATGGTAAGAAGACAGAGAAATTACAAAGGGCGTGAGAAAATATTGTGGGGTGATGGACCTGTTCATTATCTAGAAGCAATGATAGAATTAGAGTTATATACATAAGTCAAACTTATCAAATTATATACTTTAAATATGTGTTGTTTATGACAATTACAATTAAAAAAACTTTGTAGAGCAAATGTTTGAGTATACAGTTGTACAAACCAGATAGGGTGGGGTGTCACAAACAATTAATGTGGTGACCTAGAAATTTAATATCTCATAGACATCCAAATGTATTAATATGTCTTAATAATAAACGTACATTGGAAGTTGTGGGAGGAACCACAAATGCAATTCAGTGTTTTTATTTAAAAGAGGGCAAGATGTCAAATTGTATTGCATGTAAGAGTACTGTGTTAATTGCGTCATGTATTCTCAGTAACTTTACCTCTTTCTTAGTCCTGTCACCCTTGCCAAAAAATGCAGTACTTTTAGTAGTATAATGATGTAAATATTCTCATAAGGTTAATGTAGACTATGGTTTAAAGGAAATATTTGTCTGCACCTCACAAGTCCATCTTTTATTGGCACAGAAAATATGTTATTTGTGAGATAAACAAAGCCCAAATGAAGTCATCCAGTTCCTTAAAATAGTATATTCGGAACTTCATAAAACTTAAAATCCTTAGCCTCCAATTATTACCAATAACGTCCAGTAAGCTTTTGATTGAATTAAATAAATAAGTTAAATACATACAAGTGAAATTACAAAAATGCTTCCTCTGCCCAGAATGCCTTCCCAAATACCACAACGAAGAAGATATTTCCTGCTCGGCTGGTGTGGTTCATTGGCTGAGCTGTGACTGGGAACCCGGAACTCACAGTTTCATTCCCTGTCAGGGTACATGCTTGGGTTGTGGGCTGATCCCCAGTGGAAGGCAGCCAGTCAATGATTCTCTATAGTTGATGTTTTTCTCTCTTCCTCTCTGAAATAAATTAAAAAAATATATTTTTTAAAAGAAGAGATATTTACTTTTAGCCTTTGAGCACTTCTATTAGGAGTCATTTTCTCAAGGCAGCCTCCCCATACCAATGCCATGTCCCTTAATTGTTTATATTCCACTTTTGTTTGTCTTTGCCCAATCATCTGAACAAACATATTCTATAACACTGAGTGCCTCCATTTCTATTACCCATTGACTGGTTTATTTTTCCCATGAGATTTTAACATCCCAGGAAAATGTAATAATGATATAGCCACATGATCCTAACCTAGGATCTGCTATATGATAAATATTGCATAAAATGTTAACTAAATTGATTTGGGGGGATATATTCCTGGTTTATAGCAAATCCTGATAAATAACCCCTTCCACATTCCTCTTTTTCCATTATGTCTGCTCTATAAATTTAAGTTAGTAAACTTACATAAAATGCTAAGTTTCTAAATGTTCCCTGGTAATCCATTTATGTAATTTTAATTAATCTGTCACAAAAATCAGAATAGAAACTGCAATTATGTTGTATACTATATGTTTGATGATATCAAGATGAGATACAACAAATTGCTTGAATAAATCAAATGAAAGAGCCATATGGACTGTGGATTCTGATAGTAATTTAATCACTAAACTAGAGCCACACATTGATTTTTTTCACCAACTTGATGAGACACCAAAATTGTTACATTTTATTCATATGCTTATGATACAGCTATACCCAGATTAGGTTCAATAAATTCTAGTTGGATTGAATTTTGTACAAGACCAGTACAGTGCATTGCCTATTTATTTAATTCAAACAAATGCCTACTGGACATTTTGCATTTAAAAATAATTTCCCAAAGGAGAGTTGTATAATAGGAGTGACTGGCTCTGGTGTGGGCAGAGATCCCATAGCCTGCTCAGTTATTTGGCTGTGAACATGCAAATTTAGGCATAGATCATTTTTAATCAACATTTTATTCTATGTATTTATTGAGTATTTACTTTGTTCAAATGCTGTTCTCATGCCTGAAAATATGTGACAAATTCTCCATATCACTTCTTCTCTGAATAATCTATTGATTTATTTTAAGAGTGTATTATTATCTCTGATTAAGGTTGTGGTGCTTTAAACTCCTCCTTTGTATTTTTAACCACTTTTATTCCTTTTATATTGTGGTACATCGACTGCATAAAGGCTTGTGATTATCTAATATCCTGCTCATAGCTACTTAATTCTGGTCTCAAATTCTACATTTTAAATAAGAATTAAGTGTCATCACCCATGACGCCTCCCTTCCTTCCTTCCTTCCTTCCTTCCTTCCTTCCTTCCTTCCTTCCTTCCTTTTCTTTTTGCTTATCTATTTGCAGTTTCTAACTCATTTGGGCTGATACTTTATTTTTTTTTTATTATTATTTATTTTTTTTTTTAGTTTATACATTTTTATACTTTTTTTTTTTTTTTTACCTCTTCTGGGTTTAAAAACCTAGTTTATTTTTTTTTTAAATTTTATTTTATTTTTATTGTTTTAAGTATTACAAATAGTAGTACATATGTCTCCTTTTTTTCCCCCCTTTGATCTCCCCCCGACCTCCCCTACCCCCCAGGACATGCCTTCACCTGCCCACCCTCCCCCCCCCCCACCCCAGTGTCTTATATCCATTGGTTGTGCTTATATGCATGCGTACAAGTCCTTCGGTTGGTCTCTTACAGCCCTGATACTTTAGTTTTAAACATTTTTTGTCATTTTTTTTTCAGAAGTGTGCTCCTCTAACCCTAATCAAAAATGGCATGTAGTCCTCGTATTTTTCACTAGAAAAGTTAAACATCTCACCTATCCTTTTGGTGGGCCAGATTGAGTGGTGCCATTGAAGAGGAGACATCAAAAGTGTTGGAGTATAATCATGTCAGTTTGTGATATCAACTGGCTTTACCTTGAATTCTGAGAACTGTGGAATGGGGAGTTGTCCTTAATGGATCCCCTCCTGAGTTAATAAATCATCCTGACAGGCTGTTACCTCCCCACTCCCAATAAACAAAATTTGTGACTTTTAGCATCGAAAAGAATTACCCTAGGGTTAGTGAGTAGAGTCTCCTGCTGGGTGAATTAGAGCTAAGTGGATCCATCCCCTGAACACCCACAAGAATTGACTGGCATTGGTGTTCATGAGCTTCATTCAGTTTGAGGGACACTGAATAGTGGTGACAGGAGAAAGGGTTGGCACAACTTTCTACCTCCCTTTACATGTTCATCATTAGTGAGTGTTTTAAAACACCTCTTCTGGACTGATCCAGACACTCATTCCTCTAGGTCTGGGACTATTGGAAGCTGACAGCCCTTGTTGAATTATTATTATTTTTTTAAATCCTCACCCAAGGATACTTTTCCATTGATTTTTAGAGAGTGGAAGAGAGAGGGAAAGACAGAGAGAAAGATTGATGTGAGAAAGACATCGATAGGTTGCCTCCTACAGGAGCCCTGACCAAGCCCCAGGATGGGGAAGAGCCTGGAGCCAAGGTATACGCCCTTGATCAGAATAGAACCTGAGACCCTTCCGTTCCCAGGCCTACACTCTGTCCGCTGAGCCAAACCAACTAGGGTGCTTGTTGAGTTCTTTTCTGAGAACTGCCCTGGATTGAAGTGTGCTGGTTTTCCTGGGAGCCGCCCATGCACACCAACTACTCAGGGCTGAGTTCCAAAGGTCATCCTCCTTGTTTCATTTCAGAATAATGCTCAGGGCCATCCTGTCTCAAGAGTTCCCTGTGGGACTGACTGAGTTTAAATTCCCCGCTCTGCCCAGTCCTGCTTTCTACTTTCCCCGCATGTGTTGATATTGAGTTAGCCCAATGAAATTCCTACATGCAATACTATCTCAGACTGTTTTTCAGGGAACCTGGTTAGCAACACCATCTCCACAGGAATATGAAGATAAAAAGGTCTAGGGCCCCAGTGGTCGGCAAACTCATTAGTCAACAGAGCCAAATATCAACAGTACAACGATTGAAATTTCTTTTGAGAGCCAAATTTTTTAAACTTAAACTTCTTCTAATGCCACTTCTTCAAAATAGACTTGCCCAGGCCGTGGTATTTTGTGGAAGAGCCACACTCAAGGGGCCAAAGAGCCACATGTGGCTTGTGAGCCGCGTTTTGCCGACCATGGGTCTACGCAGTAAATCTTTCTGATGTCTAGTGGTGGGAAAATTTTCCTCTGTGCATGAGGAGTTGTCTTAGGGAATAAGAAATGAACACAATGTTTTATGTCAAGGCATCACCTTGGTTACGTCTCGTGATATTAGGACTTGTCTGTGTTCCCTTTAATGAGTTAATGGGTTTTGTACTGAAATCTTACACATTTAGGCTAAATCAGGAAAGAACGTTTTAATTACCAAGCAGTTCGAATGGTGACAGAATCACAAAGTGGAAGAAGTAGGTTGAGGGGAAAACTTCAATTAAACCAAACCAATCAACAGATCTGTATGGCTTATGCTGTTTCTTCAGTGCATGGAGTATATTCTGTAAATTTTGCATAGGGTTTAAAGAAGGGTTTTATTTACTCATAACTTGTTTTAAAAGAATCATTTATTGATTTTTAGAGAGAAAGGGAGAGAGAGGCAAAGAGATAGATGGATGTGAAGGCATAACATGATTGGCCACCTCTTGCACGCTACTAGAAATCTAGCCAGCAACATTTTGGTACACAGGGCGATTCCCAGCCACCTGAGCCACACTGGCCAAGGCTACTCTTAAAACTTTTAGAGACCTCATGTGCTTTCATTTTAGGGACTCTATAGAAAAAATATTCTGGGATAAAAGAATGCTAAGTAAAGATTTTTAATTTAGAAGGATTGGAAAGAAATGAATAAATTTGAAAGAAAGCAGGAAACTTTAAGACGACAGTGAGTGATCTCTGCTGAAGAAGCATAAATAGTACCTTAAAGTGGACTTTGGGAAAGGCTGCAAAGGATGAACTGCCTGCAAGTATTTCCCCTCCATTTCCATCAGTTTTAACAATTAGCACTTAATTTCGAGGAGCTAGCCTGAATTGGAAAAAAATGCTACTTTGAAAGTTAGAAAATGAATTTATACCTAACTAGGTAGCTCCACTTTTAAAAGTGTTGTTTTGAATTCTAGTTCCATTTTGTTGTATGTGTACATTTGTTCATTTTCCATTACATATTTACTGTGTACCTCCAATATACCTTATACTGTGGGAAGTCTATCTGGTTAATTTCTTACTTCCCAGAAGTATTAATTCGAACTTATATCTAACAAATTTGTGGGCTTTGGCTTTAGTAAAGGAATATGAGAAAATAATGTTTTCAAAGCAACACCAGAGCCTGAGACACCCTTGGAATTACGGATTAAACATTATAGCTAGTGATTCTGAGTAGCACTAGGCAGGAGGAACTGTGGAGGCTGGGAAATAGAAATTAGAAAAAGAACTAAAAACGAGAAAAGGGTCTGCTTGCTAGCACGTGAGTCAGGACTGTGTGGTGTGATGAAATCCAAAGAACACTTATAATTATAGAGTCTTTGTAATTAAAAGGGGATTCAGAGTTATTTATACTTACAGGTAATCAAACTAAGATACAGATAAACTAAGAGACTTGGACAAACTTATGTTGCCATTTCGTTCATAAACTGAATGAAATATAACATTCAAATTTCGTTCCAAGAATTTCCCACTCCACTAACTTGTTCCTCCTCCTATCTCAAAATGTTGCCTAGAGCAAGCCCTGAGGAGACATACTTTTTACTAAACCAGGGCTGATCCCTTTATGCTAGTGATATTTTATAGGGATTTTCTTTTTTTTTTTCATGTCTGCAATGGAAAAGAATGAATTGTTCTCACAATATGTAACAGAAATTATTCAAGCTCTCTTGTTCTGCATATCTTACCTCTGACAAATTTATGTAGGACACTTGCCCAAGTGCAAACATCATCTGTGGCACAGTCCCTCTATCCTGTTTAAACATACTGTTTAAACAATTATCTTTATGACAACCTTTCACATAAATTCCAATTGATCTAGCATTTATTTAAATGACTAGAGATTGTGTAGCTGTTCTTATTCATTACTATGCCAAATATACCAAAATGAATTTTCCACATTTTCAAATTGGAAAATGATTTCATATTTTACTAATGAAGTACAGAGAAACCAATAAATACTTAAATTGGATAAAGCTGTGTATTTTTAAAATTAGTATTTGAGCAAGTTCTTCTACGATATTTATTGTATCTAAGTAAACATAGAATACTAATTCATTTTTCTTTTGTGTGCATGATAGATCATAAATTGTACAGACATGTATGTGATGACCTTGATTTGATATTTTCTCTTTTAGTGTTTCTTTTAGGAAGGATAAATGCTATTAACATTTGAGGCAATACGTCTTTTCTTAATTTCATGGTACCATATATTGAGGAATAAAAAATATATAAACTATTGTCTATATAAGAAAAACCTCATCCCTTGAGGGGAAGAGAGACTGGGAAAATAAATCAGAAACTGAGAGACGTAATAATTCATGCACCATTTGGGGAATTCAGCGACACACTCAGTGTTCAAAGAAGCAAAGAAAGAAAACTTCCCTTGCCTGCCCTTTTCCTTGTCCTTCTTTCTGTCCTGTATCTACTGAGTGCTTGTCACCAGGTCTTGGAAATTGGCAGACTAATGGGAGAGAGGACTATAAATAAAGTAATTAAAGAATGATATAATAAATACTATAAATAAGGGATTAAAAGTATACAGGCCCAGCCAGTGTGGCTCAGTGATTGAGAGGTGACCTATGAACTGGGAGGTCACAGATCAATTCTGGGTCAGAGCACATGCCCAGGTTGCAGGCTTGATCCCCAGAGGTGAGCATGCAGGAGATAGCTGATCAATGATTCTCTCTCATCATTGATGTTTCTATCTCTCTTCCTCTCCTTTGCTCTCTGAAATAAATTTAAAAATTATTTTTAAAAAGTATACAGAAATCCAAATAAGTTTATGAACTATTTTGACTTTTTTCCTTGTGACTGTGGCTAGGAAGTAGTTTGGGATTTATTTACTCTACACATTGATGGCCAGCTTTTGTGTTCTGCATTGGGCAGTCTTGTTCTACATAACTGCCCATTTCTACCATGTGTGAGATTCTTTCCTCTATGCTCTTGCTTCTCATGTAACAACACTTGTAATATACATTCAGTTCCTCTGAAGTAACCCTGTGACATCCTCATTTGAATCTAGAAGTCAATGTCTTTTCCAAAATGTGTCAGAGAATTTCACTCTTCCTATAGTCAATAACTGGTCAGTAGGTAGTCCGTTTGACTCTAGGCTGGTACATAGGATTGGGAGAGATTTACTAGCACATAAAAATATGGGTGGAAGGAAAATGATGGAGCAGGAAAGGTCAGTCAGTAGATTGTTTAAGATCATTAGTGGACAAAAAGTACCCAGAGATTAAAAAGCATAATTCAGTGAACTTCATGCACCATTGAAGCACTGATTCTCAACTTCTGTCAAAGAGCTGACCATTAAAATTGTAGGCATGTCAAAGGACATCCACCAATAGACAATGATGACCTCTATTCTTTGGCAAAAGTTAACACTAGCTGTGCAATTTTGCTCCAGTATTTGTGTGTGTGTGTGTGTGTGTGTGTGTGTGTGTGTGTGTGTGTGTACCATTTCCTTAGAACAGGAAGATGATATTCTTATTCCCTTCTGAGTAGATACAATCTACTTTCAATGGCTCTGCAGTTCTGTATTTATAGCACCAAATCACCTGCAGGGTGTGTAAAATATTATTATTAATTTCTTTAATTGACATAGCAGAAAACAGTAAGCACTGAATGGTTCTGTATAAAGAGGAATCTCTGGCTGTTTCACAGCTCAGAAGGAGTTCAGTATTTTTGGCCACTGATTATTCACATCGTGCAGTGTATTATGACTTTACTACTTCACATTGATGTCTCAGTGATGTGCAAGCTTCTGTGGCAGGGCTGGACTCAATCTCCTCACACTTCTGGCATTGCACAATCACAGCCCCCAAATGTGACTACTGCAGCTGTTCACGCAGACAGAAAAGCTGCTCAAGATATAAAATAAAGATCGTGTTCTTCAATCGCTGGTGATGAAGTTCAACAGAGTGTCATACTTTGTAGATCTTCTAGTATCTGAAAATCTGACTGCCAGCCTTTTCTTAGAATCGTTGTATCTTAAAGCTTATTACCGACTCCCAGAAGGGCTCCTATGGTACAATTCCCAAAACCATCAAAGAAAATAGCGGAAGTCACCTGTGCTCCATGGTATTTTAACCTATGGCTAAGAATAAAATAATCAAACCAAGCAAATAATGAAATTTTATTATAATAGCAACTGATCCATGGGTCGCAGTAATTGGAAAGTCTATACTGTACTGTCTTTCATGGGAAAAAAAATACTGTTCTCTCTCAAAAAGCTCTGGAAAATATTATTTCTAGATATCCTAAAATATTTTATGGAAAAAATGTCACCATATTTTGGTTTTGCACATGTATTTCATTCTTCACCTTTATAATAGGAGCAATCTCTTTGCTTCTGATTGTTATATGACTGATTTGGCAGCAAAGCAAAACTAAAGGGTATTGAAATGGCAGCATGAGCTCTGTAATGAAAAGGTTTTGGACAACTTTTGATTGGTTGCTTGGTTCCATAGTAATCAGTTAAAACTGGCATTCCCTTCAGGGCATGCTGTAAGGTCAGGGCAAGCTAGTCACCTGCTGGCTGTGTTTGCCTTTACTCTCCTTTTTTAAAAACAGGAAGTGACTCTTTATTGGGAGTAAAGACTATTTTCAAGTACAACCATGTAAATGGTAAAGAGACTGAAATGCCAACTAATAGAATTTAAAAAGTGAATAATCACATAGATCTTTAAGATGTAATAACAGTTTGTTTTGAATGGACCCTATTTTGCTCTCAAATATATATGTATGTAATAAGCTTAAGTATTTAATGATGGTACTTTTTGCTGCTGTAGGTAGATACTGAATGGAAGAACTTGAAAGCCCATATATGGATATCATGTGTTGTTTTTTTAAAATAGACATTTGCATTAGGTATTGTTAAATCATTCATTTTACCCTTTTGTATCTTTAAAGCAAACTCATCGTCAGGGGTAATGTAGGGGAGTGTGGGGGTAAGAGGGAGAGATTAACCAAAGGACTTGTATGCATGCATATAGGCCTAACCAATGGACACAGACAACAGGGGGGGTGAGGGCATGAGTGGGGGGGATGGGGAGTAATGGGGGAATAAGGACACATATGTAACACCTTAATCAATAAAGAAATTTTAAAAATAAAGCCAACTCATCCTATGTTTTAAGAAAATATTTTGACACATATAGTCTAAGCAGCATTCGATTTACCCATTAACTTGGGGGTTACTTCATATATGATAGCCTTGGAAAATTTACTCTGCTAATTTTGAGGTTCTTTTCTGTTTCACTCCCACTGCAACAAAATTAATATACTGGTCAAACAAACACGGAGAACAAATTACCATAATTTATAAAGGAATCAAGAATATGTACTATGAATTCAGTTATATTTCCATTATATCAACATAGATACAGTGATTTTCCAATGTATCATAATGTCCATGTGCCCCTAGGTGAATAACCTCTGATATTTTTCAGACCTCTCAAATATTTATGAACATACGTTGTTATAGTTTGGTTGTATTGTTGAGAGAAAGACAGTCTTTGCAATCTACTGGTATTTATAAGTATTAGTGACAATGGTGCTTTTATAGTAAATTGGCATTACTATTTGCATACCATAATGAAGAAAAATATATTTGTCCCACATTCCTAGTAGAGGTTCTTGATATCATTTTCATTTTGTTCAAACAAATGAGAAAATTTCAAAGTTACAGAAGGATTAAAAGGATTTTCCAGTGAACTTGTATATCTAACACCTTGGATTATACAATTAATATTTTGCTATCATTGTCTTGTCTTATAAGTAACCTCTACCCAGCTCTCTATTCCTCCATCAAATAACCAAGAAATTTTTAAGCATTTCAAAATAAGTTGCATACATTGGTGTGTTTTCTTCTACTATTTCAGCATGTACACCATGGAGTTCAATATTGTTTAGTTTTTATGCTTTTGAGATAAAATTTACATACAATAAAATGCACAAATTATAAGTGTAAAATTTGAGTTTATGGAAATGCAAACAACGTGTGCAATTTAAATTCTTATCAAGATATGGACCTAACACCTAGAATGTTCTCTCTTGCCCTTTTCCTGTCAGTTTCACAGGCAAATGCTGCTATTTTTTTTTTCATCATGGATTAGTTTTGCCTGTTCTAGAACTTCAAGTAAATGACATCATATACAATGTATTTTTCCATACAAGTCTTCTTTAATATGTTTTTCAGCTTATTCCTGTTACCTCATGTATCAATATGACATTTCTTTTTGTTGCTAAGTATACCTTTATATGAATACTAGAAGCCCAGTGGATGAAATTCATGCACTGGAGGGGGGGCCTCAGCCCAGCCTGAACCCTCTCCAATCCGGGACCCCTTGGGGGATGTCTGACTGCCAATTTCGGCCCAATTTTAGGGATTGGGCCAAAACCGGCAGTTGGACATCCCTCTCACAATGTGGGACCGCTGGCTCCTAACTGCTCACCTGCCTGCCTGTCTGTTCACCCCTAATTGTGCCCCTGGCCAGCCTGGTCATGCTCAACTGCCCCCCCCCCCCCATCCTGGTCGCCCCTCACTAACCCCCCTGCCTGCCTGGTTGCCCCACACAGTCTGCTATTTGGTTGTTACTATGAGGGCATTATGACCAATTTGCATATTACCCTTTTATTAGTATAGATACTACTAATTTTTTATTCATTAACCAACATTTCATTTGCTTCTAGTTTTGGGGGTATTATGTATAAAACTATAATTAGCCTTTTTGTTTTAAAATTTTTATGGATGTATATTTTAATTCTTTTTTTTAATGTATTTTATTGACTTTTTACAGAGAGGAAGGGAGAGAGATAGAAACATCGATGAGAGAGAAACATTGATCAGCTGCCTCCTGCACACCCCCTACTGGGGATGTGCCCGCAACCCAGGTACATGCCCTTGACCGGAATCGAACCTGGGGCCTTTCAGTCTGCAGGCCGACGCTCTATCCACTGAACCAAACCGGTTTCAGCTGTATATTTTAATTCTTTAGGATAAAAACCTGAAAGTAAAATTTCTGGGTCCTTTTCAAGTTTTACTTATAAGAATAAGTAAAATAAATTATTATTCTTTTATATTTACAAAAATATCAAAAAGGAAAAAAGATAAAAACCTAAAATAAAATAGTCCTCAGACCCCTACTGATTCTATCCATCATGATATAAAGTAAAATTATTCTTATATGAGTAATATGTTCAAGTAAACCTAATTATGTGATAAACAAAACTTGGTTTTATGACTTTTAAATGTGTTATTGTTTATCCCCTTAACAGAATGTAGAATTCAGCTAAAGTTTTGTTTTATTTGTAAATTTATTTCAGACTCTCATATTCCCACATGATTTTTCTGTAAGTTTTGTTATCTATTATTAAATGAATGGCCATTCATTTCATGAGATAATCTTAGGCTTTCAGGGTATCAAAAGCTAGCTATTTGTTGTCTTTCATTTTATGTGTATTTCTAAGTACAGCATCCAACATGAAAAGGGACCTGAATTCACAATACATAAATATATATCTGTAATATATTAAACTGAATTTGCAATACATAAAGTTACCATTAAAAATAAGGGACTAAAATAATTACTATGGAACCCTATAGATCCCAAAATAGCTTACCTCAAGTAAAAACATAGCAAGTAAGGTAGACCTAGCTCATTACAGATTATGTCAATGATTTATAAAATTCAGGTTTGGGAACTAAATATGCATATTAAATATTAAATATGTTTCAGTGTCAAAATAAATTTATTTTTAAAATTAAAATCCCAAGTGGTTAAGAGTGGAAATTAATGAAAAATACATTTAAATAATATAGATATAAAATTTCCACATACAGATTAAAGCTATTCCATATATATTTACCACTAAACTTTTATGCTAACCATTAAATTTAAAAAAGATGAAAATTTATATTTTCAAAATAAATTTTGGTGTATATGTTAATACATATTCATTCATTCTACAGAACAATGTCAACATCTGTTTCCATATTTACATGGTTATTTGCATAAGAAAGATAAAACAAAATTATTCATATTTACAGAATTTATTTAATGATAATAAAGGTAATCAAGTTCAACTTAATGTGGAGATAGATAGGTTTTCATAGACCCTAAAATGTAATTTTCCCCAAGCCCTTCAAATTAATTTAATCATCAATGATTATAAAAATTATCACAAGCCTGCCTTACACAAAAATTTTGCAGGTTGTTTTTTTTTCTTTCTTCATGCTAGGAAACATATACGTGTGTGTGCACGCGCACGTGCACGGCACACACACACACTAAGAACCAATATTTTCTTAGCTCGAAGAAAAATACTATGCTCTCAAAAAAACTGGCAATTCACTAAAACTGACAAATGTTAAAATTCATTATTTCATAAAAAATAGAAGAGTTGTAAAATATATTACCATATTATTCTCTTAACATGCAAGGGACTAAACAAAACTGGGCATTGTTCTCTGATCATAAATTCTACAAATACAGGAGTGGGCAAAAGTAGGTTTATAGTTTGAGTACATGAAACACATATTATATTTTTGTATTTTTCTTTATTTCCTAATTATTGTATTATTTTTTTGTATTTTTCCATATGAACAACTGTAAATCTACTTTTGCCCATTTGTGTATTAGAAAATGTTTATCTAAAAAGTCAGGTTGATTTACTTTATTTGATGTGCATGACCAATTTATGGTTTTGGCAACACACAGGTAACCTAAATGAAAAGTCTGTGTGTTGCCAAAACCATAAGTTGGTCATAGAAGTTGAGATTCCAGGCCCTTGAAATAACCTGGGAATTTGGAGGATTTTTTGTTAACCTTGGGACTATGACTTTAATCATTTGACCATTTTGAATTGCAACTTATCACTTAGTCATACATTTACACTAGTGATTAATTATAATTTTTAATGTTTAACCAGCTGTCATGTCAACTTAATAATATTTAAACTTCTAAAAACTCATTATTATCAGATAAAACTTGATATGTTCACAGTTAATAATTATTTTGTAGTAAATATATCTAGTATTTTACTATATAATCTCATAGCAGTATTTAAGAGTAATTTATCATGGTCAGCATGTAAAAACTACCCTTCTCTTTTCTTTTTCTTTCTAAAAACAATGAATTTAGCATGCCACATAGGTATTTAAACTTACTCTCTAAAATACAGAATTTGTGTGATGTGAAATGCACAAGAAAATAAAATATTTTTAAATGTTCTAAATATAATGCTAATATTTCATAGCATAGTTCTTGAACGAGTTTTGTATGTTTAACAAAAGTTAATAATTTATATGTTTTAATTCAGCACAACAACTAGGATTAAAGCAGACTTATAAAAAGAAAACTGTTTAATCTAACTTTTTTGATAGCTTTTACCCCTTCTTCAGATCATGTTAGGATCATTTGTTTAAATACTGTGCTTTCTATTAATAACAGCCAGATGAAAACAAATGTTGGTCCCTCATCTGATTTTGTGCACAAAATTGAGGATAGGAGAAACAGTGATCATTTAAATATAGACCATAATTTATTACTTTTCAGTTTTGACATATTTTCACATTCACTTGAATCTTTTAATTTTAGCACAGAGTATTCATTAAATTTTGTTCTTTCCACTTAAATTTAATACTTTTTATTAATTTATTATCAACTATTTAATTTTTTACATATTTTACTAGAGGACATCGACACTGATTTTATTATGGACTAGAGGCCCGATGCACGAAATTCATGCAAGGGCCTTAGCCCTCGCAGCTGCAGCGGCTTGTCTCGGCCCTCACAGCCCCGGCTTCATCTGGAAGGTCATCCAGAAGGATGTCTGGAAAGTCGTTAATAAAAGTGTAATATGCTAATTAGACCTGACAGCGGAACAACCTTTTGGACATCCTTCTGGATGAAGCCGTGATGGTGGGGGCCAAGGCAGAGGCAGTTAGGGGCGATCAGGCAAGTAGGCGAGCAGTGGAGGCAATCAGGCAGGCAGGTAGGCAGGCAGGCGAGCGGTTAGGAGCCAGTGGTCCCAGACTGTGAGGGGGATGTCCGACTGCCAGTTTAGGCCCGATCCTGCAGTTGGACATCCCCTGAGGGGTCTAGGATTGCAAGAGGGTGCAGGCCAGGCTGAGGGACCCACCCCCCATGCATGAATTTCATGCACCAGGACTGTAGTAGATAATATAATTAATAATACAGATTTAAATTTAAATTGTTTCATACTACATATTTTCATGTATTTAACTCTTATGTATTGCTTAATTCTTTTCATTTTTGATCATTACATTTATATTTATGAATTAATATTCCTTCTACTTGGATGCCTGTGTTATTAGATGTTTCTAATGAACTATAGCTTCATTTCCAACAAACTATCTTTAAAAGTACTCTTTCTACTAACAAGTTGAAAACTTGAATTTACTTAGACATATCCAGTGTTGTTTTCATCAAGATGACTGCTAATAAACTATGTTAATCGGGATTGTTACAAATTAAAGATGCTTAACCCTTGGCCTTTTTGGTACTACTGAAGAAAAGAAAAAAAGCAAGGAGAGAGAAGAAAGGAGGAGAAATTGGAGAATGGTTTGGATAGGGAAGAGGAGAGGAGGAGAAGGAGAGGAGGGGAGGGAAGAGAAGGAGGAGGGAGTGAAGGAGAGGGGAGGGGAAGGGAGGGGAGGGGAAGAAAAAGAAAAGAAAGAATATACTGTACTTGGAAATTCAGAAGTTTTTCATTTGGTCTGTTTCTACTTATCATTCCCCATAAAAATCTAAAGATCCTCTGGGCCATTTTTCATTTTCTCTGAAAGATTTTGAGAGTGGCCATTCATTTATTGGATGCTGTGGGAGATGAACTTCATCTTGCAAAAGAGAAGAGACTACTCCTGAGAGAGAATGGATAGTTTCAATGTTTTAGGAACAGTTTAGTATCACTTGTATCCTGATTTATTGCAATCTGATTTGAAAGCCTTGAATAGTGAGCAAGGAACAGTATTTGTAAAGGATAAAAATCTAAGAAATAATCTGGTATTCTCATTTACTGTCACATTGAAAGCGAAAATAGTTCTGTTTTACTTACATTAAAACATTAGTTTTAAACATGAATTACATTAACTCCCCATCTTTTGCCAAACTCTTTTATATTTCCTTTAGATTAAATGTGGGGTTTTTTTGTTCTAGAATTATTGCATTGACTATAAACCTTTATTACTTCATTTCTCATCTGCCTTGGTTTTATTGATTACAGTTATACAGCAAAACAAAACTTTGTAATCAAATGTGGAGTAGCACACATTGTTAAAATACAGCAGCGATAATACAAAAAAATTAATTTGTTTTTCTTTGTTTAATAAAATAAAGAATATCAGCAAAATGACCTCCAGAGTTCCCAAAATATAAATGCCCCAGTGTCCCAATAAAATATATTGCCTTCAGTGCTCAATTCATGCCAAGATTTAATGATCTCCAAAGTATTGATTTTATTTTCAGTTCCTGAAATAATAACTTCTTATGATAATAAATCTTCATACTCTAGACAAACCAGTCATGTGTAGTGAAATCAGTCTTTTTACACAGTAACATTTTGGTCTCTATATTGAAGGCTCTTCTTTTTAAAGAAATAGGTGCATATTTTAACCCTAATCTGTTTGTTTTTTTATTCAATCTATGTATAATAGTCTAAGGTAAAAAGTAAAGCAATGTTCCTATTCATTAATTTTCTGAACAAAATCTGATCAGTCTCTTCCTCCTTATAAGGTGAAAAAAAAATTTCATCTCTGTTATCTTCATTTGAGGCTTTTACTCATTCATTTATCACATGGACTATCATCCTCCTCAAAGTCTACAAGGGAATGTGGGAACACAGCTTTCACCCTAAAATACTTAATAAATACACTACTTTTTTAGTTGTCTTTACAGGTTGATTCTTGGGTTTCTGGCTGTGAATTGTAGAAATCAAATTCTGGGACAGTGCATGTTTCAGAGAAAGTGAGCTGGATTTATTTGAGGCCCGGTGCATGCAGATACATGTGGGGAATGTTTGTGGATATGTCCGTACGTATCACCCAAGGTCAATGAGGAAGGAATGAGAACAAGTGAGACCCAACTGAAGTCAAAAGCTGAGAAACCCCAGCTTTGACATATAGATTAGACAACGGAAAGACTGAAACTGAGCCAGGGAGTGAACCAGCAGGAAGATAGAAGCAAAAAGAAAAAAAAAAAAGCCAGCTGTGTGCCATGATGTGGAAGTCAGGGGAGCAAGGCGCTCAAGTAGGAAAAAATCGTTAACGTTGTGAAATGATGCAGTGATGGAACTAACCTTAGAATTGAGTGCATCCAGTGTGTAAAACAGGAAGTTGTTAATGACCTTGGTGGGAGGAGTTAGTGGAGTAAGTTAAAGAATACATGCAATGTGAGAAAGTCAAAACTACCAGCTTAGGTTTTGCTTTTAAAAAGCAGAAGGAAAGGGAAGAACAATACTAGCTAGAGCTAGGGGATAGCTATTCTTTCGTTCTTTTTTGAGATGAGATGGAATTTGAGGGCAATCTGTCTAAAATATCTATTAAAACAGAGTTAATAATCTCTCGATTTTTTTCTTATACTATAAGTCAATTTTAGAACTTAAGTGGCTTCTTTAATTTTAAATTTCCCAAAGCCAGTATACTAGGGGTGAAAAATAATCACTTTTTCTCATTTTATCATGACTCCAAGTCCTTTTATAGAGTCTATCTCAACCAACTAGAAGTATTAAACATGATATTTTTCCATACATTTTCTTTAGTCAGCAATTTAAATTTAATCAGTCCTAGGAGTATTCCTAGTAAGAGAATAAAGTATGACCATTCTATTCACAGAGAAGAGAAAAATGGCGACACTGACTGTCCCTCTGCCCCTAGCCTGCTACGGCCTGTGCAGCTCCTGCCCCTTCCTCACAGTGAAGCAGTCTCCTAAGCTTTGCCTTCTCCAAACACTTTAAAAAGTACTTTTTAAAAAGCCTTTGTTATCATTAGATACAGCTTTGGTGGAAAGAGGTTGAAAAAATAACCCCCATCATCAGGTTTCAAAATTCAATTTGGTAAGTTTTTAAAGAAATTCCTGTTCTCCAGTAACTGCCTACCAGGCAAATCAAATGGCTTATTAAAACATTAATGCGATGCTTGAAGTCAAAGTTATGCTGAATGAGACGCCCTAATGTCTTATACATTAAAATTACAGGATCCTTGTGAGGTGGCATTATATTTCATGCTTTTCTTCCAAGTGTTTTCTATAATGGATTAAACAGAGTGAATAAAATACTCCATGATATTGCTCTTGCTCACATCACAAAACCGATTATATGTGTTGAAGAGGCGCCGTGGCTTTACTAACATAAGCATGAAAATTTTATATTCAGTGCAGTTATAGAGCAAAGTGGACTCTCCCACTATTCTCCCTACCTCCTGTCACACTGCTTTTCCAGCAGAAAATATTAAAAAATAAAGGATCAGTGATCTGGGAATTTTCAAATCTTACAGAGGTTGTTCACATTAGGACAAAGAAACAGTTATAAATGAACAAATTAAAAAAAAAAAAAAAAGGCCAATCAATTTGTTCTTCAGCCCTGCAATGGCCGAATTGATCTCACTCTTTGATTTTAGCCTCAGATCAAAAGAGGGCCATCCACCCAAATCCAGAGGGCTACCTCACTGAGTGTTTCCTAATGGTCCATTAAGGACTTGAATTGCTTCCAGGATATTTTGCTTTTGTCCTACTCTCATTTTTATTTTTTGTTTTTTGGCTCTCCTAGGATCTACTTGTCTTTCCCAAAACACTCTCTCATCACTCCTAGGATAGATGGGAGTGTTTTTACTCAGAGCTGGATTCAACTCTATTGACATAGCTGGGGTTACATTTTTTTGAGGGGAAGGGATAAGAGGATACAGAGACTAGTATTGTTTCATTTTTCTCAAAGTTCATTTTATGTTTTTTAATGCAATATAGAAAGAAGCAAAAATTCATGTTTCTATCACATCATCTGATTTGAGTGTGAAGTATCTGACCTTGCTATTTAATACCATGTCCCACACTGGCTGTATAAACCAGTATTTTGCCTTAAGACACTCAGCAGAATACAAAAGATATGGATTTGTTCTCTGTATGGTGATTTTATGTCTTAGATGGAAAACTCAGTTCCATAAGTGGAAGTACCTAAAGCACATTCAGGGAACTGACCCACTAATGTTCCCAGAAAATACCCTCCTGAGATTGGCCATGGTGCACCTAGACATGAACACAACTTGTAGCTGCCTCTGGCAATATTTCCCTATGTTCTGGGTGATGAGTAGATGTGGCCATCCTTGGGCATATGAGACAAAGAACCTGCAGTTTCTTAACTTCTCCAGCTTCTAATCTGCACTCCCTCTTGACTATATTGACCACTGTGAGGCTCTAGGGAAGAGTCAAGGATCTGCACAACCCACTGTTGAGAGTGGGAATGACATCCTTTGTTCTGATTGCTCTGATTCAGGAGTAAAGCAACAGGACAGTGACTTTAAACCAAAATGGAATTGTCATTCTTGCCAGTCTTTGCAATTCAACCAATTCTTTGTGATACTTCTTGCAATGATTGCCAAGCACAAAGGCCTTAGAGTTAAAAATATATATATATATACAACCTTCTAAGTTATCACTGAATTCCTACTACGAGTCTTGCACAGAATGTGAGAGAATTAATCAGGAAATACAGCTATGGCAGCTGTTATAGAGGAAATAGGGAAATGAAAATGAAACTTTTTCTATATGTCTTTTTGCTTGCATCATAGTTTGTCTTATTTATAACAGTGCTTCCCCATAAATTTGGCTTAGAAATATGTCATAATGGTTATCTGGACTTCCTCTGCAAAAAGACCTTTCAACAGCTCTTATTGTAACTACCGCATTCTTACGAGGTTTTCTTGTTCATGTCTTTCTTGAGTAGGGACCTTTTTCTTGTCTAGCTCTAGAAATGGGGAAGATTAGGCTGAAATGATTCAAAAGATTGATGGTCATGCCTTACATTGATGATAGCATGTTCTTCAGGCCACCTACCAGGAACTTTGAGCAGTACAGCTCACATAACTTGATTTTCACATCTAAAAATATTATAATATGGATATACATAAATCTATATGTAAATATAAAGACATATTTTTATTTAGTAATATAATTTATGGAACTACTTATCCTTTACTGACAAGTATAAACTAATGTCCTGTTATTGTACTAGTAAACTAGGTTATGTGGTATTTTATCTGCATTGCTACCTATTTGCTTTTATTAAGGTTATATGACATAACTACCTAAAATTCAATTTTGGAATAATGAATCCATAAGGTAGCTTTAAATTTTCTAATACACTTATACTTCCAATATTTGGTTTATTGTTGTCAAAACCTCATCCTACTTGCAACCATGTTATACTGTTATTATTCAGAAGATTTGATCACCAATTCAGCCCTATGTTAATTATTTTTTAAAGATAGTAATCCTGTCACCCATTTATGACCACCTGGTGGCATGGCATCATTGGTTCATTTAGTAATACTAGAGGCCTGGTGCATGGATTTGTGCACCAGTGGGGTCCCTCAGCCTTGCCTGCGCCCTCTCGCAATCAAGGACCCCTCAGGGATGTCAGAGAGCTGGTTTTGGCCCGATCCCCGCAGGCCCAATCCAGACAGGAGGGAGCATTGAGCATCTGCCCCCTGGTGGTCAGTGCGCATCATAGCGACCAGTCATCTGGTCGCTTAGGCTTTTATATATATAGATACTTTTATCTTTGAGGAATTATAAGAACAAGAGTTTGCTCTATGGAAATAGCACTTGTCGTATTAACACCAAATTGGCAACTAGGTTCTAAAACTGAGGACTAAAATGTGCTTAGAGAGCTTCCCCAAACTGCAGCAACATTCCCTGAAATTGACCAAGAGGTGGAAGAAACAGCTACCTTCAGCCTGCAGGCCTGGCCTTTCCTGATATATTAATTAGAACAAAGAGGAGCAGGCTGTCAAATCAGAGTCCCAAATACGCAGCTTTATAGGAAGTGCACTGGAGTTTCCCTTCCATTCTCCATGAGGAAGGAGAGGTTAAGACAGGACTAGTTATCTCCCAATTGGAGCCAGCACACCCCATCAGAGTCAACCTGCATCCAAAGGCTCAACATTTTGTTTTCCTGATTGTTAATGGCTTGCGACTTAGAATATGTTGTTGTTGTTTTTTCATTATTATTACCTAATTGTACAATAGTATAGTTTTGGAGCAACATAAATGTTTTACTCAACATCCTGTCCCATGTTTAAAGTGGAAGAATAAAATATTTCCTACTTCTCCAGAGTATATAGCCACATTTAAAAAATGTTGTTTGCATCTTCATTCAAAGGCTCTGTTTCATAGCTTTGAAAATGGATCCTTTGCTGACACTTAACTAGTCTAGATTTAGTGAGTCAAGGGAACAGTACAAGTATTTTGAATGCAGTGTTGTGAATCTCTTTCTGTATATTCTGTGAATGCTAGTGAAATATTACTGCATTATAACGATTCTTTGTTGTAAATAATGTTTTATTTTTCACAGTTAGAAGATATAAGAGCTGAATATGTCTGAATAAGACAGGCATGATTCAGCAATCAATCTAAAAATACGGGTGCAATATGTTAAACAATACTCTCTGCAGAACAATAATACAACCTATTGTCAGTATTTGGGGAACTACAATAAAGTGCCTATAAGAACTTGAAAATGAGGATATAAGATGGCTATTTTTTAACTTAAATTGCAAGATAAATACCTAATGAATCAGTATGTGCATATGAAATCACCTAAAAGAGACAAAATTGTTCTAATTATAGAAACCCTGGGCCTATAATGTGATTGACCATATTAGTATATCCCAAGTGGGGAAAGGCAGTGAATACATTGTCAGCCTCGGACACTCAGGAAAATGGGTATTCCAGAGGGAAAAGTTGGCTCATTTAAATGCTGCCCAACAGAGGCACTTTTAACAATGGAAGCTCACCTGGATACCTTTAAATATTTGCTAATTAATTAGATATCAAGCAATCTTTTGATTATTATTTGAATCCCCATTGTGTCATCGTATAGAAAACCTATGGGTTTCAATTTCTCTAGCCCATATTACTCTTATTTCTCATAATTAATATATATGTTAGGGTTTTGATTTTATTCGGATGAAAATCATGTTTCAAATGAGTACATTAGGATTCTGTTTTATGCACCTCTCTTGGCTGAATATGAACCTTCCCAGGAGAGGAAGGTCATTATTTCTACAGGGACAGAGTGGGATTAAGTACATTCAAGGTAGAGCACCATACCCTGGCCCCAGGCAATGCTCACCAGCCTAAGATATTTCTATGGAAACAGCCTAGCTACAAGGTATGCCTCTTGCTGGGGATTCCTAATGTTCCCTGGGACTCATTCTAAGGGTTTCAACCAATTTTACTGAGGTTATTAGCAAAGCTCCAACATAGCATGGTACTATACTATATTATCACATTGAGTTCATTCATTTAAAATTTTATATTTTAACTTTATTTCCAAATCAAATATTTCTTTAGTTGACTCAGTAAAATGAAAATATGTACCGAACTCATGAGAGCTGAATACCAGTCAAATGTATTATTTTACTAAATCTGTTTTTTGTCTCTGTAACATTTCTGATTGGTTAATGCATATTTTAATTTTATTACAACTTGCATTCACATATGAGATAAATTTGTGATATGGAATTTAAAAATAAAACTGACAAAATATATTTGAGGAGAAATGTCACATATTAGAAATAGGCTTTATAAAACAAATTAATAAAGTTATTATTTTAAGACTTCCATATAATCCAGACTTATTTGCTATTGTGGCAAAATATGAGCTCTGGAGTAAAAGTGAAATTCTACCTTTGTGTTATATTTTTTCCTCATGAGTTTGTTTGATTTTCATTTTCTCTTCTAATGTCCTTCTTTGGCTTATGTATGAAAGTTATGTTTATCAATAAGTTGTAGACATTTTGTAGAGTTTTCTAATTTTTATTTCTTATGTATGAGTTGTTTGGAATTCTGTGCATTTTGAATGTTTATTAGAGATGACCTGTCAAGAGATACATTTATCTAAACATCTTGGCTTTCATAAAATATTTTTACATGTCATGGATGGCCGTGTGACAAGTCAGTCAAGAGGGACCAGGACCTAAAACTACCAAAAAACAGAGGCATTTAGCAGATCTTGGACAAATAGCGAAGTCTCTGGAGGTCAACTAAGGAGTTGACTATGATGGACATTAGTCAATAACTTCCAGGTTCTTGGGATGTTCCAAAGTAATCAAATGTGTACTAATGAGGATGGGTGAACTCTGCTCTGTTATATGTGAGGAAAGCCTGGTGTTATGTGTACTAATTGTTGACAGAAGAAACTTAGAGTAGAATTTAACCCCTTAATGAAACAGGGCAATGCTAAGCTACCTCATTTTGTTTGTAAGTCCTTAATTGTTTTATCTCACTATGCTAATGTATTAAAAAGATAAAGAAACACTGTAGTAACAGTATTTAAATTTTTCTTATATAAATATTTGCATCTTTTCCTTTCAGTGCTCTGCCTCCTTCCAGCTTATACCTCTCCCTCTCCTGCCTTTTTTCTATAGCGCCATGTTTTTCTTTCTTTCTTTCCTCCTTCCTTCTTTATTCTCTCTCTCCCTTATATTTACATCATACAAATAAAATCAGCCTTTCAAGTTTTTAAACCTATTTTTGAGTTTAAGAATCAAGTTGTCAGTCTCATCCATTTCTGCCCTTCTATTTATAGGCATGCAATCCTTGAGAAGGGAAGCATCTTTTATAAAATGCTCTGTTTAGCACTGGCCAGCATGGCACAGTTGGTTGGGTGTCCTCTGTGGATGGAAGGGTTGCCAATTCGAATCCTCGTCAGGGTACATGCCTGGATTGCAGGCTCAATCCCTGGCTGGAGGCATGTGGGAAGCAGCTAATATCCATGTCTCACCCTCATAGCCATATTTCTCTCTCTCCCTCTCCCTCCGTCTTTCTAAAAACCTTAAAAAAATAAATAAATAAAATGCTATGTCTGTTAGGTCAATTATTAAAACTTTTTGTTTCTTAGTTCATGAAAGTAAAGGGCAAAACTGTCAGCATGAAGTTGTTTGTCTCTTTTTTTTAAAGCTTGGGTTCTCCTACTATGAGTGCAGTAAATTACTGATATTGAGACATTAAAACAAAAAGAAATGCCATGTGAATTAATGTTCAGTTGCAAAGAGAACTTTGTCTTTGATAATGATAATCTGAGATAAATATTGCATGAGTGTGTATACATATATACTAAATAAGAAAATCAACTGTTAAATTTAAGTGCTTTACTCAGTAAATGTCTTCATTTCTTAGATAAAGATTTAAACAACATACTTTAAACATAATTAATAATAGTAACAAAACTTTAACAAATAAACTTTTAACATATTGAATGCTTAGCTTCAAATTTAGTTGCTATGTTGAAAACTTATGAGGAACTTATTCTATTTGATTATTTTTTGAATTATATCTACATAGAAAATAAATGCTAAATAAATATTGTCACTAATAAACACATCTGCACTATGAAGACTATTTTTTCTTTTTTAAAAAATCTGAAATTACAAGCCTTTGTTTCATGTACATTGGAAAGCATACATTTTTGTGTATCTAGTTTTGATTATTTGAATTATCTTCCTTAGTTAAAGAATGCCCAATACATAAAACTTGCTATAGGCATATACTTTTTATTGAGCTATTTTTTTCTAGTATGCTTTTTTAGAAGAAAAAAAAAAAAAGCTTAATTCTCTTTTGTCAAATGGCAAAATGGTGAGTGCTATTTACCTGCTGGATCAGTCCCCACAGAAATGCTGCTTTGGCTTTGGAGATGCTCTTTAGCAATAGATCTGTTTTCAAGAGATTTCTTTATACAGTGATCGCCCTAGTGGCTTTAACTGACTTGAGCCTACCTGGATTTTGATACACCATTGGTCAAAATGGTCTGAATTTCTTGTCTATATTTCTCCAGTTCCCTAGCGGTTTTTGTTGTGAACTTCCTGAGTCTTCTGAGGATTCCATCTTGCTTTCTTAGGTGGAAGGGTACATCACTTTCCCTTGTCGAAATATTCCCCCCAAATTCAACCAAAATGACTCTTTTTCTGCACTTTTCTGAGAGTTGTCAGGACCTTGGGAAGGCCCACCTGGCAGGTGAGGTGAGCCACTGACCCCGATCTCGCACAATCCATGTTTCCATCCGGAGAGATTAGGATAAGGAAACCGGAAACGCTCAGAACACACAATAAGTGGAGCATCATGGGAGAGAAACCTAATGCGATGCCCAGGGAGCAGCATGGGAGGCTGCAGACCAAAAGCTCTGAGCACCTTACCCTGGTCCAAGGGCCTTGCTGGGCTCTGCGGAGGCTGTCTTCACATCTTGTCGTCCCAGCTAAACCAAGTTAGTGATGAGTTTGTTATCCTTTATTGGAAGGAAAACATGGAAGAGCAAACACTATGGAAGCAATCTTAGTGTGACTGTTACTATATTCTGTATGGTATATTATAGTGGACTAAAGGCATGATGCATGAAATTCGTGCAAGAATAGGCCTTCCTTCTCTTGGCTGCTGGCACTGGCTTGCCCCTGGCACCCAAGACCCAGACTTTCCTTGCAGACCCGGCTTGGTCCAAAAGGTTGTCTGGAAGGACGTCTGGTCTAATTAGCATATTACGCTTTAATCATTATAGATATTAACTGTGTCTATATATTTGTCTCTGCAATCCAGTTCTCTCATCTCTGTAGATCTCGGCATACGTTTACAGAGGTTCTCCTTTGCTCTGAAAGTTAAGAGAGCTAAATTTACACACACTTTTTAGAAAAATATACTCAATAGATAAGTTTTTAATTGTCTATTAGAAATATTGCAGTAGATAATGGCAACTGTTTAATGAAGCCAAAGCAGAATTTAAAAATATTTTCATTAGTCAGTGTTCTAGGGGCCAACACTATATTGCCCGAGAAAGCTGACTTTACCTACACTACTGCTCTGAAGTTAGAATATACAGCATTTCAACTTGAGTTCTTATTTTCCTGCCAGAAATGCCTTTAAAACACATACAAATGTTTAAGTTCTAGTTCAGAAAATTATGCATTTCTTTTCTTAAAGGCTTCAACTCCATTTGAAAGACAAAGATACACCTCGATGGGTAGATATTCAAATTTCAAATATTAAATTAGTTTAGAGTTAGAAATTGATGATGGAAATTTTAGTTCTCCCTCTGTGGTTGAGTTTAAAATACATACATCTGTGAAAGAAGATGATTTTCTCCAATAATTTTCCATGACCTCTCTGGATCTTGACAATTCAGTGTTTCTTTCTTCTTACAGTACTTTTTATTTCTTGTTCTACATTTATAACATACTAGAGGCCCGGTGTATGAAATTCGTGCATGTGTAGGGACCCTATGCCTGGCCAGTGATCAGGGCCAATCTGTGGGCTGACCAACAGGGTGATCAGGGGCTTCCCACTGGCACATGCCCTGGCCAGCCTGGCACCACCTGCTCATTCACCCTGCCCCCCACTGCCATCTCTGGTCACCTCCCTCTGCAGGACAACCGGGGAGGAGGGCTGTTTTGGGGGAGGGGGCCTGCTGGCACCCGCCTTGGCTGGCCTGGGGCCTGTGGGTTAGGGGCAGCTCCTGCATTGAGCGTCTGCCTCCTGGCGGTCAGTGCGTGTCATAACAACCAGTCGTTCCGCTGGTTGTTCTGCCTTTTGGTCAATTTGCATATTAGGCTTTTATTATATAGGATACATGTTGCCTAAAATTGTTGTTTTGTCTTAAATATTATGAAATGATACTTTATGCTTTATAAGATGAGTGTCCCAAGTTTGGCTCATCATTCAGACTGGATTGCTATATTTTTATTGCTTTTTTATAACATAATTTTTTTTAATGGGAGGTATGTTCAGTTGACTAATTTATTTAGTGTCTTACCTCCACTGAATATTTCCTCCTTTAAATATTTTCTCCTTTAAGTCCTCCTAAGTGGTTCAGAACTTCCTGATTAGCAGTGCACGTGGACAAGTCTGTCCGTCTTTCTTTGCACTGCAGACAGTGGTATCTGAAGTGCCAGATTTGCTGGCATGGGATCCGGGACTCAGTAAGTGTCACTTTCATGTCTTATAATAGTGCCACTTCACTGTCGGTTATTATGATCTTCTTAGGCTCTTCTGAGTGTTTGACAGCCTGGTCTAGCAGACAGCAATCCCAGCCCTGCAAAAGCCATGAGCTAGAATGCCCTCCACATCTTACTCAGTTTATTCAGCTTTCAAACAATAAATAATTTACCTAAAGCAGCTCAGGTAAGTGTCAGTCTTACCTGTACGATTTACTAGTGTTACTTTCTGCAACTTTATAATGGGAAAACTAGCTCTATGATAAAGGTTATGGTGAAGCTAAGCAAAAAGAAGAATAAAGAAAAGTGTAGTAAATATTATTAGTAGATGTTTAATAAAAGGTAGACACTGCTACTGTTGAAAGTTACCATGGATAAATATTAACACTAATTGGTCTTAATTATACCACCAGAATCTGTATTTTAATTTATTTTATCTTTTTATTTCTGTGTTCTCCAAGATGAGTAAAAAGAATAATACACAATTGATATCCGGGATATTTTTTAAATTTTATTTGAATAATACCAACATGTAAATACACGATTCTAAATAATTTAAAAATATTAAATCATTTAATTGTCCTGACAATTTAAAAGCTAAGTATTTTTTTTATCCCTACTGATGTATAAAAAATGAACACCTTAAGCAAGGTACCAGAGGTGAACACTCGGGGAGGTTTTGAAGCCCCCTGTTGTCCTTCCGAGTCTCTGCCAGTAACCAGAACATATGCTGTCTCCAGAGTGATTAATTTTTCCATTTACAGTTTCAAGATATTTTCATAAAATTTATTAGCAGGCTCTTGGCAGTGGCCCTGTAATGTATTCTGGTCAGGACCAATGTTCTTACAATGAAAAGACTGATGCTCTGATGATGATGGGATATTCGTATGCCTCCACACAAAGCAGGGGGTGGGGCAGCAACCCCATCCAACTTCTTTTGACTGCATGCTCTCGCCAGCAGAATAATGAAGCCTTCCCCAAATATATTAAATATCAAACTGACTGGTTGTTTAATCAGAGGAAATAATCTCCTAGAAAGATTTAGTGAGAATGTAAACTACAGAGTTGTTGCTATTGTAACAAATTACTCTATTTGATTGATTGGTCACTTGAATATCATTTCTTTTGTTTATATGTGAATACTAGCGGCCTGGTGCACGGATTCTTGCACATTGAAAAGAAATTAATTAGAAGAAATACTTTAATATCGCTATTTGCCCTTTCTCTATAATAGAAGTGTGAGCCAAATTCATGATCAACAATGACAGATCAAAACACATACATGTGATTGGTGCCAACGGGAGCTTTATATGTATTGTGCATGCACAAGTCAACCTTTATTTTTAAATTGACAGTGTGTGTCATATGTACCAGTAGTTGGTCGGTCAGTTGGTCAGATGGACGGACTGTTGGTCACTTAGCCTTTTTTTTATAGATTTCTAGACTCCAGTTAAATATCCCACTTTTCTAAGGGTTAGGAATAATCTTATTAGAGGATTCTTGAATTTATGAAACAGTTATGTAAAATTTGTTTGAAAGAGAAATGACAGATTTTATTTAAAAGTGATGTTGTAAGAGACTCAAGAACATAACCCAAAGAAGTTGTCAAAACCTTTGGCTTTCTTGAATAAGGAATCTTGTTTTGTTTTTCTATGCTATACCTATATTATCTAAACAGCACGACTATTGCTATATTTCCAGTTATAAATACTTTATAATCTTAAGGCAGTGGAGAAGAAATCAAAGAGATTTAGTAAAAATCTTACCTATTACTTTATTATTTACCAATTTATCATAGAATGTATTTTTAAGCTTATTTTTAAAATTTACTACCATGCAAAAATAATGTTAATCCTTATATAGATAGTATTTTACAGTACAAAGCCAATAGTATCTTACAGTACAAACCTGTATGTATAACATAGTGTATATTTACTTTATACTTTAAATACAGAATCTAGTTGATAAATCCCAACAATTTGTTAATCTGAAAAACATGTTAAAATGGCTAACATACATTAGTAATATAAAACAGCATATATTTGATTTCCAGAGTACAGTTTCTCAAGCAAAATTGCCATAGTGACTGATGTACACATACAAATGGATTTTTTTCAAATGGCTTAATATTGAATATATAGATATTTTTGTGTGATATCATTTATCTAGATGCATGAAAACTTGTAAACTTTATACACTTTTAAAACTATGGAAGCTAATATACTTCATTATGTTTTTAATACGAGCTCTTTAAGAAGGGAGGTGGAAAAATGCTAAAAAGAGTAGGCTAGATATGGAAGATATTTTAATGGCTGAAAAAATTACTTTTATTGCAGTGAGCAACATAAATAAAGTAGAGCAAATATGTGTCATGCTCAGTTCCAAGTGATGCCACCCACCAGTCCTCCTTTTGCTTACAAAGGCTTTGCAGCATTCGCAATCTCATACAAAGGATCTGGGGGGAATCTGGGCTGGCTCCCAGCTACGTGGCAAATTCTTCTATAATGTGAGGCCTTCTGAATTGTGTGTATGATGGTGTTTCCCAAAACAGCTCCGTAGTGTGATGAAAGGAAAATGTGTTTTCCAAAAGTGTATAAGGAATTAGTAATATTAGGGAGAATCTATCTTCTTGTACCTTTGCCTACATGTTTAATAAGATTTTTGGAACAACACTTGAAAGAGCATTTTACTTGTGGTGTTAAATGCCTTCATTCTTTTGTATGTCTCTTTATTTTGATTTTAAAATATTATTCTGGTAGGTATTATTCTTGGAATTTATGTACCTTGACTAAAGGTTCTCACTTGGTATACCTCTACAGTAGGCATTGTTCACTGGATCTTACTGTTCCTGAACAGCCTTTTGCCAAAGTGATTTCTTTGTTGGCCAGGAAATGCCAGTGAACAGAGAAAATTCCCCTGACATAAGAGCTTTAAGAGGTACCCAGGAGTGTAGATATAGGATGATTGGAAGAGGCTATAGTTGCCAGTATGAGAAGGAATTAGAAATGAAGCTGAGGGATCCAGAGGCTAGCATACATAAGAAATGGAATTAAGATATTTATACCCCTTACACCCCCTTGTTCTTTTGTTTATTACATCAGTGCATTCATATTACATGCATACATACCCACAATTTGTATGTGTGCACCTCACATATGTGTGTTTGCATAGAAGTATATATGATTGAAGGTTACACAATTCCTACGAAGATATTTTACCTTTTAGAAATGTTTGTTTATGAATAATCTCTCATAGCCTTTAAAATATGCATTCTTGTTAATGTAATAGTAATGTTCTATATGTTTTGCTACTTTCTATACTCACTTTTAAAATGTGAAAAGGAAGGTGGTTACTGTGTGAGGCAATGGCTATGTCAATTAGCTTGATTGTGGCTACCACTGGTATTTCACAGTGTACACATATATCAAATAATCAAGTTGTATGCCTTAAATACAAACAGTTTTGGTCAATTTTACCTCTGTAAACCTGCAAAAAATGTGACTTTTATGAGTATTCACTAATACTAGGACATTTTTGTTTTTTCTTTAACAAACGATTCCTTTTCCCTCTCACATTATTGAAAATCAGTTGTGCTGGGATTGCTCTGAAACAAGATAGCATTAATTTCATCATTCTAAGAGCAAGGAAGCTGTATTGATTTTTCTTTCAAACAACTTCATTTGGAAAGCCTATTACTAAAGAAATCTTTGTTGCCTTTCCTGCCTGCTGCCATTTTTCCACATTGATTTCTGACTGATATTTTTCTGAGACCTGTTATTATATACAACAATTTTTAATGAATATCAAATTGTCATTTTTTAAATATCTCACATAATTTACCATAATAGTCACAGAAATAGATTTCACTAGAGTTTCATGCCAAAATTAAGTAAATAGGCGATACCGTGGTGGAGGGTGTATTGTCTGAGCAATGGACTCTTTGCATACTTTTGTTGCAGAGACATCTCAGTGTATTCTTTTAGGGAAACATTAAGCTTTTCAGAGCCATATGATGACAGCTTGTTATGAAAAATGATGCTATGAAATAATCAAAGTTGAACCAGTACTTTTTAGTTTGCTTAAACATTTCAAAGCCTTTAGCATGCAGAGGTGTATTGTGAACCTTTATGAATGTTTTCTTCTCCCGAATTTATTAAACTCGAGACCCTCTTTTCAAAGACCATCTGGTGTTTGTCACACAGTTAAGAAAATATTGGTCTGGGTATTGGGAATTATAATATGAATGTACAGAAATACTTATTTGCTACACATTACTTGCATGTATTAAATTATTTTGTTTTTAAAGCCATGCAAGTATATCATTGATTTTTTTGTTAATATCAAAATTCTAATTTTTAAAGGATACACTGAACAATTGGGATGAGATTGTCTTCATTTTTAATTAAATCAAAATGAGTTATAAAAGTATGTGCCAATATATGCCTTCCCATGTGATTTTTATTTCTATTCACTCTACCACATTGGACATGCTTATGACAGCATGTATTATTAAAATTTATTATAATATTTTATTAAGTTGAACAAACAAATTGACAATCAAAATCAAACAAGAATGATTAAATAAGTGGGTGGCTACACAATACATTTTGTCACTGTGGGATGTCAGTCCTTTTCCTTTTTAGAACCCAGTTAAAAATTGGAAGCAGATCCGTTGCAAAGAGATACTATTGGTTGTCATCCAAAAAGATAGAAAGATGTATTTCATTTCCTGTTGAGAGTACATTCAATGCAAAATTTTCTTTGTCATTAATGCTGGAAGCTTCTGGGTTCTGGCAAAAGAATGGTATTACAAATTATAGCCAAGATCTGTATATATGCCATCATTTCTGATATTCTTATCTGGGCCTTCTCACGTGAGTGGTTCCTTTCTATCCACATAACTTGCATGCACCCCACTGCAGAGGGAGAGATGGAAGACATACCTCTACTGGGCTCAAACCAGTTTTTATTCTTTATTAAGAACAAAGTTACTAACAAGCACAAGCTACTTACTGGAGACATCTAAATCCTAGATAATGTAGTACTTTTCAAAAATTAACTGGAAGCCAAAAAGAGCACTGTGGGAAATAGCAGACAGGTGAGCAGTTGGGAGGATAAATTAACTGGATAAATTAAGTTAATACTATTTTAAAGACTAATGATTTACATTTTATTGATCCACTAACGTGTATAAGACCAGTGTTATGTTTGCAGGCAGAATACAAATAAAAAAAGGTTATATGGTACCAGTTTGAGTTGCCTATCAGATATAATTTAAGGTTATTGAATTGATATAAATTCTCCAATAGTGTCAGAAATATCACTTTTTTTTCCTTTAAAGTGTATATATTTGAAATCAGTCTGACTTTGTAATGATGGTGAATTCTAATTTATTGCCTTAGTTACTCTTTCTGACATGCACCCCTCACAAGGAAATGCTTTCTCTTATAAGGGCCCAAGTTAGACAAGAAAGGTTTCTAAAGTAAACAGAACCATACATACCTGAGGGGTGGTTTCAGTTGCTTTCGCAGAAGTATATGTGAGGATAACACAGTTCTGTCATTTAACCTCATTCTTACAAACCCTAGTTAGTTAATTTCATTATTGGTGATGGGTATAACATACCCAAGTGAGTAGTTCTTTTATAGAATAAATTTCAAACATTTGAAATGCCAAAGTCTTTATTTAAATTAAATTGTATATGGTAGCAATACACATGTTAGTGTTTTGTAGAAATGAAAAAGAAAAAATCATTTTTTTTTTATCTGTAGATAGGCTGATACATCTTCACAGTAGTTAAGAGCATTGGTTTAATAAACACCAGGTGTCTTTCAGGGTTTTTACTTATTTATAAGTTTTGTAGACATTTATGTACAAGTAGTCTGTTTTAAGAGTATAGAAAGAGTAATGATTATATAATACTAGAGGCACAGTGCATGAAATTCATGCATGGGGGCAGTGTGTCCCTCAGCCCAGCCTACACCCTCTCCAATCTAGGACCCCTCGAGGGATGTCCAACTGCCCTCTCACAATCCAGGACTACTGGCTCCCAACTGCTCACCTGCCTGCCTGCCTGATTGCCCCTAACCACTTCTGCCTGCCAGCCTGATCACCCCCTAACCACTCCCATGCCATCCTGATTGATTCCTAACTGCTCCCCTGCCAGCCTGTTTGTCCCTAACTGCCCTCCCCTGCAGGCCTGATTCCCCCCAACTGCTCCCCTGCTGGCCATCTTGTGTCCACACGGGGGTAGTCATCTTTGACCACATGGAGGTGGCCATCTTGTGTGTTGGAGTGACATTCAATTTGCATATTACTCTTTTATTTGATAGGATTCAAATATTCTCAAGTATTATTTAAGTATATTAGAATGTTTATAGATTATACAAACACTTCTTTATATAAAACAATAGAGGATATCCTAAAGTTAGTGTAAACAATTCTGGATATTACAGTATGTGAAAGAATTATTACTCTTAATATATAAGTAGTTTTTATCATATTTATGTTTATTTATGTCTCAAACACACAGTATTTTGTTGGTCTGAATGTGCGGCACAGTATCAACATTAGCCTTTTTTTTGGCTTTAAATTTTTTTTTTTTATATTTCGATCAAACACTATCTCTCTCTTATTAACCTTTATAAATATACTTCCAATGTACTTTTCTTAAATTTACTATGATGTATGTACAGTTGAATATATTTATGGTTGAATATATTTATAGGTCTATGTGTTTATTATATTCTGTGTAGTTACCTTATATAAATGGCTTTGAGCCTTAAATTTCATTATTTTCTCTTTTTTCCTTATTATTTTCTCACTCCATGTTCAATTGAACGTGTGTCCATGCTGCTATCCATCTGGTCTATAGATTCTGACAATTTCTTTGTTATATGGCTTTACTTATGTATTTCCCACCATGGACTCTTACATTGGTTCCAAATATTTGATACCATGAGTAACACAGTGTGTGGGTGTCCCTCTGGTGCATATTGATAAATGTCTGGGTAACAGGTTATACACATGTTCAGTTTCACCAAATACTGGAGATTGTGCTACAAATTGGCTGTTCCAGTTTCAATGACAACTGGCAGTGGATGAGGGTTCTCAGTCCCCCTTTCTATCTAGAATTTAAGTGTTATGTCATTTTGCATTTTTAATACCTAATTTATTACTGAGGTAGAGTATTTCTTTATCATTAACCGTTATCATCTTAATCAATTGTTCCTTTTTGTAGATTTCCTTTTTATAACTTTGACAGTTTTTCTCTGTAGATTCCAGCTCTTTTATTTATTTATTTATTTTTTTAATCATTAAAGAAGTAACTGGGCTATTCAAGTTAGTAAATTCTTAATGACTAGTATTAACTTTGTCTATGATGTCATTACTTGATAAAACAAATATTTAGTTTTAAAGATATAAAATCCATCAACTTTTCTCTTTAGAATTTGTGACTTAGGGCTAGGAATAGAAATAGTATTAGGAAATATTTTCTAATTCATGGGGTCACAAGGATATTGTCCCCTATTTTATTATGTTATTTTCATGATTTAATTATTTATATAATGAACATGTATTAATAATGATAAAATAACATTTATATAATGAACATGTATTAATAATGATAAAATAAACTTCTTTTAGAAAGAAATACCAGAAGGAAGGTTGAAATAAAAAGAATGGTTATGTAAGGAAGAAAACTATTCAATGAAAAAACACAAAGGAATTAAATTACAAAAGAAATACAAAGGTAGTTTTAAAACCGGAAGTTATTGATATTGGGTAAAATAATGTAAAAACCAGAAGCCTTAGAAGAATAACATAGACTAGCTAATTCTATATAAATATAAAATATAATTTAATTAAATATACAGCTTTATATGAATTAAATATATTCAGGATGGAATCTCTTTAAAAACAAATTGTGCTATTGGCTGAGTAAAGATTTCATCAGGAATTTTATTCTGATATGAATAAAGCATTTTACAGAGAATTCTTAACTGTTTTACTGATAATTTATAATGAGTTTAGAATAAAATAAAAAGTAAAATTGTGTTTCTAGTTCACAGAAAGGGGAAGCATGTGTATTATTTGATAATGAGATGTTTTGCATGGCATTTTGAACCATGTCTAATCTGTTTTAAAAAGGATTAAGATATTTAGGAATAACATTGTCATTTATACCAAAACATTACTAGATTACTAGTGTTTCTGTACTTGGAAGCAATGTTGTTTTCAGGGAAAATACTCTTGATTTGTTTGTCCCTTTCAGTCTGCCCTGAAAACAACATTGCTTTCAAGTACAGAACACTGGTAATCTAGTAATGTTTTGGTATAAATGACAATTTTTCCAAAGAAATAAGGTCAGGGGAAAGAATTTGCGGAAAAAGCTGAGGGCAGCAAATCATGCAGCATTTTTTTCCCCTTAAGTACATCTGAATCTATTCTAATACAAATACATTTTATAAAACACTCTAAGTGAATAAGTTTAGAAATTGAGAAAAATATGACTATTTTTACTTAAAATTAATAAATTATTCCCTTTAAATGACTTTTTCAATTGTTCGAGCCTCCAAAATGTCCATTCTATTCATCTAATACTATGAAATGAATGGTCCAGAATGTCCTGGTATAAAATTATTAAATACAAGAAAGGACATCACTATAGAGTATGTTTTCATCCCTTTAATGTAAATACTTTCTACAGTTTCTCTTGCCTACGTATCTGCCTATTCCTTATATTTCAAGTCTTGTCACTTTAACCTAAGTCTAGAAATATGCCTTCTTTTTTTCTAATATTTTTGAATAATTGCAAGGATGGAATAGCCACGCATGCTTGGTCTATGATAGAACGTGCCCCGCTGGCATTATATATCACTCTTAGAGGCTACGTAGCTTCCATACTAGCTGTCAATACAATATCCTCTTTTCTAAAACTGCTTGCCACTTTTCTCATTTTTATCCATCCTGATGGTTAACACCATCTATATCTATCACCTATCTATCACCTATCTATCACCTATCTACCTATCTATCTATCTATCTACCTACCTACCTACCTACCTACCTACCTACCATCTATCTATCCTTCAACAAATTGACTCAAATACTTAACGGAACACCTTAATAGTTATCCCATTGGCATTTACTTTTTCTTTGATATCAGGATTTTAAGATTTATATTTTGTTTACCTAAGCCAATGTGTCATGCACAATTATTTGTGTGTTTTTAAGCAATTACAGGTATCCATAAATGGTTAGAGATGTTCGTAAGTTTTCTCTGCTGTTAAATCACTGTGAGATATGATGGCAAATCTTAGAAAGAATTAGGGACACATTCTGTCATTTACTTGCCATTAGTCATGAGAACATTTTGCTTAATGAAAATCCGTTGCTTAGTGAAATCTCAGTTTTCTGCCCTTCAGGTGCTCTCACCACATAGTATATAAAAGGATAAATGAGGCAAATGCTATAATATTCTAGTGATGGTTAAATTAAACTTACCATGGACATATGTCTGAATTCATAGGTGGATATAAGGCACTTTTGAAATCCAGGCTTGGCACCCTCTGAAGAGCTAAGATGAGGGGCTCAAGAGCTCTTTAGGTCCTGTTTATGCAAGGGAGGAAATGCTTTGAACATATTATGGCCAGTTCACATGTTTTAAATATCAGTAATTTAGCCAATAAAAAACAACTAATATTCATTATGTTAATGGATTGTTTGGACTTTTGAGAAAATGCCAGCTATACCACCATGGAACATAGACTTCTGATTATGGTAACTGATCTTACAAGTAAATCAGATATTTGTTTTGTGATATTTATATCTATCTTGATCACATTCTGTGTCAAAACAAGTCAGGAGCCAAATTGCGGTAGATAACAGTCTGAAGAGGAATGCATGTGCAACATAAAGGCATTCATTCACCAAACTCAAAAGGTGCTTCCTTTTTTGGTGAACTTTGTCAGAGGGATAGTGTAAGAGTGTCCATATAAGAAAGGAGGCTATGAGGAGAAAGCTGACTTTATATTGATATTTAGGTAATGGAATTAAAAAGCTGGTGCCAGACACTTGATCCTCCAGGCAAGGAAAATTCAGATCCAGGGGATTCTTTGACATGATTTTCAGAGTTGACAGAGAAGTCATGTTAAGCAAGGGAGCTCCACAACCCTGTCACAAGGCTCACAATGCCTGGGAATAGTCAAGCAATATTGGTTAGGAGAAAGGAGTCCAGCCATGGCAGCAAGGACTGAAATAGACGAGAAGCAAGTAGAAGACCAGGAAACCACACAGTGGATATGGAACCGGCACAGGTGGAGATTGGAAAGGGTGCTGAGTATGGAGATACAGAATAAATCCTCCACAATGAAGCTCTGGCTTTTATGAGATTTTGTCCTTCCCTAACAAAACTGTGGACTGAATGAAACATACATTTACCAAGTGCTATCCTATGCATTTACTGAGCAAAATAATTTAATTTAAATAAGGTGCTTCTTTCTGTCAGTATTTATGAGTTATATATTAAAATGATTAATCATTATTACTTTTTGGCATTGAGAGTATGTTTTCTTTAATTTTTAAATAAAAATTCTTTATTGTTTAAAGTATTACATAAGTCTCCTTTTTCCCCCATTGACCTCTCCCTAGCCACTCCCACCCCAAGCACATGCCCTCAACCCCCTACATGCATACAAGTCCTTTGGTTGATCTCTTACCCGCCATCCCCTTGCCCCCTTCCAGTCTCCCCTGCCTTCCCTCTGAGGCTTGACGGTCTATTTGATGCTTCTATGTCTCTGGATCTATTTTTTGTTCATCAGTTTTGTTCATCAGTTGTTAATTATATTCCACAAATGAGTGAGATCATGTGATATTTATCTTTCTCCAACTGGCTTATTTCACTTAGCATAATGCTCTCCAGGTCCATCTATGCTACTGCTAATGGTAAGAGTTCTTAATCATGATTATTGATTTAATGAGTGATATTCCCCCCTCCAAAGAAACTGTCATCATTTATTTCTTCTATGAGTTATAAACAAGGATCATTTTCCCATGATTTGTTTCATGCCTTATTTTGATTTTAGATGAACAGTTTCTTTTCTTGCACAGTCGGTTTGCATTAGTGTGACATTTTCTGCACATGAAAAAAGAAAAAAATATATATATATATTATCTCTAATTTGTTCAATATGTCTTTTAAGTGTCATTTGTACATGTCTGGTACATTGCTTGGCACTGTTTTATTCATTTTTTTCCCAAATAACTGTACTTTTTCTTCCCACAATGTATGTACACAAGCTTCTTTAAATAAAAATTTTGACTTACTAATTTTTTCATCTGAAACCAGGTAAACTTTTAGTAATTACTAAAAATGCTCTACTGCAATAGAAAAAACTTATAGCCCTAAATTTTATTCTTAATGCTCTTCTTATAACCACAGGAAAATATTCAGGCTCAAATTAACTAATGACCTTTTGAGTGGTGACTCATTAGATATGTTTGTGAGGCACACCCATGGACAATGGACAGGTTCCTTTTCATTCGTTCAGGTCATTATGAAACTACTGCCCCCAGTCAGTCATCATAGGATAATTTATTGGCCAATTGTTTCTGAAGTAAGCTTATCCAATTTAGGGTTTATTAGGGTGATATAAGAGTCTCCCAACTAGAAGTTGTAACTGCATCCAATATTTTATTGTCCGTATTTATAATTATACTAATACTTAGGCAGGGATTATGTTAAGTTTGGGAGTGACAGAAACTGAAACTCTTCCTTTGAGTAAGCATTCTTTCAGCACATAAACTATACAGTATTTTTAAAATCTTGGTATTAATAAATTTGGTTATCAACTCTCAAAGCCTGAGTTAATTAGAATTAAACAGTTCACAGGGAAAAATCATATTTAAAAAATAAGACTTTTAATTCTTAGTATAAATCTTATAAATCAGAGAGTACAAATTAATAAAAAACATTTTAATTTTTAGCATTCCTACAATGTGTCAATATGACAAGTATGTATTCTTTGAAAAGATTCTGAATTATCACTACGCCATCTTTGGAAATGCAGAAAATAGACAATGATATTCATGAATATTAAGTGAATTCAATTGCACTTTGTATTCACTTGATTTCATTCCTATATAATAAAAGGCTAATATGCAAATTGACTGAACAGTGGAATAACTGGTCACTATGATGCACACTGACCACCAGGGGGCAGATGCTCAATGCAGGAGCAGCCACCTGGTGGTCAGTGCGCTTCTACAGGAGGAATGCTGCTCAGCCAGGAGCCCTGAGTCAAGCTCATGGCTGGTGAGCGCAGTGGCGGTGGTGGGAATCTCTCCTGCCTCCACTGCAGTGCTAAGGAATCTCTCGAGGGCTCCCAGACTGGGAGAGGGCACAGGCCAGGCTGAGAGACACCACCCCCCACCCCACCCCGAGTGCACAAATTTTGTGCACCAGGCCTCCAGTGATAAAATATCTTTCAGATTTCCTATTGTAGTTTCAAAATGAAATTCAATATGAATTTCACTGATGGCTAAACTGAAATCAAACCTAATATCCAGCCTAAGTTGACAGGCCTTCAGTGATTCCAGCATTGATAATTATGCTCATTTTTTATATAAGGGCTGATAGGTACAATCAGGGCTGCCATTCAGACAGTACATTGTAGTATAGTTGGTTGGTTAAGAGCTAGAGCACTTTTACTGTTAGTGTGCTGTTTTTGATTGGTTGGTTTCTATACCCTACAGACTACTGAATATCATTACCAGGTACATGCTTCTTGCGAAATGTTATGGGCTATATTATTCCTTTTACTATCAGTCACTCACCGGATAAATGAAGAAATGGTAGAAAATAGAACTGTTGGAAGTTTATTAAATCACTAATTAGATAAAGTAAATAATTTGTGAAAAATAAGATTTTACTCTCTTTTCAGGACTTATTTACTCTAAGATGTGCTCATTTTATTTTGATTTTTTAAAAAGCTATTGCCTAGAGTCAAATATATATTTGTACTGATAATTTTTTTATGAAAAAGGTTTTAATTTTTTTTCTGACAGCTTGGAAGAGTTTATGGTACTTATAAAATATCCTCCTTCAGAGAGTAACAGTGAAAAACCTGAAGGGTCTTTTCTCAAACAATGAGGAAGATGTCACCCTATGTTATACATGTTCACCTGTAGTCACCCTGAGCGATTATAACCACGTACAGCGTGCCAATACCACTTTATCTCTTTGCTCTTGTTGCAGTGTCTAAATGTTTCCCTTTTCTTCTGAACACCCTTTTCCTGTTCATCCTTCCTTTTCCTTTCCTCCTCCCCCGTCTCCCCTTTCTCCTTTTTCTTTCTCCCTCCTCCCTTCCTTTCCTCATTCTGAGGTATCAGCTGGTATAGCTGTTGCATTACCAGGCCCCCCTCCCCCCCTTCCAACCCCCCCTCCCCCAACACACACACACATGCTTTCCTTTTCCTATTCAACCTCCCAGGTGAAAAACAAACGTGACTGTGTCATAGCCCAGTATGTTGTCCAGATCAGATAGCATACATTTGTATGTCGGTAGCATACATTTATAACAGGGACCCTCAGAACACAGAGCTGCTTTTCTCTGCAGGGTAAGTGTTGATCACAGGCTTTCTCTGGCCTGTCTAGTGCACCGCCCTTGTCTGTTGAGGAAATGGCGATACACTTTCAAAGATTAATATTTCTAGAGCCTTCTTTAAGCTATATTCTTTGCTCCCTTTTGAGAAATGTTTAAATCTCTTTTAACTAGACTATAAAATCTTTAAGGGCAGGAAATCCTTTATTCATTTTTATAACTTCAAAGTATGATAGTTGTTATATAAATATCCCATGGATATATGCAGGAAAGCAGAGGGGGAGGGGGAAAGGAAGGACTGAAGCAGGAAGTACTTAACCAGCAAGTTAATGTGATGGTTATGAGATTTTCCAAGCATTTTAACCCACAATGTCTAATGCACACATTCATTACAACTGGGTGGCACTATGTGAGGTTTTCTGATAAATTATTATTAAGGCAGCTTTATGTCAGTGACCTTCACTCCAGGGACACAATTACAATTTCCTGTTAAATCAAATGGCTTCTCTTCTTAAAAACTACTAGAATTGAATATGGTAAAAAACGCTTCTACTCAAATAGACCCAATTATCTTGGCAACCCTCTTTTATTACTCTACATTCTCTTCATTTTCATGGACTTATTGACTGATAAACCAAAATCTCCCAAGTTTATTTTCCCAGAAAAAAATTTCATTTCTAAACTCCAGGCTCAATTATTTAATAACTTCCTACACATCTTCACTTGGAAGCCTATGACACAGACATCTTCAACAGGCCGTGTCATTTGTTGAATTATTCTTTTATATATCTAAATATAGTTCCCAGCAAGTATTCTCTATTTTGCATATTGGCACTCCTATTCATCCTTTAAAACCAGACACCAGGGAGTTATTCTTAAACTTGACTCTATAATTCATTATCAAATCCAAATCCAAATCCTTCTGGTTCTACTCATACATATTCTCAAATTTATTACTTCAACTCCTGTTATTCAATTCCAATGATCATCTTTCAAATTATTATTGCTTTTCCCAATCTGTTCCTCACACTAAAACCAAAAGAATGTTTTAAGAACACAGACAGCTCCATATTAGTCCCCTGTTTAATAGCTTCTCATTGATTATAGAATAAAGTGAGAAATCCTTAGCTGAGCCTACATGCCTATGCAAACCCTACCCTCCGAACCTCTCTAGCCTTTCTTACACCACATCTCCTGTTGCTTCCTGAGGGTCTGCTGCAAGCTCACTGTTGTTTCCCTGGTTACATACAGAACTTTGGCATAGGCTCTGTCCATTGCACAGCTAGTCCTTCCCATCACTCTTTGTCTGAATCATTTCTCCTCTTCTTTCAAATTCATCTTAAAGTTACTTCCTCATAAAGTACTTTTCTGAGTGGATGACCTCGTCATGTACCCTAAGCCAGTGGTCGGCAAACTCATTAGTCAACAGAGCCAAATATCAACAGTGCAACGATTGAAATTTCTTTTGAGAGCCAAATTTTTTAAACTTAAACTTCTTCTAACGCCACTTCTTCAAAATAGACTCACCCAGGCCGTGGTATTTTGTGGAAGAGCCACACTCAAGGGGCCAAAGAGCCGCATGTGGCTCACGAGCCGCCGTTGGCTGGCCACTGCCCTAAGCATATATGTTCTTTTCACTTAATCACAAGTCTGATTAAGTAATTTTATATTAACATTAATTTCAAAATAGACTAGAGCTTCCAGGAGACAAAAAGCACATGTTTGGAAACTTCTTATGCCATGATACTTAAAATAGTGTCTTTCACCAGGGAAATATGCAAATATTCTTAAGTGATTGATAGAGCAGGACAGAATATGTACTGAATGACAGGAAAGGGATTCAAAAGTTGGTAGGTGTGTACCAGATACCTTCAGGGCCGGTGATATATACTCATGCCAAACGTTGAGATGACAATGGCCTTTAATTAATAAGATACATTTGTAGGAAAGTAAAGAATTAATGTCATGCTAGTGTGGTCTATGCAGAGACCGAAGCATTATGTCTTATAATCTCCAGGGGCTTCATTATGATTCATCCTTTTTTATCAAATAATGGTTAAAATGGAATTAGCACTGCCCTCTACTTAGGACTGCACAATCATTAGCCTGAGGGCACAATTTGGGATCCTGCTGCACCATCCACATATTGAGTGGGGAGAGCTCATTTCCACCTACAGGGGATTGTTTCAAGAACCCTGCATAAAGCTTAAGTAGGAGGGCTAGATATCACAGACCATTGTTAGGTGGGACTCAGTGCAACAGGTTGTCTTTAACTGCCATTTCTTAACCTTGTGTGCCTATCATCAGACAAGAACCTCCAGAGGACACCAGGCATTCATTTTATTATAATAGTTCATTATATATACATATACATTAAACATAATATTCACTGATCATTTACTTTTTGATAAGTGTTCTATTAAACTATTTACATGATTGTCTCACTTATTTATTTGAACACTACCAAATAGTATTATTACCCTCCTTTTGTAATGAGAAAAGCAAGGTCTAGAGAAGTTAGGATGGTTTTCCATGATCAGTCAACATTAAATGTAGACTCACTATTTGCATCCAATAACTGATTGAATAATTTACCCAAGGTTCTAAAAGCAGATGTAGGATTTCAGTCCAGGTAGTATTCTTTTGAAGTTCCTGTCCTTAGCTGTCTCATTAGATGGCATAACATGCTGGGAATAACTGCTATAAAAAATCAACATTAAGTTACTAAATTATTAATTATATAAAATGAATAATAAATGTTAACGACTATAGTGATATTTTATTAATTCAAAATCTGTGTGTAGTGTAACAGCTTCTGTTGAAGTCTGCATTATTATCATTGTTATTCCCAATAAAATTTGACTTAAAGTTATTAGTGTAATATATACGTATTTTTGGTGCCATCCTGGCCCCCCAAATTTCAGTATTATATATAAAAGATATAAAGATTTATTTGGACTTAGCATCCTCTCAATTTTCAGTCTTCCAGTTCTACCAACTACTTATGTTTATAATATGCATACCCTTCATTCTATAGCCTTTACATTGTCAATAACCTTTAGAGAGAAATGAAATGTTGTTCTTTGAGATTGATTTTAATAAACGAAAGAGGGTATTATTTGTTTATTTATAGTTTATAGTAAAAAGATGACCAGCTGTTTTTACCTGAAATAGTTTCCAAAAACCAATAAAACCACTTATTTCTTTGGCCTTACTTGAGAAACTTGTTTTGGTCACCTGGTAATCTACACTATGGCCTAGTAAGATCCATCACTCTCATTTGGGGAATGTAAAAATCATATCACCAATGTGAGAAGCCCAGCAAATGCAAACACCAGAAACAAAGGAGACAAGCTCATGTTTGTGACCTGAAGGAAAGACCCTAGGAAAGCAAATTTGAAGAATCTCTGTCTATTTCTGCCTGGAGTCATCTCCAGGGAGGCAGGCAGGCTTTTTAAAAAAGCAATGCAAAAGCCAAATTCATCTTTCCTTTTAAGACTTCACATTGACATTCAGTTATCTTTGCCAGGTGGAAATGGATTTCCTAATGATGAATGCATATACATTTGAAGTATGCTCTTCAAAAGACAACTGAGAGAGGCTATGAGAGAGACATCCATTTAATTAATTGGAGTTGTTTAACATAATTTTTCAAAGCAGTTCTTTATTTAAAACCCAATACTGATTTTTTTTAAAAAAATAAAGTGTAAGTAATATAGGGCAGTTGCAAATTTTCTATATTTACTGAATGTTTTGTATTTAGTTTTTTATTATCTTAAAACTCAGGTGCATGTCATAAATTTAAGCTTTATACATCTATGTTTAAATAAATTTTACCCATGTTTTCTCTGGGGATATTTGAGACTTATAAAAAGGAAAACTCAAACCAGACAGCAGCATCTGTTGATACAGTCAATTCTTCCCTGGATTTAAGGGTATTGCAAACAGCATAGAAGAATTGAGGGACCTGTCATATGCTGGAATAATGAAGCTGAATAAAAAAGGCATATAAAACTGAAATATTAGGTAAAGTTGGTATTTTTGACATCTTATAAAAATACCAAAGTCTTGTGAACAGGTGATTATCAGTGATGTTTTCTCCAGTCAGCAAAGTGGGGACATTTAAATCATTTAACATATTATTCAAGATTCTGTGTGACATTGGTAAGTAACATTATATTTATCATAGCTAAAGAAGGCCAGTCATGAGCATTAATCGTAATATCTGTTGCCTGGGACTCCGTACTGGATCTTTGATAAATGACAGCAATATTTTAAAGCTTTATGAAATTCATAAATGATGAAAAATAGTAGATAATTATTCACAATCTAACATAAATACTATTAAATTATAATTTCTTTTATTATAAAAGAGAAAACACATTTGTTCCTTTTTTTTAACTTATTTTTATCACTGCTTTAACAAATTGCCACACGTGTGGTTTAAGACAACATAAACTTGTTATCTTACTGTTTTATATATCCGAAGCATGGCAGGGGTCTCAGTGGTCTAAACTCAAGTTGTTGGCAGAGCTGTTTCCTTCCTGGCGGGTCCAGGAAAGAATCTATTTTCTTGACTTTTTCAGCTTCTAGAAGCCACTCACATACCTTGGCTTTTAGCCTATCTTCCCATCTTCAGACACAGCAACATGACATTTCTCTGACTTAGAGGAGTATAGGTCAGTCTCTCTCTCTGACTCCTTGCTAGAAAGATTCTTCACTTAAATGGACCCATGCGATTACATAGGCCCATCTAGATAATCCAGGAACATTTCCCCAGAGTAAGGTCCTTAATTGAATGACATATTCAAAATCCTCTTTTCCCTGTAAGGTAAAATAGTTGTAGGGTTAATGTGGACCCTGCATTTTTCAGGCAACCGCAGGGACTGCATGGAAGAATGGCTTCCTTACAGCCTTGCTTTATCAGTCTTGTTTGTGAAGTGGGTACTAATTTTTCTCTAATCACGATCTAGTGTTATCCTGATTTTAGAACCACAGAATATTGGATTAGGAAGGAAAAAATAGAAATCCTCTAGTTAAAACTTTCTATTTTGAGGGACAGATGGATAAAATTCACCAGCAAAAGTAAGTGATCTCAGCCATTAATCATGTTTTTTTAAATCTTTATTTTATAGAGCAGTTTTAGGTTACAGCAAAATTGAGCAGAAAGTACACAGATTTCCCATATGGTGCTTGCCCCCAATTCATGTATAGCTTCCCATATTATTAATGTTCCCCACCAGAGTGGTACATTTCTTACAATTGATAAACTTACATCGACACGTTAGTATCACTCAAAACCTGTAGTTTACATTATATTTCACTCTCAGTGTTGTATATTCTTTGGGTTTGGACAAATACGTAATGACATATTTCTACAATTATGGTATCAGATAGATAGGTTAACTGCCCCCCAAATCCTCTCTGTTAAGCTCACTCATCTCTCTTTATTCTCAACCCCTGACAAATACTGATCTGATCTTTTTATTATCTCCATCGTTTTGTCTTTTTCAGAATAGTACGTAGTTACATCACAGAGCATGTAGCCTTTTCAACTGGCTTATTATGCTTAGTGATAGACATTTGCTTTCTTTATATCTTTTCATGTCTTGATAATTCACTTCTTTTTAGTGCTGAATAATATTCCATTGTCTGAATACACCACAGTTTATCTATTCTACCCATTGTCTTAGCTGCTGCTACAACAGAATACCATAGTCCAAGAGACCTGTGCACAACAAAATCTATTTTTCATAGTTCTGGAGGTTGGGAAGTTCCAGACCAAGGCATAAGCAGATTCAGAGTCTGGTGAGGATCTGTTTCTTGGTTCATACATGGCCATCTTTTTGGCAGAAGAAGCAAGAGTCCACTCTGGAGTTCTCTTTATAAGATAATTAATCTCATCTATGAGGGCTCTGCAGGTAAGACCTAACCACTTCCCAAAGGCCCTGCCTCCTAATACCATCACAAGGGGGATTAGATTTCAACATGAGAATTGCGAAGGGCCACAAACTTTTAATCTGTAGCATTATGACTAAAATAGCAATGATGATTAAAATTTCACTGAACATTGAAGTGCAGGTTTCTGTGTGGACATTAGTTTTCAACTCCTTTGGGTAAAAACCCAGGAGCATAACTGCTGGATTGTAGGGTAAGAGTATGGTTAATTTTGTAAGAAATCACCAAACTTTTCCAAGTGGCTTTACCATTTTTATTCTCATTGGCCATGAATGAGAGTTCCTACTGATCCACATCCTCATCAGCATTTAGAGTTGTCAGGGCATTCATTCTTTATTTTTATTTATTAAAAAATATTTTTGTTAATTTCAGAGAGGAAAGGAGAGTGAGAGAGAGAGAAACACCAATGATGAGAGGGAGTCATTGATCAGCTGCCTCCTATACTCCCCGCACTGGGGATCTAGCCTGCAACCAGTGTGTGTACCCTGACGGGGAATTAAACCATGACCTCCTGGTTAATAGGTTGACTCTCAACCACTGAGCCACTGGGGCAGGGCATTAATTCTTTCATGTGATGTGCAGGTTTTCTAATTTGCTATTAAATTAAAAAAATTAGTTTTAAGTTAAAACTTTATCATGTTTTTTACTAAGTTCCAAAGTAGTTTAATGTGGAAACAAGCCTCATTTTCTCTTCTATATTGATTGTTCCTCAACAGGTGTCTAAAACCTAATGACATGTATGTATCAATAATATACTGAATAATTATCTTGCAGAAAAAAATTTTAACTTTGGCTTTACAAGAAAAGAGAACAGAACTTTAAATTTTTCCAAAGAGAAGATAATATAATTTGGGGGGACTGCCCGATTGCTAGACTGCCACTTTTGATGTTACAGAGGCCTCTTGTACAGTCACATCCCACAGAACTCAGTTATTTGGGGGAAGAGTCAACTTAGAGTCAATGCAGCGAGATGAGCTCTTTTATTTACATTCGTGCATCATGCTTTTGAATGGGAGAAGTACCAAGTACTCCATTGCTCTTCCGTCTTGTTTGCCCATTCATTCAAACAAACTCTGTATTAGTATTTTACATATTACCACATGACATTGTGTATATATATACTGGTATATATATATATATATATATATATGTAGATTTTGCTGTTTTTGATGGAGTCCTGCTTCCCATTTTAGTTTCTAGGCCAAGGATATCTTCACCAATAATCAAAGCATTTCAAAACAGCCTGGCTGGTGTGGCTCAGTGGTTGAATGTCAACCCATGAATCAAGAGGTCACTGGTTAGATTCCCAGTCAGGGCACATGCCTGGGTTTCAGGCTCAATCCTCAGTAAGGAGCATGCATGAATGCACGAGGCAGCCGATCAAATATTCTATTTTATTATTGATGTTTCTATTTTTCTCTCCCTTTCCCCTCCCTAGTCTCTCTGATATCAATAATATATATATATATATTAAAGAAAAACTATTGCAAAATAGTGGTACAAAAACATATATGAATGTAGTTTTTTAAACTAACATATCCAAAGATGCAAAATGAAATACAAGCAGAAAGCTTAAGTTGTCACCGTTTTGTATTTTTTTAAGATAATTTATATGAATTAATCAGGAAACTCAGAATCTAATATCTCATGTATAATTATCTATGGAATGAAAATGGTGAAAAATCTGAATTAAGATTTATACATGAGAATACTCTATTTTAAATGTTTCCATGCCAGAGCTAAGCATATTTATATCTCCAATCAGGACTTTTCCTTTGGATTCCAGATTTGTATTTTTAACTGCCTACTTAACATTTGCAATTAGACATTAAACTAAGGATGTGGGAAATGGACAAGGCCTTGACCCTCAACCTGTTCTCCAGTACTCTGCTCCATCTCATTAAATGCAATGGCCTTACCTCCAGCTGCTCAAGCCAAAAATGCTGACATCATCCTTGGCTCCTTTTATTGTGTTGCCCCCACATCTCATCCAATAATAAATTAGAAATGGACTACTCCTAATCTCCATTGCAACCCCAGGCCCAAGTTATTATGCCCTCTCCTCTTCTATGGCAGGAGCTTCTCAGTTGGCCTTCCTGGCTCTGAATTGCCCTTTTTTGGTCTGTTTTAACTAGGAAGCCAGAGGGAACTTTTTAAAACACTCCTTGCATTATGCTGCCTAGCTGCTCAAAACCTGGTGAGTTCCAAGCCTGTTCAGAGTAGAAGTCAAGTAGTTTAAATGGCCTGAAGGGCCAAAAGATTGATCCTCCTGGGATATCTCTGATTTTATCTATTTCCCTTCTCAATCAGTGTGACTTTTTGCTGCTCCTTAAACACACCAGGCATGCTCTTTCTCAGTGTCTTAAGAGCTTATGCTTTCCCCTGGAGTGGTCTTCCCTCCTCCTCCAACACCACCCTTTTCAGGATGATTTTATTCCCTCACATACTTGATATCTTTGCTCAAACTTTTTCTTAGCGAGGACTTCTGTGGCCACCTCATACCTTAAATGTGTGACCATCTCCTCTTTCACTTCCCTGCTCTATTTAATTTCCCCTCAGCATTCATTTTCCTCTAATGTACCATATGTTATTTGATCATGCTTATGTTTTGTCTCTTCAACTAGTAAAGAAATTTTATGAGGGCGTGGATTTTTGTTAGTTTCTTCTCTGCTATATTCCAGCATGTGAAACAGTACCTGGTACGTAGAAATTCCTCAGAAATTATTTATTGCAGTGATATGACATTACTGATGGTTGTAAAAAATTATAAACTAGCTTCAACAAATAATGATCAACAATAAGCGACTGGTTTTAAAAGCTGTGGGAATTCATGGATAGAATATTATGCAGTCAAAACTTCTGTAATGACAGAAAGTATGCTATTACATTAAGTGAAAAGGCCAAGTATAAAATAATTTATATGATATAAGATCATCTGTGGTTGAAGAAGACAGACTGGATGGAAATGTGCTAAAGTGCTAACATTGATTGATCTGAGTTGTAGAGATACATTTCATTCTGCCTTTTGATATATTTTTCTTTTCAAAATGTATTCAAAGAGTTGTGTTACTTTATTAACTAGAAAAAAAATTTAAAAATAACAACATAAACAACAGCATAACAACATAAACAACAGCAGCAAAAACTCCACAAAGACTCAGTTATTTCAAGAAGACTAATTAAAACAAAAACCTGACATTGGTGTGGCCTTTTTCAAATCATGTATTCAATTCTACAGTTACTGTGCCAATTCTATGTCAGGAACTGAGGGGAAGATAAAAGACGAAAACTGCCCACTTCTGCCTTCAAGGCCTAAGTTAAGAGAGTCGGGACACATTACATCAATGACAAGGGACCGTAAAGCAGGCTGTGATGGAGGTTCAGGCAAGTGTCAGAGAGGGCAAAGGCAGACAGTAATGCCATTCAGCTGGGTTATTGAAAGTCAGACTACTCTTATTTTGAAGTTTTCAATCAAATAGGGGTCCAGCCCTAGTAATTATTCTGCACAACACCATGTATCTGATGTATCATACTCACTAATCACACTGAAGGGCCCTGGAATTACAAGTAAAAGGGGTATTAGTACATAGGCGTAACAAGGAGATCATGCACTTCTTTATGCCAAGCATAGGAGCATTCATTAATCCCACTGTAACTCAAGCACTGTACTGGGTGCCAAGGATACAATGCTGGGCAGGACTCAATTTCTGTCTTCAAGGAAATAAAAACTAAACCAATTAGGAGATCTATAGAAACATGGGCATATTAAATAGAGGGTTGTACATGGTACAAGGTTATGAAAGCCCATTGGAGCAACACTTAACCCAGCCTGGGATGGGATTTTCAGTGAAGGCTTTCCAGAAAAGGTGATGTTGAATAGAGAGAAAAAAATGCAATTAGGAATTTTCTGAGACATGGGAGAAGGGAGAAGTCATGGCAGGAATGGGGAATGCTGCAGACTTTAGGGAAGAAGAAGGATCACAAGAACAGCTCAGCAGAAAGAGAGAGAGAGAGAGAGAAAGAGAGAGAGAGAGCTCTTGAGGGTACTCCTGTGTCCATGTGGACCACGTGACTTCAGTATGATTGAAACCAAGAGCACTGGAGATTGAAAGCAGGAAGGAGAGAAAATATTATATGTATTGTAAGGTTTACATTTTGTAAAAATATGTTGATATGTACTAAAATGGATGAAGTTTATGCAATATACCTAATATCTAATTATCTTTTTTAAATAAGTGAACTCTGAATCTTTATTCTTATAGTATTATATACAATTAGATGATCCCCATCACTTTTCTCTGCAAGCAGAGGGGCCTTTAACAACCATGGACATAATACTGTTTCTGATTTTGATTTAGATTTAGTTTGTAATAAACTACAATCTAAACTTCCACACACCAAGAAGGAAAGTACATAAGAATAAAAATAGTATTTATTTATAGTCTATTATTAAAAAAACTAGAGTATGTTAATTTACCTTATACGACTATAGAAATAATTTTCTGTGAATTTATTAATAACAGATTATGTGACATTGGTCCTTAAGTCAATGTCTTTATAAACCTTATAATAGACTCAGCCCAATATGGTGCTCCGAAGCATGAAAGGTTTGGGAAGCTTTTTGGCATTAAGGGGGAATGCGCATTGCATATATCCAGGGCAGTGCATTCTAAAGAAGGTATTTATATTTAGAATTAATCAGACTCTTAGAGAAACGCAGTGATTGTTTATTCAACATGATGCTTCAAATGATCCCTTTCCATAGCCTTTGAAACCAATCTGTCAAATGATCATCAAGAGTAATTAGTTTATGCTAAACTCCCCACATGAAATTTAAGGATGACAAAACAAATGGTTTGTTCCATGCAATTCAAGTTGTTATTACTTGATTGCTATCCTAAATATATAGTGAGTGAGAGGATGATGCTTCCTTCATCATACCTATTCGAAGCTGCCTTTAAATACTTACTGCTCTAAACATAACAGAGGACCTGTAATGCCCTGTAACATTTGAAGTTAGAACAGAAACAAAAAAGGTTACTATTAGGAAAAACAAACAGAAATCAAATATAGATGCCAGCAAGGGGAGCTATGTGGAATATGTGGTGCGTTTCAGACCAAGTCAAAGTCATACTCTTCATTAGTAAGAGCTGAGGTATAGTAACTGAGCCTCCATATAAGTTCAAGAGATACAGGCTACTAACACCCATAAACCTTAAAAAGTAGCTCTTAAAGAGCAAAGGGAGGAAAATATGAAGTAAGAGGATAAATGTTGGATCTGATTAATTGAATTTCATTCTGGGCCTTTGTATTTCATTATGAATTAAGGTAAAGGTTAGATCAGTAATTCTCAATTATTTTCTTGTACAAAATATTATAGGTATTTAATGCATAATACTTAGTGTAATGGTAACATAAGTTGAGATGAGCCCAGAGTCCTGCATCCTCTGCAGCCTCTCACTCACAATGGCCACTGAACCCCTTAATAATCCAGGATTCCAATGAACACAGATGAGAACCCAGGAGGAGGTTCCTTCAGGTTCTCATCTTGTGCTCTGTTATTTACAACGAGGCCAACATTGAGATGAGGAGGTTCATAGACTTCCCACTCCATGTCAGAGGTTAGTTTGAAAGATAACGTATAAAATAAAATGGAATTTACTTCTGAGTTGGCAAACCAGAAACAAGAACAAGAGATTGAGTAAGCAATTCATCATTTTTTTAATTTCCAAAAATGAAATTACAAAATAATTATTTTTCAGAATAATTCTTTATTTTATGATCCCATTCATTTAACAATTAGGTATACTTTAGGTAGACATAAAATGAGATAGAATCAATAAACTGAGAATGTTTAAAATGTTTTAAATCAATAACTATTTTGCACCGTTCTATGTCATATGTTTGTTTTATTCTGTGGGGAAAGAATTTACAAGATGGGCCGGACTCGAAATTGTCCTGATACTATGGTGGCGAAGGCAAGTAGGAAAGGAGAAGAAAACCAGAACAGATTGGCACTGGAGAGAAAAGACACGAAGGTGGACTTGTGGGATATTGGAAAGGGTTGTGCTACTGTCAGGAACCAAGCTGGGCTAATCCCAGTGGGCTCTAGGGTAAGAAATCCAGAGACTTGGTGATACTCAAAATGGAATGCAGAGTTGCCATTCTGCGTGATTGACGAATTAGATTCAAGAGCCTAACCAATGTACCAGTATGTGCAACAGTCTGCTTTGCCTTGTAGTGTCTCTTCTACACAACTATATTAGATGTTGGGATTGTATCTATTGATTACAGCACCAACAATGTTTGTTCTATGACATAGGAAGTAGGAAAACAATTGTATATCTACCAGATCTATAGTTGTCAGATTGAATAAATCTGACAGATTCACTTAGAAGGTAAAATAGAGAAAGATATCCAACACAATACCACATTGACATAGCACCTACTAGTATGTGATATTTAAGAAACTCTTAGACCAAAGCAGTGGGCTGCATCAGGAAAAGTCTGGCAAGGTACCTCTCCCTTGCTAGAATATGAAAGAGCTTAGCCAGTGTTGTACATTTTGACAGGGATCTCCATTATTTATCATTTTGTAAATTTGTGGGTTTTTAAAAAAAGTAACATATTCACTCTTAGTCTTAAAATGCTTTAGTATCTTAATACAGCTATGAGTAATTAAAATTCTTTCTATTGTATTTATGGAAATATGTAATGCAACTCAAAGAACTCAGTTAACCTTCCATAGTATTGCTTTCACTAATGTACTCATGTCAGCTGTCCAACTGTTTGTTGAAACTGTTTTCCTTTCACTGAAGTAGATCGTTAACTGCTGTTTTCTCCTTATACTGGGGTGATTTGTGTTCCATGGCCTTGGCCATGCATTATTTACTGCTTGCTTCTTCAACAGCATGGGGATTATTTTCATTATAGGCTTTGCTTGCTCTGTTTCTCCTATAGATCTTGATGTAAGTGTTCTGAAAGTCATTCCATATGCATATGTTTCTTAAGTCAACAGAATCCTGAAGACTGCTGTATCATCTTGGAAGATATTAAAATTCAACTTAGGTACTTTACAGAGGCCACCCTCTCTCTTTCCCAGCCAATCAGACATCAGAGCATACAGGCCAAGGGCAAACTATATCAGAACCACCATGCTATTTATTTTTCCCATGTAGGTAATAAAGCATAGGTACTATCTCTCTTTTTAAATAACTTTTTAAGAAAAAAAATAAATAAAATTTATTTGTCACAGTTATTAATTATATATATTTTTAAATTTTATTTATTTTTTTTCTTGTGTTTTTTTTTATTGTTTTCAGTATTACAAATAGTAGTACATATGTCTCCTTTTTTTTCCCCATTGACCTACCCCCGACCTCCCCTACCCCCCAGTACATGCCTTCACCTGCCCGCCCTCCCTCCCCTCCCAGTGTCTTGTATCCATTGGTTGTGCTTATATGCATGCGTACAAGTCCTTCGGTTGGTCTCTTACAGCCCCCCTCGCCCAACCTCCCCTGTCTTCCCAATGTAGTTTGACAGTCTGTTCAATGCTTCTTTGCCTCTGTATCTTTTTTCCCACCATTTCCTTCCTTTAAAAAGTTTTGCCTTTGCAGACTAGAAATAAACATATAATAACAAAACAAAACAAAACAAAAAATGTTTGAGTCCCAATTTCAATGTTAATTATATTTTAACTTGAATAATATATAAAAAGTGTGGGGAAATTATAGAAGGCATTCTCTAAAACAGGACAAGTTCCTAAAATAGAAAAATTTTAGAAGATTCTGAAGAGTCAGCATCAATCTATGTTCTCTGTTAGCATTATAAAAATATAAAGAAAGAAAGAGGGATGTGTCTTATTTTGGCTTTCAAGTGCAAAGCCATGCCTGCTTTCTAGGAGCATTAAAGTTTCTTCTGGGATATTCTCGCATGAGGAGGGGACGGCACTACAGCCCAAGCTCTTCTGTGGACACGGAGCATTCAAGTAATCTTACTCAGAAAGACAGTCCTTACCCTTGTCTCTTAGGTTTTCATAAAAGAACATTCAGTCTCAGTGCAGCTCATTTCTGGGCCGCAGGGATTCACCTAGCATCTATAACTCCACATCCCATTGGAAAAAAGTGCATGCAGGTAAGAATAACAGAGACTGAGATTCATCAGAACCATTGCAAATTACCAGAATTGTCAGTGATTTCTTATCATTTGTTGTATAAGAAATCTATTTATTTTATAAGACAACAGATGCTTCAGAAGCTTCAATCGTGAAATTAATTTGGCCTTATCTTAAACACTCAGATGGATTAATTAAAAGAGAACCTGTATATCTGTGCTAGACAGCAAAAGGCAGTTCTCACAGTTCAACATAACAGAGAAATATGATTTGTTGTATCTTTAAAATCTCAACTCTCTTATTTTCAAGAAATGTCTTCGTGTAGATAATAAATGCCAGAAATTTACTCAAAACATATAATGTGTGATGGAATACAAATCAAATGCTTACCAGGAAATAAAGTCTAAGCAATTATCAGGACTTAGAAGAGGTCTGATTTTTAATAAGTGCCTGATTCATGTTAGTGTATACAATAATACATTATAGATACAAAAATATAATCCTTATATCATTTAAAAAGAACGTATTTCTTTATAATGGTACCAGGCTGGGGTAGCAGAGACTTTAACCTGCTCAAATACATATACACATACATAGAGGCTCTCAGACATGGTAGGTAGGTCCAGTCCCCACCTCTGGACTGAGAAACATCTACAGAACCTCTCCAGTGTGCTCTGCTTGGTACAAACCCCATTGCAAGGAAGGGTTCTCTGGGGAGGTGGCCCAAGGAACAGTAACAGTGAATGAATGTCATCTGCTAGCTCTTACTTCCCCTTTGTTATATACAATTTTTTTTGCCTAATTCTCGATATTTACTTTTGTCTCTCTCTTAATTCTGTTTCACCCAACTAGTTCAAAGCAAATAAAATGTGCTTCATGTCTGTCAATAACTTTAAAGTAACATTGTATAACTCTTTTTTTTAATCAAGTGCCCAGAACTTTTTGGCATCTTAGCTGAGATACCTTCTTTTGGAGTTATATTCCATATACCATAAAATTCACCCTTGAAAGTGTACAGTTCAGTGGTTTTTAGTATGTCCATTTTCTCTCTGGCTTTATGGATTTGCCTATTCTGGACATTTCACTTAAATGGATTAATACAATATGTGGTCTTTTGTTACTGCCTTCTCTTACTCAGCATAATATTTTCAAAGTTCATCCACATCATAGCATGTACCAGTACTGCATTTATTTTTATGGCCCAATAATATTTCATTGTTTGGATATACTATATATGTATCCACTTATCAGTTGATAGATATCAAGGCTATTCCATTTTTTCTCTATTATGAACAATGCTACGGTGAAATGCATGCACATGTTTCTGTGATGATCCTCTGTTTTCAGTTTCCTTGGGTAAATAACTAGGAGTGGAACTGCCAAACTGTGTTCCAAAGTGGCTGCACCATTTCACATTCCCCAAGTCATTTATGAGGGTTCCAGTTTCTCCACATTCTCACAAACATGTATTTCTCTCTTTATATGTTAGCTATCCTAGTAGGCATGAAGTAGTATCTCATTGTGTTTTGATTTGCACTTCCCTAATGCATAATGATGTTTAGAATCTTTTTATGTGTTTCTTGACTATCTCTTTTGGAGGAATGTCTATTCTAATATTTTGTCCATTAATCAGTTTAATTGTCTTTATTGTTGAATGATAAGAGTTATATTTCTGTGTATAAGTCCTTTGTCATATTTATGATTTGTAAGTTTTTGTTTTATTCTGTGAGTGGCCTTTTCACTTTATTGGTTGTGTCCTTTGACATTCAAACGTATTTTTTTTTTATTTATCTTATTTTATATGCCATAACTAAGAAATCATTGCCTAACCCAAGATCACAAAAATTTACTCCTATGTTTTCTTCTAGGATTTATGTAAATTTCGCTCTAATAATTAAATCTAATATCCATTTGAACTATTTTTTGTGTGTGTGGTGTGAGGTAGGGCCACACATTCGATATTTTGTTTGTGGAAATCTAATTGTTTCAGCGACATTTCTTTTGATCTTTTCCCTTTTTTTTTGACCAATCCTCATCTGAGGACCCTTTTTCCATTTTTAGGGAGTGAAAGGGAGGGAGTGTGGGAGAGAGAAAGATAAACATTGATGTAAGAGAGACACAGGGATTGGTTGCCTCCCCAACTTGCCCCAAGATGCTGGTGTATGGGCCAGCACTCTAACCACTGAGCTCACTGGATAGGGCAGTATTTCTTGAATGACTGTACTTTTCCTTTTGAATCATCCTGGCACCCTTGTCTAAATCAATTGACCTTAAATATAAGGATTAATTTCTGAACTCTTAATTCTATTTCCATTGTCTATGGTTATGCTAGTACCACAGTGTCTTAATTATTACAGCTTTTTACTGGGTTTTGAAATTGGGAAGTGTTAGCTCCTCCATCTTTGTTCTGTTTTAAGAGGGTTTTGGTTATTTAGTACCTTGCATTTTCATACGAATTTTAGACCAGCTTACTGATTCCACTACCCACCCTCCCCCAAAAACGTTTGGATATTGAAAGTGACCATGTTGACCCTATACAACATTTTCAGAATTATTGTCATCTTAACAATGCTAAGTCTTCTGCTCCATGAAGATGGCATGTATTTCCATTTACTTAGATCATTTTTAATTTATTTCAATAATGTTTGTAGTATTCAGTGTATAATTCTTATACTTCTTTTGTAAATATACTAATTTACTGTTTTGTTATTTTTAGAGTCTGTTTTATAAATTTAATTTTCAGATTTTTCATTGCTAATGTATACAAAGTATTTGATTTTTCCAAATAATCCATTTTCTGTTTGACTGATTTTCTATATTAATTTTCTGTTCTTTATTTTATTTATTTATAATTTAATCTTTATTATTTTCTTCTTTCTGCTTGCTTGGGTTAGGTTTGCTCTTCTTTTCATAGTGTCTTAAGGTAGAAGATGAAGTTATTGATTTGAAATCTTTCTTATTTCTTAATATAGACATTTACAGCTATAAATTTCTCTCTACATTCAGCTTTAGCCATGTCCCATAAGTTTTGGAATATTGTGTTATTTTTATTAATTTCTTCATTGACTTATTGGTTATTTAGAACTGTGTGTCTTAGTTTCTACATAGATGTGTATTTCACAAGGATCTAAAGGTTTGGACAAAACATTGAATGTGCTCTGGAATGGTGCTTTTAACAGAAGTCCAAAGGTGATCAGATCTGTTATCTGCCGTGCTGCCCACTTTTGCTACCACACCGCTGAGCTAGGAGGGGAGATGGGAATAGTTTCAAGTTAAAGAACTGCTGTCATAAGAGGGTTAGTAGTTTATCTTGACTAGATGATTTTTCATTTGTTCTGGGGCTTTTGTTGGCTACCAAAGTTCTAAAATGTATCATAGTGGGTGAGTTCAGAAAATTCCACACTGCCATCCTAGTAGTTGATTCCCCAAAATAACTATTTTAATCTTCACAAAGAGTTTTGAGTCACGATGGTTTTATTCCCATTTTCAACCAAGTGAATCGCAGTCCAGAGATGAAATAGTCTATTCAAGATCATGCTGCTCATTTATAAAATAGAATTTAACCTAAATGTTTCCCCCTAGTACTATATTCTTTTCACCACATCACAGCTCTTTCATTGCACTACCGTTTACATAAATCTTAGATGCCTTGACCTAGAAGGAATCTCAGAGATAGCCATGTTCTATTCTTGCATTTTACAGATGACGAAACTGCACTCCAAAGTGGTATGGTGCCTTACAAAAGATTTTATTGCTAGGACCTTTAAAATATGTTCTTTATACCTTATGCCCAGTGGCCTAAATTGAATGATGAGTTAATTAACTTGTTGCTATGGATATAAGGGGACAGTTTTTATTTTCAAAATCATTCTTTATTCTGTTTTAGATTCAGGACAGACAGCCCCACAAATTTCAAATATCTATAGTGGTGATATTCTACTTAACTACATCATGGATGTATTCATTTCTAATGCTGTGTAACAACAAGTCTTCACAAACTTAGTAATTTAAAGCGACGGCCATTTATTATCTCACAGTTGCATCATCAGAAATAGGGACACGGCATAATTGGGCCATCTTCTAATTCTTTCACATGACTAAAATTTATCAGTGTTGAAAGGTCATAGTCTCATCTGTTGCCTGGAGTACTCTTCTGAGTTCACTCGGGATGTTGGAAGAATTTCGTTCCTTGTGATTATAGGAGGGAGGTCCCAGTTCTCTTGCTGGCTTTTGGCCATGGGCTGCTTCAGCTCTCTGAGTTTGCTTTCAGACCACGGCCCAGAGCCATCAGTGAAGACTCTTCCTCCCCTTAAGTCTCCCTTACACTTTAAATCTTCCCAGGAATAGCTAAGTCCCTTTGAAGGTGAGACTCATCTGATTAGGTCAGGCTCACTCAAGATAGTATCCTTTTCTAAAATCAGTTTATTTGGGACATTACTTACATCTATAAAATCTCTTCACAGTAGCAAGTAGATTACTATTTGACTAGATAACTAGGAGAAGTTGAATGAGGCTAAGGGAATAGACATTTTGGGAGCCAATTAAAATTTTAACAAAATAGATATGCCTTCTTTCCTTTTATAACATGCTGATTCCTTTAGAGAACACTACTTAGGCCCACATGTATTCACTGACAGTAATACATCACTTGATGGACATTTTGGAATCTACTATGCTCAGCTGTCACTGAGTTTAAGAAAGAAACCTTAAGGTTCAAACTAGACTTAATATTAGTAGACAGAAGAGAATCTGCATATCAAGAAGGATGCATGGTAAAAACAATGTAATATTATGAACATATTTTAATATTTCCAATCTTTAAACAAATTTAATATTTAAACCAATAGTTTATATTGGTTAGTTGAACTAGTTGATGAGCAAATAAAAATTTCACTCCCTACCCCTAATAATTTATATTTAGTAACACATTTCCTTCATAATATTATAATTTAAATTAATCTAAAATTTTGCTTAGAAAAGGAGCCAGATAACAATTATAACCCCAGGCACATTAGCACAGAAGCTCTGGACAATTGACTTGCAAGCAGCCCCGGGTAAATTATTATGTTTAATTAAACAATGCAGCATGACAGTCAGGTTGACTTAAGAAGACCATTTTCTTTTCCAAGTTATTGAAATGCATGCATTATTGTAGGGAGAACTAGAAAATCACTTTACAGAGGACATTTATTTTTTTGTCACTGGAAGAAAATGAAGTTAAATGTCCTCAAAGTTGCTAAATAATAGTGACAGTTGAAAAGTATGTTTCTGACACTCACTACACTTTAATCTATTTTCTTCAGAACTTCTAAAAGTCAACTACAATTTCCCTTTGCTTACAGCATTTGTGATTATTATTTTTTGCCTTTTAATGCTTTGCCTTATAACTATAGCATAATCAAGGACAAATGTTTGCATCTCAGACAGACCTTTCCATGAGTTATAAAAAAAATGAGAGTAGTTAAATCATATTAAATTTCGAAAGCACCCTGCTGAAATTCAATTTCCATTTTTAAAGGTGGCTTTTTCTAATTAAATATACATTTGGTCAAGGGTGTTTTAAAATAAAGTGGTATTCTTCAAACAGTATCTGAATATTGGGACACCAAAATCAGCTGAAGGAAGTGGGGTTCTTCATGTAATTCCAACGAAAATCTCTTCTTATCTTAATATACATCTGCAGTGGACTCAACACCTGGCTGATCACAGAAAGTCTGTTCTATCGATGAGTTAGGTCCCTGAACTCATCTAAGTATTTTATTTCCAAAAACACACAATCCTATGATGGCTCCTCTTGGTCTCAAGTTATGAACATGTGTGTGTTTCAACCTGAGGAATTTTTTTCAGGTTTCTAGCAGTTCTACTCCTAGGAGAGTGGTCACTTCTAGGTCAGTTTATGACTAGTTCTAAAGTTTTCAGGACTCTGGAGTTTCAGAAGTTGTTCAGAGGCAATCTACAACTCAGTGGCATCAAGGGCATGCATTGTAGACTATAAAAATATATGGTATCACTCTAAGAGATAACTGGATAAAGCAACACATGCATTGAATATACACTTCTATGCCCTCTTCTAGCACTTAAAGAACAGGTATTGTGTAGCAGGATTTTAGGTCTTTTAGCCTTAGCCAAAGATAGTCTCTGCTACCTTCCACGCATTCTGTTTGCCAGTGTCTACCAATGAAACACATTTGTATAAAATCCATTTTATTTTTTGTTAACTGCTATTATCAAAACAATTTCTGTTAAATTTAACCAAAATCTGGCTACTTCTAACTTATTACATGGATCTATATGGCTATCTGGAACCACACACAGTTAATTAAATCTGTCAGATATTTGCAAAATACTATCATTAAATATGTCTCCTCTTTTTTTTATTTCTAATTCCCCAAAACAGTGAAATTTTTCCAGATTTCTTATAATGGCAGTAGGAAACCCAATATAAAATTGACTAATATTTTTTATGAATCTACCATGGTTAAGGCAGCATGCTTAAAGGTGTGATAGAAAAAAAGATAAATAAAATAGGATAGGCATATTTAAGGAACATATAATTAATTTAATAGAGTATCCTATAGTTATCTTTATTCTTTGATTAAAAAAGTATTTCCAAGAAGGACAGGAAAGTTTAGCAGATGACTCAAGCCCAGTAGGATCAGTGGTGCCTTTAAGTTCCATTGAGATTTAGTGCCTACATATGGACATTGTGTGGCTTAAAGAGTTGCCTGCAGACTTCTAAACTGTATTCTGTTCATAAAGAGTTAGGAGTCTTTTTCTCCAAGGCCAACTTTTATAAAAGATACTGATTCTATTACCATTGTGAATTTCTAATTAAACAGCATATTTCTGAAGAGTTCAACCACTCCAGATATTAATAGTAACCACCTTTGTAATAAAAATATTCACACATACATACAGAACCACATAATAACTGTGATTATTTTGGAGAACAATAGAAGAAGAGCATTATGATTTTTTATATTTCAAGTAGCATAATTGAGGCTTATTATAAGAGGATTTTATATTCATGTAAGAGATTAGATTCACTAGTGTCTATAAATTCATATTTTAAAATTCTGTGCTAATTCACTTTTATATTAATATGTGTTTTGCAGTGGCTTCTACAGTACATGTAAACCAATATTGAGACTGAAATTCAATTTACTCTCTCCAAAAATATGTTACTCAATTTAGTCATTCCATTAATTAATTCATTCATTCTCTCCAAAAATATGTTACTCAATTTAGTCATTCCATTAATTAATTCATTCATTCAGTGATAAGTACTGTACTGATAATTTAAAAATGAAAGAGATACAGCAAGTTCACTGTTTCAATAAGGAATCAGATAGATAAATAACCCTATGAAAAGCATTTTGTTCAGGACTCTAACAGGAGTATTAATGCGGTACCGGTGTCTCAAAGTATTGACAAGTCTTGCCTGGAATGGTCAGGGACCACGCCCCAGAGAAAAATAGAAGATGCAAGATGCAAGCAGGATTTGCCAGGAAGGAAGGATGCTGAGTCCTGTGTGAGCAGCAACTGTGAATATCTTTTTCACACTGTATTCCTGGGACCTAGCACCTTTCTTCCCACAGAGTAGATTTCAGAAAAAATATTCAGTGAATATAAGATTTTCAGGTGATGAAAATGGCAAATGCAAAGTCACGGAAGTATGAAACAGTTTGACAGAATCCTGAAACTGAAATTAAGTAAGTCTGTCTAAAATATAGAGATAATACTAACAAGGCAGGCAGGGACTCAACTTTGTGGAGTTTCGCACATTATATAAGATTCTATTAACAGATTTTCACCCCATTTTTATTTGTTCAGGTATTACAACCTTAGTTTTTAAAATGATATTCATACACAAATTTTAAAAACCTATTTATTTGCTTTTCCAAAAAAGAAGGTAGGGAGAAATAAATAAAGGAAGGAAGAATGGAGGGCTACAGAATATGAAATAAATTGCATTTGTGATAGGGATTAGCCTAGAAATTAGGAAATAGGTTTGCAACCAAGAAATGGTGTGTGTGGAAATTTTAGCGTCTCCAGATTTTCAGTAACCTTCACCAAAACACCACACATACACATATATTCTCAGGAAACAAAACAGTGTGCTTTCAAGTCCATTCCCAGGTAGGGGCCATTTTCCAGGGATGCTGCTTCTTTCCCCTGGCAGACTGCCAACCCCCAAACCTGTCACATGTAGAAATTCTGTCGCTGACATTTTGTGCAAAATAAGGCCCATATTCACTGTCAATGTGTGTCTCCCTTTCTCGTATCACTGAAACAGTCACCATGCTTGCTTTCAAAAGCTTTTGAATGTTAATGAAAAAATACTCAAAGGAAAACCAGAGCTTTAACTCTTAATCCATAGTAGAAATTCAGCCATTGGCCCCTGGGAGGTGAATTCCTTTTAAAACAACAAACTTCACAGCAGACTATTTAAAATTTGTCATCACTTAGACGAAGAAAGAAGTCCTGAAATTTTACTCCCAGATCAAAGATATATATACATAACAGACTCTTTATTTAATAATAATTAAAAAACAACATTTATTTCTTATTGCCTGAAACAAAATTATTTTAATATTAGAATGTTACCTGTGGAGATTTTTTTTTTTTTGGTCTACTGGATGTTTTAAGGCTTAAATAGAAAAGCAAATATGGCCTTATTAACATTCTATGGAAGATCAAAATTAACAGCTTAGATGATCTATAGCCCAATTTTCTTCAAAATCTTAGAGATTCCTTTAGAGCTAGGTGTTTATAGAGGCAAATTAATAATGAGTGGTCCCTAAAGTGCAATTTGGTGATATTGTGAGCACCTACCCCCGTAAGTACTTTATAAATTAAGGGTTGATTATTAGCTTTGCCCAAGAATTCTTTTCTTCACAAGAAATTCACAAGAGGATTCCTTTAATTAACTAATTCCCCTAAGTGCATGTAAAATAAGGAGATGCTAAGGCTCTGTGCTTTTTAGCTCCTTTTAGATTATCCTGTTTCTGTTTTTAACTTTTTGGATTAAGTGTTGCCTTTATGCACAGTTCTTGGCCTGACCCATTACCTAATTTAAGTACACGAAGATCTGAACATCCTTCCAGGCTCGAGGTTAGATCATGGAGTACACAAGCATGAGTGATGCCTGTACCTGCAGTCACAGACCAGAGACACACCACCACCCGCTGCCAGGTGGCCTCAACCAACTCTGTGTCACCAGAACAATGCAGAGATTGTTATTCACAGGGGTTTATTGTTCTTCATAACTGTTGGCATAAGAAGCAATTGACTCATAGAAGAAAAATATTTAGTTTTAATGACAGACATAAAGAGGAGTGGGCTAGAAGAAGAAATTCATGCCAAAAATGTCAAGATCATTATGTATCACGAGGCATGTTCTGATAGTTTGAGCAGAGTTTACCTGGAATAGAGAACTAGAAATGGGACAATGGGATGAGATGAGAAAGTAAAGGAAAAATAGTGTAACTTGAGGCCAGATGACACAGGACTTTGAATGTATTACTAAGGAGACTGAATTTTGCTTTATAGGTAGCAAGAACCATTACATTTTTTAATAACTAAATATTGTCCTTGTATCATGGTTTTCCTGTCCAAAAATTACAACAGAGCATAGAAGGAATTTGAAAATATAGAGAAAAAAAAAGAGACCTCAGACACAAAGTTTCATTAAAGTCCATCTGAAAGAATAAAGGAAAGAGAGGACAAATTGAAATATATGGACCGGAGACTATAGAACTGGCAGACAAGCTCGATAAGGATTGCATCTGAAAGGAAGAGACACATGTGTCTTCTGATGTTGACCACTGGCAATGCCATAAACCAAGAAACAGACCAGAGCAGAAGGAGAATTTAATTTTTTTCTGTATTTACTAAAAACTTTTGAGTTTCTGACTATGCCTTCTATTTTATATTGTGACACTTGTGAAGAATGTGGTAGAGATATTTTGTTAAGACTTGTGTTTTAAAAAAATTTAATATAAAAAATTTAATATACAAAGATGTTTTGACTCTTTTAAAATCTAAAACAAGCCATTTTCAACAGCAATTCCAGTTGCTTATTTCACATTGTCTTGGCTATATCTCTGAGATGTCTCTCCCATTGGGGAATAAATACTGCATTACAAAGGATGGTCACCTGATTTTATTAATTTATCTGGATTTTAGAGTTGGAGAAGTCTTCTTTACCAGGGTAGAATTCTCTTCTTGTGTTACGTTGCCTATTCTCATTATTACTGTGATTCTAATAAAGAAAAGAAAATGAAACCAAGTTATCTAAATCTTATTATTGACTGACTTATTTATCAACAAAAGTCCTCTAGACACTAGATTCTAGTGGAACAGGTCATTGATCTATTCCAAAGAAGTTACTTTTAAGATGGAAGATTGTGTGTTATATGCTTATAAATATGTGAGTAAATCTTTATCAGACTTGGACAAAATTTATGACAGATTTTCAAAACATAAAACTCTAAGTCCTTAGAAAGATGCTATTTCTCTAGTAATTTTATCTTTGTTTCAAATTGTTGAAGAAGTTACAATATATGAGACTGAGTAATATAATTTTTTAATACGTGTGGACTTGAGGTAAAATAAGGGGTGGAAATCCAGTAAAGACATAAATGCTAGAAAGTAATAATAGAAGTTGAGGATATTTTTGACCACATTAGCATTCACGGTGATCATTGTTAAAGATACAAAGATGTTTTGTCCTTACTGTCTAGATGATCTCTTCTAGTTCAAGAATATTTTGAAATAATAATTTACTGCCTTTGTGCTATAGGGAAATATATTGATGTGGGAATTGGTGAGATCGCAGAGAAGGTCGAGTTCTCTCTCAAACCTGTCAGAGCCTTTCCATAAGTAGTCTGCAATTTTCTGAATGTTTTTGCATGTACTTTGTAGTGAATAAAGTGCCCTCTCCTCCCGCCACCCCCCCATTTCTTTACACCAAAAGCAGTAAAGTTTTACATAGAAAAAGAGAAATCCGGGTTACCTCTTAAGGTAAGGCACTACTTGCCTGCTGAGTACGTTAGTGTATATCAGCATTTATAACCAGGTCTTCACAGCATGCAGACAATTTAATTTTTTGGCCATCTCAGAGAGGAAGGTACTCTTTTTATTTTGAAAGCAAGAGTATTTCTTCTTGCTTTATCAGCAGCAGACCTTTAGTATCCAAGAAAATAATATCTGAGCTACATAATAGAGAAAAACCTTTCCTCATAGGGTATTGCTTTCCCTGGTCTCTCTTTTATTGAGATGTAATTGACATAGATCATTGTTTAAGTTTAAGATGTACAATGTGTTGATTTGACTCACTTATACACTGAGTGGCCAGATTATTATGCTTTCAGAGATCATAATAATCTGGCCGCTCAGTGTATATTGAAATGTGATTACCACCCTAGTGTTAGCTAACACCTCTTTCATATCACATAATTATCGTTTCCTTTTCATGGTGAGAACATTTAAGATCTAGTATCTTAGCAACTTTGAAGTATACACTACTAGTACATTGACTAAAGCAGTAAGAATTCTAACAATTGATAGGGCTATCCGTGCTAATTTTACTTGCTTTCTAGGGAACTCAGTCACTTTCTTGGAATTAAAGCCATCGAAGCCTTACTGTTTAGATTGTAGGGGTATATATAAATGCCTTTGAGAATCATATTTCCATTGTAGAGCTGGGAGGCTGTCTACATAAGGGACTGCATTGAGGAATGAAAAATGAAGACTGTGGAATAGGCAAGTCTATAAGTCCTGCTTTGGCCCATTCCTAGCTGTGTAACCTAAAGCAAGTTTTTCTGAATATATATGTGTGTGTGTGTGTGTGTGTGTGTGTGTGTGTGTGTATATATATATATATATATATATATATATATATATATATAATTTTTCATTGATTTTTTTTTTAAAGAGAGTGGGAGGGAGGGGGAGAGACAGAGAGAAACATTGATGTGAGAGAGACACATAGATTGGTTGCCCCCCACTGCTGCTCCCTCTGGGGCTGGGGATCAGGCCTGCAATTGAGATATGTGTCCTTGACTGGAATTGAACCTGGAACCCTTCAGTCCATGGGCTGATGCTCTAGCCACGGAGCCAAACCAGCTAGTTCCGTTTCTCAACTTTTAAATGTGTGAGATAAAGAACCCTGTGATAAATTCATCTTGTAGCTTTTCAATAACCTCAATAACCAATGGGATTTTCAGAATCAAGTACTTTTCTTTGTCTTTACTTCCCTTTGAGTTGGAGGGCCACGAGTTAGGGTCAACTCTGAAGCATATCTGCTTGCAGCAGACTGAGCTGCTTCCTGAACAGAGAAGCTGTGCTCACTTTGAAGGTTAAAGTACTATTTTGTCTGGGTGGCTTCTCAGGTTGATGGACTGTTGTCCTCGGTGGCTATACAGACTCTGGAGGACAGAATAATGACGAGAGGGGAAAGCAGGTCTCTCCCTGTTCAAACATTTCCTGCTCTCCTCAGTACGCAAAGAGAAAGAAAGGTCACTTTGCTCTTGATGATAACCGCTACAGTTTCTTCTAGGTACAGCCTTTCTGCAGTGGTCGTTTCATGTTAAGACCAGACCTAAAAGTGTGTTTGAGAAACATTTTTAACTTGTATTCATGTGACTTTTATAAAGCTACCGTGTGATGTCGCCCTAGATGGTCCTTTTGTTTCACAGAGTGAATAGACTCTGAGTCTTGGCTTCATTTCTGGACATACTTTTAAAATTTGTTTTGCCAACATCCTCAAACAGTCGGGGCATCGACAGCCTGTGTAACATGCTGACTAAACACAGAGATGGTGTTTGCCTCTTCCCCGTTGGCACAACAGCCACACCTGGAACCCAGTGCCCACTGTAGAGAAGGTATCTGTGCTGCCCTGATGGCCAGAGTCGGAGTTCTCCAAATGGAACAAGTGGAGAGGGAGTCCTCAGAGGACATGACCCCCAAAGGCGGCTCTGAATCTCAGAGCCTTGGTTCTCGAGTGAATGATAGGAAACCACGTCAACAGTCTTCCAGCGGCCGAAAGCCGCCCACTTCTTCAAACCTTATTCAAGGTTCTTATTGAAGCTGGAAACAAGCAGCCTCTGTTTTCCTAATGCATCTGGATAGATGGAGCAGAGGTTCTCTGAGCACAAGTAAATGAAGTAAACATTTTACTTATTAGTTAATATGCATTTTAGCCTATTTGGAGAAGAAGGCATACTCTAAGTAAGGAACAAAGTATTAAGCTTTCACCAAAGAGAAGTGGATAATTTGATAGCCTGACTCTCCCTAAAGAATATCTCAGGTGGTCTGAGGATTAGCAGCACTAAGCAAATGTAAAGAATATAGTCTGTGGCCCGGCCAGTGTTACCCAGTGGTTGAGCGTAGATTTATGAACCAGGAGGTCACAGTTTGATTCCTAGTGGTTGTGGGCTAGGTCCCCAGAGTGAGGCATGCAGGAGGCAGTCAATCAATGATTCTCTGTTATCATTGATGTTTCTATATCTGTCCCTCTCCTTTCCTCTCTGAAATTAATAAAAAAATATATAAATATATATATATAATTTGTGGGGCTGAGTGCAAAATGAAAATGTAAGTCTCCTTGTTAAAAAAAAAAGTGCCATTAGAGGTTCTAAAATATAAATTCTTTCCTTTTCTTCCATAAACTTTCAACTTATCAAAGTGTTTTAATTTGCTATTTATAGTCATTCTATGTCAAGAAAAATCAATATTTTCAATGATTAGCATGGATTTTACTATTCATGCTTATGCAAATATAAGAGGATTTGTTGCAAATAACTGAAATACACAGGTTTTATTTTGTAGCTTTACATGCATATGTATTTTATTCCTAACAGAACAAAACAATCTGAACTGTTTTTATTTCACTTACTTACTAGAGCTACTACATCTACAATCTACCCACACTCTACCTTCACCTTATTGATGTGTAAGGAAGGACTAAAGAAAAAGGAATTATGGTTTGTCTACCTTTCCCTGTCTTTCTTTGTCACCAGTGGTCAGCTAATACATAGAAAACATGCATAATAATGCACACAATAGATCCTATATTTCTTTAGTTGGGTAGGCAAGTGGCAATCTGCATTCCCCCTGCTGCAAGCCCCATGCCCAGCAGGTATTAGTTGCTGTCTTCACATTCCTTTGCTACAATCTACCCATCAACTCTGAGATTTATGCCCCAGTAGCTGAGTTACCACCCTTTCTGCTGCCTACCTTATGCTTTTATACTCAGCAGTTTTAACTAAAACGTGCAAGACAGGGTCAACTTTATCATCCGCTCCCATTTTCCTATTACTGAAAATCAAATGTATAAAGAATGGTCATAAAGTGAATCTTCACTCTGAGATGATAAATAGTAAAAACAAATAGGAAAAAGAATTAAAGATAATACGGATACCTAAACATAGATTTAGGTGTTGAATTTCAAAATAGTATGACTTGAATATGAGATTTGAAATTTACATCAAGGTAAATTCAAAACTTGTTAAAGAAGGTGCCAGAGCATTCACTTTGCATCACAGTAGATGTTCTTCCTTCCTTCTTTCCCACCCTCCTTCCCTTTCTTCTTAGGAACCATTTTGAAAGAAGCCAAGGTCAAAGGTCTGTGAAGTAAAGCCTGCATTTACCTCTTACTGACACTAGATGGGGGTGATGCATCATAAAGGTGAAATGTTGCTAGCAACAATTTGCCCTCGGGTATTAGAAATCTAAAGACTTGTAGATAATACTAGCAGTATTGGTCAGGTATTTTTAAGTGAAGGGGTTCATCAAACTGTTAATGAGAAGGAAACCAGAGTTTTGATAGGGATTTTTAATCAATGGAAGTAATTTCTCTAACTTTTATATGTAAACCACACCTTTGTGTGTCCTCTGTGGTTTCTAATTTCCATTTCTTTAGAGAAGGAGAATAAAGCAGTGAGGATCCCCACTCCTAGATTTCTATCAGTATTTTCCCTTTCCTCATGTCTTGTCAGCACATAATTTGGCTTTTAAAAGTTGTACAGCCATTCAAAGATTCACCTTATTTTCATAGAAATAACAAATCTGATTTTCAGTCAACACCTAGCAAATATGCACTATGTGCCCATTGCTCAAGGTGCTGGGGGTACAATAGTAAATTCAAAGCTGAAAATCCCTCCCTTTGCGGAGTTTAGATTGCAATATCAATTCCCTTGCATTGGCACACATATTTCACTGGTTTATATAATATTTAATTAAATTGTAGAATACTGACAACATGCAGACACAGATTGAAGAGTTTGCCTAGGGGATATTGGGTAAGCTCCTAACGGAGCTATGGGAGTACATGGATTAGAGAGAATCAGTGATGAAAATTCATCACATTGAAGTCATAGGCATTATTTGATGGACAGAGGAGAGCCGCTGCCTATTGATCTCCTTAGTGGATCAGGGCTGGAAAGCGTAGTCTGCAGACCCTAGTGTGCCCCTCATGCTTCTTCAAGGGTCTTCTGGCTTAAAATTATCTGCATAATAGCACTATGGTTTTATTTGCCTCTTTTGCTTCTTGATGTGAATCAAGGGGATGGTAGCAAAATGTCCTCGTGGTCACTGTATGCATTACCATTACGCACTGTTACTTAAACATATCCTTAATTAAGCAGTTTCAGTGATCGGTGTTTCTTAAAGGCTTTTACCCATGTGATGAAGTGGGAAGTACGCATGAGACACTCCAGCTGCATACCACAGTGCCCTGACTCTCTGTAGGAAAAGGATTTGTGCGCTTGTTTGGTCGGTGATCTGAACTTGCTGCCTTTTCATGAAATACCATTCTCCTTGAAAGAACACGGATAGAAAATGTATTCAGACATGGATATTTGGTCAAATTGAAAACTGACAGTGTTTGTTGCCAGAGATGAACTTGGAGCTTTCAATGAAAATTGTAATTTTGGAAAACTTGCACTTTCTATCATGAGCTTGTCAGCTACCTCTATACTTGGACTTTTTTTATAAGATGGGTAGGGGTTTCACGAAGTGATCTTTTAAAATTATATAATGAGTTATATCACCATTTGGAAAACTGGCATAATTCAGTGAACCAATATTTTCCAGATGACCAATATATCATATTATGAAACCAAATGTGGGTAAAAAACTCCTTCCAACTCCCAGATAAACCAAGGAATTTTGTGTACAGTAGTAAAAGTTGATCAACAGGTTTCAGATTCTACATTGTAGCTAACCTTTAAGACACTAGCACTCGAGTTTTATTATAATATCAAAGAAGAATGTCCAATTAGCTGAAAAGGACAGTCTTCCCTACCAACTAGATCCACCTCACATTTGTAGGAGTTCAGATGTTGTTCACATTTCAACAAAACAACACAACACAACAGATTGAAAACAGAGGCAGATATGATGCTATAGCTGTATTCTTTTAACTTAGCAGTCTTACAGTCTTGTGTCATCTCTTAACTAAATGTGAATCACCACAATAGATGTGTTAAGCATTGACCTCATATTTTGACTCTAGCCACCATCTCTTACCCTGTTTTTAAGTATTTAATAATATGTTCTATTTTTTAATTAAATTCTTTATTGTCTAAAGTATTACATAAATCTCCCTTTTCCCCCATTGACTTCTCCCTGGCCGTTCCCAACCTCCCCCCCGCCCCCCCGAACATGCCCTCACCCCCCTACTGTCTGTGTCCATTGGTTATGCTCATATTCATGCATACAAGTCCTTTGATTGATCTCTTTCTTACCCCTACACCCTTCCATCCTCCCCTGCCTTCCCATTTGATGCTTCCATGTCTCTGGACCTATTTTTGTTCATCAGTTTATGTTGTTCATTATATTCCACAAAAGAGTGAGATCATGGGATATTTATCTTTCTCTGATTGGCTTATTTCACTTAGCATAATGCTCTCTAGGTCCATCCATACTGTCGCAAATGGTAAGAATTCCTTCTTTTTTACTGCAGTGTAGTATTCCATTGTGTAGATGTACCACCATTTTTTAATCCACTCCTCTGCTGATGGGCACTTAAGCTCTTTCCAAATCTTAGCTATTGTAAATTGTGCTGCTATGACCATAGGGGGACATATTTCCTTTCTGATTGGTATTTCCAGCTTCTTGAGATATATTCCTAGAAGTGGGATTACTGGGTCAAATGGCAGTTCCATTTTTATTTTTTTGAGGAAACTCCATACTGTCTTCCACAGTGGCTGCACCAGTCTGCATTCCCACCAGCAGTGCATGAGGGTTCCTTTTTCTCTGCATCCTCGCCAGCGCTTGTTTGTTGATTTGATGGTGACAGTCATTCTGACAGGTGTGAGATGGTACCTCATTGTCTTTTTTATTTGCATCTCTCGGATGATTAGTGACTTTGAGCATGTTTTCATATGTCTCTTGGTCTTCTGTATGTCCTCTTTCTAAAAGTGTCTATTTAGGTCCTCTGCCCATTTTTTGATTGGGTTGTTTATCTTCCTTTTATTCAGTTGTATGAGTTCCCTGAAAATGTTGGAGATTAAACCCTTATCAGAGATAACATTGGCAAATATGTTCTTCCATGCAGTGGGCATTCTTGTTGTTTTGTTGATGGTTTCTTTTGCTGTGCAGAAGCTTTTTATTTTAGTATAGTCCCATTTGTTTATTTTCTCCTTAGTTTCCATTGCCCTAGGAACTCTATTGGTAAAGATATTGCTAGGACATATGTCTGATATTTTGCTTCCTTTGGATTCTTCTAAGATTTTTATGGTTTCCCATGTTATGTTTAAGTCCTTTATCCCAACAATATGTTCTATTTTGATGAACTCAAAAAGTGCTAGTCATAAATTTAAACACTTCAAGTAAAAATATTGAAGAAATTATGTGTCATATAGGAATGGAATTACCAGTCACTATATTATAGTATTGTTTGTTATCACTGAAAATGTCTTGCAAATTTCAGGAAGGCTTTCCTAAAAAGTTGGGTCTGTTCCTTTTGTGGCTGAATCTCAAATCGCCAACAGTGTGAGTTTATGAGACATGAAAGCCTTAGCATTCCATCGAGTGCATCATATGCCAGCAGAGCTATTGTGGGGCTTCCTTTTGAGTTTGACGTTACTGGTTTGTTCCTGGGCATGTTCTGCTTTCAAGTTCATGAAAACCAAAAGGAGAATATTTCTCAGAAAAATTTCCTAAGGCTCATTCATGCCTCTGTGGGCCTTTGTAATCATACAACTACCATTTGACCACATGTTTCCCTTTAGTATTTTTGATAAATTTTCTGGGTCAACTTCAGTTAGTCATTGTTGATGAAAAGGTATTTGGTAGCTGTCAGGGTGTCCTAAGGATAAAGGGCCAAAGTTGACCTTCCGGTCAAGGCTGGTTTTAAGTTGAACCCCTGACCATAATCTATCATCGAAACTGGGCACTGTTGGGAGCAAATGGGTACGGTTTTTGCATAGGAATCTCAGGAGTGAACTAGGATGGGGATAGCTGTAATGAGAGCACAAAGCACAGACATTTGATATCCCAACTGGGGGCAATTAAAACTGGAGACTCCTAAACAGTAACATTAAAGCTGTGTCCTGGTGGGAGAGTGAATTAGTCAAATAAAGTGAAGGCAGGGATTTTTCAAGAAAGGCTGCACGGTAGGACTGCTCAGACCTCTGGGAACATACCCATTTCTGTGTGAATAGTGGTCATGGGCTTTCAATGGCTGGGGTGTGGGAGACAGGAGAGGGACATACTCTGAAGGGCTATATGCCCAGCTAGGGAATCTGATGTCAGATTTCCTCTCCCTATCTTCTTATGGTAAAAAAAAAAGAACAATAGGAACAAACAAAAGTCCTGCTGATACTATTGAGAAGATCCACACATAAAAAATGTTGTATACCTGAACTTAATGAGATAGTATAATGTCAATTACACCTCAATTAAAGAAAAAAATCAGAACAACCAGTGAATAATTTATTTTTTCTTCAGTAACATAGAAATCATATATATTTTGTTAAAGATATTTTGCATTTATTATAATAATATTAAAAAGATTGTTTGACAGCCAGCAAAAATAATTGGTTTCCTATGATGAGAACAAAATTAAAGACCATTGAATTTAATATATTGGTTTTAGAAGTTAGTTTTACTTGCCAATTTATTCTTAGTATATATTGCTAAAATAAATGTGCACATTTTTGTTTTCTTACTGCTTTAAATTCTTTATAGAACAATGTAGGGTCTAACAAACTATAAGTTATGCATTTTTAACAATTCCCATGTACTAACTTATTTTATGTAATGCAAATTAACTTTCTATTTCATGACCTTTGAAGGAAGTGGTATGGTGAGTCTTTTTTTCTATAATCTTTTTAAACACTGTCTCTTTGTTAAGAGCCCAAATATACAGGGCAAAAGTTCTGTTGTTCAAAAATTACCAAATAGTTAAGGAGATGAGGTGAACATGAAAAAGCAAAATAACAATTATGTACTTAAATTACATTTTGTGTCTGTACCAGGAGAAATAATGTTAGTCAGACAGTATATGTATGGTTATCAGAGCAATCACATGACATTTGGAGTGTTAAAGAATGAATGATTATGAAGCAGATAACATTTGACCTTTGATCTGGGTGTTAAAGATGCTTGAATGATGAGTGTAATTTGTGTTGGCAAGGAGGAAGGAAGGCTTAGGATAAATAAGATGTAGTAATGAAGATACTGGATATTGTGAATAAACTGGTCTTTTGGTTCATGAAAAGAAAGACTGGAAAAAGTAAAATTTCAAAGGCTGTTAACATAACCTTGTTGATTTTTCTCCCTTCCTCTCTCCTTTCCCAAATATTTCCTTTGGAAAGAAAATAGCTCTTCTCTTGGTACCCAATGTAATACTAATTTATCAGTATTGTCATGCTAAGAGTTGTCAATGATTGATGATGAGCTATTTAGATTCAGTTTTTAAAAGGACAAAGCAAACCACTCTAGTGACTGAATTTTTTTTTTAATCTGCTACATGTATTGTTTGATATGCCTGCATAATTTATCAAGACACTGCAGAATCTCCAAGTCACCTGCTCCTCAGATCAGAAGGTGATTGTGGCTTTGGGTAGATAATAATCAGCCACAGCACTACCTGGTCAGAAAGAGCAAGTGTCCTAGCCTTTTTCCTCATGAGACCTTGGTGTCAATCCAGCATAGGCCCCAAGGGAACTACCCGTGGTGGACTGAAGTGGCCGGCATGCTTCAGGTGAGACGTGAAGTACAATGTCTGACTTGTGTTTAGAAGCCTCTCTTTCTCATAAAATACCTGTTACTCACATGAGCACTTTTATTGTTACTATCTCTTCCCCATGCTTTAAAATGTTTATACTATAAAGGGAAAATAACTTGAGATTATATGATGGAGTTAGAAACCCACGGGCAAACAATTTTAAGCTGCAAATAGCACAAATTTGCATATGCATGTTTTCATTTTACGTTGTGTAAAGGCGAATGCTGGTTTAACTCATGAATGATCAGGTTATTTTAGAGGACAGTTTCTATGCAGCCTCAGAAACAGAGATGGCTTTTTCATAAGGACTGTGGCTGCCTTCCTGAGCAGCACATGTCCGGTCTTCTTCACAGTTGTTCCCATTATCAGGAAAGCAAAAGCACCACCCAAGTGCTGAGATATGCTTTTAGGAGCTAGTACCTCAGTAGAGTTAGGTTCAGGAAAATCTAGGAACAATACCCCAGGAAGTCTGGAAAGACATCTTTGGAGAGAAATGCACCTCCTCCATGAAACACTAGAGGTGGGTGGAGAGCCTAGGAAACATTTCTACAATATTTCCCAAATTTGGTCCTATTCCAACATAATTATACAAGCTTTAGTTGGCAAAAACAAAATGTGAATAAAAATGAGAAAAGATGTGTGTGGAGAGGATTACAGGCATATGGTGATAAGACAAAAAAGTCAACAAAAGGTTCAATTTATATGAAAAATAATCCTACAAATGTTTTCAGGCAATTGTTGACAAGGTGTTTCCTCAGGATTATGTATTGCCAAGAGGAAGTCTTGTTGAATGACTTTTTTTATTTTGATGGATTACTCAATCATATATAAAATCCAGAGGCCTGGTGCACGGATTTGTGCACCGGCGGGGTCCCTCAGCCTGGCCTGCAGGGATCAGTGGACCTCCATGCCACCACAGCCAGGCCTTACCCACAAGCTTGTCGGGGGGGGGGGAGGGTGCACCAACAGGGGGGCAGCTCCTACATTGAGTGTCTGCCCCCTGTTAGTAGTCAGCACATGTCATAGCTACCGGCCAGTTGTCTGGTCACTTAGGGTTTTATATATATAGACTAGAGGCCCGATGCATGAAATTCTTGCAAGGGGCTCAGCCCTGGCAGCCACAGCTGCCTCAGCCCCTCATAACTGCAGCTGCCTTGGGCCCTGGCAACCCCGGCTTCTTCCGGAAGGTCTTTCGGACAGTCATTCTGCTGTTCGGTCTAATTAGCATATTAGCTCTTTATTATATAGGATTGGAGCTTCCCTTATTGATATATTCAAAATACTTAGAAAAAAACGAATCTTCTGTAGGCATATATCAACAGAAGATATCTTTGAATATTATATTTTTATCAACTACTTACAAAGTTTCAAGACTTTATGTAATACAATACTTTTGACCTTGATGCAATGTTTCCATATTCTGAATGATTCATAGGCTTGAAGGTTAAGGCTATGCTGTCCATGTTCCAAATATTTAGAGGTATTGTATGCTACTTTGGGAAACACTGCACTTGAATTTTTCTGTTTCATTTCCTGAGATGACTTGGCTGAAGAAGTTTTAAGGTATGGTCTCTTTTTAAAAATTGGTCAGAGAAGTTTAGGGATCAACAATACCCTTAACTAAAACAAACAATCACTCATACAAAGGAACCTTTGTGTGTGTGTGTGTGTGTGTGTGTGTGTGTGTGTGTGTTCCAATAAAGCTTTGCTGGTGGACATGAACATTTTATGTAATTTTCACATCTCATCAAATATTATTCTTTCAATGTTTTTCAACAATTAAAAAAAATGTATAAACCTGATGGTACAAATAGATTGCTGATGTTTATTTCCTTGGGGGGAAAATGTCAAAGATGGTTCTGATTATCTTTCAAATGTTTTTTAATGTCCAATATTTTTCTTCTGTGTATTTTCAAGGACCACAGCTGTTATCATTTTTCTCTAATAAAACTGGTTATCCTGTGTATAAACCTGCTTTTATTCTTGAGGGGAAATAAAAGTTATACAATTAGGGAAGATAGGCACAATTTTCTTTTTTTTAATTTTATTTTATTGTTTAAAGTATTTCATATAGTAATGCATATATCCTCTATTTTTTCCCCATTGACCTTCCCCCAGCCTTCCCTACCCCCTGTCATATGCCCTCATCCCACCCCCCTAGTGTCTTGTGTCCATTGGTTGTGCTTATGTGCATGCATACAAGCCCTTTGGTTGATCTCTTTCCCCCCTCCTCAACACTCTCCAGCCTTCCCACAGTAATTTGACAATTTTCTTTCTTAGTGCACTGAGATTCCCACGAAAGTGGTCCCTCTAAAGCCCATATGTGCCCAGCAATCGAATAAGATAATTATGGCATAGAAAATAAATACAAGTGGAAAACAATATTCTTCACAATGTTACTTCAAAGAAACATAAAACATAAATGTATTTCCTATGCAAAATGTATGGCCATTTATTTAGTTGGTAAAGTGTCTTAATAGGACAATAATGAAAGCACTTGGAGTTCAAAGCCATCAACATATCATTACGTTAAAATATTTGGATGAGCTGTTTGGTTGTTATTATTGTGTTTTAGTAAAGGTGCTCTTACATCATAAGAAGCCAAGATTTAATGCCAATGTGTTAATTTATTCTCAAGCTAGATGTGATCATATCCCTATCGTGCATAAAGTATTTAAAAGCTCCCTCTACTTTCAGAATAGGTCAGCAGTGTTGTATTACATATATGCCATTATCATAAAACTATAGAGGCCCAGCGCATGAAATTCATGCAAGGGTAGGGTCCTTAGTGGCTGTCGGCCAGGGACCCATCCCTTCCCACTGCTGCCTCCCACTGTTGCTATGGGCCCCACCCCCTGGTGAAACTCCCGGTCGAGGGAACAATTTACATATTAGACTTTTATTATATAGGATTTTTATCTTAGTTCCAGTTCTGCGAGGCATCTTTATGTCTTGTACATAATATTCCTTTTTTGCATTTTTGTCTGTCTTTAACTCTACTCATCCTTTAATTCTCTGCTCATTTGGTTCTTATTCCATGAAGCCTTCCCTGAATCATGCCTTTCACACTGCCAGCACTCCACCAGCTCCCCAAACAAAACTAACCTGTCATTTTGCCTCTCAGTATTTTGTCATTATACTTCTCAAGTATCCCATGTGTACGTAACAGTAGTTAATTATTATTTAAACAGCTTTCTCTTTTAAAATACTCTATTTGAGAATAAGAACTGTATCCTATTTTATTATCTGTAACCTCAGGAACTAGTACAATGCTTGCATATTTTGGCTGCTCAGTAAAATGGTTATAGAAAGAATATTTGAATGAAAATACTTACAAGGGTATTACATATAAAATTTAGCAGCCAAGTAATATGAACTGTTTTTGAAGTAATAATGTTGTTCATATTTTGCCTTTTAAAAATCACCATCCCCTTTTGGATTAGTTTTCTTTTCCTTATTCTTCAGATGTCAGCTTAGGTTTCACCAATTCAGAAAACCAGTTCCTACTCACTGCTCACCACTTGTTCCTTGCAACTCCATTCCCTGCCCCCCCCCCCCCGGAACACTTATCTTTATATATAAACTAGAGGCCTAGTGCATAAAATTTGTGTATGAGGGTGGGTGGGTACCTCAGCCGGCCTGTGTCCTCTTGCAATCTGGGACCCCTTGGGGGATGTCAAGCCTAAACCAGCAGTCGGACATCCCTCTCACAATCCAGGATGCTGCGTGCACCAGCGACCATACTTTTCATACAGTGAAAGGCATCTTGCTATTGTATAAACTGCTACATTTTTGCCCTGATTATAAAAAGTAGTGAATAACACGATCCTTCTGAGGCAGTAGTACCATTTTCCCCATCTTATGGGTGGAAAAGCTGAAGCAGAGAGAAGTTAGGTAATTGGCTTTGTCACACAGTTATAAGTGTCAGAATCAGGGCTGACTACAAAAAGTGCAAGCCAGAGTCCATGCATGTCATCGCTGCAACACCCTGTGTTATCAGTGTTAGAGTAGCCTTGCCAGGTTTTAATTTTGAAATCTAAGAAACTGTTCCCAATATATAGGCTAGGGTCCCTAGACCTGGCAAGCAATCAGGGATGTCTGTGGGGTGACTGGTGGGCTGGGTGATTGGGGCTCTCAATGGCACCTGCCTTGGCTGGTGGCCTAGTGCTGCCCACTCACCAGCCCTGTCCCCCAATCACAGCTGCCAGTTGTCTCCCTCTCAGGGGGCAGACACTCAACACAGGAGCTCCTGCATTGAATGTCTGCTCCCTGGTGGTCAGTGCACATCATAGCGACCGGTCATTCTGCTTTTTGATCAATTTGCATATTAGGGTTTTATTATATAGGATATAAATCCACTGATGAAAGTTTCATGGCAACCACTTTATCAGTTTTGTCTTATTATTGTATGACTAGATTCTACTGCAGGTGCTGACACAAAGTGGATGCTTAGAATCTATTTGCTAAATTAATAATTAAGCCTGCACACACGCATGCCCTCAACCACACCTATGTAATTCAGGCTTGGAATGAATAACTAGTCTAGGATTCTGACCCTTAATATGGAAATTAGAACAGTGCACAGAGCTCTTGGCTGTGTGTAGGAGGTTCAGTTCCAAGTTCTAGTCTTCTCTTTACCGTTAACATTTTGACTTGAATAAAGGAAAAAAAAACCTAGACCTCAATATTCTTATTTGTAAGATGAGAACATTGCATAAAATGATTTCTGAAATCTGTTACTAGTCTATGATTGATTGTATGACAATTTAAATTTATAATTTTTGTTTTCTGCCAATAATTCCAATTTACATAAGCTTGTCTCTTTTAAAAAATATATATTTTATTGATTTTTTACAGAGAGGAATGGAGAGGGAGAGAAAGTTAGAAACATCGATGAGAGAGAAACGTCAATCAGCTGCCTCCTGCGCACCCCCTACTGGGGATGTGCCCGCAACCAAGGTACATGCCCTTGATGCGAACCGAACCTGGGACCCTTGAGTCTGCAGGCCGACGCTCTATCCACTGAGCCAAACCGGCTTGTCTCTTTTGATAGCATCCTCTACACAAATTTGAGCCATTGATAAATTAAAATTCCAAGAATTTCTTAGTTTAAACGTTGAAAGAAATTACTTATATGATGTAATTTTATTTTATTTTTTTCTCAAAGCTTACTGTTTAAAGTTCTTGCAAGTTATTAAATTTTCTGCTCCAGTGGCTACACTCTCCCGCTGAACAGTCATCTAATTATGCAGAGTAGGATTCTTAAAAAGAATAGAATTTTAGTTTTTTAAATACCATGAATATGAACATTCTCATTGCAATATTTACCTGAATGCAAGTTAAAATCCAGTTAATAAAATTCTATATAGTAGACTTTTCAAATTGCCTTTTCCATTAAGTTGCATTTAAGAGTTTTAGAGCTTGTGTTTGTGAATGTAGCAGAAAGGAAGAATCTGTTTGCAAAGCTCTTTAGTTTGCATTTGATGATTGAGACGTAGTACAGTACTCTCTCTGTTCTTAATGCCTTTTGGGTTAGGTATTTCAGGCATGCAATATTCAAACTGAAGGAGCCCAATTTTGTAACCTGTTTTTTTTTTTAATCTTCTCACATACCTATTTTTATGGTGTTAGAATAGATTCAGTTCTCCGTTTTCCTGCTATAGGACCTCAAGAAGAATGTTTGTATTCTGTGATAAGAATCTCTTCATCTGTAATATGAAAATAGTAAGAGAAACTTCATAGAAATGATGGGAAGATTAAGGTAACACTCTTGTTATTATACCTTATAGTAGATGCCCCAAGCATAGTATGAATTATTATATCAATTGATAACTCACTGGCAAAATAAATGCCCAAAACTATATACCAACAAATGTGGCGCTTTTAGAGTCTCATAAGACTAAGGTAAACATAAATTTAAGATGTTTTCTCATCAGATCCTTTCACACTAAGTTCTGTGAAGATTAAATGGCTTATAAACGAGAGTTCCTGACAAGACAATACGGTTTATGTCTCCTCCGTTTATGTCATGCTGTACTTCTGAGCGGCCTGAAGACAGTTCCCAGAGCAGAAGACAAGATCATTTTAGAGAAATGAGATTGAGTTGCTTTGACATTGATTCTGATTACCTTCCCCATTAGCTCCAATTATCTGGATACAGAATTTTAATGAGCAACATCAGAAATAATATTTTCTAGAATTTGATAAAGTGCTTTTATCATGGTTTTTACTGGCTATAATAACATTGATATATTATGTTTCTTAAAATTGTTTTATTATTACCACTGGTAATAACATGACTGATCCAAATTCAAATAAGGTCTTTAATGTTTCATACTAATACGTATTCCCTTTTTGAATTTTCATATTGCTCTAATGCCTATCTTTTAAAATATAATCATTGGCAAGAAGAATTTCCTATTGTTCAGATCAATAATCAGTTCTCTTGTGTTTAAAAATTTTATGTGTTTAAAATTAGGTAAGCACAGATAGTCTTTCCTTCAGTTTCCAGTAGAGAATTATATTAAAATCATGTTAACATTTTTTTTATTAGACATCTACTTTACTTAAGGCTTACCGGTTTGTGATGTGTTTGATTAACTCAGATCTTTACAAAATGTCAGTCTAAAAGTGCTGTTTGGTTCCTCTGCATTCCTGCTACAGTGCTAAGCGTGAGAACCCTTCGATGTGGAAAATCCAAAGAACCATGCTGTGCCTTTTGCTTTGGGAGCTCTCACTGCCTGTGACAGATTGCCTGGCAGTGAATTGGGAGATTGTATGGGAAAGGGAAGAAAATGTAACATAAAAGCTGTATTTTCCAAACAGCAGTGAGCATTTACTAATGGTCCCCATCTTAAAATGGTCTCCCAACAACCTTGTGACATAGGCATTATTTTCATGTATTTTACAGACAATGATATCAAGTTTTATAAGATAAGTGACTTTGCTCATGATGAAAGAATTAATAATTGGCTCAAAATAGAGTTGTGTACCTACAAACTGACGTTTTGTTTTTAGGATAACATAGCCAGCGGTGCCATAGATCCTTGCAAGCATAGAGAGCGTCTGTTTATCAGTGCCTTCTGATGAGGGGCAGGAGGTGAATTGTGGGGAGGCAGTGATAAGGATGGGCTGAAGAGTGAATGACCCTGGATGGCATCAATTCTGTTAGAGGGTTTCAGGGGAAGAGTAAATTTACCAAGGATGGCGGGGGTGATTTTAGCTCCTCTGTTTTGGGTTTCAAGTACTGGGCATCTTAGTTTGTATGAGTGTGTAGAAAGCATTGGAAATATGATTTTAACTATTCACTTACAGATGAGGATGTTAACAGCTTTAAACTGCAATTCATATTTTTTAATTTCTTTATTGATTAAGGTGTTACATATGTGTCCTTATTCCCTCATTATCTCTCCCCCCGCCCCCCAACTCATGCCCTCAACTCCTGTTTGTGTCCACTGGTTAGGCTTATATGCATGCATACAAGTCCTTTGGTTGATCTCTCCCTCTTAACCCCACCCTCCCCTACCTTCCCTCTGAGGTTTGATGGTCTGATCCATGTTTCTCTGTCTCTGGATCTATTTTTGTTCATCAGTTTATGTTGTTCATTATACTCCATAAATGAGTGAGATCATGTGATATTTATCTTTCTCTGCCTGGCTTATTTCACTTAGCATAATGCTCTCTAGTTCCATCCATGCAACATGCAATTCATATTTTTACAATTCTTATTTTTATGATTTTGTAATTAATATTTCTACCAAAAAATATTTCGCAGCAACGGAGACATAAAGAAATCCACCATTGGGCTAGGAACGAATGCCTTTTGGCCTCAGCGATGTAAATACTTTCACACAGTCAGCTTTATCAAGAATCACAGAGATTCTGTTGTAAGGCCAAGCACAGGTTGGCTGAAGAACAGCAATCTAAGTAATGATAAATATGGGATATCAAATTAGAACAGGTGTCTAGCAGGAGGCCTCAAGGATTGGTACCTGGCCCAGCCGTATTAACACTCCCATTAATGAAGTGGAAAAGCAGGTAAGCAGTAGGCTAAGCTTGGAGAGATGCTGTGACAAGCAGAGAGAAATGCAGTAACCTGCAGACACTTTTAATTCTAAAACATAGCTTGAAATGAAAGATGAGAAAGCAGTTATGTAGTTTGGAGCTATATTTAATTAGATTTACATACCTGGAAAATAAATAATGAGATATGTAGGTCATCATTGGGATTGATATTTTCCAACTTTTAATACATTGATCATAAAGAAAAAAAAAAACTATTTACTTGGAACCTTAGTGTAAAAGGAGCAGTTGGCTTAGTTAGGCAATGACAAGTTTTAACTGCCCCAGGCTATGTGCAGCTACTCAACTCTAGAGGGATAAACATCTTTTCACACTTGTAATTCATTTGACGAGAAATGTTGGGATGCTCTAAGAAAAGCCCATTTTTTTTTGACAAATCTCTTTACAAACTTAGTTAATGGCAATAGAACTATTTATGACAAAATAACAAAATTTGAGCCTTTTAACTTTATATTAACTTTAGAAAAGAATTGTTTCTCAATGGTGTCATAAGAAGGCCTTGCTATTTCATTATAGTTAAGATTATTATTATTGGTTTACTCTACTCTTATTTTTATTATTAACTAGTGGCCCAAGGCATGAAATTCGTGCATGGGGGGGGGGGTGTTCCTCAGCCCGGCGACCCCTGGAAGGACGCCCTACTGCCAGTTTCCAGGGATCGGGCCTAAACTGGCAGTCAGACATCCCTCTTGCAATCTGGGACTGCTGGCTCCTAACCGCTCACCTGCCTGCCTGCCTGGTTGCCCCTAACTTCGCCCCCTGCCTGTCTGGTCACCCCCAACTGCCCTGCTGCTTGTGCTTGTCCCTAACTGCCTCCCCTGCCAGCCTGCTTGCCCCCAACTGCTCCACTGCTGGCCTGCTCACTCTAAACTGCCCCCACCCACTGTCCTGATCACTCCAAATGACCCCCACTGATGGCCTGCTCGCCCCCACCTAGCCCCCCTGCTGGTCTGCTAACCCCCCAATAGCCCCACCCCCACCAGCCTGATCACCCACAACTGCCGACTCATCCTGGCCTGATCACCCACAAATGCCCAACCCCCCCCCCGGGCCTCTAACCACCTCTACCTCAGCCCCACCACCATGGCTTTGTCCAGAAAACATCCAGAACGTCTCCTGGAAGGTCTCCCAGTCTAATTAGCATATTACCCTTTTATTAGTATAGATAGAGGCCTGGTGCATGGGTGGGAGCCGGCTGGTTTGCCCTGAAAGGTGTCCCATATCAGGGTGGGGGTTCCTGCTAGGGTGTTTGGCCAGCCCAGGTGAGGGGCTGAGGGCAGTTTGCAGGCTGGCCACACCCCCTTCAGGGTGGGAGTACCCACTGGGATGCCTGGCCAGCCTGGGTGAGGGGCTGATGGCTGTTTACAGGCTGGCCATGCCCCCAGTGATCCAAGCACCCAGCCCCTCCTTTTTTTTTTTTTTTTTTTTTTCAGCGCCTCCTTGAGCGGAGGCCAGGGCCAGCTGGAAGCAGGTATCTGGGATTTATTTATCTTCTATAGTTGAAACTTTGTAGCCTTGAGCAGAGGCTAGGGCAGGCCAGGGTGGGTGGGAAGCTTGACTTCCTCCATCACCAGGTGCTACCCAAGCCTCCTGCTTGTTCCAGCTCCCTGTCCACCGCCATGGTAGTTGGGTTAATTTGCATACTCGCTCTGATTGGCTGGTGGGCGTAGTGGCGGTATGGTCAATTTGCATGTTTCTCTTTTACTAGATAGTATATATTTCTAATGCCAGATTGTAACTACCAATGACTAATCATCTTACAAACCTCAATTCGATATAATGCAATTAACTACTATTTTAAAATTTATCATTAAACAGGGATTAAGATTTTTCATTGTATTTGTATGAAGCTGTTTATTCAAAAGAGATTTGGTGAAGGAAAATATCTTACCCAAACACATGCAGCTAGTAAGGGTTAGAGCTCAGCTTCAAGCCCACATCTGTCTGATGCCAACATTTCTTGAACTCTGGAGCATTGTGTCCGAGAACTGTGAGCATCCCAAAGACAGTGGGGGAAGTTGGGTAGTGGAGTCATGATGGCCCCAGAGAACACAGAGGCCAGCTTGCTTTGATTGCCTGAATGTAGAGGATATAGTTAAGTCCCCTTCTACCTTACCTAGTGGTCAAGTTATATATTTCCATATAATACATCACAATGTGCCACTTATTTTCAGATATCTACAAATGGAACCCCCTGGCTATTTTGCTCTCATATAATTTCAAAATATTTCTTGACCTCTGTACTCCATTTTCTAATTCTTCAATTAGCCATATCATTCACTCCAGTAATCATAGACACATACACGTTCCAGTTGGAAAGGAGATGACTTATTTGTAGAAGATATTACTCTCTTACATGATGAACGGGGAAATGGAGAGAGACAAAGTGATATTCTCCAAAGCCATGTAATTATTTAGGAGTCAAGTAAGATTTTTACATAGGTATCCTGATTCCTTTTTTATTTTCTAACCCAGTGGCTCAGTGTTGAGCATTGACCTATGAATCCAGAGGTCACGGTTTAATTTCTGATCAGGGCACATGCCTGAGTTGTGGGCTCCATCCCCAATGAGGGGCATACAGGAGGCAGATGACCAATGATTCTCTCTCATCATTGATGTTTCTATCTCTCCCTCTTTCTTCCTCTCTGAAATCAATAAAAAAAAAAAAACCTCTGTATTTTTAAAAAAGTTATTTTCTATTCTACTTTCTAACTTAAAATAATAAAAATATTTAGATTTCGGTTTAGTCCAGAAAGCCCTGATAATGTCTTCATCATTTTTAAAGGTTTTTCATAAAATTATATATTTTTCCTTTAATATAACTGTAAATTGAAAGATCTTGCATGCCTTCTAAGATTTTATGATAAAGTATACATAGATTTTAAGATTTATTGCATGCATTATCAGGCAACCTTCTCTAATGCAGTAGGATGATAGAGCCTTCTGTGGTGAGACTGAGTGTGACAGGACTGAGTGTGCAAAGTGTAATGAAGTATCAGTGTGATCATTGGAATGGGGCTAAGAAACCTAGAAATTGTGAAGTGTGGGAAGGGCTAGCCAGTGGTCAGCAAACTGCAGCTCATGAGCCACATGTGGCTCTTTGGCCCCTTGAGTGTGGCTCTTCCACAAAATACCACGGCCTGGGCAAGTCTATTTTGAAGAAGTGGCATTAGAAAAAGTTTAATTTTAAAAAATTTGGCTCTGAAAAGAAATTTCAATCATTGTACTGTTGATATTTGGCTCTGTTGACTAATGAGTTTGCCGACTACTGGGCTAGACTGCAGGACCTGGAATGAATACAATTTCTAATGTGGATTTGAGACATAGTAACGTCATTGGACCTCCAGTTTCTAAGTGAATCTCTGGAGTCAATGGTGAGGTTAGACATGGTCATATTAAAAAAATTATTGTGATATTTGTATATTAATGTTAGGGCTGAAATTAATAAATGCTGATAAGGAAAAATATAAACTGTCCTATTGGTAGGTGCATTTACTTTTTACTTAATACATTTTACTAATTAAATGAATCAGCAAAAAGAAATATGTACAGAGGTTATATGTTGCCTACAATTCTTTTATCAGTAAACTCACTCTATTGGTGAATTCAATATTGTTAAACTTTTCAGTGGTTTTCTTATTATTTTTTCTTATATTTCTTACATTCTCCTCATGCTTAACTGAAGTAGTAACTTAGTATGACAGAAATTAATGTCTTGAAAAACTTATCCAAATTCATTCTATTGCATGTTTTTCATGATATATTATTCACATATTTGATTATATTAATAGACAACAAATTGGGTTTCACTATGAACCATATGTCATACATGAAAAAGAGAAAATTGACAAACTGAAACCAGTTATTATAACTTTGAACTTCCTGACTAATCAGTGAAGTCTGAGATACCCTAGAGTAGGTACTCGTAACACACACTTTAAGTAATTTTTCATAGTATTTGGGACATTTCTGATGATGTGTTCCCTGAACTCATGGGAGCAGAGGAACACATATAAAGATGTTGAAAAGGTGCTATAGCTCGGTGTTCATTAGTCCCATAGCCATGAGGCATGCATAGATATTAAGCTAATGAGATGTGGCCAGACTGAATTGAGACATGCTGAAGTGTAAAATATACATGGGATTTTGAAGACTTAATATAAAATGCAAAAAATGTAAAGTATCATTAATAATTTCAATTACATATTTAAATGATTGAAATAAGTTTTACATAATGTGCTAAATGAAATCTATTATTAAATTATTTTCACTTGATTCTTTTCATTTTTTTAAAAATCTGACTGCTAACCAATTTAAAATTACATATGTGGCTCATTATTTTTTTATTTAACAGTGCTCCTGGAGAGGATGGACCAAAGCCAAATATGTTAAATTTATATCTTTCCCTTTGGCATACAACTATTCAAAGTGATGTCTTCAGAATTCCCCATATACTTGCACATATAATACCTATATTTTACCATAATGTCACACATAATGTCACATATTACCATACAATATTTTCTACAACGTTTTAGATTGCCCTCAACTATAAGAAAATTTTCAACATCTTGTCTGTCCTGTCTGGCTGGAAGACTCGTGTTGAATGAAATAGTTTTCCTATTACTGATACAATAGCTTGAGTAGGAAGACATCCCATACTTAGCCTGCTGTGTAGCTAGCAGTAACTGATGCCCAGGTGGTAATACCTGTGGAATGCCTTATCGGGATCTAATATTTCTGTGACATTTACGCATGAAGGCTGCAACAGTATCTGAAGAATCCAGAGAGATTTATCCCTGTTAGATACATTGCCAGAGGGACATTTTCTTCCAATGGTCTTGTTCTCATTCTCTGAATACATCTAGTCCTATCTTTTTGCTAAAATAAGCAGCTATGAGTCACATACAGAAACTCATATAAATTGCTCAAAGAATTGGCAGATGTAATGATGAATGGATAAATTTTATTTTTAGCATTTTTTACTAATGTCAGGCTATAAAATGGATTTTTGCTTTTCAATTTTTGTAGTTGCTTCTAAAATTTTAAAAAAAAGTCTGACAAAAGAAAACTACTCAACAAGTTAATAATTCTGCAGAAAAATCCTAGCAATCTACAATGATATTGAACACTTTCTTCTCAATCTATACTGAGTAATTGAAGCATAAACACAACTGGCTTTTGACAGGATGTCATGTTGGGACAAATTGCTCTAGTTAACAAAGTCAATTACCACATATCGTAGAATCTCAGCTTTAAAATCAGACACATCAGAAACAAGAAAACGGAGAGGAAGAGTAAGTAATCAGTCAGGAATAGTGATTTTTTGCAATGACCTATTATAGAAACAATAAACATTAATTAGTATGAAAGAACAATTATATTTATGTAATAACATTACAACTCTGCCTAATGTATTACATGTACAAATTGCTGTCTGCATAGAGTTACTGGGGTTTGGTAAAAGAGTGCTATTTTCAGAGTTATAATACCTTTCCCAAATATAAAGGAAACTTAACTGACCTCTGCACGGACTCAGGGACTTTGATACGGATAGAAAGATAGGCTTAGCCTGAGCACAGTGGTGGGGCGAGGTATATTTTGTTAAGAGCTATCTGACCTTTATTTCCAGGGCTCCTCTGATTTCTCTTTTGGAAGCCTCCTTTGGAAATAGTGTCCTCCTCTTGCCTCCAGAATACTCAGTACCCTTGTATGGTGGCTATAAATATTAGTGGGTGAATGGGTAAACCAAAAGTATATGTACAGTGTATAAGTTCCTGCTGAACTGTTATGAAATACAATCCCAGCAACTAGCAAGAAATACAATCCCAGCTTGAACTCTCTGTTCTCTGGATTCTTACAAGAATCCTGTGCTTAGTAGGGCCAGACAACAGGATATGCATCAAATCAATTGCCACTTTGACTACAAGAGGCTGCCGTGGAGATCTGGTCACTGCCTTCAATTCTGAGACACTTCAGGAGCCTCCATAAGGAGCTCAGGAGGGTGTGGTTCCATTAGCAGAGACAGAATAGTCCCACCTGTTCTTCCTCCTACAGCTCTGTGCTAACGGGGATGCAACTCTTAATCTGTGCCTTGCCCTCTTCTACCTGCTTCCTGTGCTCAGGATAAACTCAACATGGCCCCTCCTACTAGAGTTTGATACCTTTCCATTCCTCTCTCTCAGGCTCACCATTTCCAGAGATGGAGGGCAGTCTGGTTCACTGAGACATGAGATACTTTCTAACATTGCTTGTTTCTTTCTTAACTCTCTCTGTCCCATAAGTTATTTACTCTTTCAGCTTCAAAGTTAAAATCTTTCCTGTATTCAGTTCTTAATACTTAAGGTATTTAACACGAACCTCTTCGAAGACATCTAGTACTGTACTAGGGGCTCCATAGGCATTGCGTAGTTATCCTTTTCAACACCCATGAGTATCTATAATAACAAAAGCATAATATACTAATTAGACCAGATGACCTTCTGGACAAAGCTGGGGCTGCCAGGGAAACCCGGATCTCAGGTACCGGAGGGAAGCCCAGGTCCTGGGTGCCAGAGGGAAGCTAGTGCCAGCAGCCGGGGGAAGGAAGGCCTACTTTTGCATGAATTTCGTGCATTGGGCCTCTAGTTCAATAATGCTCTCAGATTAGGTGATGGTCCCCAAGATTGAAGAGAATTGGCTAATCTTAGGGTTCTGTGGAGCTGGACTTTCTGAACAGGACATTCTCAATCCAAAGCCTTTCATTATGATGCTAGACTTTCTCTTGGTCTTACCTAACTTTATTATTATGAAAAGAAATTATACATGTCCCCCAAGTAAACAAAGAAGCATAGTGCAACTATGAATTTCTGGCTGTGCACCCTGACTCTTCAAGGTAGCCTACCCAGTCTGCCTTCCATATACACTTCCCTGCATTTTCTCTCTTCTCTCTCTCATCAGGGAATGAGTGAATTAAGATCCAGAATTATTTTCCTCACTCTTGAAATAGAGGTTATATAAGAAACTGAGGAAATGTCAATGGATTGAATAAAATGTACATTATTAGGTGGGGAAAGTCCCCTATGAATGATAAGTTCTAAGTATCTCAGGGTTCTTTATGCATGAAAATAAAATCTTTGTCATTGAATGGAACCTTTGAATTATTGGAGGTGTTAGCTGGTTATGAATCTCCCCCAATATTAGCAATGTACCAGTTTTCCATAGCCAACAACTTACTTCAAACAGTTTATATATTGCGTTTTAAGAATATTTTAACATTTTAATTAGCCCACTATATTTTAGGGTCTGTTCAGATTTACTGAAACACAGCATTTCACATCCACTCAAAAACATTTCTTGAGTTATATAATTATGTAGGCCTGACATATTATTTAAGAACATTCAGAAATATTCTCAAAAGGAGTTTTCTGAGTGCTAACATCAGAAGGTTTGCAAAATGCAATTCTCTTTTCAAAGTTCAATAAACATCACTGATAATTGTGAAAGCTCATACATTAAATGAGAATCTCAGCAATAATTATAAAAAGTGTTATGTTTTACCTTATAGAAGATAGATAGAAGAGGAGAATGAATGTGGAATAGTCATTTAAATTATCAAATTGTCTCCAGAATAATCTTATTCATTACTTGTCATGTACATGAATCATAAGATATTTCAGCTCACTTACATAATTTTGTACTATACATGTTATATGATGTTTGGAAACCACCTAGGCTATGACATTATCAAAATAAGATATTCAGTCTTGAATTATGGGGAGAATTCAAATGAACTGAGCCTTTGAGCAGTTTAAACACTCAAATGAATGTCAGATCAGCAAGACATATAATATGCTTTACAGCGTGCCACAGAATTTCAGTAATTAGCTTATGTGTGCCATGACATGAAAAAGGTTGAAGTTTGCTGCATGAAAGTCATTTGGTGAATGGAAAGAGAAAGAAATTATAATTACTTTGAAACCCAAAGCTTATATACAAGTGGAAGCCAGGCACTGCTCTCTTTGTGGTTCTACTAACAACATTCATTTTTCCAAGGCGCTACTTCATATGAAAGAGAATTGAGGTAGCAGCTCTGAAAACGACTCAGTGAATCTGAAGTCCGTAATTTCTAACAGTTGGGACCTGTGCTTTGGGGAAGAGGAGACAATGGGTGACTTCACTTGTTTTTCCTAACCTCTCTCTTATGCAATTTATGTGAGAAAAGACCTCTTCACGCAAAAGTGTCTTTTGTTCTGGCTGGCTGCTGCAAGATGTATAAAGTATGAAGCTTGAGTGCGGTGCAGGGAAATAAAAAAACATCATGTCCATCTACGAATATATGACTCCAGGTGAATGACGCCATGCCTCTGGCCTCCAGTTTTTATTAATTAAGAGTGTTTTACGTTTAATCTATAAATAAGGCAATTGGATTAGACAGATGCTCCTCAAACTTGGTTAAACTGTATAGAAGTTTATTTAAATAAAGTAGTTAGCATGATTTGTTGTATATAAATATATAAGTACACCTTTGTGAAATTTTCTTTTAAGTTTCAACTCATCATGTTGTTTTTTTAATGACAGACACTAAATGGAACACTGAACTCAATATAATGAACACAAAAAATGGACTATAAGTTTATGCTTAACAAATTATTATTTGTTTCTGTATCCTATTTATAGCAAATCCTGCTAGCTTTTAAAAACTTTTTTTAAAGCGTGTTTTTCTAATTCGGGATTCTCAAATTAAACTAATCCAGAAATTAACAAAGGAAGCACTAAGAAGTTTTTATCTCAAAGTTCAATCATTTAAATTTGTATAAACTGATCACATTCCTCTTAAAATTTCTCCAAGTCGAGGAAATTAAGAAAACCTGTAAGTAGGTTTAATTCTCCAAGTTCTGCAAAAAAATAAATAAAATATTTTGTATTATAATAAGTCAAGTGCTGATAAATGTTTAATAACATAAACAAACAGGTTCCTGATTTGTGGTTTTTACCAGTTTCTGTAGTTTAAAAATTCAAAGCATAGCTGATTTCAAGATATTAATTAGAAGTCACTGAACTAGAAATTGGAAAAAGATGTACCCTATGGGCTCTCCCATGCTAATTCTAGGTGGCTCAAGCATACAGATGAATTAATATGTTCATGTATATAATTTTTAAAAATCTCAGACTTAGGATCCGTTGTTCTGCTTGATATTGAATAAAGGTTTTAAAACATTTGTGTGTGTGTGTGTGTGTGTGTGTGTGTGTGTGTGCCTCTTGCATCTAAATTTGAAACATAAGTCTCATTCCTGATATCATTACATAGTTAGAATGGTAACACAGGCTTAGTGCATTGAAAATTTTGGTTTCTTAAAATAATATCAGCTAAATATACACACTAATGTGTTCATGCTTAGGAAATATAAAATAAATATGGTCTTGATCATCACTTCAAATATTTACAGCACATAAAATTTGTCTTAAGTAAAGGTAAATTATGGAACTTCCTTCCCTTTAGATTATAGATAACTGAAAATTTTGTTTTTAAATTCACTATGTGTTAAACTTACTAAGAGTCACAATCTATTTTCCATGGTTGCAAAGAGGGTCAGCACCCATGCAACAGCATGATGATATAAACTCATTGTTAGTCACTCTTAAATTTTCTTGCCATTACTCTTGTACCTTCACTAATAAAATTGCACTTTTTCCTAAAATTATAAAAAGATCTGTTAAAATAGATCTGAAAAATAGACTTTTTCTCTTTTGAATATGTTTTTATTGATTTCAGAGACAAAGGGAGAGGGAGAGAGAGAAACATCAATGATTAGAGAAAATCATTGATCAGCTGCCTCCTGCACAACCCCCTCCCCCTGTCCCCCTGGGAATTGAGCCCATAACTGAAGCATGTGCCCTTGACCAGAATTGAACCCAGGACCTTTCAGTATGTAGGCTGATGCTCTATCCACTGAGCCAAACTAGCTAGGGCTGAAAGATAGACTTTTCTTGATTTGTATATCAAGTGTTTTATCCATATGACTTTCTTAAAACTAGAGACCCATCCACAGGAAAATAAAGATATTCTGAACAGCTAAACACTTCACAAATCAATTACAAACACCCTCTCAAATGTTCGCCTTTAGCAAATCAGAGCCTTCCTTTGGCATATATGTTTAAACAGCAGCATTCATCGCACTTTTGAATGAACATATTTGTCATAGTAACAGTATAGGATTGAGAAAGGTTTCCCCTGAAAGAGAGTGATTCTTCCTCATGTGTGCTGTACTCACCTGTTCCAAACCTGCATTTCTGTTTTCGGTTTTAGAAGCAAGATTTTTTTATATGATAAAGCTATTCGCTTTAAGCCTCAGAGAACTGAGTATCATATTGATTCTCTGCTCTGTTCTATTTCAAATGATGTTATAATTTGAACTGGCAACCACTGAAAAACTAAAAATAATTTTTTAGTTAAAAAAGAAACCAAGGACTGGTAATTTTTATTACCATAAAAAGTGGCCTCTCTCTCTCTCTCTCTTTCTCTCTCTCTCTCTCTCTCTCTCTATATATATATATATATGTCCAAGATTTGTCTTTTGGTGACTGTTTTTGGCACAAAACACCTATTTTGTACCTTTCTGTTAATATGCTGAGCATTAAAAGATCATTTGCTGCTGCTCCAGGCAAGTCTTTTTTATGTGCCTGGCTTTATTGCACTTTGCAGCTATTGAGTTTTTGCAAATTGAAGGTTTGTGGCAACCATACATCCAGCCCGTCTATTGGTTCCAACAGCATTCACTCACTCTCAAGTCTTTTTGCCACATTTCTGGGTTATTTTAGCAGTCAGTGCAAGCAAGGACGAGGCCTGGAGAAAGGGGGTGGCAGTGACGATAAAGTGAGTAGATTCCAGTACAGTTTGGAGAAGCCATCTAGACTTGCTGATGATAAACATCTGCCGTGAGAGAAAGATATTCTTAGAGTTTTTTAATTTAATTGATTGTGTATTGTTTTCTAAAACAGAAAAAAAAATAGAATAACGTGAGGGTGTAGATAAAAACAATTCTCTTGGATTATGTCTGTTGTGATGCTTATTAGAGAATCAATAATGATACCAAATGAATATTAGAGTCAGCATTTGAGATTGAGAGGTCAGCGATGGAAACGTATGTTTGATAGTAATCAGCACTCCAAAGGTATTTAAAGCCACAAAGCTTTTTGATATCACCTACAGAAGGAGTCTAGTGAGTGAAAATTCTAGGAGCGAGGTCTTAGACATGCAAACTTGAATGGCAAGTGGGAAGATGGGATGCAAGCAAAGGGAATAGAAAAGTAGCCAGTGGCAAGAAAAATAAAAACCTGGAAGCCAAAAGAGGAAGCACTCAAAGATGGAGGGGATGTCACTTCTGTTGGAAAATGCTGACCTGCCACTTACCTGAAGCAAAAGGGATTATTGGATTTTGCAACTTGGACATTATTGTTACCTTTGATCAGCATGGAGAGGACGGAAGCTTGACTGAAGGGGCTGATTATAGGATTGGGGACGGTGAGAAGAGACTTTTCTATAAAACATCTTTTCTGTAAAAGGGAACTAGAAAAATAGCTGGCAGAAAGACCTGTCATTTGGGATCAAACGGTTGCTTTTTAAAAGATACTGGATTCGTAGGTCTATAGAGATGCTGAAATCTTAATGCCTCAGAAAGTGATTACAGCCCTGGCCAGCATGGCTCGGTTGGTTGGAGCATCGTCCTGTCCATCAGAAGGTGGTGGGTTCCATTCCAGTCAGGGCACTTGCCCGGGTTGGGGCTTGGTCTAAGGTTGTGGTGCATAGGGGAGGCAACCTGTTGGTGTTTCTCTCTCACATTAATGTTCCTCTCTCTCTCTCTCCCTCCCTCCCTCCCTCCCTCCCTTCCTTTCATTCTGTAAATCACTAAAAAAAAAAAAAAAAGGAAATGTTTATAGCCATATATTTTATAACTATGTAACCATATGCTATGTGGTTATAACATTTCACGGAAAATGTAACATTAAATTCTAGATGAACCATGTTATTATATATTTCTATGCATAGGTGCTATTTTTATGACAATACATGAAAACGCAGTATCTATGAAACCCTGGGCTAATGCAGTGTTTCCTTTCTATTTATTAGCAACTGTTTTTATTACACTCCTGAGCACCTGCCAGACCACTATACATATATTTTTTTCAAATGAATTACATAATTATTTACATCCTATCATTTCACTTCTATTTTCCAAAATAATGAGCTCCAAGCTGTGCTTTGCCTTTGAACAGTGTGGCTAGAATCGATTTAGGTAACCCTTCCACGTCGTTGTACTGCACAGCAGACCGCAGATTTATTATTGCCTAATTTTTAAAACAGAAAGCCTGGAGACATGCAATATGCTGGTGGCTCCGGACCGCTCATTGGAACCTATCGCTATTGCTTCTCAGGGATTACTGAAGGCTGGATAAAAACACAGAGTAATGTGCACAAAATATCCGTCCGGGTGGTGGGGGCCACACAGGCTGGGGCTTACGTGCAGGCTTATTTAAATAGGACATTCGCCTTCCGCTGTGCAGCGGGGTTGTCCTGTGCGGTAAAGAAAAGGGGATGGGATTGGTGGGTGGGGGATGGTCTGGCCAACTGCATACTGTCCATCAGGTCAGTGCTTTCAAATAGATGACTGTAGGGAGATAGGAATGTCAGGTTGTCACAAGGAAACTAGGGGAATGCCTTGCCTGTGAAACTAGTTCTGTTACAGAACACCGCCTCCGAGCTGGTCACCCCCCTCGCAGGCTACGTCCAGGGCAGCACCCACATGCTGGTGCAGTGACTGGGGCCTCCCAATGCTGTGCAGCGCACACTCGGCACATGTGTGATGGTTAGTGTCTCAAGGGATTTGATCACAGACTCTTTCACATGCAGGAGGAGCCAAGCTCAAGTGAAAGATGAGACAGAGGGCCGGAGACCAGGACACAGGCTTTATTAGAGGAGAAGACGCTGCCGGGCTGTCTTCCAGATGGAAAAGAGCACACGTGCCGGGGTGAAGGCACCTTTGGAGAGGAGGAAAGGGAAGGGATGGGGCTTAGGGTACTCTGCACACGCTGATTGGTGCTTTCATATAAGGCACATAATTAGGGACTTAGGAATCGGGGGCTTAGGGTATTTGGCAGGTGCTGATTGGTGGTTCAATGTACAGTCCATATAAGGTGCCTGGTTAGGTGTTCAGGAATGGAGTTTACGTCATTCTCTGTCCATCAGTTGGGGGAAGGGAGGATCTATCACAAAGAAATAATGCAGAGATTGAAGGATGTGGTGTTAGAACGAGCCAATTTGGGAAAATTATGACTTGTTCTAATTAAATGATTAAGATATGCACATTATAGGATGGACAGAATATTAGCATGAAAGAAACGCTTCCAGAGGCTCTTTTCGGTTCCAACAATACTGATGATCAAAGTGTGTACATTGCATTGCATCCCATTTTTCCGCTAAATATAATTTTCCAGTGTTAGCATAGTTGCTGCCATTATTTTCACATTATTTTCGTTTGGTAAATGAATTCCTTTTGAGCACTTAACTATCTTGATAGTGTTACACCCCATGTTTTCATTGAAGAAACTCAGGAGCAAAGATGTCAGGGTAGATACTGTCCAAGCTGAACCGCCATAACAGCAGCAGTAACTTCGACATTTCACTTTTCCACAAACTTCTTTTTTTCCAAATGCATGTCATTGGGTTCCTACACACTTCTCTGAGGTTGACAGGGGACATACTCTTCCTCCTAATTGAGAGCATCATACGTCCAGGGTCCTGCTGCCAGCACTGCCCTTTCGCACTCACCTGCAGCTCCTGGAGCCCAGAACTGATGGGATGGAATACACACCCCTGTTACTGCCTGGTGTGCTTCCTCCTGAGCCCGGAAAAGGCCCATTAAGAAGGGAATGCTTAGCCCTCTCTCCTGGGGCAAGAAAAAGGAGGAAGACATTGTTTGACTAAAATGCATCCATTATTGAGCCAGGGGTGGGGAACATGCAGCAGGGAAGGCCTGGGAGATCATTTGGTCTGGCCCTGCCAAGCAAGGCATTAGGGGTGAGTTTGACCAAATAGAGCAGGCTAATTTTTAAGTTGATAATTTCGTATGGCCTGAGGATGATGTTATAAATATCCAAGTGGCCCTTGGCAGAAAAAAGGTTCCCCATTCCTGATTTTGGCAAAAGTTGGTATCACAAAGTGTTTTCTACGCAATAATTTCCCTTTTGGTAAGTAAGCTTGATGCATCTTTATCCAAAAACCTATCGACGTTCTTGGAATAAAAAGTGAAGAGCGTGACTGGAACAGCACATTGTTGTCTAAAAGTAAATTACTTTTACATATGTAATATCTTTTTCATAAATGGTCATTAGGAATTGACTGAACAGGCTTACACTCTAGTTATCTTTGCGTTTGAGATATTTGGCTACATTTTTTCCCATGCAGAATGGGGACATTCCCTTTAACTTAGACTAAAACTCAATCACTACTCTTTTCATAGCAGATTTTGCTAAAATAAATAATCTCAGGATGCAAAGTTAGCTATTTAATAAATATAATCTACTATTTTCTCAATTTAGTATCTATTAAGAACTCCTATGTGACATAATCACAATCCCAGTTCATTGACGGTTCAGGATCCTGTGTAAAGTCTGAAGTTTACAAAGCTCCAATGTACTGTGTTTTGGGGCTTCACCTGCATCTCCGTGTGCTATGCTCATGATGACACCCCCAGTTCTTGGTTCCTTCTGGTGTGTTACCCCTCCCTGCAGATAACGGACTTGTACGGCCTGGCTCTTTCCTTAGCTGTTGGGCACTTGGGGATCTTGCTGCTGCTTGCATGTCATAGTGCTTCAAGCAAAAGTATCTGGGCTGTCACAATCTGTTACCATAGATTTCCATACATTCTATTTCCATGGCATTCTCAGTCACACAAGTTTATGCCATTGCTCCTGGGTCATATTGGCCTACAGGGAACTTGGCTAGGAAGTCTGGCCTGTAGTTACCCTGTCGATACACCATCCAGACATGTTTCTTGGGGAACTTGCAGACTTCCAAATGCTCTAATTCCCCAAACTTACCAGGTATCCAGGCATTTCTATTTTCCACACCCATTCCTCTCCCTTCACATCCCCCCTACATGTGGTGTGAGAAAGGGCTTTTTTGTTTTTGTTTTTATCAAAGACCTTCTGAATCTCTGCATCCTTACCGCCTTTCCACCTCTACCACCATTCTCCTAAAACATAGAATATTTAGCTCCTTTCTGGCTTGGGAATGTCTTGTTCTAAAATTTATGACATTTTCATATTTCCTGAGTTCTTTTAGATATTTGTAATTCTCAAGACACTACCTTTGAAACAACATAGTGTTTTCTTAGTGTTTCCTTGCTTGCCTATTTATTTTTCTGCTGTGCTACATTTCTTCCCTGAGGCAGTGAACGGCTTAAGATAGCTTAATTGTTTGAATGCAAAGGGAAAATAGTACCCAAATCATTGGTTATTATTTGAAACTTTTGTCCACCATATAGTATTATTTTCATGCACACTGTACCATGGTCCATAAAAATAAACCATAATGGAATATGGTCATCTTCTGAAATTACATAAAAACTTACACTGAATATAATGATGTCATTTTCTGGGAAGCTATTGTCAGTACCATGGAACTACATATGCAGTTGTTCTGAGTTGAACAGTTCTGTTCTTCATGATATATTATTAAGAGCAACCATTGACAAGTGGGAATTTTCTATAATGAGTCATTTACATCTCATACCATGTTATTTAAATCTTGATATCTATTTTTTAGTCTATGTTGGTGTGTGTGTGTGTGATAAATACTACTTAAAGATAGAGATTTTAGAGTTTCCTTGCAATGTTGGGTGCCCATCTGTGCTTTAATACTTCAAATTATTTCATACTTCAAATTCTTTAGGTAGGCATTAAAACCAAGCTCCCATATTGTTAGAAAATTACAATTATGTGGTTTTATCTAATCAGTTGGTCTTTGCACCAACTGTGAAAAATTTTTCTTTCAATATATTATTAAAAATATTTAATACTAAATATATTATTACATTTATTGTTATATATGTAAATATAAAATTAAATTATTTTTCAAAGAGCCTAGTTGACTTTGTGATTGGTTGTTCTTAATTTTTTTTCATTGTATTAAATCTAGGTTAGGTTTTGGCTAGCTAATTTTTTTTTCATTGTATTAACTCTAGGTTAGGTTTTGGCTAGGTTAGGTTTAGGCTACCAAGGCATTAGAGCCACCTCTGTCCAATGGCTCTCTTATTTGGTTACTTTAACATATCCTATTATTTGTATAAAAATTATCATTTGTAATTAATGAATGTTTAAAACAATTATAATTTTTCATTGTTAAAAGCATTTTAATGAGCAGGCTTGTACATATATCTTACCTTCTTATCCATTACTTGTCCAATAACATTTATTGGATAAATTTCTGGTAGTAAAAATATGGTACCAATGTGGCTATGCTTGCTTACAAATACTTCAGACAGCAGTCAAGGTAAAGCACTGTGATGATCACTTGTTCATTCACTGCCAAAATGATATGCAAAAATCGCAACTTGTTTTGAGCACTTCCTGCCCTTGGGCATCTGAACTACTAGTTCTCAGTATTTCAGACTTCAAGATTAACACCAACAGCATCCCCCACCCCGTGAACCTCCCCAGCCACACCAAGTGCTCAGACCTTGGGCCTCAAACTGAATTATCCCACCAGCTTGCAGACAGCATGTTATGGCATATCTCAGATTCCATACTTGTTTGAGCCAATTCCCGTAATACATCTTCTCTTATATATCTGTATGTGTCCTATTGGTTCTAGTTTTGTTTTTTGTTTTTGTGTTGTTTTTTTTTTTGGGGGGGGGGGGCAATCCTGACTAACACAGGTACCATTTGGCTTTTGAATCATATGAATGATACAATCAGACCTTTATAGACTCTCAAAACCTACAATATGCCTGTGTCCAAGAAATGCATCTTATCAAGTTTGCAATAAATACTAGCAAATATGGGATAGGATTTATGGGTGGTCTCCTTAGAGTGAAAGGTTTCTTTTTTGTTTCTCTTCATTGTTATTGCATCAGGCAATAATTTATATCACCATCTCATAATTCATTAAAATCCCTTATCTATTCTCAGCCTGGGTCATAATTGGATTCTTTATTCATATTTATAGCAGGCTGTCAATGCTGGAATGAGTCTTATTTAGGTGGTTCCAGATGGTTAATTCCTTTATTTCTGTGAAATGTTGTGACAAATTTGTGAGATACATTTTTTTAGTGCTAGAGTTCTGAAATATGGAAGAAAGAGACATTAGACCTTAGAGGGGTAATAGATCTCTCTCTCTCTCTCTCTCTCTCTCTCTCTCTCTCACACACACACACACACACACACACACACACACAATACAGCCTCAAAAATGAAGATTTCAGAGACTCACATTATGATTCAGCACATTTATGGTGAAGAGTCTGGGACAGGAATTTGCATTTTCCACACATTTAAAACCAATCTTCATGAAATCTGATTTTCTTAATTACAATGGCAGATTTTTACTCTAATTATTCCAAAATATTACTTTAAACTGACAAAGTGCTCAATAAGTATTGGCATAGATCATAGACCACCAAACTTTGTTCTGATAAGATTGCCAGGAATCATTTAAGCCAAATTCTTAATTTTGTTGGTATGGGAATTAGACTAGATGAGTGAAGTTATTTGCTGAAGAAAACAATATCAGTGACATTACATGTGTTTCTCAGCAACTATTCAAGCCTGTATCCACTAGTCCGTGTATATATTACATTATTAAAAATGAGTGAATAAAAATAACTCAAATGATTTTTATTAATAAGTAGTTGCAGCCAAAGTTTAACAGAAAAAAATAAAAACATGTTTTGAAGGAAAAGAGACTCTTATTTGTGTTTCAGTCTTCTTTAGAGTATAATTTCTTAGAAGGAGAGATAGTGAATTCAATGAGTTGTCTTTCTAATTATGCAGTACTAGAGGCCCAGTGCACAACATTCATGCACTGGGGGGGTAGCGGGGGGTTCAGCCCGGCCTGAGCCCTCTCACAGTCCAGGACCCCTAGAGGAATGTCGGCCTGGGCCTAAGCTGGCAGTTGGACCTCCCCCAAAGAGTCCTTAGTGCTACCATGGAGGCAGGAGAGGCTCCTGCCACTGCCGCTGCCCTCACCAACCATGAGCCCAGCTACTAGCTGAGCATCATGCCCCCTGTGGGAGCACACTGACCACCAGGGGTAGCTCCTGCATTGAGCGTCTGCCCCCTGATGGTCAGTGCGCATCACAGGACCCATCGTTTGGCCAATTTGCATATTAGCCTTTTATTATATGGGATGATGGGAACACTGTCAAAGGGCTAGTTTCATCCTTCAGGCATATATACTAATTCATTTCTATACTAAATATCTATGAGATAGATGATCAAGAAATGCTGCCTATTTAAACTAATTGCTCAGGTGTTAAGTTTCATGATAATATCTTATGTTTTTCTTTTTCTCTTATCTCTTTGCCTACACAAAATTTGCTTACTTATTTTATTTAATTTTGAGAATTTGTTCTTTTTCCTGAATGTTTCTTCTTCCAGTTATGTTTTAGAATTCTTTATTTCAAAAGAAAAATTAAATCCAGCTCATATAATTTAATTTTAAAAAAATGCTACTGATTTCAGTAATGAATCAGAGAGAGAAGATAAAAATATTCAGGGCAGTGAAGTTGATGTTATACAAGTTTTAACAAAAATCAATCTTACTGTTCTATATTCAGATTTTAAAAATGGTTAAATTTTACTTTACTTGAGTTTCTGTGAGTAACTCCTTTCTTATAGGTTGATCCCAGGAAATCTTAGCTTTTATTCTCCCAATTTCTTAAGGTTGGTAAAAAAATGATGAGAAGTGTTAGAAAACAATGATGGAGACAGTCTCTGTTTAGAAATGTTATATGACTGGTAAAGCACAGTCAGGGAAGCATTTAAAGAATGGTAGGTGGTCAGCTGACAAGAGCAGGAAGTCGGTGAGAAATCCATTAAAAATAAAACCAGAGCCACCTTTGCAGCCTGGTTACAGGGTCTGGGGAAGTCATGCTAAAGAGAGTGGACTACAGTGAGGTTTCTGGGAAGGGGAGTGAACCTTCCTGATTTTTAGAAGAACCCGTTTGTCTGCATTTTGAGAGGTACAGGTTGAAGTAAAGGGGAAAAGGGAGGGAAACCGAGAAGCTGGGATACAATGGCAATCACTGAAGTAAAATAAAGTGAGGATTTGAACAAGAACAATAATGGGGGTGGAAGATAGCAAGGCTGTATGAAGGAGATAGCAACAGACAGATCTTAGACTCTGCTGGGATGTGGAGACATACTGATCAAGGACGAGGAAATCCTATGCCAGGACCCTGTATCCTTTTTTTTTTTAAACAATAATAATTTTTTTATTGTTTTAAGTATTACAAATAGTAGTACATATGTCTCCTTCCCCCCTCCCCCATTGACCTCCCCGTGGCCTCCCCTACCCCCCAGTACATGCCTTCACCTGCCCACCCTCGCCCCCGCCCCCCAGTGTCTTGTATCCATTGGTTATGCTTATATGCATGTGTACAAGTCCTTCGGTTGGTCTCTTACAGCCCCCCTCGCCCAACCTCCACTGTCTTCCCAATGTAGTTTGACAGTCTGTTCAATGCTTCTTTGCCTCTGTATCTTTTTCCCACCATTTCTTTCCTTTAAAAAAGTTTGCCTCTGCAGACTAGAAATAAACATATAATAACAAAACAACAACAACAAAAAATATTTGAGTCCCAATTTCAATGCCCAACAGTTCTGAGTCCCCATTTCAATGTCTAACAGTTCCTTATGTGTACATGTCAGCAATGATATCTGGATGGTGGGCACATGGTGGCAATGCAGGTCCGACCCTCTCTGGTTTGGTCCTAGGCAACCTGCAGCGGTGCACAGCTGCTGACTGCTCACATGGCAAGGCCTTGTCAGCGTCTTCCATCTCTGGGCTGTTTTTCTTCTTGTCTTCGTGGTTGGAGCACACCTGTCAAGTCCTCTCTGTTGCAGGAATCCACATGGTCTTGGAGTTGTTTTCTGAAAATATACAAACATATTCTTGACCAAAAGTTAATAAAGGAATCTTTTCTATATAATTGATTTGGGATCCTTTTTATTTTTGCCCAAATGATTTTCCTTTGTCTTATTTAGACTCCATGTGTGTTTTTCATGGCCATCTTGAGGACCCTGTATCCTTGATTGAAAATGACAAATGGTGTTCAATAAGCTCTTGCTTTCAATTTGTTCAAAATAGATATAAATTAAAACAATAAAAATTTTAAAAACTACAAGAACAAAATAATTTCATTTGAGTCAAATGTTGAGCTAGCTCTTTCTGTTAACCTGAAAAATGCAATTCTTTCTGCAGACTAACTACCATGAAGATTATATGCTGACCAGGGCCACGCGATTGAACTTTGGCTACAATAAGAGAGGCAATAATTTGGGAGAGAGGGAGATCAGCCTTCAGTTGCCTGTTTCAATTAATACTGTCAGTTATTTTAAATTAATATTAAATTACACCTCACTTCTCTTCTTGCTTTTATTCATTTTTTAGAGAAATTGAAGTAATTGGGTATGGAGCGTTCTCTTCCTTTCTTGTATTGCTGATTTAGATTTATGGACCATCATTCATCATATCACTGTTCCAGCTTTGTGTGTTTTTTCCCCTTTGCTCAGACGATGAAAGCATGAACTCTAGTGTTGGCAATACAGAGAAAGATTAAAAGTGATTTAATTTTGATCATTGTATTTATTCTAAAATATGCTTCTGTTACAGTGGAAGGGCATGACCTGTTCTATGAAGACAGTGCACTCTGTCCCCTGAATGGAAGGAAGTAAGCAGCTGGAGGGTTTGAATGGGTGATCATAAGGCTTAGCTTGTCCCATCTGGATACATAATGATATCATTAATCTTGATAGAAAAATCCAAGAGCAGGAACAAAGGAACTTTGTTGGTTTTTATTGTTTGTTTTCAGGTCTGGGCATAGAGGGCAAATATGAGTCAATATTGCATTTGAAAACTTGCAAGAGAAAATGTGCAAGTTTTTTGTGAGTTAAATTATTTAACTTATGCAAAGTTATTAGCACAGTGCTTAGTATATAATAAATGCTGAACAAGAAAGGAGGTATACTATACAATATTTCTGAGAGTGGTTTTAATTTAATACAACTAAAATCAGGTTTCACAGCTATTCGTTAGTATCATAATAAATTCAAAGCAAATAAAAAATATTTTAAAAAATGTAGCCCTGGCCGGTGTGGCTCAGTTGGTTAGGTGTTGTCTCATGCACCCAAAGGTTGCTGGTTCGCCAAGTTTGCAGGCTCAATCCCCAGTAGGGAGCATGCAGGAGGCAGCTGATCAATGTTCTGCTCTCTCATCAACATTTCTCTCTCTCTTCTTCTTCCTTCCATTGTACTATTCTTTTAACTTTTCTAGAGCTTTAAAGTGTTTTTCAAAACAAGGTGGAAGTAAAAATAATATGTAAAATGCCTAGCAAGGTTCTTGATACACAACAAGTATCCAAGAATTCACATCTGGTATGATGCCCAGGTTTCAGAGTTCTGACAAGTTCCTGTGGCTCAGCCTTCCAACAGTGCCAGTAAATGATTTCCCCTAACTCATTTTTGAGACCAAGAGTTGATCCCTCTATACCCTCCCAGAGTCATCAAAAAAAGTTGAAATATATTTAGTAAGCTTTTAATGATAGGAATATAAAATTAATAAGAGAAATGTATCTGAAAGAGTAAACCTCTTAAATATATATACACTGAGTAGCCATATTATTATGATCTCTGAACGCATAATAATCTGGCCACTCAGTGTATTTGTATCTCAAATGGATACCAAAAGTATTCTAGACTTTTGCTGGAGATCAACCACCTATTTGCCTTAAGCTTTCTATCAGCCAATGCAAAGGGGAAAACTGATCAGGTGCACGATTTATAGTGTCTTTGATATCAAATAAATGAGGTATTCAAGAGAAATACACTAAGTGCCCAGATTATTATGCGTTCAGAGATCATAATAATCTGGCCACTCAAATATATATATAATTTTACCTTCTCATAAGCTATAGAGATGCAGTCTATATAGACTCATAACTGGAAGCCTGAAATATAGTTTAATTCTATGCTATGAAACTAAAATAAATAGCCCCCTTTATCGATTCACAGACAAGTGGGCAGCGACTCCCCCAGAATGGAAAGGCAGATAAGTAGACAGCAGGAATGTGTTACCCCTCCATATATTCTATAGGGAAGAATGTTGAGCAACAATAAAGTTCCCGTTACACATTAAACTAGTATGCACGAAACATAAAGCTACAACTTCCTAAAAGTGTCAGTAACCCGGACACTGCTGGCTCAATCCACAGTGTGGGGTATGCAGGAGGCAGCCAATCAATGATTCTCTCTCGTCATTGATGTTTCTATCTCTCTCTCCCTCTACGTTTCTCTCTGAAATCAATAAAAATAGATTATAAAAAATAAAGGCTATAGTAAACAAGCGTATTTTATGGCATGACAAAGCTAACAGCTATGACAAGAGAAAGCATGAGAAGAAAGTCATGATAAAGATCAAATACCAAGTTCCCTTGCTCAGAAATGGTTAAAATTCTGTCCATGAAAGCCTGTAAACACTATAAAATCAGAGTGACTAGAATAAAAGGCAAATATTTAAAAGAGGCATTTAATTTTGGAGAACATAGGATGCCAGGTACATGAATCATCATCATAATCATCATTATCTTCACCAATTATTTACTGACAAACTCTTGTGTAAAATATTCATATTTTAAGGAAATCCCATTAAATACGGAAAATAATTATAACACACACACCAGTAACCTGGTAGATGGAAAAAGTCAGTAAGAAAATAATGAAGATAAATTATCGAATAAAGTTGCTAATAAAGAATAAAGTGTAGCAAAAAAACATTAGGGAGCAAGGAGAAAAAATGAGGAAACTGAGCCTCAGTAAAGTTAAATGGATTGCTATGAAGCAGCAGTGTGAATAATTAATTCTATACTATTTGCATCTCATTTTGTACTGCCCTTCCTGTGAGACTTACAGGGGAGGGCGGTATAAAATTGTATGTTGATCAATATAATTTTTAGAAATTACTATCCTTTTAAAAATGTGAACGCACATTTTATAATTCAGCATTAGTTCCAATTACACATTTTCAAATATGTACTCTTAAGTGTTATCTGAGTTAAAACATTATTGGAATAATTAGGAAATAAAGTAAATTAATTTTATTTCTACAATAGTTTAAATCAGAGAAATTGGTTTGTGATATATTACTATACTGACTCATAACACTATACTCTATAAAAATAGTCATAATGTGCCTATACTCTGCGTGGCACTGCTCTAAGCTCTGGGTATACAGTACTGACAAAGAGAAGATAAAATGCCTTTCCTCGTGGAACTGACACTTTACTGTGGTGTATAACACACTCAAAACAAGTAACATGGAGATTCAGTACCTATGCTTTAAATCTTATGTGAATATGAGGCTGGAGCTTTTTATGTTTCATAGTTTTTACTCAAAGAAGAAATTATGCCACTGACAGCCAAATAAGGCTTTGTTTTTAATTGATTACACTAATTAGAAAAGAGAATACTATTTTTGTAAGGATCTAATACATCTTGGAATACATTGGTAAGCTCTGAAAATAATGCCTATCACTGTATTCAAGGCAACATGATTAGTGCCCTGTCAAACATCACAAAAAGTCAGATTTTTTACCTTCTTGCAAGCTAAAATGTTAGGCTGCCACAGTTCTATACATTCTTGCATGAGATCAAGACTCCTGGAGACAGGCTTTATTACACACATATGGCAGGCAGCATGACCTTCATGTGACCTTTATGTTCCCCAATTCCCTCAAGTCCCACAGGTGTCCAACAAGCCGACCATGAGAGATGCTACATACACTGTGGACTTGCATTACACTGGAGGAATTCAGAGCTTAGAAAACACAATCCTATATAATAAAAGGCTAATATGCAAATCGACCAAATGGTGGAACAACCGGTCACTATGACTTGCAATGACCACCAGGAGGCAGACGCTCAATGCAGGAGCTGCCCCCTGGTGGTCAGTGCACTCCCACAAGGGGAGTGCTACTTAGCCAGAAGCCAGGCTCACGGCTGGCAAGCGCAGCGGTGATGGCGGGAGCCTCTCCTGCCTTTGCACCAGTGCTAAGGATGTCTGACTGCCAGCTTAGAGCCTAAGCCGGCAGTTGGACATCCCCCGAGGGCTCCCAGACTGCAAGATGGTGCAGGCCAGGCTGAGGGATACCCCTCCGCTCCTGAGTGTACAATTTTTTGCACCAGGCCTCTAGTCTTTTATAAGGGATTGCAAGCCACCTTTGCCTCAGTTGAAAATATTTCCTTATTATACAGGACACCCCAAAAATATGCCCTGAGGGAGACACTGTCTCTTACCTCCCAAGGCTGATTGCTGTACAAATTTTTTTGAATACTTAATACTCAACAGAGAACATCAATGTCTCTACTGACAAAGTGAGCAGAAATGTGAAATATCCACAGGGAATTGTCTTCTATTACCCTCTACTCTGTACTACCAGTTTTCCATGGCTTAAAAATGAAATATCATTAAAAATAATTACTTTTGTATGTGCATACAGGGGAGAATGGCATGTTTAGATCACAGGTGTGATGATGGGATTGGTCATAATGTGTCTAACTTATAGATGAGGAGAATATCCATGGGATATATCTATGACTCAATATTCCATAGTTAATAAATTTCAGTGCCTGGATTTACATACTGAACATTGGATTCTTTTTATTATTGAAAATACCCGAGATTGAATTCTGGCACCAAAATTTCCCTGCTGAAAAACAATAGCTTTCAGAAAGTCATGTCAATGTGACATCTACCTCTATTTGGCATTAACTGCATCATCAGCTTTCACCTGAGACAAACTTGCCATTATGTAGTTCATTACTGACAAATGTGCTGGCATGAACTGCTGCTCACAGGTTAGAGAAACTGGTGCAGTTCTGACTCCATGCAGCTGAAAGATGATCTGTTAAGAGCAACATGCTGAAGGACCCTCTAGCCCTAGTGAGCTCTAAATGTGTCTAGATTAGGAATGTCTCCCATTTATTTATGAGTCAGACTCTACAGGTGGATCACAGCAGGTCATAATAGAATCTAATAGCCATTGTGAAAGGAATGCTTTTTTCCCCTCCAACAAAATAAAGTTTGTTTCCTACAGTTTGGTAGATATTTAATTGTCTTTAGTGAGCAGGTTGGTTTTTTTAAAATATCAACATGATTTAGTAACTGGAAATATTTCAATATAATATTTAAAGCTCTCAAAAAATAGACAAAAATTGCTTTGTTAGAGTGTTCTTTTAGTGTGTGTGTGATTTCTTAAATCCCCATTTTCCAGCTGACCAAGGTTCATGCAATTATATGTTTGGATTAATGAAGACCATGAAAGCACTGTGACAGAATAATTATCTTTAATTATACTAATTACATAAATGGATAACAATTGATGATTAGGGCATTGCTGTGTGAAAACAATAGCTTTACATTAACAATCAGATCTTGCAACTTATCTTCACTATCCCTCTACCTCTTCTGACCTACATTTGACATCTAAAAGTTTAAGGAAACTTTCAAACTCATATGACCCCATGTATATCCTGAATTTCTATGCTTTTTTGAATTAGGTAAGATGCGTTGGGTTGCCAGGTTTAGCAAATAAAAGTACAGGGCCCTCAGTTAAATTTGAACTTCAGATGAACAGTGAATGCTTTTTCAGTATAAAATCAGTCCCAGATATTGCAACATTAGAGATAATTCCTGTAAGTCAGTCCATTCAGTGACTGTTAGTTGGATGTGTTTTTATAGGATATATAACCAGTATTCTATTCCTTAATTCCACAGCATACAGGAAGAGTTGTAAGGATTTTATTGAAATTTGAATTAGCCGAAGAGTTAAATTTTTAATGTTCAACTTTAAACTAAAAACAAGTATCCAATTATACTGTATAAAAGTTAAATGAGGGTTACATGCCATTCATTGATTATAAAATGCACGCATAAAATTTTTTGTTAAGTGATGTTTCTATTCCAGTGTATCTGTTATTAAGGTAGGCAAATTATTTTTGCGCTATCTATCTTCCCCAATCTAGTTTTAAAAAGGAGGACAAATATTTTTAGAATTTTCATTGATTAACAACAATTTAAATTCCCTTGTATCCATCAAACAGCTGTTCTCCTATCATATTGTTAATTGACAGTGCTCATGAATTACTTATTAGTGTTTTGTAATGAGTTCCTCCTTTATTTGCTACTGTGTATACATGAATATTCGAGGATTACCTTATTTCTATTGTGCTCTGGTTATTTGGTGAAAGTGAAAAAGCCCTAAGTAAGGTCATGACTTCTGGGCATAAGAATCATTCAATTGCATGACAACATCTGAAATCTTGAAATATAAAGCTATGCAAAGCCCCTCAGTGTGAGAGCAGTTGTGCTTGACCTAGAGAGAGCAGTTAAGGAAGATGCATCCTGGAAAGGGAATATACCTAAGACTCTGTTGCTAGCTTTCAAAGAGCACTCAAGAGCTAATGATTTGCTTCCGAGAAAAGTTTATAATTACAAGTTCTGAAATAAAAAGGAGGTTTGTCCCAGAGTCAAACTTTAATGACTTCTTTGCTCTTTTGACCCTGGGACCTGGGCCACATTGTGGAGGTCTAAGCTTTCCTTCTTTTAAAATAGCTCTAGGGCAGTTGTATTGGGGTGCCTGTGAAGACTCATGGGAGTTTAAGTACTGTGGTATCCTTTACCAAGGAGAGCTGACATGCTTCCAAAGCTGTCACAACCGGCCAACTCTGGTCCAGCTTCTTCAGGATTAATTGGCCATAGGTGCTTGTGAGCTGATTAACTGTCATCTCTGCTGTAGATCTGTCAATTTAATACACAAGGTAATCAAGTCCAGTAATAGACTCTCCGTGAATGTTAATAGCTTCCCTAAGCAAGAAATCATTAGAGGCTGTTTACTTGATGTCATATGGAAGTGCATAGTCTGGACTTAAAGTTAAAAATCATTAGATATTTTGTGGGATACATTTCCTTTCCCAAACTTTACTAAAATATCACATATGTTGTGGTTGTTTTGAGACTAACTGCAAGGGAAAATGAAGCTTTAAGATCCTAAGCTTGAGAAAACAACTTCAAAGTGAAAATAAAAATAAAATAGAATTTTTTCTAAATACTGTTTTAACGTTATTTTTAGAAAGGTTCAAACAATCAGAAAAAAAGTACATAATCAAGTAAAAAGTGAAAGTTTACTTTTCGCTTGTCTCCAATTGTCTTCCAGAGATAACCTGGTTTCTCTTTCCCAGAAAAATTTCTATTAATTTATAAATAGAGTTTTATATGCAGAGACATATAAAAATATTTATGTATTTTCTTTTATCATGGGATTATAGAATACTTTTCTTCGGCAGCATTTCAATTGTCAGTATACTATAAATATATCACATTGTAACAGTTATGTAGTATTCCCGATAGAGGTATATTGTAATTTGTCTAAATATTAATTACATTTCACTTATAAAATTTTGTCTAAGAAAATGAAGGAATGAGAAAAATTATTTAATTTCAAGCTTAGTATTTGACATATCATTTGACTCTGCATCTGTCACATATATTAATGTGTAAGGCAGAACCCAACACCTGCAGCATTGTACAGTATCCAAGGCACTGAATTTTTTATATGAAATTTCACACTTTTTCCCTAGAAGGTTCAGGAATGATTAAACTTCTAATTGGACAACACTTGGGAATATTTTTCTCTGGCTTTGGTCCTTAGTAGTAATTGTCCTATGTTAGGGAATTATGAGGAGGGAGGGGAGAATGATGAAATTTTAAATTGATCAGACAAGATGCTGACTTGGCTGAAAAGGGAATTTCAGCATTAGCCACTGAGTTGAGCGATTTTTGCAATCCCAATTGCTGGGAACCGGCCTTGAGGACTGCCAAAGACTTCCTGAGGTCAAGCACCAGCCAGAGAGAACTTATTACACAAGTTCTATACACACCTGGTATTCTTGACAAGTATTCTATGCACAAGCTTTTTGTAAACCAGGTGAATGACTGTGGACAACTGGCATATCAGAATATGTGCATAGGGAGTGAAATAAATACCGTTGTACTTTATCAGCCATGTAGGTATAAATATAGCAACAACAAAAAGCATGCATAAAAAATTTAAAATTATTAGATTTTTAAAATTTTAAATCTTCAGATGGAACATATAATTAATTACTGAAATTCTGTTATCATTGTATTTAGACTCCTGTTAGTAACCAAGCATCCTAATAATTTCTCATTATTCCTGATGAAAAAAAAATCATATGGGCATACAATATGTTTAAAATCAAGTTAATTGGGAATACCAGTGGTATACTAAAGTGAAGGATTTAAACATGAAAGCAACAAAAACTTAATGGAAGTGGGGAAATGCAGAGTATTTTTGTACATCTCTCTGAGAGATGCTGTGATAATTGACACATTTAAAGCATTTTCAACACATTGAAATCATATTTAACACATTCAAAACTTTTAGTATAGAGTTTAAGTTGTAGCTGCTTCCTAAATCGTGGTTTCCATCTTATAGTTACCACTCAGTTAATCCTATATAATGAAGCCTAATATGCTAAGTGTTTGACTAATTGGATGACCACTCAACCAGTCGCTATGATGCACACTGACCACTAGGGGGCAGACACTTCGACTAGTAGGTTAGCTTGCTGCAGGGGTTCGACTGATCAGGACTGGGAGAGAGGGCAGGACATGCCCTGGAGCCCTCCTGCGGTCCCTCCCTGGCCAATCGGGGCTGGCCAGCCAACCTCCCGTAGTCCCTCCCCTGCTGGCTGGCCCTCATCAGCCCTGATTGGGACAGGGCAAGACAACCCCGATCAGCCCTGATTGCCAGCCAGGCCAAGGGGCCCCACCCGTGCACAAATTTGTGCACTGGGCCTCTAGTAGATCATAAAAATATGGGCACATATCTCCATAAATAAATAATAAAAATCACATCTGACATACTTGTTAGGAATTTTAAGGTTTATCAAGAAAATTACACCTATTTAATGAGAAGGGAGGGGATAATGATGAAATTTTAAATTGATCAGACAAGACACTGACTTGAATGAAAACGGGATTTCAGCATTAGCACTGAGTTGAGCGCTATTTGCAAACCCATTGCTGGAAAGAGGCCGCCTTGAGAACTGCCAAAGACACATGGACAAATCTTTGTGATATGGCTGGTTAGTATTGTTATGGGACTGAAGGAGTTCTCATTCTCTCTGTTATACTATCCGGGTCTGGCAAGTCGTTTCTTCCAACTTTTTATGTAAAAGGCAACGATTGTTTGGTTTTAAATAAAGATTATATGGCAAGAGTCCAGACTGCTAAGTTCTATTCTATGAACTCACAGGTGTTAGTGGAGAGAAGGAAGGGATGTCTCTATTGGTCCCAGCCATACATCTACCTCAGAGAACCAGGCAACCCTGGTAGTACCTATAAAGATGGTGGCACCTGGCTAGAAAGAGTGATTATTCAAAAGAACGATGACATAAAGAATTGAATGGTGAGGTAAGCCCAGCATGAGAGAAAGACTTAAATGTGCTTGGCACATGTGAATGTTTCCAGAGGTAAATCCACTATTATCTCAAACAAATTCAGTAAATGTTCTGTAGTTGTACAAGGTTGTAATAATGACATTTTGTTGGACTATTATACTTAGTGTGATATCCTTTGAGATTTCATGGAATAGTATTTATATCAGAACAATTTCAGATACATCTGAATATTTGGCAAAGTGTTATATCTTTACCCATTTGAGTGAACAGGATACTTAATACAAAGAATATTTATTTCTATTACCATTTAATAATCATCTAGTATTTGTGGACAAAAAGGTAAGCTCTAAAAATAAGTTAGACACATGACCATTTACCTTGAGGAGCTTATATTGTAGTGCAGGAGATAGAAGTGTAAGTATATAGTGATGGTACAGAAAAATACTAGAGTGCAGGCATAGGGGAGAGACTTGTGGGAAGAGAAAGGGGGAAGCTATGCATGGAGGGCATCTAGAAATAATTTCTAATGTTATCTTACATTTCTATCACAACTTAGTTTAGCCTGAATGTCTTTCACAGTATTGCTGGCCTGCACTGATAAATACTGAAATCTAAACAGAAAAAGCTCCCTCCTGAATAGTTAGGTCAACATTTAACTCTTTTCACTAAAATATCTTAGTATGTATGTTATTACTTCTTTTGAACTACACGTTTATGTCTTTATTTTGTCTAGTCCAAATACACTAAAGTAGAATTATCCTGAATTTGCCCAAAATGTATTCATTTCCTTGTTTCTTTCTTATCTATACCCTATACATTGCAGAGTAGCATCTGCAGAGGAGATGGACTGCATTGCAATTTTATTTGTAAAGCATTCATTGCAGTTATGAGCCATCAGGGCACTTGCCAGAGCTTTATTGGAGGTGAATTTTACGAATAGAGATCATGGACACGATACAGAAATTTATGAGAATCTCATTCTTTGCCAAATTATTTCTTTGTATATATTGTCTTACATAGCCAGATCACTTACTCATGAATAAAAGCTCAGCAAGAATCATTACTCAGAGCAAATAAAGGCTTGAAATTCTTAAGAGCTTACGATAGGAATACGCATCATAGGCAACTATAAAATGCTGTTCCTTTGCACTTTCTGCTTGTGGAGACAAATGAGGCTTCTCTAGAATTTTATGAAAAAAGCAGCTGACCCTTTAAAAGCCAATTAGTATAGGTACATAATTGTTCATTTGGATTTATGTTTCTCTCAGTCAGTTTGTCTGCTAATGTTTTCAATAACAGCAATTAGAAGTACAGTTAAATGTGAAAATCAATGCTAGTAGAGATCAACAAAATCATAGCCACCAAGAGAAAGCAAACTAGCATTGTTTTTAATCAGTTTAAGCAATAGTTTGAATTCTATTTTACTGAATCCATCAAAGAAAAATTAAATTTTTAAAAAGTGAGTCAATTGCTAGTACAAATGAGACAGAACAAAAAAATTCTCTGAAACAAAAATATTCCCAACTGTATTTTGAATAAACAATGTGAATAAGGCATTGAAATATTAAAACTCATTGTGAAAACTAAGATAACATTAGGTTTTTAAATGCAAATTTCTAAACACAACCTTTTTGTAGTCTGCAATTGTAGAAATGTAGCTCAAATACTATTGTTCAATAACTTTTTTTTCTACAAATGTTTATTGGACACATAATATGTCAGACATTATTCTAGACTCCCGGAACACATCTCTATATGAAGCAAAGAAAATTATACTCATGGAATTTAGTTTTAATGGAGGGAGAGCTGAATAAAATATAATCCAAAGACATAAAAATGTATAAATAGAATGTTAGAATGTAATATCTCTTATGGAAAAAGAAAAAGATGGAGTAGGTTGAAGGGATCAGGAATTATAGTGCTGGGAAGGGGGTGATGGCAAGTCTAAGTGGTGCAAACATTGTAGGCATCATGGGGACCTCTTATTTCCAATATTAGAAGTACATGAGGCTGATATTATTAAAGTAATATATTTTTCAAGGGGATATAAGAATAATCAAATGTAGCCACTGGCCTCAACCAATCCTTTATGTCTTTGAGGGCCCTGGGATATTATCAAGGACAAAATAAATGTCTATTGTATTAGCTAGAACTTTCATTGAAAACCTCAAAACAGAACTCTATTGACATGAGCTGATGAAAAAAAAATGTTATATGCTAGGTCACTCTGAATGGAAACAACAAATCAGGTGGGCTTCATTTATTTCTATTTTGAATAGTAAACCAGAGTCTGAAAGCTGCCCATTTCTATGCCAGGGCAGCTTTGTGGTTTTGTCTATGCCGTCCAGTGCCAGATCAACACAATGCTGGGGAGAGTTGTCTATCCAAAACAATAGTCCCGTGCTTAGCTGTCACATAGGGGTGAGGAAAGCAAGAGAGAGGACTCCAATAAAGTTAATTTAAAATAAGTAAATATGGTAATGGGAAAAATAAAAAAATAATAGAATAGAGGAGATTCAGCTCAAATTGGCCTAAGCAAAAGTAAAAAACAAAAAAACCCCTATATTTTTTAATTTTTATTGTTCACCACCCAAAGTCAAGACTTTTTCTATCGCCATTTATGCCCTTTTACCCTCTTGTATCTTCCCTACCCTCTTTCCCTGTGGTAATCACCATACTGTTGTCTGTGTCTATGACTTTTTTTTCCTTAATGCCTTCAACTTTTTCACCCATCTCCCCAACCCCTCTTCCCTTTGACAATTATCAGTCTGTTCTCTGTATCTATGAGTCTGTTTCTATTTTGTTTGTTATATATTTTCTTCATTAGATTCCACATATAAGTAAAATCATATGGTATTTGGCTTTGTCTGACTGGCTTATTTCACTTAGCATAATATTCTCCAGATCCATACATGCTGTTACAAAAGCTAAGGTTTCCTTCCTTTTTATGGCAAAGTAGTATTCTATTGTGTAAATATACTATGCTTTTTTTATCCACTCATCTACTGATGGGCACTTGGGCTGCTTCCAAATCTTGGCTATTATACATAATGCTGCAGTGAACATAAGGGTGCATATATTCTTTCAAATTAGGGTTTCAGGTTCCTTAGGATATATTCCCAGAAGTGGGATCACTGGGTCATAAGGCAGTTCCATTTTTAATTTTTTGAGGCGACTCCATGTGCTTTCCACAGTGGCTGCACCAATCTGCATTCCCACCACCAGTGCACAAGTGTTCCCTTTTTTCCACATCCTCGCCAGCACTTGCTTGTGGCTTTACTGATGATAGCCATTCTGACATGTGTGAGGTGATATCTCATTGTGTTTTAATTTGCATTTCTCTGATTATTCGTGACATTATCTTTTCATATGTCTATTGGCCATATGTACGTCCTTGCTGGAGAAGTGTCTGTTGAGGTCCTTTCCCTATTTTTTAATTAGATTTTTTGTTTATTTTTTGGTATTGAGTAATATTTTAAAATATATATGTTAAAAATTAGAAGGAGGGTTAACTTCCCAAGAAATTTGATCAGGTAGCGTAAGAGATGTTGCCAATGCATTTAAAAACATATTAAGTAGTCCTGGCCAGTGTCACTCAGTGGTTGAGTGTCAACCTATGAACCAGGAGGTCACGGTTCAATTCCAGGTCCGGCCCAGGTTATAGGCTCCATCCCCAGTCGGGGTTTTGCAGGAGGCAGCTGATTGATGATTCTCTCTCATCATCGATGTTTCTATCTCTCTCTCCCTCTCCTTTTCTCTTTGAAATCAATAAAAACATATTTAAAAAAATTAAAAATAAAAACATACTAAATAGGTGGTACAAGTACCACTCAATAAAAGCAATTTAATGATCGGCATAGGAAACTTTCAGCTGCAAATTGGAGAAAACGCAACCAAAACCAGTTTAAATGTAAATGAGATATCATGATACACGTAACTAAAAGGCCAGAGAAACAGTATATTTTGTTGTTATTTAGAATTTTGGTCCTGTTGCTAGCTAGTCTTTTCATCTTTGCCCTCTTTGTGCTTGAAATTTTCCTTCACTTTGACTCCTTTTGTTGTAGCAAAATATTGGCTGCAGTTCTGTTGTGTCCTAAAAGCCCCTAGGATTTTAAATTCTCAGCCTGCCTCTTGTAAGGCAGCTCCTCTTTTAAGGCAGTATCATACCCATAAGGTTCAGGTCAATCAGACCTTCCTCAACTGCATAGATTCTGTTAAACAGGAGTGTGGGGAGGAGGGTTAAGGACAGCTAATTGCTGACCACAGTGTCCATCTCTGAAATTAGGGGAAACTGGTAGAATATTCTAGATCCTAAAATACAAGTATGTGATATGTAAATATTATGTGGGATTTTAGATCCATGTGATTATGAGATTTTTGTGGTCTTTATGATATTATTACCATTTATTGCATATTAAATAATGGATTCTATTTTTTTTTTACCATATATTGCACAAGAAAGTTATTCTAAATACCACTGGTCAATGGACTTAATAACTATGTTTATTTTTTCTAATGAACCCTACTACTGATTCCAATCTTTTCAGGGCATACCAGCTATTCAGAAAGTCACTGACTCTTAACTTTTATTCTATAAAATATATGTCATTTGCTAATTCACTAATTTGCCAACAGAGAGAAAAAATGTCTCTATATATCATTGATCTGCTCAAACTTTATGTTCATGAATTAGAATTCGATATTAAAAGATACTAAGAACAATAAATTGAGATTGTAGGCTCACACCAAGAAAGATATCTTAAAATCTGTGATTTTTCTTACTTTTATAAAATTTCTTGTAACATTTGCACATTTGATAATATTAGATTTCATTTTAGTAAATAAATGCAATATTAATTTAATGTTATGTAATAATATATAAATGTAATATTAATTGATGTTCCTTCAATAGAAATGCCTGTTATTAATCTGATTGCTTTCTGACTACAGTTGTCTATTAGTTATAATCTGTTCTATTCATAAGAAGGGAGAGTAAGAGAAAAGGAGAATTCAGTTACCAAAGCACAAACTTGAATAGTCACTTACAGTAACAGGCATTTAGTAAATCTTATTTCATTTTGTATACAAGTGATTTTTCCTCGATTTAAGTAAAGATAGTTAACTTGATTAAAGGTATGTGCCTGAAGATAACATTTTTCACAGTGCTTTACATATTCTAGTTTATAATCGATGAGCTTTACTCCTCCTGCATCATAGCACCACTGAACTGCCTGTCTTCTTTCATGTTTGATGTGTGTTAAAGGCTTAAAAAAAAAAGAATCAACATAAGATTCTTGAAAATTACATGTTTAGAGGTATTCTGTGATGGTAATAAAAGGAGTGTGAGTCTCCATGATAGTAAGAGTGAGTGACAGCTCTCTCTTTAATTACGTAGATGTGTCATCTGCTGAGGCAGAAATGGGCGCAGCACTGTCCCTCTGAACGCTCCAGCAAAGTAAACTTATTATAGTCTAAACCGTTTATTTCTTTGTATTCTTTGTCCACTAAAGAATGGATTTTTGGATTTTCCAGAGGCAAAATCTTTTAGATGACAACATTTTAAAATTCCCTTTTCATCTGGACCCACACACAACAAGTCTAGAGTACTGCGTTTTTAGGACAGGAAACAGAAAAACAATCTTTTCCAGCTTATCTTATTTGTTTTATGTTACTTAATTATCTTAGCTCTGCTTTCCCTTCTTTCTTCTAGATATGAAATGTCCTCCTTCAATCATGCCTCTGAAGATATTATACATATCAATCTATATTACTCAATTTAATTTACTTGGATTAATACTTTCAATTACTGAGACTAATAAATAATCTTAAAATCCCCTGTCTTTATGTAATAATTCTATTTATGTATTATTTTAACTCCTTTCTAGCAGTTTGAATGATAAACTTTAATAATATTATTATACTTAAATTTCACAAACATATTAATTCAACAAGGCAATGTGTATCTTTGGATTTTTGTGCATGATATTCTTTATTCAGTTTGCCATTTTGGTTTTAAATAATGTTACTTATGTTGGGATTTTAACTATAGGTAATATTCAAAGAATTCCTTCTTCCAATGGGAGCAGTATCACAGACGTTAGGCAAGAAACTGAAAACACTTTTTAAAATTTTATTTTTCTGTTTATTTCTTTGTCCTGATAACAATTCTACTAAGCATGGGTGGTTATTAGCACAGTAAATTATTTAAACATGGACACATTGCTTTTAAAGTTTGTCCTACAGTAAACTATCATCATCTACAACATTAAAAAAAAAATACTTTGGTACAGCAATCACACAGAAATGAAACACTTTCCTCAAGATAATTCTTTCCTGGTAGGAAGCATCACTTTGTTATATTACACTATAGGCCTGGTGCATGAAATTCATGCACTGGGCAGGAGGGGGTGGGGCGGGGCGGCTCAGCCTGGGCTGTGCCCTCTCACATTCCAGGACTCCCCGGGGATCAGGCCTAAGCTGGAACTGAGACATCCCTCTCCCAGTCCTGGACTCTCACAGTCCAGGACCCCTTGCTCCTTACAGCCCGCCTGCCGTGGAGGCGGGAGAGGCTCATGCCACCTCCGCTGTGCTTGCCAGCATTGAGCCCGGTTTCTGGCTGAGCAGGGGTGGGGGGCAGGGGAGTGTGGCTCAACCAGACGCCAGGCTCCCTGCTTCTTAGTGCTGGCCCCGCCCCCCACCCACTGTTGGTGGTGGGGGGTGATCTGGGGCCAGGCTGACTGGGGGAGGGGCTGTGGGAGGTTGAGGCACTGTGGTTGCACCCCGTCCAGCCTATGGGGAGGCCCTGGGACTATGCAGTCCCCTCTCCCACCACCTCTACGGAAGGAGGGGCTGTGGCACTGGGACTGGGACCCTGGGACCGTGCCATGGCCTCTCCAGACACCTCTGCGGGAGGTGACTGGGCCTATCAGGGGAAGGTGCCAACCCCACCATGCCGCTGCTGCTGCTGCCACTGCCAGCCACCGTGGCTGCCTGCCCTTGCTCAACCCTCGCAGCCACCGTGGCTTTGTCCAGAAGGAGGTCCTGACATTAGGAAGACGTCTGGTCTACCCCGTCTAATGACCATATTACCCTTTTATTAGTATAGATGATGTACTTGGACCGAAAGCCACACACACAGCAGCGGAGTGCTCATCCTGGAACCTGGTGGCGATGAACTCGGTGGTGTTCCATTTGCTATTTAAAAAGTGACTGCTCTTGTTGTTCAACAATATATTGGAAATTATAGTGGCAGGATAACATAATATTTTTTGAAATAATATTAGTAAAATATTTTATTTACTTTATGAAACTGTCTTCTTTGGAAAAATGTCTAGTCAGCTCTTCAGTAGTAAATTCATTGGAAATTATGTTCAATGGAACTATTTCAAATGATAGCATTTAATACTGTCTATACAATAAGGATTCTCATAGAGCATGGAAGAATGATATTTTAGGGTTTGCATTAAAATGAACATGCTAATAATTATTAATCTATTGTATTTAGAAAATTATTAAATTCATTGGGGTGACATCTTTAGTAAAATTATATACATATCAATTGTACAACTCTATAATACATTTCTTCTTAAAGAAATAAAACACTGGTACTATATACTTTTCTAAGTTCAAAAAAGTACATGCCGTCTTTTATAATATTTGAGTTAATTAAGCAGATCAGACAGGTCATAGCTGGTTAGTAAGCAATTCAAGCTCTTGTGGCAGAAACATTGTAGCAAACCAGTTTTCTATTAAAAGCATACAAATCTCAAGGTTTTAGGTAACTGCCTATTAGAAAATAATCATTAAACATTTATTCTTATTAGTAAGCAGACTAAGGATGAAATTAAACCTTGTGATGAAAAGGTAAAAAGTAAACACACTTACTTTACATTATTAAGTAGCTGAAATGTAAATGCATTCTAATCTCTTCCTTATCTATCCTAGTGTGTTGCATTCTTGGGAGTATTTGTGTCAGTAAACACCTTCACCTTCATTAGCTAACTTCAAATTTATGGACTATAATTTTTGCTTAGTTAGAACTAAAGTATTCAAATTAAGCATGAGTATGAAAAAATATTTTTAAAATTTGAGATTAGAGTAAACTGACTAAATTATTTTTCTTGCTTACCCTTCATTCCCTGCATTTCCTGTATTGTTAAACAGAGGGTGTGCCTTTGCTTTTCTATATTGTTCATGTTCATAAAGGGATGTCTTAGCTGCTATACATTCCTCTTAATCGGCATAGGTGAATGTAAAAAATGACAACCTGTACTATTGGACTAAACCATTATTGAGTTTTAAAGTTGATAATTTTGCAAAACTAAATACTGGTGTGTGTGTGTGCATGTGCTTGTGTATTGTAACTCAAGAAATTTATTGCAACCATTCACCTGTCCTGTCAGTGTTTAAACATCCCCACAGATGCATCATCAGGACAACTACAGATGGTTTATTTGAATTGCATGTTTAGATTGTTTTTTGGGATATAAACTTTAGGCCCATGTGTCATCTCTAGAATATATGCATATTTATAAAGTTAAATCTAGTTCTCCTCTCTAAATCCAGTACCCCAGGTACCATTTTAATACTGTCTCAATCAGAGACCCATAAATAGTTATTTGTGTATTTTGTATAAGTAAGACTAAGCGGTTAGGGATATGTAACTAGTTTAAATTTTGGAAACAAGTGTATGTAACAGTTGGAACTGCTTCAGAAAATTTAAATTAAGTTAAAGGAATTGATGTTATTCTACTTCTAAGATTACTGAATTAAGCTTTACCAATGCAAGGAAACCTTTCTATGTCTTTTGCAGTGCTGTGAATTTATTTAATGATTTATGGTCAAACATTAAATGTGATTTACATTTCATTTTCTTATAGACACACTTTTAGGAAAACAAGTTAGGCCAATATCTGTATTTTACATCTTCATTCAAGGGTCCTAGCATGGCTTATTGTTAACCAATTCTGGCAATATTATAAAAAGCATTTATTTAAGTTATAACTTTTGTTCAGATGATATATTTATCAGTTCTGTAAAATAATAGCATGTTAATGTTTTAATGTAAATATTTATTAGTTATGACCCATAAAATATTATGTGATGGAAAAACTGAAACTCTTAAAATATTTTTTAGATTTAATGCTTGGCCATTACAACATATGATGTCATTGTAGTACCACCTATTTCAAAGAGAGATGGAATAGAAAAAAACAATATATGCAAGGGGCTTTGACGGCTTCCCTTATATGGATCTACTACAAATGAAAAACTTACAGTTAAATGGGTTGCTTATTTCTTGGTTAATGTGGTTCAAATTGTGGGCTTAATTTTAGTGGATGTCAGTTTCATAACAGTGGTTATTTCTCAAAAAGCAGGATGCATCAAAGGAAAGGTACAACACCGAACAAGTACACCCTCACTTTTTCCCAGAAAAGAAGAAAACGATTATGTGCCAGTGCCATTTAACAGTAATTCACACAGCTTTAATTTTGTGCAAAACTGGGTGTTAATTTCCATTTTCACTCTGACTATAAGTTACCAAGCAATCTTTCGTCTGTTTTTTGAGGTCAAACTTTTTAAGGTAAAATAAGAAGTATATAATTAATGGTACTGATTATTTTTATGACAGATTTTACTGAAGAATGGTGTACATTGTAGTACTAATAGTTCCTATGCTTTATTCTGAATTATTCATGCTATCTAAAGCTTACTGGCAAAAGAGACAATATATATTCAGGAAGTGAATATATCCCTGACTCAGTACATGCCCATATATCTACCTGCTAATTTTGCAAAGATTTTTTAAAAAATTTCTATTAAGGCCTCAGTATGATTCAGGGAAAAGGAGTAGATAATAAGGATCAAATGAAATATATAATGTTATTCCCTGATATGATCCGAAGTGTGATGTAAGAGCTCCAGTAACCCCAGAACAACTGAGAAAGTGCAGAGTTGACTAATATTAACTGTGTAGCACCCCAGGAACCCAAGTTGTGCCTATGTCAGCTCTCAATTAGCGCAGCTCCACACTGAGAAGGAGATTTAAAAACAATGGGACATCATTAGTGGACATTCATAGTACAATATTTTGCCAACCTACCAAATGTCTGTTTATGAGCCATCCACAGGGTCCCACTAAAAAAATAAAGCCATTTCTTAGCTCCTTTGATGGGGAAACTTGGTACAAGGATGAGATTATAATGTGAAGGGGAGGAAAAGACCACACACACCTACCACTGATGGACCCCTGTTTCTTAATAACCCTAACATGGGGTAGTGCAGTCAGTTAAATCACATAAGGATCCTTCTCTGGAATTAACAATTTGAAGAAATCCAACTATCTTGGCTAAAAGGTAAGCATTTTAATATATACAAATCTTTGACTTGGAATAATTTATAATGTCTTCCAGGGGATAGAAAGTCACTGAATCTAGAATCAAAGATGAGGAGGCTGAAAGTAACCTCTAGAAGTAGTGTAATGCCCTGCCTTACTAGTTTTAAAGGCCAATTTTAACTCACAGACAAAGGATATAGAAAGGATTTGCTTTGCAATGGGTCTTAAGGATGTACTGTGAAATAAGCCAGGGAGACCATTTCCATATGCAGATGCTGGTTCCTATGTGTGAATGTAGGTATGCCGCCTCTTCTCCATGGTACAGAAATGTTATGTTGTAGTAAAATTAAATGTGGAATTGTGATACCACTTTACTGGATCAAATGGAAGAGTTTAATGGCCTAGTATGGTGAGAATTCCCTCTGGAATATGAATAGAGAGCATATTAGAGTGTTCTTTCCTCTTTCCTTCTTATGTTGAGATTCTTTGCTAGTAAGGAGATGAATTGTAAGTAATATCCTCACTGTCATCTTTAAGGGTTTTGTTACTCATTATATGCATGGCTGTACAGAAATGCACCTGTTTTCTAAAAAGAACACTAATGGTAAAAAAAATGACCATTATATTAGAAGTAAATATAACTGGTTAGTTTTACATTCTTTAGTATTAGAGTTCTGTGGTGTGTATTATCTAGCTGTTGGGTAATTTTTTAGTTCACTAGCAAAGAGAAATAAAAGTGTGTAATCTCCATTTTTTTCTAAATGGCTATCTAGATAATTAGGCTTTCAATTTGTTAGTGTCCGTGTGTGTGTGTGTGTGTGTGCAATCTGAAATTATCAGATCTCTGGGTAATTAAATTGACTTGGATTTTATTTTCCTGTGTAGACAACTTTACTGAATGTGAAATAAGTTAAATTAATAATTGTAATTAGTCACCATTGAATAACACATTAGAAATTATTTGCTTTTATGTAATGATTTTTTTCATGCTATAACTTTCTTTGCAGATGCTATACTAATAAGGTATTAGCTTACCCCTTAAGAGGAACATCATGACTCTTAAACCCTATCTCCCACCTTAAAAATGAGAATCTAGGAATTTCCCTAAAGAATCTACTTGCAACACACACACACACACACAAACACACAAAAGTGAACAAGACATAGCTACTAAAGATTTTTCAGAGAAAGAGCTAAAGATGAGATACACTGTACAATCCACAGCTAACAAATTTAACATCCTCAAAAGATGTGCATATTCTTCAAGATCCTTTGTCAGCCCCATAGCTAATGGTTGTGGTTGCAGTAGTTGCTGATGTTTACATTTCTAGGATCTTCCTCCCAGAAAGATTCTACCTGGTTGAATGTCACTTATTGTCAAAGCAATTCAGCCCAGTCTAGCTTTTTCCTTCCCCTACCCCTGCTTTCATTTTCAGACTCGCTTCCAGAAAAACACAACAGCAACAACAAAAAGCACAGGGTTTTTATTTGTCTTTAATTAATAGGACCATCTTCTTTTGAAAGCAGATTAACAGCCAACTTTTGTCACTATTGTATGTCCCGGGGATATCTTCATTCCTCTCTATTTTGGCTCTCCACTAAAGAAAGAACTGTTAATGAACGAAATATTCTCAGTTTATTAACCCAAATTGTCTTTAGAAAGTCCTGTAAACTCTCAGGAAAGCATCAGAAGTGCAAGAGGGAAATAGTGGTGCATTAGAGTAGTAAATTCAAAGAACATTTTATGAATGAAGAGTAATTCTCTTAATGAGGACTGACTATGAAAAGGATTATTAATTAAATGACCCAGGGTTTACTGATGAAGGTAAAGAAAGCATTCAGTTGTGTGGGTATAGCTGAGTAACTGACATCGCTTTATTTATATATTTACATTTTATTTGGTAAATTTGACATGTTACAATTTATAATTTTAAGGTGTAGAACATGTTACTTTGATACATTAGTATATTGCAATGTGATTGCCATTGAGTCAATATTTATCACTTTATATCATTATAGCGTAGTATTATTGTGTACTATTATTGACTATATTTATTATGATATTCATTAGGTCTCTATGACTTTATTAGTCACTAAAAGTTTGTACTCATCAATTTTATTTCTCCACCCTGCATCCCCTATTAATTGAAATTGTACTCTCTGTATATTTTATAGGTTTTACTTCTTTAGATTCCACATATAAGGGATATCATACAGTACTTGTCTTGCCTGTTGGACTTAAGTCACTTAGTATAATGTGCTCATGGTTCAACCATGATGTTACAAATGGCAGGATATCTTTCCTTCTCGTGGCTGAATAACATTCCATTGTGTGATATACCATGTCTTCTTTTGTCCTTTCATCCACTGATGGGCATCTGTGTTGTATCCATACATTGACCATTATAAATAACTAGAGGCCTGGTGCACGAATTCATGTGCCAGTGGGGTCCCTCGGCCTGGCCTGTGGGATTAGGTTGAAACCAGCTCTCTGACATCCCCTGAGGGGTCCCAGATTGCGAGAGGGTGCAGGGCAGGCTTAGGGACCCCACCAGTGCACAATCCAGGGTCTGGGAGGGACATGGGAGGTTGGCCAGCTGGAGAGGAACCATGGAAGGGCTCCAGGGCATGTCCAACCCGTTTTGCTCAGTCCCGATCAGTTGAACTCCAGTAGCAAGTTAACCTACCAATCGACTGTCTGCCCCCTGGTGGTCAATGTACATGCAGTTGAGCAGCCTTTGCATATCATTAGCATATTACACTTTGATTGGTTGAATGGCCGACCGGTTGGCCGGACATTTAGCATATTAGTCTTTTGTTATATAGAATGCTGCTATAAACATGGTTTTACATATATCTAACAATATACCATTTTTATTTCTTTTGAGTATATGTACTCAGAAATGAATTGCTGGATTCTATGGCAGATCTATTTTTAATTTTTTGAGGAACCTCCACTTATTTTCAATAATGATTGACTAATTTACATTCCCCCCAACAGTGTACAAGACTTCCCTTTTTATCACAAACACTCTGAAAGAGTCTCTTTCCCATTCTACTTATGGACTGAATTGTGCCCCTCCCCTCAAACTTTATGTGTTAGAATCTGAACCCACAGTATTTAGAATGTGACTGTCTTTGAAGACAGGGCCCTTAAAGAGGTAATAAAGGTAACATGAGATCTTTAGGGTAAGCCGGGATCCAGGATAAATGATGTTCTTATAAGAAGAAAAAAATGTGGACACAGACAGGTTCTTATGGAAAGCAATGTAGAGACCCAAGGAGAAGGAGGCCATTTATTAGACAAGGAGTTTGACGTCTGACAAAACCAACTCTACTGGTACCTCACTCTTGGACTTCCAGTCTCTAGAATTATGAGAACATAGACTTCTGATGCTTAAGTGCCCTGGTCTCTAGTAATTTAGTACGGTATCCCTAGGAAACCAATATGGTACCTGAATCAGTAAGAACAAAACGGATGTGAGCTGTTCGGGGAGTACTGTCTGAAGTTGAGAAATGTGGATCCCCAGTGACCATAGAAAATGTACAACTTAACTAGCCTTCTATCGAAAAGGGTCACTTTAGTTTGTTTCTAATTGACCTTCTATATCTGAAGTTTTGGTTTTGTTAGGACTTGGAATAAGTTTGTACAAACTAAAATTACTCTGTACCAATATAAGACTCTGATTAACCTTTTACCATCAAAGAAAAATATCATTTACTCATTTTGCTTTTATAGCTACTTTGTATTTGGAATATTTTGAAGCAAGTTACTTTATTAAATTAACGTAGAAGGCAACAACTGATGTCGGATGTCATATGGGCATGAGATTTATTGGGATGATCACTTAGTAAGTTATATAATGTCTAATCACTAAAGTGCACACCTCAAATTAATATAAGTTGTATCTCAACTGTAATTGAAAAATAAATACTTGCAAAAAGAAAACATGACAGTTAAAAAATATAGCAAAAACTAAAGGGAATGCATGTCTCTTAGTTATAATGACTATCAAAATGAATAAATTTGCACTGTATTGGCTGTTAAATTTATGAGGTCTTGAAGCTAGAAGAATAAGCAATAACTTGCTTGAACCTGCACAAAATATGGCCAGTATTTTCGGATTTCTGGCGAGAGGTGAGTTTAAGCAGGGAAGCATAGTTTAGAACATATCAGCAGAAGGCACTTATAATTATAATCTATGGTCTGGAGATATTTAAATGAAGGCTTAAATGCAGAGTAAAAATTATATACTGAGATGGGTTATTCACAGTCAGTCTGCTTTCAATCTTCATAGTCCTCTTCATTTACCAAAAGTTCCAGAATGTATACTGGACTTTTATGCCTGCCTTTTTGCCTTTGCTTATGATGCTTACACGGTCTGGAATGGATGTACTCATTCTTGCTGCCTCTAACCCCTGATGAATTTCTGCTCGAGCTGGTTGTCCTCAAACTTTAAGAGCACAAAGTAAAATTTCCTACCATGTATGTTTCCATGGCATGCACATCACATACATTGGGCCAGGCACTGTGCTAGGCACTAGTTACACATCTGGGGCGTATTAAAACCAATGTTTCTCTTTCATTTGTTTTCAGATCATTTCGTGAGCTTCTTCAGTATGGGAAATTTGTACCCCCACCCCTCAGTCTTTCTATCTCCTATACCTAATGCTTATTTGGACAAATTAAATTTATTTATTATAGTTTTACTATTCTGAAGTTAACACTGTTTATTGTATATATAACAAGATACTATTAAATATTTGAAAAACTAAAATTCCCATTCCCATACCAAGTTAAACAAGATAAAAGTTACTCATCAACATTTGGTGTAGCCATTTAGTATTTTAAATTTTTAATCATGGAAAATACACATTTTATTTATTTATTTATTTATTTATTTATTTTTATTGTTTGAAGTCTTACAAATAGTAGTACATATGTCTCCTTTTTTTCCCCCCATTGACCTCCCCCCTTCCTCCCCTACCCTCCAGTACATGCCTTCATACATTTTTATATAAGGCCTAGTGGTTAAAAAAATCCTTTAGTAGGACTATTTATTACCACTAAGTAGAATAATAGACAGTTTTTCTTATTAAAAATCAAATTCTCCATACAGCTGTGGAGAAGGGTGTTTGAAGAAGGTGGTGAGGCAGACACAACACCTTTGAATTGTCTCTACAAATCTGCTTGAGGGATGAGCTTACAGTTCCTTCAATATTCCTCAATATTATATTCAGATATGAGGCATTTAGAAAAAAAACGTTTGTTAAGAACTTATGGAATGTGACATTGATACTAATTTTCCTGAGCTGCAATAACTTAGTATACCTCTTGGAAGATATAAAAATATATCCTTTGATGTAAAAATTTCAGGAAAAATGCTTATATATTCTCTTTGTACTCTGTTTAAATTTAGAGATTCAAATAGTCTTATTGCTGGAGTTTTCTTATCATTTATTATTCAGTGATTAAGTCCTATGATTTTATTATATCTTTACAGATAATTTTTCTTCTGCCTCAATTCATATTCCTGGGAATTCAATCTTGGTAAAGCAACATAACCTTGCCATAGCCTTTTGCTACCCAGTTACCTCATCACAATGCAGATTTGCTATTTTATTCCCTAAGTTTGTGTCCAGGCCTTGTGGTAGTCTCCCTTGGCTTTTTGACCTGTGAAGGCTCCCATGATTGCTGCTTCTGTTTTTATGCTAAAGCCCTTCCTTTCAAGGTACGTAAGTGCTAAACACAATGGTTTAGAAAACTAGTTCAGCTTCTCTGTTAACTGATTTATGGACATAAGATTCACTATCCCCACAAGTGTCTAATCAAAGGAGGAGAAAAATACGAACTTCACGGGTATGTGATTAACAAAATGTAATTCCAAAGCTTTGAAATTGCTTTCATTCATTCTATTTTATAGCAAGATTTAGAACTGAGTTAAAATTAACCCTGAGGTTTGTGGCTTCTTACAGAAGCTATGATTATTATTTAAATTCTCTATCTTTCACTCATGTTATCATATCTGCATTTATATAAAGGCATTTAAAATGCATTTGAAAACAAGTTGTAATTGCAAAAGGAGTGATCAATATTGCCCATTTTAATAATTAAGTCCTTATAAAAAAAAGAAAATTTTTGACAAAATATTCAGAGAATAATTATATACTTAAAATTAAGATTAGTATATTACTTTTTTTTATTTTAAGGGTACCCATATTTGCTTGAAAACAGGTGTGGGGAAGCATAAAAGACATGCTTATATTCACAGATTCCTAGAAAGAGGGTGAAGGGCCGTCCCCGTAGGGGTAGGGTCCAGGCTCTAGTCAGTCAGGAGGCGGGATGAGGGACAGTTGGGCAAGAGCCTTTAGTGTGGTGTTACCCTGGGAAATGGTTAATGACTAAGGAAGGTATTGGATGGTCTCTGTGATTTCAGCAGGCTCTGGATCACAGCGGATGGTGGTCCAGAGTGAGAAATGAGAGCCAGACAAAGACTCATTGATTGGTTTACATACCCAATGCATGCTGTAGGTGAGTTGCTTACTATCTAGAAATGGCTAGCCTTGGGTGGGGCTGTCTCTCCAGGACCAGGGAGGACTCAGATGTCACAGCATTAAAAGTCCATGGTTAATATACATTTCTTATATTGTAACACCCATGTGCAACCAATTAAATCTACAGATAAGATTTAAAATGTGTTTTAGAGAATGATACCCAAGGCATCATTACTGGCCCTTAAATTATACTTCAGTATAATGGACAATGGGGTGCTTAGTTTCTTGTGCCTGATCTCTAAAAAAAGACAACTACAGTTTAGAGTGAGTTGTAAATTATGAAAACTTTTACACAAAGTATTTTGTTTGTCTTGCCCACAGTCTTGTATGTGGTCACACACACACACACACACACACCCACACACACACACACACACACACACACCATTATAGAGAGAGACATGTTGAAAGAGTTTAAGTAACTTGCCAGAATCACTCTCTCAGTGTATGGTTATAGAATCCCAATCATCTTCTTCTAAGTCTCATTGTCTGCCTTGTGCTCTGCTGACTGCTCCTCTGGTGGAGTGACGGGCTTAACACACAGGTTTTGACAGCCACAGGTCCGGCCAGTTTCCCGATCATGCACACATTTTAAGTGTTTTTCATTAAATCTCAGCAAATGATAAAAGAAATTTTAGTTATACCATAGAAATATGCATTCAAAATAAACTAGATGCACAGATTAAAGAGTATTTTCCTCCAAAGTACCCTGAAAATTATATATAACATGTTAATGACTATAACAAATTTTAAAAAATTGCATTATTATATTGATTGGGGGGATGAATACTTATCAATATATTCTACTGCACTTTACTTCTATTTTCTATAATTGTTTTTAATTGTTGGACTTTTCTTCTATTATTTTTTATCCTGGTCATTTCTCTTCTCCAATGTATGATATTGATCCAAATGGATACAGTTCTTCATAACCACAACAACTAAAAAGATCTTATGCTAACAGACCAGTTTAAGTCATTTACTGGTAGACGCCATGTGTACCTTCAAGGGTGTCAGTCCGTCAACATTATCCCACATTTTCACATTTCAGGCTGTTCTACCTCAGTAATTTATCATTCTCCCCTCCTGACTTCACATTGATTTTCCTTCAACTTCTGCTGTGACTGCTTCACAAATTATGTCAATAATGATATTGTTTAACACTAACATTTTGGTTTAAACAACAGATCAGAATATTTGAAAATGTAAATCAATTTGTAATGTTGATGTTTTTGGAATTTTAATAGAAGCCTGAGTTTGACATACTTGGTCATTTATTTAAGTTAATTTAGATTTCTTATATAAATTATTAGGCATCTTATCTGAACAACATTTGCAATTATATCTGGTACTCCTAGAGATCTCATTAGTTCTAATCATAGCTAATCTGTTTAAATTTCTGAGAAACTTTCCTAATATGCTTGTGAACTATTACATTATGCTTAGTTAATTACTCTTTAGTAAAAATGACCAACTAGGGGCTCACACAATAGTTTAGCAAATGAACCCATTTGTCACCTAGATGTCCTCGTCATGAGGAGAAAGTGTTTTATGTCTTGACAATGCTGGTCATCCTCCTAATTGGCCTATTTTTAAAGTACCAGGCCATAATTTGAAACTGCCATTTTTCTGTATGCTTTATTGGCAGCACAATAGAGAATCCAATAACTCATTCCCATTACAGAATGAAAAATAAGGTTGTGTTTAAATATGGTTTCCAAAGTTTATAGGAAACAATGCTGAACCTGAGCTTAGAATACTTGTAAAATATATATGCAAAAACTATGTGTGCTAAGTAATGCAATAAATAATTAAATGAATAAAAGTATTCCCAGGGCTACCTCATACAGCTGGGCAGTGTGTGCACTGCTCAAAGGAAGCCAGCTATGGGGATGAGAGGGCTGGCAGCCAGGAGACGCTTTCCTTGCCAAATTATGGGCTCCCTTCTGTTTCAGAGGTGCCTTTTGTCTCCCCAAGAAGGATCACATTTTTCCAATATTTCTGCCCAACCTTCTTTTTCACTCTAAAATGGGTTTTTTTCAACATTGGAAAAGCTATAAACAATATGTACATATTACAAGGTTATAAGGTTGATGAAAAATAAAAACATACATGAAAAACATCAATTCAAATTTACCCTTATAGAAGTCATCTCCTTTAGGATTTGTTCATATTTTTTAAAAAACCCACAATACTCGTCTGTTATAAAAATCTCACATGCATATTTTCAAGAAGTAAAACATTTCTAAATACCTGGATTTAAGGTGTTTGTGTAATGTCTCTGTGTGTTCTAATGGTCTGATTGATAAATACCAAACTTACTGTTCATTTTGGAATGCCCTTCACAAGCAGATCAGACACAGGCTCAGGAATGTCAGAAACCTCCTATGTTGTATACACGGAGTAATAGATAAGAAATAGTAAACAGCTACTATGTAAATGTCTATTTCAATCTAGTGCACACGTCCAAATGCTGCAAAACAGAGAGAAAGTATAGGGATGATTGCTTATTTATAAAATCTCTTCACTAGGGTTTCTGTCTTTACCTGTTTGATTAATATATGCAAAATACTTACACTGATAAATTTGTAAGTATTTAATGGTAGATATTTAATGCTTCAAGATATTTCTGTTGCATGAATTAATAGTCTATGTAATAATCTCAAATGCATTACTTTTTTCAAGAAGTTGAATTAGTCTGCTTCGTGGTTTTATAATTCCATTTATAATTTAAAAGTTATTATAAACAAAATTAAACTTAATATACTTTATTAAAATATGTCATTAATAATTTAATTTAAATGTATAACAGAAAATTAAATTTAAGTTACTGTAGAAAATCTGGAGTTTGGAGTTTTTAAATGTACTCAGACTCCTACATGCACAGCAAATATTATTTTGTTATATTTCCTTTCAGTTATTTTCATACCTCTCTTCTTTCCTACATTGTTGGTCGTTTTGGCATAGTTATTTGTGTTTTTATCTACTTAACACTCATCACAACCATTTTTCATTCACATTATTTTAATGACTACATATTACCATTATATGTATATAAATTAGAGTTAATAAAAGCTGGATTTTTAAATCTAGTTACAAGAAAGTTAAATTGTGATTTATTTTGCCTCAGGCGAATGGACACAGGAAGGAGACACTGAGGGCATGTTCTTTGTGGTCTGTGGCTAGTCAGAGAGACTGGTTGGTTTCCTCAGCATGTCCTCTAACAATCGTTCATTTTAGTTTGCTGTCAAGTAAGTGTTGTGCTAATGGTTATCATTTTAGAATTGTTGCTATCATTTGAATAAGTAAAGTAAAACCAGCTAAGAAGCTATTAATTTTGTCCTTATTCCTAGGATAAAATAATCAGCAAAAAATGGTACTTGTGAATATTTTATCTTTCACTATTTTATAGAAGTAGGTTTAAAGTTCTCTAGTTTTTTGTTTGTTTGTTTGTTTCTGATAGACTGCTGAGCAGGAATTGGAGCTGAAACCAGAAATTTGTATACCGGTTCTGTTGATTTCTCTCCTTGCTCTAAAATGTTAATTTTGTTTATGACTTCTACAACTATCTAAAACATTCTCCATTATTAATTCTGATAATCAGTTTCTGATCACTGAAAATATATTTGGCAAACCAAAACGCATTATTTAAAAAAACTCTGATGAAATAACAAAATAAGCTTTGCTAAGTAATCTTGAAAACTTTTCTCTAATGATGATTTCTGGTTATATTATGCATTTATAATAAAACCATTTTATAAACTTAGGAAAAATTTTGAATCAAACTTGTCATCTGTCTCTAATGCTTACACATGAGTGTGACATGCTGATGAAAAGTGTAGTAATTTGACAATAATGCCATAACATACATTTTAAATGACTTAAACATTACTGACACACTTTCATTAGTATTATAAAACCAGAAGCCCGGTGCATGAAAATTCATGCACTGGAGGTGGGGTCCCCCAGCCCGGCCTGCCTTCTCTCACAGTCTGGGAACCCTCAGCAGCAGAAGGTGACCCAAGCGATCAGGGGGAAGGTGACGTCCCCATCACACTTCTACTGCTGCCACTGCTGGCAGCACAAGCCTCAGCCAGCCCTGGTTACCTGAGCCTCGGGCGGCCCTGGGCGGCTGGGCAGCTGCCATGTGAGGCTTGCCTGTGCCTCGAGCCAGCCCTGGGTGCCTGGGGGCTGAGGGGACTGAGGGACTCTGGAGGCAGGCGTGCAGAGCTGCCTGACATGCCTGGGGTGGGCCTGGCCATGCCACATGCCTGCCGCCCTCGCAGGGCTGAGGGGACTAGGCACCGTCATCTTGAGGCTATGGGCACCGCCACCTTTTTGAGGGTGTGACAGTCAATTAGCATATTCCCTTTTTATTAGATAGGCTAATTCATTTTTTACTAATCTGTAGATTTGCTTTAGCCATTGCTCAGCTAAGGCTTGGTTTCCAATACAATAGGCTCACAAGTTGGCTAAGGTGATGGCATATAACTATAGAGAGTTGGATCTTCAAATTCCAACTTGGAATTTCTAGACTTGATAAACTCTAAGATCTTATTCAACTTTGGTTATTAAGAATAAGAAATGGTCCAAGTCCTGAAATGCCTAGAGAAGATTTACATATATTTTTATAGCCATGAAGACAGAATAATAGAATCTCTGAATATAACTTAATTTCTGTAGAGTTTAAGAACATCCTTCAGTGATTGAATATGACATTTGGTAAAATGTTGCTTTGTATAAACATCCTAGAGATTTAACATTAAATATACATGTCAAAAAGAATCTTTATAGTGAGAGAAGATTTTGATTAAAGAGCATGAACAAAACTTTATATATTCTGATTTTTAAAATTGCAGTGTGACATGGGTTTATCTAATTTTTAATTCAGACACTCATTTAGGACAAATGATAATGCTCTTACCTTACAGCTGAGATTTCAATAAAGACTAGAAAGACATTATTAGGATATGACCAAAAAAAAAAAATCTAGATTCCAGAGGAATGGTTTCTTGAATAGGAAATCATATGGCTTTTAAAAGGAAATATTCCCAAATTATTCTTTATTTCTATTCGGATACTAAGCTGTGTATTTAACTAATAATTATGGGATGCCAAGTGTTATAAGTGCATCCATGTTTTAAACAACTCATTCTGGCAGGAAAGATAGACAGTTTAAATTAATAGTAATGCATTATTCAGAGAGCCATAACATATATAAAATATGTTCAGAGTTCTAGAGACTGAAGAAGAGAGAGTAAAAGATTGACTTAAGGCCAAATTAATCATTTTATATATGTTCTCCAAAGCTACTTTTATTAGTTTCTATTCAGAGCCTTTGCTTCCCAAATTATGAAGGTATCAATGTACTCTTGGATGTACTCCTTAGCATCTAGGGCTTTAAAGCACATCCTTCATTTGGAAAGCAAATGCACTATCGTTTTCTAGGAGAATCAAAACATTTCCATCCATGTAGGTGCTTAAAAACTAGAATGAAATACATTATTAATGCAATTCTAGGCAAAGTTTGGGAAACACTCTTGCTCTTTTTTACTATAGGGCAGTCATTTTGCTTTTTATCACTTCTAACACTCAAGGCACACTTTACAGGTGAGGAAACTGGTTTCAAAAATATTTGATTAGCTCTAGCAGGCTCAGTAGATAGAGCATGAGACTGTGGATCAAAGTGTTCCAGGTGCGATTCTGGTCAAGGGAACATACATACCTTGGTTGCAGGCCCCTCCCCGGCCCGGGCCCTCGTTAGGACTCAATCAGGAAGCAACCAATTGATGTGTTTCTCTCACATCCATGTTTCTCTCTGTCTTCCCTCTCTCTTCTATTCTCCCTAAAAATCAATAGAAAAATATCTTCAGGTGAGGATTATAAAAAATATTACTTGATTAAAGTCACATAGTGCATGTATCACACCAGAATCAGAAACCTTGATGATCAAATTTCTAAGTGCATGTTCTTTATGATGTAGACCCAAAAAAACATCTTTATGCCTGTAATTATTGATCTTTAAAACCCTATATTTTATACTCTCCATCCAAGTTACCTATTGCATAAAAATATTATTCAAACTAACCATTAAACTCTGGTTCTATACTTGTCATGAAGATCATAAGATCTAAAAAATGCTCTGAATGAACTAACAGTGACTTTATGCCTCAAATGCTTAATTAGGTACTGCTGGTCTCCATTTGTACAGTTTTAAAATTTCAAACTGAAAAGAATGATGAGTCTCTTAAATATCACCATAAAAATCATTAATTTGGTGGTCATTAATCTATATCAACATTTTCTACTAAATGTGAATTTCAGACTATTAAAGTAATCAGGCTTTTTGGAGACTTTGTAAATGTGCTAGTAGCAACAAACAAAGTTGGATTAACAGTTGTCTTAGTTCTTACAGTGTCTTTGAATTAAGGGGATTTGGATCACTGATAATTATATATTCAGTGGGTGACATTTAGTTTCTGCTTAAGAAATATTTTTTAAAGAATGGCAGGATGAATGTGTCAGTGTTTCAAGAGGGGCACTAGAGTAGAAAGCAATAGTTATTAAATGTCTACTATAAGTCAGTATTTTATAAAAGTGTATGTAGTTGAGCCACACAGCAATTCTCTGTAACAGATTTATCCTTATTTTAAAGATAGAGAAATCGAGCCTTAAGAGATTAAGCTAACTTTCCAAGGTCACAGTTATGAAGTGACTGATCTGGTATTAAATTCAGCTCTGACTTCAAAGTACATCATTTTGAGAAACACACTTTTCTCTGCCATATCATCATGAAGGTGACTTCCTAAAGTATATATAAAATTTGACTATATATGGAAAAAAAGAAGAGTTTTAGCCTTTAAAGAAGCCTATAAAGATTTAATTTGGGTGTAAAAACAGCATGATTTTTAAAGAGCATTATTAAGTGAACATATATGTATGAATTAGTTACAATTTTTTTTAAATGGTTAAATGTATTTGGCCTTTTTCTCAAGATGATAATAAAAGTAGCTATGTTTAAAAAAGTATTTGGAGTGTTCATTAAGAGTCTTGGCAATCCTTACTGCTATTATGATTAGCTTACTATACAAACATATTAGAAAAATATATGAAAATGCATTACTGTCTAACTTTAAGCTAGTTACCACAAGGCTAAATCTAAGTATTGGCAGTATGCAGTGTGTAATGTATTTTACTAGCATAACTTACATGAATTCTGATTTCTCAGACTGGTACAACTAATGTATGTGAGTATGATTTGGAGGATTAAGTAGGCTAATTTCTCATGAAGAAGAAAGTAGAGAAGAAATTATTATTAAAGCATCAATTCAGGTCACTGACATCTCACTACTTCAGAAAAATTAGAAGGAAAATTTCTGTTCATTAAACTTCAGAGGCACCATAGCAAATTCTAATGAGTTGCTTATTAAATTAGCAATCTTCTATAACTGGCATGATTCATCAACTTCTCTTTCATTTGCAGTTTTCAGATTAATAAGAAAAGGCCCAAATTGCTTGACATGGCTCTTCAATCAAACTTACTGTTATTAAGAGACCACAGCCACTAAAGCCATTTTGAACAATCTAGTGAGAGCAGTATTTCAGGAAACATTGTTTCCCTGCTGCTGTCCAAATCTTTTGGAACTATATATGAATTTATGGCTGCAAGGAAGGCTATATAATACGCTTGGTTATTTAACATATATTGAGTTTCTTCTACATTTATGTCAGAACAGAAAAGAGTTTCTGCCCTCATAGAACCTAAATAAATGATATGCAGGTAGAACCAATTATTATGAATAAAAGATAAAGCCTCATAGGGTGATGGATAGTGTTGAGGAAAATACATTAGATTGCATGAATAGGGAGATCTCTTAGATGGTGGAATACTTGAACAGAAATCCTAATAAAAAGAATACTTATGCAAATATCTGGACTTAGACCACCCAGTCAAAAAGAGGAGCAGATGCAAAAGCCCTAAGACAAGTGTGCTTACTGTTTTCAAGGAACAATAGGTGGTCAGTGTGACCAAGGAGAGTGAACAAAGAGATGAATGGTAGCATATACAATTAAAAAAATAAATAAACAGCCAGAGCCAGATTTATGTAGCACTGCAGAGACCAAAGTATCTTAAATTGAGTTTCAGTGGTGATGGAAAGCCATAGAATGTTTTGATTAAAGTGGTACTATCCTATCTAATAAAAGAGTAATATGCAAATTAACCACCACTCTGCTACACCCACAAACCACGCCCACCAGCCAATCAGGAGCAAATATGCAAATCAGCCCAACCAAGATGGTGGTTAATTTGCATATCCAGGAGTAAAGCGAAGACTGAAGACAGCATAGAAGGAAGCCACGCATTGCAGAAGGGAGCGAAGTTGTGGAGAAGCAATCAAGTGGGGCTGCAGAGAAGGGAGGGAAGCAGGCGGGGCGGGGGGGGGAAGGGGGGGAAGCAGGTGGGCCAGCAGAGATTCATATATAGTACCTGCAATGGGCCTCTAGTAATTATATATTATACTAGAGGCCTGGTGCACAGGATTCATGCACTGTGGGGGGCGTGGCCTGTGGGGATCAGCCCTCTGTGTGAGCACCACTTATCCCTGTCAGCCAAGCAGCGCTGCCACTGTGGGAGTGCACTGACCACCAGGGGGCAGCTCCTGCATTCAGCATCTGCCCTCTGGTGGTCAGTGTGCATCATAGAACTGGTTGACTGGTCATTTTGGCTATTCAGTCACTGGGCTTTTATTATATAGGATTACCACTATCTATATATGTTGATTTCAGAAAGGAAGAGAGAGGGAGAGAGAGAGAACATCAATGATTAGATAAAATAATTGATAAGCTGCCTCCTACATGTCCCCTACTAGGGATCACACCTACAATCCAGACATGTGCCCTGAACCGGCATCAAACTGTGACCTCCTGGCTGGGCATAAAGTGATAATATAATTTGATTTAACTTTAAAGAATACATTGGTTAAAATATAAAAAGTTAGAAGTTATAAGGCTGTCGCTTCAGTACTTAGGAGAAATGATGGAAGATTGTCCCCGGGTAATAACTATGGAGAGGTGAGGAGTGGTCAGATTAAGGGTATACGTAAATTGTAGAGCCAGCAGAATTTACTGAAATATTGGAAGTGGCATCGGATAAAAGTCATCAGAGATTCCAAGGTGTTCCACTTGAGCAACTAGATAAATAATGATATTCATTATTAAGATGCAGGACACCAAAGGGAAATTGGTTGTGGGGGTTTGGATCAATGATTTTTTATTTTGGACTTAAGTTTGGGTTGCCTCTCAGTTATTCATGTGGCGATGTCGTGTAGAAATCTGTATGCAGCAGTTTGGAAATTAGGGGTGATGCAGAGCTGGGACAGGAGGGCTATCTTTCATCCTCAGAAGTGTAAAGAACCTACACCCTGTACTCTGGAGAACACAGCCAGGCCAGATTAAATTGCCTTTGCAGAGTGTGTAGATAGAAAATGGAGCCCTTGAGTGTTTTAATATTAAATGTCAGGAAGACAAAGAAAAGTACCAGAGGAAAGACCAAAGGAGAAGACATTCATTTGGGAGGAAACTCAAGAGAGGAGATTTCCAAGTGTAAATGTGGAAACCAAGTCAAGAGAATAATTCAAGAAAGAGAAAGTGACCGACCGTGTTATTGCTTCGAAGAGGCTGAGTAATAAGATAACTGAGGATTCCTCATTGGCTTTGACAAAGTGAAGATGATTTGGTGAATTTGTCAAGAACAGTTTGCTCAAGTGGGAAAGGAAAAGCCTGATTAGAAAATCGTAAGAGGAAATAGGCAATGAAACGACAGTGAGTATAGGGACTTTTAAGGAATTTATTCATTAACTGAGGGACCTGATCAGGGCATAGACAGAGGCAAAGGCAAATCTAGAGAGATTTATTTGTTTGTTTTAAAGATGAGATATATTTTAACATATTTAAGCCTATGAGAAATGGACAAATAAAGAGGAACATACTAATAATGAAAGAGGGGCAGGGGTTTATTGAAGAGCTGCGTGGCTGAGGAGTTGTGCAAGGATCGGATCCAGTGCACCATGTTGGAAGCCCATCCATGGTGGGAGCAGCAGGAGGTCATGCTGTTAATGGTAATGAGGCAGGGCACACGCAGCAGTGAGGCCAGGAGGGTGGTAGCACTGGTGGTGATGAAAGACGTCCTCAAGGAAATAAGGAGCATGATGGTTAACTGGCCATGAGAAAGGAAGAGGAGGTTGGAAGACCAAGAACGTATGGATCCGTTGTCTTGGAGAATGGGAAGAGTTCATTGACAAAGGAAATGTAGTAGCCTTATCAGGCAGCATCCAGTGTCCATAGAATCTATGGTACTAAATTTAAAGTGATAAAACCAGGAATGTTGTTTTCTTCTACCCACTCCGATCTGCTCTGGAGTAGGTGCTGAGGAGAATAGGATTGGGTCTCAAGCAGGGTTGAGGCTTTATTTCAGATGAGCAAATAAGCAAATAAAATGATGTGAGCGAAATATGTTGTATTTAGTGGTCATAATATTTTCATCATTTAAAGAAGGTAAAGATACTTTGGTAAAAAGTACTTTTTTTTGTAAAAAAGTACTGCTCATTTTTACAAAGTTGGACAGTTCATTCCCAGATAGTTTATATAATAGAAAAGAGTTAAAAACTAGATGGGGTCTGCAAAAGATGATTTGAACAATCCCATGTTGTGGTCAGGTTTAGTAATACATATTTGTTCTAACATTTAATTTAGATTCAGTTTCTTAGGGTGTTCTTTTCTTTTCAACATTTTGTTGTGGATGTCACATGCTTCCATCTTTTCTTTTACATATTTCCAGTTCTTTTCTCTCACTAAAATTTTATAACCTAATTACATTTTATGGACTAGTAAATGAAAGAATTCACTTCTTGTGTGAGCCTCTTCACATTACCTCCTTTCACCTACCTACTACCCATTCTTTCTCCTTCCTAATTATTATCCATTTTCCTCATAATTACTGCCTGATAAGCCTTTTATTATACCACCTTTCCTTTCTGGTGAGAATTAACCTTTTATTATAAAGAAGTATTACTTTAAAGAATTGACTTTTTATGCACTTTTATTCACAAAAATACTAACATTTGAAATGTATTAGGTATTTTGTACTTATTTGAAGGAGAAATTTCCTAAACATTATGCATTTTTCTCATCTTAAAAACATATTATAAAACTCAGAGATTGATAATTATTACCATGTTTCTTATTAAGGAGTAGAATTTCATTTATAGAATGACATTGACAAATACAATAGCAGTTTCTACTTATTGTTCACCTATAATCTATAAGGCATTATATATACATACATATCTATTTTTTAAATTTTAACCCTCACAATAGCACTTACTCTGAATGCTCTTGGTCCTGTTTGCAGAGGGAAAGAATGGAGACTAATAGAAACGAAATAGGCTGTAGGCACCCGGGGCGGGGGGGTGGGTAATATTGCAAAACTTGGATACTAAACCATCAGTGTACTTCTTTTATACCATCTAGTCTGTGCCAGTATTTTGTGATCAGTGATTATGCAAGATATGAAGATTACCTTTATATTTAACATGAGAAAATGTAAAACACAAATGCTAAGTTTATAAATACTCCATAACATTATTTTTCTAGCAAAGAAAGTGATCAAATAATAGGAAAGAAAAGGGTTACTTCTTACATTTATTTTGTTGTTGTTGATACTCTTAATTATGATACTCATATAATTAAGGCTGGGAGGGACCTTCTCACATCTTTTGTATTTCTTTACATTAAAGCTCAAAGAGGGTAAGTGCTTCCCATCACATTGGTATATTTTCCCCATTTAGTTTCCTAACTTTTTGTCCTACTTTTTTTTTTTTTTTTTACCATATTTTATTACATCCCCTTTTATATACCTACAGCAGCAAGTTCTGTTCGGGTTGAGAATTGACTCCTTCAAAGTTTTCGGGGTAACGTGATATTTATCTCCCCTGCTTTACCTTTTAGTGAGTAAAACACACATTTATAGTGACCATACTCCTCTCATTTCTGGAAGTATAACTCAATGTGCTCCTTGTTTTATCTGGTTTTCTTTAAATAGAAGATGGCAGTGACATGCATCAGCTCTCTGGGCGAATTAGTGAGTGTCCCTTGGCTTGGTTTCGTCCACAGCGCTCACCCCCACGGAGAGCAGCCATGCCTGAAGCTGAGCATTATCTGCCTCCACTTAGAGATGAGGATATAAATGCCATGGAATAAACAATTATATGTATATGTAATCATGTGTATGCATAGGTATAATTTTATCATATGTGAGGCTGAATGCAGAAAACATGCAGTTTTTTATAACATGTTATCTCCGTAATAGGCTGCTTTTCTTTTCTTTTTTTAACAAATATATTTTTATTGATTTCAGAAGGGAAGGGAGAGGGAGAGAGAGATAGAAACATCAGTGATGAGGGAGAATCACTGATCAGCTGCCTCCTGCACGCCCCCCACTGGGGATCGAGCCCGCAACCCAGGCATGTGCCCTTGACCGGAATCAAACCCGTGACCCTTTAGTCCGCAGGCTAATGCTCTATCCACTGAGCCAAGCCAGCTAGGGGTAAGCTGCTTTTCTGAAAAATATTATGTCTGGTGCAAAATTTATATAATTACAATATTTGGCTTATAATTAGATATTATAATTATGGATTTTACAGTTTTAATGAAAAGACCTTTACTAAAAGTCAGGAGCAAATTTTTTCATTACCCCTTGACACTCGATATAATAACTAGTTAAATTTATCAATTCATGTTGAAGTTAAACTATAGCAACTGTAGGTACCAGAATAATCTTTGTCCAGCAATCTGTAATATGTACTTCACTTTCCCGGGACCAGTGCCCAATGGGATCAGTATATCAGGAACCGTGACATACTTTTTGAGGGTCTTCAATAATAATTTCACATAGGAGCATACTTTACTAAGTTATTGGTGCTAAAAATGTAGAGTAGCATTTCATTCTTGAAGCACATGTCATCACCATCCTGGTGCAAATGAGGACTACAGCTCAGAAAAGTTAAAACTTTAACCCAGGGCTTCACATAGGAAAGGGTTATCCACCTCAAATCCTTTGGGAATGAAGTGGAATAAAAACAAACTGTAAGAGATAGTCACACAGGTATTTGACTGGAGCTGACCAAAGGCATTGCTACTGCTTCTACATGGCAGTTTTCCACCAAGTGCAGCAAGAATTAGTAAAACATGAAACACCTGACTATTCCATCAGGGGCGCTGACCTCTTTTTTTCCTCAATTGTCAAACATAAATAATAACCACAGGCAACACAATAATAGCCATCCAGTATGAATGAATCAATAGTATACCTGTTTTTGTTAGATCAGCAAAAATCTATATCTAATGTAAGATTACACTAAGCTCACTTCCAGCTCATGATCTAAGTCTTTTTTTTTTTTTTTGCTTTATTTTGTTTCATTTACTTTAGCAATATTAAATTTCCAGATTATTTTCTACTATAACCACTGGAAAAACACATCTTGTCCTCTGAACTTCAACATTGAATGCTTTTGGCAAACACACACCTATGAATCCCACGTATTACTCGTGTTAAAGCCAATACATAACATGCAAAACAAAACCGGGCAACACAACTCAAAAAAGCAAATTCACAACAGCAGGGGAGCCACAGAGACTGAATAAAGAGAGGGTCAAAATAAATCGTGAAAAGACCATCAGAAAAGAAACTGTTGGGAATGAGTAGGGTCAGAAATAATTTTGAATCTAATATATGGTAATTTTTGCCTCTGATTACAAATGCAGAGCAGCATTCTTTTGGCTCTGTGATTATTTTTCCACGGGCGTGTGGAAAGAGGAGGCTTTGACGTTCTGGAAGCTCAGGGAGGCTAATGCTTTAATGAACAGTTTGTTATCAGCTGGTTCTCGCTCTGCCTTGCTTGCAATTCCCAGCCTCATTCAGTCAGGGGAGCATCTTTGTGCTAAGTGTAAACATCTTTCATCCTGATACAGCCTCAGCGCCTTAGTCCCTAAAGTTCTCGTATTTGGAATTTAATTATCTGTTAATTAAATCACACAGTTTAGAGGGGGTTTCAGATGAAAGGAATATGAAATGTCTGGTTCGCTTTTATAAATGTGACACAATGTCACCCCGTATACAATGAAAGCACTAATGGAATATGCATGTTAGGGAAATGCAATTTTCTTATAACCTAAAAAAGCAACCCAAATAGAATGGTATAAATCAACTGTTTTTATAAAAATACGATTAATTGTCATATGAACGCTTTGGAGAGTTAAGGTGAAAGGAATAAGGAAACTGGTATGAAATTCCTCTGTTATGGTAATTTGGGGTGTTTTGTTTTTAATATTTATTTTATCTTGGTTGCACAGATTAGAAGTACCCATGTTCCTCAGTTCATTAACTATTTTCTTTATTGAACTGGTAATGCCTTTGTCTTGTTTTATTATATCCTCCTATCATTTCTAGGTCTCCTCCCATTCCATTCACCTTTGTAAGTAACTGTGTCAATGAATTTAGGTCCTTACATCTGGAGGCATCTTTGAAAATTAGCATCTGTTTGTGTAGGGGTGCTCTAATTTGTATAAACAACTGTGTTCTATGGATTTCAGACTGTTCCTCACTTTTTAAAAATATATATTTTATTGATTTTTTTACAGAGAGGAAGGGAGAGGGATAGAGAGTTAGAAACATCGATGAGAGAGAAACATCGATCAGCTGCCTCCTGCACACCCCTCACTGGAGATGTGCCCGCAACTAAGGTACATGCCCTTGACCAGAATCGAACCTGGGATCCTTCAGTCCGCAGGCAGGCGCTCTGTCCACTGAGCCAAAACAGTCACGGCTGGGCTTTTACTTACTTTTATATGTGAACTATAGTCCCAGTATCTGCCTATATGTAGGTGAAGACCATCACATCTGGTCTCGGCATAGCAGCCCTTCAACTTTGTATCACATTCCTCCTGGTGTGAGACCTAGGCTGCCTCCTATGCCATGCTGCCACAGCAGATGTCATGGTATGTGTCCTATTACATGTACCTTTTAAACATGGGATACATTTTTTGGAATATTGCTAGTGGTTCTTATTCCATGAGCATTTACTGTTATTTCTTCTGCTGTTTTACTTTGCTGTGATAAGTAATATTCTGTATTCTTTTAAGGGTTTATTTTCTAACTTCCATTATTGCTCTGGAAAAAGACGGTGACTCGAAAGAGAGTTCTGCATGCTCACTAAAGACAAAATACCATTAATATCATGACTTCCACCATGAAAATGATCTCTAGTCTCCGGCTATTGCCTGGTGTTAACTCCCAAACCAACGCCTATTGAGTATCCCCTTTCTTGAAACTAGTAGTGGACATGGCTTTCCTTGGACATTAGCCACTTTGATTTTTCAGTTAAGTGATTTGTCTTCTGAAGCACTGAAAGTCCTTTCATTATTATTTTTGTCTTGGTTATGTTGTTGTATATTATAAAAGACTTTCTGTGAAGTAACTTTTTTGAAATCATTTTATTTTCTCTGTATATTAAACTAGAGGCCTGGTGCACAAAATTCATGCATGGGGGTGTGTGTCCCTCAGCCCAGCCTGCACCCTCTCCAATCTGGGACCCCTCGAGGGATGTCCGACTGCAGTAGGATTGGGCCTAAATGGGCAGTTGGACATCCATCTCACAATCCAGGACTGCTGGCTCCCAACTGCTCACCTGCCTGCCTTCCTGATTAAACCCTAACTGCTTTTGCCTGCCAGCCTGATCACCCCCTAACCACTACTCTGCCAGCCTGATTGATGCCTACCTGCTCCCATGCCAGCCTGTTTGCCCTTAACTGCCCTCCCTGCAGGCCTGGTCACCCCACACTGCCCTCCCCTGCAGGCTTGATTGCCCACAACTGCCCTCCCTTGCAGGCCTGGTCACTCCAAACTCCCCTCCCCTGCTGGCCATCTTGTGGTGGCCATCTTGTGTGTTGGAGTGATGGTCAATTTGCATATTACTCTTTTATTAGATAGGATATAGAGGCCTGGTGCACAGGTGGGGGCAAGCTGGTTTGCCCTGAAATGTATCCCGGATCAGGATTGGGGTTCCCTTGGGGCATGGGGTGGCCTGGCTGAGGGGCCTGTGGTGGTTTGCAGGCCAGCCACACACCCTGGTGATCCAAGCGGAGGCCCTAGTATCTGGGATTTATTTATCTTCTACAATTGAAACTTTGTAGCCTTGAGCAGAGGCCAAGGCAGCCCAGGGCTGCTGGAGCTTGGCTTCCTCCATCACCAGGGCCAACTCAAGCCTCCTGCTCTCTCCAGCACCATGGCTGCTGCCATTTCTGTTGGGATTTATTTATCTTCTATAATTGAAACTTTGTAGCCTTAAGTGGAGGCCTGGGCCAGCCAGGGTGTCTGGAAAGCTTGGCTTCCTCCACTGCCAGGGAAACGTAAGCCTCCTGCTCGCTCCGTGGCTGCAGCCATCTTGGTTGGGTTAATTTGCATAGTTGCTCCCGATTGACTGGTGGGTGTGGCTTGTGAGTGTAGCAGAGTGATGGTTAATTTGCATATTACTCTTTTATTAGATAGGATGTTGCATTTTGAGTCTAAATTTGGAATGAACTTTGGAGAGGAGGCAAACTGATTAAATTTTTTTTTCCTGAAAAGTATTAAACAGATATATTGCTAACCTGGAAATATTTTTAATGATATTTTAGGTAACAAAATAATGTTTTTATAAGAATCAGTTTAAGATTTTGATTTAAGTAACTGTGACTCTGTAAGAAAGTCTATATCGAAATGGCAATAAGGTTTATTCCATTCTGAAGACCGCCATACAAGTACTCCTAGCATTAAAGGGTGATAAGCCCTGACGGGACTGATTCATGTCCTTATAATGGACAGAAATGGAAATAAATTCTTGAATGCTAATGAATCTGCAATTAGAATTAATTGAGACAAGAATCCAAATATTCAAATATCCCAGATCAATAGGTTCTCTCCCTGTAATAAAGGGCAGTCATTATTTCAAAGAGCACTTTTGTAAGAATAGAATAAAAACTTAATTTATACTGTTTTATGAGTTTTGCAGTTAAAACAGTTTCATCAAGATAACCTTTCTTATGGAACCAAGGTCCTTTATGTTACAATAGCTTCTCTGCCCTCCCTGTGCTTAATATGCACTTAGGGTTATATTTACGCTCCACCTGTTTTTCACTTTATCTTATTTCATCAGTTTTATGACACACTTTCTCCAAATATTAATATCTGGATTTGCTCTGTGTTTTGTAATCAATGTCACTTTACAATTGCTCTCAGCCAGTCAGCATTTACAATATAGTTGTCATTACCTCCAAATATGTGAATTATTAGGAGTAAAAATATCCTTTTTTTAGGTGATATTATTCATACCTGTGATATTTAGAATTAGCTTATCCTTTCTTTCCAAGGGGCACTTAGTCAGTTATTAGCTGACATGTATTTTATAGACTCTCTGTCACCTAAATGTATTTATAAAGATTTTTTAGCTTTTTAAAAACTAAGATAAATTAGACAGGATTACATTTATAGTGCACACAGCTACATGGGTATTTGTTTCTTCTGTATTGTTCAAATCAAGGCCATTCATTCATTAAACAAATATTACATGTCTCACCCAAGTACTGCATATTTATTCAGATAGAGCTCACTCATTACTGATGAAAAAAATATCCTGTATGTAGAAGCTTAAGTTTTAGTGCAGAGACAGACAATAAAAATAATAAATGGGTTAATTTACATAGTATATTAAAAAATGATACATATAAAAATATGGCTTATAGTAGCTCCTTGATTCTTTCTCATATTTCTCTCATAAAATGTACATTGAATTCGAATCTTATCCATGCTTGGGTATACTGCCCATAATGCTTTAAAATATGAAATTCTTTGAGTACAGTGATTACTTCACATGAATAACTTTTTCTTTATTTTTCTATTAAATTTATTGGGGTGATAATCTATAATAATAAAAGCATAATATGCTAATTAGACCAGATGTCTTTCAGGACATCCTTCCGGATGACTTTTTGGATGAAGCTGCGGTGGCGGGGGCTGAGGCAGAGGTGGCAGAGGACCCTGGCCGCCACTGCAGCAGGGGCCAAGGCGGAGGCCCCAGGCCACGGTGTCGGTCAGGGGCTGAGGCAGAGGCCTCCGCCGCAGTGGCGAGGGCCAAGCCCCTTGCACGAATTTTGTGCATCGGGCCTCTAGTCTATGTAATAAAAGCCTAAGTGACCATTAACAGAACGACCAGTCGCTCTGATGCACACTGACCACCAGGGGCAGAGTCTCAATGCAGAAACTGCCCTGTGGTGATCAGTGTGCTCCCACAGGGGGAGCGCCACTCAGCCAGAAGCCGGGCTCACGGCTGACGAGCGCAGCAGCGGTGATGGGAGCCTCTCCTACCTTTGCGGCAGCAGTAAGGAGCAGCAAGCAGGTGGGTGGTAAGGAGCGAGGGTTCCCAGAATGCGAGAGGGTGCAGGCCAGGCTGAGGGACCACCCCGCCAGTGCAGGGATTTTGTGCACTGGGCCTCTAATGGTTAATAAAATTACATAGGCTTCTGTGGACAAACATGGACTTGGTTGGAATGTCTGTAAGGAGGATTCTTATTGGATTTATGCAAACAAACATATTAGTATGAGAACAATAATTACTAAAACTATAATTATTTTTAGTTTATTCAGTCCTGTAGTCAAATTCTGTTTCTCCTGATTTTTCTTGCCAGTATGTCTATAAATCTAGATACTTTATAGAATAACATAAATGACATGGAATCTTGTCCTTTTTGTAAAACACAATATTTCACAATATTGTAAGTTATAACAGTTATAAATGAAAGTATATTAGAATCTACTTAATATGTATATATAATAGAATATAATTATTATTTCCTTATTTGACAGAGCTTCCCATATACCTTAAGTATAAAACTTCCTTCATAAAGAGAGAAAGCAAATCTTAAATTTCAAACCCTGGGAAGGTAGTCAAATATATAATAATATTATTATTATCATTATCATTATCATTAAACAGTTTTAAGTAATCTATTCATTTAACCTAATTAACTTCCTGATTAACATAATATAATTATTTTAATAATATATATAAAACCTTTGCTTTCTAGGCAAATACAGGACAAACGTTTTTTTTTCTTTACTTTCAGAAATAGGCTTATTTTTCTATTGGAAAACATACTGTCATTCTTAAGAAGCATAACAGAGATAGTGAATTCCTTAGCTGAGAAACATTTCCCTCGAAATTAGAAATCCCAAGCGGGCTCCAATGACTTACTTCCCAGTTACTTTCATTTTCTTACTCTTAGTTTTTGAGGGTTCCATTGCATTCCTTTGTCCTCACACGGCGGGGGGCAGACCACTTTGCCTGGGCTGACCAGCTGACCCTGAAGGATGGATGAATGATTACTCTAACACACGTTTCTGTAAAAGAGAGGGCTAAGGAACTACTTACTAGTAGCTGTAGCTGCCAAGCAGCCCTGTTCGCCTGCCTCCTTAGGTTTTATTGTCACAACAGCTTGAACTAAAATTAACCTCTAGATACAATTAGCAGGGTGAGCATCCTTGAGAAAGCATATGCTTCCACAAGGTCGGGTCTTTAAAGACTAAACATAGAGATCCTAGCAAAACACCCCAACTTGTTTGGAAAAGTCAAGGTAGGGGCTGCCGCCTCCGCAAGGTCCCCTCCGAGGCCCCCAGCCTTTCAGAGGTTCCTCCTTCCAGGCATTCCAACCAAGTCTGTGCTTCCCCACGGGTTTCAGTGTACATTTCTATGACACATGCTCTGTATATCGCATTGGGTGCCCACCACCCAAAGTCAAATCACCTTCTGGCACCATATAGTTGACCTTCTTTCCTCTTTGCTACCCTCACCCCACTCCCTCTGGTAACCACTATCGTTTTGTCTGTCCATGAGGTTTTTTTGTTTGTTTGTTGTTATTTGTTCATTTGTTGCTTTGAGTTTTATATCTCACATCTGAGTGAAATCACATGGTTCTTCACTTTTTCTTTTTGACATCTTTCATGTAGCATATTCCCAAGATCCATCCATGTTGTTACAAATGGCAGTATTTCATCTTATGGCTGAGTAGTATTCCGTTGTATATATTTACCACATCTTTATCCACTCAGCTATTGAAGTGCACTTCAGTTGTTTCCACGTCTTGGCCATCGTGAATAATGCTGCAGTGCATCTTTGCAAGTAAATGTTCACACAATTTTCAGGTAGATGCCCAGGAGAGGGATTCCTGGGGTAAGTGAGAACTTTGTGGTTAATTTTGGAGGAGCCTCCACACTGTTTTCCATAGTGGCTGTCAAGTTTACATTCCCACCAGCAGTGAACGGAGGCTCCTTTTCCGCCACAACCTCTCCAACACTTATCATGACCTGTCTTGTTGATAATAGCCATTCTAACCGGTGGCATAATAAGAATAACTTTAAATCTTGCAACACCAACACAGAGTCTTGTAAGTCATACATATTTGATCATGTATGCACAAATCCATATTCAATATGTGTAATAACCATTGGAGTGAATTTTAGAGTTATGGGACCATTCAAATAAGGAAGAGACATTACTTCAAGATAAAATTAATGAATAATTTTCAGACCATAGTATAGCTCTGCCTCTGAAAGCATTTAATGCACTTGCTGCTGCTTCTTATAACAAGCAATGGGTGCTCCAACACGACCCTGTGGAAAACCACAGACTTAAAAAAAAATGTAAGATGACACGACTGACTTAGAAATGTCTGTGGGGATCTTGTTTAATTCTCAAACTGCGTTTGTCTTCCAAAATCTTTCTTTAAAAATAAGAAGATTTACCATAGTCTGATTCATTAACCTTTTTTCTAACTTTAGTCAAGAAACATATTTCTAACTTTATTCAAGAAAGTCATTTGTAACTTTCTCTGGTAATTCCTTTATCGTTGTTGTTGTTTGGTGCGTGTGCGTGTGCATGTGCGTGTGTTTGCGTGTGCGTGTGTGTGTTTCCTCCCCATGGGTGCCTTCTGCCCCCATGTCACTCACTCTGTAGCAGAACCAGGATAATGCAGCAGATAGGGATTCCCTTAAACTATGCTTCTGTTTTACTAATGGTAATCCTCTGCCCAGGTCTGAAAGAAGTGACCATGATCACACAGTTTCCTGCTAAAAATATGAGCAGGTGCAGCTGTAAAGGTCCCTGATTAACAATTTTATTTAAATATTATAGCACTTTTCTGTAGGGCAAATTACTCGCACTGGTAAGGAGGTGTGCTTTTGCATATAATATAATTCACTAAATCTAGAATTTAATTAAGCTAGCAATAACAAATTCCTTGGTGTGATCAAAATGTTTCAGATATACTGGCCCTCTATCCAAATAACTACTGTAAAACAAAAAAAATTGTTACTGTAAGTGCTCCTGATGAAGCAGAAGCATAAATTACCTTTAATCGTCCTACTTCTGGGGGTCATGTATGCTAATTAGTGCTAATGGAATGAGAAATAAAAATAATTGTTTTAATATTAACATGTAATTTATGTTTTTTCAATACTGCCCTTAATTATATATACTAAAGTTCCTAAATAAATAAAACATTTGGAGATTTTTGAGAAAATTTTTTTAAGATCTTTCAACATCTATTAGGAGTAAAATATGTTGAATTTTTAAAAATCATCTTTCAATTTATGATTTTATAGTTTTAAAATCAATTTTGATTAAGTAGAAATATTTTTCCTCTAAGTTGTAAGATGTTTGAATCACAATTTCTTTTTAGAGCAATAAACTAGAGAGGAAAAAAGAAGTTTTAATTTTGCTTTTCCATCTTCCTTTGTCTTGTTTATACCTTGTAGCCATTTGACCACTGTTGCAAATTTAAGTTTTAAAAAACTTATTCTTCCAGAAATATCTTTGTAGGTAATTTTAGTAAAGTAAACTAATAATATAATTAATAGATAAAATATATGCCTATTTTTTCTCTTATGATACCCATTACAAAACTTATATTGATTAATTCCTCAGTAGTATGTCAGCATTAAAATAAACTCTTGTAATAATTTCAACAATCCAAATAAGAAAATTGACTCTGCTTGATTTTTAAAAATTATAAAATAGATTTTTCTTTAAAATATGAAAAAGCTTTAGGAGATAATACTCTATATTTCAAGCCCAAGCCTTATAACCAAATTTAGGTAAAGTTTTAAAATTGTATCTGTGGCCATTTCAAAATAAAATGTACAAATCTTTGACATAGACAGATATTTGCATAAGTAGAGAATATTTGGGGGGTTATTTTGTTTTTAAGTGTGACTGTTTAAGTATCCTACATTCAATAAATGCTGATGATCTTCTGAGGTGCATTACAGAGTCAGCTTTACTTCATCGGCCCAGATTGAAGATGCAATAATGGTGTGTTACTTCCTTCCTCCTATTGATGGTCTAGCCACCTGGCAATATTTTCTAACAGTCTTTTTATGGCTTTTCTTCCTTGTCGGGCAACAGGCCGTGGTCATCTCTTTGCACTCACTACATATTTATAATATTTAAATCTGTGCATTAAAACATAGGTTGCTAATTCCAAACTGCTTTTGTGATCTAGTCTACACCACCTGCTCCACTGTGTACACAATCTCTGAAAGGGCAACAAGTCTACACCTGAACTTTCGATAGGACCCTGGATCTGCTATTTCTTCCAAGAGTCCTTTCTCCTAATGAATAGACTGGGATCATCAGAACCTGAAAATCGGATGCCAGCCTGTCTCCCTTCACCAAACTCCTCCATATGATCTACAGACTATATCCACTTGTAACCAAATTTTATTCATTTTCACTTCAGTAACATGTTTCCTATCAGATCCTTTCTCTTTCACCTTATTGCTCCTGATTTAGTTTCTGATCGCATTGTTTCTCACCTCAATTACTGAAATAACAATAAATTGTTATTTCTGTTTTTAGAGTTCTGTAACTTATCTCTCTCTTGTAAACATTTTCTTTGGTACTCCAGAGTTGATTTTTCTTTCATTTGTTGATATATTATTATATTCTGTATATACTTCTATCATAGTGCTTATAACATATTAAATATTCATATTATGCCTGAAATCAGAGGTAGATCTAAGACTGCTTACTCAATCCTAATTTAAAACAATAGTCAATAAAGTGTTGAGAGGGTAAGAGTCATTTTCTATATCAATTTTCCAGATGAGTTCTTTTATGGAGTGCGTGGGTAAGAAGATAAAAAGATTGAAGTTCAATGTTGATAATAAAATGTTGATTGAGAAGAAATATTCAGTTTATAAAAAGTAACTTGTTACTTAGTAATTGATGTAAATATGGGATTCTACAGTTCTTTTTTTAGACCACCATATTGAGTCTGAATATCTATTAGTCCATTTAGCTAAACTAAAGGAATTCTAGTACATTGGTTTGGGGCAGTAACTTTGTGAATGCTTTTTACTTTAATGAATGATCTGCTTATTGTTTAATGATTATTCATCGGAAATATTGTGGCTATATCTGTCTTACAATTTATAGTACTTATATATAATTTTCTGAAATTAAATAACTCATTTTAGTTCACACAATCTACCTGTACATGCAATAGAAGTCATGTTGACTTAGATATAAGTAGGAAGGATATCTAAGTATCTAACAAGTCATATACTATAGGTGGTGATTAAATAGAATAATGTGATAGCCCACCAGTGTCAGCTCTTAAAAATGGGCGTGGCCTTATTGAAGCATTTTATTAAACTAGGAGCCCAGCGATCGAAATCACGTGGCCCCACCTGCCACCCTGCCTTGACACCAGAACCTCTCCATGCAGAGCTCCAGTGTGACTGGCCCAGCCCCCTCTGGCCCTCTCTGGCTGCATCAAGCTCCACCCTCAGTCCCCTGACTTGCCTTGGGCTGGTCCCGCCTTCTCTGGTTGCCACCCCCCATACCAGCTTCTGCCCTGTCTCCTGAGAAACACAGTGGCTCCACCCTGTCATGGCCGCAGAGCAGGGTGTGGAAGCCTCCTGCCTGCTGTGCTGTGCTCCTTCCCCTGGCAGGTGGGCGGCAGAACACTCTGAGTGTGAGCAGTGGGTGGCAGGTGGTGAAGGACTGGTGAGGGGCACCCTACAGGCTCTCACCCCTGCCTTCCCCAGCACAGTACGGCCCCGCCTCCTCCAGGTGTCTCCCCGCTTCCACCCTGTCTCCAGAGCAATGCTCTGCCGCAAACAGGCAGGCAGCCTCCCAAGATCGGTCATTACAAGTCACGGTGTCCTGACCATTAGCATATTAGCTCTTTATTATTATGACGAGAGGCCCCGGTGCACGAAATTCTTGCATGTGGGGGCTTTCCCTCAGCCCAGCCTGCACCCTCTCCAATCTCGGACTTCTCCAGGGATGTCCAACTGCCCGTTTAGGCCCGATACCAGTGGGATCGGGTCTAAACGGGCAGTCGGACATCCTCTTACAATATAGGACTGCTGGCTCCCAACTCTTCGCCTGCTTCCCTTCCTGATTGCCCCTAACTGCTTCTGCCTGGCAGCCTGATCATCCCCTAACCACTCCCCTGACAGCATGATTGATGCCTAACTGCTCCCCTGCCCGTCTGTTTGCCCCTAACGGCCCTCCCCTGCAGTCCTGGTACCCCACAACTGCTCTCCCCTGCAGGCCTGGGACCCCCCCCAACTGCCCTTCCCTGGAGACCCGGTCACCCCCAACTTCCCTCATCTTCTTGCTGGGTCACCCCTAACTGCCCTCCCCAGCAGGCTTGATGACCCCCAACTGCCCTCCCTTGCAGGCCTGTTTCCTCCCAACTGCCCTCCCCTGCTGGCCATCTTGTGGTGGCCATCTTGTGTCCACATGGGGGCAGGATCTTTGACCACATGGGGGCAGCCATCTTGTGTGTTGGAGTTATGGTCAATCTAGTCTTTTATTAGATAGGATAGAGGCCTGGTGCATGGGTGGGGGCCAGCTGGTTTGTGCTGAAGGGTGTCCCAGATCAGGGTGGGGGTTCCCTTGAGGTGTGGGGCGGCCTGGGTGAGGGGCCTGTGGTGGTTTGCAGGCCGGCCACACCCCCCTGAGACCCAAGCAGAGGCCCTCGTATCTGGTATTTATTTATCTTCTACAATTGAAACTTTGTAGCCTGGAGTAGAGCCAAGCCTCCTGCTCACTCCCAGGCAGCCATTTCTGTTGGGATTTATGTATCTTTTATAATTGAAAGTTTGTAGCCTTAAGCAGAGGCCAAAGCAGGCCAGGGATGCAGAAGCTTGGCTTCCTCCATTGCCAGGGAAACTCAAACCTCCCTCCTGCTCTCTGTGGCTGCAGCCATCTTGATTGGGTTTATTTGCAGATTCCCTCCTGACTGGCTGGTGGGCGTGGCTGGTGGGTGTAGCAGAGGTACAGTCAATTTGCATATTACTCTTTTATTAGATAGAGCATCAATGCCAGCAATAGATATGAGTTGCCCAAAGGATGTTGTAATTCATAAACAGGTTTTCTGCCAATACAGTTAACTGTGGCACTGAAAAGGTTAAAAACTGTTCATTTAGAGGATGTATCTGTATTTTCATTTTTAGATGTAATTTTAACATGGCTTAGTAGCTGAAACTAAACTTTTAACTCTGTCCAATTCTCAATAGTAATTCATAAATGTTTTTACTCTTCTCATTGTATAATGAATATCTTCCCAAAACAACACATAACAATTAAAAATTTTCATTTCACTCATATGCATTTATTATTTTAATTGTTCTTGGTATAATTAGTTGCTTTTTTGGGGTGAATATAAAAATAGCCCAACATAAATGTAATTTGAAAATTCCAATTTCCTTCTCCATCAGTATCATTTTTAAAATATTTAAACTTCAGTTCAATTAACATGGTTTAAATAATTTCAAATAATGAGTCCTATGGTACAGTCAAGATGTCAAAGACTTGCCCTGCAGATTTCAAATTAGTGGGTTCCAACAATTATAAATTATAATTTATTATGCATGCCAATACATAGACAAATTTTGGATGCACAATTAGACATTTAATTACATTGAAAATGCCACTGCATATTTAAACCGATGACCAGGAATTACAGTCTGCACAGATAACGGAATTACCTGCCCCACACATGTGATTCACTGAAGGCTCTATTGTCTATTGAATTGCCAAGGATCAGCTGCCTAGTCTGAAACATTATATAATTTTTTAAAAATAAATATTTCTTTGATATAATTTCATACATATTATGGTTTCTGTTAAACTGTTTTCTTTTGTTTGTGGTTTTTTTGGGGGCCAGGGGTGTGTCTAAAAAAATTTAACCTGACAATTAGTTACATTGGTTGCATTACATCTTAAAAAGTACTTTGTATTTTTACCTTTTTTATTGTTGGATTGTTTTGTAGATATATTTCAATCCACCAGAAAAAAAACACAAAAACATATGTCTTTTAACTAAGAAATCTAATTCAATAAATCAACTAATGAGTCATGAAAATAATACATGCAAATACAAATTTGAATAATTGTAATTATTTAATAAGGCACTCCCAAATTGGTGTGCTGATCCTATCTAATAAAAGAGAAACATGCAAATTGACCTTACCTCCATTATGTCCTCAAGCCACACCCACCAGCCAATCAGGAGCAAGTATGCAAATTAATCCAACAAATATGGTGGTGGTCATGGAGCTGGAGCAAGCAGGAAGCTTGGGTTGCCCCCAGCGATGGAGGAAGCCAAGTTTCCTACCGGCCCTGGCCTGCCCTGCCCTCTGCTCAAGGCTACAAACTTTCAATTATAGAAGATAAATAAATCCCAGGTACCAGGGCCTCCACTTGGGTCGCCGGGGGGTGTTGCCGGCCAGCAATCCACCACAGGCCCCTCGGCCAAGCTGCCCCACACCCAAAGGGAACCCCCACCCTGATCCCAGACACCCTTCAGGGCAAATCACCCAGCCCCCACCCATGCACCAGGCCTCTATCCTATCTAATAAAAGAGTAATATGCAAATTGACTGTTTCTCAAACACACAAGATGGCTGACTGCATGTGGTCCCATGTGGACACAAGATAGTTGCCATAAGATGGCCAGCAGGGGAGGGGAGTTTGGAGGGACCAGGCCTGCAAGGGAGGGCAGTTGGGGGAAATCAAGCCTGAAGGGGAGGGATGTTAGTGGTGACCAGGCCAGCAGAGGAAGTTGGGGGGGACCAGGCCTGCAGGGGAGGGCAGTAAGGGGTGACTAGGCCTGCAGGGGAGGGCATTTAGGGGTGACCCAGCCTGCAGGGGAGGGCAGTTAGGGGCAAAAAGGCTGGCAGGGGAACAGTTAGGCATCAATCAGGCTGGCAGGGGAGTGGTTAGGGAGTGATCAGGCTGGCAGGCAGAAGCGGTTAGGGGCAATCAGGAAGGCAGGCAGGTGAGCAGTTGGGAGCCAGCAGTCCTGGATTATGAGAGGGATGTACGACTGCCCATTAGGATTGGGCCTAAACGGGCAGTACGGCATCCCTCCAGGGGTCCCAGATTGGAGAGGGTGCAGGCTCCGCTGAGGAACACACCTCCCCATGCACGAATTTGTGCACTGAGCCTCTAGTAAAAATATAAGAAGGTAATTTATTTGTTGTTACTCTTACATTGTTTTCAAAAGACCATCTTCAAATACCCATGTGATGGGTCCTACACTTTGTGGGTGTTTTGTTTTGTTTGTTTAACCCTTACTCCAACATATAATCTTATTGCTTTTTCTCTTTTTAGGGAGGGAGCAAGGGAGAAGGAGAGAAAAAGAAAGTCATTGATGTGAGAGAGAAACATTGATGATTGCCTCCTGTACCCACTCTGACCAGGAATAGAACCTGGAACCTAGGTGTGTGCTCTGATTGGAATCGAACACATGACCCTTCAGTACACCAGTGGATGCATTCCAACCAACTGAGTCACTTTTTAAATAAATGTGTTGCCCTAACCTGTTTGGCTCAGTGGATAGAGTGTTAGCCTGCAGACTGAAGGGTCCCAGGTTCGATTCTGGTCAAGAGTATGTACCTTGGTTGGGGCACACCCCAAGTATGGGGTGTGTAAGAGGCAGCTGATCAATGTTTCTCTCTCATCGATGTTTCTAACTATCCCTTTCCCTTCCTCTCTGTAAAAAAATCAATAAAACATATTAAAAAATAATAATAATAAATGTGTTTTTATTGATTTCAGAGAGTTAAAGAGAGATACAAACATCAAGGATAAGAGAGAATCATTGAATGGCTGCCTCCTGCATACCCCCCACCCCCCTGGGGATTGAGTCTGCAACCCAGGTATGTGTCCTGACCCTGAATCGAATGGTGACCTCCTGGTTCATACGTAGAGTTTCAACCACTGAGCCATGCTGGCTAGGCTGAGTCACTTTGTTTTAATGGTCAATCACAATGCCAAAAAATCCCTCTTTAATAAAATCTAATTTCACATTATAATAAGTTTCATACTTATTGTAAACGTGACATTTACAGATAAATTTACTAAGCAACAAAAATGCCTGTAATTTCAAAATTAATCCAGAATGCAATCCCTCTCATGAAAAACTTAGCTCTTTTGAAGGTATTTTTGTGCATGCATAATGGTTCATATTGATATTTTTGGGAGGGAACGAGTGCTGGAAATTCCTAATTTACCATTTTGCTAACATCATTTCATATTCATTTAAATTTTTAAGGTATAATTTATAGCCCCCAAATCATTCTTTCATAGTATAGTAATGTTATATAGGAGCTCTTTGATAATGATTGTCAAATATATCCATAGATGAATGAAAACTTTAACCACCACCTTTTAATTGGAACGCCTTATGATGTTTCTTGCAAGAATATTTTTAAATAGTAGACCAAAGTAATCAATAAATGTTTATAGCTGACCTATCTGGTGTAGAGTATAGACATAGGGCCTTAGATGCTTAGGCAATCCATCACCCATTATTAGTAACCTACTGACTGAAGGGTATTTTAAGTAGTTCAATAAATAATGTTCAAAAATGAAGTTATAATTAACTGCCAAATAGGTAGCATAGTTAGCACAACACCTCTTCAGTGGATTATCAGGCACAGAGAACTGTGAGCCTTTTAAAGTTTGTATAGCATTCTCTGTTCTTAGTATTATTCCCCTGTTTTCAAATGGAAAGGAGCCAAAAGAACTTATGAGTGTGCAGGTAACATTGGTTATATTTATTTCAAAATAAGAAAAGGGTCTTTATTTTTTAATGTAGCTATATCTTTTAGGTTTAAGAAATTCCGTCTTATGATATTAAAAAGATGACTGGTAAAAGATATTAGAATAATTATAATTTGTTAGTGCATTTATATTGGGAAAATACATGTTCTAGAACTAGGCTTTATGGGGGAAAGGCCTCCACTCTCTATTTGTAATTAGTAGAGAAATAAAGCATGCATTTGTGTGTGTTTTCTTCTGTTTGTGGTTTTGAAGTTACTCATATTATTATCCCTACTGTTTTATAAAGATAGTTATAGCCCTGGCCAGTTTGGCTCAGTGGATAGAGTGCCAGCCTTCAAACTGAAGGGTCTCAGGTTTGATTCTAGTCAGGGGCACATGACCGGGTTGTGGGCTCAATCCCCAGTAGGGTGCATGCAGTAGGCAGCCAATCAATGATTCTATTTCATCACTGATGCTTCTATCTCTCTCTCCCTCTCCCTTCCTCTCTGAAATCAATAAAAAATATATTAAAAATATATTGATAAGTAGAAATATGGATTATAAGTAAAAATGTAGGATCTAACTATTAAAAATATAAACTACTCAGGCTTAATTTATGAGATTTTTGTTTCTGATTTTTTTTTTTTTTTTTTTTTTTACTTTCTTAATCATTGTCTTTCTCATCCTTGCCCTTATCTCAGCAGGGCACTCTGAAGTGAAGATTGTAATAGGAAGTTATGCAATAATTCCTTCTTGAGGAAATTTAATTGTGTTTGCGCTAGCCTATAATTATGCATTTCCAAAGAACTGTATAAACATCAGTTAAAATAGGCAGCATTAAATTTATAAAAGCTTTCAAATTGGCCTTTTTCTTTCCTGGATAAAAATTTAAATCAATTGATGTCCTCCCATCTCTTCATAAAAAGCATTTTACCTTAACAATTCATAAAGTAGTCTTATTAAGTAAGTTAGATCCCTGAAGTTAAAGCCCAATTATTCAATGCCAGAGCAGAGATGGGCAGAAGAGGTCATGCAAGATACCACAGTGAGTGCAGCCAGATGCTCTTACCTACACATTTTTAAATATTTTGAGAGAGCACAGCAGAAATTAGTTTACAGGCAGATGACTCCTTCTTCTTGTCTCTGAATCTGAATTGCAGAGGACCAGTGACTCATATAAACCCAGAAGAACTGGAGGAAAGAAAGAGACTAGTGCTTTTCTCCACCCTTGCCGGGCTGGAAGGAGGCCTGAGGTCTAGGCACATGGCTGCTTCAGATATATACAAACCAACCAGTTCTTTCTCTGCAGCTTTCTCACTCGTGGCTGTATCCTGGGCCCTATAACTACTACATTAAACGTGTGGACTGTGCAGCCAGGTTGCTTGGGTTTGAATGCTAGCTGTACCACTGACTAGCTGTGTAATCTGTGGCAAGTTATTGACTTCCTTTGGACGTCAGTTTCCTCTACTTTAAAATGAGGGACAAGAATAGCACCTACCACATGAACTACTTACAGCACAAATGAGTCAAACTAGGCACAGAACTTAGAACAGGGCTGGGGATGTTGAGAGCACCCATCTTTTTCTTGTGGCTGCTCTTATTATTACAGAACGTATCTCAATTCAGATATGAGTTGGATTATTTTCCTCAAGTATAATAATTTTAATAGTTTATAATTTGATATTTTGTTGTTCTCAAATTTAATCTAATTGGGCATTGCTATTCTTATTGGAGGTTAGTAGCATATGAAAAGACTAAATGATATGTGAAAATACTTTAACTGTTATTACAAACTAGAGGCCTGGTGCACAAATTCGTGCACAGGTGGGGTCCGGCTGGCCTGCCCCAATGGGGGCCGATTGAGCTGTGCCAATAGGGGTGAGGGGCTGTGAGCAGTTGGCCAGCCGGCCCCACCCCCGATTGGGACCAGTTGGGGGGCGTGCAACCCCTGTTGAGCCAGTTGGCTGGCCACAGGGCACATCATAATGACTAGTCATTCTGGCGTTCCGGTTGCTTGGCTTATATATACAGAGATCATTATTTTTTCAGACTAATCAAAAGCACCAATTTGAGGGACTAGTGGTAACTTCTAGTAATATGCAATACAACTAAGACAATGTTAGATATAAATTCAAGTGCAAACTGTTTGCTCTGATTTTGTGGGGAATTGTAAGTAATTATTTATTCTACAATTTAATATATTTAAATCACCAAATTAATGAACACATTATAGCTAATTAGAAAATGTTATACTTGCAGTATATTTGGAAACACAGCTTCTCATTTTTCTAAATCTAAAACATGAAATATAGGCTGGAGCAATTCTTAAAGATACATTGTGAGTACTCGACCAAAACTGCCAAAGACAAACACTTTTATTCTTTTTTTTTTTTTTTTTAAAGAATTAGATTAGACTAGTGATTTTCAACTGGTATGCCTCAAGAATTTTTTTAAAATATATTTTATTGATTTTTTTACAGAGAGGAAAGAAGAGGGATAGAGAGTTAGAAACATCGATCAGCTGCCTCCTGCACACCCCCTACTGGGGATGTGCCCACAACCCAGGTACATGCCCTTGCCCGGAATCGAACCTGGGACCCTTCAGTCGGCAGGCCGACACCCTAGCCACTGAGCCAAACCAGTTTCAGCCAAAGACAAACACTTTTAAATTCCTGCTGAAGTTAATGTACCTAAGGATGAATTTGACTAGTGACAAACTATGCTAGCTAACAAGGATAGGGTGTTATTGGTTCCACAATATCATAGTAAATGTCTATGTGTCATTTTATGAGCACCAGGGGGAAAAGTCTGCCCCCATACCTGGATCTTCTATTCTGTCTTGATTTCTGTGTGGATTAAGAAAAAATACAGTGATAATGAGACTGCATGATATTGGCATTTTGACCCACAACCCTCATATAAAATTTTCCTGGTTACCACCTTTGCTGTTCTGTGACAAAATAGTGCCTTCGTATTTTCTCATAACTTCTATCTAGGGTCATAGAATTGATTGCTTTAGGACAAAGGCTATTTTTCATAAGACATATAGAGGAAAGAGTAGTCAAAATTTAGATTTTAAAATAAGTTATGAAGTTCAAAACAGCTAGGAGTGAATTCCTGATTATAAATCTGGGTAGATTTCAGGTTTTAAATTTTGTCTAGAAAGGCAACAGCTCAATGTAGCATGCCTTAAAACAAACAAACAAACAAACAAACAAAACTACTTTAGAGTTTGAAACAACCTGAGGGCTTATTTTTTAAAGCAATCAAACAAAGTATAATCTAAAGTCGAGTGTGTAGTTAGCCAGGAATATATATATATATGCTGGATATGATCCTAACAAAAATCCCTGCCTATGAGCATGTATTGAATTTATTTAAAATAAGTTTAGGCTGCTTAGTGGATCACAGTTTGAATTTCCTTGAAGTGGTAATGTAAACTCTATTTTTATGTATCCTCAAGAGATTTGAGCTCCTCAGATGTACAAAAATATTTATTTTAATAATTATTTGTTCATTATTTTTCACTATCATCTATTTTTTCTCCAATTTATATGCCCTGTCTCAATTGCTAGCTCTTTGATTCTAAGGGCCATGTTTTTTTTTTATTCATTCAGAAATAATAACAAAACAAAATGCCCTAAGGTTATAAACAACAAATATTTAATAATAGTGATAATTCTAAATATTGTGATTTTACTATTCTAAAATAATCATAAAATTTTGTGTATCTTTGTGGTCTAAACTGCATGTAAATACAGTGGCACAGTATTCAATACAGTGGCAGCACATCAAAAGTATAATAAGACAACTTTATTAATATCTGTCTTTAAAAATAGTGGTTTCGATATAGTTCTCTGGAAGCTTTTGTACAAGTAGTCCGGTGAAGAGAACTTTCGTGATAACATAAGGCCGGGTAGGTGTGGTGGTGGCTGCAATCTCCCACGTTGTTTATACATGCTTCGCAACTTGTCAGGTGATGTAACAGGAGATGATACTTTGAAAATTTATTCTGAAAGGCTTATGAATTCAACTTGTCAATCCACACTTCTAGTGTCCATATAATTTTTTCTAATTTTCTAATATAGACTTATTCTTGAATCATACTTGCCAGAGAGATCATGCAAGATTAGTTTGGGAACTAGTACACCCTGCAAATATTTTGAATGACTTTTGGCTCTTCCATCATAAGAAAAATCATTTCAAAGTGATTCTTGGAAGCTTTAAAGTTACCATTTACATCATCCTTACTTTCAGGGAAATTGAATATCTTTAATATTCAATTTCCCTGAATTTCACTGTCTCTATCTTTCTATCTATCTATTTACCTATCTATTTGTCTACCTACCTATCTACCTACCATCTTTGTAGAGTTTATTTTTATATAATACCTTATTATATACTTAGATTAAAATTAAAATAGCTGTATTTAAATAAGACAGAAGAGTTACTATCCCAGTCCCCCAAACCTGTAGGTATAAGCAAAGTGATGACAGATATTATTCCTCTCAACATAATAAAATAATGATTAAATGTACACTACTTTTATCTTTTTTTCTTAGAAATATATGCTACAATTATTTTTTTGCAAATCTTAGAATCGAAATATATGTCATTGTCTTTCTGTCACGAAAGTAATTTATTTATTTTTTCTCCGTTCCGAACTCTGATAAATTTGTTTTGGTATATCTACAAAGGAGAAAAGAAAATGCCACACGAAAAATAGATGGGCATTCATCTGTGTGCTGATAGGATATAATGGTCATATTATCTCTGATTTGCTTTTACCATCTTTATCCCACTGTTTGTTAAGCAGACAGAAGATTGTTAGTTTGAAGAGGCACTAACATTTTCCTGATTCTCTGCAGCTAGTCAACAATTACCATCATAAAGGAAAACCATTAATTCATGTGTAAGACAGGTTTTCAAAGACCTTGCCTGTGAGTTCTACCATCCCTAAAGCCCCTCATTGTGAGTAACTGTTGAAAATAGTAATGTGAACATTACCAATAACATAGAGGCTGCATTTATTACTTTACACACTGCCACTATTTCTTTTATGCCTTACAAACATTTGAGTAATGGAATGCTTCATCAGATTTGGAGACCTTTGTTAGAACATTTAAAAAGCTGGTGGACAGTAGTCATAAATATTAGGAGCTATATGTTATGTATGGAAGACATACAGATGCTAATGTTTAACCTGAGATGGAACCCACATTCACTCCCTTTGCAGGATCAGTGCCTTGCCCATGCTTATGCCTAATGTGTCACATGCTGCCCAGGAGGTGGGGCTGCTGTCCATGTCTTTCTCTCAAAGCTTTTTCTTTAGGATTATTTGCATTGGGGGTGCTTAAATACTCTAAGAGAGAGAGAGAAGGAGGGAGAAACTTAATTTGTTCAATATTATTTACACAAAATATTAATTTATGAATTCCTTTTACTTAGTTTCAGAATTAATATAGGACTTTTGTCATCTTGTACTGACATTTGGTAAAGAGTTGGTCATCGACATTAAAACAATTGGAGAGGAAAATATAAACATACCAGTAACTTCTCTTTGCCTTGGGTGGTTGTATTAAATACTATAAAGATGATGATTGCAATATGCAACTTTCCAAGTAAAGACGTTCGAGTAAAAGTACAAAGACAACATTGCTTTTTCAAAAATAGTAATGCAAATAACTTTGACACTTATGGGATATTTATTGTAAGGCTGATAATGTGCTAAGGCCATATCTTCTTTCACTTCCTCCTAAAAATGTAAATGGCATTTTACAGATAACTTGACCGGTACCACATAGTTGCAAGGTTGGGCTTCAAATTCAAAACTAGGTGACTTGCTTACGGAGCTAGTTCCTCCAAACACAATCCATATCATACAGCTGTAGAAAAGCACAAGATATTTAGCAAGAGATGCTACCGACTTTTCTTTGAACACGTTTCTCATAGAATCCAAATTATTAGTGCAAGTGATATCAACAGTTGATATCAAGTTTTTAAAATCAGCAATTTAATGAGACACAAAGGTAAATCATACACTAATTGAGATACATGAAAACAAGTCATTTTAAAAATGTAATACCACTAGTTGGTCTCTCCCTGGTTTTAATGCAAACATCTGAGTTGTCCTCTTTCAAGGGATGATAATATAAATGGTATGTTTGTTTCTCTATTCAAATCCTGATTCCCTAGTTCCGTGGTCTGCAAACTGCGGCTCACGAGCCACATGCGGCTCTTTGGCCTCTTGAGTGTGGCTCTTCCACAAAATACCATGGCCTGGGCGAGTCTATTTTGAAGAAGTGGCGTTAGAAGAAGTTTAAGTTTAAAAAATGCGGCTCTCAAAAGAAATTTCAATCGTTGCACTGTTGATGTTTGGCTCTGTTGACTAATGACTTTGCTGACCACTGCCCTAGTTGAGTCCCCGTGTTTTTATTTTTACTCTTACCTATTCTGCTAAACAGCATTTAGAGCCATGCAATTTAATTAAACAATATTGGCATTACTTTCCTTTTCAGACACTCTTCCAAGCCCAGGAAAACTGCTGAGTAAACAAATATGAGCTTTATCTTCAAGCAGTCCATTGTGCTGATAGAGATTTCGAGCCCCGCTGCAGTGGCCCATGGTGGTAGCTGACTCAGCCAGGCAGGCACGCATTGCTCCCTCCAGATTCATCCACCGAGTCAGCCTTCTGTGTTCTGTGAAATGGCAAAGGGCCTAGGGCTGAGTTCAAATAGCATTTAATACATTGTCTTTTATGGCATAAAAACAGAAATGAGTGTAGATTTGCAGAGTTTGTGAAAGTACCTTAAAATCATTTTTCTTTTCGTCCCCCATTCATATGTAATTACGAAATTTTATCATTTACGTCTTGAGATAACAACGTAACTGGAGCAGGCTTGATTACGTTAAGGCTCTGTTGCTTGGACACAGCAGAATCAGAAGGGTGTGTTCTGGGACTTGGCGCCCAGGCAGCTACTTCTCTGAGGTTATTTCCTATTTTCTTCCTCTCAGCCATGATGCGCGTAACTGGTTCAGTCTCACACCACTTACATTTTCCTTGAGTTATGGAAAAATGAACCTCTTACCTTGGGTCATCTTTCTTGGCTCTGTCATTAGCCACACTAACCGAGACCTCCTGGTTCTTAGGTCAATGCTCAAGCACTGAGCCGCACCGGCTGGGCTGGAGCCAGCCAGCTTTGTACCAGACCAGCCACAGACAAGTTTGTTGAATATCTCCATTAGAATGCCAATGCTTGCCTCCCGCTCTGCACACAAATATAGGTAATGAGGAACCACCTGGCAGTTAGAAATTATCATAGAACTCTGACAACTATCCTCAAATAAACACTCCTATTCAAATTTCAATTCATCAGTTTTAAAGCTCCCTCTTCCCAAATCTTAAGGGCTATATATAGGTGGTGATGGGCTAATTTTTTTTATCTGTTGATAGAAACTTAGATTGTTTCCATATCTCCATATCTTTGATATTGTCAATAATGTTCCAATGAATATTAGAATGCATATATCCCTTTGCAGTTGCCGATTTCATTTTCTTTGGACATGTACTCAGAAGAGGGAATAGACATCATATGGTAGTGCTATTTTTTTTTTTTTAGGAACCTATATTCTGTTTTCTCTAATGGCTACTAAATTACATCCCCCCCAAACAGTATATAAGGGTTTCCTTTTTTTCACACCCTCACCAACACTTGTTATTTTGTAGTTTATCCTGACAGGTATGAGGTAATATATTATTATGGTTTTAATTTGCATTCCTCTGATACTGGGTGATATTGAGCACTCAGTCATTTCTAAGTCCTTTTTAGAAAAATATCCATTTTCTTTGCTCATTTTAATTGGCTTAATGTTTTCCGTTTTATTTTGTTTTGTTTGGGGGAGGGGGTTGTTACACTATTGAGCAGTATGAGTCCTGTTAGCACAAATAAATGAATTCAGTAAAGTTGCAAGATACAACATTAACATACAAAATCAGATGTTTCTCTACACTAATAATGATCTATGTGAAAAGGAAATGAAGAAAATGATCTCATCATTATAATAGCATCAAAAATAATGAAATATGGTTACATTTAACTAAATAGGCAAAATACCTGTTCATGGGAAATGATAGCACAGTCCTTTTTCCACCATTTTTGGGTACAGGGCTGATTATAGGAAATTAAAAATATATTTAATGATTTGAGAGAGAGATGGGGAAAGAGAGAGAGAGAGACCTTGATTTGTTGTTCCATCCATCCATCCATGCATTCATTGGTTTATTCTTATATGTACCCTGACCAGGGATCAAACCTATAACCTTGGTATGTTGGACAATGCTCTAACCAATTGAACTACCTAGTGAGGGCCTAGGAAATTTCTGAAATGAAATGCTCATGACCTTTTCCGTCCCTTTACACTTCTATTCCATTTCCCACAATCTCGATTGACCTGGACCTTGTATTTCCCTAGCTGGCTTCCTAACCAGCATGTTGTTCCCAAATCACGTACATGTCTCTTGGAAGAAAGCCTCTTTCATTAAAGTGATTGCAAATAGATTTTGTGTTCTAAATAACCGAATTGAGCTAATTTATTAATTACTCCCGTAACCTTCTGAGCTATTTGCATTTATAACAATGAAATCCATGAATCTAAACAACTCTCTATCAGACAATGTTTCAGGTCAGGTGACAAAATAAAGTGTGTGTGTGTGGGGGGGGGAAATAACCTGCACTAAATCTGAGGAAATATTGCCACCTCTGAGGCCCACCAGCCTAATGGTGGAGTGACTCTCAATGTTCAGTTATGCCAATAGGCAACAGCTTTCTTACTTCCGCTGTTTTTTTTTTTCCATAGTCTATTTGCTACTCGTTTTCTTTTTAAATTTATTCTTTTAGAAGTGTATACGGAGAAAGGAGAAAAATTCAAATGAGTGCATTGTATAGCATCTTTGCTTTATAGAAAACAATATCAAAGTCCAAATATATTTAGTTAACAAATAATATTGAGCACCCTCTATTTTTAAGTCATTTTTCCCCAGGAACCTGGAATATATCAGTGAATGAAATAGAAATCTCTTATACTTCCAGGCTTACACACTAATGTATACTAAATAACATAACTCTAAGTAATTTATTGCTCTACATTTTACAAGGCAATAGAAATCCTCCTTGTTATATTGGAAAATCATGCTCTGTTTTCTTATATATGCCAAGTTACTTATTTTCTTAAAACTGATAAATTTCTAAATCTGGTCAAGAAATTATATTTTAAAAAATAGACCAGTTCTCTGATGCCTGCATTGAATTTAAATAGGAACAGCATTGCAAATAAAGAAGGAAGCTATTTATGAATACTGCATAACAGTTGGAATAAAAATATTTACCACGGAGACTGAAAATGACAAATATCATTTTCATCTAGTTGAGCTTTAAACCAAGGTGTTAGAAGACGCACATACGTGACATAACTAGTAAGGCTCTATGACAATTTCTTGAGGACAGATTCTTTCTAATCATCAAAAGCAAAGGGCTATGTCTATGGATAACAAAAATGGATATGACTTCTTTTAGGCTCATATCTCTGAAATAGGTATGAAGGAGTGGCGACTTATTCTGATTTATCAGGTACATGATATGCCTCATCTATAATTTTATACCAGTTATATAAACACAATTCAAGAAATAAAAGTGGTGTTGTTGCATTTCTTTTATCCCTTTTTAAATGATTTTATCCCATGGTATTTTTTTTCATTACATTCTCATACTATCAGAGATGAAGGGAACATTCACATTTGAGCTTTCTCATTGCCCATGACATAGATATTGAACTGAGCTGAAAAGCCTTACTCTGACTCCCAGTGCTTTTCCATTGCTAAAAACTACCAGGTGAATTATACAAAAACAAGCAAACAAACAAAACGCACAACTTTCTTCATATTGTAAGTAGAAAAGAATTATGTATAAATAGATTTATTGCTCAGTGGTAAAATAGAAAAAATCTGAGATTATCCCTTGAGTAATATACCTTTAGGAAGTAGGTAGTTTTTGTTGCAAAGTAATTTTGTCTGTTATTACTTTTGTCAGCCTATGTGACTTGGCTGATTTCTGCTACCAGCAACTGCAGGCAGTAGAATTACGCTAAAACTGATTTCCTTATTCCTTTTATCCCCATAGGGGTAAGTATTCTAGAATTGGGGAAAGAACTCCAGATTTTCACTCATTATAGTCTAGAAAGTGGGTTTACAATTTCTTGAAATTTACATGATTTGAATTTCATAGAGCAGTTGATCATTCCAATATTCTTCAGGGGTGAATAGAAAATATGTATTTTTCAATGAAATATATTGTGATTTGAAAATTGTGATTAAATTATTTCTGAGTAACGCTCATATATTAATCCTCAGACGCAATGCATTGCTTTTCCTGTGTCTCTGAACAGAGGACAAAGTGGAATGAAAAAGAGCTGACTTGGAGACTCTAATACAATGGGACTGGCATTTAGAAGTTGTGCAGGGTACTAGAATTGCTTCTGAGGAAATTACTCAAACCGTTTCCTAAAATTCTGCTATTTTAAGTGTTACCTTTTTTTTTACAAAAATAATGTTTTAAGTTCTTTAAAAATATAATATAAATGAGGGGCAGCATGAATAATGGTGCTGTATTGATATCTTAAGATATGTGTGTATGGTTTAAATATGTGCTGTGTGTGTTATACATGTGTATTATATGGACGTGTATGTGTGTTTTGGGGATTTCGTTGTCATTAACTGATTGGAAGTAATGCTGTAATAGTGTAAGACTTGAGCCAAAACATAATTGATAGTCTGGACATAATTTCCTAATAGACTTTTGAGTTTGATATTGTCTGCATTGAATAGAGCAAGATTTCACATCAATATTATCCCTGCAGAACTGATACGTGAATAAACAAAACTGAAACAGACTCATAGACACAGAGACTGTACTGGTGATTGCCAGAAGGGAGGGGTGTCAGGGGACTGGGTGAAAGAGGTAAAGTGATGAAGAAGTACAAATTGGTAGTTACAGAATAGTCATGGGATGTAAAATATAGCATAGGGAATACAGTCAATAGTATTGTAATAACTATGCATGGTGACAGGTGGGTACAGGAAATATCAGGGGGAACACTTTGTAAAGTCAGTGATTGTCTAGTCACTATGCTGTACACATGAAACGAATACAAAATAATGATGAAGATAAACTGTAATGGAAAAATTTAAAAAATAATTAAAATATAAAAAATATAGAAAACAATGAAATGGTTTAAAAAATATTAGCCCTGTGACTCTTAGCCACATGTGCCCAGATCTTCTCTGAGATATGACATTTGTTCCACTTGGCTATGCCCTTCATTTAGTCCACCACATCCAAAGGACACAAACGTTGCAGGGACTACAAGGATGAGCAGTGATGAGTGTACTTGCCTTTCTCCATGGAAAATGAGCTGTGTGAGGGCTTCTCAAATTGGAAGATACAGGATGTCCTTGAACTCCAAAAAATTATCTAAGTAAAAGTTTAGACTTAAGTGGAAAGCTATTTTAATGGATCTTACAATTTTGCCCAAGTCTTATTTCTTACTATCTTGATTTAAATCAAATCTTCCCTAAAAGTCAGATAGTAAATGTAAGTAATATGTGTTAAAAAGTTATATTAACTTTTTAATATAGGGCTTTTATTAAGAAACAATTTCAACATAATACATGAGTATATGTGCTTATTCTCAGTGGGAGTAGAGACTTGAGCAGACCTGGGACATTCATTTTTCTGTTCTAAGTTAGGTATCCACTGTTGTCTTTTGACAGTATCTGAATTGCTAGTACAGAATCTCCAAGAATAACTGTACCAAGTTATTCTGTCAGAATCCCATGAATCACATGAACTCACTTTCCTTGGAATTTCCCCTACCTCAGCTAAGAAAATAGCCTTTTACATGAAGTTGATTTTCTATATCTATGTAATTTTAAAACATGTATAAATACTGCATAGGTGAATATATTCATGTTAAATATGTCTTAAAATTATTCCATACTGTATTATCAACTAATACTACTGAGACCTTAGCTTTCAGAGTTAAATTTTGAAATCTGATTTTCCTGAAAAATGAAGTACAGTAACAGTGATTTGATTTATCCTCTTGGTAATGCCTAATACCATTATGAAGGACTTTATTCCCTTGTTAAAGGGTATGGCCCATAAAAGCTTTTGCTCTTTGACTTTATGAGCTCATTACTAATGGACGGAGCTTGAGGAAAAGTCATTCTTAATGGCAGTCCCAGGTGGCTTTTAGGAAGGATATATTAGCAGTGAGCCTATCACCAGTGGGTTGCTATGCTGACTTTCAACAGAATTCTTCTTTTATTAAAATATATTTTATTGATTTCAGAGAGGAAGGGAGAGGGAGAGAGAGATAGAAACATCAACGATGAGAGAGAATAATTGATCAGCTACACTCCTCACCCTGAAGATCGAGCTTACAAACTGGGCATGTGCCCTGACCAGGAATCAAACCCTGGTTCACAGGTGGACACTCAGCCACTGAGCCACTCTAGCTTGGCTCTTCTGATTTTTTTTTTTACAGGCTTTCATTAAAATCGGTCTCCCTTTTTTGAAGCAGTATTCCTAAAGACACTTATTCTGTATTCTAATAGCATTGCCTTACTTTTGGTATATTATTGTTTGTGCAAGTGAACTATGAGATTTTTATATATAATATATTATTTTAATATGTCATCATGTTGAGTGCATAGTATGATTTTGTAACTGTTCTAAGTGTGGAAGATAGACAAATAAATTTTAAAATAATATTTGCATGAAATTCACAATGTAGCTGACAGAGATTAATAGGTTAACTAAGCATTAAATCTCTAAAATCACAAAGAATATTTGCCTCTTTAGGGTGCATAGAAGGGCTAAGAGATCATTTAGGGGAGGTGACACCTGAGCTGAGACTGAGAAGAAATGAGTTCACCAGACTGTGAAAAGGAGATGCTCATTCTAAAAGAGGTTATGAGGATGTTTGGGGGTAGCAGTAAGTGAGTTTGTCTATTCTAATTCTAATTCTTTCACTTGATTCAGATCTTCTCAGGCATCTTTTCCTCTGCAAGCCTTCTCTAGCAGAAAGGAGTTAAAGCTAAGAATTAGCATGCTCAGGAATTTAAATTTGTATTGAAGATGGTGGGGAGATATTGATTCATTTTAAGGAAGTGATTGAACTAACTAAATTTAAACTTATAAAAATTACTTTGTCTTCCTAAAGGATGACTTGGAGGAAGGAAAGTGATTTATACTGGGTGACTTATTGAGAATACATTCTCATAGAGTGAGTCAGATTCTGCTTGTCTCCAGCTTTATTTGTCATTACTAGGGGCTCAGTGCACAAATTCGTGCACCTTGAAAGGAACTGTGGGCCCAAGGCTGCGGTGGGCACAGGGGCAGGTCTCGGCCCATCCTCCGTGCCCCTGCCTGGCCCTCCTGCCACAGCCCCCAACCCCCTGTCTGCCAGAAGCCCAGCTCCCGCCACCACCGCTCCCACACACTGATGGCACCAGTCCCGTGCAAAGTGATTGAGTCCAGCGCTAGTAGCGATGTGAGCAGGGCCACTGCCGTCAGTGGGTGCGAGTGGCAACTGCTGCCCCAATTGCCCCTCAGGAATAGGGGGAGGTGCAGAAGCCCTGAGGGGCAATCAGGGCCAGCAGTTGCCACTCGCACCTGCTGATGGCGCCGAGCAATCATGGTTGGCAGCGGGTGCAAGTGTCGTCTCCAGCGCCAGCAGTGGGTACAAGCGGAGCCAGCGCCAGCAGCAGGTGCAAGCTCCCGGTGGGACCATGATGCGTGGGAGCAAAGAATTTTCGTTAACCACTAGAAGCTCGCCCCAATGACAGCAACCAGTGCCTTGCCTTGATCTGGCACCCCCGCTCACCTGCTCTACCATCCTGACCCTGCCAACACCCACCATGTTCCATGCGCACACCCTGGTGGTCAGCACACATCATAGTGACCAGTTGTTCAGTTGTTCGGTTGTTCCACCGTTCCGTCTATTGGCATATTAGGGTTTTATATATATATATATATATATATATATATATATATATATATATATATATATAGAAGATATATAGATGTTTCATCTCAGCTTCTACTATCTAACCACACTGAATTTCTGTTAGGTGCTCAGACATCTCAAACTTTTACTCCCCTCTAGATCTTTGTATATGATGTTCCAGTTACTTAATATTCTAATTCTTTCACTTGATTCATATCTTCTCAGGCATCTTTTCCTCTGCAAGCCTTCTCTAGCTAATTTTAATGGTGTCTTTGCTGTCTTTGCACATCACCAGTCTTGCAATTCTGTGTTTTCTTATCCTATATAATAAAACCCTAATATGCTAAGTGTCCAGTCATCCAATTGGTTGTTCAACTAATCTACACTAATAAAAGAGTAACATGCTAATTGACCATACCTTCACGATGTCCACCAGCCAATCACGAGTGAGTATGCACATTAACTCAACAAAGCTGGAGGGTTAATTTGCATATGCAGGTGCCAAGCAGCTGGGGGCGTTCTGCACCACCCCAGCCACTCTGGGCCTCTGAGCAATGTGGGAAGGCAGAAAGACAGCTCCGGGCCGGAGTGAAAAGGTGGCTCTGGCCAGAGTGAAGGTGGTGCCAGCAGCCAGGGGAAGGAAGGCCCATTCTTGCACAAACCTTCATGCATCGGGCCTCTAGTACACTATATAACCATGTAAAATACAATTTCTGTAAGGTAGGAAATGTGCCCATTTTCCCTTCATTTTGGCCCCAGAATCAATTACAGTAGTTGGCAAATAATAATTGCTCTATACATATTTTATGAATATATTAAATAAATGAGGGAGATGTTTTTTATGTTTAAATTGAAGAATAAGAGATTAAGCAAGGCCTTGGGCAAAATGAGAGTGGCTTTAAGTATAGTGAAAAGTATTCGTAAAGGTTGGAGAAGTTGCCCTTTAATTAAGAAAGGAGAAAAATTTAGCAAATAAATTGAAATAGAATATTTAATTTCTGGCGTGGAATTAGATGGTTTAATTTGGTTTATAAAAAATATCAGTTTTACTTTATAGGCTTTCCTGACAGCTGTAGGATAGCTTACTGTGTGAAAAGTTAATGTGAAAATACATGTAAAGCAAGTGGGTTTTGCCTCAGCAATTCTTTTTTATTTTCTTTTTGTCAAGCAAAAATAGTCTTTATTCAAATTTAATGCAAACATAGGTCACTATACTTTGCAAGATGGGGAAAATTAAAATTAAAAAGAATTATTTTCTTTTCTTAATATAAAACAATATAATCACAATACCAGAATATGGAACTCTATAGAGTTTGTTTCCTGTGGGTTAGTGCAGATATCAATTTTCCTTGACTGTGCTATTTACAACTTTGTAAGTCCAAAAGTATGAAACCAAAGTGGTAGGAAACGTAAGACTTAGCACTTTCACTAAATGGCAAACATCAAAGGGCATCAATTCAAGGGCAAAAATGGTTGAACTCAGCCTTAGCAATTCTTTCAAGCCAAGTCTTCCTTTGCCAACCAGTCTTGCTTGGGAAGGTGGTTCCAGACCTGTAAGCACCCTCCAGTCCTTTAGAAAAAGAAATAAAGTAGATATAAAAAAAAAGAAAAATACATATGTAAAACTATAAAACACCTACCTAAATTTTTATGATAAAAATTATACTATTTTAATTAATTAAATATAATATTTAAATATGATAATACTAATAAAATTCAAGTGTAAATTTTAATTTTCCCTCTAATGAGTCATTTAAATACCATGATGCTTTAGTCAAAATTTTAATTTAATTAGTACTGCTTTATGTAAATTTTTAATTAAATGAAATTTATCAGAGTAATATCCATAAAAGAAATATATTTATTCATGTAATTTATCAACATTTATTTTTTCTGAATTATTAATTTAGCAATTCTTCTTAATTTTGGCATCTGTATTTATTTCATGTTCTCAGTATTACCATAAGTTTATGAAATTTTATTTTTCCACATGTATCTGAGTCATTCATTCCTGTCAGGTTCCTCTGTTTTTGGTTCTTGTTTTTTAATAAAATCTTTATTGTTGAAAGTATAACATAGATCCTCCTTTTTCCCCCATTAACATCTTCCAGCCTGCTCCTGTCCTCCCCTCCCTCCAGGCCCTCACCACCCCATTGTCTGTGTCCAGGGGTTATGCATACAAGTTCATTGGTTGTTCTCTTCCCATCGACCTTCCCCTGACTTCCCTCTGAGGTTCAACAATCTGTTCATGCTTCTATGACTCTGGGTCTCTTTTTGATCATCAGTTTATTTAGTTCATTAGATTCCACATATGAGTGAGATCATGTGATACTTATCTTTCTCTGACTGTTTTTTTTTCGATTAATACCCACAGGGAGTTCCAGTGAAATTGAAAACCTCACTGGTTTTTACTCCTTCAAGGTAGCTTTTGTTCATAGTCATTTCTTATTGAAATTACCTGGCTCTTAACTAAGTTAAGGGTTCAATCTGCTTTGTTTAAAATATTTCCACAAATACAATAAAGGAAAATTGTTTCAGTGTTTTGTTTTTTGTGTTTTTTTTACAGTAATTGCTATACCATGGCTTTAGGTAAATTTTAATTTGTAATTAAATGTTTAAAAAACAAACATAAAATAAAAAAAATAATATCCTTTTTCAAATGACTTTCATTTTGTTTTCTTAAATAAACAACATAAACACTATTTCTCCTCATCTCATCATTTAGTTTGATACTCTGGACACAAATCTGTTCATTGTAACTCATTGAAATATGCCTGTGCCAGCCTAATAGAAATTGGAGACGAGAAATAAAAATGTATTCAGGGCTTTCAGAATGCTTCCTGAAAAGGAATGTCTCAGTCAAATAGATGCTTTTCTATATTGAATGTCAAACTACATATCACCTTGTCTAACTTAAATTGTGTCCATTTTGGCAAAATTTCTGAAAAATGTATTATAATTATTTATGCCAATAGTCTTTGATCCCAGAAAACAGAAAAAGCACTATTCATATTCACTTTTGGACTGCCAAAGTTGACACTTGTAATTAAAAATAATTTAGTTGAATGCTACAATAATCAGAATGCAAAGAATGTTTCTTTGTGAAGTTAAATAAATGTTAAAGTGAACTATGAATTCAGCTTTCATATTTAACTTTAGCATTGGGACTTTTTAAACATACAAAGTTTTGCATTTTTGCTAGCTCTACTTCACTTGGTATTAATTTTTTTTTTCTGAATCTACAGACCAAAAAAATAGAGTAAACCAAAAATTAGAGTTATACGAGTAAGTCGTAAAATGTGTTATAATTGCCCTAAATATACAAAAACAGCTCACATTGTGGCCAATGCATTTTCTTATACGCACACAAACCTGTGCAACTTCATTACAATCATCATTTGCCAACGTTTTTTCTAGTTAGGGAATAGGAATGATAAATAACAAATGCTTTTGCTCACAAATGTATTTATTTTGTTGCAATAGCTTTTATTTCATGTTTGCTGTGTCAATATTGTATTTAATCAAAACATCTCATGAGTCATCGTGTCTGTTTTAGATGAGAGAAAACTGTTTATAAAGCTTGGAACACTGTGCAAAACAGGTGACGTGCTCAAAGTCACAGAGCTCATGTAGAGAGCCCAAGAATCCAAACCTCATTTCCAAAGATAAGCTCTTCTCCAAGGAACAGAAAAAGGGGGGCAAGAGAAGGAGAATAATCCCAGATAGATAACGCAGATAAGAAATGTTAAAGGATGCATTTATTCATAAAACATTAACGCAATGCAATTCAACAGACATCCATTGTATTGCAAACATTTTGCAAACATCATTGTTATGACAGTTACAAGACAGATACAGGAGGGAATCCATGCTACTTCACTACTTCTTGGCCATTTTTGGAACCAAATGCTTAAACAAAAGTTCATTTTTAAATAGTATTATATATAATGCATTTATTGACCATCTAAAGCAAATGCAAATATTGTTTCTATATTTTCTTTCTATTGAATTAATATTTGCTTACATATTGGTCCTTTTTATAAAGTCTAAAGAATTTAATTTATTTATTCACTGCATCTCCATTTTCTCTCTGTAGAATGCTGCATAACTCTTTTCATTATTAAAATTACCCATTTATTTTTATTTTAATTAAATATAGAGATAGTCTATTAGATCTCAAAAACAAATCAGGTTTTCTTGAACTAACAAAAGGGAAATATGCCAAAGTGCAACAAAACATTGTATGGGAAGAGAGAATGAGTTAAAATGTCCCAGTCTTGACACTTAAGAGTTAGATGTTCTTAATGTGCAGTCTATAAATGGGTTTGGGCGATTAGTGATCCCTCTGAATTGAAGGCACATTTAGTCAGATTCTGTTAATTTTACTCCAGAAAATGTACTAAGTGAAGTGTTAGAGAGTCTTTCAGAAGAAGGACACGAGTAAAGAGTTTATGTTTAGCTTGCACATTCCAAGTAATCTGTAAGTAATTTTCAAATAACAAAGACCTTGCTGGCAAGGTGTATTAGTAACTTGTATTTTAATGTGCATTAAATCTTTTCTAAATATTATTAGACTAGTGGCCTGATGCACTAAATTGGTGCATGAGGGGGGGTTCCCTCAGCCTAGCCTGCACCCTCTCCAATTGGGGAAAATAGGTACAATTTTGATTCACTCATATCAGATGGCTGTTGTCACCTTTTTATTTGACAGTCTAAGGGAAAAGAGCTTAGTGCCCCTGACAAAAAGAGTTAGATGTTGCATCTTTTCAAAACCCTTGTCATGCATCAGTGTGGGGTGGCTCACTGATGAAAAATCGCTGATCTATGTCATTAATGCAGAGGCTATGTACTATGAGCTCCAGTATTGAAACCCGGGAAACCATTATAAGTTTACCTTCCAGTAATGGTCAGTTATTGGTAAAGAATCCTCTGGGCATGAAGTCCCAACTATATTATTCCCCACCTTTAGTCTGCCCATATTTTGCTTGTAGGGCCATAAAAAAGACTATACAGTAAAGCATCATGCTGTATGTGCTCTTCAGGCCTGAGCATAAGTGGCAATGGAGCAGAGATGGTCTGTTTCTCTTTGGAAAAACCTGTCCTCTGCTCCAAGTGCCCATGCATCAGCAGAAGCTGCTACTGTAAAATGTCACTGGATGGTCCATGAAAGGAAAGCAGCAATCAATTACAGAGATTTCAAAACATGCAGTGTAATCAAGGCATATTGTAGTATGTTCAAAAACATTTCAATTTTACTGAAAGAACAATATGCTTACATTACCGAGCACTAAACACAGAGAACAGATTTAAATAGCAATGCATTATATGGCCACAACATTATTATCAGCTTGTCAGATAAGGTGACAAAATTTGTATGTTTACTAGACGATAGTATAAAACAAATAGTTTATACATTTAAATACATTTAGTACATAGAAGACACATGCAAAATGAAGGAAAATACCTGTGGAAGAGTTTTAGATATAAAGGAGGCTGTGCCTTTTGTAAAACTTCATTTTTACAAGAATTGATGACAGGTATTTGGTCATGGTGATGCTATTAATGTTTCCTTACAATTCCTTTTATTTTATCATGCATCTGCGTAAGAAAAACTACTGGCATCATTGATATGTGTTTCCATTGAACACATTTATCTTCAGTCTATTCATCTATTACAAATGTTATTATGCAAACTCATAATTTTATATTTCCTACTGGCAAATAAGTTGATGTGTTTGCAATGAATTTGACACAACAGACATGAGAACCATAAAAAGTCACTTTTTTTGCCATGAAAAACATTTGTCATTGGGAATTCCTAAGGCTTTCAACAAAGATGAACTTTCTGTTGAGGTTGATTTACTTCCTTTGTTAAACATTAAGAAAATAATGTTATTCATGTTTCTTCACTGTCCCTTATAGAAATTAAATATGTACATGTAAAAATTGCTCAAAAGTTTAGGGACTGGTAAAGGTACTTAATGATCAGATACATAGTAAGTATTTGTTGAATATATCCTGAATAAAATAGAAAGGGTGTACACTTTATAGGTGGGAAACTATGCTAGGACCTATATGTAAATTGGTTAGGGTTTATGTTAAGCACCAGTAACAAAGACATTAAAAATTGCCTTGGCCGAATATAACAGTTAATTTCTCCCTCATAAAAAAAAGACCAAAAGTGGGTGTTGTGAGCCGTCCAGGGTGGGGAAACAGTTCCCTTCCATGGGACCTTAGGAACTTAAGTCCCTGTCTGGTCACTGCCATCCTCTAAATTATTGACACATTCTGTATGTGAAAGCCAGCTCTCAGCCCGTGACCACACCCAACCCCAGGGGAGGGTAAAGAGAGTGAAAGGCCATCAGCTTCTTCATGGAAAAGCATTAAAAACTGTAAGCATCACTGTCATTCATAATCCATTGGCCATACGAAGGGGTGAGAAGACTGGAAATGTAATCTCTGTCTGAAATTCTATTAAGAGGAAAAAGAGAAATGTATATCTTGGATAAAATTTTAAAATCCCTAAAGACACATGAGGTGATGATTTTCCTCCTGTGGTCCTCATAAGTTATATTAAGTATTCCTACTGTCTTGAGAGACACCAGGCCAGAGGAATCTTCCTCCTTAGCCTGTTATTTGTTCACAAGGGTATGGTTGTATGCTCCTCAGGATATTTTACCTCATGTGAAGAGATGTTCCTCTTAATTACAAAAATATTCAAGTATCATGTCTATATGTTTTCTTTATCAATTACTAGAGGCCCGGTGCATGAATTGGTGCATGGGTGGGGTCCCTTGGCTTGGCCGGCTATCAGGGCCAATTGGGGCTGTCTTGGCCAGTCCCCATAGGGGATGATTGGGGCTGGCTGGCTGGGGAGAAGGATCAGGGAAGGTAGGCTGTGGGCTGAGGACTGAGGACCAGGGGCCAGCTCCTGTGTTGAGCATCTGACCCCTGGTGGTCAGTGCATCGTCATAGCAACTGGTCGACCAGTGAGCCGTTGTAATGGTCGCTTAGGCTTTTATATATATAGACTAGAGGCCCAGTGCATGAAAATTCATGCACTGGAGATGGGGTCTCTCAGCCTGGCCAGCCCCCTCTCACAGTCTGGGAGCCCTCAGGGGTGAGAGGTGATCTGGTGATTAGGGGAAGGCGACACCCTATCACACCTCTGCTGCTGCCACTGCCAGCAGTGCAAGCTTTGGCCAGCCCTTACCTGAGTCTTGGGTGGCCCTGGGCGACTGGGGGTCTGAGGGGACTGGGGGACTCCGGAGGCAGGCACCCCGGCGGGGTTGAGGGGACTGGGTGCCGCCATCTTGTGGCTGTGGGCGCCATCATCTTTGAGGGTGCGGCAGTCAATTCGCATATTCCATCCTTATTGGCTATGGACACCACTATATGTGAGGGCGGGGCAGTGAATTAGCATATCCCCTCCTTAGTGGCTGTGGATGCCACCACCTTTGCGACAGCGTGAGTGTCAATTAGCATATTCCCTATTTATTAGATAGGATGTTTGGGTACAAACCAATTGGTAAGAATTTTGCTTTCCAACTACTTAGTTTGTTTTTCAAGTTTGATTTGAATTTCTAATTTTTCTTTTAAATTAATGTTATATTCTTCATTGTGAGTTTTTTGTTTGTTTCCTTTTTGCCTTCTTGTGTCCATGCTTTTTTATTTTAAATAATACTTTTTGGTAAGCATTGCTAAATTCAAATGAACTGAATAGAGTTCTGATAAGGCCCATGAGGGTGGTTCTTGTTTTGCTGTGTTCTGAGGGATAATTCTGTCCTCTGAGGCATCAGAAAAGTCAGGACCCATTTCAGTGCATGCACGTTCTTTCATCTCTGGTCCTGGGATCAAGTACACATATGGGTTTTAGTCAGAATGGAGGAGAAAGCTGTATTTCAGTTCTCCACTGAGCTAACCAAGGTAAAAAATGAAATGTCTCATTTTATTTAACTAACTTGATTTAAAATTTAATATTATCTTGAAGGCATTAATTACGTCAGTATAAGTGACTCTAATTTATTATTGGCACCATTAGTCTTCTGGTTTCCTAATGCTTTATACTATTCTCACATAACAACATTATTTCTTCATCAAAGTGTTACCACAGGCACTTGCCTACTCTGAACAGTCACCTAAGCTTTCCCCCCACTATGTTTTTATTGGCTTTTGGTTTATTTTGAATAACTAAATAATTTATTTTAAAAGAACAAGAAAAAAAGTAAATTAACATAATAACACACTTTTCAGGCAATAGATATTTAATATTAGCAATTATTTAAAAGTAGAGGCCCGGTGCACAAAATTCATGCAAGAGTAGGCTGTCCTTCCCCCAGCTGCCGGCACTGGCTTCCCTTTGGCATCCAGGACCCGGGCTTCCCTCGCACCTCTGGTTTCATCTGGAAGGTTGTCCGGAAGGATGTCCAATCTAATTAGCATACTTTGCTTTTATTATTATAGATGTGCATGGTCTAACTTTTGTGATAGCACTTTATCTAGAGACTGTTTAATTGTGATGGAAAGGGTCCTGCACTTGGACTGTTTCAAACTCTGCAGCATTATATAGAACATAGCCCTGCCCTCAGGAAGCTCATAGAAGACTCTTATGTTATAAAATTGAGTGTTCAATACTCCGTAGACATCAGCTGCATTTGATGGTTGCTCACAGCCCTTATGTGATCCTTTTGTTGTTGTCGGGACAACACATATTCTGAGTTTTCTCCAAATTCAACACTGAATCCTTTTCAATCCACTTTGCAGATTCCTTTTCTCCCCAAACTCTTCTCTTTGGAGGCCTTCAGGGTGAGTCTTTGGGCCTTTTCTCTTTCTATACTAACCCCTTAGATAAACCTCATATCCTCGTGGATCTCCAAACACCGTGTACATGATGATTTATAATTCAAAATTTGTATCTACAGACCATATTGCTCTATACCCACTAAGATATCTGAAAAATAAATATGAATTTTTACTACTTTCCACAAACATGTTCAAATCTACTTTTCTACATCTCACATTATCCTTACTCCATTATTACATTTACCCAGGCCAAATTTTGGCATCATACTTGACTTTGATTTTTACTCATAGCCCCCATCAAATTGGTTAAATAATCTTTTGGGCATATCTTTAAAATATGGTCTATCATAATCTATTCACTTCTCATGACCCGTCTGGCTATTACCCTGATGAGCTGCCATCATCTCTTGCCTTAACTAGTTAATAAGTCTCCCTATGTCAGATCTCATTATCCCCCTGTTCAAATTTCTGCAATGGTTCTACTTTTTACTAAATGATAGTCTTTTTAATGACTACAATTGATTGCATGAGCTGGCTGCTCCATCCTCCTCCCCTTGTTAGCCTTCTGTTTTCCTCTGATATTCCCACCCAGACTTCTACTAGTCACCCTGTTCTTCTTGTTAACCTTTCAATATTACAGGGGAATTTATGATTTAGGGACCCCACACAGGCCTTTCTCTCTGCTGGTATTATCTTCCATCAGATATCTATATGGCTTTTCTCAAAAAGCTTACCCTAATGAACTTATTTAAAGGTACAATGGGTTCACCCAGCCAATGTGTCTTAGTGGTTGAGCTTTGGCCTATGAGCCTGGTTGTCAAGGTTTGATTCCAGATCAGGGAACATGCCTAGATTGCAGGCTCAATCCCCACCCAGTAGGGCACATGCAGGAAGCAGCCAATCAATGATTCTCTCTCACCATTGATCTCTCTCTCTCCCTCTCTCTCCCTGTCTCTCTCTCTCTCTCTCTCTCTCTCTCTCTCTCTCTCTCTCTCTCTCTCTCTCTCTCTCAGTTCTTCCCTCCTTCCCTCCCTCCCTCTCCCTGCCCATCTGAAATCAATTAAAATATATTAAAAAATGAATAAATAAAAGTACAATGAGTTTCTATTCAACTTGTCTTTCAAACCAATGTCCCTTTTCCTGCTCTCTTTCCTCTAAAACACATGAATCACCCACCACATTTTATTATGTTTATTACTGTCTTCCATTATAAAATGTAAGGTTTGCAAGGGTTGATATTTTATCTGTTCTATTGCTAAATCATCTTAGGTACCTAGAACAGTGTGTGGCTCATAATAGCTGCTTTGTAAATACTTGTTGGATACCTGAAAGAGCATGAAGTTAATTTATGATCAATCATCTAATAGATCATTCCCATTTTACTGAGAAAAATTAAAACCCAAGGATGTCTCTGGACTGCACCCTTGTTATTCGCAAAAGGGAATGATATCTATTTGTCTCTACTTCCTACACTTCTGTGATGATGAAATAAGTGCACATTTACAGAAGTATGTTTACATTTTAAAGTCCTACACACACAAAAGGAATTACACAGAAGTACTGTCACATATTCTTCCATATGAATTCTCTCTTCTAATCAGAAAGGTAATTACAATATTTCATGTTTTTTTTTTCCTTTTTCTTCTTCTATCACTCTGTCTTCTTTCTTGCCCCATGACACTTTGCTTCTCAACCTAGCTAAATACTACCTTTCCTCAAAGGCTCAGAAAAGCCATTTACACGATGGAAGTCTTCCCCGAATAATCCTCTTCACATTTATTTCTGTGTTCTCTGAACTCCAGGTGCATTTATAGTTAAGACTGAAAAGCTTAAAAACAAGTATCCCTGGCTGTTTGCCAAAATACATTTCTTGAAATTGCCTCATACAGTTCATCATTTTAAAGCGCAGTGCTCTACAGATATGATTTTCGGATCAAGGACATAACTTAAATAAATCAAAACTATGACTAATGAGACATCCTCAAAGTCCAGATAGAAGAGACATGGTAATTTAGAACAGTAAAATGACTCCAAATATACCAGTTCTATACCAGTGCTATAAAACAGGGTACATACTGATTTTCCCAAGGTCTGCTGATACGATTTACAGTTACAAATATCACATATGAATAGAGCATTCTTGTATCACAAATCAATTATAAAACATATATGGTAAGTATAAACACACCTGCTAAAATAAAATACTTCTTTTACTTTCTTAGTATTCAGAAAGGTTTTGAGAATTTAAACCAATAATAGCCATCAAGATAAGTTTAAACCAATGCCTTCTTTTCCTTACAATTTTCTATTAATCAAAATTATCCCATCTTGATAGAGCATTGGCCTGCAGACTGAGGGGTCCCTGGTTCGATTCCGGTCAAGGGCATGTACCTTGGTTGCGGGCACATCCCCAATGGAGGGTGTGCAGGAGGCAGCTGATCGATGTTTCTCTCTCATCAATGTTTCTAGCTCTCTATCCCTCTTCCTTCCTCTCTGTAAAAAATCAATAAAATATATTAAAAAAAATTATTCCATCTTCCCTAGAACTCTGCTCCATCTTTTAATCCTTTCTTTCAGAGGTCCTCAAACTTTTTAAACAAGGGTCCAGTTCACTGTCCCTCAGACCGCTGGAGGGCCGGAATATAGTTTAAAAAAAAAAAACTATGAACAAATTCCTATGCGCACTGCGGGTCCAGGATGAGTCGGCTGCTAAGCAGGACAGGCAGCGGCACCTGGCGGGCCGGGCCAGATAAATGTCCTCTGCGGGCTGCATGTGGCCCGCGGGCCGCAGTTTGAGGACCCCTGAAGATTGCCCTTTTCTTGTTACTAAAAGGCATGGGAGTGCATACCTGTATTAAAGAAATGTGAAAGTGGGAAACAGGGAAATAAGATGGCTGTTTAAAATAGCTGGGAGATGTGAAAGAACAGATTAATGGGATTGTGCTGTGCCTGGCCAATTACAATTTTATGTTCCTTGAGGACAGAGCTGAGTCTTTTTTTAGGTTGTCCATAGTGCCTGTCTGCTTTTATCACTGAGCCTACTCTTGAGCCATTTCTCCAGCAGGAAGAAGCAGGTTATTTTATCAGTTTCTTTTTTTTAAAATATATTTTATTGATTTTTTACAGAGAGGAAGGGAGAGAGATAGAGAGCTAGAAACATCGATGAGAGAGAAACATCGAACAGCTGCCTCCTGCACGCCCCCTACTGGGGATGTGCCCGCAACCCAGGTACATGCCCTTGACCGGAATTGAACCTGGGGCCCTTCAGTCTGCAGGCTGACGCTCTATCCACTGAGCCAAACCGGTTTCGGCAGGTTATTTTATCAGTTTTTTGACAACACATCTCATCTAGACGCAAGTGAGGAAAACTGTACGGGATGACATGCTTTAGTGTGATTTAATCTGCAGGATTAAATCTATTCCTAATCATGTAACTTGCTATGTGTTTTTCTAATGAGCTTCAGTGACAGTGAAGGACTTGTACTCATTGAAGGAAGCACCTTAACTGACAGTTTAAACTGTCAACGACCTTAGTTAGACATGAATCTGTCAGTTTCATTAACAAATCAGCCAGTTAGTTGCATAATGGGCAAGAGAACATTTGCTTGATGTTGATATTCTTCTCTTTCTACTTTTCTTTGTAGCATCAATCCATATAATGTAAATACTTAATGTAAACTGGTTGCCATTCTTATTTCGATTTTTCTTCCTAGCTATGGATGAACGACTTCATTACACTTCTTCTAAGCCTTCACATCTTATCCAAAACCTTTCTAAAATGTATGCCTTCACATCTTTGTAAATTGCAAAGTGATTCAGGTAGACTCGGTTCCAATTTTTTCATCGCTATCTGATAACTTTTGTTTTCTAGCGTCAGTTGTACAATAAATAACTTTACTTTCATCTCCCTAATCTCTCTCTGTGCTTGGCCTTTTTTGTAGAATGCTGGCTTTCTGTTTAGTATATAAGTTCAATATTAACTTTTATTTCTTTGTGTTAGGGGGTAATGGCTACTTTTGTTTTTCCCTAAGGTAAGTTTCAAAATTTTAATTATGTTTTAAATGAGTAATTTAAAAATTTTTAAAGTTGTTGTATTCTTGCCTGGCCTGAGTAGCTAAGTGGTTGAGCGTCAATCCAACCACCAAAAAAGGTCCAGTCGGGATACATATCCGGTTGTGGGCTCCATTCTAGGTGGGGGTACTTGAAGGAAGCAGCAGATCAATGATGTTCCTCTCTCATTGATGTTTCCATCTCTCTCTCTAAAAAATCAATAAAAATATTTTTTAAAAGTTGTTGCATTCCTGTCCTAACCGGTTTTGCTCAGTGGATAGAGCGTCAACCTGTGGACTGGAGGGTCCCAGGTTTGATTCCGGTCAAGGGCATGTACCTTGGTTGTGGGCACATCCCTTGTAGGAGGTGTGCAAGAGGCAGCTGATTGATGTTTCTCCCCCATCGATGTTTCTAACTATCCCTCTTCCTCCCTCTCTATAACAAATCAATTAAATATATTTAAAAAAAAAGAAAAATAAGGTTGTTGCATTCCTTTTTGTTAATTACTCTTACACAGTTAAAATTTATCTTTGCCTTGGAATGTAATTGTTTTAAACATGATTTGTATATTATTTATGCAACCTAATGGAGTTTCATCTTTGCAAATTTTTCATGCATGAATGAGCCTACATAATAAAGAGATAATATGCAAACACCCTGATGCTGTCGCACATGATGGCCGTCCCCATGTGGTCAAAGATGGCCACCACAAGATGGCTGGCAAGGGAGGGTAGTTGTGGGTGATCAGGCCAGCAGGGGAGGGTAGTTTGGGGGGGGGGACCAGCCCTGCAGGGGAGGGTAGTTGGGGGAGGCCTGGTTGGCAAGGGAGGGCAGTTAGGGGCAACCAGACCAGCAGGGTAGGGCAGTTGGGGGCGACCAGGCTAGTAGGGGAGGACAGTTGGGGGTTACCAGGCTAGCAGGGGAGGGCAGGGGAACAGTTAGGTGTTGATCAGGCTGGCAGGGGAGTGGCTAGGGGGTGATCAGGCTGGCAGACAGAAGTGGTTAGGGGCAATCAGGCAGGTGGGAAAGTGAATGGTTGGGAGGCAGCAGTCCCAGGTTGTGAGAGGGACGTCTGATTGCTAGTTTAGGCCCAATCCCTGTGGACATCCCCTGAGGTGTTCCAGATTGGAGAGGGTGCAGGCTGGGCTGAGGGGACCCCTCCACCCACGCAATCTGCCCAGTGCATGAATTTCATGCACCAGGCTTCTAGTTATGTTATAAGAAATAAATCATACAGGTGGCAAACAAATTACTATTTGCAAGAGTATATCATCTTAAAACTGTTATTCAATACATTTCAATTCAAGCTATCTGAATTTTATTATCCCACACGAGCAGGCTTTATAAACTTTACTCAAAGAAACTCTATTTTGACACAATATTTTACCATTTCTTCTAGTAATGACCCACCTAAGTATGGTTTCAATCACAAATGAATTTCCTAGTTTCATTCAATGCAATACACTAGCAAGGTCAGATTATGTTATGAAAAAAAAATCTGTAGAGGGAAGTAACAATGTAAATTCTAAATGTAGATTCTAGTTAAAACTGCTCTGGGACTTCCCAGGAGTCCTGCAGGGCTCTGTGGATGCCATCCATTCATCATGTACCTACAGCAGGGTCACTCCTGGGCACCAGGGGAAAGCTCAGGCACTCTCTCCATGCCCGCACCTGCCTCTGGGAATGGACTCCTCTCCCCATGGCAGGAAGGCTTTTTCTGTTTGTTTGTTTTCATATCTTTGTTGTCCTAAAACTATCCTTATAAAAATTCGGCGCTCTTCCAATCTATCACTTTTTGGGGGAAAAGATAAACAACAAAAGCTCCAGGTTCTGACTAATCCAAGCTTTGTGGCTGTAAACCTTAAATCCTCTTTTCGTATAAAAACAAGAACAAGGAGAAAAAAACTCACTCTTGTATATGAAAACACAAATATTCATAGTTAATGCTTCCTGAAATCTTAACTTGGAAAAAGAGCTGAATACTGCTTGTTGTTTTTAATGGTTTATTTCTTTTCTTGAAGAAATTATACATTGTCCTATAGAGTAACAATGTACCAACAACTAAAAAACATATCCATATCCCAAATGACTTTAACATATATATTTTACATATCATACATATATTTTGCATAGTATATATGCTGTCTATATTTACTACATTGAATCATGAGTGAAAAACCTTTGCACCAAAACAAATTTGTTTCTGGTTATTAAACGGCTACTTAATAATCTATTGTGTTGATAGCCATATTTTATTAAACCACTCCCTTAATATTAATTCAGATTGTTTCCAATTCATTGGTCGCATAGGTCATATTAGCACTTTAGCTGCATATTGAAATATATGAACAATATTTCATCATAATATTTCACTGACATTTTTTTCTGAATTGGAGGTTCTACTCCAAAAATAATGTTCCCATTAGCATTTTACAGAGTTTTATGTTTAAAATATATTTCAGCAAAAGGTAAATATATGTATTTGTCCAAATCAATGTATAACTCTTTATTAATTCATGTTAAATTCATTTATTAATGACATTATTTATTTATAGAAATTTAACATAAAGACCAATAAAAATGGAATTTTAAAAATCCTGAAATAATCTTATTCCCAGAGACAATTTTTAAAAGCCAGTAACCTATAAATGACTTCTTTTTCCAGGTAAAGTTCCTAAGTGCATCTCACATACACAGGAACCGCCCCCCCCAACACACACACACACACACACACACACTCTGTTAGCCTATCCCTGTGAGGTAGCAAAGACTGTTTCCCAAGGAAAAAATGATCGGCCTGCTACAGGTGAAGAATCAGTGTTCAGATGTCTCACATTAAGTATCACTTTGGAGTCAAAGATTTTTTTAATGAAAAATAAATTAATAAAACATAGTAAAGAAAATACTTAAATGATTTAGGTAATTCTAACCCCTGGATCTCTATTAAGCTCATGATAGTTTTTTGTTTGTTTGTTTGTTTTTTGTTTTTTTACTATTTTGGTACAAAATATTACTTCCCCTATTTTTGCTTATTTTTATTATTAAAAATACATTTAACTCTTTTGTATCAAACAAGTCATGGTATCAAACAAGTTAGCAAATTTAATTTTTAAAGGAGACAGCTGGTTTGAGGTTTAAATGTATATCATAAACATAATTGGGTTGCAATCCCATTAATATTATTTGAATATTTAATTTTGACTACCATGCATTTGAATCTTAGTTCAGTTTCTGAAGACACAATCTATGTCTTCACGTATGTGCTTCTGTGAACTCTTATGTAACTCTAGGTAAAACTTTCAGATTTGAATCTTCCCTAACTTGTGACAATGTTTGTGCATTAAAAGGTCTTATAATAGATGTATCTTTTATCTTTTATGAAACACTCTTTTTGCTGTATATATGGGTTCTCTATGAACTCTGTATCCCCACTTAAAAGAGTGGCTCTGACCTGGCATCCAGAAATGTATCCTACTCATTGTGGATTTTCAGCTGGGCCTGAGTCCATGCCTAAAACCTTATAGATCCGCAAAAAATATCAATCGAATTAAAATTGTAGCAGTTGAAATCTCCACACTGAGCAGACTTACAAGTTCCCAATCTAGTATTTTTCTTATTTATCTTGAGTTTATTTGCTGATTCACTAAATCAGGGTGCTCAGATCTATCAGACAGATGATGTATAACAAATCAGATGATGTATAAACGAATAACTCTTCTTCATTGTGTTCCGGCTGTCCCTTCTCCTCCTTCTGGTTATTTTCTTTATCGTACCACCTAAAAAGAAACGTAAGAATATATGAGCCGCTGCTCCTTGTGAAAGCACCTTTGTTACTTCTTAGGAAACATGCTTAGCTCTGGCTTCAATTCTGAGTACCAGGTTTTGAAATGTCGTATCAGAAATGCTGGGTTTCAAAGTGCTGAATAGCATGACGACATTCTCATATCTAAACTCTGTATAGTCTTGATCACTGGATGAAATTTGCCTCAATATATTCAATTAAATTTTACTTTTTTCATGAGGTGCTTTTTCAAAGAAACTTATGGTATTATTTATCTAACATCTTCCTTCCAGGGATCTCAAAATGATTTATAGACATCTGGTGGCAGAAATTATCACTTGAAAACTTCTGTTGAAATAATTTGGTATTGTTCCAAGGTTATTTTCAACCAATCAACGAATTCATGTCATTATAATTCCAGCATTGTTATTAGTATATAATATCGAAATAAGAGAATAAATAAGCTAATAGACTAAATATCAACACAGGTAAAAACCTGTTTATTCTTAAATAATGAGTTCAGTTCCATATTATTACAATCTCAAATGGAATTTATATGTAGCTAAAGGCAAATGTTGAAATATTTAAATTCTTTCCAAAAAAATTATACATAATTATTTAAGAGGTCTAAAAATAGTTCTAATAGGAACATTTGATCATTTCATCATATAAAAATATGACACACCACCAATAAAAATCCATCATCTGTAAGGAATTTTAAATGTGGAATTGTTTGATCCAAATTTTTTTCCTATTATATAGTCACATGAGTCTAGTTGCATCTAAATTGTACAAAACATTCTGTTTTATCTTGTAGTATTCATGATCTTGGAGAAGTTGGATCTTTTTGACATTTTTTCAAGTCCAAAACTTTAAAATGACATACTGGTATTCACCACACTTTAAAAGCCCCAAATGAAGCACATGATTTGAAATGAATTTGTAGAAAGTTGTGTTACAGGTTATTTTCATTACACTTTGAGAAGAGTTTTGGCACTTCACTTTTGAAAAGTAGCTGTTTAGAATCTTCATATTATCATTTTGTTGTGTTCACCAAAATCAAGTGACAAAGGAGTAGGATGTACTTTTCCTGTTGACAATAATTGATCACAGTACAATCTTAGTCTTCGTTTTTAGGATCATATAACCGTCTTCTCAGTCATTGGAAACTTTCAGAAATCTGTTTTGTTTTGTTTTTGGGGTTTTTTTTGTGTTTTTTTTTTGTCCTTACAGCAGGAACAATCAATTATTCCTTTACAAGTGGCCCAATCAGATTTCTCAACTATGATTAAAAAATGTTCTAGAGTAATACTCTGAAAATATATTTCTAAGTTTACACAGGGCACAGTGTATAGTTTGTATATGTACTCCACCTGTCAGTGTTAACACAGTGGTCGAGATAAGCCTGAAATGCTTGTTCAATTGGAAACTTTTTATTTCCCACTTCTCTTTACTTGATCATGTAAATCCCACAAGCTGAGCTCAAAGTTTTTTCTAGCTATTTGGTAATTGTCACTTTATTTCATTTTGCTGGGCCTCAGCGTTTGGACAGTGAATTGAAATTGTCAATTTGGGTGGCATTCAAGAGTTCACGTGTATTAAAACTGCTGCCAAGTTTTGGTGTTTTTTTTTTTTTTTTTGCATAAATGTTATAAAGAATTAATGTACCATATTGGCAGGGTAATGTTTGAAAATGGATTGTTTTAAATTAAGACATTACTATATTGAATTATCAAATTGAATGAATTAATAGTATAGGAGACAAAATCTATCATAGACTTTAAAAGATAAAGACACTAAATGCAAGTTATGGTTAAGTAACCTTGGTACAGAGATAAAAATGATCAATGCTGGAAATTACTGTATGAGGGACAGTTAACTCTTTGACAACCAAAAGCAACTAATTTATGCTGGTAATCATTATGAAAGGTAAGAGACAAAATTTGATTTTATTTAATTTTTGTTATATGCCCATTGATTTACATGTATGTATTTATTTACAGCTTTCAGCAATATCCAAAAGAGGTCCATAAGGTGGAAATCAATAGAGCCAGATTACAGATAAGAAAACTGAGGACAGAGCACAGTCAGTGGACAGTGATACCAATGGTTTTCCCATTGACTGTATGATAAATATGAAAACAGCACCATGTACTATTAGAAGCAACAATATGGCCTTATAGAGCGAATTATATACTGGCTTCTATACGTACTGGGTAATTTACTCAATACTGAATAGTCTAATGCTTAACAGCCTCAACTGTAAAAACTTTCCACAAATAAGCAAACAGCTCGTCACCATCACATGATAGAACACTACCAACCACAATAACAGTAAAACAACAAGCCACACCATAGGATTCCTTCTTACTCACCTTCCCACAAATATGTATTTACCCCTTAATATATGCCAGACATTTTGATGGATACTGCATGTACTGTGGTAAATACAATATCTCTGCACCTTTCCATTCAGAATTTTAGTCTAGTAGAGGGAAATAGTAAACAAACAATCGTGTTGGTGTTTTGTTTTTTGGTTTTTTTTTGGAGACCTATGACAAATTAGACTGCTAGGAGAGAAAAATGGGGCGACTCAAGTGATATACTCGCATAACACGTGGTTGATACCTGAAGATGCAGGAAGATGAGACGGAGCCAGAATGCTGAGAAGCGAGGGCAGGGACATAACAGGTAGTGGGAACCGCATAAACTAAGCCTTCAAGGATCTGAAGCTTTTTGTGGTGTTGAGGAACTATAAGACCCTAATTGCTAGAACTGATATAGAAAGGAGGTGGCAGCAGTTGAGGGGTGTAGAACTAAGTGAGGACTACAACAGGAAACCATCGGTGTATATGAGGCAAGAACATAGCCTCATCAGACACGTTGAAACCAAGTCATAAGAATGAATTGGCGGTGATGGGACAATGTATAAAAGGGGTCAAAATAGAGAGGTTATTTTAGCAATATTAGTATGGGTTGATTTTATCTTATGTCTACATGGCAGTAGAAAAGTTGGAGAAAAATAGATTTGTCAATGATATATTTTAAAAGTGCAATTGTCAAAACTTGCTGATAAATTCGATGTAGTCCTGATGTACAGGGAGGGATAAAGAATGATCACTTTTCTGGCATATTATAAGAATGTTTTATAGAAACTGTGATTATTTTTTTAATTGTATGTAAGGTGAATAAAATAACAGAATTAGAAGGCAATACTTTATCTTTGAATTTTAGCAAAAATCCATTGTATTCATTTATTCTTTTTTAAGTGCTACATAAAATTCCAGGATATTTTCTAACATCAGCATGTTAATCTTGACTCCTATTCCTCAAAATGATATTTCACAATTCCTAATGGAATATTGCCTATATTTTCAATTAAGAAATTAAATTATCTTTATGACTGTTTCTCTTTGATACCAATCATAAATAAGTAAAATTCTAGATTATACCAAATATTTTTGTTTCTGATGGAGATAGGATTTGATGTTACTTATGGATTGTTACATTTCAACGAAAGATTTCTCTGGGCAAAGTGATTAGTATTCTGTTGAATCTTTTTGGCAAGTTAATTGAAGCCAGAGTATAGTCCAAAATGAAGATATTAAAAATAAGGCATTTATCAAAGTTAGAAATGATAATTGCACTCAGCTTACTAAAATTGCTTCAAACTCGGAAAGCAAGATTGAGGTTAAAAGCAGACAGTAAGTAATCATAAAATCATTAAATAATATTTGTTTGGTACAAGCAAATGACATTTACTGTTAGTCAATGTGATCCCCATATTTGTGTTTGGAGATCATATTCTAAAATAAGGGGACATCAGAAGGCTGTGGAATCAAACATGAACTTTTTGAATTTTCGTTTTTTACTTTGTAAAATGGAGATTCCCTTTTTGACATCAAGGAATGCATCAGAATGCATTTAAGTAAAAGTAACAAATAATTCTCTCTTGGCTATTTTTTAAAATGTTATAACAGTCTATGCTCAGAAAGGCTCAATACTGGACACAATAGTATGAACAATGATATTCTGTTACTTTGACAATAGTATTCTGGGGAATGGCCATCCTTTTAGAGGTCTGTTATCACCTCATTGTGGTAAACAAAGTTCCCAAAAGTCGGGCTCCCTTCTTAGAGTTTATTGCACCTGTCATGGCCGTCATCTGGCAAAGATATGCCTATCTCTCTATTAAAATGACTACATATTTTAAGCTCTATTGCACAGATAAGAAAATTCATGGCTTGTGTACTGTCACTCACTCTCCCCTATGCCCATGACAGACATCAGTAATTGATCTTGCCATGCTTTCCTGCTGAGCCTACAATGGGCTCAGGATTCCTCTGAAAAATACACACCCCAGGCAGCCACTGGGGATCTACTGGGTCTGGCAACGGAGTGAAAGTCATTTGTCATCCTTCTTCACTTTGTACCTTGCTTAATATGGAAAATGACATCCTAACATTATGTTGACATTTTGATAAGTTTCATAGGTAAAAAACATAGTAACAGCCTGGCCAGCGTGGCTCAGTGGTTGAGCGTCGACCTATGAACCAGGTGGTCAGGGTTTGATTCCCCGTCAGGGCACATGCCCCGGTGGTAGGCTCAATCTCCAGCAGGGGTCGCACAGGAGGCAGCTGATGAATGATTCTCATTATTGATGTGTCTCTCTCCCTGTCCCCTTCTTCTCTGAAATCAATAAAAATATATTTTAAAAAATCATAACAAATCAGAGTGGTATATTTTAAGCAAACAATAATTTCTCTGGGAATGAACAGTGTGGCTTCTGAGCTTTAGTGGGACTGCTGGAAGCATTGTATAGAAAATTGAGTAAGTGCTAGGGATTTTTTTAACCATGTGAGATGTGCTGTTATGCAATCTTCCTTTGACAAAGCAATCAGCAGGTCATGAATAACTAAAGCATTTCATCATACAGTTTTTTGAACAATTACAATGTAGTCAAAGATTCATAGTATTCTGAAAAGCACAAACCAAAGATAAGACAGGGACCCGACCTCAAGCAGCTGAGTCATCAGATAGAATGGGATTTCTCAGAAGAAAGCAGCATTGTTGTATTTGAAAGTTGGTGACAAATTAAAACCTGCTGTCATGGAAAGAAGGTGACATGTGTACCTGACAGAGAACAGAACCCAAGTTCATGTCAGTGGCAAGGGAAAGTATCAGTCATTATCTAAATTCCATTTGTGGATCTTTCTCTCTCACAATACAAACTTAAGTGAAGATTTAAGTTTTACCTGAAATAAACAACCTACACTCTTCATTATGACCTTACTTAAAACCTCACTATTTTATAAATGCTGTTACTTTCAAGCTACTGGAAGGTAGAACCTATTTCTTTTATAGTTTGATGCTTAACCTCCTTCAGTAGTATTTTCAATAAAGTAAAAAGGTCTTTGTGAATGAACATAACTATAATATTTACATAGAGGACAACCATTCCTCGGAATTGGAATTTGCTGAGTGACTGCTCATGTGACACAATTTATCAGGTTCTCAGTTTTCCTAACTGTGAAATGAAACGTGTTCTCGCGCTATTTCTTTTTCCCCCTCTTTTTTTATTTTATTTTCCTCTATCGCCACTTATCCCTGCTATATCTTCCTCCATCCACCCCACCAGTCACCACCCTACTGTCCCTGCCCATGAGTTATTTCTCTTTTTTTCTTTCCCGTTCAGTCCCTCCACCCCCCTCCCATGCCTCCAAAGCTCTCAGCCTACTCTCTATCGATGAGTCTGTCTCTATTTTGCTTGTTAGTTCAGTTTGTTCATTAGATTCCACATATGCGTGAAATCATATGGTACTTGTCTCTCTCAGTTTGCAAAGAATAAAAAATAAACAATATTCCAAAAAAATCCCATAACCTTTATTGCTTCTTAATGCAGAAATTCTTCTATGAAAAATTATAATAAAGTATATGATGGGTACATCAAAATGCTAGTTACCAGATCAAATTATTTTTATTGATAAAATTATATTTTATTAAATCTGCTTACATACAAATGAATTTGCCATTCAATCACACTTTCTCTGAAACAGTTCTTATGGTAGTGTTATCCCATGTGCTGGGTAGAAAGAGGTTAATGCAAAGTTCCTACCTCTGCCAAGAATTCATGGTCTAATTGGGGAGGCTCTGTAAAATATTTTGCTGGAAGCCAGTCAGAAAGGGGCGCATCTGGGGCTCTCAATCCATTAAGAGGAAAGGCTTACAAACTCGGTAGAGTATATTTTCACCCATCATCGTGACAGATGCTAAATAAGATAAAGACCACAGCCTGTCCCGAGGATTCAAAGTCCATCTGTCTGACAGTGGCAGGCTTTATTCCTCTCATTCTTTAACACTGTAAACTGGTGTGCCGGAGGGCCGAGGGCTGTCCGCTTGTGGTGTCTTCTTGAACACACCGTTTTCATTCATTTTGAATAGGTTTGTTATTTTCCCTACTTACTAAACAGGCCTAAAAGTTTCTCTTCGGTCAAATTGACATAGCGGTTAGGACATCCGCGATGTTCACGTGGCAAACTTGCATTTTTAAAAATGTGAAAGTGATCAGAACAATTTCATTTACTGCTCATTGAGTGAGGCTCCACTCTTGTTTTCCCTATAAGCTATTGTATGATTTTCTCCTGTAGGTAGTCTACCAAGGCCAAATCACAGGACCTTCTAGGTGGAGGGGCTTGAGATGTTGAGCAATTCGATCCCTTAATTGTTACAGAAGAGATAAGAGGTTGGGGACAGATGGGGTTTGCTCAAGGCCAGTCAGCTGCTCATTGGAGGAGCTCTGTTGGATCCGAAAGCAGCTGCACTAAGAATCCACCACTGTTGTCATTAAAATATGCTGTGTCATTACCATTCTAACTATGCATCAGTTCCTTTCCCTTTAGCTGCCTCTGCCAAGAATTCATGGTCTAATTGGGGAGGCTCTATAAAATATTTTGCAATGTGTGTGTGAGTGTGTGTGTGTGTGTGTGTGTGTGTGTGTGTGTGTGTGTGTGTGTGGTATATATTTACTAGAGGCCCGGTGCATGAAATTCATGCATGTGGGGGTACCCTCAGCCCAGCCTGCACCCTCTCCAATCTGGGACCCTCAGGGGATGTCTGAAGGCCGGTTTAGGCCCGATCCCTAGGGACCACTGGCTCCTAATTGCTCACCTGCCTGCCTGCCTGATTGCCCCTAACTGCCCCCCGCTGGCCTAGTCACCCCCAACTGCCCCCCCCTCAGGCTGGTTGCCCCTAATTGCCCCCCCACTGGCCTGGTCACCCCTTACTAACCCCCTGCTGGCCTGATCGCCTTCAACTGCCCCTTCTGCCAGCCTGGTCTCCCCTTAATGCCTCCCCCCCACCAGCCTGGTCATCCCTAACTGCCCCCTTGCCAGACTGGTGGCCCCCAACTGCCCCACACCACCTTGGTTGACCCTCACTGCCCCCCTGCCAGCCTGGTTGCCCCTCACTAACACCCATGCCGGCCTAGTCACCCCACACAGCCTGTTAGGTCCTCCGTTTGGTGGCGATGGTCGCTTTGGCTTTTGTTATTAGAGACATGTATGTAAGTATTAGAGATATGTATGTAAGTAGACACACACACAACATACATAAAGGCACGGATACTTGCCTTGTATGTACTTGTTTAAAGCCGGGTATATCTATATACTTGACTTTGAGGGGCTGTTTAGTATGTTTTCTAAAGAAATAACAAAACACTGCTCTTTTCACAAGATTTATATTTCATTTGCCTAAAGGGCTTTAAACAAAGGGTAATGAATGACAGCAGTTCTTTGAGAGAAAAAAAGCCTAATGGTAAACATGGGAGTGGAACTAATCCCAGTTGCATTCATCTTCATTATTGATGTGAATAAAATGTTAAGGTGATAATAAATTAGAAAGCAAAACACACACAAGAAAGCCGTTTATATGATATAGAAAGTTAAAATGAGATCATTATATAATAATTTATTATAGAGAAGATCTAAAGTAAGTAAACTACTGTTTTACTAATTAGGATAAATTCTTCTTTTCTCCATAATGAGTATCTATTGTGTTTTCAGCAATCAACTATAACAATGTAGATATAGCAGTATCATTGTAATAGTAGGAACGCAAAAAATTTTTTTGAAGAAAATAAAGCTTAAATGAGAACATTAAAGATTTAGTTCTCAAATCAGGAAACAATTATTTCAGTCCATCTAATTAGTATAATATCTATACAAACATACATACACAGTGCACACACAAATATTCATGCACATGCGCTATTTTTAATTTCAAAAGTAACAAATATATGTACTAAGAGCATGAAAAATAGCAAGTAAATACTTACTACATTTATCCCCAGAAAACCATCCAGAGAATTAAATAACATTATTATAGGCATAAATGGTTGACTTTTATTAACTAAAGTTACTATGTTTTATATGACCTTACAGTCTTACTTAAATTTTTATGAATAATTTATTGTTTTATTATCCCAACTGACGTGTGAGATTGTTTGGACAAAAAAGGAAGCTGAAAATTCCTGGAGTTAAGCAATTTCATAGCTAGAAAGTAACAAATATATGAACCTAGATCTTCTGTGTTTCATATTTTTCACTACCTTAGGGTTTCTTAAGTTCTGGTCTTTTGGACCAGTAAAATGAACATCATCCAGAAACTTGTTAAATGCACTTTCTTGGATTCTTACCCCAAACTCTGAGGGTGATGCCCAGTTAATTTTGATACATGCAAGTCAGAAAACTGCTGTCTGTCAAATAATTAGTCAGGATTGAATGTTAGCGTCTGAAGGTGTCGGCTGTGACTCTGGGGATAAAACCCAATCCAGTGTAAAATGTTTCAATAGATGACAGGTTCCAGCATAGGACCATTTCTCAGTAAAAATACGATACTATTTTTCATCATTTGTCTTCTGTAGCTTTTCTTACTTTCATGTAGAGATATCTCAATATTTTGGAAACTCTTATACTTTCACTACTATAATCAAACTGCCCAAATTAAAAATCAGTACTTATAAGGTGGGAACAAAAGAAAACCATGTTGCTATTTCTTGGTAAGCAGGTGCATCGCTGCTGTAACAAATTACCACAACCTTGGATTAAACAACACAGTTTTATTTTCTTGCTGTCCTGGAAGTCTAAAATCCAGATGCCAGCCATTCTAGGTTTCTTGGGGTAATACCTTTCCTTGCCTTTTCAGCTTCTAAAGTCTGCCAGCACTCTTTGACTATTGGTCTTTTTCTCAAATACTTCAATCACTTATTTCTGTCACCACAGCTCATATCTCTTTCTATTAATGCCGATCTTCCCTCCTTTCTTATATAAGGAACTTTGTGGCAGTTCAGAATCATCTTTGCATCCAAGATCCTTAGTTTAATTCCCTCTGCAAAGTCTCTTTTCCATGTAAGACAATATAGTCATGGGTTCTAGGGATTAGAACATGGACATCTTTGGAGTGATGGGGCCTATTCAGCTTACTGCATAGGGCAAATATAGTTGAAAAAAAATTTTAATATATTTTATTGACTTTTTACAAAGAGGAAGGGAGAGAGATAGAGAGCTAGAAACATCAATCAGCTGCCTCCCGCACGCCCCCTACTGGAGATGTGCCCGCAACCCAGGTACATGCCCTTGACCAGAATCGAACCCCGGACCCTTTAGTTCGCAGGCTGACGCTCTATCCACTGAGCCAAACCGGTTTCAGCTATAGTTGAAATTGTTTATTTGACAAAGATAGTCCAGTACCTATCTGAAGCCACGATGTGATAGGCAAGAGAAGCAAACAAAAATTTCACTAGATTCACGTATTTATAGACCTTATACTTGGTTAAATTGGTCTTTAAATTACCTAATGATAAGCGAATCATGTCATTGGGTTAGGGCAGTGGTCAGCAAACTGCGGCTCGCGAGCCACATGCGGCTCTTTGACCCCTTGAGTGTGGCTCTTCCACAAAATACCACGTGCGGGCGCGCACGTACAGTGTGATTAAAACTTTGCGGCCCCTGTGCAGAAGTTGGTTTTCGGCTCTCAAAAGAAATTTCAATCGTTGTACTGTTGATATTTGGCTCTGTGGACTAATGAGTTTGCTGACCACTGGGTTAGGGAGTGCAGAAAGACACTGGGCTGTACTGTCATTATATCTCTGCTGTTCTGTCCAGCTAACCTCTGTGCACCTTTCCGGGACAATCTTGTTTCTTTCAGAAATCTGAGGTCTCTGAGCCCAGCTCAGTTCCTGACACGTAGTCAACAGTAAGACTTAGTCAAATGTCAATGTAGCTTAAAATGAAAATTTGTAGAAAATAACCTTGAATTTTGCTAGAGAGATTTCATGACTATTAATCTTTGACATGTCTGTTAGAAAGTATATTTTTTATAGTTATTCTTGTTTTTGAGAATAAAAAAAGTAGTAAAAAATGCCAGGTTTTTAAGACTTAATAATGTGTATGAGATATATTGTATCAGGGCAGATGGCAGAAAATAAAGCATAAAGCTCAGAAGAGCTAAACCTCCTATAATTAAGAAAGAAATTAATTAGTATGCTAATTGAAAGTATAATTATGCATATGAATCCTAACATATAGTTTAAAGCTATGGTGGTAAGAAAAAATACTGGGCTACATCAGCCTAAAAGGTCAGCTTTAGTTTTAAAATTGGTATTGTTGTGAGCAAACAGCAATCTAATCAAGAAGAAGAATTTCATTATTCTTCATTGTTACACATTTACTTGGAGGCATATCAGATACCCATAAATTCTAGGTTTCTCAAATTTCACACCAGGAATCTACAGTCTGGATATAATGTGTATTCTGAATTACGTTTAAATGAATAAATGAGAAACAGCCCCTATGTAGTACCCTTCTGAAATCAGAATGCTGCTAAAAGCAAAATTTCCATTGCATAAACATTTTTAAGTTTTGATTATCTTTTGTCAGATGATATAATTGCATAACAATATTTAAGACAACAACTTTTACTGTCCCTTTGCAGACCATCATTCCAATAACTGTTTAGTAGTGCTGCATCACAGGAAGAAAATTGTGTACCTCAGCTGCTGCCTTCTTGTGCCCGTAATGAAGTCCCTGTAGTAATATAATTGTATCGACTTAGCAAGAAAGTGGAATTATAATGGACAATATAAAGCCAAGCAAATTGCACTATCAGAAGAGACATGCTGACTTAAGCCCTGTTGACATGAATGTCAAAAGAACTCTTTTATAATGGCTAAAGTTTGCTTTCTCTAAATTACTCAGCTTCAAACATTAAAATTATGCAAGAATCTTAGTGTTTTGAGTTTTATTACTCACTGCCGAGCTTCCGTGATTTAGAAAAATGTTGGTGGACTTTATCAATATCCACTTATGCTAACATCTTACAAGATCCATAAAATATGAATTCAAAGGACAAAAAAATAATTATGGAAATGTCTGCATCACAGATTCTGATTCCATTTGTGTATTATTTTCCTTTGAGGGATAATCTTTTCTCTATTCTGAAAATATATTCTATACATTTCTATTTCTTGCACTTTTTGAATTAAGTTTATATACATCAATTAATAGTTAAGTTGTACTATATAAAAGCTCTTGAAGTCAACATTATTAAATGAAATGTAAGAAAAGTAACATATCAGTGGTTTAGATAAAGGGGGCCTGGATTATTAAATATAGGAATTTCTATAAAACATAATGTTTAGTTTGCAACTTAGACCTGCTTAGTAATCTTCAGATGAGTTAGAGTAACAGCTAAAACTCAAGAAAGGTCTATAGAGCTCCCATTTAATAGATAACTTATTTGATATTATTAAAATAATGATACTCCTCTCAATTATTTAGCCATAATTTATAAAGAAAGAAAATATAAAGCATTGACATAATACATGAGGTTTATCAGATAACTTTGGCCTGTGGTTCCTTTTTCTCATTTACTGTTGCACAACTGAAAAAATCTCTTGGAATCTCAGACTGAAATAATGATGACACAATATCTGTATAAAATAAATGTGATATAAAGCAGTGTGTGTGTGTGTGTGTGTGTGTGTGTGTGTGTGTAAATATCTCTATGAAGAGAACACACAGTTCAATAAAGGATTGTACTGGCTTTGCCATGTGTTCCATTTTCATAAATTAAACTTTAAAGAGCAAACCCTGGTCCACTATTGGAATGAAGAACATAATTGAAAAAGTAAATAATAGAATAAAGTATAAAAGAAAAATATATAATTTTAAAAGATAAATGTGAGTAAAATAATAATTTCTTGATTTTAATTAATCTTTATCATACACATTATAGTGCTGTGCATAAAATGGAACATAGAAAACAATGTTTCTTGGCCAATTCAATTTATTCTTTACACTGTTTAGGATTCCCTTCATGAATTTCCAAAACAGTAGCAATTGCTCTCTTTTGAATTCCTTCATTATTTGTTCTTGTCTGATTTTGTCTGATTCCAATGATACTATATGGTCTTATTTTTTAATATTATATACTAGTGGTCTGGTGCATGAAATTCATGTACATTCGTGCACGGGGTGTGTGTGGGGGGTGTCCCTCAGCCCATCCTGCACCCTCTTCAATCTGAGACCCCTTAAAGGACGTCCTACTGTCAGTTTACAGGGATTGGGCCTAAACTTGCAGTCGGACATCCCTCTCGCAATCTGGGACTGCTGGCTCCTAACCACTCACCTGCCTGCCTGCCTGCCTGATTACCCCTAACCACACTGCCTGCTGGCCTGCTCACCCCCAACTGCCCCTCCTGCCAGCCTGCTCACCCCCAGCTGCTCCCCCTGCTGGCCTGCTCACTCCCCCTTCCCTCCCCACTGGCTTGCTCGCCTCCAACTGCCCCCCTGCTGACCTGCTCACTCCAAACTGCCCTCCACGCTGTCCTGATCACCTCCAACTGACCACACCTGATGTCCTGCTCTCCCCCAACTGGCCTCCCTAATGGTCTGCTTACCCCCAAAGGTCCCACCCTCCACCAGCCTGATCACTTGCAACTGCCGCCCCATCCTGGCCTGATCACCCACAACTGCCCTCCCCTCTTGGCCTCTAACTGCCTCTACCACGGCCCTGCCACCATGCCTTTGTCCAGAAGAACATCTTGAAGGTCTCCTGGAAGGTATCCCAGTCTAATTAGCATTTTATTAGTATAGATAGAGGTCTGGTGCACGTGTGGGGGCAAGCTGGTTTGCCCTGAAGGGTGTCCCAGATAAGGGTGGGGGTTCCTTTGGGGCGTGGGGCAGCCTCAGCAAGGGGCCTGTGGTGGTTTGCAGGCTGGCCACACCCCCATTGGGTGAGGGTCCCCACTGGGGGGACGTGGCCAGCCTGGGTGAGGGACTGATGGCTTTTTGCAGGCTGGCCAAGCCCCCCAGCAAGGACCCTCACCCCATGGGAGTGTGGCCAGCCTGGGTGAGGAGCTGAGGGCTGTTTTCAGGCTGGCCATGCTCCCGGGCGATCCAGGGTCCCAGCCCCTCTTTTTTTTTCTTTCCTTTTCTTTTATTTTTTTTTAAGCACCTCCTTGAGCAGAGGCCAAGGCCAGCAGGAAGCAGGTATCTGGAATTTATTTATCTTCTATAATTGAAACTTTGTAGCCTTGAGCAGAGGCCAGGGCCAGCCAGGACGGGTGGGGAGCTTGGCTTCCTCCATCAACAGGGGCAACCCAAGCCTCCTGCTCGCTCCAGCTCTGTGGCTGCCTCCATCTTAGTTGGGTTAATTTGCATGCTCACTCCTGATTGGCTAGTGGGCATGGCTGGTGAGTGTATCGGAGGTATGGTCAATTTGCATGTTTCTCTTTTATTAGTGTAGATTTACATATATATGCATAGTATATTCTGAATTCATTATATAAGTTTACAGTATTATTATCCAACTTTTTAAATATCTCTGTTTAAAACTAGGAGCCACTGAAAAAGGTGTGATCCACAAAGAGTCTACATAATTGACAAGGGACCAGTGGATACCATTTTGAGTCTCTCACAAACTTGGCCAATAAATGTATTTACAGCACAATTCTTTTAGCTAATCTAAATACCAAATCTACTTGCTGGATTATTTTAATATTTGTTGTTTGGGAAATGTAAAAATACAGACTTTTTGTTAGTTTAATTTTATTAATATATGTACTGTACTTAGGATTCAATATCATTTAAAAAGGCATTATTAAATTGATAAGTAGAGATGAATCATAAGATCTGCTTCCTATAAGATTAAATGCATCTGTTCTATTGATGGTGGAAGGATATGCACTGTTACAACGTTTTCACGCTTGTTAATTAAAATGGCATGGGCATTTAAAAATTTAATAAAAAATATAAACAAGCTTCAGAAGTATCTTAAAATTGAGTTATCCACTATGCTAAGTAAGTAAAAGACATACCATTGTGGTGATTATGGCTGATGATTTGCCTTTTTGATACTTTGGAAGTCGTCTGGATTTATAAATTGAACATAGATTTATTTTGCCTCACTCATTACTCTTGAGTTGTTGCTTGTGTTTGTTTTTTAACTCCAAAGTGTAGGTGATTTCATTTTATCAGATCCATTGCATTTTCTTTATTATGGAATTTTTAATTTTAAAGGCCAAGACATTTTAAAGAAAATCTTACTTTAATAAGTATAATCACTATACCCACTGTCATTTACAATTTTTTGAAATCTTTTTATGAAATGAGAAAATTTTGCACAACACACTGATGGAACACTTATTACCAATTGTATATACAGTATATTACATCTTTCATTCTTATGCCTAACTTTATGAATGTATTAGTTATTTTCAATATAAAATTAATATTAAAAATAAAAGGTTTTTGTTTTATTCACTTACTATAAGAATTAGGTAAATATAATTTGCAGAAAACTTGATGTCTGAACTGTATGTGCGTTTTTTTAAATATATTTTTATTGATTTCAGAGAGGAAGGGAGAGGTAGAGAGAGAGAGAAACATCAGTGATGAGAGAGAATCATTGATTAGCTGCCTCTTGCACACCCACTACTGGGGATCGAGCCTACAATCCAGACAAGTGCCCTTGACTGTAATCAAACCCGGGACCTTCAGTCCACAGGCTGATGCTCTATCCACTGAGCCAGACCAGCTCGGGCTGAGCTGTGTGTTTTAATTAATTTGTCCTCGTAGCACAAAGACATGAGCTTTATAATGTGTAATTTAAGCAGGAGATCATCATCTTCAAATAGTTTATTTGTCCTATTAAGTTTTTCTCTTTATCTTTTATCTTGGAAGCATTTGCGGGAATTGTTTCTCTAAGAAAATTTGAAAAAATAAAAATAATATTAGAAATAATATTATACATAATTTTTAAAATAGAGATTTTTGAAAAATGAACTTATGATGATACACAGTGTTTTTTCCTAATACAATTGTAGTCATCCACCTGGATCTGCCATATTGATCATAATAAACTTTCTGAAATGCTTCATTGAATAACTTCACTTTCCTTAACAATACATCACTTTGCAATTATGAGGACTTATTTGGATTTTATTCTTTGTAATAAACACAACCATGTGATCAGGTGCACTATTTCATGGTTGGCTGAAAGTGCTTTAAAGTCTCCTCATAAGGTACTCAGAATTGACAATCACATGAATCCTTTGCTTTGTTTTCATTAAATCCTCTCATCTATTTTTTGGTAATAAATATTTAATTCATCTTTGAGTATCAAATATATAAATAATATATACACAGTACTTTGTTAATTATTGAACTTTGTTAATATATACACGGTACTATTGTTAATTCTGTATTATTAATTTTAATGGTGATTATATTTTCAAGTTCAAAGACTGTATATTTTCATTTAAAAAAATTACCTTTGTAGAATGAGAGTACAACTTTACAGACTTGTAAAATACTCTTTAATATTGCAGACTTTGGGATTATACACTTTGCAGAATATGAGAGAAATTATGTATTAAAATAGTAGAGTAATCCTACTATAATAGTGTCTGGAGTATGGTGGAATGCCATTCCTATATAATAAAAGGCTAATATGCAAATCACCAAAAGCAGAATGACTGGTCGCTATGATGCACACTGACCACCAGGGGGCAGACGCTCAGTGCAGGACCACAAGGGGAACGCTGCTCAGCCAGAAGCCCTGAGCCGGGCTTATGGCTGGTGAGCACAGCGGCAGTGGTGGCCACCTCTCCTGCCTCCATGGCAGCACTAAGGATGTCCGACTTCGGACGAAGCCATCAGCGGGACATCCCCCGAGGGCTCCTGGACTGTGAGAGGGCACACGCTTGGCTGAGGGGAGTCCCCCTCCCCACCCACCAAGTGCAGGAATTTCATGCACCGGGCCTCTAGTAATTTATAAAAAAGGAAGAGAGTGAGGCTGATAGAAAAATGACTATTAAACACGTTCTGTGGTAGGCTTTGACAGTTTGGAGAACTGTAGAAAGTGCTATGCAATTTTTCACAATAAAGAATAAGAACTCTTGGTAAAGCCATCCAGACTCTGAGGCAACATTTATGCAAAACATGAGTGATTCTGTGTTGTTTCCAAAAACGAATGTAGTTCATGCTATCCTTTTCCTATGAGTTTATTGCCTCATGATGTGGGCTTGGAAGTTTATTATGGACTTGGATCCTAAAGCCTTCCGTTATTAATGCACAGCGAGCACTGTGAAAAATATTAGTAACAAGCCTCGGAGACAATTCATTCCCTCTCCCTGGAATTTTACTGTTTGAGAAGAGAGGTTTCTCATAGGGAATAGGGCCATGGATTACATATGACTCTCAAAAAAGGCATTTACTTTTGAAATGACAATGTCCATGTCCAATTACTTCTTCCAAAGACAGAAAGGATCATAAATATGAGCAAATTGTGTTTAAGTGAGTCAGCCTGCTGGACGGTGATTAATCATGGCTTCCTTCCCGGGGAGTCTGGGAAAGGCCCTCCCACTGCCTCTGTCCAGGCAGCTGCTAGGGCTTGCTCAGGACCGGCGCAATGATTAACCAATCTCTGTGTTAAACGACTCCTACGCTTGTTTAAAGCACCCTGTTTGTGAAATGGAAAAGGATAATTACTGACTAACACAGTTTTTGAAACTTAATAAATTTTTTATTTTATTCTAGTTCATGTGTTGATAAATGTACCTCTGATTTCTGATATACCACATTATACTATTTACTTGTTGTTTTTTCTATTTTTATATCCACAGCCATTTATTTTTGTTTATTTATGTCAGATTATTTATTTGCCAGTTCATCTGTTTATGTACTTATTCATACTATCATTATACTCTATTTCTGTTAAAGGTTTTCTTCAAATAAGGATTTTAAGAATGATTTTAAGAATGATGAGTAGACATATAATCTTATTTATATATTTGTAGTGCTTTTGAAAGTTTCTGTTATAATAATCCTTCCATTTAAAGTATTTTAGTGTTTTTTTTAATTGAATAAGGTATTACATATATGTCCTTATCACTCCATTTCCCCCAACCCTCCCCCCCCCCACTCATACCCTCATCCCCCTGTTGTCTGTGTCAGTTGGTTAGGCTTTTATGCATGCATGTAAGTCATACAAGTCCTTTGGTTGATCTCTCACCCTTAACCCCAACTTCCCCTACCTTACCTCTGAGGTTTGACAGTCTAATCGATGCTTCTCTGTCTCTGAAGTACTTTTTTTTTAATATTCAAAATTGTTTCCTTGAAACTTGTTCAGATACATGAAAAATTTAAAAATTAATTAAAATATAAAAAAATACAAGAAAGCAATGAAATAGTTTTAAAAAATATTCACCCTGTGACTCCTAGCCACATGTGTCCAGGTCTTCTCTTAGATGTGACATTTGTTCCACTTGGCTAGTGCTCTTAACTTAGTCTACCACATCCAAAGGGCACAAAAATTGCAGGGATGCCAAGGATGAGCAGTGATGAGATGTGCTTGCCTTTTGAGTGAAGTGATGATATATAGTGTCTGATGCATTGAAATTCTAGAATAATTCTGGCTTATCTATCTAGTTACATGGTCAGAGACAGTCTGAGCTATGTTGTAGCCAGGACCCAAACCTGAGGGGTTATTGACCAAGGGATGAGGCAGAGGGGAACTCATGCCCTGCAGCTGGCTGTTTTGCTGATAACTGGTGGGTACCCCAATACTCCTCTCCATTCCTGGCATGGGCTGTGGAGGCCTAGGAGTAAACGGGACGGAGAGCACACAGGCAGTGGCTAGGTGGAATTTTGCACCAGGTTGAGTCACCCAGTGTCTCAAAATGATTTTTACTTATAATCAGTCTTTCTATCACCGCATCTGCATGTGTATTTTTAAAATGCGTACCCCTCCCAATTTAATAAAGGTAGGTGCCAGTGTTCAAGGTGGAGTGTAAATATGAAAGGTATGCAAGGATTGGGAAGCCGGTCATCATTTCCTGGTCCCCTTACATACTGTACAGTTTTCTTTATTGCAGTTCATATTAAGGTCATTCTGCTGAAAATAGAAAACAAAGAATAAAAATTAACATGTAGGAACGGAGAGTAGAAAGTGGCCAGGGGCTGCGGGTGGGGAAATAGGAAGAGGTTGGTAAATGGGTACAAACTTTCAGGTAAAAGGTTTGACGATCTAATGTGAAGCATGATGGCTATAATTGCTAATGATATTGGATAAGTGAAATTTTCTGAAAGTGTAGACCTTCAACATGTGCTCACAAAAAAAACAAAGCTAATTACATGAGGTGATGGATGTGTTAATTAACTCTATGGGAGGGAAATGGGATACACGTCCATTTTCAAAATATTGACATGTATCAAAACGCTCTATTTTACATGTCAATTTTATCTTAATAAGCTGAAAATTTAAAAAGTTATTCCATTTATTTTTTCATCGATTCATAGAGTATTTTTTTTTATAAGAGAAAATTTATATAGAATGTTACAGAGGTAGTTGTAGTGAGCCAGCTGGGCTGTGTGAGCTCAGGAAACAAGTTACAGAAGCAAAAGAAGGGACCTTGGAACTAAGGAGAGAGAAGGGCAAAGGTAAGGTCCTGGGGCGGAGAAAAGGCGCAGTCCTGCTCCCCAGAGGGACAACACTCAGAGGATATTTCTTTATATATATTTATTGATTTCAGAGAGGAAGGGAGATAGAAAGATAGAAACATCAATGATGAGAGAGAATAATTGATTGGCTACCCCCTACACGCCCTCTACTGAGCATCGAACCTGCAACCCAGGCATGTGCCCTTGATCAGAATGGAACTTGGGACCCTTCAGTCTGCAGGTCAATGCTCTATCCACTGAGCCCAACTGGCTAGGGCCAGAGGATGTTTCTTAAGTGTTTACATGGGTCTGGCATAATTCAGCCTGGAAATAAATAAGTGAATAAGAATATGATCAATTAGTAAAACATGGTCTGTTTGACTGCAAAGGACACATAGAATTTTATCCAGTTTGTGAAATTTCAATAAAAACCAGGTACATTATTATGATCTGATTAGAGAGTTAAATGTTGAATATCATTCCAGTTTATTATTGGCAATGGTGTTTCTTTTCTTTTCTTATTTAATTTTCATAAAATAATTAGCTGTGGAGTTAATTTGATAATGTTGAAGATAAATAAGATCAAGTAAACTTGTAATATAGATATATTTCTAGATGGGGAGAGAAAAATAGTGGTAAGTTGTTTTTAGTACATCTATCTATTTTTATTGAGTGGTTAGAAGGTCCATATGGCATAAAAATCTTATTAATTACAAATTCTCAAATGCACTTAGCATGATTTACATACTTTTAGTATGAACTTAGTAATATAGACCTCATTTTAATATCTGTTTGGCAATTAGAAATTTTGATCAAGAAAGAAATATACCATTTGATTTCCACCTTTATTTTTTTAAGAATCACTTAAATTATTTTCATACAGTAAATCTCAAGTATGTTAATCCTTATTGCCTAGTTTCATGGGAGTTTTGTTTTTTTTTAAATGATGACCCTTTATCATGGGTGGGGAGCCTTTTTTCTGCCAAGGGCCATTTGGATGTTTATAGCATCACTCGTGGGCCACATAAAATTATCATCTTAAAAATTAGCCTGCTGTATTAGGTCAAACATTTAATTAACTCACCCTTAATGCCTTGATTTCTGGGGCCTAATGTGGCCCGTGGATTGGACATTACCCAGCCCTGCTTTAAATGAACACTCACGTGGGTAATCTAATAAGCATGGATGATGCATCCTTTTCCCTCCTTCACATCTCCTTCTTATCCTGACAGGATGGCAATGCTCTCTTACTTGTGTCCCATTCAGAATTAAAGCACAATGAATTGTATTGAGCAGCCACCACGCTCTTGCTGCGTGCTGCCGCTCACGTTTAGAAGACAACACTTCTTCCAAGTTAATTTCTGTCCAAGAATAGTGCACTTGTCTGTGCCCTGTCGTTCTCTAACCTGTTAAAATAAAAAGAGTGTAGAGAACAGATGTATGAAAGCATGCCTTGGCCTTTAAGCTATTGTCTTCAGGTCACTGTTTCCAGGAGATGGTCTGCTGGAGTCCATCTCAGGGAGGTAAAATACGTTCCTAGAAGAATTTAATTCTAGGTCAGTTTTGCCCATTTTCCTATGTGTAGATAAATAACAAATGTTCTATTCCTACAACGTACCTCAACAACCTCATCTGTAACTCTCATTCCTATTACGTGGTCCCCCGTTAGACGACACAGTTTCCCTTGTTATGCAGTACCTGGGTTCTCCTTCTTCTTGCCTTGATTACAAATGTCAGGGTCTTTTTCCTTTAAGAAGACTCAGCTCAGGACACATTTTCTTCATGGAGAAATGATACACAAATTTGACCTCTAAATATTTTCCTCTCATACTTCCCCCCCCACACACACACACTTTATATTTGTCTATTCAGTTTCAACATGCAGTCATAAATGGCTCAAAACAAGCCCTAGGCAGATTTTCATCAATCTCATTTTATTTTATTTTGATTAAAAATCTTTATCATTGACAGTATTACATATTAATATCTGTTTCCCCATTTGACCCCTTTTAGTCCACTGCCGTCCCCTGCCCCATGCCTTTACCACACTATTGTCTGTGTTCTTGGGTCACGCATACATGTATACAAGTTCTCTGGTTGATCTCTTTCCACCCACATCTTCCCTCTGAGGTGCCACTATCTGTCCCATGCTTCTGTGTCTTTGGATCTATTTTGTTCATCAGTTTATTTTATAGAAAAAAGAAATAGACCACCATCTCATGTCCGTGTTCACTCACAGAATAGATAGAAGCTAATAACTATCCTGGTATAGGTTTATATGCTTCTTTCAACAAGCTTTTATATTGTTACTAATTATGCATATGAGCATAAATTTTGGATGTGTGTAAATACATATACACTGAGTGGCCAGATTATTATGATCTCTGAATGCATAATAATCTGGCCACTCTGTATGTGTGTGTGTGTGTGTGTGTGTGTGTGTGTGTGTGTGTATTAGAGGCATTAATTAGTGCATGAATTTGTGCATGGGTGGGAGGATCTGGCCAGCCTGGCCAGGGGGAGGGGACATGGGCAGTTGGCCGGCCTGCCTGCTGGTCGAACAACTGGTTGAGGAGATAATTTGCATATTAGCCTTTTATTATATAGGATATACACTGAGTGGCCAGATTATTATGTGTTCAGAGATCATAATAATCTGGCCACTTAGTGTGTGTGTATTCTATATAAAAAGAGGTAGTATGCAAATTAACCCTCATGCCCTCACAAGGTGGCTGCCTACGACCAGGCTAGCGGGGGGGTTAGTGAGGGACGACCAAACAATTGAACATCAGACTGCATGAGGTGACCAGGCTGGTGGGGGGGGGGGGGCAGTTAGGGGAGATCAGGTGGGCACACAGAGGCAGTGAGGGGCGGTAAGGCCAGCAGTGCGGGGGGGGAGGCAGTTAGGAGTGACCTGGCAGGCAGGCAGGGGAGCGATTAGGATCCAGCAGTCCGGGATTGTGAGAGGGATCCCAGATTGGAGAGGGTTCAGGCTGGGCTGAGGGGACCACCACCCCCATGCATGATTTTTGTGCACTGGACCTCTAGTATATACATATATATTTGATATACATTTGGAGTATTGTTTGCTTTTATATTTAAAATGTTTTTGTGATCTATGGATGTTAATACATGAAGACCTAATTCAATTAGTTTTAATTACCTGTTATTCTACTCTTTAACAATGCTAGTTTTATATATACATTCCCCTATCAAATGATATTTATGAGATTTTTTCAGTATTTTAATATTGCAAAACATTATTTGAACAAGTTTTGTAATACCAGGGTTCCTGTAGTATGTATACAGGAAAATTCTAGGATATAGGGTGATACATCTTCAACTTAACAGCATGTTTTTAAAATGCTCTCCAAAGTGAGATACTAATTCGTTCTCCTACTACTGTTTTTGAGAATTTCTATTTTACCATATTTTTCCCAGCACTTGGTAATCTTAGTAAATTCAAATTAACCATAACTGTGGGACCATTTCTGAAATTTCTATTATATTCCAGTGGTTTATTTTACTACCCCTGAATCAGTAGCCCACTGGTTGAATATAGGTTTATAATAAATTTTGACATCAGGTAAGATAAACACTGTTCTTACTCTTTCAAACATTTTCCCCTTTCCTTCACTCATCAATATGAATTCATTTCCATTTTGAAGTAGAAAATTAGTTTACTATAATTCAATATTAGAATAATAATTCAGTGGACAGATATGGGCACAATCTTATTCTGAGAAAACAAAATTATTTTTTATAAATATAACTGTAAACCATCCTCTCTTACTTTTAATTTTTCATGTGTTTTATATGTTGATTATCAAGAAGTTATTGACATATTTTCTTTCTTGTGCAGCTCAAGTTTCTTAATATATGCTTCACAAGTTTTACATTTCTGTTTTATTGCTTTTTCTTTGCTCAAAATGCCACCATCCAGGCATAGTCTATATTTATTCAAATGTTAAAGGTTTTATGAAGCCTGCTTCAAATACTTCTGGTAAGCCACCTGATACCATATCCAAAGAGTGAATATTTTTCTCCATCAAATTTCTAGAGCATCTCTTACTCACATGGAATTTTTCAAAAGACCCATAGCTTCCTGGGCCTTTAAGAACTAACCACCTCCCTAGTCCTCCCTACTGTTTACGCTTGAGTTATCTGTGTGTATTTCCATTCAAACATCCAGTTTCTATCCAGTTCCTATAAACTCAGGCGACCTCACTATCATGGATTTAGCCCATTTAATTTTCAGATATCCTAGTTAGAAAATGATTACTTGTTGTATCTATGGTATCTTCCAAACGTTAACCACTTCCTACAAGCTACACAATTTCCCCCCATATTTATATAGCAAGTATGCTATTTCTTGAATATATTCTTTAAATCAACTTACTACCTCTACCTAAATTTAAAGGACATTTTAGATGGACATAGTGAATTGGAACCAGTTCTATCTGCCAAAAGATAACAGGGAGGATGTGGCACTTTCACCTGCCACAAGATAGCAGGCAGGATAAAATAATGAAAACAAAATGAAGTTATTACATCCAATTAGAGAGATGATATTTAGCTGAGAACTTTTCTAATAGATTTTTTCAGGGGTGTGGAAGGGTGTCTAGAAATTAGGAATGTGCTTACTAGCATAAAAATGACTTTCTATGGGACATGCTAAAAAAGCTTGGAAACAAATATAAAAGAACTAGTGGCCCAGTGCACAGATTTGTGCACATTGAAAGGAAATTAATTAGAAGAGTCATGTGGTAATTTCGTTACTGCAAAAATTATATGTCAAGATAGTATATATCATATCCTATATAATAAAGAGCTAATATGCTAATTAGACTGGACAGCAGAACAACCTTCCAGAAAGATCAGTGGATGGGGGGCAAGGCTGCAGCCAAGGTGGCCAGGGCTGCTAGGAAGCAGCTGAGGTGGCTGTGGCTAAGAGGGCCTACCCTTGCACGAATTTTGTGCATTGAGCCTCTAGTAATATTATAAAATTAAAACACACGTGTGATTGGTGCAAGCAAGAGCTTTATATGTATTACGCATGTGCAGGTCAACATTTATTTTTAAATTGCCAGTGCGTGTCATATGTACCTGCAGGTTGGTTGGATGGTTGGATGGATGGGCGGTTGGTCACTTAGCCTTTTACCTAGATAGATAGATTTCTCTTTATATGAGTCAAAGATGTTTAATGCCATGACTACCCTTGTTACCTAAAACAATTGTCCTACCACCAGTAATACAAATCTCAAATTAAGAAAAGCACAGATTATATTCATTTTCCTGTTTGTTTATGATTTTGGAGGCAGTATCATATATATTTAAATATATTGAAGCCCTGTGTACTAGATATTTAGTAAATATTTGTTGGAAAGTAGTTTGACATGGTTAAGGAAATGAAAACATCAGCAATAATTCCCACATTAATCTACAGACCTGAATCTAAAAATTAATTATCTGCTCATTTGTAAGTATGTTGACTTTTAAAGTTTTGGATTTTTAATTACTAAAATGGGACTTTGAAGACTCCCTTTTATAGAGTGGTGTAGATGAATTAACATGATAACCTATGAGAAGGACTGGCTCTGTGTTTAGCCCATAGACAGTGCAGGATCTGGCTGAGAAAGTGAGTTCAGGGATTGGATGGTACTTCTTACATTTCTTGCCCTCACTAACTCTTGTGCCTAGTAGCTCTTGGAGAAATCTCTAACCTCTCCAGGCTTATTCTCTTTATCTTATAAAAAAAGGATAATAATAACAGCTTCCCTTTCTGGGTCATGGTTAAGATTAAATGAGTTAATACTTACTGGGGCATTTGTGTCTCGCACATGAAATTTCTATGCAATCATTTTGCTGTTATTATTATCATTACTAACAATTCACACTTTTCCCCTTGAATGAGGATCAATCAGTGTTAAATATGCTATTCCTTTTTAGCTAAGAATAATTCTTTCTCATTGTGTCGTAGAACATAATTGGAGCAGCTATGAATAAAAATGAATTACCTCATTTTTCATTTTCAGATTAAACAGGAACACTTAGCCTTTTAGTTTAGGAATATAACCAAACATGGCTGGTCATAAACATATCTATCTCATAGGAAACACTAAAGTGTTGTTAAAATGCAAAATTCTGCAGATTAATATTGTATCATGGAAACAATGTAGTGAATAAGCACTGTGTAGTTTACCATTAAATCGGTATAATGTTTCAAATTAATTTTAATATGTGAATTTTTGCATATGCAAAGCAGAGTTTCAAGTGTGCTAAACAATTAGATGGTTTTAATTTTTGTTTATTTTCCTATTCATTCCTATTTTTTCAAAAGTACTATGTGCAATATGTAAGTAAATAAAGAATATATATATATATGAAGCATAATATTGGTTACTCATATTGTCAGTCATCCTTAGAACCAACAATTGACCTGTTTTTAAACATTTGTTTTATATTCATTTAGGTGAACTCCCTATCTGTGCTTTTTCTTGATTGTGAGCAAAGTACTTTTAAACCAATTAAATGCAATTTACAGAGATGACCAAGGCCTTTTCAGTTCACCCTATGAAAGCTTAAATTAAGTATTGTGACCTGGAATATAGCTTTCCAGAACTCTGGAGAGACTGCATTTAAAAAAAATAAATAATTTTGTAAAATGCAATCAGAAAACAATATATCCATTGGGAGACTCTGCAAACAACACTTATGCAAGCTTTGGAGAGAGCATTTTGCTCACCACACAGAGGAGGAATGGAGATGGTCAGATGGAGACACGACAGCAAGCTCTGTGCAGCCAGCTGGTTCTCTGCCCTGTGGATGGGTGTCGGAGTGCAGGGGAGGAAAAATAATTTTGTCTACTCTTTTGAGTTCTTGACTGAGGACCCTGTAATAAAGGACAGGTTACCAGAGAAAACCAAAGAAATATTTATTAATATGTAACATCTAATGTATGTGTTGGAAATGCCCAAAGAAAAATTAGTGACTCCCAGAGGTGGCTTAACATTCAGGCATAAATACCAGTTTGAAAGGGAAAGGGAAGGGGCGATGTAGGCCTCTTATTGAAGAGTAAAGATTCTTAGGGGAGATGAACAGGCCCTTAGCAGAACTGATGGGCGGTATGATCCTTTGTGACAGGTGTGTCTGGTGTGAAGTCAGATTCTAGTCTCTTCTCCTGACATGAGTCAGGCCTCCTTGGTTGATGACACTCCTGGGGAGGGGTCTGTGACAGAGGGTTGGCTTTAAGCTGATAAGGGAGCTCAGAGAAAGCCTTTCCCTGCATTTGCTGTTTTACAAGTGCCGACAGATCAAACTAAGCTACACACCAAAGTGGTATATTTTGGGCTGGCGTATTCTGCTACGTTCATAAGCTCAGACAAGAAACAACCATATACCACAGAAAATAATAGAAGGAAGAGGATAACAGACATTCTCCAAAACTCCTCAGCTAACAAGACCCGTCAGTTAATGTTTAGTTTCTTAACACTTGTATTGAAAAGAGGCTGATTTGTGGCAGGTTTTTCATCTCTGGTGGGAAGGCAGCTTCTACTCATGATCTAGATGAGCTCAGCCAAGGCCAATGTGAGTGATGACAGGTGTGGCATTCATCTCACCTGCTGGCTCTTGTCCCCATGTCCAGCCCTTACTGAGATCCAGCAGGGAGAGAGTGGAAGGGACAGGGCCCTTCATGGTGACTGTTCATTCTTCTTTTTACATCCTTCCTTCATGCCACTGGTTGCTGGACTGGTCTGCATTTTCTCTCTGCTTTTAACTACTTATATCAAAATGGGGCCTTGCCCAGCCGGTATGGTTCAGTGGTTGAGCATTGACCCACGAAGCAAGAGGTCACTGGTTCAATTCCTGGTCAGGGCACATGCCCAGATGGTGGGCTCAATTCCCAGTAGGGAGCGTGCAGAAGGCAGCTAATTTATGTTTCTTTCTCATCAATGTTTCTCTCTATTTCTCTCCCTTTCTCTTTCTCTAAAAATATTAATAAAAACATTCAAAAAACTGGGCCTTATCTTTTTTTTAAATTCATTTAAAACCTAAATAATTCAAGAGAGTTGAAGTCTAATTTTTGGTCCAAATGCTCGGTCTTCACCCAGGTAGTCAACATTTAGTAATGCTAAGAGTGAAAGCTTATTTTGGCTAGAATATTTTGTTCTTTACAAGGTCATCTTTTGCTTAATTAATTTAAAGCAGAAAATTCTAAATTAAAACATATTCTTTGTGAATCTTCTCTTTCCTCAAAAGTAAAATAACCAAAAATAGAACTCACTAGAAAATTGTGCACCAAAGCAAATTTGACTACACTATAAAGAATTTAAAGTAATCTGGCTAAGTGTAACTAAGGTTGTCAAAGTGGGGGGTAAAATGACTTTCAAGAGATTATTTTGAAATTAGTTTGCAAAATGTTTCATAAACGGTGACACTTTCCAATGAATCCTCAGGGCTAGAAGCCATACTCCTATCTTCTTTGTTCTGAGTTTTTCTACTAACTGTTAAAAGCCAATACACTTTTGTCTTTCTCTGGTCCTCTTTGTTACCATTGCTCTTTAAACACGTTTTGCTGTTACTCTTTATTACTTTAAATAGCGTGGGCTTTCCACTGGCCCAGATAAGCTTTCCAGCTGTGTTTCTGGCAAATTTGTTTTTCCTTAAAGATTTTTCCTTTTCCCCTGCTGTGTGTGTGTGGCCGTGCTTGCCAACGGGCTTCTCCTGCTTGCAATCTTAGCGTGTTAGGGTACTCACGGCTGTCTCTGCCGTTTTAGCTCTCAGTGCTGATACCCCTGAGTGGACAAAGACTTGCCAGCCTCCTTCAAAATTGCTTTAATGGCTAAGTTTTTCTATTAATAATACAAGAGAGGATCTGAGAATTGAGATACTTCAATGTTAGGAACCTAGATCTAAGTCTGTGCCTTAATAAAGGCCAAAAACAGTGATTGAGTTCTATTCAATAAATACTGAGGAGTTATTTCCTATATAAAAGCACCCAATTATAGAGAGCATGAAGTATGTAGAACAAGCTAAGAATGACTGTGGCGTCACTGAAGAGGCTCTCTTTAAATGTCCGCATTTTTATAAAACGTTTATTCATCTGGAAATATGTTTCCCTTTTAATGCCTATTCAGGTTTCTTTCTCCTGTCACTCTTGGCTAGAATCCTCTCTACTTCCTATCTCAACAGGCAGCCCATTTGACTGGATAACATCTTTCATCCTTCTTGAAATTCAGTGGCTAGGCCGCCTCTTTTCTGGGCTGTAAAACCTAACTACAGCATTTTCCATAAACCAACAGGAACAAAAAAAAACACATCCATTCCCAATAGACTTTTTTTTCTTAAATAGCAAACTTTCCTGTCATGCGGGAATGTGCTTTTGAGAGTTAAGTATCATAGGTAGGGGGAAGTTTATATCACCATGGTAAGTGGACTTTACCATGTTTCAGTCTGTCTCAACTTTAGGAGCAGTTTAGAGACTCATTTTCTGGGAACAGAAAAAAATTCCATTCTGCTGTGTAAAGTTCATACCGTATAATTTGGACACTTTAAGCATTTTGTTTCTAGAGTTACAGTTCATTCATTTAAAACAATTCCAATGTCAATACTTACACCGCACTTAAGTAGGAAACCATTAGCTAAGGAGTGGATGATAAATTTTCAAGTGTTTTCACCATTTAAAATGGAAGGGACACTTGAGCATCCTGCTTTTCTACTCCCGGATTGCTCTGGTATAAGTCAATGCAATATTCATTTGAGAGCGGGGAAAACCGGGGCAAGAAAAGCTAAGCGAGTTTCCCTAGGAGCACAGAGCAGAATGGCCAGGCTGGGATTGCAGGTCGGCACGTAAATCTGAGACTGCCTTGAGTTTATCGTGCTCCATCCCCGTCTGAACAAATAACTGGCAATTGTAGTGCTAAATCTACATGATCAGCACTTAATGAACAGGGACACCATCCTGACATTTACCACTTCTTCTAGAGTATGGCTACTCTCAGGAGGGTAAGAGGTGTGGGAGGTGAGGGTCACTTTTTACGGTCACACGGCGTTGCCTAGTGCTACTTAAAGGTGCCAGGTGCTGGCTTCCTAACCAGAAATTAAAATCAGTTTTGCAAATTGTTGAGCTTATTTTCTAGGAGACACATGCTTCTCTTTTATACTCTTATTCCCCATAACAGGGGACACAAGGAACAGGTCTCAGCAGAAATTAGATACTCAATTTATAGTTTAATATGTAGAAATCAAATTAATGAGTGAGATAAATACTTTGCTATTTCTTCCAGTCTTTGTGCTTACATCTCTGCATTATACCCAGTGTTTCTGTGCGTAGTATTGTAAAATGGTTAATGTGATATTTAAAAAACAATTGTATTAATTATATCACTCCCAATATAAAATTGGGTTCTCTTTACAGCTTTATCATCAGATTGGCAATTTAGCGGTAAAATCTGGCCTTGAGATAATAGGTCCTTAATACCTGGGCTTGTACTAACTTTCTCTTTTAAAATATATTTTTATTGATTTCAGAGGGGAGGGAAGGGAGAGAGAGAAAGAAATGTCAGTGATGAGAGGGAATCATTGATTGGCTGCTTCGTACACGCCCCACTCTGGGGGATCAAGTCTGCAACCTGGGCTTTTGCATTCACCTGGGATAGAACTCTGACCTCCTGGATCAGAGGTACACATCACTGAGCCACTCAGGCCAGGCACTTGTACTAACTTTCTCATGTCCACAAGTTTTTTGTGCAAAATTGGAGAGTCTATTCCTGGTAAAACTCAGATTGTAGAAAAACTCACCCCCAGACTTCTCAGCTCACTGCTATTTTAAGGGTGTTTGAATCCCTTCTCTTTTTGGGTCCTGAAGATACAAACCGGTGGCAGGGTCAGTGAGTCATCCTTTCAGACAGCATATCTCCCTAACAAAACAGAGAACAGGGCATTCCTTTAATCGCTCTTATTTGTATCCTTAACCAACAGCAACCTGAAACATTTATCTTATGCATTATTATCGCCCTTAACCTCTTATTTTCTTCCTCTGTTCTCACAGATAGTAGCAGAGGTTGAATCGTCTTTAGCCTTTCCTGTCTATCTAGAAAGGTGTCTCAGCACCGCCTATCTCCTCTTCAGGCACCTGCAAACTCGAACCACAGCACAGTTAGTTTTGCATATGCCCATGTGAATTCTCCATGTCAGAATTCTAGTGTATGAGATGGAGAACTAGTCTCCTTGGATTATGATAATTATAGCCTGCCCATATTACCGCCGCTGGTGGGACCCGGATGCTTGGGTAATTCGTCATGGTCTCTAGTTCCTCCACCACCACACCTCTGAGAATCCATAACTCAACCCTTGGTCCCAGATCTGTCGCCTAAAATTGGCTCTATACTAAGAGTCCTTATTTCCTTTCCATTCTCTACCTCCTTTATATAGACTTTCACTGGCCCCTAATTGAATACTCTAACACCTGACTCCATACTCTCATGTGAAATCCCATTTTTGCTCTTCTTTCCCCCTCAAAAAATGGTCCACATTCTTCACTCCTTTATTTTAAAATTTTAATTAGACCACCCTAATTAGGCTTTCAATACTTAAAGATCTGTTTTACCTTTCATCTTAGAAGACTTTCATCATTTCAGTCTCATCTCAGGTACCCCTTCTTCTAAGAGGTGTTCCCTTTTTACCACAATTAAAGTAGTCTTCCCATTATATTACCTTGTCTATTATCTTCATAGAATCTATCACAATTTAATAGTATATTATTTGTATAATTTATCTATTATATTTATTTTGTTATTTGTATATTATTGTATTTATTAACATCTTCAGAGTATGTTACAATTTGATATATTTTCTATTTCCTTATTGTGTTTTCTCCAAATATGTGAAATTCATGAGTGGAACAGTATTGAACTCTACCTGCACATAGTTGTCACTAAATACATATTTTGTCAAGGGAAGACCCACTTCTGCCTAGACTCTCAATTACTATGCCCTACTTGGAATATTTATATAAAATAAATAATGACACTTGTTACATTGGAATAATTAGTACATTGCTTTGGCGTTAGTATTTTGTACTATTGCCTCCTTCTGTGAGGCAAGGGGTAAATAGCCAATGTTCTCTGCTACTCTAGTTAATATCTCTGACATCCCCTCCAGCTCAGTAGACTTCACCAGAATTTCTCAAGTTCACTCCAGAACATTTCATTCTCTTCTAGTCTTTATTTGCTATACTATTAAATTTACTGAACAAAATAGCCCTTCCTGGGAACCAGATTTCCCATATCGTTAGAGAAAGATGAATTTACAAGGTCTAATTATATTTTCCCAGGCATCTCTCATATAACCACATAACATGTCAGAAATTTTATTCACATTACCAATATTTTGAAAATATGTTTCTTCATAAACTGCAAAGTCAAAATTTAAATCAGACTTTATCTAAATTACAATGGGTTATAAGTAAGTCCATTTACCTTATTGTGAATAATACTCATCTTGATCCAAGGAGGTGAACACTCCCTTGCTATTAAGTAAGAAAAACTGTATTGTAGAAGTCATTTGACTATAATGAATGCTCTGTCAGTATGAAATATGGTATGAAATAGAATTGCAAAAGTAAGATGCAGAAGGTAGTAATTACTTTAAGTACTCAGGAGGAGTGTACACAACCTTGAACACCAAAGGAATTTCAAAGAAAGGTTTTTAAGGATATTGAATTCATATTGCAGATGGAGATAGAGAGGACTGAGCCAGAGAGCTATCTCAGTACAAGGTATTTTCTCTCAGGGAATTGTGACCATCTCTCTCTCTTTCAAGGAGACCTACTTAGCTGTTCTGAGAAAATTCGTATCTCTGCAATTGTAGATTTTTTGTCAGATTTCTTTAGAATGACAATAGCACTTGGTGAAACAATGCTCTATATTATTTATAGAAATTTCATAATGCCAAGGCACCAAGATATTTTAGAATATGTGCAATACTTGAAAATGGATCAACATTTTACATCTTAGGCAAAGGTTGTAAAAGTTTCAAATTTAGGATCGTTTCCTTAATCTGTTAGAGTTGTTTGTTGTTATTCTTTGCTGGTAATATCACTGCACTGTAACAGTGACTACATCCTTTTGTGATCTTGAAAAGCACCTGTGAGATTTAAGAAATAAAGAACTCTTTTAAAGAAAACTTTTTGCAATGTACATGTTCTAAAGTATTTTGTGCTGAAGAAGGTATATAAACTAATAATGCTAAATTTATCTTCAAGATGAGGTAATAAAATATTGTTCATTAAGTAACAAAACATTTCATGTTTTCTTGACAACCTTTTCTCTTGGCCTTTTGTTATCCAATTGGCTCTTAAAATTGTTAGAGGCATTTGCTATGTTTTCCAGATCTCTTGGTTTTCAATAAAAATTAAAAATAAAAACCTATTGCTGAAATATCCTTTACTTTGTAATTTGTATTTGTTTTATTTCAGAGACCTAATACATTTTTATTTCTCTTCAAATTCACACTAATCTCCACTTTATGTCTAAATAGAATTTGGAGAAATAGAAGATTATAGGAAGGAAGTGTACTTTACTATGGGATTAGAGGCAATGCGTGATTGACGTAACCCCAATTTGATGTGTCATTTTTCAGAGACCAACTCCACAAGGGAAGGGCTCCCTGCTAGTCAGGTACATGCAGGTTTCTACTCTCCTGTACCTATGTTCCTTGTTCTTCACTTTCATTTTGATGGTCCCTAGAGTTACTCTTTTCCTCTTCATACAATCTATTGTCTATTCTGTAATCACAGCCACTGCCAGAACTATGCAATTTTCAATAAAAATCTTCAGGCAAAGAAAATCCCAGTGGCATGTTGTCACCTACTATACCACTTATGTTACATAGCTGTTCATAGGTTACACATCTCCCCTAAAAATTTGCTCTAATTAAGAGCTAAACGTGTTTGGTTAGTCTCAAGGAAACATTAAATGTTAACTTGAATAGTAGAACTGATAATAAAAAAAGTCCATTCTTTATATTATGAAAGAATTTGTTCTTGATCACCTAAAATTATTATTAGCACCTTTAATTGGTTTTAAATTACGATTTAATGTATATAACTATTTTTATTATATAATTTAATTATAAAATGTTGAAAACAATATTTAATATTACATTAATACCATTTGAAGTTATAGTTCTAAAATTTAAAAAAATGGGAAAAGCCAAATAAGAACTTGTTTTCTTTGCATTTTTCAATATCCAGTTCAAAATTTTATCTAGAGTAGGATTGGGTGAATAAAAATCATAACTTAATAATTTTATTGTACATATTTTATATTACTGGACAGGTCATTTTTATTCTTTATTATTGTTTTATTTTGATAAAATTTATTTATTATTATTTTTGTTGGTATATTACTTAGTTGACATGCACAAGAAAAGATATCTGAGAAAAACCTAAAGAGAAAGAAAACAAAATTTATTCTTCTATATAATTCCAAATAAAAGTATATTTTATTTCCATAAGTACTTGCAAAAGCACTGTTGTTTTATTAAATCACATACACTGAGCTACTTGTATTTTGCACTTTTAGATAAAGGCATACCAATACCTTGTCATACCGTGGTCTTTGTCTACCCTAAAGAATATATATATATTTTTTATTCTAAGGGTAGCTTGAATGTTCATAGAGTTGTTGGGTTTTAGACAACTGGAAGTAGAATTGAGTATCTTCAGAGACTCCTGAGGGAAAAGGCTACTGTTAGGGTTAGATAAACCTGACTGAAAACAATATATATCTTAGAGACATAAGAATAATTAAATAGCTCTAAAGGGCTGCATTGATGATAATGAGTTGAGGGTATTTTTAACATCTGAACCACATTTAATTAAATGAATTAACTTATTTTGATCACATAGCAATGATGATGTGAGTGCTCACTACCCATTATTCTTAGGTATTTTGTGTCTTTTGATTAAGAAAACAAAACAATGGCTTTAATTTTGAATTCTTTTCTTTTCCTTTTTGCTCTCCAGATGACACGAGAACAATACATACTAGCAACACAGCAGAATAACCTGCCAAAGACTGAGAATGCACAACTGTACCCTGTGGGCATTTATGGATGGCGAAAGAGGTGCTTATACTTCTTTGTCCTTCTGCTGTTGGTTACCATGATAGTTAACTTAGCCATGACAATTTGGATATTGAAAGTTATGAATTTCACTGTGGTAAGTACCACCATAATTTTATTTTACATCTATTGTTTTTGGTTCAAAGACCATCCAACTGTTATTTTTTAATTGTAAGTTATTCATTTTCATCTTTACATGTATGTATCTTGAAATTCCAAAGGCTTTCATATGTAGTCTCAAGACTACATTCAATATGTGTATTCATGAAATACATCTGACATTACTACCTGCCTTTTAAGTGTGGGAAATTTACATAACCAGACAGTACAGCACATAGATTCATTAAAAATTTAGAAAACTTTTAACCAATACACAGGAATGATTGCTTGCTCTACCTGGGCATCTACAAAATAAGTCTGATATTTCATGATAATATTAGATGATATTTCACAATAATACTAACATCAGAAATCACAAGTACCTTTGAAATTCTTCATATAGAGTATTTGCTTCTCTATATATACGGCATGTTCAAACCTAGACCTTGGGATTTTGCCTGGGCTGCATGAACCAATGTCTATAATTGTTATCAGATGGTAACCTCATTGTTTTAGTATAGCTATGATAAATAAAAGACAAGCTAGAAATTAAATTAATTTTTATGAAGATTAATTACCTAAAATAAAATAATTTTATAATTCATTGATGAATTTAGAATATGTACAATGACCTATTAGCATGACCTATCTGGAAAAATTCGCTGCATCAGCAGAGTATAGCTTAGTTCAATTTATATTTTCTGGCTAAATTCTTAAATCTCTCTACTCTGCCCTTCAACCTTTTGGCTTTTACTTAGAGAACGCAGATACCTTCATAGCCAGGCAGGGACCTTTCACTTGCTGACCAGACTGCTATTGTTTAGAACTCTGCATCCTCAGGGCAAGAGGGAAGCTGCTATTGAACTTCACTGATCTTCCTATATTGGATGTCATTTTTTAAAAAAATGGAAAAAAAAAACCTCTGCTGTGTATTGATTTAGCAAGAATAATTTCTTTCTCACTTCACTAACATCTAACTGTAAATCAAAACAGAATCTCAAAGGGCAAAATGAGCCAACATTGGTCCATAGTATAGGGCACTGTGGTTGGATGCAGAAGGAGCCTGCGGGGGCAGGTGGCCTACACTTCCAGAGAGAAAACAACCACACCTGTGCAGATCATGATAGAACAGCATATGCTCACAGAGGAAAATAAGCTGAGCAAGAGCTCCATTTTATTCAAATCAGTGCAAATTTGGAAGGGCGTTCATCAAAAATGAAATGGAAGAGAAAACAGGATGGTCAGGAATCAGTATGTTCTAGGATTTGAGAAATTACCAGTATCCCAGACATGGATACATGTTCAGGGTCATTGATCCAGGCGTGAGCCTGTGGGGCCTGGAGGTGGATGTGAGGGTCACTAGGCCAGTCGTTGCTTTCTGAGACTCCAGTAATACATCTGAGCTGTTCCTTCATCTCAAGAGTTGTCGCAGTCAGTCCTGTCCTCTCCTCTTCCCCTACACACGTTTGGAGGTATTTTGGCACAAATGTTACTGATTCTACCCCTGGACTTTCTGTTCCTCTGAGCTCTGGGCCCATCTTCCCTTACTAGTGTCTGGGTTTGGTTAACGAATCATTTATCGCATTAGTAGGGGCAATGTGTATATATCTGCAGCTTCTTCTATGCTGTGGCAACTTAATCTGATGTGTAGTATTCAGGACCATTAATTTCAGTCAAACTTGCAATGGCTGACAGCAGCTTTCTCAACCTCATTATCTTAAGCCCCCCGCCCCCCCCCCAAAAAATTAATAAGAGATAAAAGTAACTTTTTCTCCAGGGTTTGAAAGTTTGAGCCTTTCATTTCCTCTACCAAGAAACATCTTTCAAAACCTCATGAAAGATGTGATCAACTCTTACCTCAGGGGCTTTGATCTCACTCAGGGACCAGGCCATAGGATTTTTCAGAGTCAAGCCATGTAAGCTTCTCAAGCATATTTAAATTAATTAGGAAAATAGACTTAAATGCATAATTACGTGGCTGCATGCATCGGGCTCCCAATGTCTTGCACCATGCTGAGGCCAAGGCTAGATAAGCCATTCAAGGAAATTAATTGAAACAATCACCTTTGTCCTCAGGATCCACGCAGGCCTCAGGGTGTCTATCGCATATGGAGCTATCTAATTTGAACCTCAGCTGGTAGAATAGTAAATGTCATCATATTCCTGGGGATAATGAAAAGGAGTCTATTTCCATAGGAGTCTCGATATTTGTATGTATAATTTTTAATTTGGGCCATATCTTACTTATTTTGAAATTAAAATTTTACTATTCTATGCCCAAAATAGATGACTATCCTTCCTTCAGCCATATAAGCTATTTGTATGCAGCTAAAATAAAAAGAAAGATTAATTTGTGACTACTCCACCAAGTTTATCTTTGTAAAGTAACATATTCCTTGTCTCACTGCAATAATTCATAATTCAGAGAAATTCCAAATTACTTAAGTAGTTGCTGAAATTAATGGTCCTGAATACTACACATCAGATTAAGTTGTATGTACTTGAAAAGTGTGAAATAATTTGTAATCTTCTTATATTAGAGCAATAAAAAAATCAATTTTATGTTTTCCCTGGTACGTTATGATTGTATCTATCTCTAGAGTGAATAGCAAAACCACTTGCCACAATATAGTAAGAAGTAGTAAATGATGTGTAAGTTGTCTGGAGATTATTATTGATCTGCACAAAATGTGTATCTTTTTTATTTTAACTTTTTTTTGCCATCCAACAGATAAAAAAAATGTGGCTGTGAACATCTTTTATTTGAAAAAACTAGATATGGTATTGTTATCAAAATATTGTGTTTTCAGCACAGCAAAGGTAGCTGCCAACCTATTTTACAATACCTCATGAAGTCTATCAGTATGGCCAGTATTGTACATGATCTGTATGGTTGATGTGATTTTATTCTGTTTCTCATTTTGTGGGAAATAAAATCACTCTGCTATTGAAATATTCAACTGCACAGAATGAAGAAAAAGGAAATGAGTTTATACTAGAGAGTGAAGGACATGGATATAAATGCCAGACCAGTGTGGCTCAGTGGTTGAGCATTGACCTATGAACCAGAGCTCATGATTTGATTACTGGTCAGGGCACATACCCAGGTTGCAGGCTCAACACCTGGTGGGGGCATGCAAGTGGCAGCCGATCCATGATTCTCTCTCATCATTGATGTTTCTATCTTTCTCTCCCTCTTCCTTTCTCTCTGAAATCAGTACAAATATATTTTTTAAAAAGTATGGATTCTGGCACCTGACCATTGGGGTCCCCATCCAGCTTTTGTAGTTTACTTGCTGTGTTACCTAGGGCAACTTATTTAAACTGTGGCTGTTTGCCACTCTGTAGAATGGGTGCAATGTTATTTATTTCATTAGATTGTTGTAGAAATAAAAATTAAAATAGTAAGAATTCTTTAGATGTGTCTGGCATGTCCAAACATCTATGTAAGAGTTTGTTACTATTACTCTTACTCATTTTTTACTGTTTCAACTTCACAATTCCAGACATCATGTGAATTAACTTGAATTTTCTCTTGAGCATAAACCATCCTAGACACAAAAGGAGGTGTATTAAGCAATAAATGATAAATAGATGAGAATATTTGTAATCATGTTCATCCTAAAGACATGCCTAAAGGTTAAAAGAATGAGTGTTGGAGCTAGGTAGCCAGAGGGCATTCTGGCTCAGTGATGACCAGTAGCAACGTGACCTTCTGTGAGTTACTTAAGCTAACTCCACCCACTTTCTTCATCTGTAAAATGGTTAAAAGCACTGAGCCACAGAGATATGAGAAGTATTAAGTACCTGAACATTTGTAAAAATGTGTAAAATTGAGCCGCAGAGTAAGCCCTCAATTGGTGTCATTTATGTGTATTGACATATATGATTTCCATCTATTATTAGCTGCTAATAATTAAAGTTATTTTATATGATGTATTTTATCACAGGAAATGTATTATTACCTTGGCATGATAAAAGGATCATTAAGCTTTCTTTTGAAATTCTAATTTAATGCTGAAGTATAACATAGTTCACCTAAAATTTCTAAGAGGAACAGTTCAGCTGCCAAAATCATTGTTATTTTGATGACCTAAGCTATTTATTTTCAGAACTTGCACTACCTGAACATGAGCCTCCTGGCCTGTCTGAGTGAGAAAGCTCATTCACCAGAAAGTGCTAATGTCTTCTTAAACCATTAAAAAAAAAGTAGTATTTAAAAAAAAAGGAGTGATATAATGGGATTTCCATTCTTGAGCCTAAGTTTTTCAATATCCTTTAATGTCCAGAGTTTTAAATTATCACTGGATTGAGATATTGTAATCTGAATTACGTTCACAGCATCCTCAATTATAACCTTTAGACTATACCTCTTCAGTTATGAGATTACAGTTTGTGATGTGTGGGATCCCATTTTTATTTAGCAAGACTGTGTGCTTTGAAGACCAGACCTTGACTTTCACAACACTTCCAAGTGAATGTTATATCCCCTTCAACAGCTGAAGGCACAGAGGCTTAGGGAAACTCAATAAGCTTCCCCAGGTCACACTGGTGAGCAAAGTTAGATGCAAGGGCTGTACAATTTTAAACCTTATGCTTTTCCCACCACACTTTATTACGTTAATATTAGCAAAATTACATTAGTTTAATATTTTTTCTAAATGGCTTGCTTCCCCATATAGCTCAGTACATTTAAACACCACCATTAAATATCTACCTATGACATCACTGATTTTTAATTATATTTTGAATTTGTTGGGCAAAAGATATCTCAATCCTCTCAGCTGTTATTAATAGAATAGAGGAATCTACCCGATCTCCCATAGTCAGTGAGTAATTGGAACAGTGAAAACTCCTCAATAAGTCCCAGGCATGACTAGACCTTTGAGTTTGGCAGAGTGGACATTAGATTTTAATTTCTGGATGGAGCAATGAGATTTATTAGTGGCACCTTTATAAAGCAGACAGCGATTTTCCTAAAGGCTATTTTTCCTTTAATTCCCACACATTTATTGTCCTGGTTAAACTATATTTTGCTGAGGAGTAATGAATTGGCCATGATAACAGACCAATCTGAGGGTGATTTAGGATCATAGCTTTTGTCCACTTTCCTGGGCTGTCACTTTCATTTTCCCAGTGTACCCCTCAGCAACGACTCGTGATGTCTAGCCCACGCCAGGTGGGACGCTACCTTCGGGGGCTATGAGCATCCTGCAGGAGGCTGCCAGCAGCGGAGCCTGCCTGCTGGAGAGCCATCAGGCCTGCACCGCCCCTCAGTGTGCTGTGTGTGGATTTATCACAGAATTTATGAGAGTGAATGATATAGTTAATGTTGCAAGACCACTTCCATTATAACTCTCTGTTTGTACCTCCTCATAATTTTCTGACAAATTGTTCCTCTCAGATGAAATCTTTCATGCTTAGTCTTAGCCCAGCAGTACATTTTCTTTCCTTGAGTTTATAAGGAAAAATTTAGTCATTTTTATCCAAGTTCAAACCAGCACCAAGTGGTAGTTTGTGTTATTGAAATAAACTACAAAAATGGTGGCATAAGATAAATCACAAACTATATACAGCCTATGCAAAATGAAGTACACTGTAATACCAAATATTTTGCAGGAAAATAACACAGGATTAAGGAAATTAGCCACTGAATAAGTTCTAAAAAGTACAGACTTGTTAGTTCAAATGTTTGTTTTTTAATTTTTCAATTAGTTGCCATAAAATATTATTTTAGTTCCAGGTGTACAAGGCAGTGATTAGACATTTATAAACCTTATGAAGAGGTCACCCTAATTAATCTAGTATCATATGACACCATGCATAGTTATTACAATACCATTGACTATTCTCTGTGCTGTACTTTACATTCTCGTGACTAGTCTATAACTACCAGTTTGTACTGCTTAATCACTCCACCTTTGCATCCATTCTCCCAGCTGGCAACTATCAAAATGTTCTCTGTAACTGTGAGTTTTGTTTGTTCATTTATTGACTAATTCAGTGGCCTCATTTTACACAGTAAAGATGGAAGTCCAGAAAGATAAAAGTACATGTCCATGTGGGTGACTCACAGGTAGAACATAAAATACTATGTTAGGTCACATTGAACTTAAGATAGTATGTGCATGAGTGCTAATTCTCACAAATAATAGCATTTGGTATGTCTTACATAAAAATAATAGCATTTGGTACGTCTTACATAATTTGTCTGTTTTAGTAAGCATTTGGCAGTAGTTTAAGTTTTAAAACCAAATAACTGTAATTATCTTAAGAGGGGTTAATGTTTTGCTATTTTATAAAAATAAGATAACCATTTGCTTTTTAAAAAACAGTTAAAATGTCATATGTGTTGTTTCTAAGCAAAGATATCACTTTACTAAGAATAATCTTATTGGACAGGAATTTATATGAATTTATTAATTTCAATAATAATATTTTAATTCTTATTGTTGCTAGCCTTCAAATTTATCTCACATTTTCAATAGGGGCATGCCATAGGGTATTTTCTACTTAATTTTGGAATGATGGTGAGGTTATTAGTTTAATCTCTGTTAATATTAACTTATACTGTTGCTGTATTTTCCTTTTGATTCATTATCACAATTATAGCGTATTAATTGTAACAAAACTACAGAATGACAATACTTTCTCTAACTTTTCCTGTAATTTGTACAAATGCAATGTAGTCTCTTATCTGAGTATTGTTTTAATCTTGTAAGAAATTATAGCAATGCTTAACTTTTATATATAAGCAGGCATTTTAAACAGGTACAACATACCAGTGATCAGTTGCCACAAGAATGTTATACAGACACAAATCCCAGTAATTGAAAACAATAAATATTCTATTCCTTTAGGTATCTGTGGATTGACTGTGCATTTCCCTCATCTAATGTTGGCAGGACTTCCTCATGGATCTGCAGTCAGCTGTCCAGTCATCTTGTAGCTGTCTGATTTATTCCCAGACTTGACAGTCATTTGACTGTTGGCTAGAGTTACCACAGTATGTCATTCACTCTGAGTACACAAGCCAAATTTAAGCAGGTTAGAAGTTACAAGGAAGAGCTTAGATATATCCACCATTATAGTACCATGTATAGGCATTTAATTGCCATAAAAATCCTTTGGTATGTACCCTAAAAATAATTAGAAATGAGGAGAAAAATTTGTGTCTAAAGAAGTGCATATTATGTTTATATGAAACAACACCAAACAAGGAAAATTAAAACTGTAATAATAAATATGTCTGTAGTTTTAATCATTAAACTTAATTTTTCAAATAATAATGATTTTGGATAAGTGTTTAGGGGAAAACAGCAAGTGAAAATTCATATTTAAAACACTGTATGCAATATTATGCCAAGTCTCTAAAACCATCATAGAAAAAGATTATTTTGATGACAAATAATAAACATTAATGAACTTAAAAACCAATTAAAAATTGGCAAAACATAGAATATTATTCTCAATAAACTAATTTACAATAAGTAGCAAATGGATAGAAGTTTGCAACTTCTGGATTATATATAGATCATTTAAAATATTTTGTATCTAGTCACATACATTATAATAAAGATGGTACTGTTCTGCAGGTGTTTGTACATCTTTTTACTTCATGGTTACATGGGTTTCATTCCCTTTTTAATGTAAATAAATGTTCTGTTCTTGGTCAAGTGTATAAATCAAAGCACCTTTATTTTAATAATCCATGAGAGTGGATTTGAATTGCTATTGCTGAAAATGGTTTCATTTAGACTGATTACAGGAGAGGCTTGAATGTTTGTTGATGGAAGGAAGGAAGGAAGGAAGGAAGGAAGGAAGGAAGGAAGGAAGGAAGGAAGGAAGGAAGGAAGGAAGGAAGGAAGGAAGAAGGAAGGAAGGTCTCCTGCTCATACTCTTAGCTTCTCAATTTAATTCTTCCTTTTCTCTAAATGTCTGTTGTTATTGTTTTAATTCCAGTGAGCAGACAAAAGGTGAACAAAGCCTCAGAGTGACACATTTTGTTGCAAAATGCAGAATTTAAAAGTTAAGCTAATAACTAAAGGTGAAAGAAGAAAGAGCCTTAGCGTAATGATTGAGAGAGGAAGAATCTTCTTTACAACCTATGAGCTGAAATTATCCACATGCTCCACCTAAACCCAGTGAGGTCTATCCAACCACCTGTGTGGAACGTTTTCACAAGGTGATGAAAGCTTACAGAGGACATTGTCACTTAAACACATTTTCAAATGCCCACGCTTAAGCAACGGTAAATAAAAAATAGGAAAAGCAATGGAGATGTGGCCAAAGCTGTCTGTGTAATTAAGCCCAAATATCTCTGCAACGTGGATACCGAACATTAGAAATTACAGCGGAGGTTCCAAGGCTCTGCAGGGGGTACGGATACCAGGAAGCACTCAGCCTGGAGCACAGAGAGAGTCTATCGGTCAGACCAGGGGTCGGCAAACTCCTTCGTCAACAGAGCCAAACGTCAAAAGTACAACGACTGAAATTTCTTTTGAGAGCCAAATTTTTTACATTTAAACTTCTTCTAACGCCACACCTTCAAAATAGACTCTCCCAGGCCGTGGTATTTTGTGGAAGAGCCACACTCAAGGGGCCAAAGAGCCGCATGTGGCTCGCGAGCCGCAGTTTGCTGACCACTGGGTTAGAAGATGTAGGGTGAAGACATAACCACACCTGTGGTTTTAAGAAAACCCTGGGGAAGAAATCACGTGTAGCGTACCTAATTGTCATTATATACATGTGTATATACATGTGAAGTCTCTCACCTCAGGGTGTGTAGGAGCCCTCTTTACAGGGCTTCTGACAGGTTAAGTCATGCACAATAAGGATAATCTTCCTTTTGATTAGCTTAAAGCCAGATGTTTAGAGAGGCTAATTACAATGGAAGCCCCTACAATCATTCGTGTTTGATTAACTGAGAGAAATGGCCACTGCCTCTATTTTTTTCTCCAACCATCTCAGAGCATATTTATCTAGGCTACCCTATTAAGCAACATATAGAAAGGTAATTATGAGGAATACAGTTCAACTTACCCAAGCTGACATATCACAAAGCCATCACATTGAGCTTATGTTAATGGCTTCAGTTATTTCAGATTTTGCTGGTATCATTCACAACCTTTAATTTTTTTTAAATATCATTAGAATATGTGTCAAAGCAACTTAGAACTAAGTGATTTAAATTGTCATTTGCAGTCATCATCTTGGGATTAGACTAGCCTGACCTGGAAATGTAGCATTGCTCATGGAAAGCAGCCCTGTTCCTACCTAAATCTTGCTTTGAGCATATATTAGGCTAAAAAAAAATGATGTTTAAGTGCTTCTATTTCCCATAACAGTATTTCACCCAAAGAAAATGAATCATGTTCAAATATCTGTGAGAGTTTCATTGCTTTTCTTTAAAAACTTTGGTTAGTGACTTCTATATGCCAGGGACCCAGCTGTGTTCAACTGGGACGCTGAGAATTAGATGTAGATCTTATCTTTAAATAGCAGATTCTGACTTTTAAATCAAATTTAGACAGTATTTTATTTTTTACATTATGTGTTTACATTTTGATAAAGAAGGACTCTTCACAAAAAAACACACATACTTTCAGGTATTTTGTTCTGACTGTATTGCAGTTTTGAAGATAATTTAATAATAGTTAGTCTGTGGGCATATTTTCCTACTGAAATCCATCATGTATTGGGGCTTTTACTATTTATTTTTAAGGTAATGAGAAAATACTGGTCTAACTGTACTTAATCAGTTTTTTCATTAATTTTAACTGGTATTTATTAAAATATCATTTTGTTTATTGTAACATTTTATTTTGAAATAGTTTAAAACTTAAAAGAATTTTTTAAAATATTATAAAATCCCCATGTATCTACCACATAACTTCCCCCAACAATAAGATTTCCCTAATCTTCTTACTGCTTAATTTCGGTTAATGAATATTTCTCTACCCTCAATTATTACAATGTTATCTAATCTATGACATTAAATTTCTTTATTTCCCTACACCATAACCTAAATGTCCCAAGAAGTATGTTGGAATTCCATTGTCATTGTAGACTCTTCTTAAAGTAATTTGGAGCAGTCCTGAAAGCACTGACTGATCTAATGATAGTTATAAATGAAAAAAATATGAATGAGTTATATAATTTTAATAAATTTTTATTTCCCTTTTCAGTAAAATTATTATGACTTAACACTGCAAAACCAGCTTAGTCATAGTAAGATTACTTCTCTTCATGTTTGAGTAATACTTTTTGGTAGATTGAATAATTTTAATTACAGCTCATGTGGAGAGAGAATATAGTAGGCTAATCAAGTGATAACCATGATTCATTTTTGTACCAGATGTAGTCTTTTTTTTTTTTATTATGAGCCACTGCATCGACATAACTAAAATTATTATTAGTTACATGCTAACTTAATTTCATAGTAGTTTTTAAGAAAAAAAGGAACATTTTCTTACTCATTAAAATTTTCTTACTCATATTACACTTTGTTCAACTCAGAGATTGCCTAAATTTTTTAAAAAATTAAAGCATTATTTTGCTTTTGTTCAAACAGAACATGGAAATATATCATAATAAGCCCGGCTGGCCTGGCTCAGTGGTTGAGCATCAACCTAGGAACCAGGAGGTCACCGTTTGATTCCTGATCAGGGCACATGCCCAGGCTGCAGGCTTGATCCCCAGTCCGGGGCATGCAGAAAGCAGCCAGTCAATGATTCTCATCGTTTATGTTTCTGTCTCCCTCTCCCTTCCTCTCTGAAATCGATAAAAAATTTATTTAGAAAAAGAAATGTATCATTATAAAATCTAAATAATCAAATTTAAATCATATATTACATCATTTTAATGTCACTTGAGCCCCAAATAAACTGTTTTATACTGCCTTAGGTGAATTAATTATTTCAGTTTAGGCACCAACAGCCAGGTTAGTTAACAGGTACAAATTACTGAATGAAGTTTAGATGCCAACTCAAACACAAATCACAGAATGTTGCTGAGTAAACCTAAAGGGTCACAAAGCTTTACTGAATAGTTATCCTTTATTAATTGCAATGGCTCTCAGTTATATCAGCCTAAAATATTCAATATTCTGTGATAAGCACTGGGTATTGGAAAAAACATACAAGTTGTATTTTCTTTCAGTGAGTTTGTACCCTGTTTATAGATGGCCGAATTGCATATATTGACCCTTAATACCCTCTTCCCTCCCACCAAAGCAATTGATCGATCTTACATCAAGGGTACTGATCCCTTGTGTGTGGTAATCAGCTCTTTGCTTACAAATCTCCTGCACTAGAAGAGTGAACGCCTCAGAAATAAAACTCCATGTTTGTTTCCCCATCACTGCAAAGTGGCCCTCACGTACTAGATGATCAATAAATACTTAGCTATTGATTGAATGAAAGAAAATATAAAGGAAGGAAGACAAATAAATAAGATGACAATTCTAAAAATGGAATGCATGGTTGTTCAACTGATTAACTTTTAAGTATGAGGAAAGTCACTCAGCTCATCCCAAATATTAAACATTCAAGAGCAGTTCCACAGTAGGAGTGAAAGGACCTATATTATAAAGGGCTAATATGCAAATAGACCAAAAATGCAGAACGATCAGTCGCTATGATGAGCACTGACCACCAGTGGGCAGACGCTCAAAGCTGGAGCTGCCCCTGGTGGTCAGTGCACTCCCAGAGGGGGAACTCCACTCAGCCAGAAGCCAGGCTCATGGCTGGCAAGTGCAGTGGTGGTGGTGGCAGGAGCCTCTTCTGCCTCTGTGGCGGCACTAAGGATGTCCCACTGCCGGCTTAGGCCCGCTCTCCGTGGGCTCCCAGACTGCGAGAGTGTGCAGGCTGGGCTGAGGGACACCCCCCACCCCCCTCCCGTGTCCCCCGCCCAGTGCACAGGGCCTCTAATCTCTAATAAATAGCTTCTCTCCCATCTTTTTCATGGGCATCTAATTATCCCTGCCTCTCTCTAGGCACCTGCTTCATTCTTCCCTCTCTACACACAAGCTCTGTCTGTGCCCTCACAACTGCTGCTACCTTGCAACTTCAGCTTTCATCGGGCACTTCAAGACTCCTCTGGTCTCCACATCTGCACCACAGTTTCCAACTGCATGGCCAGATGCCAGCACGCATTTGGATCTGTTTAGCCAGCTCATGTTTGTCGGACTATGCTATTCAGTGTGCTGCTGCAGTGCTCATGGATTCACACACACACACACACACACACACACACACAAAAGCACAACACATTTGCACTGTAAGTCAGCTCATGGCTGGTTTCCTCTTATATTTTTCCACATTCCCATTTTCTCTGAGAAAGGGATGCTTTTCCACTTGCTCTCATACGGTTTAACACCTGTTAGCTCTCCTTGTCTTAGCTCAGATTCTAATTACAAAATGGTACAATTTTAAAATTCTGAGCCAATTCAAGGTCCATCTCATTCACCCAGTGGAGATACATGTAGCATTATTATGGAGGTTACAAGTGATTATTCTGCTGGTGTCCATTTTCCACTAAACTATCTACTAAAGATTGCTAATACTCTAGTTAGCTAAACTTAAAGGTTTACTCTAGCAATTTTCTGTTGCTTAAAAGTAAGTATACTCTCACAATGAAAATGTTAGTTTTTTTCAGATTCTGGGACACAAATAATTTTATTCTCCATCATCAGGACACCTCTGTGATTTTAGTGCTGTACCTTGGCATACAGACATATCTGTATGGTCCTTATATAATGACATTCAGGTATTTCAATAATATTTTCAATATATATTTTTAAAATCTTAACTAAAACAATTATCCAATGAAACTATTAATTACTTTTATATTTGTTCATTTGTATGATAAAATTAGCCATTTTAAATCAAGCTTTATACTTGAAATGTTAATTGCAACATCTATTTTATTAAGGCTGGCATTTTTTCTTTAGGAATCCATGTACTTTCTAAGATTATTTAACTTTTAGCTCTTTCACATACTAGTATGATGGTTTTAAATGCATTAATGAAATTTCAATCTAGTAGCTATATATTATAGTGCTTAGGAGATTGGATATGATTAGTCTATGAGTAGGAGAGGAAATAAACTAGTAGGAAAGGAGACAATAGTTGGGATTGAGGAATAGAAGTAAAAGAGGCAATTTATTAATTGGCATACATTAGATTTCTTTTTATTATCTTTGTGCCTATTCTTTGCATCCTCTTCAAAACTACCAGGGTTATTTCAAGGTTCTTGTATTGTTGGGAGCCTTTGACTACAAGCTACTTTGGAATCTCAGGTCTCTTCCATACACATAGAGTAGAACTTCACTTATTCTTTATGATCAAGAAATGAATTTTTCTACATAAGTGAATTTTTTTGATAATGTTTTTACCACTCAATAAATATTAAAAATCATACCTGATAAAATATTTACCTTATAGAGCTTTAAAGTAATTTAATTACTTTTTAACAACTCATTTTAGTATTAAATACTCAGTAGTGAACTATGCAATATTATATTTTTTACCAATCTCCTTGACTCTTCAAAGAATTAACAGGAGCACTTTTGTATTTGAGACATTAAATGATATCTCCTAGCCTTAGCTGGTTTGGCTCAGTGGATAGTGTCAGCCTGTGGACTGAAGGGTCCCGGATTTGATTCTGGTCAAGGGCACTTTCCCGGGTTGTGGGCTCCATCCCCAGTAGAGACCATGCAGGAGGCAGTCAATCAATGATTCTCTCTCATCATTGATTCTCTCTCTCTCTCTCTTTCTCTCTCTCTCTCTTCCTCCCTGAAATCAATAAAAATATATTTTAAAAATGACATCTCCTAAATGCCAGACATTTATAAATGTGCATTTTCAGGCCAAGATGCTCAGAATATATTTGATCAATTAACTTAAGCTGTTAATAAATAAAAACATGGTCAAACAGAATCATATGTTTCTTCTTTACAAAAAAGGAGAATTAATGAATGTGTATATTAGAAATAATAGTACTATCGTGCATTTGTTGAGTGATCTATAAGCAGGTAATATGTTATAAATAATTATTACATATTAGATTACTTATATTTGGAACTGATTGGAAGAAGAAAAGGCATATTATACTTTGAGGTTAATAACATATTTTATCTTCACAATTATGTTTTCTTAGATATTTTAAGGACAGACATATCATTTTTATGACTTCAAATAACTGTAATAACACAATATGCAAATGAATGTTTTTGCATACTGGAATATGTGGGGATATTTATTTAGTATTTTTCAGATTAAGCCTTTGGCAGATTAAAGATGTTTAAATATTTAAATACATTTATCTATAGCAAGCCTAAAATCAGGCATTGCCTATAACGCAGCACTTCTGCATTCCTAATTTATAAAATAATTTTTCTTTAATTACCATTCCTGATAGGAAAGGCATAGATCCCATTTCAGAGGGCACTACACATTTTTGAAATGTGTTTCTACAGAGGGACACTAATATATGTAAATTTCATTATTGTCTGCAATGAAGATGAGATAAAGGGAATGCTCAAGGAGTTGAAGTCAAAAGTGTTTAGTAAAACCTACAGAGAAGCATTTCTATAAGAAAGATAGCTATGCAACAGTTACTAAAAGAAAATATGCTTAATATTCTGATCTCATGAAACACAGGCATATTAGAACAAAAGCTAAGAAGTTTCTTTTTTGGTAATGTGGGCATATGAACATTATACCTCTCCATTGTGTACTAAGTGCCTCGTGTAGGTCCGATGATATAAAGAGCAATCCTAGATGAAGGCTCATGCATCTTAGTGAAGTTCTCAACTGACCTGATTGAAACTGACAGGCCTGTGCTATTTGCAAAGAAAACTTCATGGAGAGTTAGGAACAGATGCTGAGCAATATGGCACATTTGATTTCATGCTGCTCACACAGGCCAGCTCCTGGCAGTCTTTATGAGGTCAGAGGATTAGTCAAATTGTAGTCAGCAGGAATACAGGGTATATAAGTAGAAGGAGCCAAGCAGGTGTGCTGAAATGAGTTAGGTGTGGGCTTTTCCCAGGTGTGTCTTACTTGCCCTTCAACATATGGCCATAGAATCAGAAGGGGAAAAGCTAATGCTCAAATAATTCAATCTAAATAATGCAACTGGTTAGGCCTTTATACATGTTGAATGTAAAGACTATGTATGTTGGACTAAACATATGTTTATCTTAATTTTAATGTTTCTTTTAAAATCTAAATTTGTATTATCATTTATAAAAATATATCAACAAAAATAGAAAACTATGTTGATGACAACTAATTCAATTAATGTTACAAGGCATTCAGGGTTCAGATGGTTCTGGTTTACTTGGTCTCAGTTTATTCCCAGCCTTGCTAGTCCCTTCAGGTGCAAGGACCGTGTCAGCTTACACCTGGTCTCCAACAATTTATCTCTATTAAAGTACGCTCATGTCTATATTTTTCTCAACCATAAATTATTTTACTAATTTTTACAAACATTAATGATGAGCTGTACTCACTCATTACCATTTATGTCCATATTGTTTAGATTTATTGAGCATTTCCTAAGTCACTAATGACTAGAGTTTTATCCATATATATAAAAGCCTAAGCGACCTTTATGACCAGTCGACCAAATTACTGGTCGACCAGTCGCTATGACAAGCACTGATCACCAGGGGGCAGATGCTCAATGCAGGAACTGCCCCCCTGGTGGTCATTGTGCTCCCACAGCCAATTTCCCAGGGCCAGCCAACTTCCCACGGTCCCTCCCCCGATTGGTACTGGACAAGACGGCCCCAATCGGCCTGATCTCTGGCCAGGCCAAGGGACCCCGCCTGTGTACAAATTCGTGCATCGGGCCTCTAGTTATTATACGATGATAAAGAATTTACAATAACCAGACTTCAGACATATTATGAAAATTCAATTCTATATGGATCAAAACTTAAATGCCACTGACACATGATTCACTCAAATGCATTCTCCAAGATTAGCTGCTAAAATGAAATGCCCACGAGGTTTACCAAGACAGCAATTTATAATCTGTATTGTAGTAATAATTATTAGACTGAAGCACAGGGAAAAAGATACGTATTTTTTTCCTTGACTTCTTTTCCCTAAAATTTTTCTTACTGGCAGTAATCTAAAATAAAAAATAAAAGTGTATTTGAAGCAAAATAAAATGAACAAAAATAGTTATAAGGTTAAAAGGTAATCATATTGATATCAGTTTTGCTTTATCTATCACAGAACATAACCAACATTTGTTTTTTGTGGGTTCTTATAACTCCTTTTTCATGGGAAAGTACATAAATTCCTTAAAGGCCCAAAAGCACTTTTTAGTGTATTACTAAAATGGGTCCTGCCATTAGCTAGAGATCTCAACTCAGATAACATTGGAAATCTCCATATACACACCTCAGTTGCATACTCTTAATAATTTGCAGGAGTGTGTAGTGTACTAAGAAATGAATGGTTTCTTTTTCCTTAAATGTACCTTGTCTTTTGATCCACTGGAGTGTATATATCTATGTCTGTGTATCTCAGTGTGCATGAGTGTGTGTGTGTGTGTGTGTGTGTGTGTGTGTGTCATAAACTGTGAACGTTCCTACATGCTCCCTGTAAGAAGTATACTCAAAGTAGCCATAAAATAATAAGACAAGTAATCGAAATTGATCATTAATGTTAATGGTGAACAGAAGTCTTGAAGGTGAAGTTAGATGAAGAAATATAACCAAAGAAATGAGATATGTTTAAAAAGTGATGAGTAAAATGAATCAGGAATATTTTTTAAAATTTTAATATCTTATGAATGTGATATAAAAATAGGAATTATAAAGTTGTCAATTGATTAAAAACAGTACTTAACATTTGTGCTAGTAGAACAGGCCTTCATTATCTTCTAAATCCACAATTCTGTCTCAGGAATGACTTTTTAAAAAGAATATTATTATTTCTTTTTGATGCTGATATCAAAATACCTTAAGAGAGCTTGTTATAATCTGGAGCATTGAAATAAGAGGTCTGGTTTCTTTTAAAATGCTAGGCTTGTATTTCTGTTATTGCATGGTTGAATAAAAAATCCATTGATTTCCTGAGCTGTTCTCTAGAAAACAGCCTGGCTGTAATAGTCACTCAATAAACGACCAAATTAACACTTTTAGTCCATGAATTTTAATTTCACCTGAAAAATACTGACTTTATGTATTCTTCAGAGACAGGTGGGAGAGAAAAAAGGAAAGGGAAATGAAAGAGAGAAGGAAGGTTAGGAAGAGAGAGGAGGGAAGAGATTGAGGCTAAGAGGATGAGAACCAGCAGGCTTCATTTTTCAGTGTATTTCCTACTCTGTCACTGAGCTCCATTTCCGAGTCAGGTAAAACCTATGCTTTGAAGCACTTAGTATCATGCTAAAAACAAACAAACAAATATGGTCTGTCCTAAGCAGAATATAGAAGGCTAACGATATTCTATCTCTCCATACTATAATAAATAACATCATGACATCAATTTACAAACCATTCTATTTATGTAAAATGTAGATTAAGTTTTGCAAATAAAATGTGAATCAAAGGTCAATGATCAAGTGGATGTGGCTGTGAGATCCAATCAATGTATTTGCCACATTTTAAAGACTCATAAAATGCTAATTTCAAGTATTTTGTCTAGCTTGTAATACTTTGTTTTCACCATACCATTGTTTCTTAGTACATATCTTTTGTGTATAATGGAAATGCAGCAAATTCAATCCACTCCCCTCTTTCTACCTTCCATCTCCTCTTCTTATTGCCATTTATACATACAGACACACACACACACATACACACACACACACACACACACACACACACACACACACACACACTCTGACCAAAATCAATTCATATGGTCAAATGGGGTCTTTGGGGCAGAGAGTTCATTTAGATTTTTTAAAGTGCCAAGCTTGTTGGAATTATATTTATAAAACTCTTAATAAGAAAGAGCTTGCTTAATTTTGGAGACACTCTTTTGTATCCATTTCATAATTTGTGGCTACTGAAACAGATTTATCTACCCATAGGCATAATGAATATTATAAGTAATAGTTTAAAATGTTGAATTTTCACAAGCCATTGTTCTCATTCTAACTTTTAATGCAACCACAGCCTCCTACAAAATTGTCTTGTTTAATCTAATTTACTGTTAATGAATATTTATATAAAATGGTAATTCTGCAAGAATTTAAATTGCTTTTTCATGTTTAATAAAATGATGAGCCTGAAAGAACCATGGGTTCTGTAAAATTGAATTACTTCATATTTAGTTTCATTGTTTTGTAGTAGTTTATCTTTACATTAAAAATGCATAAATAACTAGTTGGTGACAAATGTTCATGTGAAAGATGCCACTGTATCCATAAATAACAAAGAGTAAATCTCTAGAAAGTAATTAATTTTGAGTTATATGTCAAAAAATTACACTAGATGTTAAACAGGTAAGGAAGACTTTATTCAACACTACTGTGATAGGGGTCAAGATTATTGAAATGAAGGAGAGAGATTGAACTCAACTGTCTTCAAAACAAAAGGTGGGAGAATTTTTATGCTTTGTGATGAATTAGTGGAATCCAATAAAGGAAATTAAGAAGGAGGTTGGTCAAATTTGATGAGACTAGATGGGTCCCCAAATTGGTGCTCTTGGAAATGAGGCCCCTACCTTCTCACAGAGACTGGGAGGTAGGGGTCTTGTCTTTCTTAATGACTGCATTAGAAAGGGATGGCCCCCAAGTCCTTACGTAAGACCTCCCTGGGATGTAAAAGTGGCAGAGGACTTCCAGAAGATTTATGTCTCAAAGGGTTAGGAAAAGAATTTACAATTGCAAGTTTTCTAAACTAAATGCTCTAAGAAAAGAAAGATCAAGAGCTTGGAGTCAGGAGAAAACCTTCTAAAGTTTAGTCAGGCTGAGGGAGAACTTTAATGCTATCTTTGTCATAAACCAAGAAGCTGTTAAGAGAATGCCCTGGAATGGGCGAATCCATGCTACTCAGGAGGCTTTTGTTAAGCTTTGATTATATTACGTGGGCTTGGGAGAGAGAGGCTTTGCTTTTAAACTAACCAGTCTTTTTCCTAATCCTTCAGGGACTTGTTTTGAGTCTTCCTTTTATCCAAATCCTTCTTCCAGTCTGGGCAGCTCCCTTTTTGGTCACCATCTTGGCTCCTACTGCACATGTGCCCAACAGAGGAAATACCCCTTTATTGTTTTGTGTGTGTGTTTTAATATATTCTTATTTATTTCAGGGAGGAAGGAAGAGGGAGAGAGAGAGAGAGAGAAAAACATCAATGATGAGAGAGAATCATTGATGGGCTGCCTCCTGCACACCCCCCTACTGGGGATTGAACCCACAACCCAGGCATGTGCCCTTGACCAAAATGGAACCCAGGACCCTTCAGTCTGCAGGCTGACACTCTATCCACTGAGCCAAACTAGCTAGTGCCCCTTTATTGTTTTGTCTCTCCCTCATAATCCTGGTTAATGGCTGATTTTCCCCTGGGGAGACCAGAAAGCCAGTCCTGGAAGGATGAGGGCTGGTAGGAGGCTCTTCTCCAAATGTTCTCCCAGAACCTCGATTGGCTGGTCCTTAGTACCAGACTCAACAAACATCCTCCCTCTCAGTCCCAAAGGCACTGCAACAGTGCCATGTTCCAGGCAACTTCAAGGGGGAGAGGAAGTGTAGGGCGAGTTCGTTCTCTAAAATGATGACTTAAAAGTAATGTGAATGAATAATTTAGTGTCCCTACCTGGACAATTTTGAGAATAAAAGGGGTATTAACCTACTTATATACTTTTGAAAATAGTTATTAACTGACAAATAGGTTTTATCCTGATAGATCTGAAAAATAGCTTTATTTATAATATAAATTACTTTTTTAAATATAGCTTATGTTCATGGGCCTGATAGCAAAGAAAGGGAGGTGTTGGCTGATTTGTACCCGGAAACATTGAGAGTAAAGAGACAGATTATCTTCCTGTTCATCTTTAAGATATAAGTTTACATTAAAGTGAGAGCTTTATTCATTGTACCCTCACAGCAGTCCTACACAGAAGAGATGACACCGAGGAAGAAGCTAGAAGCCCAAAGTGGAGGTCCTACATTAATCCTTGGGGCCTACTTTAACTATCCTACATAATAAAAGAGTAATATGCAAATTGACCCTAAGGGCAGAACCACCAGGAATGACTGGTTGCTATGAAGCGCATTGACCACTAGGGGGCAGACGCTCAACGCTGGAGCTGCCCCTGGGGGTCAGGGCACCCCCACAGGGGGAGCTCTGCTCAGCCACAAGCCGGGCTGATGGCTGTGAGCACAGCGGTGTTGGTGGGAGCCTCTCCCGCCTCTCGGCAGCACTAAGATGTTAAGGATGTCTGATTGATGGTTAGGCCTGCCTAAGCCGTCAGTTGGATATCACTTGAGGGCTCCCCAGCTGCCAGAGAGATGCCTGACTGCCAGCGCGCGGGGGGGGGGGGGGGGGGGGGGGGGGCGATCCCCCAGGAAGCAGGTCTAAGCTGGTGGGTGGATATCCCCCAAGGGGTCCTGGACTGAGAGAGGGTGCAGGCTGGGCTGAGCCCCCCCCCCCCCCACACACACACACACACCACCACCCGAGGACACAGATTTTCATGCACTGGCCTCTAGTTAATAATGATAGTTAAAAATAAAAATAAAAATAAAAATTGAGGGGAAATGCTAAACCAGACAGGAAGATGTAAAGATGGCTAGGATAGATATTCTTTCATTGGTTGGCCATGTAGCCAGCTAAACCTCAAACAAAGAACAAGAAAGTGATAGCAGTTCCTGAATAAGTTACTAGTCTGTGATGTAGTGACTTAACTGGCTTTTCTGCTTTCATGCTTTAACTAGTGATTTCCAGCTCTTTAAAAATACAAATAAAACGAAATATTTGTAGAGTTTAAGCAAATGATTGTAATTTCAGAATAAAACCATCTGGGTTCTCCTTCCTGTGGTATTTTTCAGTTGTTTCCAGACAGAAATCTGAGACAGTTGTGGTCTCATGTTGTTTCCTGTCTCACTTAGAGACAAACAATCTTTAGCAGCCTGTTGTCAAGTGTTTTAAAACAATTGCCTCATGTATTTTGTCTATTTTTTTTAGTTTTTTTTATGATCTCAGCACAAGTCCAGGATCAATTATTATATTTTGATCTGAAGTGGAACTACTTATTGACCAACCTTTCATGTTTTTTAATTTTATATTTTATTTTTATTTTTTCCATTTTTTATTAAGGTATTATATGTGTACATTTCTTACCATTGCCCCACCCCACCACCCCACTCCCATACATGCCCTCACTCCCCAATGTTTTGCATCCGTTGGCTATTCTCATATGCATGCATATAAGTCCTTCGGTTGATCTCTTATTTCCCCCACCTCTCCCTAACCTTCCCGCTGTAATTTGACAGTCTGTTTGCTGCTTTACTGCCTCAGTATCTATCTTTTTGTTCATCAGTTTATAATGTGGTTTTTATTATCCACAAATGAGTGAGATCATGTGGTATTTTTCTTTCATTGACTGGCTTATTTCACTTAGCATAATGTTCTCCAATTCCATTCAGGTTGCTACAAATGGTAAGAATTCCTTCTTTTTTATGGCAGCATAGTATTCCATTGTGTAGATGTACACAATACCAGATTCCAAATCTTAGCTATTGTAAATTGTGCTGCTATGAACATAGGGGTGCATATTTCCTTTCTGATTGGTGTTTCTAGTTTCTTAGGATATATTCCTAGGAGTGGGATTACTGGGTCAAATGGGATTTCCATTTTCAGTTTTTTGAGGAAACTCCACACTGTTCTCCACAGTGGCTGCACCAGTCTGCATTCCCACCAGCAGTGCAGGAGGGTTCCTTTTGCTCCGCATCCTCACCAGCACTTGTCGTTTGTTGATTTGTTGATGATAGCCATTCTGACAGGTGTGAGATGGTACCACATTGTAATTTGATTTGCATTTGTCTGACAATTAGTGACTTTGAGCATGTTTTCATGTGTCTCTTGGCCTTCCTTCTGTCTTCCCAAAAAGATTCTATTTAGGTCCGTTGCCCATTTTTTTATTGGGTCATTTATCTTCCTTTTATTAAGTTGTATAAGCTGCCTATAGATGTTGGAATAAACTTAACCAAGGAGGTAAACTACCTATACGCGGAAAACTACAAGACATTGAAAAAAAAAGATAGAGGAAGATGTAAACAGATGGAAGAACATGTTCATGGATCGGTAGAATCAACATCATTAAAATGTCCATACTACCCAAAGCAATCTATAGAATCAATGTACTCCCCATTAAAATACCAATGGCATATTTCACAGACCTAGAAAGAACTCTTCAAAAATTTATCTGGAATAAAAAAAGACCCCGAATAGCCACAGTAATCCTGAGAAAGAAGAATAAAGTAGGAGGGATCTCAATACCAGATTTCAAGCTGTATTACAAAGCCACTGTTCTCAAAACAGCCTGATAGTGGCACAAGAACAGACATATAGATCAATGGAATAGAATAGGGAACCCAGATATCAACCCAAACCACTATGCTCAATTAATATTTGACAAAGGAGGCATGAACATACAATGGAGTCAAGACAGTCTCTTCAATAAATTGTGTTGGGAAAATTGGACAGATACATGCAGAAAAATGAAACTAGATCACCAACTTACACCATACACAAAAATAAACTCAAAATGGATACAGGACTTAAACGTAAGATGGGAAACGATAAAAATACTAGAGGAATCCACAGGCAGCAAAATCTCAGACATATGTCGAAAGAACTTCTTCACTGATACCACTTCTAGGGCAATGGAAGCTAAAGAGAAAATAAACAAATGGGACTACATCAAAATAAAAAGCTTTTTCACAGCAAAAGAAACCATCAACAAAACAACAAGAAACCCCACTGTATGGGAGAACATATTTGCAAATGTTAATTTTATATTTTAATATTATTCTGAATATTAATGAATTCCCCCAGTATAAAATTCAAAAGTTAAATAATATATAATGAAAAAAATTCCTCCTAATTTACCAGAGGCAACTAATACTCAAGATCATTGTTTATTCTACTAGAGTTATTACATGTATTTACAATATAAAACACAATAAACTAAGGAATGATGTGATTGCAGGGTCAAAAACTTCAATAATACAATGTTGGGCACATTGATTGTGAGATTGAAAACAAATAACATTTTTTTCTTTTAGACTAGTACTGTCACAGAAAAACACAAAATTAATTATTGTGAAACTTATACTTAGCATTACTGACCAAACAATAAATTGAGTATGTCCCAATTGATCATGAGACATGATCACTAACTTCATTACTTCATTACTTCCTCCATTACTTACAAGCATGTATGAATCTCCCTATTCCATATTCTCACTGAGGCTTGTGATTGAAACTTAATTCTGTCAACATGATTAGAGTATAATGTCATCTTGTCCTATATTTGAATAGCATTTCCCTGATTATTGAGATTAAACATCATGTACCCATTGTTTATTCATGTTTTCATGTTCTATATATTGTCCATTATCCTATTAGATCGTTTTATTAACTCCACATATTCTGGCTATTAACACTTTGCTGTTTACTTGTAGTTCATATTTTACATTTTCTTCTAGTTTATGAGTAATCTTTTTATTTTCCTGACAGTCTCTCTTGAGAAACAGAGATTTTAATCCTAGCAAACAGTTTTTTAAGATTTATCATGAACTCTTTTTGCATTTTTAAAATAAGAATAGTATTTGCATGAAAGTCAAAGATATATTTACTTCTATATTTCAACAACTGTTAAAATTTTACTTTTTACATATGTTTTTAATCTTCAGGAAATTCTTACTTTTGTGTATGGTGTGGGATAAGTACTGGCTAGGGTTTCTGTTGTTCCACACCCTCACCTACATTTGGTGTTACCTGACCTTCATTTTCATCAGGTTCCATGTCAATTGCATTTATTCACATATTCCTAAAGTGAACGTTTTGTCTTCAACTCATCCCCTATCCTTTTTTTATGGACAACTTGGAGTTCCTTGAAATGTAAAAAAGTTTCAGGAATAAAAGACAAAAAAGGAAAACATAGTAATGACCATTTATTAAGAGCTATACATTTCAGAGTAAATAAATGATACTAAATTCATAATGATGTGCAACCTTAGTAGCTGGACGTATTCCAATAGATGAAGAAGAGGTATGATATTTCAATATGTATTTTCTACATTTTCTTCTGTTTTAAAGTTTTTAAACACAATATAGTCTAAAATGTGTGCTGTGATGAAAATCAAAGCAGCTAAAAAAATTACTTCTATGTTTAAAACTTTAGGCCTAACATTTTTTTGGTTATTTAAGATTTAGCTCAACAGAAGCATTTATTAGATATTGTTTTAGACAGGTTTAGTAGATAATAAACGACTGAAGTAGAATAATATAGTATAAAACTATACTATATGAGGAGGTATCTAATAAAAATAAGATAATTGTGTCATTTCTACTACCCAGACTCAATTTTGAATACTAATAGGGTAATGAAAATACCTAGTATGTAAAACAACTCACAGTGGTAAAAAGCATAAAAATATAGGTAGTAAATGTCGATGAAGAATATTAATATCCATTAATGAGCTCATAAAAAGAAAATGCTTAAAACCAAAGTACTTCAGTATCAAAAAGTTTGTTGTAAAGGCTTTGCCATCAGGTTCGGGGCTTTTTCTTATTAATGACATGAGAAAGTAGTATGTCAATAGAAATTCATGTAATTTTATGGAGAGACCTTTTATGAAGTTGAGTATTAATAAGTTTATAATTATCACTGTAAATTATTTACAGAAGTGAAAAGAAACAAAAGGTGAACTTAATGGAAGGACATATTATGTAAAGTAGAATGAATGAATATACCCAAATTATAAATTAGGGGATGAGCATTTGTCATAACCACAATTCTTTAGAGATTTCCCAAAAGGAACATGGTATGTGTGTTCAGTGGCTCAGGATCACAGTCTGTTTATAGATATATTTTGAAAAGCACAATTAGGAAAATAATAGTTATTACAGTAAAGATGAATGGCTGCCTCTTTGGAAGGGCATAGAGGAGTTTGGGGACTGAGTCTTCAAGAGAGTGAGGCAGGATGCAGAACGTCTGATTGCAGTAGTCAAACAAGGCTGGAGTTGACTTCTTGCTTGGCCATTTAACTATACAAGACCCTGGCACGTAACTTGGCTTGTTACAACTCTATCTTCTCATCTGAAAATGGGACTATTAATGAATGCTTCACTGAGCTGTTGTAAGAATCGGTGCATTAGCATTCATAATGCTACCCGTTCAAAGTTTAGAATATAGAAATACTCAGTAAATGGAGGCACATTACACTTATTCAACTCTGATGAGCCATTGATAAGTAATGCTCTCAAAAGTTAGAAAGGTTTGGTATTTGTGGGCTTTGTTTTAATTATTAATTTAAGTTATTAAGTTATTTTTTAGGTTTTTACTTTTAAATAAATTATACACTCACATACATATACATGTATATACAATATTGTTGTACATATATCACACACGGAACATGTCATATACTTCCCTACCTGGAATTATCTCTGATTATGTTTCACACTAGCTATACTATCCTGTATAATATCTGCAAAGGCTAGGACAGGGGTTTTGGTTTTATTGGAGTTCCAACAAATTCTAGCACAAAGTATTCTTGTAAATAGATACCAACCAAAGAATATGAAACAAATTAAAATATTAGCTTTATTAGTTGCCATCAATGAAAATTCAATATTAATAAATATTCATTAAATGTATTTTCTTCTGTTTTAAAATTAATTACTATCATTAAAATGAACCATTTATGGGGATGTCAGTTTAAATAACAAGAGAAGGGAATTTCTTTATAAACATTATTAATTTTATAATGGTAATATTTTTACTTTATTATTCATTTGCATTACTTTTGTAATTACTTATTAGTTGTTTTTATTGTAGCCTGGTACTATTCCCACAATTCTGTTACTATGAATTAGAAAACATACCAGCTATATAAAGGGATAATACTTAGACATTGATATGCATTTGGAATAAGTATAAAATAAAATATTTTGCATCAGCATCATATTAAATAAGATGCTTTTTTCTTTAGTGCCACATAATCTATTATATAAAAAGACTGTGGTCATCACGCCATCATGCCGTAATGACCAATAGTAGGAGGCTGCATGTGTGGCAGGAGCGTGTAGGTGGGCAGGGCTGCATAGGCGGTGAGGCGTGCGTGGGTGAGTGGGGACTTGACTCTGGAAGACTTGACCAGAGGCGTAGGCAGGTTTCTGGGTCCCGCCAGGGCAGCAGGTGGGTTTCTGGGTCCTGCCTCTCACAGTGGCAGTGGCGGTGGTAGCTGCTGTGGCAGCCACAGAACTTTCTAGGTCCCGCCCCCATGCCAACAGGAGGACACTGAGGTCTCACGCGATTTCACGTGCTGGGCCCCTAGTTAAGTATAAGTTGGTTCAGGTTGTAATATAAGATATACAACTCTACCATGTTGTTCTTGCATGATTTGAAATATTATCTAAAATAACAACATAATAACTTATTACATAAGTCCACATTTGATGTCTGATTAGTGAGAAAATAATATATTTCTGAATATGCTATTCTTTGGGCATTCAACATAGATTTTTGGCAGCTTCCACTGTAAGGAGAGCCAAATAATAGCTTTAATTATAGCAGACTTGACCTTTTCAAATCTCACACATTTTGGAATGATGCACTTACAAGATTAAAGCTGTCAATGACTTAAAATTTTCAGTATCTCTTCAGTGGCTAAATTCATTTGGATATAATAAAAGGTTTTGTGAAGGGCAAGTAATTGATTTTTCAGTGTGATTCAAAATATAACAGTAAATTTAAGTATTTTAGCTTCTGAGTATAGTTTCAAAGTTCTTTGGAGGAGACTGTCTACAATATATAATTAAGGAAAGTATTTTTTCTTTCAAATGGACAGATATATTTTAATTTTGTTAAAGGGTTACCTCGTATGATTTGTTTTTTCCATTCTTAAAATTAATTCATATAGCTTCTTATGAAGTAAAAATGTGCCTAACATTCAAAGAGAATTATGATGACTATTACTGCAAAATGTTTTCTGATATTAGAAATGGATTTAAGAACTAATTTCTAACCTTTCTGTATAAACATGAGTTTATACAAGTATTCATCTATATCATTGTGTTTATAGACTAAAAGGCACATATACCTATTATTCCAAAAAAAGCATTTTAATAATCTACACTAAATTTGAGAGACCTGAAAAATAATTCATAAGTTTGGATATTTACATGTGCAGGAAGTAATTATAGTCCAAACTGAAACAATATGGTTATCTAACCCATGTATTTTATAGAGTATCTTTAATACTTCAGTTTTGAGTGCAAAATAAACTTTTTCAGAAAATGCTAAATCATGTGCAAGTAACTTTTTCTAGAGCAGATGCCCTTTATCAATGTAAACATTCTATTCTGTTCAATAAAGCATTTGTTATTTCATCTGTAATATTCCCCACATGCAATGAATTAATCAAAATTTGGCAATGAATACTACCACAGATAGAAAAATAATTTTAAAACATTAGTTTTATGGAAGTTATTTTTCCTTCTGTTTAAATTTAGTGTGAACAGTCATTTCTATTTATTTATGTACTAGGGGCCCAGTGCATGAATTTGTGCACCTTGAAAGGTTGTGGTCCATCCTCTGCACCCCTACCCAGCCCCTCCTGCTACAGCCCCCGGTCCCCTCTCTGCCTGCAGCCCTGCTCCCGCTGTCACTGCTCCCATGCACTAACAGTGCCAGCCCCACTCACACCCACAGCCGGTGCTGGAGCCACTGCTCACACACTCAGCTGGCACCCGGTGCCGGTCTTGATCACTCAGTGCATCAGTGGATGTGAGCAATGGCTGCTGCCCCAATCACCCCTCAGGAGCAGGGGGAGGTGGAAAAGCCCTGAGGTGGTCAGGGCAGACAGCCTCCACTTGCACCCACTGACTGCGCTGAGCGATCAGGACTGGTGCTGTGTACAGGCTGTGGTTGCGAGCGGTGCCAGTGATGGCAGTGGGTGCAAGTGGCAGCTCCAGCACCAGCAGGGGGTGCAAGCGGAGCCAGTGCTGGCAGCAGGTGCAAGTGCCAGGCAGGACAATGGTGCATAACAGCAAAGAATTTTCAGTAACCACCAGAGGCTCACCCCGATGACAGCGACTGGCACCCCACCTTGGTCTGGTGCCCCTGCTCACCTGCTCCACCATCCAACTGTGGCCAATGCCCACAGTGTTCTGGGCATGACCCCTGGTGGTCAGCGCAAATCATAGCTACTGGTTGTTCAGTTGTTCAGTCGTTCCGGTTCTTCCACCATTCAAACTATTTGCATATTAGCCTTTTATTATATAGGATTTTTATCAAATGTTTTCACTAATACTTACATAGTTGAAAATATTTGTGGAAAATTTATATTATTTTTTGTAGAATCATCTGTTCATGTAAAGAATTCATTGTTTTTATATTGTATATACTTTCTTGCCTAATATTTGTTTATTCCAGGGTTAAGGGTAGGAAATTAGTGATGTTTTTAATCAGGTTATCTCATATGTATAATTTATAATAAAAATAAATAACTTTGTTTTAACATGAGGGCAATGGTAGATTCAGGAGAACATTTGTTCATTCTTAATTATCTTACACATTAAAATATAATTTGAAATTAGTTATCTATAACCTCTTATTTTAGTGAAATATAACTATTTCTGTAATTAGACATAGAGTACATAAACCACTGTAATGTATTTAAAAATGTATGAGAGCAGGTGTAGATTTTATTATAGATTTTAATTCATTCTAAATTACCCATGTAATATTCAGTGATCAAGACTGATTTATTTTTATTGAGCATTCATCTTAGATATCATTTGAAATTATAAAAACCTATAAAATATAAGTCTATTAATTTTTGCAAACACATTGACTATTACTTCACAACCAGTTACCTAAACAGGGTCTTGCAGTTCTTACAAAACATAAAAAGATGAGCTACTGTTATGGTGTAGCATGCAGAGACCTTTGCTAAATTTTGGGGGGAAGATTATTATTATTTAGCATTGATGCCATCACCTTGTTTTGTATTTCAAATGATAAATAGAAATTTTAACTATAGCATTATTTGCAGAAAAAAGTGTTAAGTTTTAAAACACAATAACCCAAGTACACACACATATTTATATGGTATAAGAAGAACATTTCTATTTGTTTTGGAATAATATTTAAATATTGATATATTTATTTTTTTAGTTCAATCAGAATTATACTGTACCTTGTGAAATCATTATAAGAGGATTCTTTTAACATGAAGAAACATGTATTGCCACATTCTGATACATTATAACTGAGTTTTCTTATCTATTCTAATAATAGCCTGGGTGATCTTCATGCCCTCACGCATCACGCCCTAACATCATCACAAGATGGCTGTCACAAGATGGCCATCACAAGATGGCCATCACAAGATGGTCGTCACAGATTGCCGTCACAAGATGGCCACATGCATAGCAGAGGTGGGGCCTGGCGGAGGAGGCAGATCACTGCAGGGGAGGGCAGTTGGGAGTGATCAGGTTGGCAGGGCAACAGAGAGGCAACAATTAGGCCAGCAGGGGAGTGGTTAGGGGGTGATCAGGCTGGCAGGCAGAAGCGGTTAGGGGCAATCAGGCAGGTAGGCAGCCAGTAGTTCCGGATTGTGAGAGGGATGTTCCAGATTGGAGAGGATGCAGGCCGGGCTGAGGGACACCCCCCATCCATGAATTTCATGCACCGGGCCTCTAGTAATGTAATGATAACATAAAATATGTGAAAACTATATAAAAAAATAAAGCATCATTTTAACACAGATATTTTGATCTGATTATTTTAGCTTGTTCTTTTTCAGTACATGTATATTTTTAGTATTGATAAAACCAAATCCATTTTATTTAGAATTAGAGTAGCACCAATAATTGTCCATCATAAAAGTTTTATTAAGGTACATTTCACTAAGATAATATGATTTCTTGAAAGTTACAGATGCCTAGAATTATAGATTGAATGATGTATTACAATTAAATATAAGCCATAATACATTTAAAATTAAATATAAGTTGTTATGCTATATTTTCATTATGTCATATAAAATTAAGATTATTTCCAAAGAAATTATTGATTGGGTTTATTGAAAGTAAGATTTATGGTAATTCTTCTTTTCAAGAAGTTTACATTGTAAAGGAATTAAATTTATTTTACATTAAACTATTTTTAGTAAAGAAATATCTCAATTCATGTTTTATTCAGTAATAAGATTAACCCACTTATATCTTATTTTCACATGCTATAACAGATTACAAAAGATCACTTTCCTTAGCTCAGCCTGAATCATTGTAGGCCCTACAAGAAAGTGTAGGGCCATTAAAGTAAAAGGTAGTCCAATATTTTTTACTCTTACATATTGAAGTTGATTCACATTTATTGGTGAATCCCATGGTGAGTGCCTATTTGCAAAAATAATTTGTAACTCCCAAATCAATATTCTTTCATGCATTTGCTGTCAGTCATTCAGGGCCATGTGCAGAGAGAGGAAGAATTTGAATTGCCTCCTGTGCACATTGCAAACTGAGGTGCAACAGGGACTTGGCATTCCTGTTTCAGTTCTCACATTGTAAATGAACAAGAAGCCCAGTGCATGAAATTTGTGCACAGGGGTGTGTGTCCCTCAGCCCAGCATGCACCCTCTTCAATCTGGGATCCCTTGAGGGATGTCCGATTGCCCGTTTAGGATCGGGCCTAAAAGAGCAGTTAGACATCCCTCTCACAATCCAGGACTGCTGGCTCCCAACTGCTCGCCTGCCTGCCTTCCTGATTGCCCTTAACTGCTTCTGTCTGCCAGCCTGATTACCCCCTAACCACTCCCCTGCCATCTTGATTGATGCCTAACTGCTCCCCTGCCAGCCTGTTTGCCCCTAACTGCCCTCCCCTAAAGGCCTGGTCACCCCTAACTGCCCTTTTCTGCAGGCCTGGTCCCTCTCAACTACCCTTCCCTGCAGGCCCGGTCACCCCCAACTTCCCTCCCCTGCCAGGCTGGTCACCCCTAACTGCCCTCCCCTGCAGGCTTGATCACTCCCAACTGCCCTCCCTTGCAGGCCTGGTCCCTCCCAACTGCCCTCCCCTGCTGGCCATCTTGTGGCAGCCATCTTGTGTACACATGGGAGCAGGATCTTTGACCACATGGGGTCATCTTGTGTGTTGGAGTGATGGTCATATTACTCTTTTATTAGATAGGATAGAGGCCTGGTGCTTGGGGGCGGGGGGGGGGGGGCAGCTGGTTTGCCCTGAAGGGTGTCTTGGATCAGTGTGGGGGTTCCCTTGGGGTGTGGGGCAGCCTGGGTGAGGGGCCTGTGGTGGTTTGCAGCCAGCCACACCCCCTGGTGACCCAAATGGAAGCCCTGGTATCTGGGATTTATTTATCTTCTATAATTGAAACTTTGTAGCCTTGAGTGGAGACCAAGGCAGGCCAGGGCTGTGGAAACTTGGCTTCCTCCAACACCAGTGGCAACTTAAGCCTCCTACTCTCTCCATCTCTGTGGCTGCTGCCATTTTTGTTGGGATTTATTTATCTTCTATAATTGAAACTTTGTAGCCTTGAGTGGAGGCCTAGGCCAGCACAGGTGGAAAGCTTGGCGTCCTCCATTGCCGGGGGCAACCCAAGCCTCCTGTTCGTTCAGTGGCTGCAGCCATCTTGGTTGAGTTAATTTTCATACGCGCTCCTGATTGGCTGGTGGGTGTGGCCTGTGGGTGTAGCGGAGTTATGGTTAATTTGCATATTACTCTTTTATTAGATAGTATGTTCCTTTTGCAATCTACTTAGTGCCAATTTGTGTGTGTGTGTGTGTGTGTTTGTTTGTTTTGCACTTTGGTGGTTTTTTAAAATCAGTATTTTTCAAACTCAGTTACTCATTAAAAAGAATTGTTACCTTTAAAAAATGTATACTGGTTAGAGGCAGAGCCTACAGGGGATACACATTCCTTACCCCTTGATGTCTCTGAGTGAGCGGCTCATCATATCACTAGGCAGGATAATCCTTTGCAGCTAGAAACCTCTGAAGAGGATGCTTTGTGAAAGGTCTTCTGTCTTAATTATCTCTTGTCTTCTGAGATTTATAAAATTCTTTTGGATTATAAATGTGCTAAACAAATGAAAAGAAAATGCCTCTTTGGAAGTTCATTATAATGCCATCTCTGGCTTAAAATATGTTATTTTACCTAACAAATGATAGGCTAAGAATTTTGTTATGAGCAATTTTAGTGTTAAAGTATCATTAGAGTTATGGTTTTCTAATCATGAATTATCTTAATATTATTGCAGTATTTTAGGCTATTTCTGAGACAGATTTCTTTCTTTTTTATGGAATTAATTATTGCTGAAAAATGTTGGTTTAGACTCTTTAAATATCTGATGATTTATATTTTCCAGCTTTATTGAACTATACTCCTATCTAATAAAGAGGGAATATGCTAATTGACCATTATGCCCTCACAAGATGGTGGTGCCCACAACCATAAAGATGAAATATGCTGCCCTAACCAGTTTGGCTCTGTGGCTAGAGTGTTACCTGCAGTCTGAAGGGTCCCAGGTTCGATTCTTGTCAAGGGCTTGTACCTTGGTTGTGGGCACAACCCCAGTAGGTGGTGTGCAGGAGGCAGTTGATCAGTGTTTCTCTCTCATCAATGTTTCTAACTCTCTAACCTTTTCCCTTCCTCTCTTTAAAAAAATCAATAAAATATATATATTTTTAAAAAGGAATATGCTAATTGACTGCCATGCCCTCATAAGATGGTGGTGCCCACAGCCACAAGATGGTGGTGCTCAGTCCCCTCAGTCCCGCCTCATCCAGCCGGAGTCCCCCAGTCCCATCAGCCCCACAGGAGAAGGCAGTTGGGGGTGACCAGGACTGCAGGGGAAGGCAGTTAGGGGCAAACAGGCTGGCAGGGGAGCAGTTAGGCATCAATCAGGTTGGCAGGGGAGTGGTTAGGGGGTGATCAGGCTGGCAGGCAGAAGTGGTTAGGGGAAATCAGGAAGGCAAGCAGGCAAGCAGTTGGGAGCCAGCAGTCCTGGAGGGGTCCCAGATTGGAGAGGGTGCAGGCTGGGCTGAGGGACACCCCCACCCCTCATGCATGAATTTCATGCACTGGGCCTCTACTTATCAAAATAAATTTAGTCAATGTATCTATCATCTCACATAATTACCTTGTGTGTGTGTGTGTTTTGTGTGTGTGCTAAGAACATTTAAGATCAACTATATTGGCAAATTTCAAACATACAATGCATTATTGTTAACTGTAGTCACCATGCTATACATTAGATCCCAAAATTTATTTGTCTTATGATTGAAAGTTTATATATTTTGATAACCATTTCTCCTTTTCTCCCACCCCCATCCTTGTCAATCACCAGTCTACTCTGTTGTTTAGTAGCTTTTTTAGATGCCACCTGTGAGATTATATATTATTTGTCTTCCTCTGACTTATTTCACTTATTGTAATGCCCAGAAGATTCATTCATGTGGTCACAATGGCAGGGTTTCCTTCTTCTTTATGGCTAATGGCATTCCACTACATAATATTTTTTTCTCTATCCACTTACCTGTTGATGGATACTTAGGTTCTTCCCATGTCTTGGTTGTTGTAAATAATGCTTCAGTGACCATGAGAGTGCAGGTATTTCCTTAAATATATACTCAGAAGTGGGATTGTGGGATCATTTGGTAGGTTGTTTTGTTGTTTAATTTCTTAGGAAACCTCCATGTTGTTTTTCATTGTAGCTACATCAGTTTGCATCCTCACTACATTCTCGCCAACACTTGTAATCTCTTGTCTTTTTATGATAGCCATTCTACTAGATGTGAGATCCCATCTCATTGTGGTTTTGATGTGCATTTCCCTGATGAATAGTGATGTTAAGCACTTTTTCATGTATTGGTTAGCCATGAGTATATTTTCTTTGGGGGAAAATATCTATTCAGTTCCTCAGGCCATTATTTAATTGGGTTTTCTGGGTTTTGCTATTGAGTTGTATGAGTTTTTATGTATTTTGCATATCAACTCTTTATCAGATATGGAGCATGATAATATTTTCTCTCATTCCATAGGTTGTCTTCTCATTTTGTTAATGTTTTCCTTTGCTATGCAGAAACCTTGTATTTGGATATAGTCCCACTGCTTTATCTTTACCTTTGTTGTCAGTGCTTTCGGTGCAAGTCCAAAACACTGTCACCAATGTCAGGGAGCTTCCTGATTATGTTTTCTTCTAGGAATTTAATGGTTTCACTTCTCATGCTCAAGTCTTTAATCCATTTTAATTTATTTTCCAGTATTGAGTAAGATAGGGCCTAGTATCATTCTTTTGCATGTGGCTTTTTAGTTTTCCCAGTACAATTTTTTGAAGAGACTGTTATTTTCCCATTGTATAGTCTTAGCTCCTTTGTCATAAATTAATTGACCACATATGCATAAATTTATTTCTGGTCTGTCTGTCCTATTCCATTGATCTGTGTGCCTGTTTTATGCCAATGCTATGCATACATCAAGCTTTGTAGAATAGTTTGCAATCAGGAAGTGTAATGCATCCTTCTTTCTTTTTCTTTTCCAGATTATTTTGGCTACTGTGAGTCTTTGTGAGTCCATATAAATTTTAGGATTGTCCTATTTCTGTGAAAAATTCCACTGATATTTTTAGAGGGATTTTATTAAATCTGTATATCACTTTGGGTAGTATGTACATTTAATAATATTAATTCTTGCAGTGCATGAGCATGGGATATCTTTCCATTTATTTTTGTCTTCTTCAATTTTTTTACAAATATCTTAAAGGTTTCAATGTACTTATTTTTTTTTTACCTCACTGGTATTTTATTCATTTTGATGAAAATGTAAATGGTATTGTTTTCTTAATTCTTTTTCTAATAGTTCATGATTAGGGTATAGAAACACAACTGATTTTTGTATGTTGATTTTGTGTCCTACAACTTTATTGATTTATTTATTAAATTTACAAGTTCTTTTTGGAGTCTTTAAGGATTTTTATACATATTATCAAATCTACAAATAGAGGTCATTTTACTATTTTCTTTCAAATTTGGATAACTTCTTTTCTTTGCATAATTTCTCTTGCCAGGAAAAGCAAAAATCGACACAGACAATATTATGGTGTTTACCAGAGAGAAGGGGGATGAGGGGTACTAAATGGTAAAGGAGATCAAATATATGGTAGTAGAAGAAGATTAGACTTTGGGTGGTGGGCACACAATGCAATATACAAATGATGTATCATAGAATGATATAACTTGAAACCTATATAATCTTATTAACCAAGGTCACCCCAATTAGTTTAATTAAAATTTTAAAAATGCATTTCTTTATTATCTATAGTGTAATAGGTCTTCTGGATCCAAGCCCTGTTGCCTTTCAGTGCTAGGTATTTTGGGGCTCATTCTTCACATAGAAGTCTTCAAAGTTAGGTTACTAGATATTGGGTCCAAATTCTTCTCTCCTCAGGAAGTAGCTGGGGGTTGTGAGCTCACTTTCAATTGTATGTTGCTGTAACAGGGGTTGGATTTATGGACACACCATATCTTAGCCTTTTCTATCCATTTTTTGGTTGGGATTTTCTCATTTGCCCAATGTAGGAGTTGCTCAATAGTTTCTAGGGTTTTTTGTTTGTTTTTCTTTTCGTTTTTCAGAAACAATTGTTTTTTATGTAGCTATAGGTCCACTGTATCCATGGGAGAAGGTGAATTCAGGAGCTTCCTATGTTACCTTCTTGGACCAGAATTCCTCTATGTATCTTTATTTGGGGGGAGGGGGTGGATTTTTTTTTATTCAAATTTTATTTATTTTTTTAAAATTTTTTTTATTGCTTTAAGTATTACAAATAGTAGTACATATGTCTCCTTTTTTTTCCCCCATTGATCTCCCCCCGACCTCCCCTACCCCCAGTACATGCCTTCACCTGCCCGCCCTCCCCCCCGCCCCAGTGTCTTATATCCATTGGTTGTGCTTATATGCATGCGTACAAGTCCTTCGGTTGGTCTCTTACAGCCCCCCTCGCCCAACCTCCCCTGTCTTCCCAATGTAGTTTGACAGTCTGTTCAATGCTTCTTTGCCTCTGTATCTTTTTCCCACCATTTCTTTCCTTTAAAAAGTTTTGCCTTTGCAGACTAGAAATAAACATATAATAACAAAACAAGACAAAGCAAAAAAATGTTTGAGTCCCAATTTCAATGTCCAACAGTTCTGAGTCCCCATTTCAATGTCTAACAGTTCCTTATGTGTACATGTCAGCAATGATATCTGGATGGTGGGCACATGGTGGCAATGCAGGTCCGACCCTCTCAGGTTTGGTCCTAGGTAACCTGCAGCAGTGCACAGCTGCTGACTGCTCGCGTGGCAAGGCATTGTCAGCGTCTTCCATCTCTGGACTGTTTTTCCCTCTTGTCTTCGTGGTTGGAGCACACCTGTCAATTGCTCTCTGTTGCAGGAATCCATCTGGTCTTGGGGTTGTTTTCTGAAAATATACAAATATATTCTCGACCACAAGTTAATAAAGGAATCTTTTCTATATAATTGATTTGGGATCCTTTTTATTTTTGTTCAAACGATTTTCCTTTGTCTTATTTAGACACCGTGTGTGTTTTTAATGGCCGTCTTGTTGTTAGCATTGCAAATGAAACTTAATTTGGTAAAGTAAAAATTTTGTAGATGTAATTTACTCATAGGATATTTTTCCTTACATGATATTGCCCTACTATCCCCCCCCCCCGTTTTTTATTAATGGAGGTTTTTGTAAATTTTATAATGCAGTCTTGATAACTTTAAATTAAATTTTTTTTTCCCCACACATATGACTGCTTTGGGTTCATTGCATATTCAGGAATTTTACCATGAGATGAACTACCAATAGAAATTTTAGTTATTACTTTAAGAACAGCTTTTTGTCCAGTACAATTAACTTTACTTGAATATTCACTTATTTCAATTAGCCTATTTAAATTAATCTGAAAACTCGATTACTATTTTACTGTCAAATTTAATACTCTACCAACAATCTTAGTTTACCCTGTAAATATTAGTGGGAAGGATTATTTGCATTCTTGAGTGGGCCCTGAGCATTCCAGATGCTAGGCTGAATTTAGATATAGGGCAACTGCTGTGGGCCAAGTCTCTGGTCTGCTACCTGGGTTTATTTTGAAGTTTGAAAATAGTATAACAAATCAGTTGTTCTGTCTGACCAAAAAGTATATTTATCTGAGCATTCTACCATAAATTAAATATTTTTTTATAACATGCAAGTGACTTAGCTTGATATGACGTGTTCAGGAATTATAAGTCTGGTTACTAGGATAAAAATGTCTTAAAGATGTACTGACATTACATGTTTATATTTGCTTTGGGACCCCCAGACCAGGTATGTGCATAATTTGAGCCAGTGAATAAATTGTACTTTTTTTATTGGTGTGGTGTCCTCTGTGCCCCCCTGTTACTGGAGGAAGTGTAATTCCTGGGGTGCCACAGCAATAAGAATTTCTTGAGGCTCCGATGGGAGGATGAGACATTGCGGAAAGCCTTATTGATGATGTAACGTTAAGGGAGTTCCCTCCAAGGTCCCATCTCCCTGCGCAGCCAGGGAAAAAGTCCCATTTTATCGTCAGCAGAGCTAAGATCAAAGCCACAGTACCATCTTTGCTCCATGTTAAAGCACAGTCCAGTCCAGCATCAGTCTAGGTTAGCTGCGTTCCAGCTGCAGGCCATTACGTGGGGGTTCTGCATGGCCGTGAGTCATGCAGCTTCTAGCACCATGTGGCAGGCCAGCACAGGTCACAGAGCAAGGGAGTGCAAGAGGTACAAGAGAGAGAGAATTCTTAGTCTTGGGGTTATAGCTGGCAGTTTATCCAATTAATCCTTCAGGAGTTAGTATGCTTATTGTGCCTCTGCCCCTCTAGCCAGTGATCTTTGTTCCCAGCTTAGACTGACAGGCAAATGCCGTCTAGTTGTCACCCTGACTTCACTGTGCATACACCCACCTCCCTTGCTGTCGTGATTTGCAGGAAATGGGCCAGGGTTACCTGGAGAGCGTAAAGTTGCAGTTTCCTGGCGAACCTGCCCAGGTGACCATGCATATAATGTCTGGCCTCCCTTTTGCTCCTTTCCTATTATTAACATTAATAACTAGCTAATTACAATGGTAACACTATTCTAAAAAAAAAAAGGTGACTTTTCTGCATCACTGGGGAATTCTAGTAAAACGTTAGAAAACATTACAAATTACTTGATATTGTTCTATCTGCTAAGTGGTAGAAAGACAGAACAAAGAACAATGTCACTCCAAGGTAGTGTGAAGTGATGCTGACCTGAGGTGTGGTGACAGCAGAGGGAAAGGAAGAGTGTGATTAGTATTTATGATACTATTTCAAATAAGAGAATGTTAGACTGTTCCCATCAAAGTGCTCTAGCAAAATTACCTGACATTTGTGAAGATATAATTTTGATTAACTTAATGAGGAAAGAATGGGGGGACATCACAATTCAGAATTATTTAGAATAAAGCCATCCAAAACTTCAAAGTACTATACATATATCTTTTGAAGTAGTATGATCCATTCCTAAGTCATATTATAAAGTGGGAAGATTACCAGGAGCATCTACAAGTCATTTTATTAAATCTGGAAAGAATCACATACAAATATAAAACCCCTAGTCCTTTCTATATAGACTTACAAAATATACTCAGACTATTTTAACAAGAAAAGAGAGAACAAAAGAAACAGATGCACTACAGGAAAGAATGAAACTTTAATGCTGCTGTGCAAACATCCTCCAGCGAGGGCCTTGGGAGGAAGTCTGCACTTGTTAGTGTTGGCATGCCAATCACATGTGTTGTCTATGGTTCTGCTAAGCGGCCTTGATCTCTTTGCGGTGGATGCTGGGGTCAGAACTTCAGGGCTGTCAATCATTTTGGTATCTGTCCGGCAACTGAAAAAGGAAAGGAATACATTCAAGAAGATAAGAAAAATGTTAGAGAAAACATTAGAGCTTAAAACTAAATATACTGAAGCCAAAATAAAGAAAAACAGTGGATAAAGACTAACAGGCAAAGCTGAGGGAATATGTGAGGAGATGGAAGCAAAGATTTTGTTATAAATACCAATGGGGCAATTATGAATGGCAATAATTACTAACTGTTACTCATCATTTTTGTGCTAAGGTATAATACAATATGTGATTATAAAGATTTCTTTTTTTGTCTTATTTTAGACATCTTTGAGAGAATTCTGAAAACAAAATGAAAGAAGATTGCAAAAAATTAGAGCCAATAGTGAATAATAGAGAATTAGATAAAAGGTAGAATTATTACAGGTTCTATAAGCCCTTCCATACAGTTAAACAGGCTGGATTATAATATAGAATTTGAATGCAATAAATACAATGAGATTAATATGATTTCTATAGTAGTAATATTGGGAATAATTGTTAATATCAAATTAAGAAAATGTACTTTCCAGCAGATCACATTTACTTCTCTGTCCTATGAATTTTGAAGCAAATGTATACCATTGTTTGTAATTATACTGACGATGAGAAAGGTACACATTTTCTGTCTTTATGGAAACAAATGCTAGTCAGTTCAGCATAACATTACACTTTGAATTCAATAAATTCAACATTCAGTATTCTTAATTCTGATAAGTTTATAATGTCACATAGTAATTGGAAGTTGGACAGACATGGAAATTGAACACACATTACATAAAAGCAAGTTTACCATATTGTTGTAAACTGAGGGAGTACAGAAGTGGGTGGATGAGATGTTTTTAGCATCACTATAGTTTCCATTATATTAATAAATAATTTAAATGTGCAATCTCTCTATCACTGAAGCAAACAAGGGTCTAAGTAATTGAAAATGCAATTTTTATGCTGATTAGATTCATAAATGAGGTAAAATAGCTTATTAAACTAACAGCCCCTCTAAGTCAGGAGGACATGTTTCTGTTATCACTCACTCTTCCATCTAACCACCTAGCAAAAGTCATAGCACACGGCAGGCAGAGCCTGCCAAACGACTGGTACAAAACTCAGGTGCAGGGAAAACACCGGCAGGACTAGGAGGAAAAATACATTTTCACAACCTCTAATAGCAAATGTCTGATGGGAAAATGTGAACCTATGATAAAAATTTACAAGTCTAAAAAATATGAAGCCAGTTCATAATTCAAAGGAAAAAACTAAAACTTGTAGTTGAGTTCTGAACAGCCAAAAATAGGACAACTTTAATCATTAGTTGACTATATAAAGGAGAAAAACGCATTAACCTCTAATGCTAGAAACATTTTTTTAAATGGACAAGGAAAAGTGACATTTCAATCATAAAAAGGAATATATCCTAACATTAAACACATTTTATATAATTCTAATAATGTCATTTCATTTCATTGGTCTCCAACTTCTGCCAACACGTGGACAGAGAACACACAGCTTTGTTATGACTGAGGAATGCAAATTGATTAAATAACCAATAATGTGCACACTGAAGTAGATAAAAACAGTTCCCAAGTTAAAACATTCTTTTTCTTATCCGATTTTATTAAATTTTTCATGTGCATTTTAGCTTGGATCTTAATGCAATGTGTGAGGAAAATAGTTTCTTGGGGAGGATATGTAAGAACTCACATGATAGCCTTAAAACAGTGAAATAATTTATAATGCTTACATATTCAGCCACACTTCATTTTATCTGTCAGTCTCCAGTCAGAAAAATTGAATGCATGTATTTCAAGGGAGGGAATTTAACATGGGGAATTAATAACAGGCATTAGGAGCAGATGAAAACTTGGAGTTGATACTCATGGGCAGCCCATATCAAACCTAAAGCTGGGCAGGAGGCAAGCAGATGGTAGTGCCAGAGTTCAGGAACCACCGCCCTTCAGAAAAAGAACGAAGGAAGAGGATACTTGAGGATTTGAGTTGCTGGGTCCACCAGACTGGACCTTAAAGCATGGACCTTAAAGCACCTGGCCAGATCTATTATCCCAAGAATTTTTTTAAAATATATTTTTATTGATTTCAGAGAGGAAGGGAGAGGAAAAGAGAAATAGAAACATCAATGGTGAGAGAGAATTATTGATCAGCTGCCTCTTGCATGCCCCACACTGGGGATCCAGCCTGCAACCCAGGCATGTGCCCTGACCAGGAATTGAACCGTGACCTCCTGGTTCATAGGTCAACACTCAACTACTGAGCCACACTGGCCAGGCTATAGTCCCAAGGATTTAAAGCCACTGTCAGATTTATCATAATGCTCCTAGGAAAATGGAACAAATGCACTTCACTTTCCCCGTACCTCTGAATTGGTCAAAACTAGCTCAAAATACTGTGGGCAAAGAAACCTAAACAGTATCTTTCCAGGTTTCAGATCCTTGAGAAATGAGTGGAGCGAGGTGAAAGGCAGGCATAGACCTGAGAGCAAACAAGAAAATGATGGGTACTATGTTCATTATCACACCTTAAATGCAGGATTGGAGAAAGGGCCAGCCAGGAAATGTACTTCCTTTCATAAGTAAGTCAAATATCCTCCTGAATTCTCAGTGTGCCAAATAAGAAAGGTCTTTTTTAATGATTAAGGAAAAATAGCACACCATCTAATGTGAAACGACAACCTGAGGTCTGAGTTTTCTCACCTAATTTGAAAATCTAAATGTCATTTTAATCACTTATTATTATTTCTGAGCGTGAAAAGAACTTCTAAAATTATTTGAATTTCCTTCTAACTTTCTCCTCCTATCTCTTCCAGTGTTCATAAATGCCTGCATACTCTGAAATACAGTCTCCTTTTAAGAGGATGTGTTGCTGTTACATTAATGCTCATATTTCATAAAATGGATGTTTTCTTAGCATTTACAAGGTAATTTGTTTAGAACAGTATAATGTTAAAGATTTTATAGCACATTATACACACACTGAGCACTGAGGAAGTTTTACGTCATTAAAAAAAAGAAAATTGCACTAGATAAATGTAGATAGATGGGGTGTTTACAGCTAGCTGTAAGTGTATGATTGTTATAACATGAGATGAAATTTTAAATTGAGTTACAAGTAATGCATCTCCCTGGCATCTTCCCTCCTCTGATCTCAAATAGTTTATTCTCTCTCCTTCATGGTACTCAGTATATCATTTATTAGTTTCCCCATCCATCTTCTCAAGTCTCTCTCTGTGTCTTTGTCTTTGAGCTTTATACATGGCACATACCCAGTTGCCAGAATACTCATTCCTCTTCCTTTAAATTCCTTATCAGAATCCTTCTCCCAAGTAAAACCTAGACTTTCCTGATGTGCTCGATGATTTTTAAAGCTCTGAGGATTAAAAAGCATATAATTGACAGGTGTAACTCCAGGTAAAACAGCCTTTAAACATACATTTTATATAAATATTGTACACATATGTCTTTTTCGTAAACTTCAGTAATGCACATACCTCCTTTGGGGGGAAAAAGAATAACAGTTGGAAAAATATTGGCTAAATTTGACCAACTAAATTTTCCTATAGACACTTAGATAAATAATTTACAATTATGGTTTATCACTGCAAATGTAGTTTTATTTTATAACTGTGATTACCTCAATCATTTATAATGATTATCTCAATAAAAATAATATTTTTGAGATAATCATTGCCAGGGTAGTAGAATTAATAAACAAATTTACAGAAATTCTAGAACCCCAAAGAACATGTTTGCCAGCTCCAAATACTGTGTCTCTCTCTCTTCCTCATCACTATCAGAATATGCCCTGTACTTAATTATAAGAACACTTTTTTATAAGACCTGCATTTGTGATACATGTTGCTTTCAATCTGTTGAAATAAATAAGACAATAGCAAAAGAAAAATTAATGTGATTTTCTTTAGAATTATTACCTACTATGGACAGGTGTTTCATTGATGATATAAATAATGCAAAGAAATTTAAAAATAGTACATGTTGTTGCATTACCATGGGCAAAATCAATGTGGGAAAGCTAATTGTAGGTGTGAAATGAGCAGTCTTTGAATGACCAGGATCGGGAGAGAGGAAGGAAGACTGTGCAAGGGCCATTAACAATAGAGAGAAATCAGAGTGTAGGGTGGGACTGACTTGCTTGTGGTGAATCACTGGTTTTCAAATCATGTTCTGCTGATCACCAAGGCTTCCTGTATTATGCAATATGTGGTTAGGTCTTCATTGTTAGAAACATATTTAACATAACAAAACACAAATATAATCACCACATAGATTTTGCTACATAAATAATTTTGAACTCTTTGAGGATCTACAAACAAATTAACTTGTGCATCCAGGCTAACTCATTGTTGAGTACTCCATGAGTGCAGTCCTATTTTATCTTTCTGCATATAATTTACTTTCTGGCAAATAAGCTATTGATTAGGAAGTTGTAGCTTTATAACAAAAACATACAGATGTGAGAACGGGCATTCATAAATAATTGCACACAATATAGCACAAGCATGACATTTTGATTAAAACATGCAAGTTTCATGTCAATCAAACATGTTCTGGTCACATAATAATATAATAGTCATGATATACAAGACTGAATATAATAATTTAAATAATGTTTATGACACATTATGGATATATAGATATTTTTTTGTAATGGAAGATCCAATAAGAACCAGAAATTTATCCTGAACAGATAAATGCAAACATGTATCTACACAAAACTTGTACATGCATGTTCACAGCAGAATTACTTATACTAGCCAAAATATGGACACAACTGAAATGTTCATTAATTGATGAATGATACATAAAATGTGGTGTATTCATACAATGGAATATTATTTTACAATAAAAATGAGTGAAATGCTGATTCATGCTATTACAGGGATATAATATCGCTAAAACATTATGCTCAGTGAAAGAACCTAGTCACAAAATACCCATGTTATATGGTATTATTTATAGGAAGCGTCTGGAATAGGAACATATAGAGAAATATACAATCGATTTGTGATTTCCTTGGCTGGTTGGTAGAGGAAGGATGAGGGGTCACAAAAGCCAGGAGAGGAAGTGGGAACTGATAGCCAAAGGGCAGCGTTTCCATATGGTGTGACAGTAATGCTTACAATTTTTGTTACATTGATGACAGCATAATTCTGTAAGTATACCAAAAATGTTGAATTGCCTATTTAATTTTTTAAATATATTTTTATTGATTTTTAGAGGGGGAAGAAAGGAGAGGGAGAAGCAGTGATGTGAGGGTGAAACATCAGTCAGCTGCCTCCAACATGCCCCCTACTGGGTATCAACCCCCTAACTAGGCATGTGCCCTGACCAGGAATTGAAACCAAAACTGGCAACCTTTCGGTGCACAGGACAATGCCAAGCCAAGCGAGATACACAAACCAGGACTGAATTGCCTATATTACAGAGGTAAACTATATGGCATATGAGTCTTAGCTCCAAGAAGCTATGGTGACAGGAGAAGCTTTGACTTTGGGTCGTGAGCATATGGTGCTATACACATTTCCATACATGAAACCTATATGGTCATGCTGACCAATGTCACCCCAATAACATTTAATTTATGAAAAAGAGAAAGTATAGATAAATATTATCAACTATTGGTTGTTACTACTTGGAAGAGCCTGATTAAGAATTGTAAAACATATCACCAATTAATTGAATAATATTAAGCCCAAAGCATGCTGATGGGTTCTGAAGGGGTTAAAAGCAACTAATAAGATAAGCTTTTGTATACAAATGGCTCATTATACAGTAAAAATATTGGTAAGAAGCAAATTCTGATTGACCTGAATAGTTATAATCACATAATATTTTGTAAGGAACCATAATTATTATATAAAAATCTCAACAAGAAGGGCATCCAAAGAAGGCTGAAACATAACTGACTAGTAAGTAATAAATGAAATATTTACAGTCAACACAATTTTAAATTCTGAAATTCTATTTTTCCTAAAAAACAATGGTAATGCCATTTTCTTCTCATATCTCAAAACAATAATGTTCAAATCCAGTTTCTGAATCCAACAGGCCTGGAGACTGAAGCTTAGGAAAAGAAACGTTCTTTTGGAAGTAGTTAATAGTCACAAGTAAACACTTCAAGTTATATCAAAATAAATATTGAAATAAACCATTTCAGTCTGTTATTTATTTCAGTTAGCACCTATGCTTGTGGAAACGATGCTCCATAATTGATGGCTGAAGACTAGTATATACTAAACGGTCCTAAACTAGATCTTTGGTGGTAAAAGTGAAAAGAACTGGGTTCCCATCTAGGAAAGGGGAAATGTGTGGATGACAGAGACCTAATCAATAATTGGGGCATTTTAAAGATACAACTTTATGTAATTAAAAGCAGTTCTAAAGGATAACTAATGCTAATCCCACTTAAAAGCTGAGAAAATTCGGTCTTGGAACACCCCAGTATCTCGCATACCTTCACGCAACTAAAGGTCTGTCTCCCTAAAACACTTGTCCTTTCACTGAACTCCTGATATCACTTGAGGGCTGCAAAAATCTCTCACTTAAATCGGTGGTAGGAAGCATTAACGAACACGGACATCCTTATAAAATGTGATTTCTGAGATCAAAGGAATGTATCTGATTACCTGCCAGTAGTCAGAGAGCAGGGCTCAGGGGATTAAGCTACAGAGTGAGGGTGTTTTGATGAAGAGGAGGGGAGACATAAGTGTCCAAGGCTCACTCAGGGTGAGCAACCCTATAGAAAGTGCTCCTAGAAAAGACCTTTGATGAACCAGAAATTCAGTTGAAGATGCTCATGATAGGGAAGGGAGTAACTGGTAAGCTTCTGTGATATGTGAAGGATTTCTTTGGATACCAAATACTTTTGTGCATCCTTCATATTTAATCTCAAGGAGAAATGATGAACATTTTTATTAAAAAATGAAATTATGCTCATCTCAACTGCCTAAAGTTGAAAAAATGTTAAAATAAAAAATTGCTACCATATATTATATATAATAATGCAGGCTTCCAATATAATGAAACAGGTAGTTATTTTCATTCTTTACATTAAACTAAATAGGTACTATCACACCTTGATTAGAAATATTATGTCAATGCATTTTGACAAAGAAAAAGAAAAGAAAAAATTATTCCTGTGAGGTAATTACTTACACTATTTTCAGTGATGAATGCCTATTAGAAGCAGTAATGACTATCTTAATTGGGAATAAATACACTCAAAATTAAAAGTGATTTATGGAGTTTGTCCTACTTATAAATTACCTAATTTTAGTTTTCATGCTTTCTGTTGCACCAGAAATGTTATGATATTCTAATATTAATTGCTTCCATTAGCTTTAAAAATATGATACCCTTTCATATTTATGACATATCTTAATAGGAAGTGAGGAATACTAGTAAACATCTCTCAGGGAGAAATAAGCCAGTCAAAATTTTGTACCTCCTGTTAGTAGAATACACCAAAGCTCATAGATTTAATCTGAATAAAGGTAGGAAACATTATTCTCATTTTTAAAGATGAGAAAATTGACTCTTACACAGTTTAAGTAACTTTGTTAATACTTATCAGAAACTTCTCTTGGGCCTCATTCATGTATTATCATTAATTCCCAATAATCTTGTAATAAAGGATGAATGTAATTGTGTTACCAATGAGAGAACTGCTTTTCAAAGGGATTAAACAAATTTCCCTTTGTTAAAATTGGAGCTCTCTGCAATACACCAGTCTGCTCCGTGGCTTCCTTCAAATAGCACTATATTGCTGTTTAACACCTTCCAAATGTTCCCCCAAGGGGCTGTGATTTACCATGTGCGGAAGGGAGAAGTCAGGATGTCAACCCAAAGCTCACATCTTGTATCTCCACTCATCTGAGCTTGAAAATTAGCCTTTAAGTAGCCTGACAATGAAACTTGCTGTTAAGAAAACCCTGGGCAGTGTGAAAGGCGGATGTATTAATCAGTCATTATCTTAGCTATCAGCTACTCTCAATGAAATATCTAGCGAGACTGTCCACTTCATTATCTGTAGCACCAAGAAAAGAGCCCAGTAAAAAGGAATTTCTCAATAGGTGTGCATGGAATATTGAGTGAATGACTAAATATGACTTTATCATGAGACAGAAGTGATATTCTGGATAATATCCCCTCCAAGTCCTCCAAATCTAACTGGTCTAATTCTCACCATTGTCCATGATTTACTATCAGATTGGGCCATGGTCGGCAAACTGCGGCTCATGAGCCACATGCGGCTCTTTGGCCCCTTGAGTGTGGCTCTTCCACAAAATACCATGGCCTGAGTGAGTCTATTTTGAAGAAGTGGCGTTAGAAGAAGTTTAAGTTTAAAAAATTTGGCTCTCAAAAGAAATTTCAATCGTTGTATTGTTGATATTTGGCTCTGTTGACTAATGAGTTTGCTGACCACTGAGGGATTTCATTGATTTAATTACCCAGTTATCATTCCCATTGCCTTTTGGGTTGTCAAAAGTTGGAAATAGCAATAGGAAGTCAGAGCAATTGAATTAAACATTATAAAAACACCTAATTTTCTTGTTTAGAAGATATATCCATTTGAAGTTTCCACTTTACACTTAATTGCAAATATGTTGCCCAGGAACTCAAAGAAGCAGAGAGTGATGTTATTCCAGGATGGTTCAGGTAATCTTTCCAGCTAGACCTCAGGAGAAATGGGTCAACTGTCCACAAGGTACAGGCCCCTAGAATGGCAAGAGTAATAATTGCCAGGAAAGGCAAGCAAATAATACCTCCCTTCTGGTATTACCTTTAAAAAATATCTTTCTTTTGTATTTACCCTCTCCCTCATCTTAAATATACATAAAATAAAGACATAGTGAATGTAAATTATAAGTCTATTTTAACTCTTATTTTGTTCCTTTGAAAATGGAAGGGTCATCCAATACAAAGGTGTCCAATCAGAATGTAGTGAGAAGCCTATGGTTATATTTTCTAATTGTCTTATTTGATACTAGTGTACCTATTTGCATGAATAGCCCCTCTTTTGGACATTATGTGCCGGATATCATGCATTTGTCCTTGCATATTTGTTCTCCACCCTTCTCCCTGATATTTGCTTTGGGCCCCTTGTCCTCTGATATCTGGTTGTGTTCACCCAACAGGTATCCCTGTTGGGATAGCAGAGGTAGTGAGGAAATTGAGGTCAGGATGCTTTGCAGTATTTATTCCCCCGGCTCTCTCCTCGTCACTGACTGGCGGTGCCCTGTGCTGAAGATTAATGATCCTCTCAGCACTCCCCTTTCTAGTCAGGGCTCTCCTTCTGAATTAGGGTAACCACCCCCTCCCCGTGTCCCCCGAAGACTCTTCATTTATTAGCACTAGTATGCTGCGCTATTCCTTGTCTTACAGGAAACAGTCCTTTGTAAAACGCCCTCCCTTTGCAATAGTCTCTGTTTTCAATTGTCCCCAAACATCTGATTCTGAGCAAGTCATCTATTTTCTTCTGCTAACCTGACTGATAAACCCTGCATCCTCTTTCTGTGAGAATCCTACTCTTCCATTTCTTTGCTTTCTTTTCTTCGTATTCTCATGACGCTAGCTTTTAGTTGAATGCATAGTTCTGAACCACAAGGCAATGTCTGTATTTGATAGAGATTTTTGAGTCATCAAGTGCAATTGGAAACTATTATAGGAGATAAAATGACCTTGAGAGAGCATGCAGACGGTGACAGAATGTCTAAGGACAGAATAATTATAGCTGTCTTTTATTGAGCATAGAGACATGTTCTAAACTCCTTACATTTTTTCTAAGTACTTTTTCTATTTAATTTGATTTAATACTCAGAATTCTCTGAGGTAAATACTTCTTTTACACCAATTTTACAAGGTAGAAAATGAAAACACCAAGTGGTTGAACAACTTGTCCACGACACTAGCTGGGGAACAGGGGAAAAGATAAAAACCCAAGAAGTCTGATAGTTTCGTTCTTGACACCTGCACAATACTATCCATACACTGAAGGGCAGCTGGAAACGTGGGCGGCTCTAACATGTTTATTTAGACTCCTTTATCTTTATTCCGAATTTAATTGATATCTCTACCCAATCACCAAACTAAAACCCTGAGCTGTTTTTCTGTTTGTTTGTTTGTTTTTGGTTTGTTTTTTCCCCTCCACTTTGTCTACATTACCACAGGGTTCATTTAGGCCTTGGCCATTTTACCCACAGAGTTCTGTGAGAAGACTGAAATCCACGTAAATGAATGGATTACACTCTTAAGCCACATAAGCCAGACATGTCCTCAAGTATTTGAGTGTGACTCATGTTATATGTGTCATCTTAAAAAGCTTTTTGTTGTTACTGTTATTTAATATCAGTATGTATTTTGAGGATATTGGAAGTTAGGAAGTGCATAAACTAGTTTAGGATATTACTGTTCAGTTATATTTTACTTTTCTTTTTATACTAAACAACTAAAATATTTTAAAAGAAAACAGCAATTAAGAATACATTAATATTTGCCTTAAAGAGAGGGCACTTCTAAAGTTCACACAATAATTAAAGCATGAGGCCAAGAAACTATGCACATAAAAAGATGGCAAGATTTGAAAGTTAATTCATACAGATGAGGTATTAGAAAATTTTCTCTTAAAATTTTATGGTTTGTACAATGTTCAGAGTTCATTAGGACCTGTAAATCAATGCACTTATTGTAGTAATTCCTGGAACATCTAAAGGCATAAGAGATATTTGCCCTTCTGGTTTATAAATATAGGATATAGCACTACTTTATCACTTATACACAGGAGACATTTACATTAGACTCTAGAAAACAAAGATACTAACATTTAGAAAGGCAACCGAGTCAAAATAATGCAGCATCATTTCTCTATCCCTCTCCTCCATTTGGCCCCCCACAGAAATCTCTACTTAGAATTATTTCAAGATTATTACAAATATTGTTTGAGTTTTGTTCTTAAATGGATATCTCCTAATACAACACAAAGTATAAAGTATAATAAAAAGTAAATTAAGTATAATTTTTTCTAAGTTAAAGAATACACATCCTATCTAATAAAATAATAATATGCAAATTGACCATCACTCTAACACATAAGATGGCTCCACCCATGTGGTCAAAGATGGCTGCCCCCATGTGGACACAAGATGGCCACCACAACATGGCCAGCAGGGGAGGGCAGTTGGGAGGGACCAGGCCTGCAAGGGAGGGCAGTTGGGGGTGATCAAGCCTGCAGGGGAGGGCAGTTAGTGGTGACCAGGCCAGCAGAGGAGGGAAGTTGGGGGTGACAAGGCCAGCAGGAGAGGGCAGTTAGGGGCAATCGGGCTGCCAGAGGAGCAGTTAGGCATCAATCAGGCTGGCAGGGGTGTGGTTAGGGGGTGATCAGGCTGGCAGGCAGAAGCAGTTGGGATCCAGCAGTCCTGCATTGTGAGAGGGATGTCGGACATACCTTGAGGGGTCCCAGATTGGAGAGGGTGCAGGCTGGGCTGAGGGACACACACCCCTGTGCAAATTTCCTGCACCGGGCCTCTAGTAATAAGTATAATTTTTCAATTAAACATGATAATTCACAAAGTTAGAGCCCATGTGTAAGTCTCAAATAATTTTTATTGTAGAGTTGGATCTTTTAAGATTAAAGTTATTAAATATTTAAAAAACAATGCATTATTTATATGCATGGTATTAAGTTACATGTAATTTTGTAATAGTTTCCTAAATTCAAAATAATTGTACTTGCTTATATATGTGCTTAAAGTATTCTTTTTTATTGTAATGTAAGTAATTGTATTCTATCTACCTATGTTATTAAACTAATAAAAATAGACCTGATATCAGTGTGTAAGCCAGGATTCATCTAAGGTTCAGTGCCCCATGTACTACTCTTGGGTCTTAAAATAAATACAGCACAATTTGCTTTGGGAACTGTTCTCACTCCAGTTTTCTAAATCAGCAAACATTTTATTACCACTCATCCAATTGTGGTAACGGGTTTTAAACTCTTCCACATCATTTTTGTCATCCTCTATTTCCTCAGTTCAGTTAGAATGACCAGTTGGTCTATCTAGAGAACCTTACTAGAGTTGAGAATCAGTTCTTCACACCACCTCTTTGCGGTACTGGAGTGGTCTCCTGACTGGTTCCCAGCAGTAGACTAATGGCTGTCCTATGAACCCTTCTCAGTACTGTCACTGAGCATAGTACTCCTTGCTTGAACAACATCAGCAGCTTCCCATGTGCTGTCATACCAATGTGACATTTTGAGATACATATAGAATCTCCTAGTATATAATGTAGGACATAGTCCAAAGTCTTGACAATGACTATTTCTACACTTCAGGGTTATGCGTAGTTTTTCTTTATTTGTTTTTCAATATCTACAATAATTATGTGCTATGCTGAATGTAAAGGAAGCGATATCTAAAATAGAATTTTTTTTTTTACTTTTCTATCTTGAAACTGACCATATTAGGGAAGAAATTTTTTCAAAGATGATGACAGATGATTTTGCTTGGTCAGTCTTATTGTTTCTAGTCTCAAACCAGGCATTTTATCAATCCATTTCTAAATTACCCCTTGAACCCCAAGTAGGGTCATATATACTTGAGTTGCTTAGCTCTAAAGATTTGTTATTGGGTAGTACTGGAAATGGAGACACATGTTTTATTTAGTTCTGTGCATCTGGAAGTAGGTCAGAAGTTTATTATACTTGTCACACCTATTCATTGCAGGTTTCCCCTATCTTTTCTTCCTTCTGATTTGAATGTGTTAACTTTATTCTTCTGATTTCTTTTTAGTGGTTTGGAAATTGGATTCTGCATTATTATTTTAATAGTTCTAAAAATTTACTATGCTTGTATTAATTTTTAGCTATGAAATAAACATATTATATAGTGTCATTTGGATAATTTAAAAATTATTTCTATTATTTAAAATACTTTGGATACCATTTTCTATTTGTCACATCAACCAATTCTCTTTCATTTTCCTTCATCTTGTGTAGTTTGTAACTTCTTTATCATTAGTCCATTTTCAGTAAAGATTTGTCACAGTCCACCCTGCACCCCAAGTTTGGAAGGTTGAAGTTAGAGTTTATTCTTTCTGAAATCAAGATCCTTTATTTGTCCTACACTAGTTTTTATACTCATTTTTCAATTTAATATTCTCTTTCTATAGAAAATCAGATCTTTTGCTCATTCATTGTTGAGACTAGTGTTTTTTATTCCTCGGTGTGTGTGTGTATGTGAATATTTATTTTTTAAATTAAAGCTACCGGATGGGTAGGAAGATTTCTCTCATTTTTCCAGACCATTAGGAAATATTTCTTGCCTTTCTCTTTCCCAATCAAGTGCTTGTTCTTACCAGCCACTTTGTCTGCAATGCTTTTTACCCCATTTTACCTCTCGACATTTAGTTTCGGTGAGAAGGTGTTACCATTAAAGTATCTTTCCCTTAGGACCTCCCTTAACAGATGGTCCTCACTTTCTTTTTGGTATTTAACAACTACCATTGCTAGTGTTATCAGCACACATGTCCTTTATCTGGGAAGATCTAGAATTGGAGACTTGTGAGTGAAATGGAGTACTCCAACAAATTAGGTTAGAACATACTGTATAACCAGGAAATATACAGGGTGCATTTGGGGCATGTTGTCATTTATCTTTAGGTCTCTTTCTCATAATCATAATCTTCTTCAAATAGTGATAAAATCAGAGAGGAGACATTTAATACATATTACATCAATTTTCTTCAGAATTAGAGCTTTTTATTTTGTCAGTTTAATTAATCGATTTTATAGCTAATTTGATATGGCTTAGACATAACAGAGATTTCATCTTGATTTATAGCCTACTGACATCTACTGCAGCTTTATCTTTGGAGGGTGGTTGAGCCAGATCCAACAGATATCATTTTTATGAAGTTGGGGGAAATTCTGGGAATTAAACATAGCTGCATCTCTGCTGGGCTGTATTCAGGTATATGAAATGGTGAGATGATTCCACATAATTTTTCTTTCAGGATACAGAACAGCTTTCTGGGAGGGAAGTGATCTTGAGCGAAGACAGAACCGGACATGATGAGTTATAGCCAGTATCGAAAATTGAGTCCATAGAGGACAGTAATCCATCTTAGGACAGGACTCTAGCTGTTTGAATTTGGTGTCTGGGAAAGAGCACTGGACACCCCTCTGTGTTCCAAGGAAAGAGAAGGCCATAAGTAAATAGTGCAGAACTGCTTCATTAAGCTCACTTATGTATTCAATACTTTGCCTACTGGTGTGTACTAATATATGCCATTTCTACATCGTGGTGCTCTGAGCACGTATCTTTTCATTCAGAAAAAGTTTATTTATATATATTTTTGGAACGTCCTCGGAAAATGTTCTTTACATCCCTAATAATGATGTTTGTGGCACATATCTCTCTTCACTTTAAGGAACGTATGTGTGCTGACATATGCAGAGGAGTCCCAGGGGGAAGACTAACTAATACATGATTATTTCACATTCAGCATGCACCTGCTCTATGCCAGACAATGGTCTAAGTACTCTGATCTTTTTATATTTTTCTTTTGTTGGTGACTGTCAGACAGGTCTATGTATTTCCGAGCTCTGTGTCTTTGATCTAAGTTCTTTTTCATAGGTCTTGGTCCTCATTCAAAACAGTTGATATTTATACAGACAGAAAACTCTTGGATGTAAATAAGTTCTATAAATATTCTTTTTTTTTTTTTTTTAGATTTTTTTAGAAAGAGAAGAAGGGGTTGCGGGAAAGAGAAACATTGATAGGCTTCCTCTCGCATGCCCCCTACTGGGGATCCAGCCTGCAACTCAGGCATGTTCACTGACCTGGAATTGAATCAGCAACTTTTTGGTATAAGGGTAGATGCCCAGCCAGCTGAGCCACACTGCCAGGGCAGTAAGTATTCTTACATACTTCTGCTTCTACTACATACAAGGCCTCAAGAGGTAGTGATATCTAATCCACTGTCAATTTAGCAGAAACCTAGCCCGGGTTTAACAGGCACAATCTGTTAAGCAAACAAGGCACCCCTGTGGTCCCCTTTGTCAGTGTGCAGGAAGGAAAGCTGGAGGGAGTGTTTATCCTTCCTGTCACTTTTACTCAATATTCTGTATGATCATTTCTCTAAGAGTCTTCACAGGAAAGCTCAGGAAATGGTAAGGCTATACAGTGAGCTCCTGTGACCAGGAAGGAACAATTCTCCCAGAGGTGAGAAGGCTTAGTGAAGTGTCGGCAGAAACTGGAATGCTTGGCAGAGAGGTAGAAGCATTGTTCAGGAAATACTGACTACCAAAACCATGTTTGTGTGTGTGGGTAAACTCTGGGATTTCAATATGTTTGGGGGAGGGGGGCTGTTGGAGGTCATGAATCATGTAGGACCAATAGATGAAGACATGGTATAATGAGGATTATTATTCATAATGTGACCCCCTCAGAGCTATCACGGTGGCTAGGCCTGAGAAATTTCTAGAAAATTACTTATTTTTACACTCAGAACTTCTTTCTAACTCTACTCTATTGAAGATTTCTAATTTCTTTTCTGATAATTTAATATATATATATATATATATATATATACACACACATATGTGTGTGTGTGAATATATATATATATATGTGTGTGTATATATATATATATAGATATATTCTAAGAAGTTTTATAATGACTTCAGCCAAAAATGTTAGAGTTCAGACTCAACCATTATAATTAACACAACCATCCATATATCTAAATCCTATAAATCTGATTCAGTTTTTGTCACATATTCCAAGATATATTTTTACCTCTTTTGAGGATCATCAAGTCAGATGAAAAAAAAATGTGGTTCAGAAACTGACTAGTTATGAGAATAAAAAAAAATGTATGTATAGTAAAAAGTGTGTCAAGAATCATTTAGAATACTCACTAAAATGTTTAAAATGGAAATCTCTTGGAATTGGAATTGAGAGCATGACAGATGGTTTTACATTTTACATTATACAGTTCTTTATTGTTTGATTTTCATAACTGTATTTCTTCAACTAAAGAAAAATGCAAACAAAATCAATAAAGAATTGATAAATTATTTAATACATTGAATTGGAAAAATTGACTAGCTACTTGAAAAATATATTTTTATAACAGTTCATCATATTATACTTCAAAAATAAATTCTAGATGAATTAAAGTTAAAATAATGACATCCAAATGTTATAGAAACTATAGGTGATTGTCTAGTATTGATTAAAGAAAACCTTTTAACAAAACATGAAAGAATGGGAGAAAGCAAAGGCAATTTGACAGTGTCAGTGATGTCATAAGTGCAAACCAGAGACTGGAAAATATTCACAATAAATTGGCACATAAAATGTTAATGTAGTATATAAAGGTTGTATATATTAATAAGAGAAAATTATCATGTGCCAATTAAAGAATGTGGCAGACTTATGGAAGAGAAAATACAAATGGCTGATAAGATTAGAAATACTCGATATTTCTGAAGTTGTTCCAATCTTTTAATATCTGGTTGGGCAAGACAACTCTCCCCTTATAGCTTTTCTCTATCAGCATTTGCCTGGCTATTTATGCATACTTACTTGTTCATATAGACGTAGCATCAAATTGATTAGGTCCCAAATACTGTAATTTTATTAATTATCTTAAGATCATTTGTCATCTTCTGATATTCAGTTATCCTATCTGAAAGCAGAGCATGGCTTTCCATGTGCTCAAGATATGTTTGTAACTCAGAGGAGTACATTACAGTTTTCATGATGTAGATTTTGCAATTTTTAAGTTTATTTTTAAGTATTTGATAGGTGTTGTTATTGCAAATGGGTTTTCTCTACCATTATATCCTGTATCTAGTTATTGTTTGTGTAACCTATGAAGGCTATTGATGTCTATAAGTTAAAAATTTTTTGCTACCTTTCCAAATTCTTTTATTATGAACTTAAAATGGGAAGTTTCTTTCATTGATTCTGCAAGATTCCTAAGTATATAATCATTTTGATGGCAAAGAGAAATAGGTTCCGTATCTATTTTCCAATTCTTATGATTGTAGTTGATTTTTTTCTGCTTCCATTTGCTGATGGTAACAGACGAATTATAAATGGTAATGGAAATGTGTGTATGCTTTCCTTTTCCCTTATATTAATGGGAAGTCTTGATTTATTGTCCATTAACTACATGCTGGGCTAAGAATTATGGTAAAGAGATTATATCTTTTAATAAAAACATCCATTAGTGTTTATTTTTAAGTCATTTTAAATAAATGGGTTTGTCAAAGGCTTTTAAAATCTATAAAAATAATCATGTTTCTTATATCTATTAATATGTTCTGTCAATGGTTTTTAAATATTTAACCCACATTGCATTCCTTAAATAAATCTTACCTGCTAAGTTTCTTAATGTAATAGTGACTTCTGCTTGCTAAAATGTCATTAAAATGTTTACCTGATGTTCACAGGTAATATTGTTTTGCTATTTTCTATCTTTTATCTGAGTTAGGTACTCATATTACATGTTTTGCTAAAAAGAGTTTGTAAATAGTCTTTCAGTTGCCATGCTTGGAACAAGACGTGCAGCATTAGGGGCAAACTACCTGTTTTTGAAGTCTGGGAAGATTCCCTTGTAAAACAATCTGGGCCTGGGCCATTTTGTCTTTACTTATTCTGTGGGAATTGGTCTAAGTTTTCTATAACCAAATGAGTTAATTTTTAGAAACTGTGCTTTTTGAGGAAATTATAAAACTCCTCTACCTTTCCAAACTTGTTTAGACAGACATATTCAAAGTAATCTCTTCTTTATAAGGTTGTGGTGGTTTCAATAGTTATTTTTCCCTGTTATCTCTTATTTTGTCTTTTGGTGAAATAATCATGCTTTTTTTTTCCTTGAAGGTTTTTTTCTACACTGTTTATAATTTTATAATTCCTCTCATCTCATTCTCTCTTAATGTGTTTATTACATCCCCCACCCCATAAATCCACTAAAATTGGTCTTTTCAAATCATTAAGGAGTTATGTAAAATCCAACAGTCACTTTTAATCCTTCTTACTCATTCCTTGCTCCAAAGGTGTTTTTTTACTTTGATTTCCAAAATAGGATACTTCTATAGCTGGTTTTACCTCCTTGAGCCAAATAATGTTTGGTCCCTGGGGCAGAGTCCTGAGGCTTCACTGTTTTACTATCTTCTCCGAATGCCATGCGTTTCATTGCTCAAAATGCCATGAATGTGCTTAGTGCTCACCAATTAATATCTCTAACCCAGACCCCCTGCAGGAATTCTAGAATTGTGTATCCGAGTTAGACTCAACCATATAGTAGCCACACACAAATTTCAGATTTAACATGTACAAAATGGGACTCGTAATCTTTTTAATTTAAATATGTTTTTATTGATTTTTAGAGAGAGAGGCAGGGAGAGGGATAGAGAGATAGAAACATCAATGAGAGAGAAACATCATTTGGCTGCCTCCTGCACACCCTCTAACTGGGGGTTAAGCCCACAACCCCTGCATGTGCCCTGACTGGGAATGGAACCAGTGACCTCTTGGTTCATGGGTCAACCACTGAGCCACATCAGCCAGGCAGAGCTCATAATCTTCCTTTCATGTTCCACTAAACACCATTTCAGTAAATGCCAGGACTGTCTGTCACTTGTTTAAGCTGAATTCTGGATATCATCCCTCTCTTTCTTGTTTAACCTCATATAAGATCTGCAAGTACTAAATAGTAGAATGTGATTTCTTATCCAATCTACTGCTACCATCCTTTTACAAGCAATCATTTTCTGTCCTCTAGATTATTGCAATAGCCTCTTGACTGATCTTGATGTTCCCATTCTTTGCCATCCAAAGGTCATTCTCAACTCTTCAGTGAGTGCCACCTTCTATTTGGTAGTAAATCAGATACTACCATGTGTGTTACTCTTCTGCTCAAACTCTTATTGTGGCTCTCTGCCTAATTAGAATGAAAGTAACAATGTTTGCAATTACCTATTATGTCTCTTATGAACTGCCCCGGCAGCCTACTTCATTATCTGACTGGCCTCATTTTCTACTCATTTTCCTGGGTGCTTTTGACTCAATCCCCACCTGCCCCCTTGCTGTTCCTCTGATACTCTAAACAGGTTCCTGTATCCTGGGCTTTGTATTTCTTATTTCTCTGCCTTAAAGTTTGTAGTTGTTGTTTTTATGTACAAATGTTTTTATTTATTTCAGAGAGATGAAGAGAGAGGGATAGAAACATCAATGATGAGAGAGAATCATTGATCAGTTGCTTCCTGCACGTCCCCTACTGGGGATCAAACTTGCAACCCAGGCATGTGCCCTGACCAGGAATCAAACCGTGACCTCCTGAGTTAAAGGCTCCACGCTCAATCACTGAGCCCACACTGGCCAGGCTGCCTGAACGTTTTTATTTCCTCCATTTGTCTCAAAAATTCCCTAGAAGATCTACTTCCTCATCTCCTTCAGGTAGTATTTGCACAAAATGCTACCTGTTCAATGAAGCTATTCCTGTCAACCTGCTGAAAATGGCACCCCACCATCTGTGCTTCCTATCCTCTGTCTATGCTTTATGTTACTCCATAGCACTTTCACCAGCGCATGTGATATACAACTTGTTTTATGAGTTTCCTGTCCCTTAACCATGTGTAAACTCTGTGAAACCATAGGGTTTCTTTCTTATTTACTCCTCTATTGATAGGACACAACTGATCTAACACAGAATAGACAATAAATATTTATTCAATCCAAGAATGAATAATGGAATTAATTTTATGATATTTCTTTAAAATAAATACCAATAAATAAGATAAACATATTCCACCCTAACCGGTTTGGCTCACTGGATAGAGCGTTGGCCTGTGGACTGAAGGGTTCCAGGTTCAATTCTGGTCAAGGGCATGTACCTTGGTTGTGGGCACATCCCCAGTAGGGGGTGTGCAAGAGGCAGCTAATCGATGCTTCTCTCTCATCGATGTTTCTAACTCTCTATCCCTCTCCTTTCTTCTCTGTAAAAAGTCAATAAAATATATATTAAAAAAAGATATACATATTCCCCATAAAATCTTCAATGTGAAGCGCAGGTTGAACTTATGGACAAGACCCCCTTTCATAATTTTAGTTTTCTTATAATTTCAATACTCATCCTGGAACTGTTTACTTTTGTAGATTCTACAAATATTTTCTTGAGGATCTATAAACTGTTGTTTGGATCTCATTTCCTATCTTGTGATGTAGCCTAAAATTCCTGCAAGGTTTTTCAATGTCTCCTCCATGAATTTTACCCATATTATTTCAGCACATATTATTTACCCAGGTCCCTCTCTCTGTTCCCTTTAAAATTTCATTCATGCCATATGAGGATTATCTTATAAATTTAGATTTTGATTTATTCTTTATAGGTAAGCTTAATTTACACAGATGCACAACAAATAATATAAGGGTAAAAACAGCGTTTTCTAATTTTTATCTATTACCTTATCATTATCATTATAGATGGCAATGTAGACATTTAAATATCTAATTTTAATGAATATATTTATGAAACACAGATTTTAAATAGATTTTATAGCAGAAATTCTTTTCTAAAATCAGAAAATCTTATCACTCAACTGAAGTGATTAGTTACAAAAAATCTTAATGATTCTAATGATAATTTTTATGATCTCTTATTCAGGAGATTTAGTTGCTAATTGTCCCATGAATATGTTATAGTAAATTATACTCTTGTAGACATCTGGATTCTTTGAAGGGAGAATTAACTTTTAATTCAAATTAGATAGATGCCAAAAATTTCCTGAAGGCTTCTACCATCTGTGAGGAATCTTATTATTTATTTGACTATTTTAAACAATTTCATATGGAACAATAGAGTAAGAAGAGAGTAATTTTATTGGCTCCCAAATGTAAAAGTGCATCTCCTTTTAAATGCTAAGATATCTATTTATGTATTTCATTTGTAACCTCTTTGGAATGATGTATTAGTGGTTGTGGGTAGCGAAAAAGCTTAGACATGTGCTCTGAAGTGCCTCATTCTATGGGGCTTCCATATGATGTTTGTATCACATGTCCAGTATGACAAATGCAAACTAAGTTTACATTGGATAATTTCAAATTTCAAGTATTTATCTATAAATATGAGTTTTATTAATTAATATCTATATATATAAAAAGCCAGTGACTGGAACACCGTAACGACCAGAACAACTGGTAGCTATGATGCCCACTGTGGCCAAGGAATAGGCAGGATTGGGGGGTGGGGTCAGCTGGCCAACCTCCCATGGCACCTTTCCTTGGCCAGTCTGCCCCTGATTGGACTCTCCCACCCCTATTGAGGGTGAGGCAGCTGGCCAGCTGGCCTGAGGCCCTTCCTCCCAGCCGGCCCTGCCTCTGATGGGCCTGCCCCACCCTGATTAGCCTGCAGCTCCACACCCGATTGGCCCCCTGACTCTGATCAGGAGCAGTGCCAGCTGGCCAACTTCCCATAGCCCCTCCCCCAGCCGCTGACCCCCGAGCGGCCCCCTCACCCGTTGAGGGTTGGGACCAGCCAGCCAATTGCCCACAGCCCCTCCCCCCAGCTGGCCCAGCCCTGATTAGGCCCCGATTGGGGCTGGCCAGCTGGTCAACCTCCTGCCATTTCCTCCTCCTGACCGGCCTGGCCCCAATCTGCCCCGATTGGGGCCAGGCTGGCTGGACCCTACCAATGCACGAATTTGTGCACTAGGCTTCTAGTAGTTACATATACTTATTCAGTGGATACTATATGCTAACCTTTGAACTAGGAGTTTATTACTTCATAAGCAGAAAAAAATCAAGAAGTCTGCCTATATAACTGTTATGTCCAATTGAGTTTCCAAGATATTCTTTGTTAATTAATTGTATCAGTATTAATTAATAAATTCTCATTTTTAATATACACATAGAGGATATTTTATATTAGCAAAAAAAGAAAACCAGTAAAAATATTCAGATATAAATCTGCTTACTCACTGTTATCTTCATTGAATTATATAAATTCTCAGAAGTTTATATGTTTCATATTTAGAATTTTATCAATAATATAAAATCTTTTGCTTTAGTAACTTTACATAGCTTAATGATTTTTTGGGTTGTGCTTGTCAGATATCTGAGTTTTGAAAGTCACTATATTTATGAAAATTTAATAATGCCTGTTAAAGCAATATACTACAGGCTATTTAATCAAGGAATATCAGATGACTGACCTGACAACTTCATAGCCACTTGATCAAGAGTGTCTTTGTCTACTAAGCTCTAGAATCCTTTGACTTACAGAGAACTGAGAAGTGTGTTTCTATGCCAGTTTACTCTTTGCCATTTAAAACTCTCCTTTCTCCTCCTTTGTGCTAGCTCTTGTGTCAAACTTGTCAGCTCATTAGAACTAAAGGTCTTTTTAACTCCCCACAGAGCTCTGAAATGAGGATTTTGGCCACAACTGTGGGAGCTGTCCCCAACCCTGAATTACTCTGTAATGTTCCTTAACTGTGTATGAAGACAAAGATATGTCAGCAATTTAGATGTGAAACCTGATCTATATCATTTCCTGAACTTGTCTTTCGTTTTTTAATTGTCTTTTTTATTAATTTCAAACATCATGACATATTTTGAACAGATCAGAACTAACTTCCTGAGTCCCAAAGTAAATTTTCTTCTTATAATGTAGAAGTTATAAAATATTTAAAAATATTTAGTTCAATAGACTACTAGTATTATAAATTTCACCCATACCCATACAGATCTACATTAAAAATAAACACACACACAGATTAATTCAATCAAGGCAATACATTTTGAACATTGTCACTTGCCTCCCTGCCTCCTCCCCTCCCCCCATAACTAGAGTGTTTTCAGGGTTTACAAATGTATGAAATCCAGACAAATCTAAAGGTCTCCTGGCAGGAGATGCTCATAAAGGAGAATAAGCAAAGCCTGCGGGACTATTTGCAAATGAGTCTCGTGCACCCTTAATACCTGGTGCATCAGCTGCCACCAAAGAGTTGAAATGAGTAAATGATTGAATGCTTTTTACTTTTTGCTAACCAGTTGGTAAGGTAAAATTCCTTAAAGCACCAAACTATCAGATCTTCTCTATTGTTAAAAGTTAAGTTGTTGCTTGGGGACAGGGGGAGAAGAAAAAGAAAAAGAATGATGCTCTCAGACAACAAATACCCTTCTGTTTTAACTGCACCTCTGTGATAGTTACCTATGGGTATAAAGCAAAATGCCTACGTGCTGCTTGCAACTGCTCCAGAATTAAAAGGTGCCCTCTGTAGCTTCTGGATATGAAAAATGCAACCTCTAGATTATAATTATAGGAGTTAAGTCTCAGCCTGAAAGTCAGTATTTTTCTCTTAGTACCTAGGTCTGGCCATTCACAGTGTATAGACTGCCAGTAAGTAAAGAATGAGAGAAAACCAGTATGGATGCAAGGTCTCCTATATTTCATATTGTTATTATAGACCAATTCTACCTCAAAGAGAAAATATGTCAACTGACAGTCACATTGATGTTTTCAGATGTCTTTAGTCTTATGGAGGTAGAAAGGAAATAAAGAAATGCTTTCCCACTTAAATTCCAGATTAGGAACAATTTATAAAATTTTCTCCTTTCTCCAGACTGTCATCTTGAAAGAAGCCTTGAAGATAACATGCAAAATTGACATCCACAAATTGAGAACCTATAAAATTATTTTAAAAATTCACATTGTACCGTGTTGAATAACATATGAGTTTTACCAAAATACTTTAAAAATACATTTTCTTAATACATACTACTATATTTGTATACATGTATTGATAAAATTTGCATTTGTAAGGAGTTGTGTATATCTCTTAAGTTTTTATTTAAAATAATAAAATGTAAATAGTCAATGGGAGAAGAGGTGATCTCTAAAAGCCTAACTAGAAAGAAACATAAACTAAAGAAATAAAACAACAATTTAGCAAAATAAACATTTGTTCAGCTAAATGAGGTACAAGCTCAGAACAAGGATACTAGGAAATAATAAAGCTAGGAAATAAATTCAATAGACCCAGAAGTTAATTCCTAGTCTGAAAGAATGATTTTATGAAATGAAGTTCTTTCCATATGCTGTTTCTTTAGTTACAAAGGTTAGAGGATGTAGACTTGGAGGTTTTTCTTGGCCTTTGAACCAGCTCTGAGAATACAGAGCTGGTAGCAGAATACAAGGGCTCTCTTGGAGACTCTGCAGGAACAAAGATGCTCCCTTGACAACCATAGCACATCAGAAAACAGTCTATAAATATTTTCCAATCACAACCCCAGCAAGATTCTTTGCAGATATAGACTAGCTTATCCTAAAATTCGTATAGAAATGCATGGGCCCTGTAATAGCTAAAGCAATCCTAAGGAATACAGTGGGAGAGATCACCCTAATTGATACTAAGTCTTACACTCTAACTACAGTAATCAAGAGAGAAACATAGAACAATGGAACATAATAGAGAAATCTACGTAGACCCACACAAATATACTCAACTGATTTTGACAAAGCTACAAAAGCAATTCAATGGAGAAAGGATAGCCTATTCAACAATTGTGCCAGAGCAATTTATTCATAGGTATAGAAACAAACTTCTAAGCCTCAAATTATACTATATATAGAGGCCCGTTGCAGGAAGGTTCCTGCAAGAATAGGGCTTCCTGTGGCCGTATCCACCGCCCCGCCTGCTTCCCTCGCATCTCCACCGCCTCACTGTGCCTGGATATGCAAATTAACTGCCATCTTGGTTGGGTTAATTTGCATATTCACTCCTGATTGGCTGGTGGGTGTGGCTGGTGGGCGTAGTGGAGGTATGGTCAATTTGTTTGTCTCTCTTTTATTAGTATGTGTGTGTGTGTGTGTGTATATATATATATATATATATATATATATATATATATATCCTATTTAATAAAAGGCTAATATGCAAATTGTCCCCTCAGGAGTTTGACCTGCTGGGAGTTCGACTGCTCACTATGACATGTGCTGACCTCCAGTGGGGCACAGACTGAAGGAAGGCCCCAGCCAGTAGCCAGCAGCCAGAGGAAGAAAGGTCCCAATCGGCCCTGATCTAACCGGCCAGGCCTAGGGACCCTACCTATGCACAGATTTCGTGCTCTGGACCCCTAATATATACATGTCATAGACTTAAATGTTAAATGTACAATTACAAATCATTAGGATGAAAAATAATACCTTTGGAATATGGCACTAGACTTGGTATTAAACACATGATCTATAAAAGAAAAAAAAGGCTAAATTGGATTTTACCAAAATTGGACATTTTTGCCCTGTTTTAAGACAATCAAAAGAATTACTTAAAATATATTCAAGCTACATTTGATTAAAGACTAGTCAAAAGAATATATAAAGAATTCTCAAAACAATTAAATAATTCAGTTAGGAAATGGACATAATAAATGAAGAGACGCCAATGGAAAATAGCACTGAAGGAAATTTTCAACATCATTAGCTACAAGGGTGATGTAAATTAGAGTCACAATGTGTTATGACTATACAGATATCAGAATGGCTAAAATAAAATAAAAAGTACAAGTAAAACTGGGGTAATGCGAATCATACCAGTGGACTGTATAAATGTCAGTATGCTGGTTGTAGTATTGTACCATACTTTTGTAAGATGTTAATACTGGGACAGTCTGGCGAAAGGGTACAAAGAACTGATGATCACATGTGACTGCAACCATCTCAAATTAAAAGTTTAATTAAAAATAAATTGTAATACAGATTTGAAACCAAGCATATTTGTCTTCTCAGTAAATGTCAATGTACTTTACTCACCTATTTTGTGTTTAAGCAAAGGCATGCTATCTTTTCCCACTTAAATATTTGGAAAATTATAATTTTTTAAAAATTCAGAAATTCTGAGAATAATGTAATAAAAAATTAAAAGCAGATTTTATAACATGTAAATATAAATTCCATCTAGTCTTAGCTGGTTTGGCTCAGTGGATAGAATGTCAGCCTGTGGACTGAAGGGTTCCCGTTTGATTCCAGTCAAGGACACATGCCTGGTTTGTGGGCTTGATCCCCAGCAGGAGACAGCCAATTAATGATTCTCTCTCATCATTGACTTTTCTATTTCTCTCTCCCTCTCCCTTCTTCTCTCAAATCAATAAAAATATATTTTAAAAAAAAACTCTATTAGATTCCATCCAGCTAGTTTCTTATATATCAATTTCCAAATATTGTTAGAAACAATTTTTAAAAACAAATTTAAGTGGTCCCGTATTGCTTTCTTTCTTTTTTTAAAAAATATATTTTATTGTTTTTTTTTTTTTGCAGAGAGGAAGGGACAGAGATAGAGAGTTAGAAACATCGATCAGCTGCCTCCTGCACGCCCCCTACTGGGGATTTGCCAGCAACCAGAATCGAACCTGGGACCCTTTGGTCCGCAGGCCCATGCTCTATCCACTGAGCCAAACCAGTTTCGGCCCATATTGCTTTCTTGATAGCTTACTTTTCCAAACAGATTATCATTCCTATATTTTTGCAAGTAGTTTCTATTAACAAGATTTTAACCTTAGTAGGCATAGCATTTCAATTTAATTGTCTGAAATTTCTACTGACACCAAACTTTTTTTTAATGTACATAGGTCATTTCTTTTCTGTGTATCTATGAATATTCTCTTCATGACTTCTCATTTTGGTGGAGTTTCATAGGATTGTAGAGTTCTTTTTTTTTTTTTTTTAACATATTCTATTGACTTTCTACAGAGAGGAAGGAAGTAGGACAGAGAGTTAGAAACATTGATGAGAAAGAAACATCGAGCAGCTGCCTCCTGCACACCCCTCACTGAGGATGTGCCCACAACCTAGGCACATGCCCTTGACCAGAACCAAATCTGGGACACCTCAGTCCGCAGGCCGACACTCTAGCCACTGAGCCAAACCAGTCAGGGCGTATTGTAGAGTTCTAAGTCTTTTTTTTTGGTAGGTTAAAATAGATTTGGTGGGAGATACATTTTGACTTATCAATAATGATTGTTTCTTTTCCTCTTCTTCCTTACTCCTCTTTTCTTCCTTCTTTCTCTCTTTCTCTCTCAACTTCTCTACATGATTCAGGACCAGTTACCCCTAGTGAATAGAATTCTTGTCGCAGTGTAACCCACAGGCTCTGGAAAACCACACATTTTGGTCAGCGAGTTTCTAGAAGACTCCTGGGTTAGCCTGCCCAAGTTAGTATAGTACTGGAACATACCTATCATGGTGATCCTTTGTAAGGAACTGTTTTGTCAACTTGTTAGAAAGTGGTTTTTAGTGATGAAGTTTCACCAGAGCATTATATCCCATAGAGGCACAAAAGCCATCATCTACCATCCAACTCTTTCTTATTCATGTTTCCTTTCAAGTTAAGTAAATAATATCGATTTATGTGTATAATTCTGCATTTATGTGTATGTCTGTGTATGAAAAGTCCTCCTTTAATTCTCAAATGCCTACTATAGACAATCTAACCCAAAACACTTAAGAAATAGTGAGATCTTGATTAGTTCGAATTAAGAATAGTTTCTTATATTGTGAATTTAATATTTGCTATTGTTATTATTATTTCCTTCTTGTGATATAGCATCATGGTTAATTGCACAGAATTTGGATTTAAACACAAATATTATCCCTAATGATTTTTAACTTTATTATTTAGGTGATATCATTTACATGTTTTGAGTTTAATTTATGTTCTTTAAATTATTAAATGATGTAGTGCATACTAATACAATTTATAACAGAGCCTTGGTTCCTATGAGTTGAGTGAAGCATCTATTATTATTATTATTATTTTCTGTAGAATCCCTCTTAGTGAGACTAAGGAGAAAAAGAAGTAGTGATCAAGCTGCTAATATCTAGAGTTATGCTATTGCAGTTATGTTCATTTTAATTGGGACTATCTCTATTTTTTGAAAGTATAGAAATTATTTGACTAAATGTATTAAATGCCATTGCTAGTATAGCTGCTCAGCTTAGCCAGCTGATAGAGTTGCCAAGATTACTTTCAAAGTCATTAGTGTTGTGTGGGAAGCGATATATTCTGTATTCTAGCACTGTAACACTTGTAACAAAAGCCACTTACTGTATATCTTAAAATTTAACTTAGCCACTTGAAAAACAGTTTGTGCTTATGGGAGAAATGCAAAGTCCTCAGTGATTTGAGAAAACTGGGACAGTTATGTTCTCTCAGTGATTACACAAAGATATAATCAAGGACATTGTAAACCTTAAATGACTTTCATCCTTTTGTAAACTCAAATCACACTCCGAAGAAAGTATTAATTTGTTTGCTGCTTTAAATAACATGTATTTTCTCCTTTAGTACTTAATATCAAAAACCTATATGTCCTTTAAAGAAGGTTAATTATTAAATAAGCCTAAGTGATATCTTCTTCCTTAAATGAAATAATCTCGCTTAATACATGAACAGAGAAATTAAAAATATGTCAGTATAGGCACTGACCTAGTCATTTCTAGAACTAAGACAGGGATTAAAATGAAGTTGAATCATCATTCTGAGGCTCTACTGAGACTATCAGTCTGAGAATAATGAATATAAATGTAGATTATGGCCCTCATTTGGAAATTTCTCCTGTATCCTTTACAAGTGAGAAGACCATAGGTCAATAAAAAATGTCATATTTATAATATAGTCACAATATATTATTTTAAAGAGAGACATTACTAGCATGAATGTTATATTACTGACCTCAGTAAATGATAAAACAGGTTATTTGCATGAATTATCTTCAGTGTTATATTTTCAAACTAATGCTAAAATTCAGTAGAGGAACCATCAACTCTTATTTTGTCCTTAATCGCTTAATCTATTGTGTAAGTGGTAACAATCATAACTATTTAAATTCAAAAATAGCGGTACACAGAATTTAAAACAAACCTGAAAACAGAGCATATTAATTTTTATATGTGGTAAATATTAGGATTATACTGGATTCTTCCAAACTGTGTACTGTATCTTAATACAATTCATGAAGCAAGCACAATTTTGTGAATATATCCAAAATATTTCTATTGTCTGTGTGTTTTTTAACATAGAGATGGGTTTTAAGACACCTTAAGTTTAATTTATGAAAGAAATTGAAACCAATATCATAAACCATCCCACCAGTGTTCTGGAGCTCCTGATAACAGCCAAGGGGATCAGTGAAATAAAAATGGCCCCTTTCCTACCCACCAATGCCCCATTTCCAGGCACCAGAGTTAAGCACTTTCAATTGCTTGTGTTTTTATTCTTAGTTTTTAAGATTAGTTATCATCATAAGTATTTTCTGTGTTATCAGACATACATTGACTGTACTGACTGTGAAAGATGAGAAATTTAATTGATCAACACCACCTATGTCTCCTTTTATTCTACTACCTAACATTTCTACTTCAGACATTTATTTTTTAAATCCTAGGACTCACCCTCATAACTTTAAATTGTATACTTCTGCTGAGTATTACATTATTTATTGTCAGGGTTTATAATAATTACATTTTGTTTGTTAATATTGTCTTTAGATTAAATATAAAAATTCAGGTGTAGTATAGAGGAAAATATTATACTTATATAGATCATCTTTATTCAAAATCAAGTGTTTTTGAGCCTGCAGAGTAGCATTAACAATGCTGTTTCATTAATATTGCCATTAAAGAGGCAGTACTTAAAACATTATAAGTAAAGAAGTTTTACTTTCACAAACTCTAGCAAATGCTCAAAAGCTTGCCTTAAGTTAGTTTGCTTTATGTGTACAAATATTTCTTTGTAGATTATCTTTATTTTTGTGGAAAAAACACCCAAAAAAACTAAATAATTTCATTATATCTCATCAACAGAAATATCCAGATTTTTTATATATACACTTTGTTAAATGAAGAATTTTTTCCCTCTCAAATACATTCCAGTTAGCCCTCTAATTTTGTTGACTCTTTCTAATATTATTTTCTTTTTCTTAACACAATATTTTAATTTCTCTTTCTCTTTATCCTTTACTTCCAGTATCTAGAAATTTTTGATAGCTTATTCATATTTTAACACAGGGGTCCTCAAACTACGGCCCGCGGGCCACATGCAGAGTGCCGAGGATATTTATCTGGCCCGCCAGGTGCTGCTGCCTGTCCTGCTTAGCAGCCGACTCATCCTGGGCCTGCAGTGCACATAGGAATTTGTTCATAGTTTTTTTTTTAAATTATAGTCCGTCCCTCCAATAGTCTGAGGGACAGTGAACTGGCCCCCTGTTTAAAAAGTTTGAGGACCCCTATTTTAAAATATACTACTCTATTGACAAATAGCAATTGCTTGTGAAGGATTTCAGGTAACATGTATATTATACATTAAAATATTTGATATGCTGTGTATTTTACATATATGTTACATGTATATAATTAATGGCCCCTCTCAGACTTTATCAAGTGTCAAAATAGAGAAGATCTGACACTGGAGTCAGGCAATTTACTGGTTTGACTCTTCGATATAATATACTAGAGGCCCAGTGCACGAAATTCGTGCATGGGGGGGGGGTGTCCCTCAGCCCAGCCTACACCCTTTCCAATCTGGGACCCCTCAAGGGATGTCTGACTGCCCATTTAGACCCAATCCCAGTGGGCAGTCTCCAATCTGGGACCCCTCAAGGGATGTCCGACTGCCCGTTTAGAACCGATCCTGGTGGGATGTCCGACTGCCCATTTAAGGCAGTCGGACATCCTTCTCACAATCCAGGACTGCTGGCTCCTAACTGTTTGCCTGTCTGCCTTCCTGATTGCCCCTAGCCACTTCTGCCTGCCAGGCTGATCACCCCCTAACCACTCCCCTGCTAGCCTGATTGATGCCTAACTGCTCCCCTGCCATCCTGTTTGCCCCTAACTGTCCTCCCCTGCAGGCCTGGTCACCCCCAACTTCCCTCCTCTTCTAGCCTGGTCAACTCCTAACTGCCCTCCCCTGCAGGCTTGATTGCACCCAACTGCCCTCCCTTGCAGGCCTGGTCCCTCTCAACTGCCCTCCCCTGCAGGCCTGATCACCCCCAACTGTCCTCCTTTGTAGGCCTGGTCCCTCCCAAATGTCCTCCCCTACTGAACATCTTGTGGTGGCCATCTTGTGTCCACATAGGGGCAGGATCTTTGATCACATAGAGGCAGCCATCTTGTGTGTTGGAGTGATGGTCAATTTGCATATTACCCTTTAATTAGATAGGTTAGAGGCCTGGTGCATGGGTGGGGGCCAGCTGATTTGCTCTGAAGAGTGTCCTGGATCAGGGTGGGGGTTCCCTTGGGGCATGGGGTGGCCTGGGTAAGTGGCCTGTGGTGGTTTGCAGGCTAGCCACACCCCTCAGCAACCCAAGTGGAGGCCCTGGTATCTGGGATTTATTTATCTTCTATAATTGAAACTTTGTAGCCTTGAACAGAGACCAGGACTGGCCTGGGCAAGCCAGGAAGTTTGGCTTCCTCCATCACCAGGGAAACACAAGTGTCCTGCTTGCTCCATGGCCAGCCGCCATTTTGGTTGAGTTAATTTGCATACTCCTGAATGGCTGGTGGGCATGGCTTGTGGGTGTAGCAGAGTGATGGTTAATTTGCATGTTTCTCTTTTATTAGTGTAGATACCTTTCTTTGCTCCTCTCTCAACTGGCTCCACTCAATATGCAAGATATTGGCTGATTGGCCCAGAACTTCCAAAGAGCATTTACTAATAGTTCTTTTTAATGACTGTATTATTTTCATAATCTTTTATAGTAGTTCAATAGTTTATAAAAATATTTAATAATGATATACAATTTTATTTTTTAATCAAATTGATGGAGTAGCATTTTATAAATTATTAAATTAAAATCTTAAATGAGATGACTTTACCAAGATATTAAAATGATGCAACTAGAGATTCATAAAATCTGCATAGAAGTAAAATAAATATATCAATTTCTTGTTGAAGAATAAATGATATTCTCTGTCTTGTAAGATTTGTGAACTTTACCTTCAGAAATAGAAAGTAGGTTAGCTACTATTCTTGGCAATCAATCTAGTTACTATATATAATAATGATAGCAACTAGTTATTATCCTTAGTAATTAAATTATGAATTGATTTGGAATGAAGAAAACAAAGAATATGGACTTTGAGTTTTTTAGCACATAAAAATTTGTTCTTGTTTTACTGCTGATCGAATATATAAATAATCTGCATCCTAACATGTTTATAGCAAAACATCTGCTTGTACCTTATACACCAACAAATTACAATAACACTTTGGAATGAATAAATTGTGCAATAAAAATTGAAGGAATTTACATCATAAGTTATGTATAATAACAACATATTTTGATTCAAGGACAGTGTTATCTCCAAATGCCTTATTTGTAATAGTAGAATGTTAGCTTGCCAATTGAAATAGAAATATACCTATAATTTTTTTAAATATCCATAAAATATTTTTATTATTCATGTTGTACTATGGAAAATTGCTTGGGAATAAATCCAGATGCTTACAGTTCAATTAGGGCTGCTTTTGAGAAAAAGAAGTTTTGTCATTTGGATATAACATTGTATAACATTTATGTTGTTTCAGTTACAAAATATTTGAATATTTAAGTGCTAAGAATTGGAAAATAAATAAAAGTTAAGGGAGAATTCAAAGTTCTTTAGCTTCAGAATTTCGTTGCAAAGTGTTTTTTAGAAATTTTAAAAAGCAATTTATGAATATATAGGGTGGGCCAAAACCAGGTTTACAGTTGTAAGTACACGAAACAGTTTATTATTGCATTACTATGTATTCATTATTTATTATTTTCCATAAGAACAATTGGAAACCTACTTTTGCTCCACCCTGTATTTCATGTGCTATACATATATTTGGGATACATAAATTACATATACATATATATATTTAATAAGGGTACTCACATGTTTAGGAATTTTATACTACATATATAATATAATATCCTGTTTTACTTGTTTACAGTGTTCCTCTCTGGTTAACTCCTGTAGTATGCGTACGTCTCCTTAGTACGTGACATACTATCAATATTAGAGTATCAGTGTGTTAGAACACTACCTCCTACAAAGGAGCATTCTGAACTTGGATGGGAAGATGCCTTCATAAAGATATGCTTGAACTGCTGTGCAAAGAATGAGACAAAGATAACCAACTAAAGGCGGAGTGGGGCTGGTTGGAGAGAGAGAATAGTGAAGAATCAGGGAGCTTGACTTAACTAAAGAATTTAGCCATGGAAGTGGGTGTGGTTACCAAGTTGGAGTGTGACTGTAAAGCAGACATTCTGTTAAATCGATTTCATGGTTATCTTACTACACTAGGAAGTAGGATGAGGTAATTTGCAGGATCATGACACTGAAGGAAGTGTTGAAAAGAAACAACAGGACATGATTCGGGGGAGATAGCTAAGCATGTGTGCTTTAGATAGAACTAGATACCGTTGGTAAGTGGAATTAGCCTCCTTTATCCTCTTTGCTCTCCTATTCTAGGCCTATTCTGGCTTTCTCTAAATAACTTAAAGATCATCACTGTTAACTTCAGTTCTACATTCAAATTGTTTAATTGGTTGTATTTAATATTGAGTTCAAGATATGTTAGTAAAAGCGTCTGACTGACTGACCTGGATGTAGTGATGAACTCTTGCTTGAATCGCTGGTACTGTAAGCATGTCAGACCAGGTCAGGAAATGGCAGTTTCTGTGGGAAGCGTGTTGCTGAGAAGGGGTTGCCGAAGGGGGAGGCAGCAATTCCCACAAGAAGGATTCCATTATGGGCTGAGGTCTGTGTTTGACATGACAAACAAGAAAAGTTTGAAAAGGATGCCATTTGGTACTATCATAATGGCTAAAATGTAGAAAAGCATGCCATCTTAAATATTTATCTAATGGTTGTTACTACTACCTAAAATGGAACGTATATTAAAGAAGAGACGCTAGACTGCATGTTTCAGAAAAAAAATCCATTCTTAAAATTCCAGGGTGAAATTGATGGAAATCGATAACACCCTTCAAGGAAACACAGAATCTCTTAAGATCTGGCTGAGAGATGACCTGTTGCATTTCCGCGTGAAAGGTTCTCCTTCATGATGAGAAGGATCCTCAGATGTTTTAACAAAGCCTCAGAGACTACTTTAGTTTAAGAGGCCACATGCTACAGCTTTATAAACTCAATATTGTACATGGCAAAATGCTGTGGAGATTAGAAAGTCTGTGAACCATAAAATGACCCAAAGTCAGAAAACTCTTATCTATAGTCTCATTGCCTAGTTCCACTGGGAGAATCAGCTTGCTCATCTGTGTCTTCATGGTGTGTCTGTCCTGTTACGAATGACATTTACCTCATATCCCTCAGCCCCCAGTTTGCAGGATACCTACAATTTTAAGTTCAAGTTCATTTTACCTACTCACCACTTCTAAATACACACACATACATGCACAGATGCACTGAAGTACACACACACACAACTTATAGGACAAGGCTAATTACAAAACAATTCATAAAAAACATTGTGAAATGCTTATCTTATTCTTTACAAAATATCTTGTTTTGAGATTTCTTTAAAATGGTGTTTGACTATACAAATATCAATAATTTGTCCTGGGGCTTCATTTCTGAGGTGAACTTTGTAATCATCTGGAACTAGAGTTTTTGTGTGTTTTTTTTCTCACTGGAAAACTTTCTTCAGAATACTATGATACAGATCTGAGCCCAAAGAGAAATATGTGCTGGTAAATGAAGTCAGAGAACAAAATTTAAAAAACAAAAGAATGCAAAATTTTAATAAAGAAGAGATGCAAATTAACTCAGAAATAATCATAAAAATATTAGGATTCCCTACTGGAATTACCTAAGAAAGTGAATTTAACTTACATTTCCTGTTTCCATAGTTGCCAAGGTTTACTAGATTTGAGGCTAACTTCCTAGCTGCATAAAATCTACTTAGCTCCCTTTCTTTTGGTGTTTTAATTAATTAAGGACAATACTGTGCCTATTTCCCAAGGTTGTTTTGATAGGTTATTGGCTCAGAATTTGCTAAAGCGCTCTCTGAATTAAGCTTGTATGCCTAATTTCATGATAGTTGGGGTGGAAATTGAAGATGCTATCTTGAGATTCTGGAAGGACTTCTTAGACAAGATCTTACCATGTAGGCTACTTATGTAGAGTGACCATACCTTCAGTTCTTGTCTTTAATTTGCAGATCCAGAAATGTGATTTTGCTCAAGGCGAGAAGTGATCCTCCTTTTAGGAACTAAGTTATGCTCATAACAACTGACAAATATCATGTGCAAAACCAGGGCTGTGATCAGCATTACCTCTCTTTCTCACTTCTTATAGACAATAATAAGTTGCATCCATAAAGCAGATCAATGTCCCAGCAGTGTTCAGCATATTCTTTCCAGCATTCAAAGACAGCTGTGAAATCAAATTATAAACAGAATTTAGTGGTACTATGCATAGGCTATCAAAAAAAATATTTGTGGAGACATAGCATTTAACTCTTTTTGAACCTCCATGCTATACAATGCGCCTCCTTTTTAACAAGTGTTTGTAAAATACAGGTGATTAAACTAGTATTCAGGGGACATTATTCCACCTGTTCTAAAATACAGGTGAGTGAGTCAGGGACCCATTGGGGAAAATGTTTGGGGAACTCTGTACTGAACAAAGTAATTAAGTTTCTTTATTGTAGACATCTAGACTATTTAGGATACTAATACGCATTATGAATCTCTTGAATGGGAATAAGCATGCAATAGTTTTCTAAATTTACTTGTAAACTGAGCATTTTTTTCACTAGGTTTATTATAATTCTGGTATTCTATTAAACACTAGAGGCCCAGTGCACGCATTCATGCACAGGTGGGGTCCCTCAGCCTGGCCAGCGATTGGGGCTGATCAGGGGCTGTCTCACCCAGTCCCGATCTGGGCCAATCGGGCCCGGCTGGCCTGGGGGGGGGATCACAGGAGGTTGGCCTGGCCGTGGGAGGTTGGTTGTGGGAGCGCACTGTCCACCAGGGGGCAGCTCCTGCATTGAGCGTCTTCCCCCTAGTGGTCAGTGCGTGTTATAGTGAATGGTCGTTCGGTCGTTTAGTCTCTTAAGCTTTTATATATATAGAAGTTTAAGAAAGACAGGAATGCTAGTAGTGAACCTTTAGGCTTTATATTCATGTTGCAAAGATTGAAATATGGATGTTTCTCAGACACCTACTTATGGACGGCAGTCTTTAGGGTGCAGAGCATTATTGATTCATTATTTAATATTTTTCTTAAGTCAAATCCCTAAGGTTTTTTTCAGTTGTCACATTTACCATCAAGAAATGTGATGTGTTTTAATAGCACTCTCAGTTTTCCTAGAGCCGTGGTCTGCAAACTGCAGCTCGCGAGCCACATGCGGCTTTGGCCCCTTGAGTGTGGCTCTTCCACAAAATACCACGGCCTGGGTGAGTCTATTTTGAAGAAGTGGTGTTGGAAGAAGTTTAAGTTTAAAAAATTTGGCTCTCAGAAGAAATTTCAATCATTGTACTGTTGATATTTGGTTCTGTTGACTAATGAGTTTGCCAACCACTGTCCTAGAGCATTGTTGATTAACAAGCCTGTCTTCTGCCAAGGTTTTATCACGTTCTTAAGATGTGAACTTGAATATCAAGTTAAAGCTGCACGTTACAGGGATTTCCCTGCACATTTAAAGTTGTGTTAAACAATTAATATTAGATTAGTAGGCTTGGTCACAGAAATAATTTTTTCCTTGCAGCAATTCCTGTGGGAGACCATTTATTTTCAAGCGTATTGAACATAAAATGCATATGTATTGCAAATGTCCCTACTAGATTGAACATATATGATCTATTCTCCATATACTTCAAATGCCGGTCCCTTATATATAATATCATTACTATAAGGCTTATATCTTTGCTGATCCCTTAAACATAGTCTCATCAGATTTATTGACAGCATCCACTTTTTCTCCACTTACTGGATGATTGTGATCATATCTACCACGTCATTAAGTACATTATTGTTTTCATTTTAATTTGCTTCAGCACATTATCATTCTGATTATTTTGTTACTAAGCAATTGCATATGTTCCAAGAAGTGAATGATATGTGGGTTGTTAGAAAAAGAAGAAAATATTTGTCAAGAAATTATATTTTAGCAAGAGAAAATTTAGAAAAAAAATTGAATTTTATTTTATTATGCTTTTTAGAAATCAGTCACATGGTTAAAAGGATGCCAATACAAATAAAAGATACCAAGTGCAATGTTTATTGTCTTAGTCAATATATGGAAACAGTTAAAACCTTTTCACAGCACTGACAATTGGTGGTATATAAATTATTTGAAACTTTGAATATTGGCCAAGAACAAAGGTAATATATCATGCTCCAGATAATAAAATATATTATAGTAACAATAACCTATAAAGATATTGCTATATAAGCTGAATTAGAGGTCAAATTTATAGGTCTATCAATTATTATCACTGTAATATTTATTTTCTAATTATTGGCAGGAATAAAGAAGGCCAATTGAAATGAAAATAACTTACAGGCTAACAGCAAACAGCATAGTAAAAACGCATTCAAAAAAGGCTGTCAAGTTATGTTTTTATTTGTTCTTCCTCTTGTGTTTGACAGAAAGCAGTTTATTATCCTATCTAATAAAAGAGTAATATACAAATTGAACATCACTCCAACACTCAAGATGGCTGCCCCACATGGTCAAAGATGGCTGCCCCCATGTGGACACAAGATGGCCACCACAAGATGGCCAGCAGGGGAGGGCAGTTGGGAGGGACCAGGCCTGCAAGGGAGGGCAGTTGGGGGTGACCAGGCTGGCAGAGGAGGGAATTGGGGGCGACTGGGCCTGAAGGGAGGGGCAGTTGGTGTGGACCCAGGCCTGCAGGGGAGGGCAGTTAGGGGCAATCAGGCTGGCAGGGGAGTGGTTAGGGGGTGATCAGGCTGGCAGGCAGAAGAAGTTAGGGTCAATCAGGAAGGCAGGCAGGCGAGCAGTTGGGGGCCAGCAATCCCATATTGGAGAGGGTGCAGGCTGGGCTGAGGGACATACCCCCGTGCACGAATTTTGTGCACTGGGCCTCTAGTACTATATAATAAAGCATAATATGCAAATTGAGCCTAACAGTGAAATGACCTGGAATGACCCGGAACAACTGGTTGCTATGATGCGCACTAACCACCAGGGGCAGACACTCAATGCAGGAGCTGCCCCCTGGTGGTCAGTGTGCTTCCACAGTGAGAGCACCGCTCAGCCAGAAACCAGCCCATGGCTGGCCAGTGCAGTGGAGTGGCAGGATCCTCTCCCGTCTATGCAGCCGTGCTAAGGATGTCCAAATAACAACTTAGGCTCTGGGAGGGGGCCTAAGCTGTTAGTCAGGCATTCCCTGAGGGCTCCTGGGCTGCCAGAGGAATGTCTGACTGCCAGCTTAGGGGATTGGGCCTAAGCCAGCAGGTGGGCATCCCCCAAGGATTTCCAAACTGCACGAGGGTGCAGGCTGGGCTGAGGGACCGCCCCCCCCCACCCCCATCCCGCCAGTGCACAAATTTTTTGTGCTCCGGGCCTCTACTAAATTATAAGTAACAGCCTAAAACAGTTAATAGATGATAGATAGATAGATAGATAGATAGATAGATAGATAGATAGATACTGTTTTCTTTAGGAGTTGGAAATCACATATTTTACATTAAAGAATAAATAATGCCCTAGCTGGTTTGGCTCAGTGGATAGAGAGTCTGTCTGTGGACTGAAAGGTCCCAGGTTCCAGTCTGGTCACAGGCACATGCCAGCGTTGCGGGCTAGATCCTCACTAGAGGTTCTGCAGGAGGCAGTCAATCAATGATTCTCTCTCATCATTGATGCTTCTGTCTTTCTCTCTCCCTCTTCTTTCCTGTCTGAAATCAATAAAAATATGTTTCTTTAAAAAAGAATTTTAAAAAGATTAATATTGAAACTGGAATTATGTTTGTGATAGAATTTTTTTTTTTACTTCCCGAAGATTGTTCCACATTGGATGTGTTCAGAGCAACTCCATGGGGAACACTTCAGAAAATTTCCTTCAGATGGGATTTACCATATATATGGACAGTCACTGTGTGAGATTTAGTAAAGGAAATCCCTCTGAGGAAATAGAATACTTTAAGCCATGTGTCATTTCACATGTTCTAATATTATCAGCTTTCTGAATTATAGAGTTCTGTCTCCACTTCTCCCACCACTGCCCAAGGGTTCTTTAGACCTTGTCATATATGGAAATTCTCTCACTGCAAAGATCTCAATATCAGAAGTTCCATTTTCTGGTGATAAATCTGATTTCCCCTATCTCATCTTTCTAAACCCCTATTGATCTTGGTCATTAATTCATTATAAATTATCATTCTTTGACCTTGTGCTATTTTACAACCCAACAGTGCTGTTCTGGCTTCACTTGTTCCTACCCAATAAGAAAAATGATGGCCAGATATTTGAAAGGCATAATTTTTGCTACTTTAGAATGCCACATCCTTATGGCTCTGCCATTCCTGCCTGGCACAGCCTCAGTTCTGAGTCCCTGACTTCTGCCTCTGTCTGTTCCTACATAGGTAGAATGTTGTGAAACTATACTAATTGAGCCAGTATATCGGTGGCCATATAATTAATTTCTAAATCAGAGACATGTCTCACTTTTGAGAGTGAAAGTGTTTGTTATAAAACTGGTATAAACAGTTATCTCAGAGAAACCAGGGTGTGTCATCATTCCTGAAAAGGTAGACCATTTTCTCATCGGAATTAGTCTTGAATTGTCCTTAAAATTCTCTCTCTCTGGTTTTTTTTTTTTTTTTTTTTTTTTTTTTTTTAGCCAGTTCCCTATTAGGTACTTCAAGTGTCTGCTTTAAATCGGGGCCTCAAGAAATGAATTTCTTCTTCCCATCCCCAGTTTAATTCAACCAAAATCTATTACTTTCTCCTTTGATGAGAAGATTTAAACCTCAGCACAAAAAAAAATTATCTCTCTTAGTAGTCATTTTCCTTGTCTAACTTAAAAGTCTTTTAATTCTTACTCAAAATTGCATTTATACTACTTCAATGACTTTCTTTTTAGGGTGTGAAGTGGTAGAGACTGAGGCCATCAGAATATCTTGGCTTTCCTCTGATATTACTGGTCACAGCCTCCCAGAATGTATGAAATAACTGTTTTCCAACTCACAAACCTAAGTCATTATCTAAAAATTTTAGAGTAAAATTTGCTCATCCACCATGATCTACTCAAGCATGCCTTAAGTGATTGGCATCCCCTAACTCACTTTCTACAGATGCAATTGTTTATAAATAAGTATCTGAAGTTTTCAATATTACCTCAAAGTTAGAAAGTCCAAAGCTGAATTTATTTTTGCAGTTCAGACCACAAATTTCCAGGATTCAGTATAAAAACCACTATGTTCCCTTATTTAGTCATAGAGATGAAGTCTTGGATTAATTGTAAATGCTCCCTTTACAGTATCACCAGATAAAGTGAGTCATGAGGTCTTATAAGTTGTTCTTCCACCACACCCCTCACACATATGCCATGTTGTACATTATTAATTGATACTCTGTCAATTAGGCCCACAGAGTATACCAGAATTGTCTTAAAGCTTAAACACTGATAATTTGAGCTATTCACAAACTTCTGTTTCTTCTCTTGGAGACTGAAACAAGTACAGACTTTAACTTTGTATTCAGGGCTTTCCTTTCTCTGGCCTCAAAACATACTCCCAGTTGTATTCTCACACCATATTTCATACACTATCCAGATTGGATGGCATTGTTATGTCCTATGTGTTACCAGATGTTCATTTTGCTCCTCTCTCCAAGGACATCTCAGGTTGAAATTCCATATTAGTAAGGCCTTTATCATAGTCAATCTCTTCCATGAGATATGGCATACTCACTTGCCAGGTTTGAAATCTTCTTTTTAAATTCCCAGTAGCGTTCTCTTCTTATTTATTTTACTCTGCCACATAAACATTATTTGTGTACTTGTTTAACCCTCCTCATATAGTATTATTTTCTAAAGGAGAGGACATATGTTTTATTTATTATTTGAATACTAAGACACATGCTTACTTATACTAGTCAATTATTAATTACTTATTGAAATTATTATGTGAATGTGACTATTGAATATTATAGAAATATGTGTATAACTGTAATGTGAAAATACTATTAGATTTCTGCAAATAAAGCTTTTCCCAATAATCAGGTAGCAAGTATCATTATACCTAACAAATAGTTGAACTGGTTGATGCATGAAGAAAGTACAGGATTCATTCATAGATACATTCTAGTCTCTGAGAGAAGATACCTGGTCCTTTATATTCCTCTCATCCTGCTTATGTTAAACAGAGCCCTCTATATGCATGCAAAATGCTGCAGTCATTCATTAAATAGATTCAATCTCTCATTTTCCTTAAATCATCACTGACTTGAGCTTACTGTTTTCTCAATTTAGGCCTAAGAAAATTATGGCCAGTTATTCATTCTCTCATTAACCTAAAAGTGAACTATATTTCATTGCTTGTAGGATGGTATGGGAAATCTGAGAGTCACCAAGAAGGGAATTCGACTTGAAGGTATATCTGAGTTTCTACTTCCATTGTATGTGAAAGAAATTCATTCCCGAAAGGTATGTGATACTGGCTTTGGCTTACTGTAAAAGATAATGTAGAGGTTATGTTTTCGCTTGAAATAAGAAGATAGAATCCCCTTATCTCTTCAGTATGTAATTAAGTTTCCTTACGCTAAAGACTTATTTAAATAAATCAAAACAATTAAAAAACTGAAAAACTAGTGAAGGTTAGTTTCAAAGTAACACATTAGAGAACCATTTAGAATTAAACTGTGTGTTGTGTTTGTTAGTCTATAAAATGTGCCCCTCTATTTTCAATGAAGTTAAAAATACACACTGGTAGGAATTCCAAAAGGGGCATTTGATAAATCTTGAGCAATTTTTGCTGGAAGCATTGACTTGAAGAAATGATTTTATTTTAATATATTATATATATTTTAATGCAGATGCATTTTCTAAGAGATGACAGAGTCTTAGTATAGAAATTAAATTTATTTTGAAATTTATTTAAATCAAGTAAGAATATTATTTTTTCACCTGTGTGTGTGCTCTGTGTGTTTTATCACTTAGCAGCATGTTAAAACTCAAAAGGTTATAAATGAGATATTGTTTATGTTGGTTTGTGTGTTACTTCTCAGAAGGTAGTAAGTATTCTTGGTTACCTCAAAATCTAACTAGAATCTTTCAATCTATAAGGCATTCCCTGGGATATGTACGTAGGTGTGGAAATAAATTTATTATGACTGAAAAAAATCAAAAGCATGTAACATAAAATGTGGAAAGATTGTTAATCTTACTTCATAAACATGAAAGTATTTTTAAAACTAGAATTATATTTAAATATTACTGATATAACATCTTAGGAAATTGGGTACATAGTAAGACTTAATTTGATAATTTGTTTCAAAGCCATTGTTTACACTTAAATGTCATAGTGGCAACAGAACAGAACATTCCTTTATATAAAATGTTTAATGAGGATAATTATATTGTTTTTAATTTTATCAATATTTTTATTAATTTCAGAAAGGAAGGGAGAGGGAGAGAGAACTAGAAACATTAATGATGAGAGAGAATCATTGGCTGCCTCTTGCACACCCCACACTGGGATCGAGACCACAACCCGGGTATGTCCCCTGACCAGGAATTGAACTGTGACCTCCTGGTTCATAGGTCGATGCTCAACCACTGAACAACACCAGCCAGGCTTAACTTTAAATTTTATTTTGTTATATGTGAAAATACAGAGTTTCACTAACATACTATATTGACTTTGGGTACTAGAAAAATTATACTGAGATTACTTTCTGCATTTTGGTCAGACAAATAACACAGTAGGCACATATATGACTACCTAACCTTACAAGTACATGATTAACTATAAAAATAATTAAACTTCAAATTAAAAATTGATTGATGTTTTGTTTTATTTTTGTAAAAACTGAACAATACCATGCTTACACAGGTTAGTGTCTTTCCTCCGACTGGAAGTTAGTGTTGTGTTTGGATTAAACAATTTAATATTTGAAGAAATGAAAACTTGTACATGGAAATCAAGAAGTTACTTAACATGGGAAGAAGGTGAGCATCATCATAGGCAGGAACTTCTTTAAAAATTAATCCATTTTAGACCAAATTATAGTGGCTGCCTGGGAATACAACTTAGAGAAAGATAGAATTTACCTTCTCACCCAGAACATTTTTCAGAGCTATGGGCGTAAACTAGGATTCTCCGAGGACAGTTGGATGAATGTGTACTCCCTCTATTGACCTAATAAGAAAGAATCCGCGGATTCTCTAATATTAAAGTGTGAGGTGGTGGCAGTCAGGCTTCCTAAACTTTGTCCCTGGAAAGTTTGCAACCTCAGTTCACCAGCATTTCTAAAGCCCACGGTGGTGATCGACATCTAGATGCCGCCTTTCACATCTCCAGTCCTGCTTGACCTTCCCATGTGTCCTCTGGTCATCACCCGCCTCTAGGTAACTGCGAAGCGAAAGGCACTGCACTGGCAGGAGGTACGGTCCATCTGCAGTCAGGCACGGGATGAGGCTTGGGAACAGAAGAAGGAGACCCATTTGCTTCCTGAAAATTTCTCTACACATACACTACCAAAATTTTTTTGAAATAAAGAAAAAGCCTGGACAGTGTGGCTCAGTGGTTGAGCAACGACCCATGAACCAGAAGGTCCAGGTTTGATTCCTGATCAGGGCACATGCCTGGGTTGTGGGCTCCATCCCTAGTAGAGGGCGTGCAGGAGGCAGCTGATCAATGATTCCCTCTCACCATTGATGTTTCTATTTGTCAGAAAATACTGTTGCCCACAGACACACACTTCTAGTCTCTCAACCTATAAACCAGGGGCTGTTCCTACTCTCTACATGTTAATTGTCCTCCTTTCCGCACCTCTAAATGTCTTTAGATATTTGGAGTTCTATTATTATCTATCACAGCTTACTCTCTTCTTTATGCTTTGAAAAAAAAATCAACCTTTTCTCTGGTCCATTATATCAGTGCACAGAAAATCACATCTCCTTGAAATATCTTAGAATTCAATGAACCTTTCAAAATTAACACATTGCTTTCTGAGAGTTAGAATTTGTTGAACTTTTGTGAAATTAAATAGTTTTCTTCAATGAGAAAGAATAGTGAAGGATATGTTATTAATAGATGATTACATTCTGAATCAATCTTCAATGCGCATGTTCTAACATTAGGTCAGATGTTTTGCAATAGCAGGAAATTAGGACATGTAATCACCAGGCTGTTTGTTTTTTCACATAACTGAAGTATGTTTCCCAAGATTTCATGAGTCCACAGTACTAACAGCATTTCACTGATTCTTACCAGAAATTTGGCATCATGCAGGTCTTTGGAACTTCTTCAAGCATTACCCAACTTATATCTGAAATAAGCTAAACAGCTTTCTTGTTCACATTTTCAGTTAAGTTGTTTCCTCACCACGGCCCTGGGATCCCAGCACCTTGCATACGAGATTGATACTTGTGCTGGGGAGCCATACCAGATCATTCCAGTTTTCAATAACACCCATCAGAGCAAACATGTCTGTTTTCTTTATGGTTCCTGTGTTAGCAGAGCCGTGAATAAGGCTCTGCTCCCCGCTCCATGCCCACTCCTTTCACTGGGCATCAGAGCTCGGATGCTAACTCAGTTCTTGGTGACAACCAGTTTCTCCCCTTGGGTAATCAACACTTTTTTATAGAGTTCAGACACAGAGCCACGGGGTCAGGCAAGCTCAGCAAAACTCATTCCTGGTTACGTAGCGTGCTAATCTCGGGACCCTGTCTTTGTTCAGGCACCTTTTCTCCCCTACAAATCTCTTTGCTGGTTTCTTTCTCCCACGCAAACCAATTCACGCAAAGAGATACCTGCAGGCTTCTATAATCATTTCCTCATTGTCATTATCATATTGCATTTAGATGTATAATGCAGGTGAAAGTGATTATTTTACTGTAATGTCTTTATTCAAGTTAAAAGAAAAAAACTACAAATCATCCCAAAATCTTTACACTCAGGAAAAAAAAAACAAAAAGAAACCACTGTTAATATACATTGAATATCTTCACAGTTATATGTTTATACATCTGCACAAAAAGATAAGTTTGTAGAGAGACATGGCCATGTTTTTTACAATAACAGTCATTTAGTAGAAGAAATACAACCTGAAAGAAATTAAGAAGAATTACTGAACTTTAACTGTTCTTCACAATAAGAATATTTTTAAGCTTGTCTTTATGTTCAGAATAAAAGTTTATGAGTGCCATTTAGAAGCTGGCTGCCTCAGCCCCACGTGTCAGTGGTCATTAACTCCCTGCAGTGCAATTGGAGGTGATTAGCTCCTCTCCAATTTGTCCTCACCCTTTTTCATTTTCAGTTTTCTGGACAATTATATTATTTTAACTTTGTCAGAGTTCATAGTAATTGCATTCTGTTCTGCAGCATTAATTGCCTTGGCACTTTGATCTTAATTCTATATATAGGCGGCGGCAGTATTCACCACCAATATTCCATTATGGCTTCTCTATAACTGAGTTCAATGTTTAAGTCATCCTCCTTATGTGTGTTTAACTGCTAATTACTTTTGTTTGTGCGTTTGCTTGCTTGTTAACCCTTGAAATATTTCATGCTAAATATGTTTTTCTTTTTCTTTTTTCTGGGGATATTAGTAAGGGCTCATCACGTCTTTTCCTGTTAACTCACTTCCTATGACATGCTAGCACTGAACATTGGCATAAAGTGTCTGAAGGCAGCCTGATACGTCTCTCTCATTCTGTCTGATCTGATACATTTTTGCACCTTCACTTTTTCACCTCAGGGAAATCTTCTCTATTATGTCGTCCAATATCTTTCAGATTCTTTTGTTGAGTCTTCATTTCAGAGAAAGCAGTAATTCGTATGTTGGGTCATCTTTGTCCTCCACAGCTATCATAATATATTCAGTTATTTTAAACTCTGTTATTTTCCTCTGACTACAGTACCTGCCATGATCTAGAGTCTTTCTTCCATAGCATTCACATATTTAAAATTTTGGGAATATGAATTTTGCCCTTGCTTTCCCTCATTCATGTATTTTATATACAAGGATGCTGTTTTGATCCTCAGAATTTCCCTTGGGTCCACAGTCTCCTTTTAAATCTTGTCATATTGGTGTCTTTGAGCTATGGTTTTATTCAATTTACTTTTTTTTAATTCTAAAACTTAAAGCACTTGCCTTACCTAGCTTCAATTATCCATGATGAGTCACAATTTGAGGTAGAGGAATTAAGGGCTAGCTACTTTATTTTAAAGAGATACTTGGTGAGAAGGGGAAGACAGAGTGTGAGTGTCTTTTTCCCATCAGAGGTGCTACAAAATGGCTTCTGCCAACCAGACATGGACTATGTTAAATCGATGGGTCTTGGCGGCCCTTTCCGCCTCTGTAGAATATTTCCAGTGGTATAGACAGTCCTTCATTCTTGTAGATTTTCCTAGCAGTGTCTACTATTATCTTTCCTATATCTTGGTTAGTTTATTTGCATTAGATTTCTCAGATGTTAACATTCTTTTTTGTTTTTCTTTCCAGAGTATGGATGGAAGTAATATCTGGATACATGTTACATGCTGTTATGAGATAACCTATTTTCTTGGGTTCCACTGTTTTAGGTTTATAGCATAAACTTGTGTCAAGAAATTGTGGGTTGTACTTAAAAAATTCGATTTTTTAATAAAAATCGTTGTGGTTTACTTTGTGAAGTAGTAAGGAAGAGAAGTTTTTGAAAACTTTTCTATTTGGAAGTATAGTATCAGATAGGGTCACTTCCTTCCTTTCCTTCTTCCCTTCTTCATTTCTTTCTCTCTTTTACGGCCAATAGCACACAATACCATAATTTGAATAGTCCATTTTTACCATCAATTATTTGAAATATACCTTTTGCTGTATACTGCATTCTTAAATGTACATAAAATTTTTCTGGTGTTTCTGTTCTATTGATATACTTGGGCAAAAAAGCAAACTTTATGGAATGGTTTTAATACCATTTAGAGAAAATTTTTTTATTGTTCTTTTTAAAGAGCTTTTGCCTATTGTGTGTTTTAGTTTACAAATAAACTTAATGATCAGCTGTCAAGTTTCATAAAAATTCCTGTTGGTAGTTAATTGTGGTTATATTTAATTTGTGATGTGAAGAATTGGCATCTTTATACTTTTATATATATATATATATATATATATATATATATATATATATATATATATATATTTTTTTTTTTAGAGGCCTGGTGCACGAAATTCATGCACGGTGGTGTGTGTGTGTGTGGGGGGGGGGTGTTCCTCAGCCCAGCCTGCACCCTCTCCAATCTGGGACCCCTTGAGAGATGTCTGACTGCCTGTTTAAGCCTGATCCAAGTGTGATAAGGCCTAAATGGGCAGTTGACAACCATCTCACAATCCAGGACTGTTGGTTCCAAACCGCTCGCCTCCCTGCCTGCCTGATTGCCCCCTAACCACTCCCCTGCCAGCCTGATCGTTGCCTAACTGCTCCCCTGCTGGTCCGATTGCCCTTAACTGCCCTCCCCTGCAGGCCTGGATCCCCCCCCCCCCAACTGTCCTCCCTTGTAGGCCTGGCCCCTCCCAACTGCCCTCCCCTGCAGGCCTGGTCTCCCCCAACTGCCCTCCTCTGCTTGCCTGATCACTTACAACTGCCCTCCTCTGCCAGCCTGGTCCCCCCAAACTGCCCTCCCCTGAAGGCCTGGGTCCCCCCAACTGTCCTCCCCTGCAGGCCTGGTTCCCCCCAACTCCACCCCCTGCTGGCCTGATCACCCACAACTGCCCTCCCCTGCAGGCCATCTTGTGGCGGCCATCTTGTGTCCGCATGGCGGCAGCCATCTTTGCCCACATGGGGACATCCATCTTGTGTGTTGGAGTGATGGTCAATTTGCATATTACTCTTTTATTAGATAGGATATATATAAATATACATTTTATCCCAAGAACATGGCTCTTCTCTTGTTTTTTTTTTTTTTTGAGAACTTATTTTGTATTGTTCAGAAACATTTTTAACATTATTATTCATATAATCATCATATATTTCTTGTCAGTCATTTTATGATTCTTATTGTTTAGAATGGGTTTTCCATTCATTTTTCTCATCAGTCTTTGTGTTTGTATAGAAAAGATGTTCTTTTTTGGTGTTGCAAATGTAATCTGTCAATTTTTTTTGAAGTTTTATTGTTTTAGTATATCTCAAATTATTTTTGTGGCTATTCAGAGAAATAATGACTTTTAATATTAGCTAACATTTATTGTACACTAGCTCTCTGGAGTCCAATTCCTAGTTTTTAAATACTAGCTCTGTCACTTAGCAGTTTCTAATTACCCTTTTTAATCTCTCTGTGCCTTACTTTATTATCTATAAAATCAAGTCCATAGTGTCCCCTAATATTTTTAAGGGCTAGAATATTATGCCCTACAATTACCTGATATAATAATATAATCCAATGTTAAGAATGATATGCTTAAGAAGCACAAATCATTACGTATTGCATATGTGACAATTCATCTTGAATAGCTCTTGCTACCAATTATTAAGCAATTTCTATATGTTAACGGTTATGTGAAGGACATAATACGCATGCATGCTTTTCTAATTCTCATAGCAATACACATGAAATAGACATCATTACATTCATGTTACATATGAGAAAAGCACATGGTTCAAAAAAGTTATATAACTTACCTAAATATCTCAGCATACAGGGCAAGGATCAGATCCAGGTCTGTCAGACTCATACCCATGCCTTAAGCTTCTGTGAAATCTCCACATCAGTGAATGGAATAAGCCAAGTCTTATCAGAAGAGGTGAATGGGATTTCTATTATGATGATTCCTATTCTATGAAAAATTCTTTACTTTATATAAAATATTTTTGAAAGCCATGCTATAGAGTTTGTTTTTAAATAAGAACTCAAGCCCTTTAAGAATTTTTCTTGTAGGAGACAAAAAAAAAAAAAAAATGAGCCCTCATTATTTTGAATATCTTTCTCCAGCGAATGGAATTTTAATGATGCTTCAGTGTCACTATTTATAATGAAGCTGAAAGAAATTGTCCTCCCAAAAGTGGATTTCTTCACTGTCCCACACTTGCATATCCACATGAATTCGTGGACTTAATATTGCTATACAGGTTCATCTTTATTCAAATCTCTGAGAGCAGACCACAGTGAATATAGTAGTGATCCATACATTAGCTCAATGTGTTTTCAACATTTTTTAGTATCAACCACACTAAAACAAATTATACATTGTACATGTGATGCACTCTAATTTTTCTAGTCTAATATATTATAGTAAGATGGTACTATTTTATTTCATATATATTAAAAATATGATATATATCCCATCTAATAAAAGAGTAATACGCAAATTGACCATACCTCCGCTACATTCATAAGCCACGCCCACCAGCCAATCAAGGGCGAGTATGTAAATTAACCCAACCAAGATGGCTATGGCCACGGAGCGAACAGGAGGCTTGGGTTTCCCTGGTGATGGAGGAAGCCAAGCTTCCTGCACACCCTGGCCAGCCTAGGCCTCTGCTGAAAGCTACAAAGTTTCAATTATAGAAGATAAATAAATCCCAGATACCAGGGCCTCTACTTGGGTAGCTGGGGGGCATGGCCAGCCTGCAAACCACCACAGGCCCCTCGCCCAGGCCGCCCCACACCCCAAGAGAACCCTTATTCTGATCCAGGACACCCTTCAGGGCAAACCACCTAGCCCCTACCTGTGCACCAGGCCTCTATCCTATCTAATAAAAGAGTAATATGCAGATTGACTGTCACTCCAACACACAAGATGGCTGCCCCTATGTGGTCAAAGATGGCTTCCCCCATGTGGACACAATATGACAGCCATAATATGGACAGCAGGGGAGGGCAGTTAGGAGGGATCAGGCCTGCAAGGGAGGGCAGTTGGAGGTGATAAAGCCTGCAGGGGAGGGCAGTTAGGGGTGACCAGCTGGCAGGGGAGGGCAGTTAAGCAGCAATCAGGCTGGCAGGGGAGTGGTTAGGGGGTGATCAGGCTGGCAGGCAGAAGCAGTTATGGAAAATCAGGAAGTCAGGCAGGCAAGCAGTTGGGAGCCAGCAGTCCTGGATTGTGAGAGGGGTCCCAGATTGGAGAGTGTGCAGGCTGGCCTGAGGGACACACCCCCCATGTACAAATTTTGTGCACAGGGCCTGTAGTTTTATATATTTATAATGGATATATATTATGTGTATATATTGTTGCAACCCATTACATTGATTTAAAGGCCCCAATATGTGTTTGATTTGAAAAACACTGTCCTAGCTATTAGCTACTCAGATAGCACGTTCAATCAAATATTTTCTCTTCTCTCTGGTGTTATAGAAATAATGGAATTTTCAGTGGGGAATGTAAACCACTTTATTTGAATTTCAAAGGACAAAGAGTGAAACGTTTAAATTTCATGAGAACAGCAATCATGTATTTTGACTACATCCTATAACTGATAGGTGAAATTCCCAGTGAAAAATTTTAAACTCTTTATCCAATATAATTGCATATATATCAGTGTATGTTTGCTTTACTGAGAGAATAAATGGTTGATGTATTCAAAAATGTAAATTAAAACCACATAAAGAGATGTTTCTCTATTACATTAGACAAACAGAATAAGTGGCCCTATTACACCAGATATTTTATATTTGTTTCACCAGTTTCTTCCCCAATATTAGATCCTAGAATTGGCTTATATTGCATAAGAAAAAGTAGTCATATTAATTTAATACTTACAAAGAGACATAGTAGGTCTCACCTGCATGCCCTAAAAAGAATTGAAGAGAAGTTCTAACTTTGAATTATCAGAGCTTTATGATTTATTATGATCTTGCTGATATAAATATAACTGGTTCATCATCTATGTCCCCAAGTGTTACCAAAAGTAACACACACTGGGCATACTAGGGTGGTCCTTGAGCCACAAAAGTCTGCCTTATGTTTTTGTGTGTGTTTTTTTAATCTCTGTAATGTTGCTTGATAAAATAGCTTTTATCAGTTAATGCATTTTTAAAAATATATATGTTTACTTATTTATGTATGTTGTCCTTAGAAGTTAGGCCTGGGAACTGAGCACGGCACAATATTAGTGACTGCATTTTTCTTTAGATTGGGTCTTCCACATGAAATAAGAAACCCAGGATGCCTCCACATGAAAGAATTTCAGCTAGGCTTTGAAGAATGCTTGCGATTTGAATTTCAAATTAGATCATATTTGTGAGCAAGAAAATAGATTATAAAAACCACTGTTTGTTTAGAAGATAGAGCAGTTTGGTTTGATTTGAGGAATTCTATAAAGCAAGAGTCTAAAACCCAAGGGTGTTCCAAGATTTTTCAGGTTTTACTGAGGCATTTTCCCCATGCAAAGTAAGGCTCACTATACTGATGATTTAGGTTATATGGCAGGCATGTTTTGTCATTTGGCTAAGCTCAATTTGAGCTCCAAAAAATGGGAGTGTTGCACAAAATACATTTGAAATGTGTATACAATATTTAGCATCAGATATTTTATCTCTTATAAACATTAAACTTTTTAAACCAAAATATTGCATATATCAGCTTAAAATATTTGAGAAGGCATAGTCTAAAAAATTATTTTGGGGGATGAGTGAGCACAAATATACTTAAAGAACAGAGATATAGAGGAACAGGGAAACACTGATTTGAAAAGCAGCTTAGGGCTTCACACATGCAAGAATGTTAAGGAACTTAGAATTTGTTCTCAAGGTAATGAAACTCCTAAGGACCTATAGTGTTAAAATTCCTAGTCTACTATATTTCAAGTTAATAAAAATGCATTTCTTTAAATATAATAAAGAGAAATTTCACTAGCTGAAAAAGCTGTATATTCTTTCCCATTATTTTTGGTAACTGAATTTTAGTGTGCTAGATAATCATTCTTTTTAATATTTCTAAGACATAGAGTGATAGAAATTTTATAAAATGCACTATACTCAGCTACAGCTAAAGTAGAAAAGGCTAAAGATGGGATAAATTGTGATGGAAAGAAACCCAACTTGAGGTGGTGAACACACAATACAATACGCAGATGATGTATTATAGAATTGCACACCTGAAACCTATATAATTTTATTAACCAACATCACCCCAATACATTCAAAAAGTAAAAAATTGTGATATAATAAATAAACAAGTAAAGACAAATTTTAAAATATAAATATTCAGTATCTTAAAACTAAAAATGCATTACTCTTAATTATTGCAAATTATTTTATTTGTTGGATTGGTGGTTTATTAATAACTTTGAGATATGAGAGTTGCCCTTCAAATAAAATCTTAGTAAAAAACAAAATCTATGTAAAGCAAATAGACATGAAGATGTATCCCATCCATGACAGTAATCTGTTGGGCATTTGGTATGCTTGCATTATAGGTGGAAAAACACTGGCTTTGACCTGACCAATACCTCCAGTGTTGTCCTGCACTTTTCCTATTGTACAAAATTAAATTAAGCACTAACACTATAACTACTTTGTATTAACGTTTTATCATAATCTTCCTCTTCACTGTAAAGGCCCATAATTTACTGTAGTCATGGTTTTGCCTTTTCACACATTTCTATCACACTTCTGTGGTTTTCGTTTACATTAATAAAATAACTGAAAGTTTTAGGGTTGTCAATCTTAAAAATAAAATAGCTAGTTATTTAAGGAGGAAAAATTAGTTTATTTATAAACAGCACAGGAATTGCAATTTGGGACATGCAAGCTTCAGCAAACCATAGGCATGCCCAGAGAACAAAGGAAACTTCCTTTATAAAGTAAAAGGGGAAACTGGGAGGGAGGACTTTGAATGAAAGGCCATTGGAAGAAAGTAAACAGTTCAGGGTGGTGACCATCTCTCATTGGCTGATTTGTAGCGATTTCTCATTGCCTGGGATGTTGCTAAGGAGAAAAATGCTCCTCCGGCTGGACTGGTCAAGTAGGCTTTTGTCTGTTGGGAGGATAAGGTATACTTCTGCCAGCTGAAGTCTGCAGTGTCAGTGGGTAGAAGTGGTGAGAGCTCCACTTTCAGAGCTTCTCCACTTCACTTTGATTTTTTAAAATATATTTTATTGATTTTTTACAGAGAGGAAGGGAGAAGGAGAGGGATAGAGAGTTAGAAACATCAATGAGAGAGAAACATTGATTCAGCTGCCTCCTGCACAATCCCTACTGGGGATGTGCCCGCAACCAAGGTACATGCCCTTGACCGGAATCGAACCTGGGATTCTTCAGTCCGTAGGCCGACCCTCTAGCCACTGAGCTAAACCAGTTAGGGCTCCACTTTAATTTTAATAAAGTTTCCTTTATTCATTTTCACAGGGTATAATTTATTCCTCTTAACTTTACATCCTCATAGCTATTAAAATCTCTTTTGAAGTAATAATCAGCCTCCTATAACTAAGAACTTACTTTAAATGAGCACATCTGTGACAAAAAATAAGTAATCTTTATTACAGATTTACTAAGACATATCAAGATCTTGACATTTCCAATAATTAGAAAGAAATGCGATGTAATTTTGGTTTGTATTAATTTTATTGTTGCTAATTAAAATATTTTTAATATAATGAACCCATAGGCTGCCTTTTATAACCCTGCTTTTTAGAAACTTAAGAAACTTATATCCTATAACTTTACTGATTTTGTTGATAATTTCCAAAAGTTCTTTTTGTTGTTGTTGAGTCTTTAAGAGTTTTTACATATAGTTTAACCCTTATTCCATGTCCTATGGTTAACTCTATTTGTCCATAAAATATATATGGATTTCCAGGGGCCTTAGGTCACCTGGCCACAAGTTTCTGTCACTGTTGGATTCTTTTTCCCCTGCATTATATGAAAAGTTGTTTTCTTTCTCATGATATCTACCCAATTTTGGAACTCTATCCTTTATTGGATTTTATCCCCTAAAAGGCACACATATACTTGCAAGTGTCTTTTTATTTATTTTGAAGTTTTAAAGACATGAAATGTTATCGCAACACTGAGTCATTCTTACTCTCTTGTCTCTTCCCTGTTACCCTTTCCCTTTTATTCAAGATCAGCAACCAAAAAGTTCTTTTTTTCTTTGCTATGTTAATGTTATACTTAAAATTCTAGAATATACATTTGTGTGTTTTTCTATTAAAAGAGGAAAATGTAATGGAAAAATGCCCAACTATTTGTTAACAGAATTTACCTCAGATAATGGACGTAAACATGAAGACAGAAGACAATTTTAATTTAGACACTTTGGTGTCTTTATTACAACAAGTATATGTCAGAGGACAAAAATGTTAACTCAGTTCAGAGCCCTGGTTTTAATGCTCTGTCCCTCAGGGCCAAGATAACCTTGTAATGCCCTTTGTCCTCCTTTTTATATACCAAAGAGGAAAGAGTTGTTTTTGCCAAAGAAAGTTTAGATTGACCTATATAATTCAAGTAATAAGAAAAAGAATAGAAGAGGGAGAGAAAATCTGGGGAAAATCAAAGGTATTTGTCAGATTCTATGAAAGTGGATAGTAGCAGAAAAAAATTATATTTAGATATTTTCATTGATTTTAAGATATGCAAATACATCTTCTGAACTGTTAAAACTTACTTTGTGTTGCTGGTTTCTTTGATCCTCACACTATTATTGGTGGAGTGCTCTTTGTGTCCTCACCTGTGGCCAGTGGAAGTGGGATTCTTGTGATGTCATGAGAAAATGAGTTTTCTAAGAATTGCTTGGGAGAATAAGTGATATTTATTTGCATGGAATTAAACCACTGAGTTTCCAAGGTCCCATCTCCCTCTTTGAACTCTAGAGAAAGCAACATATAACTGACCATGTATGAAAACAGGTTCAGGTAGGGATAGTCTTACTCTGTCTAGAGTTTGTCCTTACTATTTATTAATAGTCATCGCAAATGCTGGCATCACAGGGAACTGTCTTCAAATTAATTTAAATGGGAGGCCAGTGTCAGACAGGGACAAAAATCACGCATGTATGAGTCAACATTTGTTTTTAAATTGCCAGTGCACATCATATGTACTGGCCAGCCAGTCGGCCAGATGGTCAGTTGGACAGACGGTCAGTCGGATGGACAGTTAGTCACTTAGCCTTTTATATATATAGATAGCTAATTACAATGGTAAAAATACCACTCTGAAGCTTAATTATATGGTTCTAATCTTTAACCAAGTTACTAAAATATTCATTTAGAAACCTGAATGAGTGGAAGATATGAAAAAAGACAGTAAGAAAAAATATTTATTTACATGCCATATCTTTTGTGCATCTTATATTCACTTTTTCACTTCTATGTTTCAGTTTTGTTTGGTTAAGTAAAAATTATTTTAGCTGTATTATTTTTTCCTGATAAAATATTTAATTTAAAAATAAATTCTTTTTATTTTTCTCTCATTTTTTAAATGTAAATCAGTGCAAATATTCTCCTTCAATAAATTTTAGTTGTAATTAGTAATTGTCTGCCATTTCATTTCTCATAGGAAGTACTTGTGAAGTGAAATGTTAAAAAAACTAAATAAAAGTTACTAAAAACCACCATCTTCGTCCTGTCTTTTCACCTCCGGGACTTGTGCAAGATAATAAAAAGCAGCCTTTTATTACATCTTTCTTTTCCTTCTCCATTCTTTATCCAAGTTTCATTTCAATCTGATACTTTAAATTATCCTTTTTAAATTTTTTTCTTAAGTAGAAAAAGATAAATTTAACGTAAGTTATGTAAATGCCTGCACTTATTGTGTGTGTGTTTTTAAATCAGTGCCTATAGAAAACCATGTCATTCTTGCTCTCTTTATTTATCTGTGATTTGCAATCAGCAGCTCATGTTGCATTTCACTCAACTTACTCCACTTACTACACCACAATGTCATCTTATTTTGTTCATCATGGGAGATCATCCAATATTGGAAAATGCTTTTGCAGATAAACTAATTTTAACATTTTCCCAATGCTTTACATTTTATTTGGAAATAATGTTTAATTGGTGGAACAGGCACACATCTCACCTACCCATTATTTCAAAATTTTTGAGATTAATGGACATAGTTTTTATGGAGAAATATATAAAGTAGTTTTTATTAAGACTTTTATGTTATATTATAATGTTATCACATTAACTTATTGTTTTGCTTTAGTCCTGCTGTTCTGTAGACTACATTCGTTATGATAGTTATGAAAATTAGTTTAGTTGCATAACTTCATTATATGAAAATTGATCTAACTAGCTTTTGCTGCAAAAAAACCTCTTTTGCCCAAAACCATAAACATTAATTATTCTCCTCAATTTTATGCATTAGCCAGGCCTTGTCCTAACTGGTCTGGAGCTGAATTACCTAAAACATTCTCACAGGCTCCTCTCCCTGGCTATAGTGGCTGAGGTAGCCCTCCTGTAATGCTGAATCTTGTAGGAGTTGGTCCCAATTTGAGCACATGGTGAAAACCGGTTCCTAGCAGCCAGCCCCAATGTGCAGATGCAGCTACCTCAAGCCTCTGCTGTGACAAACCAGCTAATGGCTCATTAATCAATACAAGTCACAGGCTGAGCCCCAATTCAAGGGGAAGAGAAATCAATTCTACCTCCTGATGGTTGAACAGTAAAGTCACTTTCCAAAGGGGCACAGAATAATGGAAGAATCTTTGGCCACCTTTCAGCCTACCACAAAAGCTTTCATTATTTCTTATCTTAATAATTTATAGCACTTTTTCATTTCTTAGTTTACCAGTAGCACTTTGTATGAAAGACTGGATTGTGTACTTAGGCTTTTGTTCAAAAAAAGTAAACACTTGTTAATTAAACTTGAAAGATCCATGTTATTTTTTCACATAAAATTCCTAGATTTTTGCTCTTTTATGCTTATAGCAGAACTTTGTTTGAAGCGATTCAAAAACAATGGTTTTTGAAGATATGAAAGATCTGCTTTTGAGTTATTTGAAAGTTTCAATATTGTGGCATCACAATTTTAAAAAAAGCAATAGAAATATGAGAAATATTGGGTGCTGTGACCATACCAACAAATGTAATTTATTTGGCATTACTATGACTTATGAGGCATCTATCATGCTAAACATTACTCATCTCTTTGAATTTATGTGATTATGTTTTCCTTCTGATAGCAATATTTGTAGATTAGTTGTTGATATTGATTGACCTATGAAGATTTATAGCTTGGCTTTATATTATTTTAAAACAAATACCAGTGAAAATAAGATATGTGTTCAATCTATTTTATCTAGAATCTTTATACAGTAAAGCACCCTAAGCTAGGATAGATTACTGTAATGCTTTGTAAGTGCTGTTTGTCTCAATATTTAATTAATTATAGAGCTAGGTGTGATATATACAGTCTATTTTTTTTAGACTGCTATTAACTGATAATCTTAGGAATACTATACATAATTAATGTGAAATAGGTGTGCTCCTTCTAGAATTATAATAGAATGGATATAGTGTTCACGTTACACAGTTAAAACAACCTTAAAGTTTAAAATTGTTGCCATAGAGAAAATTTGTTTAAATAGTTTGGCCATTTTTTCAGGAAGTAAAATCAATCACAAGAGGTGATTCATCACCATAGCAATGGAATATAGAGCTATGTGCAATATATACAGTTTATTTTTTTTCTTGTATACACATACCTACATTAATACCACTTGACAATGAGATTGTGGCATTAGTGTTAGGTGATCTTATGATTTTATAATCCCTTTAGCATGTAAAAACATTTTAAACTTACAGCTGACTATATAAATTGTCAGTTGCATTATAGTGTTTCAGAGAAATACTAAGAATAAATTGGAAAAAATGATAATTGTAGTAGAATGAGATTTTTGTTGTCTTAGAAATATCTTTATTTCAGCAAAAACGGTAACCACTCAGACAACTGAGGGAATCATTTTTTTCTAAATCATATAGATATAATACAACTCCAATATTATTCTAGTGAAAATAGAGTAAAAATCACTAACATTATAATTACTAAAAATGAGTGAGTCAATAATGAAATGAACATGATGTAATACTTTTTAATTTTTAGAATAAAAATATCTTGCTACTTAGTTTAATGGATTATCCATTATTCTCACTGATGCTTCAATATGTCATTATTTATGTGTTTTGCTTCACTGGAAATTTTTTAGAGTCATTTAGTTGTAACAAAAATACATATTTATGGCCCATAAGTTTAGTTTGGCACTTCCATGAATCCACTGACTAATTGTTCATTGAAGCAATGTCTGGTTTCCTAAATAGTATTTGAAGTTTATTATCAGAAGACTTCTAACCTATGAATACCTAGTTCCTGTGTGTGTGTGTGTGTATGTGTGTGTGTGTGTGTGTGTGTGTGACCTTACGTGTTTAATAAATCCATGTTTTTTAATATTTAAAATTTCTAATCTTGATATTTTATTTTTTGAGGGATACATGACAGTTACATTTTATTTTTAAAGTAAATACTCTCCGTATTTATGCTATTCTTATATGTTTTAGCTAGGTTTCATTAGTTTGCCTTATATAATGTATTTTATTATGGCTTTACTCTTTAGCTAATTTGAGAGTACATTGAGATATATTATTCCTTGAAGAAACTAGTTCCAAAATATATTTGGAGATTGTAAATAAGTTTGTTATATTTTATATTTAAGATTTTTTTATTTCCCTGTCTCAGACAAAAGTGGCCATTGAATAGCTGATGAGATTAATGGTCTTAGAGGTGGGATTTGTAAAATAACAGATGATGATAGATAGATAGATAGATAGATAGATAGATAGATAGATAGATAGATAGATGATAGATAGATAGATGATAGATGACAGATAGATGATAGATAGATAGATAGATGATAGATAGATAGATAGATAGATAGATAGATAGATGATAGATAGATAGATAGATAGATAGATAGATAGATAGATGATAGGTAGAGAAGGGGCCTGCTAGTAAGAGGAAGAGCTTGAGCAGCTAGTCAGAGTGAGATGTTCAAACATGGCTGAAATGAGACAGAAAGTTTTAGGTCATGGTTGTTCTTAGAAACTTCTACCAAGAATTTAGATTTTATGCACTACAGAAATAATCATTAGATACTTTTTAAGCCTTTAAGTGACTTCAAATTTTATTTTATGATTCTGGTATATATATTCTAGAGGCCTGGTGCACAAAATTCATACACAGGAGGGGGTCCCCTTATCCCAGCCTGCACCCTCTCCAATATGGGACCCCTCTCACAATGCGGGACCACGGGATCCTAACTGCTCACCTGCCTACCTGCCTAATTGCCCCTAAATGCCCCCTTGCCAGCCTGATCACTACTAACTGCCTCTGCCTGCCAGCCTGATCACCCCTAACTGCCCTCCTGCCAGGCTGGTCACCCATTATTACACCCCTGCTGGCCTAGTCACCCCCAACTGCCCCCCTCTGCTGAACTGGTCACCCCTAACTGTCCCTCCTGCTGGTCTGATCAACCCCAACTGTCCCCTTTGCCAGCCATTCACCCCCAACTGCTCCCCCCTGCCAGTCTGGTCCCCCCATTAGCTCCCCCCTGCCAGCCTTGTCACCCCACACAGCCTGCAGTTCTGTCCTTACTGTTACTGTTACTATTACTGTTACTGTTACAGTTACTGTTACTGTGATGCCATCCTGGAAAATTTGCATATTCCTCTATTATTAGTATGCTAGAGAGGCCAGGTGCACAAAATTCACAGGGAGGTGTGTTGCTCAGCCCAGCCTGCACCCTCTTCAATCTGGGACCCATTAAGGAATGTCTGGAGCAGAGCCAAGCCTTCTGCTGGCTCCATGGTGGCAGCCATTTCTGTTGGGATTTATGTATCTTCTATAATTGAAACTTTGTAGCCTTAAGTGGAGGCTAAAGCAGGCCCAGGCTGCAGAAGCTTGGCTTCCTCCATCGCCGCGGGCAACCCTAGCCTCCTGCTCTCTCCAGCTCTGTGGCTGCCACCATTTCTGTTGGGCTTTACTTATCTTCTATAATTGAAACTTTGTAGCATTGAGTGGAGGCCTGGGCCAGTAAGGGCAGGCGGAAAGCTTGGCTTCCTCCATTGCCAGAGAAACCCAAGCCTCCCTCCTGCTCTCTGTGGCTGCAGCCATTTTGGTTGGGTTTATTTGCATGTTCCCTCCTGATTGGCTGGTGGGCGTGGCTGGTAGGTGTAGCAGAGGTATGGTCGATTTGCATATTACTCTTTTATTAGATAGAATAGCATCCTATATAATAAAAGCCCAGTGACTGAATGGCAGAACAACTAAAACGACAGGGACAACTGCAGCCTCTCGCCCTGGCTGGCCCACACCCCAATTGGCCCCCATCAGGGAGGGCCAACTGGACCTCACCAGTGCATGAATTTGTGCCCCAGGCCTCCAGTTATGTTACAATTGACAATGATGGAAGATTTGTGTATATAGTTTTCTGCCTAGTAGATTAGATTAACCTGTCACTAATTTAAATTTAATCTTATTTGAACAAAATCCTAAGTAATATGGCTCAGAAAGAAGTTTGTTTGACTTCCACAATTTAGAAAAAAAATGGCAAAAGTAAAAGGAATTGAGCAAAGCCCCAAAGTTGACTAATTTTTATATTTAGACTTAGGTCATGTAGACCAAGTTCAATATTTTATTTAATAGCTTGCTTTAAAGAACGAGTTTTCAGCCCAGCTAGTGTAGCTTAGTGGTTAAGCAGTGACCTATAAACCAGGAGGTCACGGTTCGACTCCTGGTCAGAGCACATGCCTGGGTTGCGGGCTTATTCCCAAAAGGGGGTATTCCAGAGACAGCAAATCAGTGATTCTCTCTCATCATTAATATTTCCATCTCTCTCTCTCCCTTCCTCTCTGAAATCATTAAAAAATATATTTTTTTTAAAAAGAGTGAGTTTTCAGATGGGCCTCGTTGCTATTTATTTATTTATTTTCTCTGAGGAATAAAACAGAAAAAATTGCATATGACATGAATATTTCAATTAAAAATAACAATAAGTTTTCTGAAATTTCAGTTATTAAATATTACAAAGAATGCTATTTAGGCTGTGAATTTCCTCAGCAGACACTAAGAGTGGCCTTCTGTCATCTTTGTGGGATAATATATGGCTTCGCCTGCCAAAAGTTATGCAGTGAACGTAACATTATCTACTATTGTGGTATGATGACATATGCCATAGTTAAGAATTCTTAATGTATCATTTCTTTTTTTGTTTGTTTTGTTAGTAAAGTAGTTTCAGATTTTTTATTGTAAAGAAATTGAAGAGATTTGTGGAGCCCTCCAGTTGTCTCTTTGTTCTCTTTAGTATACAATGGGTTAAAAAAGAATTCAAATCTAAAAAAATTTAAAAATTATATACTTCAAAATTTTCATACATACTGTTGTTTCCTATAGCTTTTGAACAGCTTGTTGTCTACAGTAGGGGTTTTAAAAATAACAATATACAGATGAATCTTAAATTGTTCAATGCTTTTCTAAAGTTTATTAATGTATGTTTTAGTAATGATCTTTTCTGGATTCCTGATGAAAACCAAAAGTGAACTCACATAACTAGTTTTTTAACATTTCCACAAAATATAGTAGATTGTAATTTGTAGCTTTTTAATCATTTGTTTGCATCTGTACTCAATATGCCCTGGAAATTTCCATGCAATGGCCATAAAAGTAGTTACTGTTATTTTTATAATAAACATGTAGCATTCACAGGGCTGGAATTAGAAAATAAAGTTTATTTAAATTTGAGGGACAATTGTGTAGTGATAAACAAGCAAATAAATTAACCTTGCTTCTTATAAAAGGTACAAGACTAATGAATTAATAAATAAGCCAAGCTGTCTTTCAATTCCTTTTCAAATGGTCAGTGATAGTTTAGATCATTATTATAGCTACACTTAAAATATTATAAGTCCCTTGTAACATGGGTTTGCTATATTAACATTTATTCCAAAGATATTGTTGCAATAAGCATCAATGTCGATTTTATGGCTATAAGTTTTTATGTAGACATTTAAAAATTTGGTGATGGTTGCCGAAACCGGTTTGGCTCAGTGGATAGAGCGTCAGCCTGCGGATTGAAGGGTCCCAGGTTCTATTCCAGTCAAGGGCATGTACCTGGGTTGCGGGCACATCCCCAGTAGGGGGAGTGCAGGAGGCAGCTGATTGATGTTTCTCTCTCATCAATGCTTCTGACTATCTCTCTCCTTTCCTCTCTGTAAAAAAATCAATAAAATAAATAAATAAATAAATAAATACATATTTGGTGATGGGCACATGGTGCAATATACAGATCTTGTAACAGAGAAACCCACACCTGAAACCTATATGTTCATGTTGACCAATGTCACCCCAATTAATTTAATACATAAATAATTAAATCATAAAAATTTAAAAAGTTTCCAGAATAAAAATTAAACAAAAACAACGAATTTGTTCAGTACTAATTATTCAATATTTTTAAGCTAAAAATACAGTACAAATTTGAATTCAATAGTGAAGCAATACGGGCTATTGATTCTCTATCTGAAAACTCAACCAAGTGAGGTTTCAAAGTCAAGACAGGTTTATGAATCTTGTCACTGAAAACTATGATGATATAGTTATCAAATGAGCATGGTTATGTTCCAATGAAACTGCATCTGAGGACACTTAAACTTGAACTTCCTATAATTTTCGTGTGTCATAGAATAGTCCTCTACACTGGACTTTTACAAACTGTTTAAAATGTAAAACCTGTTCTTTGTGAATGTAGTAAACCATCAGCTGGCAGAATTGGTCACGTGAGCTGGAGTTGGTTGATCCCCAAGGCAAAAGGAGAAAGTCCAGACCAACAAGGTCTTCCAAAAGTTGTCAGGAGTGACTGAAAAAGGAAAGAATTAGAAAATGTTGAGATATGGACTAAAAAAAAAAAAATCATGTGAGTGCTTAGTTCCAGGGATAGGGATTATCTAGGGTGCTTTTTAGTTTTCATGCTATTGTTGTTCTCTGTTGTTCTAAAATTTCTATGATAGGCATGTTAGATTTTGTATTATTGGGAAAATAAAACCATTTAAATCTGAAGTAAAACATTGAACTGTAAATTATTGAATACCCCATTTTTCCTAATGTACATCAAGTATTCATAAGTACCTGGAGTTTGAGGGGGATGTGGATCATAAAATTTCAGACTAATACATCTCAAAATTAGCCATAGTGTGAAAATGTTTGGATAATGTAGCACTTACCTTTAATACATTTTAAAAGAAAAAAAACATACCTACATCTGTTTGGTTTTTTTCTTTAAAACTATAGTCTCTACAGACACCCAGTCAGGTTCTTGAGTTTGCATTTTTAAAAATGAATTGGGTAGCTGTGGTTGAATGATCAGAAGCTAAAAGAAAAACACATTATGTTACTGTTTAGTTAGTGGGCTCGACAAGCACCTCTTCAGACCGAAACCTCAGAATTCTGTACATTTCTCTACTGGAGTCTCAGTTCCATTAGTGACCCTGATGTGAGCTCTTCAGCATCACTATCCTTCCCCCCAAACATCCTCAGGATGGTACAGGATACCTTACAAATACTGGCATTGACCCCCTCCCCCAAAGCGAACAATTACCAATGACAGCAACCATTTGTCACTGACAAAAGGAAATTATTATTTTGACTAAAATGATACTCATCACAGACAAGTACCATAAACATTAGGGAACGTAAGTGTCTGCTGTTCGGGAACAGGGCTTCATCAGATCCCATAGCTTCCTTCACACCGCTCTCGCTGTGCCATTACCGACACCCCGCTGTTTGCAGGCTCCCGACCATCCATCCCTGCGTAGAGTCAGGAGCCAGGAAGGAAACGCTAGGCCAGTGCTCTGAGGATGAGATGACCCGCTTACGGAAACTCTCCTACTCCAGTGACTGATTTTCTTCTTTCTGTTTGAAGCAGTTTGTTTGTTAGACTGGAAGCTGATCTCCTGTTTATTCTTCCTTGGTCAACTAAACAATGATATACAATTGTTTCCTCTGAAGCAAGCACACAAAACAAATAAGTAAGTCAGTAAACCTGTTTAGATATACAATTGTTTCCTCTGAAGCAAGCACACAAAACAAATAAGTAAGTCAGTAAACCTGTTTAGGCTGCACCTTGGCTCCATGCATTTGCCTGGTTTGCTGGACGGACAGACCCTAGCAACTGGTTGAATTAGTTTCTGGTTATGCAGCCCAGTCTCTGCTGCTGCCTCGGCAACCAATCCTGTAATGAAACCCTATGCTTGACATTGACTGACCAAAGATCACTGTGAACTTGACTGACCAGTTTCCACCGAAGCTCTGGCTTCCTTAACAGCTGCCTAGAGAGACCTGGTGTGTGTGTGGGCAGGAGCGGGGAGGGGAGGAGTGAATTATAAACTATGGCATAGCCTTTAATCAGTAAGGGATAGGGAGCCAGATAAGCACTGCCCCTGACAGAGGACTGTCCTCAGATATCATCATTCGTAAGGCTTCTCTGATGAGGGATGATTATCAGTGACCATTTAGGTCTCTCTTCTCAGTATAAATGTTCTTCCTTTTTCCATGCCTCACTACATTTTCTTACTTCTCTCTTAATCACCAATGACTGATTGGAGTCTTTAATAAAACGTTAGCACATAATATTTTACTCAGGCTCCGATTTTTAGGCAATTCAACCTAAGATAAGTAATTAAGATTAAATTGCACACCAAGAACAAAAGTGAAGCAATATATTTGTATTATTTCATTTTAAAGAGACATGTCTCCATTAAATGTCTAGACTGAGAATTAGAGCTATTTCCTTAAAATAGCAAATCATCAAGGGAGAGACATGCATTCTAAGAGTTTATGATAGCAATTTCCATATTTTGGTGGGCTGAGAATTTAAAACTACCTTGTGGCTTATGGAGGATATTGCTCAGAGGCTTGTGCATATTCTGAGTACATCACAAACACAAAGTCTCATAGAGACAGATCACAACAGAATACCCGCTTCTTCATTGAGATGCCTTAATTGGGTGTTGGCTACCGTTAATAACCTAATAACCCTACCGTATTTAGGAGGAGATTCAGCTTCTTATTGGGAAGATTATTTAAAAAAAAATGCATAGCTCATTTGTAGAATACATGCAGCTTGGGAAATAGCAATCTAGAAAATACAAAAACCTCTACAAGTTTGTTATCACTATTTCACAACCTTTCATTCTCTTTTAAGACCTTTTCACCTTGACATGAATTGGCCAATAACTTCAAGTAGTTGATTAGGAGACTCTCAACACATTCAAAATACTGATTCTGTGTATACTTTTACCATAGAAGTCACTTTTGCTCGTGGTAGCCTTAGTTTGACTAAACTATTTGCAAGTCTCCGTAGGGAGAATCAGACCACTTAATGTGGTAATATTCTGGTGACTATTAAACTGCTTGAAAATAAATGGAGCTAATAAAAATTGTATAATTTACACAGTTAATCCTCCCATTTCATTCTCTCAGTTATATTCCAGATGCTATGCTTATGGTGCTTTTTTCTCCCACCAACACTCTAGCAATTTAACAATGTTTATTGATTGTTTAAATCATTTATTGATTATTATAATAAAAAAACTACTCTTCAGTCAAGTTGAAAAGACAGATATATAGACACATAATATAGAGTAATATATGCTTTAATAGCATATGGTCTGGAGCTAGGAGAAATGAGGACGTATTTCTCAAAGGAGTTGTAAAATATCATTTGCACTGGCACTTGAAGTTGACCAGATAAATAAGAGAGGAAGGTATTCCTTGAAAAGGAAATACATTTGCAAAAGTTGGAAATTATGAAAGGGCGTGGTCCAATCTGTAATCTCTTTGTGGTTGAATATTATTGAAGTTGAATAGGGTAAAAATGTTGAATGGTACAAGTCAGTAATGGGGAGTTAGACTGATTTCAGGTTGTAAAATTTGTTCATCTTTCTGGATAATTTGAACTCTCTTCAATATATGAGAGGAAAACAGAAATGGGTTAAACAGAGGACAGAGTAATGGAATAAATAAAAGGATCAAATTTTAATTTTTAGAGTAATACCCTTGAAGAAAGTATAAAGCACTGATTAGAAGGGAAAGGAAGTGTTATAGAGAAATAAGAATGCATAGAACAGTCCAAGTGAGAGGTGAACACCTAACTTAAGTCGGTGGATAAAGAAAAGGTGTGGAATGGGGCAAATATTTCAGTGATAGAAAGGGTGTAAAATTAAGACTCAGTGAAAAATTTGTTGTTGAACTCATTGTGAGAAAATAAATCAAGAATCGCTTACATGTTTGTTTTTCTGAGAACACATGGTGCAGGATCTAAACTATCAATCACTTCAATCATTCTTTTTAAAAAGCACAGTTATTTAATACCTGCTATGTTTCAATCACTATGATAAGCACTGGGAATGCGAAAATAATGAATGCTGCATGTTTCCTAAGAATCTGTGACAACATGTGTAAATGAAATTGTTTTAGTCACGGTCTCAGTTGAGACCCCAAGAAAATGCACACTCATTCCAAAGTAATGAATGGACTATCCCATAGGACTTGGCAAAGAAGCATGGGAAAATAATTTATATTACTCACCATACCCACAAAACTGAGGATACACAGGTATAGGATTGTGTACAAAGAAGAGAAGTTATAGGGCTTTTCATGAGCTGTTCCCCAAGGGAAAGGCATGGTCCCTCTAGCACAGGGGTTGACTCCCATTGGAGGATGTTATATGTGACCGTGGAACTGGGGACACATAGAGAACTCGTGTTTGACTCAGGCCTGAGAGATGTTAAAGATGATAGATTGGCACATTTAAATGGCTTTCACTCCCAGAGTTTGGCAGACAAAGAATGCTGAGGTTCACCCTAAACCAGATGGTGGGCCTCTGTGAGTGAGAGCTAGCTTAGGGTTGCATTACCTCAGCAATAGGGGTAATGTAACCTGTACAGAAGTAGAGCCCAGGATTCCCAGGTATAAAAAAACAGTCTCAAACTACCAGCTGATGAAGAAGAGTTCCACTTCATAAAGGGTCCTGCAGGAGAGGGATCCCTAGCCATTGGGAGTCCCACCACTAAATCAAAGAAATAAATGTTCCAGAAAAGTGCAAGGAGATGCCTCCAAGTCCCTGCCATGAGCCTGACGTGCAAACTCCAGCACAGAGCAGTACTAGTGAAGGAACATTGTTCCCTCTTTATTTGTTCTTGTTGTTGTCCTCCATGTTGTGAGAATGAGGAGGAGGAAGAGTAGAAGTTTTAAGTGTGAGAGAGAAAGGAACTAATCTTCCTTTTAGTTGAAGGCGGTGAGTATCAGCAGGCCCCAGCTGAGGAATTAGAGGGGAGATTTGAGGTTTGGGTAGTATGTGGATTAAATACATTCATTATTACAAAGAGACCTTTTAATTTTCTGAGAGTATCCTGAAAATGCATTGGACTTTGACTGGATTTCATCTAATGGGACAGGGAAGAGGTTGTACTATGGAGTGGGTTAGAATAGACAGACAATGGGGAAAAACAAGGTAGGATCTAATTTTACTTTGTGGGTTTACATTTGCTATTCATGATGATTAGAAATCTTTCAGTTTAAAATGTTCAAATATTTGATGTTGGTTAGTTTACTGAAAGTTGACTGTGAGTGAGGAGACCTAGGTTAGCTCTGACGTGTTACTGTAAGCCCATGATCACACCACCCCATGTTCTCTGTGTTTCTCATATATACAGTAAGGATTGAAACTGTTTTATCTCTGTCATGTCTCACATTCAGTTCTAAAATTCTGAGTTCAGAAAATGAATAATATGACTGATATAATTTATTTGTTTATAAGATGCTAATGAAATAAGGAAATGAGATGCCAAAAATATAGGGAGCAATTGAATTTGGGGCCTCAATTTTCACTTTACACAATGCTCAGAGTATTATTATTATTATTACCTCACTGCAGTTTATACAATAATATATATCTTATGTGATTGCCTGAGAAGCGTACATAGAAAACTACAAACAGTAAATTTTTGTGAAAAATAATAAAAGGCATAAAGAAAGGACACCTTTGAAATTGTTTAAATAAACTTTTAGTAGGTCTCCAAATGAGCATGTTTAAAATAAAAGTGTATTTCAAACATATTTTGAAGGAGATTGTCATATATAATAACATTAGAGGTCTGGTGCACAGATTTGTACACTGGTGGGGTCCCTTGGCCTGGCCTGCAGGGATCGGGCTGAAACCAGCTCTCTGACATCCTCTGAGGGGTCCTGGATTGCAAGAGGATGCAGGCCAGGCTGAGGTACCCCACCTGTGCATGAATCCGTGCACCGGGCCTCTAGTATCTCTTCTCACCCTTCCCCCTCCTCCCTTTCCTCTGAGATTCATCAGTCTGTTCCATGTTTCTATGTCTGTGATTTCCGCTCCTGTGTTGAGTGTCTGCCCCCTGGTCGTCAGTGTGCATCATAGCTACCGGCGGGTTGGTCGGTAGGCCGGTCACTTAGGCTTTTACATATATAGATGTTTTGATAGCAAGAAAAGACTATATTAAGTTTTGGTAATAACACTAGAAAAAAACAACAAAAGTATACTGTACAGGGGGGCTTAGTTGGGTGGTTTTTTTGTGTTTTGTTTTTTTTTGTAACTTCAACATGCACACTGAACACGAATTCTATTTGGTCTTATCAAATGTTTCTAGAGTTCATCAGAAGTGGAAATAAACATCTTGTGCATAACTTGGTAAGATGAAATATTTATGTAAACCAACTGTTTCTCTTGTACAGAATTAATCATAAACTTTAAAATGCTGAAAGGTGTGAAATTCACTTGAAATTTCTAGTGAACTCCTGTTATTTTCAATACTTTATTTTTCCTGTCAAATTTTTGAAATAAGATTTACTTTATTACAATTCAAAACAACAATAGTTTAAGAAATTATGTGCTTAAAATTCTATATCAACATATGCAGATAAAATCTCAAAAAGCAACTAAATGTGAAAAGATTAGGGTATATTTTAAAGGAAATTTAATAAAAGAAAGAGACCCTGAAGAATCTTCCCTTGACACCTATTTCAAACAAATGGTATCAGGATACAAGACCATCTGTCTCAGTGTTGGCTTGTTAGAAATGTGCGGGTATGTTTGTTAAAAACCATCCCGTCTTCCTTGGAAAATAACAAAAAGAATTTGACAACTTTCAAATTTCTAAATTAGAGGGTCATGAACTTGCTACATTTTTGAGCTGAAATAAAATATTAAATATAATGTTTTGTTATACATCCCTGGAGAGGTTACTACAATGCTCATTAGCTTTTATATTTAGTATTCAGGTTGCATTTGATATTGCCTGTGCTCCTTTTCTTTGTTAAGGACAAATACTGAAATAGTTTACCAACACACATGATGGTAAGTTATAATGTATATTATCTCATATCCTTGGATTTCCTTGGTTGAGGACTCAAGGCAGATTTTTCTAAATATTCTAAACCTTAGAACTTAAGGGTTGGAAGTGGTGTGGTAATATAGTTCGACATTATGATTAACAATATTTAAAATTCACATTTAAATGTCATTATGTGGGTTGGAAACGCTCACTAGGATTTTTTATGGGCACAGATTTCTTGGAATGCCCTGGGAGAGTGCAAGGAGTTGAATTGTATTCCCATCTCAGGGTGCTTTGTGTGCAAGAAATGTGAGGCAAATACGCATCATTTCAGGAAGAGCAAGAGAGAGGACTTCTTCAGTTCAAAACCAGAGATGATTTACTGAGATGTAAAGGAAGGAAATACTAAGTCTTTTTTCAAGGTGCAGTATAATTTTTTGTAATTAAAATATAAACCCTAAGCCTAGGACTAAGCAACTAAGAGGAATAACACAGAAAAAGAAAAATTTTCTATTAGTTTTATTTTCATTATTATTTATTATTTACAAATATATTGTACTTATTCTATCTAATAAAAGAGTAATATGCAAATTGACCATCACTCCAACACACAAGATGGCTGCCCGCATGTGGACACAAGATGGCCGCCACAAGATGGCAGTAGGGAGGGACCAGGCCTGTAAGGGAGGGCAGTTGGGGGCGATCCAGTCTGTAGGGAAGGGCAGTTAAGTGGGACCCAGGCCTGCAGGGGAGGGCAGTTAGGAGGAACCAGCTCTGCAGGGGAGGGCAGTTAGGGGTGACCTGGCCTGCAGGGGAGGGAAGTTAAGGGCAAACAGGCTGGCAGGGGAGCAGTTAGACATCAATCAGGCTGACAGGGGAGGGGTTAGGGGGTGATCAGGCTGGCAGGCAGAAGCGTTTAGGGGCAATCAGGAAGGCAGGCAGGTAAGCAGTTGGGAGCCGGCAGTCCTGGATTGTGAGAGGGATGGGCAACTGCCTGTTTAGGCCCGATCCAGCTAAACAGGCAGTCGGACATCCCTCGAGGGGTCCCAGGTCGGAGAGAGTGCAGGCTGGGCTGAGAGACATCTCCCTCCCTCCACCCCGCCACCCAAATTTCAGGCACCGGGCTTCCACTTTAAAATAACAGCCTGAATGATTTATTGTCACATGGGAAAAGCTTTTCATTATGAGACTTAGGTAATAAAATCATTCCACAAATAAAATTGTAATTTGTTATAGCACTCTTATTTTACTTAAATGTAAAATTTATTTTTAATTTGTCATTCACAGTGATATATTTAAATTAATGTAGAGAGGGAAAAATAGATAGTTGTCATCCTCTCCATTTAAGAGCTAATCCAAGTAATTTCTGTAACAAAAATTGTTACATATCACCTTAGGTTGTAGAAATTGTTACATATAACTTATTCACGTGTAAATTTGATTTCTACTGTAGCTGCTTCTAACACAGATCAAAGCTAAGGTTATAAACGATTTTTGCCGATATTATCAATGAACCATTAATACAGTTTCATGTTCTGATCTTCTCTATAATAATTTCTATGAAGCCAAATTTATTTCAGTTTCCTACTTTTCTCTTTTTTCCCCTATGTTTGATTGGTCTCTTCCACTACCAGACATTTCCTTCATTTCTTTTTGGGTCCCTACCTTCTCCTGGCTACACATTATTAGGCATTCAAATATTGAAGAAAACCTCCCCTAACTATTCCTGTGTGTAGTGAGTCCTTTGGTGCTTCTATAGAACTCTACAAAACATGTATCATTTTATTTTTCCATTCTATTGCGTTAATGCCTCACCCACCAAAATAGAAGACACTTTAAGACAAGGATCATGCCTGTTATATCTGTACTAGAGGCCTGGTGAATGGAATCTGTGTACGGGTAGGTTCCCTATGCCTGGCTGGTGATCAGGGCTGATCTGTGGGGCGACTGGTGGGTGATCAGGGGGCCCTTGCTGGCACCTGCCTTGGCTGGCATTGTGCCACCCGCTTACCAGCCCCACCCCCTGCCGCAGCTGCCAGTAACCTCCCTCTGTGGGGTGACGGGCAAGGTGATTGGAGGGCCCCCACAGGCACCGGCCTTGGCTGGCCTGGGGCCTGACAGCTGGGGGCATCTCCTGCATTGAGCGTCTGCCCCCTGGTGGTCAGTATTCATCATAGGTCATTCCACCAGTCGCTCCACCGTTCAGTCAATTTGCATATTAGGGTGTTATTGTATAGGAATGCTTTAATCTTTGTTCCATACATTTGGAACAAATGGGTCATTACATTTTGGTTTAATTCGTATGAACTGGTATTATTCCAGACTTTGGCATTTTTATTAGTCTTTCCAAGAAGAATCATTGGACTAACTAGAAAGAGATAGTACTAGCACTGACCATAAAATACATAAACTATTTCATAGTAGGATTTCAGCCACTTTTAGAAAATAACTAATTTTTAATCCTCTTTGCTAAAGTATATGTGGCAGGTACTTGAATTTTATCAATTAACACATTGTTTGCGGGTAGTTTTTATCGTGCGCTAACAAGTGGCGCGGGGCCATTTTTGCTAATTTTTTGCGTAAATGGCAACGTTCAGTAAAATTACGATAACTTTAGTTTTACATATTTTTTTTCAATGAAACTTTTTGTGATTTACTATAAAATGTATACTGAATTATTTTTCTCAAATTTTAAACAGACAAATATGGCAAACTCACTGGAAATTGAAATAAAAGTAATAAAATATGTAAAAATTCTGATTTATTGAAAATATTTTGAAAAAAAGTACAATATGTAAAAAAAAGAATGTAAAAAAAGAAAGAATGAAGTTTTAGTAGTGTTTTTTTGTGTGATAATCGTTAAAACATTTTCCCCTGTGAAGGGGAATCTCACAATGTTTACACATGTAACTTGTTTCGCTTCGTTTTTTGTGTGCTGCGCAAACCCAACATTGCTTTTGAGCAATTTTTTTTTTGCCGGTACTGATAATTTTCATAGTCACATGTTTACGCATATCCATCGATAATCTTGTGGGAGGGTATCTTCTTGAAGTTTTTGTTGTAGTAGATGTGGATGGTCCAGGGTCTGATGGGTCCAGATGGTCAGTGGTTTGATCCAATATTCCATTAGAATCAGAAAGCCAATACAGTGCTGTTTAGTAAAGAAATTTTTTGTATTTCATTTTCTGTGCATGTACTGAATTATATACTATGTATGAGTTGAAAAGGGCACAATTTATCAAGTACATTACCACACGTTTTGTCCATTTAGATGTCTTTCTCAAAATGCTATAATAAGACGAATATTGATCTGTGCGATCCACACCTTTCATATACTTATTGTAATCAATAAGAGCATTTGGTTGTGTTAGAGACCCAAATTTTGTCCTTTGGAATTCGTATATCTGCATGTTAGCATCCCTTTAGGGCAATAAAAAAGTATAAAAATAAACGTATTTATACGTTACCAGCATTCTACCGCTAGTCTATAAAAAACATATTAATACGTGTCCAGCGCTCTACTACCAGTCCACGTAAAACGTATAAATACATTTCCCGCATACAATGTGTTAAATGTTGACTTTGTGAATTCTATAAATATAGTATAAACCCAAATGACTCACAGAGTGTCAGAACTGAACACACTAAGACTTAGGTAAAGTGCCTTTGGATCTGAGTGTTGCTAAGTATTCAAGATTGGTACTCAAAAGGAGTAAGCTGAGTGAGCAGGAGCCTGGGGTTTAGATAGACATATACTGCTCCAACTTAGGCTCAGTAGACTTTTGCTGGCCTGTGGATCTCTTCCTGTGCTGAAAGTGGTCTTGTGTAAGAAGAGAGCTACTTGGAATGAGACTCTAATACAGACTAAATTATTAAAATTGACAATTTCTCTGATTTTAAACTAGAGGCCCGGTGTATGAAATTCATGCATAGGGTTGGTTTCCATCAACCCAGCCTGCACCCTCTCCAATATGGGACCCAGGGCAGTCAGACATCCCTCTCAGAATCCAGGACTGCTGGCTCCCAACTGCTCACCTGCCTGCCTTCCTGATTGCCCCTGACCGCTTCTGCCTGCCAGCCTGATCACCCCCTAACACTCCCCTACCAGCCTGATTGATGCCTAACTGCTCCCCTGCCAGCCTGTTTGCCCCTAATTATCCTCCCTTACAGGCCTGGTCACCTCTAACTGCCCTCCCCTGCAGACCTGATCCCTCCCAACTGCCCTCTCCTGCTGGCCATCTTGTGGTGGCCATCTTGTGTCCACATGGGGGCAGCCATCATGACCACATAGGGGCAGCCATCTTGTGTTGGAGTGATAGTCAATTTGCATATTACTCTTTTATTAGATAGGATAGAGGCCTGGTGCATGGGTGGGGGCCAGCTGGTTTGCCCTGAAGGGTGTCCCGGATCAGGGTGGGGGTTCCCTTGGAGCGTAGGGTGGCCTGAGTGAAGGGCCTGTGGTGGTTTGCAGGCCAGCCACACACACACACAAACCCTCCCCCCCGTGACCCAAGCAGAGGCCCTGGTATCTGGGATTTATTTATCTTCTGTAATTGAAACTTTGTAGCCTTGAGCAGAGGCCAAGGCAGGGCAGGGTAGGTGGAAAGCTTGGCTTCCTCCATTGCTGGGGAAACTGAAGCCTCCTGCTGGCTCCGTGGCCGCAGCCATCTTTGTTGGGTTAATTTGCATACTTGCTCCTGATTGGCTGGTGGGTGTGGCTTGTGGGTTTAGCAGAGTGATGGTTAATTTGCATATTACTCTTTTATTAGATAGGATAAGGAAGAATTGTTTGATCTTATCTTCAATTCTAGCACTTAGAAGTTGACACAAAAGGAAAAATCCTCTTTTTATCTTAGGAACATTGTCAGAAATAGGACACAGATATCAAAATACAAATCTTCACAATGGTATTTTTAATGATATTTAAGTTTTTCATAGACTTGAAAGATAGTACCATATGCTTCTGGGTTATTTTCTTTCATCAACTGCTATACTTTTATTTGCATTCCACAATTGGTTTAAGGAAAGTTTCAAAATGTTATTTTTTTACTAAGTAGTATTTAAGAAAAATCCCTACTTTCATTATACACAAAAACAAAACAATGAAATCAAAACTAAAGCAAAAACCATGGTTTAATTTGAAGCAATTCCAAAGTAATTATCTCATTCTTCACAAAATGCATACTTACTTTAAAATTTAAGAAAAAACAAATCCATGAAAAAAAACCACAAAAATATATGTGATAGTATAAAAGAAGTTGATAAAGGACTTCTCAATTTTGTTTTTGTTTATTTAGCTGTTGTAACATAGTGAGTACTTAAGGGTGTCGGATTCTATTTCTCACATCTTCATCTTTCTAATTTAGAAATCTGTGTTCATGTTGGATTTTTTTCTGCAGCATTGTTTGAAACTTATTTTGTTTAAGGTTTGCATCGTTTTTAAAAATTGTTTGCATCGTTTTTAAAAATTGTACATTAATCCTCATATATCATGATATATCTTTGATAATGGCAATGACATATGTATTATTTATTCATTTTTGATGCTTTAAAATTTGAAAACAATAAAAAAGTAAAAGGCTAAATTAATAAATTAAGCAATATAAAAAAATAAAATAGGTGTTCTGAAAATTGAATACAGAAATTAGAGGGAATGAATTCTTTAAAGAGGTTACTTTGATGGACTGGATAATTCTATATTTTTATATTTTCCAATACTATATCTACTAGCCACACGTGGATATTAGATTTTAAATTAATTAATATTAAATAAAATTTACAATTAGTTTCTAATTTTAGGTGCTAATTAGATACCTGAGACTGGTGGATACTCTATTGGATAATGCCAGCAATTCTCATTATCACAGATAGTTCTCCTGGGCAATGCTGATCAGTTGACATAGGGCAACAGAAACAGTTGGGAGGCCAAGAACAGTTGACCTATTAAAGCATATGTCACTTTATAACATTTGAGCTTATCCATGAGTTCTTAATTTTTAACCTGTTACTATATTTTTTAAATTACTAATGATTTTGTCAACAAAATTAAGGTTCATTCACTACATGGTTGATTTAGTGGCATTTAGTGCAGTTTTTCACTAATTGATAACTACATGATCATCCAAGGATTAATGCAGTCACAGATTAAATTATCTCAAAAACTATAGCCTGTCCTTTCTACGAGTGTCTCATTTGTCATGTTTAAATTTTTTAGGGCAAAAATAAGTCACATTCCTATTTATTCTTCAACTAGAGGCCCAGTGCATGGAATTCGTGCATGGGTAAGGTCCCTAGCGGCTGCTGGCTGCTGGCAGGGGCCTTCCTTCCCTAGCTGTTGGATGCTGGCTGGGGCCTCCCTTAGTTTTGTGTCACCGCCTGGTGGTCAGCACACATTATAGCAAGAGATCGAACTACCAGTTGGTCAAACTCCCGAGGGGACACTTTACATATTAGGCTTTTATATAAATAAGTGTGTTTAATAATACCAAATCTTTTAGGAATATTTTTATCTTGAAAAATCAGCAGTTATTTTACACTGGTTTTAGTTTTCTTCTGAGTTTTGATCCCCTGATGGTCTTAAAATTCTCAGTTGACTTTTAATAGATTCTTTTTCACCCTAAACAGAGAGCCTGCACCACCCCCCCCAAAAAAAAAAAAAAACAGAAAAAAAAAACACAAAACTTTAATAGACAATTTTTGGAGACCATTACTCTAGCCCAAAGTGAATACACACCTTTAAAATGGTTTGATCATTTTTTTCCAAGCTTTAAATTGTTAGATTCTCAGCATTACACTTTGGTCAATATATTGACATGTAAATTTAAGAATAACAAACACTGAGTTAGCTCAACTAGTCAGTTTATACTTAACATTGATCCTAATGAGCAAATTAGTTCTGCATTGTTCTACAGAGGTTAATAAAATAGTATGTTCAGTAAAACATCTTAAGGAAGTAAATTTATTATAGGTCTTCATTAAAAAAAAACCAAACTATTTATTTGCCTTTATTGAACTAGCTGTTTAGAGAAGTGTCTTCTTTTTTAAAAAGTTCACTGTCTCATTCTGCTAGTTTCAGGTAGCACCTCAGTTGCCTATCAGTTAAAGAGAAGCAAGGCAATATAATTGTGCTTGGGCATAATTTCTAATTGCTTAAAAATTTAGTGAAATAATTTCATCTTGCAAAAATGTGTTTTTGTTTTCAAGAGGAACATAATTTGCCTTTTTCTTCAATGTTTCTCTGGAGTCACTTCTATTCATGTATCCTTATTAATAAATCCAGTAAATATTTTATATAAAATATGACTGGAACAGGCTATGACAAATTGATAATTACATTTGCATTGTAAAAATAGTATTTCAAACCCATATACTGGAGGCTGCATAGGCTAAATGTATTTTCATAAGATTAATGGCTCCAGTATAAGAGGCAGTTTTAGCATCCTCTGGAATCAAACACGAAGTGGCAGCCAAGTGTATGTCATGATGACGGTTAGGCTGCTTATTGAATATTTTGTAAGGTTAAAAGCTCTCTGCCTTTGCATTATGCTACATTATCTAGGATGTCTATTGATTTTTAGAAGTTAGGTTGCTAGCATGAAGAAGGCAAGGCCATGTTGCAATGATTTCTATAAACTGACCTACTTCTCATTTATTTCTACCAAGCTGCACATAATTCTCACACTTGAAGGTCATAAAAGTTTTTCTAAAATATCTTAAGATGTTCAAACTATAGCTTAATTAATGCCTGTTTTCCCCACTTGTAGATAAACTGATCATAAGACTATCACGTTAGCCCAGTGACATTTATATATTATCGTGTTATATTGAATGCACTCTATAAGAGCTCACTATCACAACATGTAGACGAATTTTGAATGTGAGGTTTATTAGCTTATATAATGTTAGTATTTATTTTTTGTTAGGAGAAGTAAATCTTCTGTTACATTTGTTTACTCTGTCCATTAATTTACTTTATCTATAACCTGTGAGTCTAGTGCTAACCTGTAACCTGTTAACCTTGGCTCATTCCAAATGTCAAGCGGATTTCTGGAGCTACTCTAAGGTTCCAAATTATCTCTTCAGAGATAAGTGACTTTCACTTTTTTCTAATGCATAATCAGAGGATTCCCAGACCAGGGTGTATTGGACATGCTTACAGAGGACTAATGCACTGCTCCATATTTTCAATAAAATATTCCAGACTAGTGATTAATAGTGTGATTTTGGTGTCCGGAGAAACTATGAATTGAAAGAAAAGAATTTTTATCTTCTTTCTCACAAGGACACACCTGCTTTTTAATTATTTCCATTGTAAACTTTATATGTGGAGAAAATATTTCTTTAAATTATCTTAAGATATGTAAATGATTATTTGATATTTATGTTCTCTGGTAGGCTATAATCTTTCTAAAAATCTAAAGAGATCTAGTAATGGATGGTATTTATTTTGAAAAACACATTATTATGTTGGTTGTTTTATAGTGAAAAGCATAGCTTCAACCAAAATGTCTGCAAAATTCTAATTTCAACAAATTCTTTTGTCACTTCATTGTTTAAAAGATATTGAAGCAAATTATTCTTTTATTGATCTTAAATTGCTAAGTAAGTGTAGCTACATAACTTTATAACTATCTATCTGTATTCATATTTAGACTTTCAGCATTTCTTGGTGTCAATTTAAATGGCCACAACGTCATTGTGTCATGTTGAATATGTATATATGCATATTAACATAATTTATACTATTGTACATTATTTTTCCTATTTACACCTTGCTTATTCTAGAAACTTTAGTTAAAAATAACAAAAATTGCACAAAAATATAGCAAGATATAAACAAGAATAACAAGGAGGGCTAGACTGGAGAAAAATTAGAACAAAAGTAGAGCAGGATCAGAAAAGAAATAAAAAACTCCTTAAATAGTTTTTATCCTTCTGCTTCAATTTTTACTTCAGGAAGTAAAAGGGAAAAGAAACGTAATTGGTTACGGTTTATTCTGCAGGCTCACTCAGGGGTAGTAATTAGGATGAGGAGGGCCTCAGGAGGATGCCTGGACCACTGTGTTCACTGCATCACCTGAAAGAGTCAGAGCAGAGACAGAGGCCATTCGGGAGTCAGAACGTCCTCAGAATATATTCCTATCAGCGACTTCCGTGACTAGATAATTCATAACAGAAAATGAACCACAGTGAGGAGATTCTCAGAAAACATGTTGGGCATAGAAATAGAGAAAAGTTGATCGATAAATAAATGCTCTTTCTCCAGCACTACTTCACATTCACATTAACAAATGAACACCGATAATTAGGGGAAGTCAGTCTAACAGCTATCGCTATCTTTCTTTTCATGACCAACACTGATGCCTTTAAAATGTGTATTTCAGCAATTGAATAATTTGCATTCTGAAGGAAACAATTTCAATTAATTGTTTTATTAATCAAAAAATTTTAAAAATTACCTGTTTTGCAGCTTCTTGAGTGGTTTGAATACTTAAGGAAAGGAAGGTGGTATCTGCCTTGAGCAGCAAAAGATGATGAATATAAATCAAATCATAATGTGATATGACTTGTTCCACTTAAATGTCTTTTTTTAAAAAAATCTTGGTCTGGGTAAAAAAAAAAAAGTAGTAGCAAGGTAAGTTCTGTGTGATCTGAACACACACCCAAGTAAGCACACGCAGCCTGAGTGCATCATAAATGTGTGAGGATCAGTTCATTCCCTCAATAGGCATTTATTGAACATGAAGTAGGTACTAAGCATGAGGCAAACCATACTTTCAAAAGTCTGCTCTTGGGACATTCCAGTGTAATGGAGGATATAAACAAAGGAATGATCAACATGAAGCAAGGCAAAAAGTCCTGTGACAAGTACTGTCATCAACCCCAGCTGAGGAGCTGGAGAGTGGGAGGTGCATTTTCACTCAGGAGGGGCAGGAAAGCTCCACAGAGGACATAACTGTCACCTGAGACTTCAAATAGCTAGAGTTTGGCCAGTTTGGAGAAGTGGATAAGAATTTCAGGCACAGGGAACAGAAGATGAGAATACACAGTAGTGGCATATTTCCCGAAAAATGGAAATGTGGGTAGTTCTTGCATGGTGAAGGGTGTGAAATAGAGCTACAGAAGTACAATTGGAGCATATCATAAAGTACTTCATATGTTAAGAATGTAATTTTTTTTCATACTGGGAATGAGGAATCAGTACATGTTTTATTTTGTTTTGCTTTAATTTAACTATGCCAATGTTTTCTTATTTAAAAACTAGAGGCCCGGTGCATGAAAATTCATGCACTGGAGTGGGGGTCCCTTAGCCTGGCCTGCACCCTCTCACAGTCTGGGAGTCCTCAGGACCAGGAGGTGACCAGGTGATCAGGGGAAGGTGACGCCCCCATCACACCTCTGCTGCTGCCACTGCCAGCAGTGCAAGCCTCGGCTGGCCCTGTTTACCTGAGCCTCGGTTGGCCCTGGGTGGCTGGGCAGCCACCATCTGAGGCTTGCTTGCACCCCAGGCCCACCCTGGGCAGCTGGGAAGCCGACATCCGATGCTTGCCTATGCCTCAGGCCAGCCCTGGGCAGCTAAGGGGCTAAGGGTGGGTCCGGCCACACCGTGTGCCTGCCAACCCCCTGCTGGGCTGAAAGGACTGTAGGACTCCAGGGGCAGGTGCAAGGAGCGGCCGGACCCACCTGAGGGTGGACTGCTACCCCCCTGGATGGACTGAAAGGACTGGAGGACCCCAGCGGGGCTAAGGGCACTGGGTGCTGCCATCTTGTGGCAATGGGTGCTGCCATCTTTGTGATAGTGTGATGGTCAATTTGCATATTCCCTCTTTATTAGATAGGCTATGTTTAAACCTAACAGCGGATATGAAAAAAATCAATTTAAGCAAGAAATGGTTATCGTGATGTGAGTTACCAGTCTGTTACAGGAGGGGTCACAGGAAAAGGTGTATTTAAGAAACATTTCTGACATATCTGATTGGATATTGAGGAAAAGGAAGACAGGAAGTTTGGAGATAATGTAAGTTATTGCAAAATTGTATAATTTCTGTCATTGAGGATTAATTAGAAAATGTATCTGGTAAAACTCAGGTAAAATCTGATACATTCCAGAAATGACATCAAATGTATCCCATGTACACGGAACAATGTGTATCATTAATTCAAGTTATGTTTGAGGATAGCAATTAGGGAGGCTAATTCAAGTTATGTTTGAGGATAGCAATTAGGGAGGCTCTTGTAGGTGAAGTGTTCTAAACTGTGTGTGCTGAGGACATTGTCAGGAGTATCCCCCTTCCTCTCCAACCTGGGCAAACACAATGCACCAGACCTACTGAAACTTGGAGGATGCTACTGTGGAGGTCAAATCTTACCTCTCAGACAGTATATGTATCAGATATTTCAGAGATTGGGATGTTTAAAGCAAGTTTAAATTATATTTGTCCCATTATTTTGAATTCATTTTAAGAGTTTGGTTTGTCATTTTAGAAAGCCTAGAAATCAATCACAAACCAGTAAGACAGTAGCTTACCATGCTTGACAGGGGAGATTCTAGATCCAGACTGCCGGGTTTGACTACCGCCTCTGTTATTGATTAGCTGTGCGATTTAGAGCGACTGACTTGTACTCTTTGCTGCAGTGTCTTCACGGTGATACACAGCGGATGGTAGCTAGCACTGTCATTAGTAGAGTACTAGAATGCAGTGCAGAATAATTAATTAAAGCAAACACTGATAGTGCCCCTAGCAAAGGTGAGGCCCTCGTCTGATCATTTTGTATATATTATATCATTAATTCCTTAGAAACCCCACAAATCATGTATTATTACCCTGTTTACAGATAAAGAAAGGATGGCACAGAGACATTCTGTGAATTGCTGAGTCAAGCAGTCAGCGTTTGGTAGACTCACTGTTAGAAATCAGTCAGGTTTCACTGCCTGTCTTACAACCACTTTCTTAATTTTTTTCATGGGCAATTTTCCTTCGTGCTCATAGATGTAAAGTATTTAGAGCAGGATCTAGCACTGATTAAGTACCAGCACATCCTAGCTGCTGTTTCTACTGCTATTTCTACTACAATTTAATAGTTAGTCTTGAGAGAATGAATATAGGAATCTGAAGTGCCTATATACATGCAACACCTTATACACATCTATACACAACTTCTTCACATCAGCACAACATACTTTTTTAGAGAAATGTCTATCACAGCAGCTTGTGCGTGTAACATTCTCTGTTTTGTCCTACTTTTTATTTACTTGGTTTATTGTCTGTGTGCCTTAGTAGATTATGAAGTCTGTAAGAGAAGAAAGCGTGTCTCTTTCTATTACCGTTTTGCACACACTGACGAGTAAAGAGCTGGGCACATCATAGGTACTCAGTAAGTATTTATGAAAAACAAAGGTGAGCTCAATAGAAATACAAAGAAAATAATTATTTTCCCCCTTACTCAATTGCACAACCTGTCACAAAGGCATTGCAATGAGAAGAACATTTTGCATTATTTTTCTACTAGAGGCCCAGTGCATGAATTCTTGCACCAGTGGGGTCCCTTGGCCTGGCCTGTGTGATCAGGCCAAAACTGGCTCTCTGACATCCCCCAAGGGGTCCCAGATTGCAAGAGGGTGCAGACCAGGCTGAGGGAACCCACCAGTGGACAATCAGGGCCAGGGAGGGACGCAGGAGGTTGGCCAGGAGGGGAGGGACCACAGGAGGGCTCCAGGGCATGTCCAGACCAATTCGCTCAGTCCCAATTGACCAGACCCCAGAGGAAGCTAACCTACCAGTCACAGCATCTGCCCTCTGGTGGTCAGTGCACATCATATGCTAAGTGTCCGGTTATCCGGTTGTCCGGTCATTAGCATATTACACTTTGAGTGGTTGAACAGATGACCAGATAACTGGACACTTAGCATATTGTGCTTTAATTATATAGGATTAGGCTTTTATTATATAGGATAACCATTAGCAAGGTTACAGCCAGATCCTCAGCTAAATAACATGTGCTTGATGGAAAAGTAAGCAGGGTTCTCAGGCCCATTTAGTGGTGCCATTGCCTTTCTCCCTGTACAGGCAGTCCTCGGGTTACGTCGAACTCGATGTACATCTCAATCTCCCATTTATTTATTAACAAAAAAAAAGTTCTGTCATTTTGGCACATGTACATATGTGCTTTATGTTTTTTATTATTTATTTACCACAAGTAAAGGTCAGGAATTGTTATCTTTCTTTTAATTTTTTTTTACTGTTTCAGTTCATTACTGTTGTGCATGTGCTCTATGTGAGTGACATTCGTGCTTATGTAAGTGGTTCGACTTACTGCAAAAATCACGTTATGACATGCCGTAGGAACGGATCTCCAACGTAACCCAAGGACCTACTTTATCTTCTACTGGCTTTGTCTCAAGAGTAGCATAAGAAGCATAAAGAGCATAAATATATTTCCTGTAGTTGTAGCCAAGATGCAGGTCAGCTCCAGAGAACTGAAACACCTGTTAATAGAGGATATCCTAGTTCTGGTGGAAAGATACTTGAATCTAAGCATGATGTTGTTCTTCCTCCAAAGAAAATAAAGATATTTATAATAGTGCATTGTGCAGACTACGTCACCTGTTCATCCTTACTAGTTTATTCCTACTCCAGGAGATAATACCACCAAATAATTTTCTCCCCAAAAGTTCCCAGCAAAAATAAGCTAGAAGGGAGTTCTGCTATCTCTATTTTAATATCTGAAACTAGACTGGCTTTCCAGGTATTAGAACACAGAATGGCAATATAAAGGAGCATGAAGAGAGAATATAAAGAACAGAGTGGAAAGCTATGATCTGTTAGTAGAAGTGATTTTCTTATGTAGAGAACTTTGGAGAAATGAATGCAAAGACAATATAGAACCTTCTTAAATGTTAATCTTTTTTGGAAAGAGGTAGTTTCTTGGTACTGATTTTCACTTAAAATGGCTTTGTGATCATATTTTTAAATAGTTTAAGATTGTATCCTCTTTAGATGATTAAAAGAGTTGGTACCATTTTTACCATAGACAATTTTATCACATACATATTTTTAAATTGGTACTGAGGGGATATTGTGTAAAAGGTTATGCGTTGGACCTAAGATAAATAGGCCTTGGTTTTAACCCCTCAAAATGTTTCTCTGCTTATCTATAGTGCAGAAATGATGGTGTGATTTGTCAGTGAAAATGATGTTCTTACATGCATTACATTTCATTTACCAAAAATAGTTACTTGGTTTTGATTCAGTTCGCCTAATCATATTTTACCATACTGGTGTAACATAGTAATATATTGATGTCCACATGAATATAGTGTAGAGGATTGTTCATTACCTCTGATAGCTAGCTGTGTGTGTGTGTGTGTGTGTGTGTGTGTGTGCGTGTGTGTGTGTATGTATTAATTTCTTTATTGATTAAGGTATTACATATGTGCCCTTATCCCTCTATTGCCCCCCGATTCATGCCCTCACTCCCCTATTGCCTGTGTCCATTGGTTAGGCTTATATGCATGCATACAAGTCCTTTGGTTGATCTCTCCCCCTTACCCCCACACTCCTCTACCTTCCCTCTCAAGTGTGACAGTCTGATCAATGCTTCTCTGTCTCTGGATCTGTTTTTGTTCTTCAGTTTATGTTGTGCATTATATTCCACAAATGAATGAGATCATGTGATGTTTATCTTTCTCTGACTGGCTTATTTCGCTTAGCATAATGCTCTCCAGTCCCATCCATGCTGTTGCAAATGGTAAGAATTCCTTCTTTTATATAGCAGAGTAGTATTCCATAGATGTACCACTGTTTTTTAATCCACTCATCTGCTGATGGGCACTTAGGCTGTTTCCAAATCTTAGCTATTGTAAATTGTGCTGCTATGAACATAAGGTTGCATATATCCTTTCTGATTGGTGTTTCTAGCTTCTTGAGATATATTCCTAGAAGTAGGATAACTGGGTCAAATGGGAGTTCCATTTCTTGTTTTTTAAGGAAACTCCATACTGTTCTCCACAGTGGTTGCACCAATTTGTATTCCCACCCGCAGTGCACAAGGGTTCCTTTTTCTCCGCATCCTCGCCAGAACTTGTCATTTGTTGATTTGTTGATGATTGCCATTCTGACAGGTGTGAGATGGTACCGCATTGTTGTTTTTATTTGCATCTCTCGGATGATTAGTGACTTTGAGCATGTTTTCATATGTCTCTTGGCCTTCCTTCTGTATTCTCTTGAAAAGTATCTATTTAGGTCCTTTGCCCACTTTTTGACTGGGCTGTTTATTTTCCTTTTGTTAAGTTGTATGAGTTCCCTGTAAATGTTGGAGATTAAACCCTTATCAGTGATAACATTGGCAAATATGTTCTCCCATGCAGTGGGCTTTCTTGTTGTTTTATTGATGGTTTCTGTGGCTATGCAAAAGCTTTTTATTTTGATGTAGTCCCATTTGTTTATTTTCTCTTTAGTTTCCATTTCCCTAGGAGCTGTATCAGTGAAGAAATTGTTTCTGTATATGTCTGAGATTTTGCTGCCTGTGGATTCCTCTAGTATTTTTATGGTTTCCCACCTTATGTTTAAGTCTTTTATCCATTTTGAGTTTATTTTTGTGTATGCTGTAAGTTGGTGGTCTATATGTCTGTTCTTGTGCCAGTACCAGGCTGTTTTGAGAACAGTGGCTTTGTAATACAGCTTGAAATCTGGTATTGAGATCCCACTTACTTTGTTCTTCTTTCTCAGGATTTGGGGTCTTTTTTTATTCCAGATGAATTTTTGGAGAGTTCTTTCTAGGTCTGTGAAATATGTCATTGGTATTTTAATGGGGATTGCATTGAACCTGTAGATTGCTTTGGGTAGTATGGACATTTTGATGATGTTGATTCTAACAATCCATGAACATGGTAAGTTCTTCCATCTGTTTATGTCTTCCTCTATCTCTTTTTTCAGTGTCCTATAGTTTTTCACATATAGGTCTTTTACCTCCTTAGTTAAGTTTATTCCTAGGTATCTTAATTTTTTTGATGCGATAGTAAATGGGATTGCTTTTTTAGTCTCTCTTTCTGTAAGTTCACTATTGGTGTATAGAAATGCCATAGATTCCTTGGCATTAATTTTGTTTCCTGCTACATTGCCAAATTCATTTATTAAGTTTAATAATTTTTTGATGGAGTCTTTAGGGTTTTCTATGTACAATATCATGTCACCTGCGAATAAGGACAGTTTTACTTCTCCTTTTCCAATTTGGATGCCTTTTATTTCTTTTTCTTGTCTGATCATAATGGCTAGTACTTCCAGTACTATGTTGAACAGGAGTGGTGAGAGTGGGTATCCCTGTCTTGTTCCTGTTCTTAGGGGAAATGGTTTTAGTTTTTGTCCATTGAGTATGATGTTGGCTGTGGGTTTTTCATATATGGCTTTTATTATGTTCAGGTATGATCCTTCTATTCCTACCTTGCTGAGAGTTTTTATCAAGAAGGGGTGTTGGATTTTGTCAAATGCTTTTCCTGCTTCAATTGAAATGATTATGTGATTTTTATCTCTCAGTTTGTTTATGTGATGTATCACGTTTATTGATTTGTGGATATTGTACCATCCTTGCATCCCTGGGATAAATCCTACATGGTCATGGTGTATGATATTTCTGATGTACCACTGGATCCTATTTGCTAGAATTTTGTTGAAGATTTTGGCATCTATGTTCATGAGGGATATTGGCTTGTAATTCTCTTTCATTGTGTTGTCTTTATCTGGTTTTGGTATTAGGGTGATGCTGGTTTCATAGAATGAGCTTGGAAGTGTTCTTCATCTTGAATTTTTTGGAATAATCTGAGGAGGATAGCTTTCAGTTCTCCCTTGAATGTTTGGTAAAACTCCTTTGTGAAGCTCTCTGGCCCTGGGATTTTGTTTGCTGGAAGCTTTTTGATGATTGCTTCAATTTCTTCCATAGTTATCAGACTATTGAGATTTTTAGATTCTTCCTGATTGAGTTTTGGAAGGTTATATTTTTCTAGGAATATGTCCATTTCCTCCATATTGTCTAGTTTGTTGGAATATAGTTATTCATAGTACTTTTTAACAATCCTTTTTATTTCTATGGAGTCTGTTGTTATTTTGTGTCTTTCATTTCTGATTTTGTTTATTTGAGTCCTCTCTCTTTGCTTCTTGGTGAGCCTGGCTAGAGGTTCATCAATGTTGTTTATCCTTTCAAAGAACCAGCTCTTGGTTTCATTGATCTCTTGTATTTGTGTGTGTGTGTGTGTGTGTGTGTGTGTGTGTATGTCATTTATTTCTGCTCTGATCTTTATTATCTCCTTCCTTCTGCTTACTCTGGGATTTGCTTGTTGCTCTATTTCTAATTCTTTAAGTTGTAGAGTTAGATGATTTACTACTATTTTTTCTTATATTTTGAGTTAAGCTTATAGAGCTATAAACTTCCCTCTCAGGACTGCTTTCATTGAGTCCCATAGATTCTGGATTGTTGTGTATTTATTGTCATTAGTTTCCTGGATGTTTTTAATTTCTTCTTTGATCTCTTTGGTAACCCAACAAGATGAACTGAAAAGACCCACACCAAGACACATCATAATTATGATGGCAAATGTTCAAGACAAAGAGAGAATCTTAAAGGCTGCAAGAGAGAGACAGAAAGTTATATACAAGGGATCTCCCATTAGATTGTCAAATGATTTCTCAACATAAACACAGCAGGCCACAAAAGAATGGAAGGAAATTCACAAAGTGATGCAAAGCAAGGGACTGAATCCAAGAATATTCTATCCAGCAAGGCTATCATTCAAAATTGAGGGGAAAATAAGGAGCTTCACAGACAAAAAAAGGCTAAGGGAGTTTATCACTGCCAAGCCAGTAATGCAAGAAATGCTAAAGGAACTGGTGTAAAAAGAAAAAATAGAAAGGTAAGAAGGAACTCAGGCACAAAAAATAAAAATGGCTACAAACAAGTATCTATCAACAATAACTTTAAATGCACATGGACTAAATGCTTCAATCAAAAGACATCAAATGGCTGAATGGATAAAAAAACATGACCCCTGTATATGCTGTCTACAAGAGACCCACCTGAGAACAAGGGACTCACACAGACTGAAACTGAAGGGATGGAAAAATATCTTTCAGGCAAATGGAAATCAAAAAAACAAACAAAAAAACCTGGGGTAGCAATACTTATATCTGACAAAATAGACCTCAAAGTGAAGGCCATAACAAGAGATAAGGAAGGCCACTTCATAATACTAAAGGGATTGACACAACAAGAAGATATAGCCCTGATAAACATATATGCACCCAATGCAGGAGAACCCAAATACATTTAAAAAATACCTCCTGGAAGATATCAAGGGAGAGATCAACAATAATACAATCATAGTAGGGGACTTGAATACATCACTGACATCACTGGATAAATCCTCTAGACAAAAAATCAGCAAAGAAACAGCAATCCTAAATGACTCACTAGACCAGATGGACTTAATTGACATCTTCAGAACATTTCACCCCAAAGCCACAGTATATACGTTCTTCTCAAATGCACATGGGACATTTTAAAAAATAGACTACACATTGGGTCACAAGTAGTCTCCCCAAATTCAAGAAGACTGAAATCATATCAAGCATCATCTTAGGCCATAATGGCATAATATTAGAAATAAACTACAATAAAAACAACCCAAAAAAATCCAAACACTTGGAAGCTGAATAGCATGCTATTAAACAATGATTGTGTGCTTACATTTTTAATCAGTAAAAAAGATTGATATTTTAATCATAGTCCTTAAATTATATTTTAAAATGGTCATACTTTTTTTTAAAAAATGCTACAGTTCACAGAAATTAGGTTTAATAATGCAAATGAAAGCATATAGTGTCATTAATTTTAAAATATCTTAACTATAGCCATACTTGTTATATCATAAAATATTGAAAAAATGTGAATGAAAATTCTACCAAAATTTTTATGTTTTGGACAGCAAGGTGCTTTATAGGCTTCTGCTGTTCTAACATTCAAATTAATGTTATTTAATTCAAAGCTTTTTTTAAAGATATATAGGTAACATGTATTTATTTTGCCAACATAAAATAAAATATTTTTGTGCTTTTATGAGCTTTTTCTGTGTACATTATCCTTACTGGAAATAATTATTTGCAAAAAAGTCCTCAGTCTCAATCTATATTGTAAAAAGAATTTGAACATATTTCTTGAAACAAATGATCAAATTAATTTAAAATACTTCAGATATCTTCAAAGATGAATACCTGAAGCATAGAAATATCTATGGGAAAAGATCAGATTTTTTTTAATCCTCACCCAAGGATATTTTCCATTCATTTTTAGAGAGAGTGGAAGAGAGGGAAAGACAGAGAGAAATATTGATGTGAGAGAAACACATTGATTGGTTACCTCCTGCATATACCTAACTAGGGTGGGGGCTGGGAAGGATCCTGCAACCAAGGCACACGATCTTGACTGGAATGGAACCCTGGGCCCTTCGGTCCACAGGCCAAACTGGCTAGAGCAAGATAAGATTTTTTTAAATTTCAAAAATAACACGATTTGCAAAAAGAAATAAGTTGTGATGAGAGACAAGAAGGGGATGAAATTTTATTATGATGGTTTTTCTACAACTATGCCTCACTTTACAAAATACATATTATCTTCAAAATGTGGGAAATGATTTTAAAAAATCAAGTCTTAGTTTAGATATATTAGTGAAGCACACTTTTAAGAGAAAGTTTGTGTGTGTGCTTGTGTTTGCTCAGTACTTTGTATCTCGCCAAAAAGGGCACAAAACAGCTGTAGAGAAAAACGCCTAGAATCTTTCTATGTATATCCAAATCACAGTTTCCAAACCCTAATCCAGAAAGAGTTTTTACATGGCTTGCATATGAAAGTACATGCATATTTACACGAACATGGAAGTGACACGCCGTCTTGATTGTGAAGATACTGTTGGGAGATATTTTCATTGTCACACAGAGTGAGACAGCAAATATTTGTTGAATGAATGAATGGACAGTTTGTAAATAATCACTCTGCTTACGTTTTCAATCATAAAAATGATAATGTGGTCAGTTGTAAGTTAATTGTCTGAGACAGGTGGTGGCAAAAACCTCATATACTAGTTTCTTAGGCAATGATAATGTCCTTCCATAAATTATTTTACTATTAAGTATTAGGCCAGCGATAAAAGGAAACATCAACCAAGGTTATGTATACTAAAGGAGAATTTACAGGCAAACACCTTATGTTCTATATACCTCCTTACTTAAATCATTCTGTGATTTATAAATAATTTGTACACGGGGTAGATGATGAAACATTTGTCATGAAGATGTATTTATCCATTCAGTAAGCACTTAGTAAATGCCTTCGTTACGTGGTATGTTAAATAGTGGGGATATAGTTGTGTATACATGATAGCCATGGTCCCTGTGCCATGGATGGTTTCTCTCATGACAGAAACAAGTAAAAAATCAAGTAAACCCATAAATGAGCAAAACAAATTCATCTTATGATAAGTACTTTGAACCAAATAAGTGAAAAGTGGAAAATGAATGAAATCTATAGTTACATTTTTCAGGGGAAGCAATTTAGAGGAGATAATATTTAAGCTGAGATCTGTAAATTGCAAGTTCAGCTTAAAAAGAGACTTCCTCAGTTGGATAAGGTCTAGAATATCTCCAAAAGCAGGCCCCAGGGAGGGGAGTAGGAGAGAGACTAGAATGTCTGTGATGCATACAATAACCATTAATGTTCGAAATGCTTGCACCCAATAGTTAATGCCCATTTACCAATGTAGAAACATTCCTATTCTGTACAGTAGGTTAAGAAGCACCCATATTTTTTAGATTGTTCAACCAATGTTTGGGATGTTAAAATAACTGCCCAATATAAGCAAAATAGAATTTTGATAATACCCAAACAGGGTATAATTTTATATATTAAGTTATGACTATATTTCTATTTTTTATTTGATTTCTTTATTTTATACATGTTTCCCAGGATAGTCCACTGGTCTTACAGTCTGACAGGAATGTAACAGTGAATGCAAGAAATCACATGGGGCAGTTAACTGGACAGCTGACAGTAGGTGAGTCTTCGGGGGTAAAATTGCTTCTACCATCTTACTCCATTTAAAACTCTTGTGGTTGTTGAAATTGGGAAAAGCAAAAGTATATTATTTCTCTAATCTATAACTAGACATCCCATACAGCCCAATGATCTTGCACATGATTTGATTTGTCATGAGGCTAGCTATGGTTTCCTCTGTCTGGTAGTTATTCCTCTTGTCAATGTGTTATTATGGGGCTGAATTATATATATTTTGCTGTTATTACTCTTGCATTATAAACTGCACAATTTTTCTTACCAAATATATCCCTAATGTGTGCTCAATTATAGTAAATAGGCATGAACAAACATGTAAGATATAACATTATGTGGTCTATGCATCCTTTATTTTAGGCAAATAATTTACCAATAAATACTATTATCAGCTTATATAAATTAAAAGTGACATCATAGTTGAATGTAATAAGTCTAACATTTATGAATTACATATAAATTTGATATTGATCATCTAAACTTTAAGGTTAGTAGGCTTTAGAAGTAATAAATATAAGTTAATGATAAAATACCTATTTTATCATATTGTCATAATTTTAATATATAGGTTCATAATACATGGCATTATTATTTGAGTCAATTTTTGTAAGAAGAAAGGCAAATTGAAAGTTAGTCATAGTTATGTAAGATAATACAAAGATTGAATTTATGTGTAATTGCTAAAATATTATTTTAGACTATAACAATAATCTGTGGGAAAATTGCCTACCACTTATTGATTTTGTGTGTGTATGTGTGTATGTATGAAAGTATATTACAAATGATAAATTACAATTTTGAGGGCTGAGTTATTCTTAACTTGATAAGTATAAGTATAGCATCATTTTAATGCACATGTATCTTTCTAATATTTCCAATTAAACTATACAAAATTATATCATTTAAAATGTGAGATTTATAAACATGAGTTTGATTCCTTCTAGTTCCTTTGTAGGTATATGAAATACTTCTTGGTATGCTTTTCATTTTATGAAACCAAAAGTGGAACTTATATCTTAACATATATTTCCAAAATATATAATTGCATTTTGCATATAATAATTAAATTTTATTTTACATATCTTTAAAGTGTAAGAGTTGGTCAGTAGGTATCTATTAATTACTATAACTGGTCAGTATTTTGTGATACATAGAAATATATCAATTAGGAAGTGGGATCATATGTAAATGTATTCAAAATTAGAGAAAAGAAATATGTCTGTGGATACAGAACTGGTCCAGAAGCACCAGACACTAGTGTAAATGACCTGCCAACTCATTATTGTTACAATGTTGAAACTGCAGAAACAGGCTTAAACTGGCATATTTTTTTCATATCATAATTTTCTTAATGTTGAGAACACTTTAGATAGATAAAACTTTCTTTTATATCCTAGTCTTGATTTTTAAAATAAAATGTCCTTAGTGGAAATGCCTAGATGTGTATTAAACACAAAAAGACATATACAAGCGTCCACTGTAATACAATAGCTACATAACTATTGTTCGTAGAGCCAAGCAGCTGTTTGATCATAGGGAGTAATCAAATGCCATTTGCATTTTGCTGCATGCTTACCTGCTGGAAATATGAAGAAAGATAGTATCATGATTGAATTTTCAACCATTGTCTCAAACTGATGCTAATATAGTATCAGTATTTGTCAATTGAGAGGAAAAAAAGAGAAGAATGAAAAGGCAGAGAAAGGGTGAGTGGAGGGAGAAAAGTTAGGCTTCGTTTTAAATGAAGCAAATCAATAAGCTAACAATATAGCAGCTTGTATCTGTGGATGGAAATATACTCAATTCATTGAGGCTTAAACTAAAAACTGTTTAATATCCTGGTCATTGGGGTCTACTGTTGGTGAACTCCATCTTTTAGTTGCTTTGTATTTTTCAATAGACCTAAAGAGGACGAAGGAATATGTAGAAAAGGGGGAGCATAGAGAGAATTAAGTGTTCACATTTGAAGTCAAACTATCAGGACTCCCAAAAATAATTTATCTCTTGGAGACTCAGTTATTTAATCTCTAAAACAGAGCTAAGGACACCTATTTAGAAGAATATTATAATTATCATGGCAATTTCAGTACCTCAAATGGTAGACAATTGTATTTTGAATCTGGTATTTTGATGATGGTGATTGTAATCCTAATATATAAAAAGCCAGGGGCTGTCATGACTGAAACAACCAGTCGTATGACCAAACACAGGCTGCGTGGGGCAACAAGGCTGGCAGGGGGGTTAGTGAGGGACGACCAAATGACTGAACAACAGGCGACCAGGCCAGCGGGTGGGGGGGGCAGGTGGGGGTGACCAGGCTGGCAGGCAGCGCAGTGAGGGGCAACCAGGCCAGCAGGGGAGGGGGGAAGTTAGGAGTGACCAGGTTGGCAGGGGGATTAGTGAGGCACGACCAAATGACTGAACAGCAGGCTGCATGGGGTGATCAGGCCAGCAGGGGCGGGGGCAGTTGGGGGCAACCAGGCCGACAGTGGGTCAGTTAGGGGTGACCAGGACAGCAGGGGGGACAGTGAGGGGCGACCAGGCCAGTGGGGGAAGGGGGGCAGTTAGGGTTGACCAGGTTGGCAGAGGGGGCAGTTATGGGCAATCAGGCAGGCAGACAGATGAGCAGTTAGGAGCCAGTGATTCCGGATTTTGAGAGAGATGTCCGACTGCCGGTTTAGGCCTGATCCCTGGGACATTCCCTAAGGGGTCCCAGATAGGAGAGGGTGTAGCCTGGGCTGAGGGAACACCCCCTCCATGCACAAATTTCATGCACCAGGCCTCTAGTAATTATATAATCACTTAAGTTATAAATACATTGCTATTACTTGAGAAATTTTATGATTATTTTCTATCCAATGTATCTCTGTGATAGTAGTTGAGGAATATGTACTGGATTACAATACTGCTACAAAGATATACTACAAAACACATCACAGTAAGTGTACCTAATGTGTGGAAACATTTTAAATCATATCAGGATACATTTATCTCTCGGTAGAATTTGAAGATATAATAGGATGAATTTAAGCAATGTATTCAATCACTATTCATTTTTAAATACTTTAATTTTAGTTGTATTGTCATAAAGTAGCTATTTAACTTTCTTTTCCTGCTACTTTTTAAATTTCTTCCAGTCTTTTTAGCATAGTCGAGATTTATAGTACAAACATGATACTATTTTGCAATATTTTAAAATATACTTTCAAAAATGGACTCATTTATAAAAAATAAATTTATTTGTTCTTCATTTTCTAAGTAAAACAATTCTAATTTCTACCCCAAGTCTATCAATTTCCATTAGAAAAGTGTGATAGACTGAATTCTTTTTCTGCATTTTATTCCCATTATTTAAGGGAAAATAAAATGTCTCTTATCAGTAGCTACCTGTGTCATATTTTCCCAAAATTCTATATATAATTGGTCAGCAAAGCAAATATCCATTCCTCTTGTATCCTGCCTTTCTCATTTTTTTCATACAAGCCTACCTTCCTGCTGATTACATTTGCAAGGGTAATGGAAGGGAGGCCTGAGCAGACCTGCTGTGTTCATTCTAACCCAGACTCTTTCTGAGAATATGAAACCAGATCATTTCTAACTTAATACATGCAAAGAAAACATTTTATACATATGACAGCTCAGACATATTCAAAATTAAATAAATCAACATTTTTAGATTTGGGGTTTAAAAATCAATTGAAATATATTTTGTGTGCTTATAAAATTCAAGACTTTGTATTAAATTTATGTTAATACCAGAATACTACCCTCCACCCCCAATGACATGTAAGATTTCAGTTTTTTATAGAAGGAGATGAGTGAATTCAAGATTTCTTTACAGAATTTATTTTTCTTAGACTAAAGCTTAAAGAGAAGACTAAGATTGTTTTGAAGAAGTGATTAAAGAACATACAAGATCCTAAGAGGTCAGATTCTCTCAAGAAAAAAACAAGAATTTTCTTAAACATGTACCAGAATCATTAACCAGGTCAAATTTTCTACTTTTCAATCAATAAATGTCTATGTTAGCAGGGTGTTCCTCTTTTATATGTGACATAAAGGGTGTGTGATTTTAGATGTTATATGTCCATATAACATATGTTGATAGCATAATAGTTTCTATATTTCATGACATTTTCATCAAATAACATGGGTAAAATGTGAAGTATGCATTTTTGTGAAACACATCACATTTTCTTAGGAAACTGCTCTAATGTGATACACAGAATAATAAATTATTTTTAGGGCAGTGCATGTGCAAATTATGTAGTTTTGACATAAACTTTGTTCATAAAACTGATCATTAATTCTGTAGTAATTGGATTTGCTAAAAATATAATTGCCTTTCCAATAATATCATGGAGATAATTATCTTTTATTTCCCAATAACATTACATTGATCTATAATAGAAAAGACAAACTATTGTAAATACTTAAAAAATATAAATGTTAATTTCACCAAATTAATTGCTCTTCAATACCTCTTAGCCAACTTGAGTAAGGTATTAAATTATATGTTGCTTATTCTTACATTGCATTATAAAGTATTATTTAATTTTGATAAAGCAATGGCTAAAAAGTAATAAGATTTTTTTTTGTTCGTATGTCTTGTTATCAGTCAATAGCAGGACAATAAAAATAAAAGGAGGATAAACTAAACACTTGAACGTGGAATAATATTACTGAGAAAAGAGAGTTTCGGTTTTAATTATTTTTGTTTAGTAGCATCCTTACTTTAAATTTCAGTCACAAACAATGTTGATTTAAAAACCCAGAATGATTGCTATGTGGTGCTGTGTTGAAAAAATAATAAACTCCATGCTGCCACATCTATATCATTACCTCCATAAAACATTAAGACTAATAGGGTATTAAATAATTAGAATGTCATTGTTCTCAAATTTTTCTTTTAAAATGTGCTTATGCCACAATCTTATGCTTCAAATGGGAGCTTGTATTTCATCATAATTCTTCTTATTTAGTGCTCAATAAATTTGGGAAAATTAATTAACTCCTAGAATTGCTAGCTGTTATTGTCAGAATCATTTACTCATCATTGATAATGTCATTTTCATTTTTCAAGAATCAGGGCATATAAAATTATATAAAAACCTCAATTACAATCTACAGTTCCTCGTTTTTCTTCCTCTAAAATGTTTAATCATCACCAGAGTATATGTTCTTATTGATTTTAGAGAAAGAGGGGAAGCAAGGGAGGGAGAGGCAGGAATGGAAAGAAAGAGAGACAGAGGGGAGAGTAACATCGGAGTGAGAGAATAACATGGAGTCCGTATGCACCCAACAGGCCACTTTGGAGACAATGCTCCAACCTCGTGAGCCACACTGGCCAGGGCTTTTTTCCCCAATTTTGTTTGTTTGTTTTTTGTCTGTCTTCAGTCACTATTTCTTCAATGCTTTAAACGTCTTCAAAGTAATTCTTAAATAGATCTGACTATACAGCAGTAAGTAAAAATGCCCCGGGCAAGAAATTAAACACATTGACATTTACAGTCAGTGCCAGTTTTCTTTAAATATTTCACATTTTCAGGCTCAATCACCAACACTGCAAACAAGTGCAGAGGCTCTGCAGGAGAGCAGACTCAGGCTTCTTCAGCACCTGAGGAGTTTGCTTGTCTTCACTGCCCTGGGGACTTCTGAGGGAGGTACTCAGGGAGTGGGTTTGATGAATGAGCAGCAGATGGGCCAGAACAGATGTGGCCAAACTGGCCCTTTGCCTTTTCCAGGGTCTGTCAATCCACTCCACACTTACACATCAAATTCGTTTTATTTATGACTAGGGAAGATGTGCTTGGTAAGAAAAAAATTACACTTTTAGAATTGTGAAAGGAAAATATTTTCCTCTGATTTGTTTTCTATTCACTTTGAGTCGATATACACAAATATTATAGTTCATAGGATGAAACAAACATTTAGAAAATATAGTAAGTTTATAAGGAGATAAAAATGTATAAATATATAAAAATACATTAAAATTAGTACAGTTTATCTATATATAAGCTATTTGTATCCTATAGAGTAATTAATTAAACTACATTGACCTTCCTGGTAGTAGAGTTACAAGGGAATTGTAACTAATTATGGACTACCACTACATTTAAACAAAAAACATATGAGTTTCTTATGGGAAACCAAAATTACACTGAATGAAATGTACATATCCTATATAATAAAAGCCTAAAATGCTAAGTGTCCAGTCGACCAGTTGTTCGTTCAACCAATCAAAGTGTAATATGTTAATGATATGTGCTAAGGCCGCTCAACCACTCGCTATGACATGCACTGACCATCAGGGGGCAGACGCTCCAACCAGTAGGTTAGCTTGTTGCTGGGGTGCGGCCCATTGGGACTGAGCGAGACAGGCCAGACCCTCCCTGTAGCCCTCCCAAGGTCCCTCCCCGGCTGGCCAACCTCCCGCGTCACTCCCTGGCCCTGACCGTGCATCAGTGGGGTCCCTCGGCCTGGCCTGTGCCCTCTCCCAATTTGGGACCCTTTGAGAGATTTTGGAGAGCTGGTTTTGGCCCATCCCTGCAGGCCAGGCCGAGGGACCCCACTGGTGCATGAATTTGTGCACCGGGCCTCTAGTTGATTAAGAAAAAGAAAACTGGGTGATACAGTGTATACTGCTTTTAGCAACTCTACATCAAAGAAGCATTGGGCCTGCTAATACCTTGTCATGGTGCTTCAAGGAATGCAGAGAACAAGGCAACAAAGTGCAGTTAGATAAAAATAATTGTGGGTGGCAAAAATATAATATGTTTACTGGTTCAACTTAATTCAAGGATAAAGCTCTAGACCTATCTGCAAGAGATGATGTGTGTGACCATTGTTTAAGTGATATATACCTTCACCTGAACTTGTCATTGATCAGATGAAGAAAGAGCCCAAAAATCTTAGTGACTGTGACTGTAGCTGGATCTTTTCATTGCAGAAATCAAGTCACTTGATGATAAAATCATACACTTGAGTAAAAACTAGAGACCCTACATCTTTGAACTGTGTCAGTGGCTCTCTGCCCACCTCAGTACAGCCTCCAAACACCAAGATAAACAGACACACACACACACACACACACACACACACACACACACACACACATACCACAGGCGTCCCCATAGAAGGAAGGCAAAGCCAGCACAACTTTAAAGAGACATTTCTGAGTCTACCACTGCACACAGCAGGGTTGATGGAGACATCAGCATTTTATGCTGTTCAATATGCTCCAAGACAATTTGCTTAGGAGCTTTTTAAAAAAATTACCAGCCAACTATCATGACAAAATAAAACCTCTGAAAAGCAAGAAGTGCACTAAATCACATAATTTTAAGGATTAATCACATCATTAGTCAAAAAATCTTAATAGTGACTATGTTATAATTAAGAATTTAATATAAATTGATGCTTTTTGGATTGTTTGAATCACTGAGCATTTTTAATGTTCCACAAATTTAAGTTAATTCCTATGTCCTAAGATTTCACAAGATTAGACACAAAATATGTGCTAAAGAGGCACTTTGATTATGACTAATTATTAAGAATTATTCTAGAAAACCAAAAAACTAGAGCATAAGTTCAATGAAAAGTATCTTTAAAATACAGGCATATATTGGTTTTAAATAATAATAATAGTATGAAGAAAAAATAGTATGAAGACTTGTTTAATAATGGTTTATATATCAAAATGATATAAAGAAATGTTTCACCTAGAAATCATCATTTCCTGGGAAACTAGTTTTTGGAAGGTATTGCATTTTTTCTTTATTGATTAAAGTATTACATATGTGTCCTTATCCCCCCATTGCCCCCCCACTCATGCCCTCACCACCCCCCACTCATGCTCACATCCCCACTGGTGTCTATGTCCATTGGTTAAACTTATATGCATGCATACAAGTCCTTTGGTTGATCTCTCACCAGATGAATGAAAAACATCAACTTATGGAAGGTATTACATTTTAATAATTAATAGCACTGGACCTAGAACAGCTGTCACTTCCCAGTTCTGTGACCTTATTCAAGTCACACTGGACATCCCCTCCAGTATTCATCTCATAAAGTAGATGTGAGGATTAAATAAATGAATATATGCGAAATTTGGGGAATACTTCCTGAAGCATTATGTGTATGTTAGTAATTGTAATTTTTGTTAGATCTCCATGTAAATAATTCTGTATACTTGACCAAATCTCTGGATTTTACTTTGCTCATCTATGAAATGGGTGTTACTGCTACACTACCTCCATGTTTCTCTCCTGTTCCGTATCTAAAAGTTAAAAACTATTTTTTACCTTTAGAGAAGGAAGTTAGTTGATGAGTAATTTCATCCATTGAATTCCACACTGTAGAGTAGTCCTGACAAAATGGCACCCTATTTGAGTATTTGAAATCTTAGCCACAAATTAGAAGTATTTTAGATTTAGAATTAGGAATGTGAATAGACATAACTAAATCAACATCATTATGTTTTTAGACTTTCAGCAAATTTTGTAATAAAATTTAATACACAAATTAATTCAGCAAGCCCAATCAGCTTATTTTTGTAAATACTAAACATCAGCAGGTTTTGTCCTGAAATAAATGGAGAAAAATGTAGATGAGGATTTTATAATAAATATTTAAAGACCCCTAAAGTGACATGTAATCTTGCATTGAAGCAATTACTACTGTGAACACCTGGGAATTGCTTAATTGACTGCAGATGGTGTAGAACATAAAAAACGTAGAAGGTTACAGATTATTCTTATGTACCAAATTTATGTTTTTTTCATTGACTCATTTTTTTAACTTAGAGAATGCTGTAGTAGTCTGGGACAACTTAATAAGAATGAATATTTTATGTAAAATAGGCTGAAAATCTTGGAGAATAGATCAACAAAACACTTAGGTTTAATGTTACACATACATGTAAAATGATTAAATACATCATTGATTTTTAAGGGCTCATTGTTAATATCAATCATATTAATTAAACTACTATTAATTAGTTTATTAATTAATCAGTTTGGGAAAGTAGTATATTGAAGCAGATGTCTATGATTTTAGGGCAAAGATTGCATTCTTAGAAATTAAGACCCTTGGTGTAACTCAGTTATAATGAAAATTACAGTACGTAAATAAAATAAAAAAATGTGCATGTTTTGAAAAATTATATCACATGAGATTATGTCATTGTCATAACATCCTGAGTCATTACACTGCCTTTTTGGTGTTAGTTGCAAATTGTTATTACAATAAAGACAAAACAAATGCTTTGTCTCAAATATTTAATTAAACTCTCAAATATGTGTAGAGTTAGGCATGCAGGACCAAAGAATACTGAGGATTTTCTTCTTGGAGGACCTAGACCGAATTCTGAAAAAGATGGTTTGGCTCAGTCATTTCTAGCCTTTGCCTGCTTCTGTACTCCTGCTCTTATCAAGTACCCATGTCCTAGTCTGGGATCCATCATTGTGGTTCTCCGAGGCCAGTTCCACTTAGCAGTGCTCTGTTATATGGTCCTAAAGACCATCCCTGCAAGGTGTTGGCCTCTCCTTGGCAAGACCATGGGTGGCTAATCTGCTAAAATGGTCAGGGATACTAATGCTTTGACTGATAGGAAAACATCATGGAATGTCTTCCTTTCCAAGCAAAATATATGTTTCAAAATATGATAACAATGCCTTTAGTTGTCAAAGAAATAAATCTAGTCTTGAGTATTTAGGAATGAGCATGTGGAATAAAATGAAAAATGGTGGCTCTATTAGGACTTATTATAAATGGCCATACTCACCATCTTAGCATTACCTAGGCCAGTCCATCTCTTCATATGGTGATAAAAGGAAGTAATATAGGTTTTTTCCCCAATAAATGTAATGCAATAATTGAGTACATATTTATAACAGAATACTAAAGAAAGCACTAAAGAGCTGAATCACTATTTTGTTAATTATGTGATTGCATTAAATAACTTAAAATGTGCCACGACTATAGCTCAGTGTTTAAATTTTAATGGTAAGAAGATTGTAATGAAATAACAATGATATATTACAGAGCTTACTACAGGATAAGAGTAAAATAAAGTAAGCAAAATACAAGAGTGTTATTTTTACTTTATATTTTAGATGTTTAGTGAGCACTGTAAGTATATGACTTATCTGAAATTAATGAGTCTATAGTTCATACACGGAACCAAACTTTGTTTTTAATGAGGTTCCATTTGTGGGACCTCGGAATTGCAGGTGCTTTGAGTTTCATATAGAATTGACTTATTGAGCATGCAAATTTTTGTTGGCCTCAATAAGAAACTTGTCTTTGGAAATTTGCTTAATGGGGCATACTGTTCACAAATGTAAGGTTATGGGACTAATTATCTGAAAACATCTGTGGTAGGAAGCTAAATAAGACTTAGGGGTCCATGTGGACACAGAAGATTATTTATCCCAGTTTTAAGGACTTGGATGAGGTTGCAATGGATCCCAGACCACTAAGGAGCAATACTAATGGCCTGGACATGGAATACAGGGAGATAAACCGTGGGGACCGTTACTTATGATGGTCTAGTTCTATTAAGAGTATTAGCTTTTTTCTCAAATATCACTTTGCAGTATGTGTCTATTCTTATGTGTAGTTTTGGAGAAATTCCAAGTCAGATAATGTATACATCAGAAAAATAAGCACAGTGGGAATAGAAAATGGAGTATAGGAAAAGGGAAAAATGAACCAGAGCAATTCTTGTTACCAAGTATTTGCTGGACCCCTGATAATATACTCCGTAACAGTATAACCACATCTCCTTAAGACTGCCTTAAAAATGCTATCAGTCCCTTAATCTGAATTCTTTGGTTAAGGTGTTTAACTAGCTCTGAATTTACTTGCATCCTTTCCCCACAATATCATACTTAGATATTTTGTCATATATTTGCCTAAACTCAAGAATATGAAATCTTATACTTCCCTCATACATAGATCCAACTGTGGCATGGCTAATTTTAAACATTTCGGCTGAGGTCCTGTGTCGGCTCCTTTCTTTTCTAAATGCTCACAAACACATCAGACCAGAGCAGATTTCATAGTCCATCCTCCTGTAACCCCTCCAAGGAATTAGTGCATGTTAACGCCTACTATTTAAAACCTGTCTTCTCTCACGTCACAATACTTAGAAAAAAATCTCTCACTTCTAATTCTGCATTGCTTTCGCCATTTTGTATTATTCCACAAAGACTACTGAAAGTAACTTACAGACCCGTCACGGTACAAGTTATTTTGGGAGACTGGGCGGGGGGAGGGGGGCGGTATGTGGTTCTAAAAAATAAGCTAACTTTCCCCATAGTCTGTCTTCCTGAGTCTTCATGATTGGCTCTCCTTTTTTCATCTCCTGTGGCCTCATTTTTCACTCAATGTTCACTTTTAAGTGAATCATTAAATGTATCCAAAAAATCCGCACTGGAGAATTGTGGGAAATAAAGTCTTCAATATTATATCTAGAAAATAAAGTCTTCAATGTCATACACTAAGACATCAATCCTAAGTATTTTTACATTAAAATCTCTGAGGAATCATAAACTGTCGTCATTGCGATTACTAGGATGAAAGACACCAAGAACACCAAGTGCTGGACGGGATGAGTCCCATAAGCTGCTGCTGCTGCTGGGGACAGAACGCACAGCCACTCTGACGAAGGTCGCCTGTTTCCCTGTGAAGTTAACAGGGTCAAACTGAGGCTTTCTTTCTGTTTGTTTGTTGGTTGGTTGGTTTGTGTGTTGTTCTTTTTAAGTTCAATGAAGCTAATCAGCTTCCCTTCAAAATCCAGCTCCTGTTTCGGTTTTCTCACCCATACTCAACTGATGATTGAGAAGAGCCCTAGTTTAAATATATCATTCAATAGGTCACCTCTGCTTTTGAATAACCTCCCCAAAGCTCAGTGAACATAGAAATGAACTCTGGCATTCATTTGTTGATATCACATTGATAACAAAGGCAATGAATGCAAACAACGTGAGACTATTGAAAATTCAACCGACGACGACGCCACTGAATAGTTTATGGTGCTGAGGATTAAGTAGTTGCAAAGAAAAGTGTGCTCAGAATCTAAAAGGCAGAGATGCTGCGAGGCACAAGGCCACTGGCTGAGCATGGAAAATGATGAACTCCTATGCGCCTTTTCAAAATACACCAAGAATTTCCTTATGTGTATAAAATTTAACGGGTTAAGGAAAGTGTTAGTAGGGTCACAGTGTAAGTAACGAGAATAAAGTTTTGAGATTCTGATAAGTGTTTCAAAGCAAGAACATCATGTGGTATTAGAAATGGTTTAAGAATGATTATGATCTTAAATGGGTTTGTTGGCCTTCTTCCACTCTCTCCTTTATTGTGCCTCTTTCTCCCCGGGTCATTTTATAATTTTTATAGTAACATAATAAAAGCTCTTTCATGTCAGAACATCAATAGACCTGAATTTATTATTTTTTTTTTCTTTCTGTGTAGCAGACACATTTAGAGGAATGAAAATAAAGAAATATTATTTAGCATAAGTGAGCTTTCACTTAGGAGTATATGTCAGAAAGCACAAAGCTATGTGAAGTACTAAATAGTGACCATGCGTTTTGGTGCAAAGCCATGGAAGGCACACTTAGAAAGTTTAAATTATTTTCTAGCTCACTACTTCCGCAGCCCCCCAGCTTCAGAGCCAGAGCTCTTCCCCCTGCACCTGCCACCTGGTTTACACCCATCAGATGTCCTAGTGATATCTTATCTGCTGACAAGGGGAATTCTGCAACTTACTGCATTATCACCAAGGTTCTCATTTGTCCTTGGTATTTCTATCCCCTTATAAATATATTTCTGGATGCATTAAAGTAACAATCTACTTTACTCAATTTAAAAATTATCTACTTTGTTAGAACCGGTAGTTTGTACAGGTTTAAACTTGAAAAACCAGTTGGGTCCATGTTGTATCATTTTCAATAGAAGTCCAAAAACTGTGGACCTTCTTTATTATGCAGAGTCTCTTTAAAAGTTTGAGCTCAGAGTGTTGCCATGGCATTAAAGATGTGCTTTGTGATGCAAATTAGAAATAAAACTGATGAATAGGTGCAAGTAAAGTATGTCTAGAGGATAAAGGATGAATTTAACACATCTTCCTTTGGGATTCCTGGAGAAGATGGCCAGTTGGGTGCAGAAAGCACATAGGAGGGTGCTTTTGAGAGGTACACAGGTAAGAGAATGAAGAAGGTATGAAGACAGGACTGTGGAGAGGAAGGAACTGACCCTTAATGTCCTGAAATGGAGGCCTCAGTTTGTCCTACTAATAGGACCTCAGGAACTTAACTGCTGCTGGGAGTTCAGCATCAATTCCAAGTGCCATAGGAAACAGAAAAGCATCTGAGGGAAGAGCAAGGACTCTAGAGACAGACTACAGGGATTTATTCTCATGCATCCATGTACCAACTGTGTGATGTAGGCAGTAAGTTAACCTCTCTGAGTCTGAGATGCCTAACTGTAAAATGGGTATAATGATAATATTTGCCTTGTTATTTTGATCATTAAATAAGTTGATGTAAGTGGCATTCTTAGCACATATTAAGCACTACAAATGTGAAAGCTGCAAGTATTAGTAGTATTGTCTTAATGAGAGAACCACCAGAAAAGATTTATTCAGATGTACCATAATTTTTATTGGATGGTGATCACTCAAGGTAACATTTAATTCTAGCATCTTAAGGTTATTGAGTGCTATCGCTTGATTTATTGGCATGGGCAGGTGCTTTCACATGTCATGACATTCACAAGACTACTGCTGGGCGATAAGCACAATTAAATTACCCATAGCATCTGGCCCTTTAACCAGTCACTGACAGGACATTAAGGTTTTATATTTGTTCTCTCTCAGTTTTCTGACATTCCAACAGCTCATTAATTCTGGCAATAATAAATTATTCTAGATGTGAATGTTTTATATGAACATAAAAATGAGTAGTGAATAATGCCTTATATTAATTATATTACTTTACATTGTTATTTATTGAAAATATACATGAAAAAAATGAACTCTAGAATATACAACTTTATTAAAGTTATCAGTTTCCCACAAAGTTAACTGACAAATGTAAAACAATTCAAATGAACATACTAATGTGTATTTTACAACTTAATAAGATATTTCCAAACAATATAATTTAATGAAAAGCCAAGAGAATTTTAATATGTGTAATGTCAACTATTACAGGTACAATAACTAATACAATTTGGGGTTAGAAAGAGCAAAAGCTATAACTAGGACAGGATAGAAAACCAAGGAAGTTACCATGTGTCTACAGTAATTCAACATAGGTTAAAAGTATCCTGTGAAATCAATAGGGACGTAAGAAGGGGAATTACTAAACACAGGAGGTTGACTTAATTGTCCAACAGTTTAGCGGCAAGAGTTAAATCTCTACACCTTTATACAATAAAACAATAAAATGACCTTGGAGAACTGTAATAATTTTATTTAAAATTTGAAACGAATAATGGAAAATATATATATTAGAAGAGCCATCTGATCTTGTGTGGAGAAGCTCTTCTAGAGTATACTGTGCATTAAAGGCTGCAGAAGAAAAGACTGATGGATTTACATGAATGAGAGTTTAAATTCTTCTAAAAATCAATGCTCTCATAAACAAAACTGAATGCTAATACCTAAATATTAACAAAATCACTGTCTTATTTGAGTTCGATCTCTAAAGAAGTTTTCCATCTTGAGTTCATTTTTGTGTATGGTGTAAGTTGGTGGTCTATATTAGAGGAATCCACAGGCAGCAAAATCTCAGACACATGCCAAAGGAATATCTTCACCATTAAAGCTCCTAGGGCAATGGAAACTAAAGAGAAGATAAACAAATGGGACTTCATTAAATAAAAAGCTTCTGTACAGCAAAAGAAACCATCAACAAAACAACAAGAAAGCCCACTGCATGGGAGAACATATTTGCCAACGTTATCACCGATCAGGGTTTAATCTCCAACATTTACAGGGAACTCATACAATTTAACAAAAGGAAGATAGACAACCCAATAAAAAAATGGGCAATGGATCTAAATAGATACTTTTCAAAGAGGACATAAGGAAGGCCAAGAGAAATATGAAAACATGCTTAAAGTCACTAATCATCTGACAGATGCAAATCCAAATGACAATGAGGTACCATCTCACACCTGTCAGAATGGCTATCTCAACAAATCAACAAATGACAAGTGCTGGCGAGGATGTGGAAAAAAAGGAACCCTCATGCACTACTGGTGGGAATGCAGACTGGTGCAGCCACTGTGGAGAACAGTATGGAGTTTCCTCAAAAAAACAAAAATGGAACTCCCATTTGACCCAGTAATCCCACTCCTAGGAATATATCTCAAGAAGCTAGAAACACCAATCAGAAAGGATATATGCACCCCTATGTTCATAGCAGCACAATTCACCATAGGTAAGATTTGGAAACAGCCTAAGTGCCCATCAGCAGATGAGTGGATTAAAAAACTGTGGTACATCTATACAATGGAATACTACACTGCTGTAAAAAAGGAAGGAATTCTTACCATTTGCAGCAGCATGGATGGAGCTGGAGAGCATTATGCTAAGCGAAATAAGCCAGTCAGAGAAAGATAAGTATCACATGATCTCACTCATATGTGGAATATAATGAACAACATAAATTGATGAACAAAAACAGATCCAGAGACAGAGAAGCATCGATCAGACTGTCAAACCTCAGAGGGAAGGTAGGGGAAGGCGGGGCATAGAGGGGGAGATTAACCAAAGGACTTGTATGCATGCATATAAGCCTGACCAATGGACACAGACACTAGGGAGGTGAGGGCATGAGTGAGGGGAGGGGGGGAGCAATGAGGAGACAAGGGCACATATGTAATACTTTACTCAATAAAGAAAAAAAACACATTAAAAAAATAAGGTTTTCATTAGGTGGCATCAGTCCTCTTGGTCTCTCTGAGGAGTGCTATCATTGGCATATGGTTTCCCCCGTCTCTTCTGATTTTGAGCCCCACCCCTACTTATGATTGGAATCTACACTGTGATATACTGTGGGCAACATGGTAAAACTTTTATTGCAGTGTTTAGTTCTTGCCCATTTATATTTAACTGTAATTATTGATATCTTTCCATTTAAATATGCCATCTTGCTGTCTCTTTTCTCTTTACTTCCTCTATTTTTTGATCATCTTATTTTCCATTCCTGCCCTGTTTCATCAGCTGATTGCTTTTTACCATCCCATTTTATCTCCTCTATTGCCTTTTTAGGTAATCTTGTCTCATTACTTAAGTGTTCATTGATTCCACTTGGATATAATAATTCTATCAGATAACATTTATTCACTGCATGTGAATGCCTTCTTTATTTCTATTTTACCTTTATGAATTGAAAGAGCATGAACGCATATAAGATGTAAACAATTTTTGAAGAATAATAAGTCACCCACAAACTTTGTGCCATCTACAATTTTGAAGTGCTATAATTTTATGTTTGCTTATTAGGTAAAAGTCAGAATATTTTGCACATATGTAGTTTGATTGGGACCCTTACACAAAACAATAGGTCAAAATGGTAACTTTCACTTCTCTTAAACAACTTGGTCAACAGAGGTGGAATAAAGAGATAGATTTTACCTGATGCTCAAAGTTCATAGAGACCAGGCCCAGGAAAAAAATGCCATAGTAGTTTATGAAATGGTTGGCTAGGTAGTCTGTAAGTATTATTATTATTATTAATCACCAAAACAAGAAGAATACAAGTGTAAAAGATTACATTTATACCATTAAGGTCAGGTTTTAGAAAAATCTAAATAGAACTCTAGTTTGCCCAATACAAAAGTCTATAAGAGAATTGGCCTCAGTATCTGATAGTAATCTTCTCAACAGCATCATTTCAGACATATATATTTAAATTAGACACTGATGAAATTTTGTAGCGATTTGGTAATTTCTATTTGAGGGAGGGAGGCAGGGATGGGGGGAGAGAGAGAGAGAGAGAGAGAGGGAGGGAGAGAGAGGGAATGACTGCACAAAAAGCAGAAAGAAGAAGAAAATAAAGAGTAACAAAAGTGCAACTAAAAGAAAGACAAATCACAATGTATGCACTATTCAACATGGATATGGTGAGTAATTTATTGATTCATATAATTGGAAAGTCCGGGGTATATTGGTTTTTCTCTGACTGCACCCAGGTGTTTAAGCAATTATTCAGGATTGTCTCTCTGTCCTTATCTTTCTCTTTCTGTTCCTTTCTTGCGGATTGAATGAATTCTCAGGCAGACTTTTTCCACATGGGAGCTAGACTTAAAAGCTTCAAGTGTATATCATGGTCAGTGTCTGTGATCTGAAAAGAAGAATGTGCCTCTTTCAAAACTTAGCCCAAAAATCAGGAGAGTGTTTGAGTCAGGTGCTTATGCATGAGTTAATTGTTTTGGTCAGAAAATATAATACCACTCTAAGAAATGGACCACTTCTAGAGAGTCAACCCCACTGGCCCCACAGACTGACTCTGAGGAATCTATTCTCGGTAAGGCTGAAAAGAAGTGGTATTTAAATGATGTTTATTCCAACAGTAATCAGGGAATCGTACATCGAAACCATAGTGGCGTATCTCTTACATGCTCAGTTTAGCAAAAATTTGAAGTCGGATAACACTGAGTGTTTGCAAAGATGCAGAGCTAGGAACTCTCATATTCTCTGGGAGGAATGTTAATCAGTTTGGAAAATAACTTTTTCTTATCTACTAAATTTAAAGTACATTTTCTACTATCTCACACCCAAATATAAGCCCTAGAAAATTCTTGCCAAAGTATCGAAGCAATCTTGTACAAAGTTTTGCAGCATCATCGTTACTAACACTGATATACCAGAAACAACCTAAAAGATTATCAGTAGAAAATGGATCATTGGCCTGTGGTCTATCTATATGATAGAATAAAACAGTGAATATGAATAAACTGGAGGTACATGTATTGAAGTAGATGAATCTAACAAATTTAATGTTGTATGCAAAAAACCTAGTCACTAAAAAATATAAGTACTATAAAGGTATGTTGTATACATATATGTAACTCAAAACATGTCAATTTTAAAAACTGTTTTAAGAATACATACCTAAGTACAGTTATAAAATGGGAGTGATAGAAACTAATTTCAAGATAATGTTGGCATTGGAGCTCCCCAGGGAAGGAAGGGACACATGATTAAGAGAAGGTTGCATTGAACATTTTATCTATGTTGTTAATAATACCTATTTACTTGTCTGGGTGGTTCATAACACTATTTATATGATCTTTATGTGTGTAAGTTTTTCATAACTTTAAAAAAGGATGAGGTGTCCCAATAATATGTGATTGTAGGGATGAATAGATAGGCGAGAGCGTTATTAGCAAAGTACTGAAACACAAATGATGGAAAGAATTGGAATTCACGGAAGTTTAAAAGAAATTTTTATTGAGGAATTGTGATGCAGTGGTCCAGACATGGGGTGGAAGTCCCAGGTAAGACTGCAATGGATGGAGAATGTAACTTCAGAGTCCTTGTAGCAACCTTACTTGCTGGAGGAGAATGGCTCCTCCTCTGATTCCAAAGCAAAGACAGTTCCTGTGTGTGTGTGTGTGTGTGTGTGTGTGTGTGTGTGTGTGTGCGCGCGTGTGTGCGTGTGTGTGTGTGCGTGTGCGTGTGTGTGTGTGTGTGTGTGTGTGTTGGGGAGGCAGGGGGAGTGTGGGGTAAGACTGATCTCTGGCAGGATCCTAGGAGAATTGCAGATTCCAGCCTGGCCCTGGTGACTGCTTACTTATCCTGCTTCTCCTCCCCTCCACAAGTACCCTGGTACATTTCCCATGCGAGTTTTTAATGACACCCATAGTGTGAAATAAATAAAGTGCAGGGCCTCTTTATATCTAGATTTCATTAAAGCAGCTTCATTTTTGTTTCCAACTTTGTTTTGTTTTGTTTGGCCCATGATAATTCTAAATCAGGACTTTCAGAACACCGAATTTAGTTGAGTCTATTGAATCTTGTTTTTGTTTTTCTCATGGGGATTTCTAATCATTTAATAATACTCATTTTCAAGACCTAGAAAGTATTGACAGACAGATAAAATTGCAGTTATATAGACACAAAAATTCATTATGATATGCTTGAGGAAAACACAGTAGAGATGATCAGACATACTCATCTTGATCTTTGCCTTATTTTCTTTAAATCAGTACTAAATCATACCATAAGGCCCACTCTATATATATATATAAGCCTAAGCGACAGTTCGACCATTCGATCGGTAGCTATGATGAGCACTGACCACCAGGGGGCAGACACTCAATGCACAGGCATGGAAATATGGAACAGACTGATGAATCTCGGAGGGAAGAGGGAAGGGGGGAGGGCAGGAAGAGCTTAACCAAAGATCTTATATGTATAGTAGAGGCCCAGTGCAGGATTGACCAAACCAGCCCAGTGCATGGATTCGTGCACCGGAGGGGTCCCTCGGCCTGGCCTGCGGGATTCGGACTGAAACCAGCAGTCCAACATCCCCTGAGGGGTCCCAGATTGCAAGAGGGCACAGGCCAGGCCGAGGGACCCCACAGGTGCATGAATCCATGCACTGGGCTCCTAGTGGTAATATATTGTTTTAGCACCTTTGGAGATATCTATTGAAGAAAATTTTCCAATTCATGTATTTGACTGATTCAGTGTAGAAAATTCAAAGATAATAGATAAATTATTAGAGCCTCTCTACTTCCCATCAAAACACGTCTTTGGTTACTAAATACAACTATAAGAAATGTGGATTTTTAAAAGGCAACGGAACAGTATCCCAGGATAACAAAGAAATTAGCTTAGTTGTTATTTTGGTTTGTTTCTTTGTGAAGAATACATAGAACATTAAATGAACTAGAGAAAATATTTGGATATGGATTGACCTCTTCAATCCTTTTATGGAACCTATTCTTTTGCTTACACATTTTCTCTCTTTTTCCTGCCAGTTCTCACTTCTATCCCTGACTGCTCTTTGTCTGATTTTGAAGTTGCTAGAATAAATTTCCTCAGAGATATACCTAAGGAAACATTTAGTTTTGATACTTTATAGTTAGTGAGTTGGGGTTTAAGATAACTAATAAAATATAGAACTGCCTGAACAACCCCATCTCTTATGATCTATTTAAGGAAACAGAGCTCCTTACCCAGAGTCATCAGGCACATTGCTCTCTGGCAACACCAGAGGCCTCACTGGTTGAGATACAATTGAACTGGACATCACCTCTCCTGTGTACACTGGATCCTACGCGGACCTAACCTGGAGAATCTGTGATGCCAGGGACATAAAAAACAGAATAAGACAACACAGTGCATGTTATGATGTAATAAATTTAGTTTTATATAGCCTAATATACTAAATTTAAGCATAAATATTCACAACAATGTAATATATGCTCAACTACATATATTTATTGGTTTTCATTTGCAGAAAAGAAAAGCAATGTACAGAAGCACAATATATTCAAAATTATTTTCTGAAGTGAATGTTTATTTACTATCAACGCGTTGCTAATTGCTTGCAATTTTGTCTTCTGTAATTACACTAATATGTTGAATAAAGTGTACTCTGCAATAATAATTTATGTATATATTTTAATAATTCTGCATGCATTTATTTTTTTACCTAGATGCTTATCTTCTATTCCAGGTGCATTTACTTAGTTGCTTTGCTTATTTAAATTTAATGAATTAAGATTTCAACTCACCTTGCCATACCCAGATACTTCACTTACAGTTCTAATAGTTTATGACATACAATATCTCATTTTTATATTAATGAAGCATCTCTTATATAATGACATTAACTATTATATCAAGAAAAGTTTTGCTAGTGTGTATATATATTGCTTTTATATGTAGGTATGAATGTTAAGTATGTATGTATGTAGTGTGTAGTGATCTAATGCACCTCAATATCATTTATGTCAGTTATATTGTGCAGACCAACTCACCCAATAATTAATATATGTGAAGGAAGTAACATAATATATATGTTAAGGTTTTATGTGTATAATAATAGCTATAATACCTTTCATAAAATTAATATTTAATATATGCCCGAGTTCCTTGAAGAGAGATTAAAATATAGAGGCCACGAAATTCACAATTCACATTTATCAATACATCGGCCTTAGACATTTTTTCAAACATTACCCAATTTTATTACTACGTCCAAAAATTCAAGAACAATGTAGACCATAATTAGAAGAAAACACACTCAACTGAATGCAGGCTGCTAATATAACTTTTCCAATACCAAATGCAATGACTTTTATGAAGGACAATAGATCTTCCATCGTTTTTTTCAATATTGTCATTAAATTCCATAAGGAAACTTCTTTGCTTTAAAGAAAGATAAAGAACTGATTTTAAAATATAATTCATGCTGTTTTAAACTTGACAGCCTGTGAGGTTGTCATAGCAGCTTTTCAAATTTTCTGTGTTGACCTGAAAAAATGTATGTAGTTACAGAATGTAAAAAACATACACATCTTATTTTCAGAGAGTTATCTCTCATGTAATCAGGGTATGGAATTAACTTTCTCCTCTTGTTCAGTGACCCTCAGAAACTATGCTGATGGTCAGGTGTAAGTTACTAAAGCCAGTGGGCTAGGATTGGGTGTAGGGCTGAGGACTAAGGAAAACAAAGTAAGCTTAAGTCTAGAATTTAATTACCTAGCATGGTCCTACTAAGCACCCACAAGAAACCAGACTCAATTTTAAATTTGAAGGATATTTTAGAATACAAAGATGATGTCATGTTTTCAATTCCAGAGGGTCATACCTATATAATAAAAGCCTAATATGCTAAGCATCTGACCATTTGACCATTCGCCATGACGTGCAATGACCAGCAGGGGGCAGACGCTCTGACTGGTAGGTTAGCTTGCTCCTGGGGTCTGGCCTATCAGGACTGGGTGAGAAGGGCCGGACACACTCTGACGCCCTCCCTCGGTCCCTCCCCAGCCCCAATTGTGCACCGGTGGGGTCCCTCAGCCTGGCCTGTGCCCTCTCGCAATCCAGGACCCCTTGGGGGATGTTGGAGAGCCAGTTTGGGCCTGATTCCTGAAGTATTTAGTAAATAATGGCAGTACATTTTCTTAGTTCAGGCTGCCATAATTCAATACCGTTGGCTGAGTGACTTAAACAACAAAAGTAAAGTTATCACAGTTCTGGAGACTGGGAATTCCAACATCAAGGTACCAACAGATCCAGTGTCTGGTGAGAGACCTCTGACTAGCTCACAGACAACCAAGTTGTCATTGTGTTCTCACTTGGAGGACTGCAGAGAGAGTGCACTCTCATGTCCTTTCGTAAGGGCACTAATCCCACTCACAAGGTCCCCACGCTAATGGCCAAATTACCTTTTAGAGGCCTACCCTCCTAACAGCACTGCACTGGGGGTTAACATTTCGATGTATGAATTTTGGGAAGAGGCAAACATTAAGTTTATAGCATATGCTGAAATAAATGAAAAGAAGTGTGCACAGAGTGTTTCATGCCTCGGTCCCTGACTGGGCTGCATTGTAACTCGCAAAAGTTTCTGATGTGGGTATATGGCAGAGGAGGGATGTTCCAAGTGTTAACAAGAGGGGAAGATACAGATCCATACATGAAAACAAATAAATGTTATGGAAGGAACAACTCCTCGCCCTCTGGCCTGTTTTCTCTTCTTACTGAAGCCCTCCAAACTCTCATATTCATTGTGTTTTCCCTATAAATAGGGGAGGTGGGTTTGTAGTCTGTGAATGGATTAATATGTAAAAGTCCCCAATAAATTAAAAAATAGATTTCAAGTCTATACAGTAACTAATTATATGTATTTAATATTATATTTTAACAAATCAAGAAAAATTTTGGTTAGAAGACATGTTGGGGAGCACTAAAATACTTACATATACATAAAAATGTATATGTATGCAAGATTAATATTAAAGGATTCACATTCAGTGATAGTAAAGGGTGAACGAATTTCAATATTAGACTCTGAAATGTAAAGTCACTAAAGTTTCACAACTGAATAATGCTTTATAGGTATCCTGTGATGTGGCAGGTATGGGCACTATTTTCTGCGTGTTGAGAGAAAACATGAAAAATTCAGTCCATAAGTATTTATTGAGCCTGCAGCAGGTCCCGGGTATAATGCCCCATTTTCAGGCTGCAACCAAGCACCAAACAGACATTGTCTCTCCTTGTTTATATACAGAGTTTTGAATTAGCTAACCCCACAAACATTTTTAGGATCGCATCAGACATTTAGATGTCAGATGTATGCCCAGCCATCCCAGCCTAGCAATATTCTTCCAACTTGTACAGGCTATTGAAAAGTATAACAATTAAAAATATTAATTTGGGTGTAAAACATACTGCAGAGATAAACTAGACAACATATGCATGTCTCTTATCTTTCTAAAAGTACATATCAATGATTTCCTGCTTACCAGTTTCACTTGTAAACCTTTCCTCTGACCATAGGAGCTGATGCTGTGGAAGCTCAGTGTAAAAGATTTGAAGTGAGAGCGAGCGAAGATGGCAGGGTGCTATTTTCTGCAGATGAAGATGAGATTACCATTGGGGCTGAAAAGCTGAAAGTTACAGGTACTGTAGATTGAGGTATTGAAACATTGTTTACTTCTTGAAAGAATTTATAACTGGGAAAAAAAGCTATTTTATGAGGTGTGTGATCCCCATATCCAAACTTGAGTTTCACATGACATCACAATGTTTGATTTTCCAACAGTCTTCAGAGAGAAGGCACTGGTTATGGATGCTGAAACGAATGTAAACATTAGCCTTGTTGATGTATCATTAAGCTGTGAGTCTCAGGGAGGTATAGGTGGAGGAAAGTGGGTATGAATGGTGGAAGATAAAAGGTAGGTCAAACACTAAATAAAGCTTTCTATCGGTGATAGACAAATAAAATTTAGAGATATTATTTAAAAATAAGAGATATGTAAAAGGAGAACTAAAGTGTAAATACCAACTTTAAAATGAAGTAATGGAAAGATTATAATATAAGTAAACTAAAAGACTGTTTTTTAGGGCTCATAATTTTCTTAAAATGTATATAAACCAAGAAATAGTGCTGATCACATATTTTTAGGAGTTATTAAATTAGGGTTCTAACATTAGGGTCATAAGTCAATCAACAACTGAAATTGAAAAGCAAGAACAACAACAACAAAACACACACACACACACCAGAAAACGGAAAGTTAAAGGGATGATTGGGAGCAGCGAATAATTTTTAAAGACAATTTTAAGCATAATTTCTATTCAATTATTCCATTCACAACAATAATACATGTTTTATTAAAACCAACTAAAGAGGCCTACATTATTTTAAGAAAGAAAAAAAAAAGATGAAATATCTTTGACTTAGTGACATCCAGATCGGAGTTTGGGAAGAGCTCCTGGGATATCTATCATATCTAGTCAGGTGCAACCTAGCCCTCTGGGCCGTGTGAGAGCAGTTAGCATGGAAATTGGCCTCTGCTCCCCATGGGTTTTTGGGTTGAATCCTATCTCTACTATTCAATATTTTAAATAAATTATCTATGCCTCCAATTTTTCTTATTCTAAATGATAACGATAAATTTAGTGTCCAATTATGTATGTGTGCACATGCGTGCCTGTGGGTGCATCTGTAGGTTTAGAAGGTTTTCTGCACATAATAAAGGTTAGCTCCTTATTCTTATTAATAAAGAGAAAAGTAATATTGTCAATGTCCAATGGCTGCATGGACTTCAAGAAAGATGTACTATTATATAACAATGAAATTCAACAAGGGTTGTTGAAAGGGGATCCTCATTGGGCATCCCTGGGATTGCTCACAACCCACTAGCACCCTCATGGCCTCCTATCCTTTGTGAGAGTGTCCTGCTGAGTAGCTGAGGCCTGTAACATCAGCTTGGTGTTTGGTGGTAGCCCCTATTACTGTCCATCTGCCTTATTTTCCATTTTTTTTTCTTAAAATTCCTTGGAAAGGTCAGGAAAGGAGGTATGCATGCAAGGCAAAAATTAAGCAAATTGACCTTTCTAAGTCCTGTGATGGGGGCAAGGGAGACTTAAAAAAGCATGAAGATATGGTTTGTGTAGAACACAGACAAATCACTAAGGACATTGACTTAGGGCCCTTTGTGAGTTGCTGGTTGGTAGAAAAGTCGGCAATGTGGTTAGAAATGCACTCAGGGAGGTTGGGCACATGATTTCAATATTTACCAATCTTTGAAACTTGGTGGTGCCTACTGGTTATCAGCTTTGATAGCAGCATAATTCTGAGATAGCATTTAGGATATTTCCCAATTACCCCCAAATTATTTAATCAGTATTCATATATTCCCAGGGGGTACTTTGCATTCATAAATGAAGGGACGTTCTAGAGCTCTTGACAGCTTTCAGGGTTCATGGAATTGTAACTTTCTCTGATCTTCTTTATGTCACCTTGACATGTCTCATAACAAATGCAGCAGAGTGCTCTCTTTACAAAATTAGACACATTCAGTAGTTTTTGAATTTTTTTCTTTGAGGTAGGTGGATACTCAATTTTATTTTCCTCTTTTTCTTGGTATCCTTGGACTATAATTTGAACCATTAAGTCAGGGAGAATGTGCCCCCTGCGAAATCTAAGTTTTTCTGCTTTTTAACTAACTGTCTTGAGGCAGTCATCTCTGTTCATTTTTTTCTTACTCGCTCTCCCCCAGGTGTCTGTATGAATGTGTGTGTATATATGTATGTATAGTATATATGAATAGTATATATATATATATATATATGTATGTATAGATGGATAAATAATTTTATCTCACTCTGCTCTCTTTTTCTATTTCTTTCTCTATCTCAAAATTATACACAGAACTGAGTTTATTCTTCATATGTCCTTGATTGATTTGTATTTCCCAATTATCTCAGAAATTTAATCAGTTTTACAATAGATTTATGTACTATATGGTTCCAGAAGATCCCAAACAACAAAATAATGTCATCCTGAGACCATCATTTCTGAATCCAACATAATTTTGTAAGGGTTTGAAGAATAGCACTTAGGATGAAAGAATGAGAGCGTCTCTCCACATTGTTAGCAGATGCATGGAGAGTAACTTGACTGATTAGAACCACCACCACCTCCCTGAGTCTCCAGGCACATTTCTGTTTCTCTCAGACACAAACATACACATGCCCTCTCAAAGCCCTGCTAGGTGTGTACTCCTTCACTAGATCATTGCATATTAATTTTATAGTAGCAGTGTTCCTTCCTGTGAAAGTTCTAAAATAAAGGGGAAAAAATATATCAAAGGCAAATATAATTTAGAATTTTACATGCTTGGAGGAGAAAATCGTGCACAGCGTAGCATGCAATTTAGGGGAACGGGAATTGATTAGTAAGCCCACATATACTTTAAAGCAGTGCTTGAATCATTTAAAACATAACACTGCAAAGAAACATTGACTCCCGGGTGCTTCATATAATTAGTTAGCTGCGCTGACAAGACTTCAAAGTTGAAGTGACAAGAGATCTGTGTGAAGTTTATTCTAGAATTTTAACTCTGTGACACAAAAAGGTTCTATTTAAGGAAGATTCTTGGGCATTCAAGCCCTTCCTAACTTTAGCCTTTGCAAACAATGGCGTTTTGTGCATGGACTTCTCTTTCAGGGCAACAGAAGTATATGCATTTATTTAGTGTGTCTATACATCTGAGGCAAAATCATTGCTGACTAAAGTTATTCACTGATCTAGTATCACTCAGGATATTTACTTTTACCCTTCCTAAAATGTAGCAGGAATTTACCTCATACATGTAAATACTAGTGTTCAGGAGGAAAGAAGGAAAATGGCAAATGGTTACCTGAACACAACCACCCCTCAGTCGCCTATCACCACGATGGGCAATCATACACTTGAAATGTATAACTCTTTACTCTTGATATTACTTGACTTGCTCAGTAATTATTTACTTAAATATTAATTTGTGTTTCTTTTTTCATTAAAAAAATATCTTTATTGTTTAAAGTATTAAGATATCCCCTTGGGTGTTTCTTTTTCCCCAATGATCCCCTCCACCCTGCACCCGCCCCTCCCAGGCCTTCACCACACGTCTCTATCCATGGGCTATGCATATATACGTATAAGTTTCCCTGATTAATCCCTCTTAAATCTTAATTTGAATACACTTATTTGACCTTTACATGCCCTCTCTGTGTCATTGGGTATTTTGGAGTTTAACATGTTAGCTCACATATGCATGCTTGAATGCAAACCTTATTTGCATTTTTATCCCCTAATATTGGCCAATGATATCACTTAATGCAATTATCTTTTGAGAGCAGATAAACAAATAAAAGATAGAAACCTTTACACTCAGAAGACTCAAATTTAGTGCTTTCAGGTAGAATCTATCAACTTCAATTTGTCCTTTCATTTGTATTCCATGCCGTATATTCACTTGGAAGCAAAGTGCATGTATAAGTCATTTGGCTTTATAAAGGGAAAGACTTTAGCCCTATAGAATACCTTAATGTTAAATTAAATGCTATCGGTTGGACTTAGACCTCTCTTTTTTGTATTTGAGTGAAAAAGGGAAAGAAAAAAAACACAAGAAGCTAAATGTCTGAGGAGAAAGAGTGTGTCTTTTATTTTCAGAAAGTAGAAATTAAAACTGGCAATCTGAAAGAATAATGCATCCCAGCCACGCATGTACCCAATGCCCTTGTGTTGACTTGAAAAGCAAGAGTAGCACTCCTTTGTCTCTGTTCTAGCTGAGTGCCTGGGAAGATAGACACGTTCTAATACCTGTGTGACAACTGAAGAAAGGGTTTTCTGAAGAGCTGTCTTTTAAATTAAACACCATGTTTCTGGGTTGAAATCAATATTTTCTGGGTTGTTTTTATTAGTTAGTCTGCTACATCCTTGTTCTTGTCTGTTAAATTGGCACATGGTGAAGGGGGCAGCTTTGGAACCAAGCGTTCTGTTATGCAGGACCACTGTTGCCCCCACCTGTCCAAATGCCAAGAATGTGTACCACTCAGCCAGCAGGATGGATGGAGCTCCTTGGTCCAAATAGCACTTGAAGAAATGTGATTAGATCAGGCTCTGAGGAAAGTACTGTGTAGGCATTAATTTACTTGAGTGTGGCATTTCAAGTTCACAGACTAGGGTAAATCACCTAACTCACACACCTAGTTTTCCAGTTGCTTTTTAAACCTCCTGAGGAGAAAGATTTTGGAGACTGCTAGTGATTAGTACCACTCTACCTGATGCCCAAATCTCCAGGTAAAACTTTTGGAAGGTTTTGAAGTGTATAAAGAATGAACTAGGCCTTATTGGCAATCCTCTCCATGACTTATTTTTCCAAGCTATCATTTAAATCTCTCCTACTTTTGTTAAAGCAAAACTTGAAAATATACTTTTATAATAAAAATGTGAAAAACGTCTTAAAAGAGGACAGTCACTTTAAAAAATAATTGGGGTGTGTTGAATTAACATGTTTTTGTAGTGGTTTTAAATTTTTCCATTGATGTTTGAAATTTATCTTATAGCTATGGGCCTTAAATCCCCAAATATCTCAAAGATATAATTTATCCTTCCATCACATAAATGAATTGTCTGATTTCTTATAGATCATTATGAAGTTTAAAAATATATTACTTATAGAACTGTGTGCAGTTTCTCTGCTTGCTTGCTGGCTGTCAGCCAGGAGCTGGGGTTCCCTCCTGGAGGCCACACATCTTCCTTTGCAGGTTTTCCAAGCCTCCTGCCTCCAGGAGCTCTGGATTGAGTTCCTCTCGTGATTCAAATCCTCCAATATCCTCTTCTGACACAGCTGGAAAAAGGTTATCTGCTTTTAATAGCTCATGTGATTACATTGCCTATTACATTGTCCACATGCCTGCATAATCCAGGAGGATCCCCTATTTTAAGGTCAATAGGTTAATAACCACCATTACATCTGTGAACCCCTTTTGTCATGTACCATATTCACAGGCAGCAGGATTTAAGGAGTGACCATCTTTGGAGAGGGGGTCATTTGTCTGTCTTCCATACTTCATCAATCATTGAATCTCTCTAAGCCTCTGTTTTCCTTCTTTAAGGGAGTATTTAGAGGAAACACCACATAGGATTTTGGTGGAGGTAAAAGATATATTGAAAATCACTTAGGAAGAACCCTAGCACAAATTTGGCATTTAATAACAACCACCATATCATAATTTTTAAATGCCATTAATGTTCTCCTGATTTGTTTGATGTTTTTAAGGTAGATAGTTGTAAAGGAAATTAAAATACATTGCACAACAGATGAAGAAAGAAAATAAAGTTGAAAATACATGGCATGGAAATTGTATATTCAATATTAGAAATGGAAAACTATACATTTTACTAGATATTTAGAGATAGTAGAAGAGCGCTTGAAAAAATGTCAACAGAAGGATAAAATATGGATAAGTAATACTAGTTATTGTCCCAAAATATAGGAGCTCAAATGGTATACATTTTATTTTCCTCTCCTGTCAGAGTTCAGACATTGGCAGATACTAAGACATCTAGTGATAATAGGTTCCTTAAAACTTCCATGTCTGCAACCCTTTCCATCAGGTCGTTGCCCCTTGTCATCAGCATGGTGCTGTCACATATTGGCCAAAATTTAGCCGTGCGCTTACGTGTAGCTGGAAAGGCTAGCTCTAACTAGAGTTTATGTTCTTTGCTAAAACTTGGGATGGGAGCTTCTATTAGTAAAGGGAGAATGGATTAAATGGGAAAAGGAACCGCTTCTGCCACAGGAAGTGATTTAATAATATAGAAACCTAATCATGACTTTGAAGGGAAAGAAAGAAAAAAAGCATCGTTTTAATATATTACCATTTAGACAATATCAGCCTTCAAAATGTGTGCTCTTCTTCAATCCACAGCAATCTCCCTTATCTTATTTTACCTATTGCAGAAGATGCCTACACAGTTAATTTTGACATATCTGTTTTCTGAAAGCCATCGCTATCATGTCATACGAGAAATGTAAAAGGAGCCACATACATGGTGATGGAAGATGATATGACTTTGGGTACACAATGCAATATACAGATCATGTATCATAGATATGTACATTGAAACTTACATGACCCTATTAACCAGTGTCACCCCAATACATTTAAATAAAAAAGAAATCAAGAAAATATTTTCACTCCCTATTGTCATCTTCATCAAACTGAAATATTACCACCAGTGTTAGGATAAAAAAGTTTGTTATGGCACATTTTAAAAATTTCTCTCAATGTATACTCTCTAGGTAGATCAGCCAACTCATTTTTCCATCCCTTTGCAATTCTAAATGGTTGACATCAAGAACTGAGTTGTGGAGAGTTAAAGTTAAAGTAGAAAATTACTTTTAGGCAACTCAGAATGTCTAGAGCTGAATGGAAGGAGTCAAGTCAAAATCAATAGAGGAATTCTGACATTGAAATACCAGGAAATAGCAAGCAAACTGCAAATCCAGAAGATTAATGGCTGAGGTGAATTTGGAGATTGAGACAATATTTTAGAGCTGGGTAGATAACAGATTGTGTGAAACTAAGTTAAAAACGGATAATTGTGCTGTGTTGTATTGAGGGTAGAAACCAGGCTTGAGTATTTACCTCTCCATTTATGGGACAAAAGCCTATAATACAGATGTGGAAGCTCCTTGCAGATGAGCAGAGAACTTCTTTTCCCCTCCCTCCCTCCCTTCTGCCCTCCCTCTCTCCCTTTCTTCCTGCCTTTGAAAGACAGTCAGTTTCTAAGAGCAAAGACAGACCAGTGGAACCAAGAACAAGTAAGTGGAAGGTGAAAAGATAGGGGAGTGGCACTTGAGCTTGGGAAAGAAGCATGGCAGGGACAAGAGCTCAAGTGAAGAGGGCAGCAGAGAGGGGCAGTGGAGGTGGATCTGGTTGGTAACACGGGTTACGTGTGCGGGACTGAGCAAACACAGAAAGGTTGCATGCAACATTTAGCCAGTTCCCCACAAGGATAACAGCTTGCAAAACCATGCCATAAACAGGATATTGACAATGACACAGTCAAGATACAGAACACTTTCATCACCACAGGTTTCCCTTCTTGCCCTTTTGAAATCACACCCTCTCTCACTTTAATCTTTTGTATGTTAAGAATGTTATTTAGAGAACCACTTACTTGTGACCCTCTGAGATTGTTTTTTTCACTCAGCGTAATTCCTTGGAGATTCACTTAAATTAAATTTAAAAAAATATATATATATTCACATATATATCTCAATAGTTTCTTCCTTTCTTTACTGAGTAGTATTCCACAGTGTGAATATACCACAGCTTATTTAATTATTCACCCATTTGAACAGCATCTGGGTTGTTTACATTTTGGGGTATTATGAATAAAGTTACTATGAAAATCTGTGCACAAGTTTTTGTGTTACAGAAGTTTCACTTATCTGGGATAAATGTCCAAACAGTTCAATTACTGGGTGATATGGCAGATATATGTTTTGTTTCACAAGAAACTGCCAAACCGTTTTATAGAGTGGGTGTGACATTTTATAATTTTTCTAGTAAAGTGTGAGTTATTCAGTTTTTCTGGATCCTCTCTTGCTTTGGTGTTATCATTATGTTTTTATCTAAAATCTGCATATTAGTATGGTGATTGCTGTGAAGTTATATTTCATTATGCATTTTTAATATATTTTTACTGATTTCAGAGAGGAAGGAAGAGGGAGAGAGATATATAAACATCAATGATGAGAGAGAATCATTGATTGGCTACCTCCTGCACACCCCTCACTGGGGATCAAGCCCGCAAACTGGGCATGTGCCCTTGACCGGAATTGAACCTGGGACCTTTCAGTCTGCAGGCTGAGCTCTATCCACCGAACCAAACCGGCCAGGGCTCATTCTACGTTAATTCGCACTTCCCTGATGCCTCATGATGCCTATTTTTTCATCCATACATCAACTTCAGCAAAATGCCTATACACTTTCCAATTGGATGTAAGTATTTTTTTATTTACTATTGTTTTGGTAATTCTTTATATATTCCGGAAACGAGTCCTTTGTTGGATATATGGTTTGCAAATATGTGATCCATCTCTGTAGCTTGTCTTTTTATCCTCTAAACAGGGTCTCTAATGGAGCAAATTTTAAAATTATTTTAATCTTTATTGTTGAAAGTATTACATATGCCCCCTTTTTTCCTCTCCGCCATTAATCCCTTCTAGCCCCAAATTTTTACATTTTGATGAGGTGCCATTTGTTCTTAATTTTATGGATCATGCTGTTGTTATTGCAAAGTCTACATATCAAATATTTTATTTAATTGCTCTTTAAAAGTTTTATAATTTTGCATTGTACATTAAAATCTATGATGCATTTGAATTAATTTTTGAATAAGATGTAAATTTAGGTTAATTTTCTTTTCTGTGTATATGTGTGTGTGTGTGTGTGTGTGTGTGTGTGTGTGTTGCCTATAAATATTTTATTGCTCCAATGCATTCATTCCCTTTCTTGACTGAATTCCTATTACACCTTGGTAAAAATCAATTAGGCATATTTGTGTTTGTTTCTAAATTCTCTATTCTTTTACATTGTTTGGGGTGACTGTTGGACAATATAATATCTTAATCAGTATAGTTATAAAGTAGGCTGTAATATTGGGTAAAGAGAATCCTTTAAACTTATTCATTTCTAACATTGGTTTTTCTATTCTAGAACTGTTGTTTTTACATATAAATTTCATAATGTATATTTCTATGTTTAAATTCTTGATTGGATTTTTATAGAAATTGCATTAAACCCACACATAATTTTAGGAGAATTGACATCTTTTCTATAATTGAGTCTTCCAGTTATGTTATGTCTCAATTTTTTTTAGGTTTTAAATTCTTTCATGAACATTTTTGTCATTTTCAGCATACACATTCTGTACATATTTTGATAACTTTTCACTTCCTTCCAAATAATTATAATTAGTATAGTTGTTTTTCTTTTATTTTCTGTATGTTCATTGCTAACATATAACATTTGATTGATCTTTTTCATGTATTGATCGCATATTCTTGTATTATATGACTTTATTGAACTCAGTATTTATAGAAAATTGTGTAGATTTAGGGGATTTCTTATGTAAATAATCATGTCATATGCAAATAGAGATGATTTTATTTCTTTTTTAAGCCTTATGATAGTGGCTACAGATTCCAATACTATTGAATATGAATAGTGCAATGGAGAAAAGAGGTATTTTTCAAGCAAATATTTTGAAAAAACTAAGATGCTCAGATCTTCTGAGGTTCTGGCCAGTCTATTCCAAGATTAAGAATTCTTTACATTGTTTTCTTGTAAAAAATATTTAACATTACTTATATGTGTTTTGTGATAGAATAAGTATATAAAAGCCATCAAAAGTCATGAACATGCCACAGAACATAAGGAGTCTATAATTACTTTTATATTGCTTGTGAATTAAATAAAAATTCAATCAAGGAAAAGTACTAATTATTACTTCAAAGTTACATAAATAGTTGCACATTTTAGAGGTCATGATGAAAAGTGGCATTCTTTAAATAACACAAGTGTCCATCAAAATTGTTGAAAAATAATAGAAAAATGTACAAATGAAGTTATAAGCTAAATAAATAAATAAATGGTATATATCCTAGCTAATAAAAGACTAATATGCAAATTGACCATCACTCCAAGACACAAGATGGCTGCCCCATGCAGACACAAGATGGCTGCCCCATGTGTACACAAGATGGCCTGCAGGGGAAGGCAGTTGGAGGCAGTTAGGGGTGACCAGGCCAGCAGAGGAGGGCAGTTGGGATGACCAGGCTGGCAGATGAGGGCAGTTGAGAGAGACCAGGCCTGCAGGGTAGAGCAGTTGGGGGACACCCAGGCCTGCAGGAGAGGGCAGTTGGGGGGACCAGGCCTACAGGGGAGGGCAGTTGGGAGAGACCAGGTCTTCAGGGGAGGGCAGTTGTGGGCGATCAGGCCAGCAGGGGAGGACAGTTAGGGGCAACCTGACTGGCAGGGGAGGGTAGTTAGGGGTGACCAGGCCAGCAGGGGAGGGCATTTGGGGGGGAATCAGGTCTACAGGGGAGGGTAGTTGGGGGGCACCAGGCTTGCAGGGGAGGACATTTGTGGGTGATCAGGCCTGTAGGGGAGGGCAGTTAGGGGTGACCAGGCCAGCAGAGGAGGGCAGTTGGGAGAGACCAGGCCAGCAGGGGAGGGCAGTTGCGGGGGGCAGGCCTGCAGGGTAGAGCAGTTCAGGGGGACCAGGCCTGCAGGGGAGGGCAGTTGGGGGGACCAGGCCTACAGGGGAGGGCAGTTGGGAGAGACCAGGTCTTCAGGGGAGGGCAGTTGTGGGCGATCAGGCCAGCAGGGGAGGACAGTTAGGGGCAACCTGACTGGCAGGGGAGGGTAGTTAGGGGTGACCAGGCCAGCAGGGGAGGGCTCTTAGGGGCAATCGTACTGGCCGGGGAGCAGTTAGGTGTCATTCAGGCTGGCAGGGGTGTGATTAGGGCTGATCAGGCTGGCAGGCAGAAGTGGTTAGGGGCAATCAGGCTGAGGCAGGTGAGCGGTTGGGAGCCAGCAGTCCTACATTGTGAGAGGGATGTCCGATGGGCGACCAGACATCCCTCAAGGGTCCCAGATTGGAGAGGGTGCAGGCTGGGATGAGGGACACCCTCTCATGCACAAATTTCATGCACCGGGCCTCTAGTATACATATACACACACACACACATATATATACATAAATATACAACAATACTTTTTTATTATTATAGATTCAATCCCCAATTTGTAAAGTAATGACTAATTAGCAATTATATTTTGTTAGTTATGATGAAAGATGCTAAGAAAAAGTTTAAATTTTGGCCCACTAAAACTAGCTGTAAGAGATTTATTCAACAAAATACGTTCTGGACAATAATAACCTATCACTGAATATAACTACAAATATAAATATATTTAGTTTCATGACAATCTAGCTATGTGTTTTTATTGTTTTGTTGTTGTTGTTTTCTCACCCAAGGATATTTTTCCATTGATTTTTAGAGAGAGCGGAAGGGAGAGAGGGAGGGGAAGAGAGGAGTGAGAGGAAAAAACATTGATGTGAGAGAGACCCATTTATTGTTTGCTTCCCCCACATGCCCCTACAGGGGCAGGGGATAGAACCTGCAACCCAGGTACGTACCCTTGACCAAGAATTGATCCTGCAGCCCTTCAGTACACAGTCAGTGCTCTCACCACTGAAGATCGCCAGCCAGGGCACAATCTAGCTGTTTTGAAGGGTCAGATGGGAAAGGAGGAGTAGGGTTTGGAGAGGAACAGGCTGGGCACTAATTACTGAAGGGCTTCAAGGGGTAGTGATTGTAAGCAATGCCTCTGGCATTGCAACTCTTCTGCTTTCTAGAAGATAATTATGGGCAACTTAATTGATAGGCTTTGAAGTCACCAGTTCCTCATCCATAAAACAAGGATATAAGAAATATCATTTAATTAATTTGAACTGAATCATGTAAAAGCCTGATATCTGACACATAGTAAGTGGTCAATAAATGTAGGAAATAATTATTGTTATTATAACCATTATAAAGACTTTAATGTTATGTTTTAATAAAACAACATCCTTCCTCTTGTAGCACTTATTGTAAAGTCCTTCTAAATTTAATTGTTTATAATTTATCTCACATATACACATAATAATATACAATATAATATGGAATATTTTATGTAATACTGAGTAGTATTCAATCCAATGTAGGTCTTTCAGAGGTATTTAAGTGAAAAATGATATAAGGTCACAAGAAGGGAAATTAAAACAAAAATTAAATGTAGAAAATGTATTATTTATTAAATTTTAGAGCAATACGGTAAAGCATCACAACTATCAAAATAAGAACATTAGTAACATATAGGCATAACTTTTGCTATTGACAAACCAGTCATTTACATTAATTTGTTTACTCCTTGCTACTTAAGGTGATGTGTATTATTGTCTTCATTTTGCAAACTGAGTCTCAATGTTAAGTGATTTGCACAGAATGCCAGCTCTGAATAGCAGGCCATTTTGCAAACTGAGTCTCAAGGTTAAGTGATTTGCACAGAATGCCAGCTCTGAATAGCCAAGTCTCATTTCTGCTTTATCTGTGTGGATACATGCATGTGTCTGTAATACATTCAGATCCCGAATAAGAACTTCTATAACAAGAAGTAGAGCTCCTGGGATCTGATTTATTTAGTAGCGAGGTCATTATTTCAAGCAGATTTATTTAGTAGTCTGGAAAAAGTTCGAGGTGAAGAGGAACGAGCATACTTAAATGCTATCTTTCTGACTTTCTCCACTAAATCATAGAGAGCTCCCAGAATAACCTCTCTGTCTTCATGTAGCTATGTAAATTGAAAGCTTAAGATATGCCTAACAATGTCGAGGGAAAAGATTGAGATGAATAATTGATGTTATAATCACTTTGGAGAAACAGTAATATAATCTTGGTCTGTAATTTTAAAAGCCTATTGAAATTTGAGGAAGAACAAATTTTAGTGTTAAATCCACTGTGTATTCATTCATCAGGCTGACCTTTATCTTCAAAAGGATTGTCTAAAGTATGTCAAAATGAATTTTATTTCTAATTTCACTGTGGAGTTTTCTGTGTGTGTTTTACATAAGTGGATAAATTCTGTGTTCATATAAATCAGGGGCGGGGAACCTTTTTCTGCCAAGGGCCATTTGAATATTTATAACATCATTCGCAGACCATACAATATTATCAACTTAAAAATTAGCCTGCTCTATTTGGTCAAACATTCAATTAACTCACCTTATGAACCAGACCAACTGATTTTGCAGGCCTCCTATGGTCCGAGGGCTGGATATTTCCCACCCTTGATGTAAATTATAACCAGGACAATCTTTAAACTCTAATAATAAAAGCATAATATGCTAATTAGGCCAGGCAGCTGATCAACCTTCCCGATGAGGCCAGGGCTGCAAGGGCTGAGGCAAGCCTCCGCGGCTTGCCCCTTGCAAGAATGTCATACATGGGGCCTCTAGTTTCACCACAAAGGTAGAGAGGGAAGAAGAGCGATAGGGAAGAAGAAAGGGAAAAGATATTGCAAGTTTGAATGGGTTGCCTACATTTTCCAGTTACGAATTAATTGCATTAATTTCTATTGCTGCTGTGATAGTCACTACCACAATCTTAGTGGCTTAGAGTCGACAACAATTTATTATCCTCAGTTCTGGAGGTTAGAAGTCTGAAAAGGTTCTCACTGAGCTAAAATCAGTGTCTGCTGGGCTGTGTTCTTTCCTAGGAGAAGCCATTGTCCTGCCTCTCCCCCTTCCAGAGGCCATTTGCGTTCCTTGGCTCCAGGCGCTGACTTCTGCTTCAAAGCGAGCCATAGCGGGCCAGGTCTTTCTCATGCTTTCCTGTCGCTGATTCTTCATTTTCACCTCCCTCTTTTATTTCCAATGATCCTTGTCATTTTTTTGTTTTTGGACCCTCCTGGATCACTTAGGACAATTTCCCTACTTTAAAGTAATCGGAGTAGCAATCTTCCACTTGTCATCGAAATTCGCCTTTGCTTTTAAGGAAACACAGTCACGGATTCCAGAGATTAGGATGTGGATTTTGGGGTGGGGCCAGGATAGGAAGAGAATCATTCTGCTACCATGCTAAGTATGACTGATCAATTTCATCAAACATTTTGACTCACTGAATTGAGAGTTCCTGGAAGATCAGAAAAGTAAACAAAGGTTTCCTAATTTCTTGAATTCAAAATTGGCAGTGAGAAAAAACCCAAAACTAGACATAAACACATTTGTACTGAGGGCATAATTAGTTTATACTTATTTGAACTCTGGGTCATCTAAATGCTAAATACTTTTGGACAAGCTAGTTATGCCCTGTGTGCTTTCATTTCATCAACTGTAAAATGGGGACATTATTTTTTAAATTGGTCTCAAATTTTATTGTGAAAATTATGCTTTTTGAAATGATTTTTCAGTGCTTAATGCATGACTGAATTAGTGTAACTGTTCAAAAAATGCCAGCCATGATTATCATTATCTTTAGGAGGGGGGAATAGAAGGAATAGTGCTATCTCTCTTCCTTGGTTAGTTTCTGACCTCCTCACAAGGTTAATCTAAGATGCAGTCATATTATGTGTGAGAGGAGACTATACAAATGACTTGAAATTAGGGCCAAGTATTTTTCTTTTCAAAATGTGGCCAACGCAAAAAGAGAATTTCCCAACTGCCTCTCATAATTGTCCAACTGAAAGGCATGAGGCTGGTGCATGTATTCATTAGTTTGTTGCCTCATTGGTTGAAGGTTTTCTCAGGGGTGCTAACTCCCTGGCAAGGCATTTTGTGGGTGATTCTTGGGTGCTGCTTGTGTTGAGCATACTTTCTGTGGCTCTGGGAAGCAGAAAGAGGCTCAGCACATGCATGAAATAGAATGTTGTGCATATGAGTCTGAGGTGTCCACATCTGTGCCTGAAACCAGATATGAGCCAAGGAAATTTGCCCATTTTATTAAGAAAATAAAATATATTCATTTTAATCATGGCTCTGGACATGAGCTATGAATCCTGTGACATGGGAAGAAAGATGTTTAAGGATTATGTTATTGTAATACTAGAGGCCTGGTGCACAGATTCGTGTACATTGAATGGGAATTAATTAGAAAAAATATTTTAATATCACTATTCGCCCTTTCTCTATAATAGAAGTGTCAACCCGACAATGACAGATTGAAACACAGGCGTGCGATTGGCACCAGCGGGAGCTCTATATGTATCGCTCATGCGCGAGTCAACTTAGCATCTTATAGATAAAGAATAAACTTGCTTTATTAGACATGCTTCCTCATTTAGCTAAACTTTTTCCAGCCCAGTGAAGCACCTCAACTTCTCTTTCAGGTAATTGTCAGCAACACAACAATAAATATCAACATGAAGCCGATTGTTATTGTAGATCACGCAGGGAGAACAAAGGGTAAAGTATTTAATTGCAACAGTGTTTGACTATATTCTGTGCAGTGAGAAAACCTGAAGTCATTTTCAAGTTCCACCATTTCTTACTTCTCTACAGTCAGGTCAAGTTTCTAAACTTTCTAAATCTCCATTTTCCTGCTAATGAAAAGCAAATAGGATTCTACCAAGTCTCTTATCTACCTACTTCAGGACTTCTGTGAAGATCAAATGAGATGAGACACATGAAACACTTCACAGACATTTGGTTAAAGTGCAAAATGTTTGCACCTGGCTATAAAGCAAGTCATGTTCCTAGGCTGAAGAAACTCCATGGAGGCTAGTCGCTAGGGAGAAGAAGCTGGGCATTGCTACGTGACATCATTACCCAGCGCCCACAGTGAACCACTTCGGGTTGGGCTGGGCTGTGGGCCACATTTTGCACCATGGGTTCTTGGCAGTGTTGGCTGCGATTTGGTGGGGTGTTGCTCTGGGGATGTGGTGGGGTCTTTGTCCCAATTGTGGGAAGCCAAGTGTTGCTTTGTTGGCTCCAGGTTTGCAGTGCCGTTTATTTGTAAATGGCCAGTGCATGTCACAGCAGCTCCTGTGCTGAGCGTCTGCCCCCTGGTGGTCAGTGTGTGTCATAGTGACCAGTCAGACAATTGCATGCACACTTAGCATTTTAGCCTTTTATATATATAGATAAATGGTGCCAATAGTTCAATATCAGCTACAATACTCATTTATAGGATCAGTTTCTTATTTAACCTACAAGCTTTTGACATCACTACTTTACCCATATACCAATGCAAAACCCATATGAACTTTGCAAATAACTTATGTTTCATTGCATGGCCTCTTTAAATATTGTAATTGAGACTCAAGCTAATTATTATTTGGTGATTGTTGATAATTATCCTGGTTGTTTGGTCCTTAAAACAAGTGGATTAGAATAAGCTTTCAGTAGCCAATCTATTTACTCATCACTCCTTTGCTGTTCAGGGATGAGCAAAAGGAGGTTTATAGTTGTGAGTACATGAAACAGTTTATTCTTGTATTATTATTTGTGAATTACTGTATTTATTTGTATTAAAACTGTAAGTCTACTTTTTCCCACTATTTTAACAGGTAAAATAGTTATCATGGAATCTCAGCTTTAAAACTATCTTCAATGTTAATTACTCCCCTTTTCAACCACGTTTGAATCATCTTTATTTTATCTTTGTAATGTGGTCAGTCATTCTCTCTTTCAACTCTTGGTAACCAAAATCTCATAACCTCTCAAGACAATCTGATTTCATCTTTAGATAAGATTAACTTAAAAAGTCACTTTATCTCTAAAGTAGATAACAAAATATTTTATTTCAGATGACATCTCATTGAGATATTGCTACTTTTGAAGAAGAATTGTGTATGTTCAGGTACCTGGCTCACTTTTTAGTAAAAGCTCTTTTATGTGTTAAAATAGAAAACTTTAAGATGAGATAATGTTTCAAGCAATAACTTTGAGCTTCTAATAGGGATAAAAAAAAAGAGACTAAAAACAAGAGGAGAGAAAAATAAAGGTGACTATAATTGCAAAGAAGGCTGCCAAATGGCATTTTGACCAGCTAATATTTTATGAGACTCTTTAACAGCATAGATATTTATGCATATATTAATATTAATTTTTAAGTTATGCCATTTAGAAGTGTTGGTAATATTTTAAACGGCTCAAAGTATTGTTGAACCATAACAGTTTATTAATTTTCTATTGTGGGACCTTTGATTTACATCTAATAAACCTAAACAGAGCTTTCATCAACTTCTTTGTAGTTACTAACTTTTTTGTGCACATAAATATCGACCCCTTTAGGATAATTTCCTTGAAATTGAATTATTTGTACAAAGTATAAGGACCCCAGAAAAAATTCATTATTTTGCCCTCTCATAAGAAGTAAATGAAAATTCCCATGTTGCTGAACCACCACAAATCACTAAGTCTTTAAATTGACTTTACACATATCAGTAATGCTAAACAAGCATGAAGTATGCATTATAGTGTAATGTGTAGTATGTAGATATATGTAGATAGATGATAGATAGATAGATAGATAGATAGATAGATAGATAGATAGATAGATATGATAGGTATAGATAGTAATCTTTTTAAAAAATCTTACACAGTCCTATGAGAAGATGAGAACACATAGATTTTAATTTTACATATAAGAAAATTAAGATTTCAAATATCTAAATGACTTATTCATTGCCACCTTGCTAGTAAGACAAAAAGTTGACCTGGAACTCAATTTTTCTATGATATCACGTGTCCTCTCTGTTACTCTAATAGAAAAACTATAGACTTTCTGATACTTCGTGTACTGAACTAAAGAAGTAAATATTTCTGCACAATAATTTAAATAGGAAACTTTAAATATTCAAACTTTGAGCCTGAATTCTATTTTCTTATTTATGTAGGATTTTAGTCACCTTAACAACAGTGAAAAAACAAAATATTTATATTTTCAAATACTCATGAAAATTTGGCAAAACATACATGTCCTTTCAATACAGCTATCTTAAACAGTTGACTACTTCTAAAATGGTTTTTTTGTTCAGTGAAAAATGACCTTTTTATACGTTTCACACTACTTTAAAGTTGGTAGCTTTCAAAACTCCCACTAATGGCACCTCAAGTGGGAGACGGTGAACAGCACTTTATCTCAACCACGAAGGTGATACAAACCAGCACGACAGGTTGACTTTCCTAACATCCCGGACTCCAGAAGAGATTTGAATGAAATTAAATGTTTTTTCTTTTTTCTTTTGGTTTGTTTATTTATAATGCCAGAATTTGTAGTGATGCAGAGCTCTTGTGTTTTCTGTTTGTCTGTTTGTTTTTAATTATCGTATTGGCTATCCAAGTCTCTTTTTCTGTGAATTGTTTACTCACGTTTTTGGTCTTTTTAAAAACTGAGTTGTTTGTGGTTTCTTATTGATTTGCAGGAGTTTCTTATATTTTATGCAGGTATTTGCTTGTCATTTATATTTGTTGTAGACTATGTGTACATATTTGGTTTGGGATTTTAACCTTGCTAAGGGTGCCTTTTATTGTTAAGAAAAACATTATATTAATAGTCAAATGTATCAATTGTTTTCTCAAAGCTTTGTATATTTATCCTTACCTTTTCATAAGAAATATGGTTCTGATATTAAAGTCTCTGTAAAACCAGAGTGTTTAACTTATTACCACATTATGAGTTTTAATTTGCTTTATTTTGATTACTAATAAATTGAGGTGTTTTTTTAGACTGAGGCTACTCAGTCTTTTTGTGAGGTGTCTCTTGAAGTTAATTATTTTTTGTTTTGTTTATCTTTTTCTTATTACTTTTAAGAGTTCTTTATATATTAGGAAATCAGTCCTTGTCAGTTTTATGTGTTACAAATATCTTCTCCAAGGTCAAAGTTTTGCCTTTGAACTTATGTTGTCCTTTGTTGAGCAAAAATTCTTGATTTCTGTATATAAAATTTGTAATTTTTTAACTATATGAGAACTCCTCTAATTTGAAGTCAACAAGATATTCTTCTATATTGCCTTTCACATATTTATAATTTTACCCTTCACAGTTTTAAGCCATCTGGATTTGATATTTGTATAGTGGTAAATACAATTTGATTTTTCCCATCATTTATTGTTTGCCATTTATATTCAGTAGTGACCATCATAAATCCAGGTTCCATATGGATGTAAGACTGTTGGTCTGTTTCTGGGGCCTTCTTTTATTCTATTGGTCTATTTCACTAACTCTAGTGCACAGCCACACTTAGATTTTATAAGTTTTGTTATCTGGTAGGGAAAATCTGCCCACTTGGAATTTTGAAAGGATTCAAAATTGCCTTATTATTCTCGGTACAGTACTCCTCTATATAGATTTAGAATCTGCTTGTCAGTTTCCATGAAAATATTATTGATTACCTGGGATTGCATTAATCTAAGTTTTCAGAAAATTAACAATTTTAGGTTAGATCTTATTTATGATCACATTATACTCCCATTATATTTCAATTTTCTTTGATGTCTTTAATTAAAATTAATAAATCAACCTAGAAAGGGCACATAACTTATTAAATTTAAGTCAAAGCAATTCTCTTACTAATTTTATTAAATTATCTGTAAGTTTTTTTTAGGTTCTCTATGAAGAAAACCATATTATATATGGAAAGTATGAAGATTTTGTTACTACTTCCCGAATAAATTTGTTTTTCATATCTCTACATTTTTCATTCCCTTATTACCACATAGTAAAGACAACAACTATAGTTGAGAGTTGAATTGAAGCAGTAATTCTAGTCACAATGTAAACCACACAGAACCTTTGTACTTTGTTGCTGTTCTTAAGTGAAATGTTTTAACACATCACCAATACTTTGAGGATGCTGTAGGTTTTGTTGTAGATGATATGTATTGGGGGAAGAAATTCACTTTCATTCCTACTTTTCTAAAAGGTCATAATTATTGTTGCTCTTATTAATCATGAAACAGTCTTGAAGTTCTGGAATGAACTGTCTACATCTTTTGATATGACCAAGTAGTGTTCTCCATTAATACATTAAAAAAGGAGACATATGTACTACTATTTGTAATACTTAAAACAATAAAAAAAGAGAATTTATTAATTTTCTACTGTTAAACCAAATTTATATTCCTATAATAAATCCTAAGCAAATAGTCCCAATATTTCTTAAATTATTATTGGTTGAGTCATGATACTATTTCTTTAGGATTTCGTACTTATACTCATGAATACATGTAAGCTTTTAAACTCTTATCTTATACAGTCCCTGCCTAATGTGGCAATGAAAATAATCTTGATAATTCTCTAGATAAGTTTCTATTAGATTGGAATTTGGAGGAGAGAATATTGTCGGTACTTACAAAAAAAAACATCTGAATTTAGTACTACCCAGTGAGATACCATCATCTCTACACACACACACACACACACACACACACACACACACACACACACACAGATGTATAAGTTTGTGTCACAACTCATGCTTCCTAGGAAAGAAGTCAACAATTTACATTGAAAATACTGCACACCTGCTTAACCAGTCCATGGTGAGATATTTGCCGAGCATATCAGGGGATTCCAGAAATGTGAAAGTACAATCTTGATTATTTTGTTATACATTACCCATGATTTCTCAGCACAGAACCATTTATATCAAAAGGTTAAGGAAAACTCTAAAACATTATTTTGTAGCTCAGAGGGCCACCATCTTTAAAGATAGTTGGGTGTGGTGCATAAACAACCACATCCATAAATTACAGGGTGACATAATAGCACAAGAGTTTTTAAGATCCCTGGACTTGTACAAAGTTTTGATGGCTATTATAATTGCTCTAAACATAATGTGAAGGTGTTCATGGCAATCATGACTGGAAATGCCATGAGTGTTCTTGGTGAAGAAACTTCATTATAGAAGAAAACAGTGTATAGTTCTAGTAAAAACCAGCCACTTCTTTCAATTAATTAAAAGTCATGTTCCCAACCCTCTTATGGGTAGAAAATAATCGTTAATAAGTGAAGCTCTCCTTGTTTATATATTAGAACACAGGGAATTTACAGGAACAATCTAGAACATAAAGAGGTAAAAAGAATGTATCTCATAGAAGCAAAAGGATGAAGGGAATTTATTTCAGCATTAACACGTGTGCTTTCTGATGTCTGTGTACCTGCCTGTTCCCACTTGGATGCTATTATGGGTGCCACACTATCCTGTTACTAGAGAAGACTTATTTTTTACCTGAATTTATTACTAAATAAGTGAAACAATACATACTAGGGTAAGTTGAATGTACAAAGATTCCAGTTTCTGACTGTCCACATCTTCAAAGATACTCCAAACATGACAGGTGACCCCATAAATCTATTAGAATCAGTTAGATACCTGGAAATGAGAAGAAAAGTCTCACTGAATTGTGTTTAGCGAGATTCCATGTTAAAAGTCTTAGCTGTGTTCTCATGGCAATGTGTATAGATTATCATATAGCTCAGACTTATAAACCTACTCATATAATCAGTATCTTTTTAACATACAATTTTTAAAATATTTTTCACAATGAAAAATATATTGTAGAAAGTCTCAGATAAATCACTAAACAAATGTAATATCTGAAGCTACTGATGATAATCAGGTACCATCTCTTTGGACATTTTCCCTACTGACTTTTATTTCCATAGAAATCATTTTGATGGCAATGTATCAAAAGTCCTAAAGGGAAAGAACCATTAAGAAATAAAAGTGCTGCTGAGATGAGCTTTATTCCTGTGCGTTCCACTTGGTAATGAGCTGCATCGTGCGCCCATTGGAAATGCAATCTTCCCCCCAGTGATTAACAGCAGTAGAAAGCCCATCTTACTTCTCTTCAGAAATTGATATGGGGGTGAAGAACTGGAGACAAAATAAGACCCAAAAAAAAAGGATCAAGGTATTCATTAATTTTCCCAAATAAATTTGAGTTTATGTGTAACTGCCAGATTTTTAGATAACTGAATTTCCACAAGGGTCACAAAAGCTGATATTGCATATGACGATGATGTTAATGAAGGAAAGGGTTACACAGAAAATGTGCCTGCTATACTATCCATATATTAGGTACCATGTCCAACCTCAGAATAAAATATACCACTAGCTTAAGTGTATCAGAGTTTAAAAAGGCTATTTTAAAATGTGGTAAAAAGATAATTCAGGTAGGGATCCAGTCTTATTAACTTCCTAAATTTCATCATGCATTAATCTCTTATGAAGTCTATAAAAAATTTAACCATATAGTTTACTTATCAAGTTATTTCATTTTTATATTTCAGTTTCTGTTAGAATTTTTATAATGTAATGGTAAATCATCTCAAACATAGCTGCCTTTTAATAAATTTGTGACAATAGAACCATATGATTATGTTTGCCTAAGATATGTTCTGGGTGGCACTTTTTCATTTAGGATTTACTCGAGGCCTCAGATGGGTATTTCTTCTTATTCCTTTAGTAATTACTAAAGCCATGGGGAAAAGAACAACCTTAGTGATTTATAAACCTTAGGTTTACCTGTTATTTCCTGAAAATATATATCCTCGGAGTGAAAAAAGCTCTGTGTAACCATTATAATTATTTTTGGAGGTGGAAATTGGAAAGAGGGATTATTTATGAATCTTTCCTAGAAGAAGTTCCTATCAAGCCACATATTTATTCTATTTGAAAACAATTTATTTTCACTTACTTTTCTTTACTAAAAAACATGAAAAAATTAACAAATGAAGAGCTTCTTTTACCCTAAAAGTTAGAGACATAAATGTTAGTAAAATTCAAGCTACCTGAAAGTTAAAAAATATAAGCAAGAAGAGACTCTGCTTCATTTCTAATACTGATCAATTTAAGTCTAATTTTCTTTATTAGTTACAAATGATTTACTTTTGAAATATACTTCATTTCTGGAGAAAATAGATTTATTCTAATGCATTTTCAATATGATCACCAAGTATCCTTCCCATTATCTCTCTTTATCTTCTGAAATCTTCACAAGTGGAGGAGACAACATGAATCGGCATCATCTGAGGGTAAATTCCTGGGGATGTTTTTATAATCATGAAAAATGTTGAATGAAAAGTAAAAACAGATTTTGAAATATTTTCTCTTCGGAAATTTTGGCAGCTTATGCTCCAGTCTCAAATGAACAATACGGTGGGTTTTTGTTTTCCATCAGAGAGAACGATTTAACAACATTATTTTTCACATTTTGCTAGAAATACTAACATTGGATAGGTTCATAATAACAGTCTCAATAAATTCACATTATCCCCCCAGGATATTTATAAGTTGATTTGTGTTCAAGTATGAAACAAAGAAATATCCTAGGAAACTGAAACAACATGTTTTGCATATAAATTATAAAACAGAATAATTTTAAATTATTCTTCTTGTATTAATGTTTTCACTCCCATTCTTTCTTTTATTTACTGATCCTCAGCTCTGTATCAGAATCAAGGAATAGCGCTAAGTGTACAACATTGATTAAGACAAAATCCTCGAGTTCAAGGAACTCATATTTACCAAGTATGTGTTTAAAGCACATAGCAAAGCTTTCTCATGTCACATTGTGACAAATGCTGTACCAGTAGTTTTCAAGGAGCTGGAAAAGCTGGATTGAGGGAGGAAGGGCAGTAAGGGCACATAATATGTTTCACAGAGGAAATAATCTAGAATCAAATCCTGAAGAAAGAGTAGATATTACCATCCAAAGGGAGGAGGGGTGAGGAGTATGCTTGGAAGAAGTAATGCTCAAGACAACCCCTTAAACATTTCAAAATCTGTAAGAGTTGTATTGTCACTGAAGTAAAACATACATGTGGCTGCTAAGGGGTAAGTCCTACCAAGGACTTTGTACTTGACTTCTATAGACAGTTGGATACTTGAAGTATTTCTAGTGAGAATTACACAGTCAGCGTTCTGTTTTGGAACATTATCTGGCAGTGATATGGAGGAATGATTTTTAAAAAAAGTGATATTGAATTTATGGAAAGAGGTAAACTAATAAAGAGGTTGAACAAGAGAGAGCATTTCAGTATACTTCTCCAGCTTCTGAATCGAGTATGTTGTACATGAATGTATCATTACTCAAACGAGGATCAGAAACAAGAGGAAACAGCTTTCAAAGAGAAGGTCCTTAAAATATTGGCCCTTATCAATATTTATTCATTATCTCACCTATGTAAGACACCATGTTGTTCACAAGAATTCAGTGGACTACAAGGGCTATGCCTTTGATTTTTTTTTTCTTTTTTGGGGAGTAACACATAATTTTAACTGTAGATTTCAGAACAGATATGATAGGTTCCAAATGAGGGTTACAGGTAGTAAAGCCTAAATAGGCTCAGAAAATGAATGAATTACAGTTACTCTTTAGCAGGTAGCAAACCTAGTAAAGAGAGTTCATAGATGAGTAGAGGAAAAGGAATCTAAGCAGATGGATGGGATCAGATTGCAGAAGTCTTGAATGCTGAGCAAAAGCAGGATCCAATTACAGCTTTTTGTCCAGATGAGGCTCAATCTAGCAATGTGTAGGTTGTATTTTGCGAAGTTAGCTGGAAGCCAGAAAACCATTTAGATTATTAAAATAACACAAGGAGAAGACTTCTTTTCTTTTAAAAGATAATGATGCTTTCAGAATTCAGAGGAACTCATTTTAATGGAGTAAAAGAAATGACAGTTAATAATTTACTTTTGCCAATACGATTACTCCATTCCTTCCCCCAAATAATTTTCTATAGATATGTAAGGGAAATCTCATTTCCACTTGTATTTAAGGAGAATTGAGAGAGTTATAGTATACATGCTTTGACATGTTTGAAAAAATTCATATAACTGTGAGTTAGAAATTGAAGTACCTTAGAGATCACATTATTCAGAGCTTAATTTTACAAATAACATCCAGAGGGCTTTAAATACTTGTCAAAGATCAAAGAATAAGCTAGAAGCAGATCTGGGAATAGAATGAAAGTGTTCCCTGTCCAATCATTGACTTTACCAATTTAAATTTGGGGCAAAAGAGATTTCAAATTAAGGAAAAAGAAAACAGAGTGTGAAACCTTCCAAAGAATTTGAAATACTCAGTAGCAAAGGTTCAAATTGGAAAATAAGGAATAAATAGGAATCTGTCTGGCCCTTGAGAGCTAGATGAATTTACCCTTGAACCTAACCTGTACTCTAGTGCAGGAATTTAAAATGCTGTCTAAGACTCCATTGTCATGGCCAGAGGGCAGTGGACATAAAGGCTCATGTTTTCTTAACCTTCTTAGCCTCCAGGGCTTGGATTCCTCTCCTGTTGTCTTTTCTGTTCTGTATTGATCTGTACATAAAGCTTATTCCCTTCTTTGTCCCCCTTCAAACAAACAAGAGCACCTCAAAAATGTAATTGATCACGGTCGATTTTATTGAAAACCTGAAGTCAGGAGGGGTTCTCATTTGGCAAATATCAAAACACAAAACTTAAAAATAGAATTTAGATATTTCTCTTTTTTAATATACTAGAGGCCCGGTGCATGAAATGTGTACATTCTAGCACTCCTCTCGGGGAGCGGGCCTAAGCCATCAGTCAGACATGTTAGCACTCGTGCCACCCACCGCTGCTGCTCTCACCAGCTGTGAGCCCAGCTTCTGGCTGAGTGGCGCTCCCCCTGTGGCAGTGCACATGCCACCATGGGGCAGCTCTTGCATCAAGTGTCTGCCCCCTGGTGGTCAGTGCATATCATAGCGACCTGTCATTCCGCCGTTCCTTCAGTCGATTTGCATATTAGCCTTTTATTATATAGGATTTTTATTTTGCTGATTTCAGAGAGGGAAGAAAAGGGAGAGAGAGAAACATCAATGAAGAGAGAGAATTATTGCTCGGCTGCCTCCTGCATGCCCCCTCGTGGGGATCCAGCCAGCCACCCCAGCATGTGCCCTGACCAGGAATTGAACTATCACCTCCTGGTTCATAGGTCAAGGTTCAACCACTGAACTAAGCTGGCAGGGTCAATTCTACTTCTCTCTAGCTTTCTTTCCCACAGGGGAAGGTACTGCAGTCTTTCTTGGTTTCTTTAGGCCCCTGCCTTCTTGGCTTGTCTCTTTTTTCTTCTTCATTCTAGCACTCCAGAAGAGCAAGCAGTCTGTGCCTGCCCTTCACCTCCCCTTTCAAGCCCTTTGTGACAGCATATATGAGGCCCAGATGGCTCCCTTCCTAGGCAGTATTCTACCACTGTGTTCTTCATCTGACTTCCACACGATGGAAACAGTCACTTGTTCAGCAACATCAGACAGGCATATTAATGAATGTCTATATTATGCCAGATAAAATGCTAGGAAATACAACTACAGAGTGGAAAGGGCCCCTGATATAAAAAAGAATAATAAAAAAGATTTATAATTTATTAAGCGACTTTCATTTTAATGTACCAAAGAATTTGTATGCATTCAATAACACAGGATCAAACTTGAAGAGAATGAATAAATAGAATTTTTTTTGCTCCTTCGATCTAGATGTATTTGCTCTGGACTCAGCCCTATTCCAGGGTGGGAATTTAAAATGCTATCTAAGGTTAATTGAATTTTGATTATTTAAAGTCTTCTAACAATCTTATAGATTGAATTTGGGAGGTAGTGTGACTAATAATTATTCAAAGTTCTCCCCTTAAGTTCTTAGAGCTAATTGCTATGTTGGAATTTTTACCAATTCAATCAGGATTTCACATTGAAAAGAGAAAGAGTTCAAGGAATGGTGTCCTGTTCAACCCTTCCCTTAACTCTTGCTTTTATTTTTAAAAGGAAAGCAAAACCTTGGTAGAGTTCAGGACTGTTTCACTTACTTCAGTTATTGATATGATGCATTTCTATGATATCTACACAGAGAACAGATCAGTCCGACACACAGAAAAGTCAGAGCATATTTTCTCAATATTTTCAACACGAGGGTAGAGCTAGCTCAGTGAGAAGTGAGATTGTGCCAAATACAGCATTTTATTTAGAAGGAGCCTCACTGAGTGCTCAGAGCTTATTTGAGCGTTGACTGATCTTACCTAACACCTGAGCAGCTGCATCGGGGAATTCCTCAACTTACTGAAGAGCATTTTGTTTAATAAAATGCATTTTCTATTTGACATTTAAGAATCTCTTTACAGTGTCTAAATTTCAGATTTCAAACTTCAGCATGAGGCTAGGACATTTGGGGAATAGAGTGACCCACGTTGGGCCATTACCTCTGCCCACACAACGTGTAGATCTTCTGTGGCTGACTTTTACAAAAGGGGGGAAGGAAGAAATACTGAATCCTTACAATGAACCAGGGTACATTTACATCCTGTTTAAGAAAAATCTAACTTAAACTGTAGGTTAGCATTCCTATTTTAATTTTTGTCTGAGGAAATGGAGGTTTGGAGATATTAAATAACTTCTCAAGGTCACTTAGGTAGGAATGAAGAAGCTAGGGTTGCTTCCTGTGTCTGCTTATGTCGAATTGAGCAGTGTATGCATAAGAAAACCTGAAGGCCGGGATTCTAGCCTCATCAATGAGGCATTTGATTCCTCTGACAAGATCTTTCTCATTATTCAGGTGTACACTATGTATTATCTACTTACGTTAAGAAGTTCTGTGAGAAAAAAAATGAGATGATTTATGTAAAACTAATATTTAAAAGCATAGTGGTATCCTTGCTTGGCTTCTATGTGTATTACTGATCCTAAGTCTCCCACACAAGGCCAATATCATAAAATTGTGTCTGAAATATACTGCAGTAGAATTCATGAAGCTGATGGCTGGAGAGATGCTGCATTTCATAGAACTTTCTTCTTTTCAGTTTCTGTAAAGTTAAGGAAGAACCTGGGAATATCAAGTTTTTTTTTATTTCCATTTCTTATGCTGCCTGTTTTGAGGCAAATGACTTCCCTAAGGATATATGGATGCCAACAGGTTCATAATGAGTAGCTTAGAGGATAGCATTTACAGTATACATAGCCACATAAGAAAGGATGTGTACATTTAATTTTAATAATTTGTTTTCATTTTCTGTGGAGTGTTATTTTATGTTGAGCACTTGTAACATCCTAGCTTATGCCTTAAACTGTCTTTAAATATAAAGTAGAAGCACATTCCGTATGTGCTCTTTCTCCTTTCTAGCAAAACATTCTATGTCATCCTTATTTTTTATTTGAATGATATGAATGAAATCCAGGACTTTTGACCCTGAAGTTTGCTGGGCTCGTTTTTTTCCTGATTATTACAACAGTTAAAAGTCTGTGTTTTCCCTAAGTCTCATAACATCACTTTCACTTTACGGCACTGAAATGTCCTTTAGCATCTAATGTTTGATGAGTCAATAAGTTTAAGTACGTAATAGTAAATGTTTATACTCTTTTCTTTTTGTCCTTCCTTTGTTTTCCATGGTTTCTGTAGCTTACAAGGTGGGATTCATCGCACATTTTTTCTTTTTCTAAAGTGGGAGTAAGTCAGATCTGTACTCTTTGTACCAAATGAATGTTGACTAATGATTGAGTTAATTTTGAATTTCATATAACCAACAAATTATTTCAGTATAAGTATATTCTCTTCAAAGATTGTGTATTTATTCTAAAAATGATTTAAATTTTACCTAAAATTAAAATTTAATTGGGTGGCCTATATTTTTCATTGCTAAGTCGATGTCCTATTACTAGTCAGACACTTCCCAATCTGTGGGATATATATCTTTTTACTTTTGAGTTTGTTGTGTGCCTGGCTCAGATGGCTTTTATCCTCCTTCACTGATTTCCTTATAAGATTATTATTGTTGCTTATTAATTTGGGTCCCTTTGTCTCCTTCTGGGACAAAAATGAAAAAGATGAGAGTAATTTTCTCATTATCTGGAGGCCTGCACTTAGCTAATTATTTTTCATTTTATTCACTTTTCAATTTAGCCCTGTAGGTGGTATGATTATACATTTATTTTTTTCAAGAATTATTTTTTAAATCATTAATAATGTTCTATATTGATACTTGGAATTGAGACTTCTATCAGTTTTTATCCTCCTTGGTAAGTTACACTTTTGATAGCATTCTGCTCTCCCTTTCACCGATATATTCTGTACTAAATTACTACATGTGTCATTCTGTATTTGAAAAGCAATATGGCTACTGTTCTTTAGTTATATTTATGCTATCTCATCTTGGAAGTTTATAACATTTGAAGTTTACACATGCGTCCTTTTGGAATTTAAAATAAAAAATTTTATTTTTTAAATCCCAAAGGAGCCTCCCCTTGAGATATGCAAATTTATATCTTGGAATGTTGTTTCAAATGTCACCCCTCACCACAATCACAAAATTAAATTTTTATCTGAAATTTTCACAGACCCATCTCTAAGAATTTTTCACTCACAGAAATAAATAACTTACAAAATATCAAAAGAACCAACTCCTTAAAGAAATCATTTTTGTAATAGTTGCCCATGTAACAGTGTACACCCTACAGAGCCTCCTTTTGCGGGGGGAAAGCACACTGAAAGCCAGTAACAAGTCAAAAATGCCAATAGATTTTTAGCTCATAAATGAAAACCCATAATCCTAGAAATCTACTACAGCAGGCCCTTATACATTTACCTTTAGAGCCATAACATAGACGAAACCATAGTGTAGTCTTTGAAAAAACGTTCCTCTCCTTTTGTGATTCAAGACCGAGGCCTGCGTTGCTGTTCTCTGTGGAGGAGTCATCCGGTGGTTTTAGTATGTTTCCTTATATAACCATCTACATTCAAAGCATCTAAGCAACGGCTATCATTTCCTAGTGGCAGCTTCTTCGTCGGTTATTGAATCAACACATCTATCTTGTTCTTCACAATAAGCAGAAGCAGCTTCATTTTAGAGGTTTAAAATTTGCATTTTTCAATGGCATCGTATTATTAAGCTAGTGTTGATGCCGTTGATGGAGCAGGCATAGCATTCTTACACAAAGGTATTTGAAGAATATTAAACCGAAAGAAGATAACCTTTATTCTGCAAGAAATGATATAAAACATTTATGTGAAGTGACAAAAGAAAAAAAAAGGGTTTTTTTCCCCATCATTTTCTTTTAAAAATGTGCTCTGCATTTAATTTTTGAAAAGGAAAACCATTCTATTTAGCTAAGTTAAATTGTGGAAAAGCTCTGAGAACCTGGAAAACCAAATGGAGTCAATAAATGAAAGCTTAAATTGTTAGAGTGCAAGACCTCTTCAGATAACTATGACCCCATAAGAAGTCAACTCCAATAAAACGAATTCCAGCAATCCATGGTCTCAGATGGAGACTTGCTTCCAGCAAGGTCAAAGGAAGGAGCCAGTTCTTTGCAGTTTGATGACCACTCCCATCAAAGGTGGGAGCTCTCCGTGGGAGAAATGCTCAAGGCCCAATAAGTCCCATCTATGCCTTTAAATACTTCATAATATACTATACTGGAGCTCTTCCCAATTTAACCATGCTCTGCTGTTTGTAAAAAGACAGAACTGTATATTGTTGAGACAAAAGACAGTTAGATAGATAGGAGTGGGACCAGGGGAGGAGGAAGTGAAACTGGGAACCCAAGGAGGCAGAGATACTAATGCACCCCAACTAGGTGGGGAAGGAAGGGTGCGGAGTGCTGAGAGGCATGAATGTATGAATGTTGCTAAGACAGACAACTTGCAGATAACCAATCACAGGTAGTAAGGCATATAAAGCAATCCCAAGGATGTTACTAAGGCAAAATTGTTTGAAAAGACCAGTGAGGAGCTAGCATGGCTGTCTCCACCCCCTAAATTAAAAGGCATGCTTATGCTCAATGAATTCTGGTCAGGGAGCACATTCCTGTCCACAGGTGGCTTATGGCCATATGGACATCAACACATGGACTGATAGACTTTAATTAGTTTCTATGTTAAAATACTCCTGACTATAACATAGAAAGGAAGCTCTGGTCACTAGTCTGCTCCTGGAATCCCTCGACTTCATTCGATTTTGCAAAACAATGAACTCGGACTCACACCCCACATTTTGGTTTCATTATGACATATTCTTCCCTCAAATTCAATACCTGGGAAATAAAAGAGAAGAAGATGAGTCTTTGTTCCTTGGTAAAAGGGTAATAATTCTAACTCAGTCTGAACTTTAATAAATAAGATCATCTTAAAAGTGGTCAATACAGGGACATTTAGCTTTGTCCTCCAGCCCTGTGCTACCTTGAACTCTTTTTCCAATTTTTCTCTTAATTTATGTATTCCTATTTCCTCTTGTCCCATGTGTGGAAGCATATTTGATCCATAAAAATAGAACTTAAAAACAGCGTATCTGTCCACTCGCTTGTATTGACATGGGATTCATGTTGCCCTTAGGCACTGAAGGAGCAGTATTCGGGCACTCAGTGGAGACACCTCACATCAGAGCAGAACCTTCCCAAGACCTCAGGTAAGTCCTGGCTCTTAAACCTGTATCATTGTTTTCACCACTGTTGATCATCCTCGATATACAAAGAACTAAAACAGAAAATATCCCACGTACCTGTATGAAGAATTGACATTTACTGCTACATGGTAAATGGTCAAGTTTTGGATGAGGGACAAGAAAATATGTCTTTTATTCTAAAAATAACCATCTGTATATTGTTTCCAAATAAATATGCAATGAATGAATAGATAGATAGATAGATAGATAGATAGATAGATAGATAGATAGATAGATAGATTAGGAGTGTGGAAAAATAAAGGAAAAGGCAGTTTTAGCATAGTTAAGAGGAGGACGAAGAATAATAGGCTTACTGGAAAATCTGTGATAGACAATGAAATATATGGTGCATAGGCTTAAAGAATAGGAAGGCAGAGATTAGGAGAAAACTATTAAAGATCAGGGAGTGTTATGTAAAGGCAATAAAAAATATATGGATAATAATTAGGGAAAGGTAGAACTTAATTGCCCTATGATGGACTCATCAATCTAATATTTCCAGTGGAATAAGCTGTTTCCTGTTTTTAAAAGGCACAGTTACATGTAAAAGCTCTCTCTACTGAGAAGATTGTGAGATGACAGTATTATAGGAAATTCTCCCTGGGGTAATCATGGCAACTGTTTATTAAAGTTAAAATAGTAAAAAACAGTAACGGATCCATAGATGTTCTCAATTTAATAAGTGAGTTATGCTTTAGGAATACAATATATTTTATGTAATTTAATGTGGTGATCATTTTATAATATCCTATCTAATAAAGAGGGAATATGCAAATTGACCATCATACCATCACAAAGATGGCAGCGCCCATAGCCACAAGATGGCAGCGCCCAGTCTCCTCAGCCCCACTGGAGTCCCCCAGTCCTTTCAGCCCTGCAGGGGGGTCAGCAGGTGTGTGGTGCATCTGGACCCACCCTCAGCCCCCCATCTGCCCAGGGCCGGCCCGAGTCTCAGGCAAGCCTCGGATGTTGGCTGCCCAGCTTCCCAGGGTGGGCCTGAGGTGCAGGCAAGCCTCAGATGGTGGCTGCCCAGCTGCCCAGGGCCACCCAAGGCTCAAGTAACGAGGGCCGGCCGAGGCTTGCGCTGCTGGCAGTGGCAGCAGCAGAGGTGTGATGTGGTGTCTCCTTCTCCTGATCGCTGGATCACATCCAGCCTCTGAAGGCTCCCGGACTGTGAGAGGGGGCATGCACTGGGCTTTTAGTATACATATAATATATGATATTACACACCTTATACTAAAACAATACTATGAATATTATGTGTTGTTTAAAATATACTTTACATAATTAATTTTGGATGAGTAAATTACATTCTAAAATGCATTTGCTAGAGTATTTTTATAAAATATCAACATGAAATACTGCCATTTGGGACAATATAGATGGACCTTGAGAATATCATGCTAACCAAAATAAGTAAGTCAGGAAAAGCTAAGAACCATATGATTTTACTGATATCCTATATAATAAAAGTATATACTAATGATATGCTAAGGCCACTCAACCTATCACTATGTCGTGCACTGACCACCAGGGGGCAGACACTCTGACCAGTAGTTAGCTTGCTGCTGGAGTCCAGCCAATTGGGACAGGTCGGACATGCCCTGAGCTCTCCCATGGTCCCTCACTGGCTGGCCAACCTCCCACATCCCTCCCTGGCCCCAATCATGCACCGGTGCGGTCCCTTGGCCTGGCCTGTGCTCTCTCACAATCCAGGACCCCTCGGGGGATGTTGGCGGGCAGGTTTCAGCCTGATCCTGCAGGCCAGGCCAAGGGACCCCACTGGGTGCACAAATTCGTGCACCAGACCTCTAGTGTGGGATATAAAACTGAAACTCATAGACACAGATAAAATTATGGTGGTTTTTAGAGGGAAGGTGAAGGGTTTGGTAAAGGTTAAAGGGGGTCAAATATATGGTAAGGGAAAATGATTTGACTTTGGGGAGTGGGCATACAATGTAATATACAGATCATGTATCATAGACCTGTACACTTGAAATCTATATGAACCTAGTAACCACTGTCAACCCAATTAATTAATTTGAAAAGGACAATATTGATATTTCAAAAGTAAATCAAATATTACAATCATATTTAAAGCTAAATAAAAGTATCTACCTGAGAGTCTTTGTCTTGAAAAACGCTATAAAAATAGTAAGAAAAAGTGTTTATTTCATAAATATCAGTTTTAGCCCTTCCCATTTTGATGAGTGGGGAAAACTGCTCAAGTGAAAATAGAAAAATAAAGTAGAAAAATGTTAATGCCAAAATAGACATACTTTTAAAAGTGTAAAATTTGCAGTTCTATGATAAAATTTCCTGAAGAACTCAGTTTCTCCCTAGTAGAGTAACCCAGATTGAAAACAAGCTACTTGACAATGACAGAAAGTGCCTTCTTACTGTGATCAAGGTATCTATAATAATATATGTGTAATATGCAAATCGACCGAACGGCCAAACTGCGGAAAGCATCCAGACGACCTTCCAGACAAAGCCGAGGCTGCGAGGGCCTGGCCAGCCGCCGAGGTGGTGAAGGCCTACCCTCACATGAATTTTGTGCATCGGCCTCTAGTTTGTTTATAAGATAACCACAGGAATTATCTACGCTGGGCCCAAACCCCAGGATTTAGAAGGACTGAAGAATATGTGTAAACAGTGTCTCATAGTGTGTTATAGTCTTGATTTATGACTCTTTTCTTAGGAATTTAACATTTTTGTGTAATAATAAGGTTGCCGGCTTCATTAGAACCAATCTGCATCTTCTTTGCTTATTATCTTTAGTTCTGAAGCATCCGGCACTGTATCTCACATATTATAGTGTCTGATAAGAATTCGTTCACTTGAATTACCAAAATTTAGCAAAACTGAATAATGAGGACTACTTAATGCATGTGTATAAGGAATGTGTCAGCATTTGTTGTCCTGTTGCTAAGGCACATTTAACAAACACTGATTTCAGTAGCTTTTGAACTGTTTTAATACAAATATCAGAGTTTGATGATTCACTCAATAAAAAATTTTAAAGTAATAAGTTCTAAAAGAAACATTTTTTACTTCTAACATTTTAGTAATTATGTACCCATTTTATGCTTTGTGGTTAGGAAAAGTATATTGCCCAAAGAGGAATAAGAACCAACTGGTATTTTAATTACCTTGCTGGTATGTCTCAAAATTTATAAGGGGAAATGTGTATGAAATTATATTAGTATATAGTGTACCTAGTTTTTAATTATTCATCAGTGATTTAAAGATTGACTTAAGCTAGGCTTATCTGCTGCTGCTAAAAGCAGATTGGCAGCCCCCAAGATGAGTGATACTGGTCTAAATTCCACAACTGAAACATAAATAAAGCAAAGTAGTGATGGGGTTATTCAATTATTTATGTGTGTACTGAAGATTAAAATTAGAGTGTCTGAGATCTTTACAAGTTTTGCTGACAATTTTCCTTTCAGGGCTATAGAAGCACTCCTAGTTGACACCTAATTTTAAGCAACATGGTGGGATGGTTGGGCAGGTAATCAAAATGGTAATTTGGGGAGTAAGTAGACATATTGCCTTTGATTTTGCTTTTGTCAAAAATAAAAGGCTTTAGAAAGGAATATCCCAAAATATTTATTATAGAGTATAGGTAATGTTTTGGTATAGAAATGTAGTAGATTTTCTATAATTTATTTATTCAACAGATGTTTGATGAATGCTTAATATGTGCCAAGTTCTGTGCTAAGTTTCCATGATCATTTTAAACCTACCCATTGGATTTCTTTGATTTTTTTTATATCAGGTGAAATTGTTTTTTAATAGAGCCTGTGTTTTAAAAGGCTAAAAAAACATACTGAATTGTGAGTAAGGAGATAATGCCATATTTGCCTGGAATAAATCATGTATGAATGTTCTTCCTTTTATATGTTTAAGTTAATTTAAAAGTAAAATATTACAGTCCAGTAGGGTTTCTGCACTCTACAGTGAGAAGTGATGAAATTCATTATATAATGCCCACTGCCCAAAGATTGTTTGAATCCAAGTTCCATTAACTGTTCCAAAAATAAGACAAGAATCTTGACTTGGAATCAGTAAATGAGTTTAATATTTAATGATGTAATTGGCATCTTTTCATCGTTTCTATTCTTGCATGAATATAATTTAAAACTGAAATACTGAGGTTTTACATTACTCTCTGGAAACACGTTGTTCTAATTTACATCATTTTTAAGTTCAAGGAAAAGCCACCACTTATTAAGTAGATGAGTATTTTTCTCTGAGACAGTTTGTCAACAAAGGGGTAAAATACTTGGCTGGTGTTGTTCTACTAATTAGAGAACTCTTAGAGTAGGATTTTTCTCCTCTCCTCCCCATCCTTCTCCTCTCTTCTTCCCTCCCTCTTTCTTCCTTCTTTCCTTTTATTCCTTCATTCTATGTATGCATTTATATATTTATCTAGAGTTAGCAACAAATGAGCATTATGAGAAGCTTGTTTTAGCTTGCAAACATGGGGAAACAAAGACAACCGAGCTAGAGATTTGTTTGAGATAATGTGAAAGAAGAAACCAGGATGGCATGTGCTAGCGAGCAGAAAACAAGAAAACTGGAGAAAACAAAAAGAATATGATTTGCCCTCTTTCTCGTCAACGAGGCGGCAGCCTCCCCAGCAGACGCAGAGGAGCAGATCTTTGTGAAGACCCTGACTGGCAAGACCATCACCCTTGAGGTTGAGCCCAGTGACACCACTGAGAATGTCAAAGCTAAAATCCAAGGCAAGGAGGGCATCCCGCCTGACCAGCAGCGTCTGATTTTTGCGGGCAAACAGCTAGAGGATGGCCTCACTCTTTCAGACCACAATATGCAGAAGGAGTCCACCCTGCACTTGGTGCTTCCTCTGAGGGCTGGCATCGTCAAACCCTCCCTCGGCTGCAAGTGTTACACCCGCCTGCACCCCTGTGCTGTCAACGGCCGCAAGAAGGGCGGCCACACCAACAACCTGCGCCCCAAGAAGAAGGTTAAATAAGGCCCCTCCACCAACTCCTTGGGTCCACAGGGCAGCCTTCTACCTGAACCCTGTGAAGCTGGGGCCTCAATAAAGTTTCTCTCTTGTTGACTGGGGGGGCGGGGGGGTGGAAAGGATGTAATTTGCATCTGAAGAAAGCTCATTGTAGCCTGAAATCATAAACCAGTAAAATTTTTTAAATTTCTTATATATTCAAGTCACAGTTGGCGTTAATTTTTTTCTTAAAACACTATTCTGTTCAATTCTCCATTCATGCCATCATTGAAACTTCAAATAATTCATGAGTGCCTACTATTTCTCTGGCACTTCGTTAAATATTTAGCAAAAACAAGATGCTTAAGTTCTACTTAAGTTTCTATTTAGTAATTGCATCCTGGGATTTACTTTACAAGAACTCTGAATTCTTTTCTCAGAATGTTGAGACTTCTTCTAAGAGCAAGGCCTTTCATTTTCAATCTGAGAACTGCACAACCTTCAAAGCAAAATCTTGTTGCATCTTTGCTATGTAAAAACCATGGAAACCAGAATCACTTGGAATAACAAGCAGACAAGAATTCAACAGTAATGCTTCTCTGCTATATAATCTTTGGGTACCGACTCTGAAAAACAGTCAGAAATTCATTGCTGTGAATTTAATTCTTTCAAAATGAACACTTTTATATTTTATAATTTTTTTCCTTTGAATGCATAAAATGGAAAATTAGGTTATGAATTTTCTTAAGTTTCTGTTGAATTTTATAGTCCGAGATTTCTTTATTACTTTTTATATTTTGAATAGATGAAACAGGAAGTTATTCCTGCAGAGTGTGATAAGGATCCAATGTTATTTTCTTCAGTTTTGTTAGTCAGTTTATTAAGCATCACTTATTAACATTTATTAAGTAACCTAGTATTTTCCAACACAAAATGATTGCACATTTGTCAGATATTTCTCATACTTTCTATTTTAGATTGAATTGTGTTCTAATGATCCAGTTTCTATTTCTAATTCCAATATAATTTTAATTTAAATAATTTTAGATTAAGTTCTAATTTTTTTTTAAATCTTCCACTTTATTTTATTTTTAAAATCTGGTAATTGTCACATATACTTTTCTCCCCCAGTTATTTTGACATAATGTTTTAACTTTCAAAAGATTCTATTGAGATTCTTGCTGGATTTTTATTACATGTTTTCATTACTTTGTGAAATATTGGAAGTTTCATGATATATGTATGAGTTTACTTTTATCCAGGAATATCTCCAATTCTTGACTTTTCAAGTCAAGAATATTAAATGTCCGTTTTATACATCCCTCTCCCTGAAATAATTATAAAATACAGGCATTAAATCAAATAGCATTTATATTAATATGATAATTTAGCGACATGAATTATATAGTTTAAAGTTGTCCCTACATACCAATAACATTATTTATTACACCTTAATACCGTTGATGACAAAATTAACATCAATTAACTATTTCCTACTTATATTTCCATAGCGTAATATTTTACAAATTTTGTGTAAAAGGCAGATAATTCGAAAAGATCTGAGACCACACCTCTTTCCCAACATCTTATTCTATGGCTACAGTGGCAATGGATACCCGAATGTAATGAAACATTTCTGATTAAATAATTAGTAAACGCTAAAATGGAAAAACTGAAGAGCCCTGAAATCCTTAATATATTTTAATGCTCTAATCCCAAATGTCAGACATGGTAGAAATGTGCTACAAAAAATGTACACATTTAATATGGACATTTTACTGTTAAACATATGAGTAATAACTCCAACCCCTTATCCTCAGAAACAAACTAAATCATATCAATTATTTGATAAAGTAACTGTATTTTTCTTCCCACTTTATAAGATCACTGAGTTTCCATGAATGTAAGATTCATAATCTGTTTTAGAACTTTAATCCTCTTTTATTAAGTTTTTATCTGACTTCTGTTTAAATGGTTCAATAATATCCAAACTTAAAGAATAATATTTTAGAAATAAATGGCAGCAGAGTAGGAGGATACTGCATGGACATGCTCCCAGGAACAAGCTGGAATTACAACTGAAATACGGAAAGGCTTCCTGAATAATCAATGGAAAACTCACAGGAGAGAACCCTGATACCCAAGGACCGAAGGTGGAGATGGCATAGAGACTGGTAGGAGGGGCTGAGGGGCGAAAGGGCTGGCTGGGCACCCACAGATGGCAACTGGATTCCAGGAGAGATATCTCAGCTGTGGGGGGGAGGGGGGGTGCCACTGAGAACTTTGGGATCTAATCCCCTAGCTGGGCTTCCCAGCAGAGAGCACCAAACTGAGGAGAGTACCCACATAACATCTAGCTGTGAAAAACAGTGGGGTACTGTCTGCCAGGGTGGGCAGCTGAAAGTTCAGGCACCCTCTTAAAGGGCCAAAGCACAAAAATTCCCTGTGGAGCTACCCACCTTGTGCTCTGGCAGAAGGAGGGTGAAGTGGACTGGAGCTGTGAGAGCAGAACCCAGGACTGCGGACTCGGGGGATAGAGCTCAGAAGGCAGACACCCCAAGTTTCCTGGGTTGAGTCATTCCCTCTTGCAGTGGAGGACATCTTTCCCATATAGTCATCTGCCTTGCCTGGGGAGAAAGATAGTTGGCACACCCTATTGGAAAAAACCTTGCCATGAGGCCACTTAAGAAATTAAAAGTAATAATTAGCCTCCAGGCAGAAACAACTGCCCCACCCTGTTAAAAAAACAACACTCACCACACCTGAGGAAAATTGCCTGGGGGCAATTCAAGTTGAATCCTATTAGTCTGTAAGCAGAGGAGGTCTCTGGGAGCTTTGAGTTTTTGCCTGATCCAACTAGTCAAAAACATCCTTTAACACTGTCCTGCACTAGAGACTGAGAGTTGTAGAGGATCTACCTAATACACAGTCATAAATCCAGATAGACAACCAAAATGAGGAAACAAAGAAACAACCCCCCAAATGAAAGAGCTAGTGAATTCCCCAGAAGAAGAGATAAATGAAGCAGAGATAAGAAATTTATCTGAAACAGAGTTCACAGTAATGATGTTAAAAATGCTCAACAGTATGAAAAAAAGATATAGTAACTATGAAAAATAAACAGTCTGAGATAAAGAATAACATAACAAAAAAAGAACACATTGGAAGGAATACACAGCAGATTAGGGGAAGCTGAGGATTGAATCAGTGAGTTAGAAGACAGAGTTGAAAATATCACTCAATTAGAGACCCAAAAAGAAAAAAAAAAGACAATTAAAAAACAGGAGGACAGCTTAAAGGGAGCTGTGGGACAATGTGAAACATAACAATATTAGAAGAGTAGGTGTACCAGAAGAAGCAGAAAGGGAGAAAGGAATAGAGAATGTGTTTGAAGAAATAATGGTAGAAAACTTCCCTAACCTGCTAAAGGAAAAAGTCACTCAAGTTCAGCAGGCACAGAGAACCCCAAGCAAGAAGAACCCAACCAGACCCATGCCCAGGCACATCATAATTAAAATGCCAAAAATTAAAGACAAAGAGAGGATCTTAAAGGCAGCAAGAGAAAACAAAACTGTTACCTACAAAAAAGTTCCCATAAGGTTGACTCCTGACTTCTCATCAGAAACTCTACAGGCCAGAAGGGCCTGAAATACTCAAGGTAATGGAAAACAAGGATCTGAGACCATTACTATACCCAGCAAGGCTATCATTTGAAATAGACTCAAATAAAGAGCTTTCCAGACAAAAAAAAAGACTAAAGGAGTTCATCACCACCAAGCCAGCATTGTAAGAAATGCTAAAGGGATTGCTGAGAAGTAGAAACAGAGAGAGAAACCTAGCCATACAGAATTAAAATGGCTATAAATAAGTACCTGTCAATAATAACCCTAAATATAAATGGATTAAATGTTCCAATCAAAAGGTGTACAGTAGCTGAATGAACACATAAACATGACCCAACTAAATGCTGTCTATAAGAGACACCTCAAAACAAAAGACACACACAGGATGAAAGTGAAGGGATGGAAAAAAATCTTCCATGCAAATGGAAAAGAAAAAAAAGCTGGAGTAGCAATACTCATATCCAACAAAATAGACTTTAAAAGCATCATGCTAAGTGAAGTAAGCCAGTCAGAGAAAGATAAATATCATAGGCTCTCCTCATTTGTGGAATATAATGAACAACATAAACTAATGAACAAAAATAGAGCCAGAGGGGAAAAGTATTCTAGAATATAATAGAAGCAATCCTGTTATTTTCAGATTTTTAATATTTCCTACAACTTTTGTAATATCATACTATGTTAGTACAGTTATGGTAATATTATTATACTTAAAATCCTTTTAGTCATAAAATATTAATGTTTATTGCATGTAATATTATTATATGTAAGATCATTTTTCTTGAATAATTGGTGTTTATTGCAGGCAACATCATATTTAAAATCATTTTTCTGGAGATATTAAAAAAGAATAATATTTTATATTACAAATAATTAACAAATGGAAATAGTAGGGGTCACAGATAATACTGTTTAAGGTGATGTAGATTTGGAGGTGTATCTGGAAAAATTAATTAAAAATACACATTTTAACATTCAGATTTTGAAATTAATAATGTGTCAAAGTATAAGGATTATGAATAAAAAATGACAAGTGATTTTTCCTTTTTAAGTTTACAACTATTCTGTAAAATGTGTGATTTTGTTTAAAAAAGAAAAAAGACAACATACAGATATTTCTTTAAAATATCTTATTCAGAACCTGACATCACTCCTCACTCCTGCCAGGGATTTTTTTTTTTTAAACACAGGCTTTAACTACGTTTTTAATTGCTTTTTAGAAAGAGAAGAAGGGAGAGGGATAGAGAGACACATCCATGAGAGAGAAACATCATCATCTCTTGGCTGCCTCCTGCACACTCCCTACTGGGGATCAAGCCCACAACCAGGACATGTGCCCTGACCAGAGTCAGACTTCGACCTCTTGGATCCTGTGTGGACTCTCAACCAGTGAGCCACACTGGCCAGGCTCTGCCAGGGATCTTATGAAGATGTTCAATAGGCCCACAGGGATGAAAGTTTCAAAGTTGGTTTTTGAATGGAAAGAAAGAAGAAAAGTCATTTGAACATGCCCAAATCACTTTTCTAAGTGCTGGCAGGAGTCCCTCAATATCACTTGCAACTTCACTACTGAGAAAGAGAGAGCTAACCAAACTGTTCAATGTGGTTCTCTCTACAAAAGGGCTCTGGATCTACAGCCTCACTGTAAACTAGCTGCTCGGAGTGACGGTGCATGTGAGCCTGAGGGGACTCTTTTCCTGAACTCCTGTGGTCAAGGGAACACAGGCCACGGCAGCCCAGAGCAGGGCACTTATCCAAAGCCCAGTTCAGGGGGACAGTGTCTTCTCACACTGGTGCTTTTTACGGCTGTATTCTATTTTCCGTATTCTGCCTTCCTTGGCTCTTTTCTCTAGTTTTTATATTTGAAGATAATTTTGAAACTGCCTCCCAGCTACCTTTCTTTCGCAGCCACAACTATCTTCAACTCTTCTCTCAGAATGTCTGTAGTCAATCTTGAATGACTACAATCTCAAAATGTCTGTAGTCAATGTCATACTTGTATATCATCCCTTACTTAATTTTCCTTCCTTAGACTAATGTCTTTTATTCTGTGGACATTTTCCTCGACCAGTAGAAGTCAGTTGACGGAGGAACTGTCTTATTTCTTCATTTTGATTGATTTCTTTGAAGTGTAAAGAGTATTTTGAAAATGTCCAAGTTTACAAATGTTTACTGTGCGTGCTTGGCAGTTTACAGTATCCATGATTTTCATTAAAGCTCTCTCATCTCCACAAAATAGGGACTCTTTATTGAGGGATATTTATATGCTCAGTTTGTAGAAATGTCTTTATTAAAACTCCATCATTAATTTTGAAAATGTATAAAAGACTTAAACAAGTAAACTGATGACCTACTTTCATGTGTATTGTGAAGGGAAACAACATAAGAAGCTAAGGGAATCAGTTTACAAACAAGAGTAAATCATCGATGCCAATAAATAATTTCATAAAAAGCCAAAAAATAAATAAGGCAATTAAAAATCATTATAAATGTCACTTTTTTTTTAATGGCAAATATTTTCATTTATTTCTGCCCACTTCCCTGTTTTTAGTTGACTGATGTTATCTTTTAGTCCATCATCATAATTTTTTTTTTTTACTCTTAAGGATTCCTTTGTTTATCCCGTAGGCTTGAATCGCCAACCAGGTCCTTGATAATGGAGGCTCCTCGAGGGGTCCAGGTGCAAGCTGCTGCAGGAGACTTCAAGGCCACCTGCAGAAAGGAGCTGCACTTGCAGTCTACAGAGGGCGAGGTGCGTTCCCAGGGTAGGGGGGAGGGGGGGGGGCTCTTTACTGGTGAGAGTCCTTCCGCTCAAAGTATAGGCACATGGTTCCAGCTGAGACATAGAGAGCTGCTTCTTAAGATAGCAATAATGATGACCATATTAATACTTCTTAAAACTTGGCAAACCTAATGTTATTTTCTTAAGTCAAAGCTCTATTTATTTTATATTGAAAGATATTCATTCATATGTCAAGAATGAATGGGGCATCTGAATTCCTGTAGTTTCAAAATCGGCAGATACACATAATAAATGTCAAGATACTATCAAAAATAAATTAATCTTTCTTTTAAATTATATTTTGGTCTTGAAAACATTTTCGTAAAAAGCACCTTGAATGTTTGTTTCTATAGAAATAATGCCCAGCCCGGCTGGCATGTCTCTGTGGTTGAGCATGGACCTATGAACCAGGAAGTTATCAATTCCTGGTCAGGGCAGATGCCCAGGTTGCTGGCTGATCCCTGATAGGGGGTGTGCAGGAGGCTGCCAATCAATGATTCCCTCTCATCATTGATGTTTCTCTCTCTCTCTCATCCTCTCTTAAATCAATGTAAAAATATATATTTAAAAAAATAGTACCTACATTTTTTTAAAGGAAAGTTTAATTTACTATTTAACCGTACTGTTATTTCCTGGATAAGGAGATACTCTTTAATAGTTTTTTTTCTGTTCATTTCCCCCAAGAATCTCCTTTAAGTCTATTGTCATTCCTTTAAAGACCATCTGCTTCTTTTCACTGTCTGCTCTAGAGAACCTTTTGTCTTCGGTCTTCCACTCTTGCACTCTATGCAATAGACACCATTTATTCCCTTTCCCTTACTTGCTCTAAACATTGTGATTGTTGTGTCTGTAGAGTCACATTTTTGTCAATTCTGTAAGTTACTCAGCAGATGTCTTCACATATTACCTCTCCTCGTTTTCTCTGTGGACTTTTTCTGGAACTCTGAAGAAATGCTAAGACTTTTCATTGTTTTGCCCTAAGATCCCTTAGCCTCTCCTTCCTACTTTCTGTTTCTTTGTCTCCCTGTGCCTCACTCTGTTTATTTATTCAGATCTACATGCCCAGGTTCCTCTTCAGTATCTTATGGCATACTTAATCCCTATATTGAGCTTTTAATTTTAGTAATTATGTTGTTCGTTTCTGTGATTCTCGTCTGTTGTTTTTTCAAATCTGCATGGACATTTTTGTAGTTTCTCTTTTGTTTGCCTGTTTGTTTTTAATTCTACCTTAATTATTTCAAAGCCTTATACATAAAACATATTCTATTCTGTATATTTCTACTGTGACTCCCAAGGCCCTTGAAGGGCTAAATCTGTTGTATTGCTGTTTATGCCAATCAATTCCCTTAGTATTTTCTTCCTTTGTGTGCTTATTTTGTATTATGAGTTTAGGAAGTTTAAATTGAGAAGAAAAAGAATGGAAGGCTAATTTAAGAGCTGTTCTGGAGCATTTTATACCTCTTCAGATGTAAAGATGAGAGCATAAATTAATAGAATCAAAGGGAGACATTATTTTTTTTTTTTTACTTTTATGCCATTATCTCAGTTGTTGATTCAAGATACATTTTAATTATATATTTTGCTTCATTTTTATAGACAAAGTCATTGTCAGAATCACATTAGCATCTTGTTGCAACTTATGTGATCTACAAATATGCTTTATGATATTTTAAAAATATATCCATATTACCTTTTAGGTCTCTTTCCACTATTATTACAGACTACAATACTTTGTCATCCACAGCAAGACAGAAATCTTTCTAAATATGTCACATTCCTTTTAAAGAATTGCTTTTATCATGCTAACAATTCATTCAAATTATTCATAGTGAATCATCCCATAAGAAATATTGGTGGTTATTAATCTTTATTCTTTCCTTACTTACGCACCATTTTACTGATGTTCTTTTATTCAAAATATCAGCAGATTCCTTGGATCAATTACAGTTGGCATTTAATTGTGAATTGAGTAAAATGCTATAAATAAATCATATCCAGAGGTATTCAGCTGTGGTCATTTTTATACTAATAAAACAAAGATGTAGAAAGGCATAGCACTTTATATTAGAATAAATAACATGTAATTTTCTTACAAAGAAATGTAAAATGATATAAAAATCTTTCTCTTTGCTTCACTAACTATGCCATAGAAAGGCAGACTGATCATTTATTAAACAATATAGAATGATGTCAAGTCTATCTTTAGATAGTTTTTGAACTAGTTAAAATCAGAACAGGCATAGCACTGAGGTTACCAAAATAATGGACAAAATGTGTAAAAATGAAATTACACACAAAATCAGCACTGTAGAAGATGCAGTTATTTCTCACAGTGTTACAAGGAATTTCAGATTCAGCTCTGAGGACAATGTGGGTCATAACTATAAGGCCACTGGACATGATATAATAGTATATGCAAAGCAATGGTGTAGTTACATGTTACAAGATCACAGAGGAGGGAGAAAACAATTTTTATTTTGCAAACTGAACAAGATTTTTCCCACAGCAATAGGTCTTATCTCAACAGGTAAGGATGGGACGAATGAATTCTTAGTGGAGAGAACACAAGGGGCCATGAGTGAAAACCTCAGGGGAGTAACTTTGAGTACCAGAAAGAGTTTCCAAACAAACGGACTACATGGCTTATAGGACAATATGGAATAGAAATATCAATCTGAGAAGTTGGAAAGTGAACAGTATTACTAGCAGACAGAAAGAAATACGAGCAAGCCCATCCGTGCTGCATAAGCCTGGAGAAGCTGAGCAATGTTGGGGTGAAAGAATCAATATATATTGTCCTTTTTACCTTTTGACTTATTTTCTATCTAAGCCAATAAGATATAATTTTCTCTTTTTAAAGGCCCTGTTCATTTTAATTTATCTATTAATAAGATATACCTCCCTTATGTGGGTGAGGATACAGTTTGGATCTCAGAAGTTTATGGAATTAATTTATTGTCATAGAGCTAAATATTGTGTAGAGCAGCCCTGAATGGATAGGAGAGCTGGAGGGTAGTGCTATAAAGCTGAAGTGGGCCACACACCACAAGGTTCAAGGCTAAGGCCACTGATGAGGTCTGTGCTTGCTTTGAAGGCTGCCACCTGCTTACCCTTCCTGTATAAAAGCAGCTACTCTCTGCATTCATTCCCTCAGGCTACACCAGTGGAAAGACAATTAGCTTCCAGCTATAAAAGCCAGTGTAGCAGCACGGGGTCAGCATGCCTCTGCAAATCACCGGGGCTAACCAGTGACAAGTATTTCTGTGTTTATTCATAAGTGAACCATTCACAATATCTATAGTCATTTGATCGATCCCACATGACCTCCTTATCCTTATGTTCTTCAATTTTCCATGTTTCACTGTTTGTCATCTAGGTCTCAAGTTTTCTTGGGCAAAACACCGGCCCTAACACATCTTCAGAGATCTCACCTCCAAATATACAGAACCAAACCCCACCATCCCAGAGCTTGCCCCTATAATATTTTTAAAACTTAAGAATGTCTGCAAGTGTGTTAGCTACTAAAATAAATGTGAGGGAAGGGGGATGAGCTCTGCAATCCCAGTTCCTCTCTCAGACTCAACCAGGAAGGGCAGTCTTCCCTCCTCCCCTGTGAAGAAATGCAAGAAAGAGCCCAGCCTATGTAACAAAGTGTTACCATCATTAATGTCCCTCAAGGAGAAAACAAAAGCCAGAAGAAATGAAGCCCAGTATCTACACCCAAAAATGTACTGGCATTTTATTTTGCTGGTTTATATTTCTAACGTTTACATCAGTAAAACAAATCTGGAAATAATTAAAAGAGAAGGCCTTTTTTTTCCTCTCTACTTTCCTCTCACTTAACCCAGGAGTAATGATGCTTTTTTTTAAAAATGTGAATACTGTTGTTAAATAGAGTCATTCATTTATTTCATAATCCATTTAGTCAACAACTATATTAGGTGGACATTGTAAGTGCAGGATCAAACACTGTGGAATTATAAAAATATTCAGGAGTGGTCCTTCCTTCAAGGACAAAATTTAGTAGGGAATGTAAGATATAAATATGACTATAAAATAGTATAATAAACTAGAGGCCCGGTTCACAAAATTTGTGCATGGCAGTTTGGAGGGATCCCTCAGCCCGGCCTGCGTTCTCTCGCAATCCGGGACCCCTCGGGGGATGTCAAGCCTAAACCAGCAGTCGGACATCCCTCTCGCAATCCAGGACACTGCGTGCACCAGCGACCATACTTTTCATACAGGTGAAAGGCATCTTGCTGTTGTATGGGCAGCTACATTTTTTTGCCCTGATAATAATAAGTAGTACATAGCATGATCCTTCTGAGACAGTAGTACCATTTTCCCCATCTTATGGGTGGAAAAGCTGAAGCAGAGAGAAGTTAAGTAATTGGCTTTGTCACAAAATGTCCAAGCCAGAGTCCATGCATGTCATCACTGCATCATCCTGTTTTTTCAGTGTTAGAGTAGCCTTGCCACATTTTAATTTTTAAATCTAAGAGACTGTTCCCAATATATAGGGTAGGGTCTCTAGGCCTGGCCGGTGATCAGGGCTGATCTGTGGGGTGACCAGCGGGTGGGTTGATTGGGGGTCCCTACTGGCACCTGCCTTGGCTGGTAGCCTGGCACTGCCCACCAGCCAGCCATGCCCCTTGATATCCAACGCCAGTCGCCTCCCTCTCGGGGGCAGCTCCTGTGTCGAGCGTCTGCCCCCTGGTGGTCAGTATGTGCCATAGTGACCAGTCATTCCACTGTTTGGCCTATTTGCATATTAAGGTTTTATTATATAGGATATCAGCAAAATAAGAGTAATAACAATAAAGTGCTACAGGAGAACCAAATAGAAGGAAGGAGTCTTTCCATCGTGGAGCACCAGGGAAGGGTCTGTGGAGGTTAAAGCGAATGGACAGGACTTTGGTGGAGACACACGTCCAAGGTGAAGGAGGTGCGTTATTTCACACACCATGTACTCCCACGGTTCTATGAACTGTTCCATAACCGTGAACCAAAGGCAGATTCTGCCCTCATAGAGCTTGCTTTTAGGTAAGAGAAGCACAATAAGTGAACATATACAATAAATGCTAAGAGGGGAGGGTTACTATAAAGAAAAGCAGAACTGTCAAGGAAAAATTAATGAATGGATTAGGGTTATTTTAGGGAGGTGGCTAGGCAAGTCCTTTCTGAAAGGGCAAACGTAGAACAGACATTTGAACAAACATGCTCACATCCAAATCTAAACTATACACGATATTTCTGGCTCATTAGCATAGCCAATCAGTTACTGTGTTTCAACATTTTAAAAATATGCAAGAGGCTAACTGTGGAAATTTCCTTCCACCCCTGTTCTCTAACCACCGAGTTAATATCTACCCCCCAACTTGTACATAGCTGCAGAAAAGTATTTCAGGCTAAAGTAGTAGGAGATAAAATCCCCTGAAGTCAGAGTTCTTTTGGTGTGTTTGTGAAAATGTAAGAGCCGGAGCAAGAAGAATGATAGGAAATCATGTTAGAGAGAGGGGCCCGGTTACATAGGGCTAGTGGGTCTTGGAAAGGAATAAGAATTCATGTTAAGTGTAGTGGAGACCATTAGGAAATTTTGAACCCTGCAGTGCCGTGGTTTGACCTGCATTTCTTAAAAATTTGCTCTAGCAATATGCACAATAGACTATAAGGGATCAAGAATGACAGCTGGGCGGGCCTATAAGGCAGCTATTTCAAGAGTCCTAGTAAAAAAAGAATGAAACCTGGATGAGGATAAATATGTAGAAAATGGTGTGTTCTCTGATTCTCCTGTCACTTTAAAGATGTGTTTAGGTAGTAATTTACCACATAACAGTAGAATGAAGGAATAGCTACACAGTGTTTTTTCTTTGCTCATTCAAGTTCAGGATTCACTTTTTCTTTTTTGGGGACCTCCCCCAGGCATGTCTACACCATGCAATCACTCCCCCTGAAAGTGTTAAGTCCATGATTTGGAATAAGTGAAGCAATCTTGCAAGTTAGAAGATACAGCCACGTAGGTGTTGAGTACAAGTAATGTATTTCATGGAGACTTCAAACCTGATTATAGCTAATAACGATCTGTTGTTAATCCTGCAGATAATCTACTTTGAATACCTTTTAGACAGTCTGCCAACATGATTTTAGGGGTATTTTTTAAAATTAGGCCAGAATCTTTTTTTTCTTAATTTTTTTACATTAATTTCCCTTCCCTTCAATAATCTCATCTCCAGGAAGACCTTCCCCTCCCCCCATGCACCTATGACATGTGTGTGGAAGCCTCCTTGGGGATCCATGAGAGACTTTTAAGTTCTTTGTGTATTCTTTAAACTAGGCATGGTTAAGAAGTTCAGTGGAGAGGCGCTGCCAAATCATATATTTTCTGCGGTGATTGAGTGGCTTGGTTCCTTAAGCAGGTTGCACAATGTTGCTTTTTCAGATGGAGGCCTTTCCATCAGAATGCACGGTGTCTCAGAGGAGGAGATAGCTGTAGAGCACTGGGGCTGTACCTTAAGAATGTAATTTGGCCGAAACCGGTTTGGCTCAGTAGATAGAACATCAGCCTGCGGACTGAAGGGTCCCAGGTTTGATTCCAGTCAAGAGCATGTACCTTGGTTGTGGGCACATCCCCTGTAGGGGACATGCAGGAGGCAGCTGATTGATGTTTCTCTCTCATCGATGTTTCTAACTCTCTCTCTCCCTTCCTCTCTGTAAAAAATCAATAAAATTGGTTTTGTTTTTTTTTAAAAAAAGAATTAATTTGTTTGCTCAAGAAAGCATGGCAGCTAAACCAGTAGAGTTGTTTGTTGTGTAGTCTTTCTCACTAGGCCATGTGGTAAAGCTCTGAGGACTGGAGAATGCAAAAATGAATTAAAATGCAATTTCCTCCCCGTAGATATTTTTGAATGCGGACACAATTCGGCTGGGAAATCTGCCGACCGGCTCTTTCTCATCTTCACCCAGCTCCTCCAACACTCGACAGACAGTGTTCGAACTGTGCGTCTGTCCCAACGGCAAACTTTATCTCTCCCCGGCAGGAGTGGGCTCCACCTGTCAGTTCAGTAGCAACATCTGCTTGTGGAGCTGAAGTGACTGATTCCTCCTCACACCAGAATAGCCTTTCGTTCCTGTCTGTCTGCTTCACGGTTCTGCTCGGTTTCCCTGGTGATCAGTCCAGAGCTGCTTCGAATGGTCCACAGATCAACTTCCTCCGTCAGCAGGGGTTCGCCTCCACCGCCTCCTGTGAGTTCCTGGACGGCTCAGCACGGAGGGTGTGAGTGCAGGACAGCTGAAACTCGTCTTCTGCAGGAAAACTGGATCATGACTTTTGCTCAAAGGGAGAATAACATAGGTGCCTTTGCTACATGAAGTGAAGCACACAGTTTTAGCTTTTTGCAGGACCTGGATCTGAACTGCACATATGACCATTACATAGATGAAATTCCCAGTGTCCAATGGCGAGATGAAATGGTTAACCCTGTGAGAAAACTAACACTACAGTCTGAAAGCACAATTTTCCATTCATCTTTTTAGATGTACACTCCTCCCCACCCCCCGAATTTTAAAATTTTAAAGCATTATGTAATGTTTGCTTTACTAAAAATTAAATTCAATACATGGTTTTTAACAAAACAAAATAAGACAGAATCCCACCCTGAGTTTTGTTTCTTTAAATTTAATGTGTTGGTACTCTTTGTCTACTATGTCCAGAATTTTGTACATTAGCTAATTTTGAAAGCACTCAGCAATATATTTACAGAATTAACCATATGCCACCATGCTGTCATTTGTCAGGTCTGAATGTCCTTCTGTAGTATTTACTTGGCTATTGCATGTGACATATTTACTTTTAGCAAAACATCTAATTTATTGCGATATAAGATAGGATTAAGAGGGCCATACAGGTGGTGTGGATCCACATGCTATTTGTTACATGTAGGTTCTAATGGTACAATTTTTGTTTGCACTATTCACTTCATACTTGACTCTGACTGATAAAATCAAACATCCTCTAAATAAATGAATACTAATGTACTGCATAGTGCTGAGAATGGATTCACTTTCCACTGGAATATCATCTTCTGAAGTATATCTATGTATTTTTTTACTGGAAACCAGTATTTAAGGACAGTAGAAATTAAATTTAAAATTCCTTCTCAAATAGTAAAAGAAATATAAATGTTAACAAATGTTGAAAATGTGTTTACATGATTAGGTTCATATTTTAAGGAATTTGTTTTTTCAGCCCTTAACATTTACTTTTGTCAGATTCTTAAGCTGCCCTCCTATCAGAAATCATAATTTCTTCCATTCTTCACTGCTTATTTTTGTAAATTAGCTTCTAAAAACCAACACCAGAATACTGTAGGTTCATTTATCACAACATTCCTTAATTCAAATTTTTTGAAACTTATGGAATCCAAGAATGTAAAATTGTATTAAACATTTTCTGTTATGGGAAAATGACTTGTTTACTATAAGGTAAGTTCTTAATTTTCATATGTCAATCAATCTTCCCAGGCTCTCCCCTGCACACTTTCACAGGTGTGTGGGAGCTTCATTCTGAGGGACTGTGACTGCAGACAGTGGAGTTCAGGTCGCTGCAGCACAGAGTACAGTGGGACAGTGGGACTTGTTGACGTTATTGAGGTAGTGGAAGCAGGAAAATGGGTAATGTAAGCAACAAAGTGAACCATTTAACCAGAATTATCTTCTTTGCATGATCCATCATATCAAATAACTGAGAAAGCTCCATTTCATTAAATAAGTTCTATACTCAGCAGCAAAAGCAGAAAGCTAGTGCAGTCTTATTACTTTTAAAAGAGAATTTAACTTGCGTTTGGGATCCCTTAAATAAAACTTTAAATCAACATTGGAGGAAGAATTAAGATATGCTATTGTTGCTATTGCTTAAAAGTCCTATCAGAACCCAAGACTTCAATTTATTTAAGTTAAAATATTAGAATTTAACATGAGAAATTCTCATATAATGTTTTTCGCAATATACTAATACAAAGTATAACAAGAAATTTTGAGAAATTATAAATGCTAATCACTGTTATGGACTTTTTCAGAAAGCACTACATATTCATTTGAGTCATATTTAAGTTGAAAACACCTCTAAATTAAAACAATTAGAAGGGTTCTTAATCAAAAGGTAACAGGTTTTCTTTTATTAGTAATTAGCTGTGTTTCAAATCTCAGCTCTGTCTTCTACCTATCATGAGCTGATTTAGGCATCTGGGGACATCTCCAAGCTTCTGTTTACTCAACTTTGCAACAAAAGTATTGAATCAAATGGTCTCATGAGATTCCTTCCACCTCACATATGTTCTGATTTCAAGAGCAAATATTATAGGAGGTGGAAGAGGCCACAGAAATGTTAAATTATGTCATAAGAGGAGAACAGATGAAAAGAATGAGGAGACAAAACCCTGTAAAAACCAAATCTACTGAGAGGCTATCAATGTTTGAATTCAAATATATTCTGAAATGTTATAGAAATCATTAAAAAGAAATATATAAGCTGAGAGATTGAGATTATGTCTAGATGATGTAAAAATAACTGTTCAATTTAGTAAGAAAAAATGTTGATACAGATGGCTTTCCTCTCCAATACCAAATAATTGGTGACTGGCTGCTTTACATTCCTTAGTTTCTATGTATAGACTCAGGCGCAGAGTTCGAGCTTCTGTTGAAGACATGGAAGATTGCTCCTAAGAGTCCTTCATTTTCTTATCAACGATTTGATTCTTTCCTAATAAAGCACTCCCTCCATTGCAGACTACCCAGGCAGATTCATTATCTGTTTTTCCAGTCTCATTTTTACATCAAAACATATGTAAATAGAGTCAACTTTATTTTGTTGCAAATTTAATCTTTTCTAAATCAGACTCAGAAAAAAATGATCCTTTAAGTGTGGTACATGAACCCTAAATTTTACATTCAGTTTAGCTGTAGACGTCAGGAAGGGCGAGGGAAGAAGACAGGCGGGTAAAATAGGAAGGAAGAGGGAAGTCAAGGGACTACTCCTAGCATTTACATCCTGAGCTAGGAATGAACAGACTGAGAAGTAATTGAGTTCAGTTGATGGGGCTAAAAGAAAAGAAGCAAAGACGACAAATCCCTTTTTTTCCCCCCAGAATATTTCAGCAAGATACTTCCAAAAAAATAAAAAATACACTTCCAAATTTCATGTTTCTTTTGCTCTATATCACTAAGATGTCTACCCTATACTGCTTTATCCTGTTTTTGTTTGTTTGTTTGTTTTAGGTTATAAATCATAAGCTTTATAATCTGGTACAAAGTTATTTATCAAAGAATTTAAAATAATGCTTCATATTTTACATTAACCGGAAAATCTTAGGGTTCATACTCCAAACCTTTGACAATGGAGCCAGGAGTTCTAATTCTAGTTCTGCTCCCCTACTCATGTGATCTAAAGAAATATAATTAGTTATCTTGGCCAAAGCTTACTTGTCTGTGGAAGGGGTATATCAAACTATGAGGATTTTTTTGTTATTTTCATCTTTAAATTTAATTGGTTCACTTAAGACTCAGTAATCTTGAGGTCAGTAACCCAGTCTGAACTGGCATCATTAATCTCCTCTATACCTTACTTAATATGTTGCTTATAAATGTTGAAATGCAAATCTTCCAGCATGCTACTACTTAATTCTCCTTTGTTTTCTATGCTCCCTTTCTTGCTCTAACCATTTGAACATTAATGTCCCTTTTAAAAAATAATGCTTTTTTGACAGGTTTCAGTAATTTGGTTGACCTTCAAAAGGAAAAGAATGTATTTGGATCTTATTAAAATGACTATTTAGGGAAATAATGGAAACATTTACCAAATGTTAATACTCTGTTAGTCATTCTATTATTATTTATTATATCAAACTAAAATCCATTGTGTGTTTCCAAAGGTAACTTGATCAAAAAGATCAATTGCTAAATTTTTTATAATATGCCATTCAAAATTCCTATGTAATTCTAGCATCTGAATTACTCAATTGGATAGTGCCTCATTTTATAAAATTGGCATTTGATACAATAAAACTTCTAACAAATTATGCCATTGCAAAACTGATATGTCTGAATGAGGCAGCAATAGGTAGAGGGCTGGTGAGTGTTTAATGCATTTACGTGGCTATATTTTATAGCAGGTCATGTCAAGATCATAATATTAAATTGTTGTAGTTAATGCTACTTAATGGCCAAATTCTATATAGCCAGCAAAGCAAACTCACAGTTCAGTTTTGTATTAGTGAGGTTTTGTCACCTTCTTTCAGTAGCTTTGGTCTAGTTAAAACTGCTCATGTGACCCTATTTAAAGATACTTATTTTCTCTCTATACTCTTATACATTGTAGTAATGAATATTGCAAAATATCATAAGTAAAATAATTTTATACTTTTATTCTTTTAAAACAATCATAAACGAATGAATGTCCTCCCTGAACATTGTTATTCATATTGTTTAATATTGTAGTTCATTAGTTGTTTAAATCTCAAAGGCCGAAGATTGAGATTTCTATTATATTTAACTCTAAAACACTGCTGCTTCTACTAATTTATTCAAATTAATAGCAGGGCTTATAATTATAATGTGAGGTAGTAAACATCCTCCTTGCCAGATTCTGAGCTGTAGATGATTAATTAATGCTTTTGTTTTAGAAGGAAGTCTTTCTTAGTGTAGTCCACTTATCTTTTATACATGCATAATAAAATCCTTGTTATCCACAAAACCAGTATGTAAAGACTATATCCCCAAATGGGCCCAGGATGGATTTACTCAGCAGAGTTTACACTTTCCTTGTTTGCTAAAAATTCCTTGGAGAATATAATTAATTTGAAATACATTTAGAACCACAGGGCTATTTTTTATGTTGATTGAAGCGATTCCAATCTTTGCGAAAGTCAATGAAAAATATTAAAGGAAATGAGGTATAATGAACCATCATGATTCTTTTTGTTTCTGCATTCTTAATATCTCATTTGTTTGAATATTTATAAATAAAAGCCAAACAGGGTTAACAATGTGCAAGGACATTCACTAACAATGGAGATGTGTAATTTTGTGTTTCAGTGTCTCGTTATTTTATACAATTCTTTAAGCCAGGTCCACTATTCATTTATTTTGTTTTGTAATTTTCATGTAAGTGTTTTCTTGTGTACATATGACAAATGGAACTATTTTCTTACACATACTATGCAATATGTTTGTAAAATTGCAATATTACCAAAATTACAAAAGCTGTGCTTTTGTACTCAATCTTGCTTTATGTAAAATCTATCTTTTTCTATTTAAATGGACTATCAGTTCCATAAACTGTAGATAACATAGCTATTCAAAAATCAATCTGTTGTATCTCTTGCTTAGTTTTGGGTAGAGTGGGCTATATTTCTTTTGGGAGAAAATGCACAAAGTTCAGCAGTTGGAAACTTCTTTTCCTCAGAAAATGAGACCTTTGATGCATGCAATGAGCTCATATAATTTAAGATCTCTCCTGTAATTCTTGTACTTTGTCCTAATTTTGGTGCTACTGTGTAACCATGATTAAATGTGATAGTCAACAAAGAGGATCAAAACTCATATGCTATCATTTCATTTACTTTCTGGAGAAAAGTTCATAGAGAAGAGAAATGAGTATTTGTAGGGAACAGAGGCCCTTCTCAATTATGTGTTTTAAATATCAATTATATTAGGGTACGTACTTTAACAATTTTAATTAATTTATAAATTTATACTTGATAAAGATGCTTCTCTTATGAAAAACTGAACATATGTTCCTCTTAAACATATGACCAATGAAACTAAAGAATTCAAATTGATTTAAAAGTAACAGTTACTACATTTAACCAGATGATTAGCTAATAGCTTAACTGTGACTTTATTTTGGGGATAACACTAGGTAGATGCCATTTGCTCAATCACACCTCTCTATACAGATGTATATCATCACACATAAATACACATTCACATGCAATGGCGAATATAAACGCATACTAATTGTAAATTTACTTGAATAATGTTGTAGTTCTTCATTTCCTTGTTACATTCAAAATATCAAGAACCAGCACACCTTTACCTTTTGGAGAGAGAATTCCCAGTCCAATATGTTTCATGCTTTGAGAGTGACATTATTCCTCAGAGGTTCCAAAAGAGCAAAAGTAATCATTGGAAGTTGTTGTGTGTGTTTTTATGTCATGATCATTGTTTTCTTTCTCTACAGCCCAAATATCTATGTACTCTGGTCCAGATATTAGAGGGTGGGGGAACAAAATCAGAATCATTTACACTCCTCACAAAATCTTTCAAATTTAATTCTAAGTAGAAAATAAATGAGAGCATCATTTTGGGGAATCATATACAGGATGTCCCCAAAAAATGTATATACACTTTAACAGCTGATAGCTCAATTTTGAAAATTAAATGTATTTTAATAAACACTGCCTTTATGATGAATCAAAGTGTGTGTACACATTTTGGGGGACACCCTATATATTCTCCAACGAAGTTTGGGATGGTTCTAATAAGCAACCAGACACATGCATGCTTATTTCCAGCAGATCCTCAGACCATTTACCAACCATTATAATGCCTTCTTTTTAGCAAACTCTTTTCTCTTATGAAATTCGGGTATTGGAGAGTGAAGGTTGGGTGGGTATAAGTCAGATAATTCCAATGCAACTTTATATTCGTGTTTTCAGAACTTTGGCTCATCACAGATAGAACAGAAAATAGCATTTCTGGGAATTCTAAAGGTTGCTGTAGCTTTTTCTAATTATCAGGTAGAAGATTACCCTCTTTTTGTCACATGACAAATTTTAGAGGGAAGACACATTTTTCTTACATTTTGATCTCCTTCAATAAGAAATAATTCTTGCCATAAAAGTCAGGTTTACAGTAACGGAAAAATCTTACTTTATAGTATTCACTAGTGATTTTAAAAGTCAAATATACTCTGCTAGTAAAAAATTATTCTAACTCAAAAAAGGAATCACTTGAAATTACTGAAAGTATAAATTGTGACCCTGATTTTTTACCAGCCAAAGTAATGCCATTGATACTAAAAAAAAGAAAGAAAGAAACACTATGTAATAAAGGAAAGATTTAATTGCACCTTACAAATATATACTAAACTTTTTATCAGAACAAGTCAATCTACTCATTTTATTCAAGTAGTGGATATAAATTTTTAAAATAAAATGAATATATTGGCTTTGTTCAGAAAGAATGTTTAGTATCTTATATGTTATATAGTTAAATATAAGATTAAATTGCATTTGCAAATATGATTTTACCTGATTTAATCAGTGTTTCTGGATACTAATCATTTATTTTTTTAATATTTCACCTGTTTTCAGAAAGAATATTAAATTTTTTACAACACAGAGTAACCCTTAAAACAGAAAAAATAAATTAAATTAAAGGAAGTTTCCAGAAAAGAAAAAAGAGATCAAAGTTTTATCACTAAAGCAAAAACTAGTTAATATGTTGAATGTTAAAGGAACATTTATGTTTCCTGAAAGCCAGATATTTAAAGGGAAATGGCATAAGCTATTATTTGAAAAAAAATATAAACCCCTTCAGAATATATTTTTATGTTAAATCTAAATTATTTGTTGCTTAAATATTTATGGATCAGTAAAGAAAATACAGTGCCTTAAAGAATAATTTTACTTTAAAATGCTTTTTTTCTATTCACTTAATAATTATCCTATCTAATAAAAGAGTAATATGCAGATTGACTGTCATTCCAACACACAAGATGGCTGCCCCAATGTGATCAAAGATCCTGCCCCCATGTGGACACATGATTGCCAACACAAGATGGCCAGCAGGGGAGGGCAGTTGGGAGGAACCAGGCCTTCAAGGGAGGGCAGTTGTGGGCAGTCAGGTCAGCAGGGGAAGGCAGTTGGGAGGGCACAGGCCTGCAAGGGAGGGCAGTTGGGGGTGATCAAGCCTGCAGGGGAGGGCAGTTAGGGGTGACCAGGCTTGCAGGGGAAGACAGTTAGGGGCAAAAAGGCTGGCAGGAGAGCAGTTAGGCATCAATCAGGCTGGTAGGGGAATGGTTAGGGGGTTATCAGGCTGGCAGGCAGAAGTGGTTAGGGGCAATCAGGAAGGCAGGCAGGTGAGCAGTTGGGAGCCAGCAGTCTTGGATTGTGAGAGGGATGTCCCAGATTGGAGAGGGTGCAGGCTGGGCTGAGGGACACCCCCCATGCACAAATTTCGTGCACTGGTCCCCTAGTAGAACATAAGATGTTGGAATTACTAAATATGTTGCAATATATGAGAATCTCAATTGATCCATAATTATAAATCATTAAAATATACATAAATTAACTCAAATGTCTAAAAACTATGCCAAGTGTTTAAAATGTCAAACATAAATGGCATAGATCTAAAGCATTTGAGATTTTGACAGATATTTTCCAAATACATAGTGCACTTAGTATATAATTTATCTTCCTATACAATACTTCTGTCTTTTATATAACTACTAGAGGTGCATGAATATGTGCACTCAGAGGGGGTCCCTCAGCCCGGCCTGCACCCTGTTGCAGTCTGGGAGCCCTTGGGGGATGTCCAACTGATGGCTTAGCCCGCCACCTCCCTAGGGGGAGCAGGCCTAAGCCATCAGTCAGACATCCTTAGCGTCGCCGCAGAGGCAGGAGAGGCTCCAGCCACCTCCGCTGTCTTCGCCAGCAGTGAGTCCAGCTTCTGGCTGAGTAGCACTCCCCTTGTGGGAGCACACTGATCACCAGCATTAAGCATCTGCCCCCTGATGGTCAGTGTGCATCATAGTGGCCATTCATTCTGCCATTTGGTTGATTTGCACATTAGCCTTTTAGTATATAGGATCTATTGATGAATTTAGCAAGTAATGTAGACGAGTAAACATTGGGAAAGTACTGTAGATGAAACAGCTTGGTAAAACTCTACACAAATGACATTTTAATAGCATGATGAATTCGGTATTTTCCTTCTGTTTACAACTTGGTAGAAGATTCTGAATTTACTGGCCACCAGAACAAAGAGCTTTGCAATATCATGAGGAAAATTATCTATTGTTCTCAAAATTAACTAAAGAAATATAAAGCCAAAGAAAACCTAGCCAAAAATCTAGAAATATGTAATATTATTTTAATTGGGTCAATCTCATTACCCAATTAGATATTATGGGCTATCATGAATTTATAACTGACAATGACATTCCACTATGTTTTGAATGAATAGCACATTATATGAAGTCACTGTTTAAAGGAAGTCTGAAAGTCCAGAAAAAATAAACTTTAGTTATAGCCTCAAAGAAGAGCACTAATATAACAATGTAAATTCATTAAATAGTAATTGAAACTTCAAAGTAAAATATTAAAAGAATTAATATACATTGCCTTTTGCATTTCATTATTTGACCTCTTTAGTTATTTTTACTGTGATCCATTATCCAGCTTGAAGTAATAAAACTCCCATAAGTAAAATGGATGTGATTTTTTTTAAAGGGGCATCAGTAAACTAGAAGTCAAAAAAATCAGATTCTAATTCCTGAGTTGCTTTGAACGTGAAAGGTTGAAACTTCATCTGTGGTTGTACTCGGGTTTCACGTTGCAAGCCAACTCTAGCCAACTGAAAAGGCTACCAATATAAAACATTGGACTGAGTATGAGTCTAGAACTAAATCCAATCTCTCAGGAGGAGCGGCAGGTCGCCAACAATAGAGAAGGATCTGGATTCATTGACATGCATGAGGTCTATTTTAGCAGTGAGTGGATCTCAAGGGCTTTCAACTCAATGTTGGGGCTTAGTTTCCTGAATTACACAATAATGTAGTTAAATACAAAATATTTTAAAACCTATTAGTGTTATCTTCTTTAAGATTTTAGTGTTGAATTCTATGCTATATAGAATTGACTTTTATTCTAATGTGGAAGTATAACATATGGAGCAATGTACTGAGAGAAAGGAATAAGGAATAGAGTGGCAAGTTGTTAAACATTTAATATATTATGGCCCATTATGTAATTAAAAAAGCACAGTGGGATTATCTGGGTTATGTCAATTATCTGAGCTATGGATAACAATTTTACTTGATGTCTACTTTTCAAAGGTAGGAGCAAATGAACTAACATAGGTGAACTATATATTGTTTATTCTGTACTGAATTAAGAACAATTAATTTATATATTTTTTAAATTATAAACTCAACTCTCGTGGGTTAAATTTAATTAGTCCCTGTTTTATAGATCAGAAAGCTGTGTTTTGGAGAGGTTATAATAGGTTCCACGTCATGCTATTATACTTTTTAATTAAATTTTAATGCATTCATTTGCTCATTTATTTAATAAATGGTAACAAGTATCTCTGTCTGTCAGCCACTGTTCTACTACTCTAGTTACCGGTAAACAAACAGTGGTCAGCCAAAGAGAGACAGAGAAGGCTGGGACTCTTATAGAACTTCTGGGCTTGCTGGGGAATGCAGACCAGACCACTGACAATGTAGAAATAAATAAGATAATGACATAATGTGAAAAGTTCTCTGGAGAATATACACAAGGAGATAGTGACAGGGTTTGTCTGCCTCACTATGATAAGCACTTTAAGAAGAGAATCTTACCCTTTCAAGTTACAAATTACATTTTGTTGTGTACATTTTCTAGGTGGTGTGGTAGGATGTCAACCCAACCACTTGAATACCAGGTGTCAATCAGGAAAATATCCCTGGGAACAATGACTAGGAACATTTTCTTGAGTTTCAATAATATAAACAATTGTGTACCTGAAGGTATATAAAGCAAGAATAAACTTTCATTGCAATTCAATCTACAGTTGAATTCTTAGTCATAAACTGAGATCACAGTTTTAATCATAATCGCATGTGAGGTTCCAGGTTTGGTCTCTGGCACTGTCTTTTAACACAATCCTTTATTCCTGTTGACTTTTGCTCCTGGATGCATGTGGGAAATTATGTTGCTTTGTGTGTGAATAAGATGCATTACTCGGCATCTACAAAAAATGTATTTCCTATGATGACTCCCTCCTAAAGATAAAGCTCAGAATGGTTGGTATTCTAATAAAAAGTATGAGCCTTGATATTGTGAAAAGAATAAGATTGTTAATTCATTGTGCAATCACATTCTACCAGGAAGCCATATTTACTCTGGACTTTTACCCTTACAAAATGCTTGTAACCTCAGTGTTGTTCATGTTATGTCAAATGATGTAAGTTGCTTTACCTCTTGATGTGTCTATTGGAGTGAGTTTGCTATAAAATCAACCTGAGTATTATTACACGATGAATTTATAAAATCTAAAAAACAAAAAGTAAAGCAGTTTATTTCTCTCTGGGATAAATTTGTTGTCAGTGTTCTTACATTATTTCTGGAATATTTTAGTTATAGTTTCAACATAAATTTGATAGGTTATCCTGGTTAGTTAGACTAGATTATTTCTATCAGGCAAATCTATAATGATTGAATAAAAATTATCAATCTTAATATCTACACATTTCTTCTGAGAACTGATACTTAAGCGTTACTTGATAATTTTTTTTTAGTTAAAGTTATTTTGTTAATAGTGTCCCAGGATAATCACCTGTCCATATTCATGATCACAAAGGTTGAAAATCCACATGAAAATCAGGAAATGGAAATAAAATTTAACTTGTTGTCCCCTCTTTATCTTTCTCTGTTTTTGTTTTGTGTTATTTATAGTCAAAATGTTACTTTTCATTTAGCAGATGCCTATATATGGTTGTGTTCTACTTTTCACACTCTTAAAAGTTGAAGATTGATCTAATTGTATTAATGTGATAATGTGATTACAAAAAAAATGTTAAAAGTTTTTCCTAACATAAAACAGTAATTGGAATAAACTCTGGAAAATGATATGCAAGATAAGATTTTATGCTTTGTAATATTTGAATGTGGTGGTTACGTTGTCTAAAATGTATGGTTCTTATATACTCTAGCCACATACTTCAAATTTAGGAAATGCAATGAAAATGTAAAGAAAATCAGCATTTTTATCTGCGACATTGTGTTAAATTGATCTGCCAGGGTGGGGAAATATATTTCATTCATTCTGTGCACTGGCAAAGACTTGATCGGAATTGTAGGGCAATGGATTTGGCTTTTGTCCTACTAAACCTTTAAGTTCTGCAATGGTGTGCAAATGGATAATCAGAGAGAGTGCAAATGACTACTGAACTCAGAACCGTGATCAGTCATTGTCCATAAAACAGTCGGTGTTCAAAAATGAGAATAAGTTACAGGAACAAAATAGCATTATATTTTGAAAATTAAAAGGAAATGAAAGATTAAAAGTGATCATTTCCACTAAAATGCATAATTTGCTTTCAACTCAAAGCCATTATTTGTAAATATGATGTCTTCAACGAATTGAAGACTTACGAGTAGACATAAATTGTAAATTTTTGTAGACTTCCAAGTAGACATAAATTATAATTTGGGAACTAAAACCTACTGAATAAATCATGTGGCCTAATTTTTAAAAAGCACAAATTGAATAATATATAAAAGGCAGATGGCATCCTTCAAAGTAATACAATTTCCATAGGCTTACCTTCTCATTGCATAGTGTCTGGATTAATCTGCTTTTTCATAACCTCAGAAAAGAAGAATCATCTCAAAAATCAATAAGCAGAAAAGTAGGTAGTTGAGAGTTTAATCACTCACTGTTTAAATGGGTTGGCACTTCTGAATCTGAAGATGTATGTAAGCTAATAATAATCTGGTACCTAAAAGTTTTCATTTAATTCGCTGCACTTTTCCTCAAATACATTTATCAAATAAATTAAGGTATAGTTGGGATGCCTTTCTTTACCCAGGGAAATCCAACACGATGTTCCTAACCAAAAACAACCAAATTTCCTACTTGCAAGCACTAACAAATGCAACAAAACAAAGATGCTTTCAAAAATAAAATATTGGATTTTTTAAAATAGTTATAGGAATAAGTTTTAAGTAGAATTCCCTTAGTAATTGCTTAAGTATAGATAATACAATTAGTTGCATCTTATTTTTATCCTTCGTTAATAAACGCATGCTCTATTTTTATTGGAAAAATGGACCACTGAAATGAACTCAAATATATGGTTTTTCACAGAAATTACTTTGTGACTAGAAAATATATTTATGCTTACCCAAAATTAACATGTGAGCTAACTAACACACACACCCTTAGTTTCCTTTGGAAAATTTTGCAACATTATGTTCACTTTCACAAAGATGAATGAAAATCTATGAATTTCATGATTACAAGCCTTGTCTGAAGAAAAACACTTAGCCTATATATATTGTATACTGGAATAATGCCATATTTCTTCTTGGTTATTGGGTTTTGTTTTGTTTTTAACCTCCTATTTCAAAACCTTACAAATTCTTTAAGCATAATGCATTTTCACTTTCTCAACATACATAGTACCTTGTATAAACTGAAATTTTTATATCTAAATAAAAATTTATTAATTGCCATATATTTTGGATAACAAGAAAAAATAAATTTTGACCACATAACTCCACTTTCTGAGACTATAATTTTTATCTGTTTAGCTGATGTCCTTATATAATTTAAGCTGTGTAAGCATATGTTCCAAAAATATAATATTGTACAGTTTAATTAAAAATATCACTTTAGTTAAATTATTGTTATAATAAAATATTTCATCCTATTAATGTTTTTATAGAGTGTTATTGTATTCTTTTAGAAATATGTTTTGTTGAGTTTATTAGAAAAATAAATGCATGTAATAATACTGTAAAATTTAAAAATGTATATTAAATTGAAATTTTTAATTAAATAAAAATATTTAGTACAAATTATAGTCAAATGTGGTAACTTTGTGTCTCATATAGAAGTTTTTTGCCATTGTAATAATATCATTTATTATAGGAAGAAAAATATTCCCTGGTAAAATACAGGTAAATAAGTTATATTTTAAAGCATCAGAACTTCTACCAAAGTGAACGCCAAATTGAAATAGTCACTCAGAAGGTGAACTGATCCTCTATTTCTTCCATAACAACATGCCTTTTACTTTTCATAAGTGAGAGTGTTCTGCAAATATGCATTTTCTTCAATTAATTTTCTGTAAGGAACCAGCCTGCAGAAGAAGATAAAATTGTGTCCATTGTAACCAGACTGATATATAATTTCCTTAATGCAAATTTTATATCACATTGAATCTATGTGTCCAAATGTATGTTTCCTTGAACACTATTCCCACAAAATATAAACAAGAGTGTGAAAAAAAAGGCATATGGACAAGAACCAAAACAACACTGAACAACAATAACAACAAAATCACAGAAAAGACTGTATAAGAAAAGGCATATACATTTCTTTATTTGCTAAAGCCTTTATTATATATTGAATAACTTCAAAACGGAGATACATGTGCAGCGACTCAGTTATTTAACCAGGAAAACGCCTCCTTGGAGAAAACATCATACTGAAGAATATCTTAGGAAATGCTGCTGCACATTTTCAGCAGTGTGTAATGCTGTGGAGACTTTGCTCACATAAATCACCCACATCATTGTGCAAAGAAATGCTCTCAAGCCACCGATCAGGAGCATACTCAGATAACTTAGTATTTTTTAAAAACTAAAAAACTTTCCAATGTACCCTAAGAATGTCCCACGTGTTGTAGTTACCCTGCCAGTTTGAATTCTGATTCTCTCATCTTACTGCCTTTTTGATATTTACCAAGCCTTCTATGTCTGCCTATAAACGTTTGACAGATGGTATTTATGACAGGTATACACTGTAACATGATAGATTACATAAACATTGTTTTAAAACTGATCATCATTTCCCCAATACAACAGTTCAGACTGCATCTGGGCTAAGGCTTGAGAATCTGGAGAAGTGTGACATTTTTACATTTAGTAATAACATAGAAGACTAGCAATGCTACTATTCCATTCTTATTTCATAATACTTTCCTTACCTTGTATATTTAAAGTATTAGCTTTCCCAGAGCATCTTTTAGTTTATTTTCCTTTAATTTAGATCTGAAAAGGTTTTTGTTAAAGAATTATGAGAGTAAAAATGTAGTCTTTGATAAAAAGAGTCTCTTGTTAAAAGGCAAATGAAGATAAACTCAACTTTTGAAGATAAGGAAAGCCAGTAGTCAGATGATCTGTTAGTCACACTGACCCAGATCTCTGTGTTTTTTTTCATTATTTGTAAGCATGAATAACATGATTCTATTGCTTCTAGACCATTCCTAAGGACTCAAAATGCCTGATGTCCTTGCAAAAGGATACCTATATAAGTTTTATTTTAGAAAAATGTTCCTATATTTTAAAAAGCCATTTATTTACATTATTATGACATCCAAGCACTACTTCTAGCAAAAGATACAGAAGAAAAGCCACAATTCCAAAGACTATGAGAAGCCCAACACACTGATAAAGCATTAAATAAAATTGTATTCCTTGTTTTAGTAATTTGTACAGTTTTATAAATATATGCTCCCTCAAATTACATTTAGAAAAGAGGAAACTTCATTCCAATTACACAAAAAAGTTTTACTGGTTGATGAAGGATTTGAAAGGACCAGCCTTGCCCTAACTGATCTGGCTCAGTGGCTGGAGCACTGGCCTGCAGACTGAAGGGTCCCAGGTTTGATTCCTCTGCATGTGCCTTGGTTGCAGACTGCACCCCTGGCCCTGTCGAGGGTGTGTGGGAGGCAACCAACGGATGTATCTCTCTCACATTAGTGCTTCTCTCTCTCTCTGTCTCTCCAACCCCACTCCACTCTCTCTAAAAATCAATGGAAAAATATCCTAGGGTGAAGATTAACAACAAAAAATGATAATAATAAAAGGGCCAGCCTTCTGGTGTCACATTGAAATAACTCTAAATGGCCCTCACAGGGAAACCCCTCTCTGCCTCCTTTACCACCCATGTTGAAAGGTCTAACAATCCACGGGTGCTGCTCTTCCTACCAAAGCCTGCTTTCCAGAGAATTCAATATGAAACAATTAGCAAACCTATAGAATTATGAGAGTAAAAATGTAGTCTTTGATAAAAAGAGTCTCTTGTTAAAAGGCAAATGAAGATAAACTCAACTTTGAAGATAAGGAAAGCCAGTAGTCAGATGATCTGTTAGTCACTGATCCAAATCTCTGTGTGTTTTTTTCATTATTTGTAAGCATGAATAACACGATTCTATTGCTTCTAGACCATTCCTAAGGAATCAGAATGCCTGATGCCCTTGAAAAAGGATACCTATATAAGTTTTATTTTAGAGAAAATGTTCCTATATTTTAAAAAGCCACTTATTTACATTATTATGACATCCAAGTGCTACTTCAAGCAAAAGATACAGAAGAAAAGCCACAATTCCAAAGACTACGAAAAGCCTAACACACTGATAAAGCATTAAATAAAATTGTAAACCAAATAAATATAACCAAATAAAACCAATAAATAACCAAATAACCAAATAAAACCAAAGCAAAGACTCAGTAATTGGGGCAGGGGACAAGGGTGGGTCATTGTAGGAATGTCAAAACTATAAACAGTATTATAGTGTGTCTGTTTTTGTCTCTCCGAGAGAAAGGGGAGCATTGTTTTTCTAATATATTTAAGTCATTCAAGAAGGGCCCAAGATAAGGAACTTGTATAAAAAGATCTATATATATAAAAGCCTAAGCAACTGTTAGGACCAAACAATCGGAACGACCAGTCCACCAGTCGCTATGATGCACACTGACCACCAGGGGGAAGACACTCAACGCAGGAGCTGCCCCCTGGTGCCGGCTGCAGGAGCCTCTCCCAACTTCGTGGTAGCGCTACTGAGCGGCGGCAGCAGGCACAGTGGGCCGGGATGAGCTCCAAGTGACATGGAGCCTGGCCCCAGCTTGGGGTCCTCCCTGGCCGCCTGTCACTTGGCGCACTGCTACATCCCCCGATGGGTCCCAGATTGAGAGAGGGCACAGGCCAGGCTGAGGGACCACCTCTCCACCCCCCGCACAAATCCGTGCACCGGGCCTCTATTAAAATATAAAAGAGCTTGGGAAATGGTGTGTGCCTTCAAGAAAATCTTGGGGGCTAAAGCTTCCTCCCCGGCCCATGCCTGTCTGGAGCTGTTCTGAAGAGCAGAATGAGAAGAGTGAGGAGGACTGATAGCCAGCTGTCATTTGCCTGTTGGTGGGTCAAGGGTGTCTAATTCCCATGGGCCACACGAAAGCCAGCAGAGGTGGCTAAGTCCGTCATCTCAAAAGACCGCATCACAGAGGCTTCCTGCTGGTGCACGTAGGTGCCAGAGAAGAAATGTTACAGACTGATATTAAAGAAAGGTAAAATCATGACATAAATATGTATCAAAGATTTTAGCTTATTTGCTAATGAGAGAATCCAAAAAAATAAATGCATAAGCCCATCGGATTCAATATGTTATGAAATTTATTTGCTTAATAGATGCAAAAAGGGCAACAATCCACAGGACAATAATCAATTGTGTTGTACTGGGCACAGCTTATATTCCTATGACCATGGATCATGTGCATTTCTATCCATGTCCGATGTTGTGACAGTTGTAAAATAGAGGAAAAGGTAACTCAGATAGCTAGCTGAGTGACCTATGTGGAAAGCCACTGATAATCGGATGTCATCCAAGGACAGAAGCTGAAGGACAGCTCAGAACAGCAGCAGAGGAGTTCATGTCCATGTAAAAGGGCACAGATCATGATGTGTAGGTCCCCAACCACCCCACAAATAGCCCATAAATGAACGATCAGTTTGGATGTTTGCCGTGACAGAGAACATTAATCCAAAGGCCAGAAACAAAATTGATAAAAAAAAAAAAAAAAGTTTGCGTTTTCTTTACTTTCATTCAAATCCCTCAGGGCCTGCTCCAACCGAGAATGAAGCAGCGGCAACACAACAGGGAGGGGAGGAGAAAAGAGAAAGGCTGCACAATAGAGCTGAAAATCCACTGATGGCATCCGGGCTGGAGGAGGAATAGCCCTCAACTAAATGTGAGATTCAGACTGGATGGGGTTTTTTTTAACTGGAGACCAAGAATGTTGTATTGCCTGACATTTGCCAAAAAGCTGTATTATGGTGGTTACTCTATGCTCGCACCTTCCGATCCATTCTTTGCTGTGTTCTGCCCTGCTCCTTCACAGAAGGCTGCCCCTGGCATTTTCCTGGCCCGCGTGTCCTTTGGCTTCTGATAATGTTCATCCCATTAGGGTGCCAGTGGCACATCCGAGAGAGGAAGGAAGAGGATCTGAGATACTCATTTCACTTACACCTGCTGTACCGGAATTCTCTGGGTAACATCTGGGTTACTTTTCCATGGTGACAACGCCTGTGAGTTCCATGGCTATGGTTCGGTTTTCTGCTTCAAGGGCTCAGGTACCTGTTCCCTAACTGCAGCTCAGTGGGCATTCAGCAGGTCCTGGCATCCACCGTGGGGCATCTCTGTGCACTTCACCATCTCTGCTTGGTTTTCTTGCTCTGATTATTATGTCTGTAATACGGCCTTGTTAAATCCTTCCTTACTTCAATGTTGAGTGTGCCATCTGTTTCCTGATGTGACCCAGACTGATGCATATGGGAGCTGTCAAAAATGTCACCGAAAGCCATTGAATATGTGAGGGAATGCGATGGAAATAGTGGCCTGAGAAAAACAAAGCAGATCGCTTTTGGCACTTTACTATGTCAAGCTAGTTCAATGAAAAAGACTTTTTATTTTATATATATAATTTTTATTTAAATTAATACATATGCTTAAAATTATGTAAACTTTGTATGACACAAAATATATATTAATTTTAGTATGCTTAATTATTACTTAAGTATAATACGTTATTTTATAAGTGGTTTATTATAACCCATACTCTTTTGTAAACAGTGTTTCCCAATAAAAATGTATCAGGGAGAACTTTGATATTCAGTATCTATATATATTCTATATATATCAAAGCATAATAAGCAAACCAACCAGACGGCTGAATAATCGGTCAGCTATGATGCACACTGACCACCAGGGAACAGATATTCAACACAGGAGCTGCCCCCAGCCTGCAGGCCCCATTTGCTAGATGGGGGCCTGCGGCCAACCTCTCAGTCCCTCCCCCTAGCTGGCAGGCTCTGATTGCCCAATGGGGAACGGGTAACCGGGGATGCGTGGTGGCAAATGCGGGCTGTGCCGGGGCCCCGATTGCCCTCGCCGGTCACCCCACACACAGAGGGCGACTGGCAGCAGTGGTGGCAGGGCTGGGGCTGGCTGCCGGCACCCGGGGGAGATTGGCCCTGATCACAGGCCAGGCCTAGGGAGCCTACCTGTGCATGAATTTCATGCACCAGGCTCTAGTCATTTATAATGACTCATAGTATCCTATTGTCTTGATACACAGTCTATCCACATTCTCTAACCATAACTATTTCCTTCCAGTTCGGTGCTAACATAAACATTGGTTTGATGAAAGTCCTTAATACCTTAATATATACAACCTTGCATTCAATTCTAACAATCCATTCTATATTGCAGTCAGAGTACATTTTCAAAACATAAATTATACCAATTTACATCTCTAACAGTATTGGACATGAGTACTATTTTCTCCCTATCCTCAACCAGCATTCCAACTTATTAATTGTCATACCTTATAAATTAATCTTGTTAGTCCTTATTTTTTTCTAATCTGGTAAAAAAACCATTAATACTTCAATTTTTACTTGTAGTTTCCAGACACTAGGCAATTAAATATTAATAATTTGTATGTTATTTAATAACAGCTTGTTCATATGCTTTATTAATTTTCTTTCAATATATAATAACTTTCTATTTGTAAATATTTTTAGGTAATGAAAACATTAATTCCTTGTGTGGCATATTTATCTCAGAAAAATTTATCATCTCTTTCTAGTTTTATTTGTTTTTACTTTCACTCTTATAGTTCTGTGTCATATGAAAAATTTCACTTATGAATATGAATCTAAACATGATTTATTTATGATCTCCAAGTTACTTATAAAACTTGATAAAAATTTCTGAAACTGAAAGATTATGAAAATATTTACCTATATTTTCCTTCACCATCTTTATGATTGAAACTTGACATTTAATATTTGATCCATTTATGATTTATCTTTGGTCTGGCATGTTTTATTTTCCCACAGGTAGCTGGCTAGATATTTCATCACTACTGAGGCTATTGTCTTGAACTAAAATCACCATATGTATTATCATCACTAAAATGCTTCCTTGACCTGAATAAAATTTGAACGAGAAATTGGCATGGAAATTGGTGTCTAACATGGCCAGAAACTCCAAGGTGAATATCTCTCCTAGTAAGTTTCCAGAATTGTTACATTCTCTAGGCAGCTAGTCACTAAGCAGGTAGTGTATAGAATAAGGTAAACCATACATGAAAGGTCTTACAAATATGTTTAAATGTAAAACTTTTTTTGGGGGTGGGTGCAATGAAAAGAGAAAGATAAGGCAAAATTTAGGCTTATACATGGAAAGAGTCTTATTTCACAAGTGTCTAGGGAGTGATATGTTATGACAACAAAATATACCACTTCATATCCATCAAGTAGACAAGAAAGGACATCTCTGACGATATAAAAGTTTGAAAAGGACATGAGAAATTTCAAGATATTAAACCCTAATGAGGAGTGTGTGATTTATACAAACATGCTTAAGAGAAATTTAGTAATGCTAAGTTGCAGAGTTGATTCCCTATGACTGAGTGATTTTATTTCTAGGATCTACTAAAACCAACAAATTATGTCCTGAGTAAGAGGGTTTATAAGGCCAAGAGTAACTTGGAGAGCCAAACTCATCTTCTGCTGTGCACGCCAAGTTACACACCCTGAAGTGGGGCTCACACCCCCTACATACGTGCTTATTAATTTCCACAAAAGTGTCTCATGAGCTCGCCCCAGCTCTCCCAGGAGAAAGTGTCATGTGTGTGCATAAGATACAACAACCCAGTCACTGCACCACTATGGCTAATAGCAAAAATGTGTAGGGCGTACACTGCCCATCAGTAAGGAAAAGGATGATTAAGTACAGTTTCCCCTAATATTCATATGTAGGTATACATATAAATAAAATCTGTATTGGTCAATAACAATTTTTAAAAATGGAGAAAAATGCAGAAGAGTAAAACTGTATGATGCCATTAATGAAATTAAACATTCATAGCAATAATAACATGTATTGGGATAAGTGCATGCACATGTCGTTCGGGACATGTGCCAGTATGTGTAACACTAAAAATTAGTAGTACATGACAAACACACATCATCTTCAGGATGGTGGGGTGGGAAATGGGGAAGAAGGAAAAGCAATAGGAGGTCTGGGACTCCAGTGCTATCCTTTCAGTTTGCAAAAGTCTAATGCAAAAAGAAAGGGTGAGAGATAAAGAAAGCGAAGGAAAGGGAAAATACTGTTAGATGGCAGTTAGTCATTTTGAAAGAATGAGATGAAGAGGAATCTCATTTCTCTTACCTTCAATGTCACTACATTTCTCCAATTAAGAGTAACTGTATAATTTATATTGCTTGCATTTATCCCCCTGAAATACCTCTCAGTAGTCAAGTAGTATGATTTTTTCTGGACTGCTCTTCAAAGTAATATAATATACTAGAGGCCTGCTGCACGAATTTGTGCACCAGAGGGGTCCCTCGGCCTAACCTGTGAGATCAGGACCTCTCTGACATCTCCTAAGGGGTCCCGGATTGCGAAAGGGCACAGGCTAGGTTGAGGGACCCTGCTGGTGCACAATCAGGGCCCGGAAGGGAACTGGGGAGAGACTGCAGGAGGGCTCCAGGGCATGTCCGGCCTGTCTCACTCAGACCTGATCAGCCAGACCCCAGCAGCAAGCTCACCTACCAGTCAGAGTGCCTTCCCCCTGGTGGTCAGTGTATGTCATAGTGACTGGTCGACTGGCCAACTGTCTGCCCCTTGGTGGTCAGTGCACCGCATAGTGAGTGGTTGAGCAGCCTTAGCATATTAGCATATCATTAGCATATTATGCTTTGATGGGTTGAATGGCCAAACAGCTGACCAGACACTTAGCATATTAGGCTTTTATTATATAGGATTCTGTCTAGGGCTAAGGCTTCTGTCTAGGGCTGTTTTAGAGTCAGCTTAATATTTCACTTCACAAATTGTTACTAAATAAATATGGACCTTCGCATTTTTGTGTATTAGAATTAACTGAATTGATACAGGATCCATTTCTTTGATGATATTATATTTCTCTGATTTAAAAAAATGTTAAATTTGTAATGATGAAAAAGGTATCACTATTGAGCAGCATCTAAAAGTTACAGATTATAAAGTAAATTCACCTGTGTCTCCTAATAGCACAGTCAAATGAGAAAGCTAGAGCAATTTCATGGTGATTTTCTTGCTCTCCAGACAAGAATAGCTGCTGCTTAGAGCAGACGTATCATCTGATTGATGATCACCTGTAATGAGTCACAGGCTCTCTCTGAGCAGCTGAAACATAGTATGTTCTTTTGGCATAGACGACAAGTTTAACATATTAACTCCAAATATCATTCCAACTTGGGCCTGTACATTTTGGAACTGTGATAGTTGATTTAAGTGCCTTATTAAACTATTTATTATTGGAAAAGAAAGGTAGTCCAGGGAAAGGACTACCTACAAAATGAAAAATTCTGGCTTCTAGTGTTGTTTAGCCACCTAAAATGGTGATCTATGGATTACTCACGGGACTCTGTATGCCCAGTTACTCTTATTTGAAAAGACAAGGGTAAACAAACTTGTACATTTTAAATTCTATAAACATACACAGAATGAATAAACAAATACCAAGGATGTGAAATCAAAGCCAATCTCACTATAGCCATCCTCTTGTTAAACTTCTTCAAAATTATCCAGAATTACAAGATAAATTATAACTCTTTCTGGTCTCCAACGTACACCTTCAGACTCATTGTTCACTTTCAATACACTAAGTTGGTGTGTTTTAAAAAATATAATTGGAATCCAATATCCTATTGTTTTAGGTATATATCAAGTGATTCCATATTTATGAATATGAAATGATCATCACACTAAATCTGGTTATCATATGTCCCAGGCAAAGTTATTACAATATTATTGACTATATCCCTCATGCTATACATTACATACCATGACTTATTTACATTACCCTAAAATCCAGCAATTCCACTTATGGCTATTCAATAAAAAAAAAATGAATTTTCAATAATATATATTCTCTATGTTCCTTGGAGCACCATTTATTATAGCTAAGATATGAAAGTAATTTAAGTGTCTATTTGTATATAAATGGATAAAGAAGGTGATATATATGTATATATACATTTATGCATATGTATACATATACATACATATACTGTATATGTGTACATATATATGTATGTATATATATACACACACATATATACTATTACTCTCGGCCATAAATCTTGCCATATTTTACAACATGGGCAGACCTGGCGGAGATTACGCAAAGTGAAACAAATCAAAGAAAGACAAAGACCACATAATTTCATATATATGTGCAATAAGAACAAAACAAAAAAAGCAAACAAACAAAGCAAAGCAAGCAGAAACAAACTCAGGTACAGGAAACAAACTGGTGGCTACCCGAGGTGTGAGGGTTTGATGGGTCAGTGAAATAGGTGAAGGGATTAACACTTCCAACATATGAGGCCTTAAAATTAGTCCTGTGGCGTGGATTTCCGCACCTGCTGCTCAAGCCACGACACTTCGCTTCTAGCTAGTTCCTACTTAGCACTGGAGGCTCAGTTCATATGATGCCTCTTCTGGGAAGCCTTCCTTGATCATAAAATCAGTCTCCTCTTATTGCTCCCATACACCAATATACAAACCTTCAGGACACATACCATGCCTCCAGTTATTGAACTTACCTTGTTTGAATTCATAAAGGCTTAGCTGCCTTATCCATTTTTGTATCTTATCGTGCCTCATAGCATTCCTAATACACAGTAACCATTCAATGTATATCCTTTGAACTAATGTATGGAGAAAAGTGACATCAGATCCATTCCCTTCATGCAATTTATATTGTCTTATTTTGGAAAAAAATATATATTTAATGTAAGTTTACTAATACTTGCAGTTACTGTCTGATCTTTCTAAGTAGAAGTATGTGAGTTAAAACTAGTAGATCAGACATTAAATTAGTATATCTTGGTTTTCGTGAGGTTATATCATAAAAAAAGTATACATAGGCAAAAACACTTGTCCATGAATATAAATTATCTTATTTATAAAGTAAATAGGTTTTATCAAATCTCTGGAAAGTAAACATTATTTAGTAGCATCTCATTTCTTCCATATTCACATAAGAAAGCATAAAAAGCAAAGCTGAAGAGAGGATAATGATCAAAAAGTTGAAAATATGAGGACCAAGACAAGAAAACCCAAATTCAATATTCTATGAACACACTGCAGGTAATATCCCTATTGTAATTTATTCTTCCCAAATATCTAAAATTTAGCATAATTTATGTTTTTCTAACCTAGGTACCTGAGTATAAGTTCTGGCAGGAAATATATTCTTTTTTATTCAGATAATGACCAGACATCTTTATGGCTATATAAAATCAGGAGCATGCTCTCGCTAAAAAAGGGATATTAATGAGATATGCAAATAGAGCTCTCATTTGCCTTTAGAATAGTCATAAAAAGTAAGTTACTCATCTAAGGAAAACACAGGCCCCATGCAGCACATCAACCACACCGTCAATCTTTTTTCCTTTAAGAAGACCCAGTATCTTGTGGTGTTAGGGAATGCCGATGTGGAATATTTCGGGTGATTTATGCTCTTGGTGCATTTTATTTTCCACAGACAAAAAGTTGCTCAATTACAAATGGACACCTTTCTCCAATAGGTGTGGCTACTGAGATTAAAAATTCCCAGTTGCTGACAAATCAGATGGTTAAAGCATTCATAATTGAAATGTTTCCTTTTGCCAGTGTTTTATGTTCCAGTGTTATGCTGTGACCAAGCAGGCGTCGATTTGAAAGCCTTCCTCCGGGCTGCAGAATACACAATGTGACACAGAAAGCTCTCATGCATCCTCCCTCTTGAATTTTTGAAAGAAGAGGGAAGCGTTCCAGAAGTTACAACACCAGGCAGCAGCACCGGATTTCTTCCTGTCAACCCTCACATAGACAGCAGCCTTCTTTGGGCAGAAAAGTGTCCTTTGGCATTTTGGGTAAGATTCCTCACCAGGGGTTTGTTAACTGGTGTTGGTATTCGTTCTTAGCACAGGGGCCTGCTACCCTGCTGTAGGCAGTGCGATGGGGCAGGATAACTTCCCTTTCTCATGCGCGTGGAGAGATCCACAGGAGATACGCCCAGAGTGCAGGTCAGGGGGCACTCAGTCTTTGCACCTAAAAGCTAGTGTATTCTAGCAAGGACTGAGATCCATTCCAACAGGGCGACTGGAAAGCTGGCCCTCTTCAGGTGGGCAAACCCATCTGTCACTTCCTAGGTGTGAGGGCCTGAAGAGAACGATATTCTAGAACAAGGGCTCTGAGCTGGACCCTAAAGCTCTGGGGTCCCTTCCAAACACTCTTAGTTGGTAGGGTCTCAGCTATACAGACTTGCAACTTATCACAGAATATAACTGGCCAAACTGTTCTACCGGAGCCCTAGTCATCACCAAAAACAATCAAATCAACACGCAAAAAGCTCTGAACAGGGAAGTCTCACTCTTCAAGCTCTTACTGGAAATATTTAGAAGTAAATTTGCCTCGTATGATTATGATTTTGCTTGTGTGTTTATGAGGGTTGCTAAGAATTGATTTTCCATAAAAACAAACAAACAAACAAAAACCAGGTTGAGCACCTGAATACTCATGTGCTGCAATAGAGAATTAATTCGATCTTGGCATGAGCCTGGCAACTTCATCTTTGTAGGGACCCTATGAAATAGGTATCATTATCGTTAACCCCGCTATAATGTCATAACTAACGTACACATATAACTTAACTGAATTTTAGTGAGTGCAAGTGACTTGTCCAGGCTCATGGATTCAATAAAATGGCAGTTCATGATCCCAGTCAAGCCTGTTTAATATACTAGTAAAGTTGCTGTTCTTAACCAGTGTGCAAACTTTCCCTTACCATCTCTGTAGATTTTCATACGTTCTAACATAGCATGTAGGCACACTGTTTCTGTAAAGGACTAGAGAGTAAATATTTGAAGCTTGGGACCAACAGGCAAAATCAAAGCTATTGTATAAGTATTTATACAAAAAGAGATTAAAAACTGTATAATTTTTAGACATTGGTATTGATAAAAATTTAAATACAATTACTGTAATTGAGAACTTTTTTGGGAATACAGGTCTACTTATGAGAAGAATGGAATTCATTTCTCACAGGAGGATAAAATTTTATTTAATTAAGGCTTGAAGTTAGTGTTCCTTATCCTCAGATCCATTATAAATGTCTATCTGTAAAAAGCATTCTGCGCCTTACAGAAACAGACAGGGCCTGATTCGTCTCATGGGCTGTAGTTTGCTTTATAATCATTTGCATTCAAGGGAGCTGGGGACCAGTTTTGTTGTTGTTGTTATTTTGTTTTGTTCTGTTTTTCAAATTACAATGCACCAAGATTTTTCTAACAGTTGTACACACAGGACTCTTTCTTGGTGTAGTAAGAGTATTTCTCATGCACACATTTTCCCTGCAATTGATTCAGCCCTGTCATCTACTCAACACACAGAGAACTATGCTTTGGAGGTCAAATCATAATTACACGGTATTTGCTAGATACATCTTAAAACCCCGGCATTATTGGTTATGCAAAATTTAAACACGTGAGCCATACTGCACTCAAAGCAAAGTGTCTTTTATTAACTTGTAAAATATTCCAAAAACCTGAAAGAAATGTAAAGAGCTCTAATTACATATAAACTGCTGATTGAAGAAAATCCTCTTAAAGCTGAGGATAACTCAAATATTTGCAGAGCTGGGGCTAGAGAAATAATCTAACTCAAAAAGTTTCTTAATTTCAAATGTACTTTAATCAGTTTTCCATTATGGAGATCTAAAAGTTTGGATCCCCCAAAGTGATACATGCTACTAATCTTAAGGTTATGCAATTAAGATTAATGGGTTTAAAACCCAAATAGATGTTATATTCAATTCATAGAAAAAATTAATTACATTCTATTTGAGATCTATTCTTAACAGAGGCTTTTCCTTTACTTTTTAAAATATATTTCTTATTGGGAAAATGCAATGAATGCCCAGGTTTCAGATTCATTATTCTTAATTTCAGCTGATTGTTTTCAAAGAGCAGTGTGATGTCAATGATGCAATTAGAGATTCTTAACAAGCCTTTTAACACTGTTTTCCTAACCCCAGGACCTGACTCTTATTTGTTTCTCTTGTAGCATGCTGATAGGGGCGGGTGGTGCTATTTTTTTTTTTAAGAATACTTAATAATTTTAGGTTTCAGTCACAATTAATGAGGTGAAAATGAATACATTGGAAAACTGGATGAATAAACACCCCTATCACGCTGCTGTTTGTGAAATAACAAGGATTTACCTTTTCTGGGAGTCTGGATCTCAAGTGCCTTTATGATTTTCCAACAAAGTGTCTGAGCAGATGATGTGATGATAGAATTGATAAACTCTTTCCCACTTTTTTCGTAGCATCTTTCAATGATAATCTTCGTCTTCACTCTGGCTGTCATCTCTGTAAGAGCTTAATGAGAATTCCAAGGCTCGAGGATTGGGTCAATGGTACCAATTTTGCTTTCAAGTTAATAAAATAAAAAGCGGATGATGTACCTAACATTATTTTTAAGACAAGCATGAAATGAAAGTTCTTGCCCCTGTGAGTAGGTTCAGGAAGCCAGACCTAAGGGAAATCAGTTAGTGGCCTAATAAAGCACCGATGATCATCAGTGATTGGTTTACAATAAGCCAGGGGTAGGAAAAGCTCTTCAAAGCGCTTATTGAGAAATCAGTGATGTGAAGAGCTGTGGAGACAGACTTAAAAAGAGCATGGAAGAGGCCACGGCTAATCTGTCACAGATTCCTTTCTTCGGAAGTTAAAACTGTCAACAATCTCTTTCCCCTTGGAAAAAGCATATGTTACCATACATCACTTGAAAAGTGTTGAGAGAATTTAGTGGGACAGTTGGAAAGTCCCTTTTGGTTGGTGAAATAGATCTTGTGGAAAGACTGCATCAGGATCAATTACCCCAGGTTTCTCTTGAATGGTGGCAAGCCAACTGAACACAAGAATGATTTATAGGACTATTTAACAGGTGTCATGCTGGGTGGGTAGTATCTATGGGATGTGTCCACGGAGGAGAAAATAAAATCAATTCTGTAGTGAAATATTTGGCTGTAGTCGGCAAAAGATAAATTTCAGACAATGAGTTGCCCTCAGGAAATATAGTAGGAAGTGGGGGACATTGTGCATTGTAGATTATGAGGGAAAAGCCACAATTCACACCATCTAGCCAAAATCCCAGATCAGTGGCTAAAGAAATAACTATTAAATTTTACTAAATGTCCACTATTTAAACATAGAAATCTCAAACCATAGCTTAGGTAGGAATAGTGCCTCCCAGTCTCATTCCCAGCCCCAAATCTTGAAGTGCCTTCTTAAATTTCCTGATTGTAACACCAACTTTACTCTAAATTCTCCGTATCAGTTCTCTGTCCTAATCAGATCACATAACAAATTGCTTAGGTCTACATTCTGTTCTCTCTCTCTCTCTCTCTCTCTCTCTCTCTCTCTCTCTCTCTCTCTCTCTCTCTGTGTGTGTGTGTGTGTGTGTGTGTGTGTACAGTTATAGAATTCAACTTTTTCCTTTGAAATGTTATTTCCTATAGTTGTTGTGTCTTTTTTACGAAAACCATTCTGTGAATCCCCAAAATAATCATGGTCAGCAGATAATTTTATTGGAGACTTTTACCTTTGCTTGGAATTTTTTTAAACACAGCAAAGGGTTCCTCTGCATCATTCCTAAACTGTATGCCCCAAAGGAATTTGCTATTAGGAAAAGCACAGTGGTTAGCCTGAGTGGTGAAAATACCAATGAACTAGGGGTCCTGGGGCCAGGCTATGCCAGAGGCCAACAGACCAAGTAAACAGTAGACCAAAGCAAGCATGTTTTTCATGTGTTAAGATTATTTTCTATTTGAAGTGCCTCTTTGAGAACCCCTGGCCTCAATATATGCACAAGGGTAATGACAAACTTGTCTCATCTACAAGCCAAAGAACTTTATGCCACGTCATCTAAGAGTCAAAATTGCAATTAGCACAAAGTATCCCTCATTATTTTCTCCCCTAAATATTATACTCCCTTTTGTCTGAAAGTATACTGGGACTGCTCTTTTCAAATAAGACATCTAACTCTGCTTTTAGATTTTTGCTTTAAATTACTCTTATTCTCCCAATTCTCAAAATGCATTCAAACACATATATCACTTTTTAAATATTTTAGCCTATTGTAGTCAGTTTCTTCAAAAAAGGCTTCTTTCCTCGTTGAACCCTAAAGCAATTTCTGAAAAATGAATGGGAGAGGAAAGCGTGGGGTTGAATAAAAGAGAATCTATAAAAACAATTATTTTAAGAACTAGGGTGTGGTAGCTCCCCCTTGTGACCAGGAGTTAATCCCCTTGGTTTTTTCCCAGCATGCATACAGATCTTAAGCAATCAGTTTTCCAGTTTTGTGTTCTGATTGCCACAGAATGGTATCAATCTCTAGGGTTTTAAAGGAGAACATGTTCAAATAATCCAAAAAGTTTGGGTCTCTTTCAGCCACTGGTATGATTCAGCTTCAGCTGGAGAAATATGACCAATCATTGAGACAAGAATATAAGCCAGGTTTTAATATTCTGATGGCCAAACCATCTTTAGTTTAATGTGATCGCAAACTAATATTGAGGATTAGATTTCTCTGCGAAGTAGACAATGCAGTATGTTAACGATTCATTCTGTGGAATTGTTTTTGAATAAAGCTCACTTTACTTTCTAAAACAAAATATGTGATTAGAAGAAGAGGTTATTTAATTTTAATAATATAATATATAAAACTGAGTGAACTAGTTATGTTGAGCATCCACCTATGAACCCGGAAGTCATGGTTCCATTCTAGGTCAGGGCACATGCCCTGGTTTCCAGCTCGATCCCCAGTAGGAGTGTGCAAGGAGGCAGTCAATCAATGATTCTCATCATTGATGTTTCTCTCTCTCCTTCCCTCTTCCTTCCTCTCTAAAAACAATAAAAATATGTTTTAAAAATAGTTTAAATATTATTATAAAATATTTTGAGATTACAGAAATATAATGTGTATTGTACAAAAAGAAAATGAAAACTACTCTAAATTTTACTCACAACAACTGAACATTTGGGAATACTTTCTTGCCAGCTATTAATTTTTCAGCATAGTTAACACATGAAAATTTTTAATTCTAGATATAAAGTGGTATTTTATAAAAAGCTTGGAGGGACATTAAAAGCATTGTGTTGTCATAACCAAGTACAAAATAAAGTTCAAAATATTTTATATATTCTTTGTTCTTTCCTTATCTAAACAACATTTTTCCCTCTGCTTAGTTCATTGTTTATCCAAATCACTTCTTACATTCACTTTTCTCCTTTCTCTTCCCAATGTAAATAACATAAAAAATTTAGTATTTATCATTGCATATTTTCCCCCAGAACATCTAGTCATATATAGATATAATAATATATATGGACTCATTTTCATCTATAAATATAGTTATTTTTCTCTGTTTTATAATTCTGTGATTATATCTATACTAGAGGCTCTGTGCATGGATTTGTGTACCAGTGGGGTCCCTCATCCTGGCCTGTGCCCTCTCACAATCTGGGAGCCCTCACCTGCAGGAATCAGGCCCAAAACTGGCAGTCCAACCTCCCCCAAGGGATGTATTAGTGTGCAAAGCGGCAGGTGGCCTGGGAGGAGCCTGAGCTGGGGCTGCTCCCACTCATCCTGACCCTGCTGTGCCTGCTGCCACTGCTGCTCAGTAGCACTGCCGTGAAGGCGGGAGAGGCTCACACCACCACAGCTGTGCTAGCCAGCCTTGAGCCTGGTGTCTGGCACCCCTTGGTCAGCTGAGCAGCACTCCTTCTGTGGGAGTACACTGACTACCAGGGGGCAGCTCCTCCATTGAGCATCTGCCCCCTGGTGGTCAGTGCTCATCATAGCGACTTGTCGACTGGTCGTTCAGTCGACCGGTCACTTAGGCATATATATATATATATATATATATATATATATATATATATATATATAGACTAGAGGCCTGGTGCACAAAATTCATGCATGGGGATGTCCCCTGAGCCCAGACTGCACCCTCTCCAATCCAGGACCCCTCCAGGGATGTCCGACTGCCGGTTTAGGCCTGATCACCAGGATCAGGCCTAAACCGGCAGTCGGACATCCCTCTAACAATCCAGAACAGCTGGCTCTTAACTGCTCACCTGCCTGCTTGCCTGATCTCCCCTAACTGCCCCCCTTGCTGACCTGGTCACCCCTTACTTTCCCCCACCCCCGCTGGCCTGGTTGCCCCATGCAGCCTGCTGTTCAGTTGTTTGGCCATCCCTCATTAACCTCCCTGCCAGCCTGGTTGCCCCATGCAGCCTGCTGTTCAGTCATCTGGTCATCCCTCACTAACCTCCCCCCCCCCTTGCTGTTACTGTGACAGTGTCCCGGACCATTTGCATATTCCTCTATTATTAGTATAGATGTTGGAATTTTATGTTTTTTATTCAACTATACCTTTTCAGAAAGGATTATTCCTTTTCTGTTTTAGGCCAAAACAACAACAAAAACACATATTGGCCCCACATCTGTACCAGCAATGGTGTAATTCTTTTCTGTATTCTCCCATTGTGATAGATATAAAGTCATAACTTATTGTTGTTTGGACTTGAATTTCTCTATCAATGAGGTGAGATTTTTTCTGTTTGTTAGTAGGATTTGCTCTTCTTACAGTTGCTGCATAATGTTTTTATTCACTGATTTTTTTTTTCTAGGGCCTTTGATCCTATCTGAATTCGTCTGACCTATCTATGTATCTCACCTCATGGGGCATGACCAGCGAGGCTACCAGGCAAGAAGGGTTATTATTGGCCACATAGCCACAACCCAATCATTTGACCAATAACATATGATAGTCTTTTTAATGTATTAATCCTGTCAACCAAAAGCAGAATCAACCTTAAACATTATTTGAACCCAGGGACACTTTATAAGTGTGGAAGTTTGAACAGACCCAAATTTCAAGGACCTTTTCCATGGACCAAATGTCTCCATGGATATTTTGGACAGGACCAAATGTCCCCTAATCATTTGGTTTATCCCATTCTTGTTAATTTTAAAGAATTTTTATACAATAAATATTAGCCTTCTTTCTATTATACGTATTTAAATGTTTCCAAATCTAGTTTGTCTATTGATTTTGTTTTTGACGTCTGTTAACTGTTCATCTCCCTCTTCTCTTGGTCCCAAGCGTTCATGTTTCTGGTCCTTTAGAATGATTTCCCAAGGCACTTAATTTCTTCTGAAACTCTTTTCACAAACTCCATGTTGCTTCTTTTCTGGTTACTGATGTTTATATGACAAAGAATCATCTCCTTCCTACTATTTACCTAAAACTAAGCATTCAGCTTGTCCTTGACCCTGTTCTCTAAGCACTGGGGTTCTGATGTGACACTCTTCACAGTGGCCTTTGAGAGGCTGGGATTCTGAAACCCATGTGGCCCTGCTGGACTCAACTATGATGTCTGGTTCACTATCATTTTTACGAATTTGTATTCTTTTGGTTTATTTGTTGGACCAGGGCTTATCCGGACCCCATTATAACTACTAGTAATAGTCGATAATGCCTAACCTCCAAGGACTTTCCTAGGATGAGACTTGCCACCTTTTTACACACACACACACACACACACACACACGCACGCACGCACGCACGCGCGCGCGTGTGCATGCACTTCTATTTCCCTCTTGTCACCCTCTCTCCTTCTCTTCCTCTCTTCTTTCTTTTCCCCTATATTTTGACAAAATGTGAGCAACTATATAATCAAGTAATGATTTGTTATGTAATTTAAAAAAAAAAGAGCAGTATGAAAGACATAAGAAATAGACTGTGATGAGTGGAAAAGACACCTGGCTAATTCGAAAGTGATCTTTATTTAAGTTCATTAGCAGATGTTAGATTATTAGCAAATTTCTTAACTCTAGGTGTCTCTGTTTTATCCTTTAGGAATTAAATGATTTATACTTGATGATCTCAACATCCTAGGATTCTATTACTCATGTCTGTCCATCAGTTAATTAACTTGTGATAGTAAAATGACATACATGCCAGTTGGGAGATATTAGTATAATTTTTCACACTAATTTATCTGTTTATATTTAAAGTAAGGAAAAATAGCTAGCTCTCTCCGAGGACCTGTACTCATAAGTCATGCAAAGTGAAGGAATCTTTCGCTGTTAGCACATTCTGTAATGTATCATACAAGAAGAAAGTGGAATTTGGATCAGTACCAAATTCCAACTCACTAGCATTTCATTCATTTACACATATTTCATACCAATACAAGTTTGGAAACAAAAATTAATATGTTTAAATAGGTGAATGATGCTCATAATCCTTTTAGTACAGTTATGGAAAATATGCATCCTAACTAAAAGCATAATATGTTTACTTATCTGGAACTTTTAAAATAGAACAAAGACTTTATAAAGAGAATGATACAGGAATAGACCAAACTTGGCTTTTCTATTTTGTTTTTTTCCTCTTCTCCCCATCACCTCAACAAAAAAATAAAAATAAAACGTGTAGCTCTGGTAATTACTGTAGGTATTACCTGCCCAGTAATCCTACCTCATTTCCCAGTCCGTCTCACTTCCACTCTCCTACCTCATTAGTTCTTACCGTCACTCTGCTCACATCTTTAGTAAATCCCCATCTGCACTGACAAATGATGCTTTCCTATTTCACTGAGAAAACAGCAATGATGAAAAATAACCACCAGAAGAACTATGTGAAGGTGGTCAAAAGATACAAACTCCATTTATGAAATAAATAAGGCCTGGGGTTGTAATAATGTACAGCAGGACGACTCTAGCTAACAACACTGCATTGCATGTCTGCAAGTGGCTGAGAGAGTGGATCTTCAAAGTTCCCATCACACACACAAAATTGCCATTATGAGTTGATCAATGCTAACTATTACGGTAATTATTTCACAACATATACATGTATTAAAGCAGTATGCTGTACATTAGACTAATAAAAAAGTTACATATCAATTATGTCTTAATTAAACTGGAGTAAAAAAGAAAAGAAACATCCCCATGTGCTCAGCAGGATTTCTTTAGCCAGCACTCTTGGTGTTGCCTGGTTCCTTATCACTATGACCATACGGTCTAAGCAACTGCCTCTCACCAAGGTGCACAAATTCTAAGTTTAGGTCCTCCAAAACTGATGCTAGCAATTCTCTCCTCTCTCTCTTGAATTATTTTGTTTTTCTCTTTAATGTTCAAACTTGTTGTTTCTTCCCCTTAAATTTCTAAAGCTTCTAAATAACAACTATCTGGACCCCAGTTATCACCCTGTCTCTCTGCTTCCATTTGCAGCAACATTTCCTGAGCTGTCCAATTCCTCTTCTCTCACTCAGTCTTGAACAAACTTCCATCATGCTTTCACTCCAACCCTAAAAAGCAATTGTTTTCAAGGCCATTATGACCCGTGTGCTGATAGCAGTTAGTTTTCCGTCCTTATTTGACCTCTCGGCAGCTTTTGGAACAGTATTTGACCTGCTCCTTAAAACACTTCCTTCGTTTGGGCGTCCAGGCCACTGCTCCTCCTGCTTCTCCTGCCATCAACTCAGCCACTTCTCTTTCTGTTCCTGGATCTGGCTTATATCCCTGACTTCGGAAGCATCCATCTCTATCCTCACCTCTCTATTATCTCTGCATCCCCGCTCTACCTCTGTCTCCTTTTCCATAGGACTGAGCTCATTCAGTCTCTATAATTTTTTTAAAACTACCTTTTTATTGCTTTCAGAGAGGAAAGGGGAAGGAAGGAGAGAGAGAAACATTAATGATGAGAATCATTGATCAGCTGCCTCCTGTATGCCCACACTGAGGATCGAGCCTGAAACACAGTCATGTGCCCTGACTGGGAATCTAACCGTGACCTCCTGATTGGTAGGTCAATGTTCAACCACTGAGCCATGCCAACTGGGGCCAGTCTCTCTTCTTAAATGTCTAAATGTCTATCTCCTCTGAAGTCCTGACTGAGATATCCAACTTCTTTCCTCTTGGATGACTAGCGACACCACAAACTTAAAATATCCCAAAACGTGCCACTGACCCCCTCCGTCTCCAGTCCAAGCATCCAGAGTGAACCTGGAAATATCTCTTACTAGACTATTGTAAAAACCACCCAACTTGTCTTCCTCTGTCTCTCTTCTCCCTGCCCCGGTCTTTTCCACATGGTCGGCCCAAAGAACATTCCAAAGAGTGAGCTAGAGCATTCCAATCCTCTTGAGAGGAAAAGCAAAGTCCTGATAGTTACAATCACACCCTGCATGGCCTGGCCCCAGCTCCATATCCTGTTCCAGCCCTGACATCTCCCCCTGCTCAGTACATTCTGATCACACCAGCGCCCTGGCTGCATCTGGACCAGAGCATGCTTTCTTCAGCTTCAGGACCTTTATAGCTTGCATTCATTCCTCCCCAAATGTTCTTCTCACTCCGTTCCTTCGTTTTCCTCTGTTCAAAGTTATTTAATTTGAAAGGCTTTTCCTGAAACTTCTAAATAAATATCAGAAGGCTCCTGACAGGGAGTGGGGAGCTTTCTCCTGATATTGTTTTCCTTAGCTCTGACATGTTCCTTTCTACAGCTTTCCCCTACTCTGATTCCACATATTGTTTACTTGCTTATTAATTGACTTTCTCCCATTAGAGCACAAGCTTCGTGGAGACAATTATATCATTTTCTTCCTTGTTGTAACATTAAATTCCAGCTCAGAATCTGGCACACAGTAAGTGTTCAATAGATGTTCGTTAAATGAAGAAATTACACAAATAATAACAAATAAATGTACATTACGCAATAGGATTTGAAAATGTCTTTAGTTTATAATAATTATTTTTCTAATTTGCATTTTACATTATTTGGGTGGACTCAATTTGTGATGGGGAGATTGAAGCCCATGAGAATATCGTTGAAGAGGGAAAAGGTTTTTACATCTGATTGGAAATGATTTTGTCTTCTTTCCAGTATTTGGAGAGACAAGTAACAGCACTAGTTAACTTCTGTTCAATTAGTTTTTAAAACATGCCCCACAAATTAAATAGCTGGCACATACTGTGGGTAAATCCAATAGCTTTATCTTATCTGGACAACATAAATTTAGAAAAGCACAATTAACAATCAAGCCAATGTCTGAGGTCTGGGTAAAGCAGTTTGACCTACTGGAGGACTGAGCTTTGGGGACAGATCTAGGTTCAAATCTCAGTTCTGCCACATACTAATAATGACCTTGACTGGGTTCTTTATCTTTTTAAGGCCTTTGTCCTCAGATATAGGGATTTTCCTTCATATATAGGAAATGCCAAACTCGTGTTAGCTTGTCCATATATTTTTAATCATACATAACTTTTGCATTTTACTTAATCAAAAGAAAATGTGTTTGACCTCTATCTGCCCTACATGGCTTATTTAAATATCTGACCAGAAAAAGTGTTCTAGCATATAATTATTTTCCCCTTTCAAAGAACTCCTGCAAAATCTTTATTTTTAATGTAGAGAATATTGCCTCACTCTGTATAATTTATATAACTGTTATTACACAAAACTGTGAAAATTATATAAGGAAAGCATTAAATTAAGAATAAGGTAATTTACAGGATATCTAACTCATTTTAATGGCTAATAAATAAGCACCAATATATGACTACAAGAAATTGAAATACCAAGACATTTATTATAATGAAATACTTTCCTAATAAATTACAAGATAATCAATGTTACAGATTACTACCAGTATGGAATCCTATTGAAATTGTGTGTATTCTTTAAATTGTCCATAAGCAATATACAGCAGGTCCTCGGGTTACATTGGAGATCCATCCTATGGCATGATGTAACTCAATTTTTGCCGTAAGTCAGAACCCACCTACATAAGCACCTATGTCACTCACATGGAGCACATACACAGCAGTAATGAAGTGAAACATTAAAAATAAAATAAAAAGGAAGATAACAATTCCTGATCTTTACTTGTGGTAAATAAATAATCAAAAACATAAAGCACATATGTACATACGTCAAAATGACGGAACTTTTTTATTTTTATAAATAAATGGTAGATGGTGATGTAACCACAAAACAACATACGTCGAGTCCGACATAACCCAAGGACTGCCTGTAGATAGTGTCCACTTTGCACACTGTTGTATTAACAGACACACATGCATATCAGAAGAATGTCTCACTTTGCAAGGTTCCCATATACAGAAGAATCCATCAACACAGTGCCCTGTAGTGCTTAAAAGTACAGATTCTGGGTCCAAACTCTCAATGCGAACACTATCATTTTCCCTATCTAGCTGTATGCCCCTAGGAAGTTTACACTTCTTTTCCTTTAGTCCACTCATGTATAAAATGAGGAAAATAATAATGCCTCCTCAAGTGTTGTTGTGAGACTTAAATCTATCTATATAATAGACGAAAATGCAAATTATCCAGGACTCTATAACGTAATTACCAAACAGCAGGGACTTAAGGCTGCATGGCGCCTGGCCAGGGCAAGGGACCTCAGGCCATAACCCCCGCCCCATGAAGCTTGACAGGGGACCTCAGGCCATGCCCCTAGCCCAGCGGGGCTTGATGGGGGATCTCAGGCAGTGCCCCCCACCCTGGCACTGGGTCAGGAGACCTCAGGCTGCACCCCTGCCCCAGTGCTGGACCGGAGGACCTCAGGCTGTGCCCCCTGCTTGGCAGGGCTTGATGGGGACCTCAGGCTGTGCCCCTCATCCCAGCACCAGGCCAGGAGACCTCACACTGCACCCCCGGCCCCAGTGCCAGGCCGAGGATCCCAGGCTGCGCCCCCAACCCTGGTGCTGGGGGACCTGAGGCTGCATCCCCACCTGATGCGGCTTGACAGAGGACCTGAGACTGTGTCCCCCACCCGGTGCCAGGCTGGGGGACCTGAGGCTGCGCACCCCACCTGGAGGGACTTGAGGATGGTGGTATCAGCCAGGTCTTGGTCTCACCCAGTGGGGGTGGGGCCAGCTGGGTCTGGGTCTCCTGCGTTTTTGAAGTGTGTGCGAGTGTTGAACAGGGACTTGACTCAAGGTCCCGTGATGCGCCCCAGACTCTGACAGGAGGGAGATTTTCATATATATTTTACTACTTTTCTTTCATCTCTGGCACTTCTATTATAGAGAAAGGACAAATAGCAATATTACAATATTTCCTCTAATTAATTATCTTTTAATGTGCATGAATTTCGTGCACCAGGCCACTAGTGAATTAATAAAATGAAGCTTTTAGAACAGAGTCTGGTACTTTGCAACAACCTATACAAGTTAATGATTTATTTTATTCTTATTATTAGTGACAATTCTTGAGATGTCTGGGTTTATGTAAAGACTGAATACCAAGGAATATTACAATATTAATTTTGAAAAAATTAACATCTGCTCTCTATCAATAGGAGGTCTGACTTGGGCAGAAGGTAAGCTTCCTTAATTACAGCATTTCTAGGTTACCTCTTAACATGTGCAGAAAAGGCAGGTATGAGTTGATTTATTGGGTTTGTCATTTACTAGTTTTGCAGTTTTTAATCTTTCCAACACTGAGGTTCTTCATTCATAAAATGGAGATGATAACAGAACCAACCTTCTTCATGAGGTTATTGTGAGCACTCAAAATATTAACATGCACTCAATAAATTGTATCTGCTAATACCTATGAAATATCAAATGAAAGATTTTCCTGAGAATCATCTGGTCAAAACACTTATATAACCAGCTATAGAATTCTAAGAATTGAGTTATTAGACACTATAATCTCTAATTTTTTCTAGTGCTGTGAGCTACTATATTGCTTAACAGGTAGACAATCATCCTTATTATTGATGTTTTTTAATTAAGCTGTGTTGAGTTATAATATGCATTTAATAAAATATACCCATACTCCATTAGTGTGATCAGTTGGAGGTTCAACAACTGAGAAATTTGAGTTAATAAACCTGTTCTTATTATGTAAATAACCTCTCCCACCTCCATAAACATTACCTAGAGAGTTAACAAGTTCATGCAATTTTAAAACTCTAATTTTTGTATATCTTAAAATACTTTCTCACATTTATGACGTCCTAGTAGAAAGTAGTGATTCATTATTTTGTTCTTGGGTCCGCTCATTGCTTTACTGAGTTGAGTTTCATCATTTCTTATTCATACAAAGCTTTTAGATTTGATATGACTTAGCATCCTTCCTTTCTTCCTTTTCCTGCCTTCCTTTATTTCTTCCTCCTTTCCTTCTTTCTTCTTCCTTTTTCATTTCTTCCTTTCTTTTTTTGTTTAAATTTAGATTTTTAGAAAGGTACTGAATTTCATATGCTATATACCCTAACAGGGCTTTTGTAGCAGCACCTAAAACAACCCCATTAAAATTCCTGCCCAAAATTTATAAATACTCATACAAACTGGTATAAATAAATACAATAAAAAATAAATTATAAATAAATAAATAAATAAATGTCAGTTTCTTTTTATTTTTTAAAAATATATTTTATTGATTTTTTACAGAGAGGAAGGGAGAGAGTTAGAAACTTCGGAGAGAAACATCAATCAGCTGCCTTCTGCACGCCCCCTACTGGGGATGTGCCCGCAACCCAGGTACATGCCCTTGACCAGAATCAAACCTGGGACCTTTCAGTCCACAGGCTGACGCTCTATCCACTGAGCCTAACCGGTTTCGGCAATCAGTTTCTTTTTTAGCTAAATTATTTCACACAAGGTATTATTACGTTATGACTTTTGGAAACATTTTTGCTTTTCAGAGTTTCTAGGGCTTTGGAATTTCAGATAAAGAATTATGAAGTCATGTTGCCTTCTGTAGTCAAAGACTCCTTGTTGAAATAGTTGCACAATGAGAAAAAGGGAGAGCTGAGAGCTACTTTATAATTTTCCTTATCTTCCTAGTCTCAATGTGAAGCAGATAATCACACATTCTCCATCAAATGAAAGAGCATCCCTATCCTCTCTCTTGTCTCCCTACCCTGATATCTTCTCATAGGAAATAATAATTTATTTCAGTCTGCAGTTTTATTGAATAGGTGCTATGTGCAGCTTTGCAATTTAATTTGAAGACTCACCTTTTATCATTGTTGTCAGAGCAACTGTAGCATGTGCAGAAATGTAACAAATAGTAGAAAACAATATTGTATTACTAAATTGTAATATTAATATTTTAAACTATAAAATGATGTTTCAGGGAAGAGAGGAATTAATGCAAAGTGGTATTATTCCACAAGATTTCACTGAGGAACTAAGGTTTCTGTAGAGTGTTTGTATCTAAGAGAGGCAGGAAGAACATCAAATAGGTTCATAAAAATAATCAAAGGGAGAAAAAGAATATTTATGGAGCAATTAATCTGTGTCAGACAACATAATAGATTTCTTAAATGCATTATAATTTTAGAAACAATTTATGTGTAACATAAAGAGAAAGCTCAAATATGTGCAAGTGAAAACCTATGTATTAGGATTGCTAGACAATGAAGTATATAGAATTTACTACTATTGTGGTCAGCTATAACAGCCAAAAACTAGTGATATGCCCTCATATCTCATAGACAAATAAAAATTGTACTACGGGATGTTTCTTTTACTTCTGTGTTTCACTTAGTTGTTTAGAAATAGTTCAAAACAAAGTTCTTTGGTTGGTTCAATGGAGTAGAGACTACTTCAGGCAAAGTTAGACTAATAGGAACTCCCCTAAAATATGTATGCTATACAGAATCCTCCCCTCACCAAAGATGTGTTAAGCCCTGGGACATGTGAATGTTATGTTCCATGGCAAATAGGACTTTGCAATGTAATGAAGCTTACAACACCTTAAAATAGGAAGGCTATCCTGCTTTATCCCCATGGGCCCAATCTATTCTATCTAATAAAAGAGTAATATGCAAATTAACCATCACTCTGCTACACCCACAAGCCACACCCACCAGCCAATCAGGAATAAGTATGCAAATTAACCCAACCAAGATTACTGCAGCCACAGAGCCAGTAGGAGGCTTGGGTTTCCCCGGCGATGAAGGAAGCCAAGCTTTCTGCACACCCTGGCTGGCCCCGGCCTCCACTCAAGGCTACAAAGTTTCAATTATAGAAGATAAATAAATCCCAACAAAAATGGCTGCAGCCATGGAGCAAGCAGGAGGCTGGGCTCTGCTCAAGGCTACAAAGTTTCAATTATAGGAGATAAATAAATCTCAGATACCAGGGCCTCCACTTGGGTTGCTGCATGGCGTGGCTGGCCTGCAAACCACCACAGGACCTTTGCCCAGGCGTCCCATGCCCCAAGAGAACCCCCACCCTGATCCAGGACACCCTTCAGGGCAAACCAGCTGGCCCCCACCCATGCACCAGGTCTCTATCCTATCTAATAAAAGAATAATATGCATATTGACCTTCACTCTAACACACAAGATGGCTGCCCCCATCTGGTCAAAGATGGCTGCCCCCATGTGGACACAAAATGGCCACCACAAGATGGCCAGCAGGGGAGTCCAGTTGGGAGGGACCAAGCCTGCAAGGGAGGGCAGTTGGGGGGGACCCAGGCCTGCAGGGAAGAGCTGTTGGGGGTGGCCAGGCCTGCAGGGGAGGGCAGTTGGGGGTGACCAGGCCTGTAGGGGAGGGCAGTTAGGGGCAAACAGGCTGGCAGGGGAGCAGTTAGACATCAATCAGGCTGTCAGAGTAGTGGTTAGGGGGTGATCAGGCTGGCAGGCAGAAGCAGTTAGGGGCAATCAGGAAGGCAGGCAGGCAAGCAGTTGGGAACCAGCAGTTCTGGATTGTGAGAGGGTTGTCTGACTGCCCATTTAGGCCGATTCCGGTAGGCTTGGATTGCCCCTGGTGATGAAGGAAGCCAAGCTCCTGCAGCCCTGGCATGCCTTGGCCTCTGCTACCAAGTTTTAACTATAGAAGGTAAATAAATCCCAACAAAAATGGCTGCAGTAGGATCGGGCCTAAATAGGCAGTTGGACATCCCTCAAGGGGTCCCAGATTGGAGAGGGTGAAGACTGGGCTGAGGGACACACCCCCATGCATGAATTTCATGCTCTGGGCCTCTAGTATATATATATAAAAGCCTAAGCAACCAGTCAACCAGTCGCTATGATGTGCACTGACCTTCAGGGGGCAGTTGTTCAACACAGGAGCTGCCTGCTGGTGGTCAGTGCACTCCCACAGCAGGAACACCACTCAGCCAGAAGCTGGGATCATAGCAGATGAGCACAGTTGTGGTGGCATGAGTCTCTCCTGCTCCCACTGCAGCATTACCGAGTGGCAGCAGCAGCAGGCGCAGTGGGACTGGGATGAGCAGGAACAGTGCTAGGCCCCGACTCAGGCTCCTCCCCAGCCACCTTCCACTTCCCACACTGCTACATTCCTCAGGGGATGTCAAACTGGCAGTCTGACATCGCCCAAGGGGTCCCGGATTACAAGAAGGTGCAAGCCAGGCTAAGGGACCCCACCAGTGCACAAATTCATGCACTGGGCCTCTAGTGTAATCATAACAGCTCTTAAGAAGCTGATAACTTTCTCCCCTGGAGCTGGAGAGGATGGCAGGTACAGAGTGGGAATGATGAGGCAGAAGGGCAGACCTGAGAGATTCAAAACAGAGGCCAGGCAGGTCTGCTGATGTTGCCTTTGAGGATTATGGGGTCCAGGGACTGCAGGAACCCTCTAGAAATTGAGGCTGATCCTCAGCCCACAGCCAGCTAGGACACAGGAACTTTTGTCCCACAGTCCCATGGAGCTGAATTCTGCCACAGCCAGCAAGCAGATTCCCCTGGCTGACCAAATATTCGATTTTGGCCTTTTGTGAACAAGAGCTTGGAAACAGCCAAGCCAATGGAACTTCAGTAACAGGCACAGACGCTTACAGAGCTGTGATATAATAACTCAGTGTTGTTTTAAACCTCTCAGAGCCTGATAATTTGTTATAGCAGCAATAGAAAACAAATACGCTGTAGGACTGAGGGGATGGACACAGTGACAAGTATATGAATGCATTTACTGAAATGACTTTTTAGTCTATGTTTCTTGGTTTGGAGATTTTTAAAAAGCCTTTTCCAAATTGCCCACCAAGGCATCCTTCCCCTCCAAAGACATGGCTTTCTAATGTAAACTTGTTTTTAAAGTCTTGAGTGAAAAAAAGGACTTAAAATGCTATCACAGAGCCAATGAATTTAACATTTAATAAGTTAAAAATTAAGAGAAACTTTCAAAGAGCTTCATTTATTTTCAAAATCATGGTTTCCTTCTTTTCTCTGGGGCAAAACAGCCTCTACTTTAATTCAGAAAATCTTCCCCAGATTTGACTTTGGAATAATAAATTCATATGTCATAAGCTTACCCACTATGCTTAGAGATCATTTTTCATTAAGGGTGTAATAGTGTACACACATTCATTAACTCTGGTAAGCTATGCTAATTACAATGGATGCTAAAGTTTCTCATACTTCATTTTTTTTTCCCAATGTCATCTCATTAAACCTTTAGGCCAAATAGCTAAAATATAATGTATATAAACACATTCCTGTTCCTAGTGTCATATCCATAACCTCTAGATGAGTGAAAAATACTACTGATTATGGTAATAAGGGCAGGAGCCAAACCTAATTTGCCCGTGTCCCTAGTGCCTGGTAATAGGTCCTCAGCATTAAATCTCGGGTTGTAGAACTTAACTATTTGCATTCAAAAGTGTCTATAAATATGTCTGTTGTTTCTTTTGTCATTCATAATATACAATATTAATTCAATGTCAAAGGTGTTGGTTTAATATCTTCTTAATGGTAATTACTCTAGCAGCAGTAAAATATATGGAAGCCTATTTTTTATCACTTCTCTCAAAAACAACGAAGTAGCAGCATGATAGCATTGGGACATTCTAGTAGAAATTAAGAGAAAGGAGATTTAATCCTGACTAAGCTAACAAATGGCTGTATGGCACAAGGAAAGCCATGGGATATTTACTATTTCCTAGGCTGTGGCTTTGCTAAGAAATATATGATTTCCAGGTGGCCATTTGTCCATTTCTGACAATAAGAATTTAGAGTAGGTCCCTCTGAGAGTCCATCCATATGTATGACTCTATCTGAATAAAGCATCTTGCTAAAGTAGCTTTGGAAACCAGGATTTTGTCTGTTGAATGTGTAGCCCAGATAAATTGCAAACTGACCTTGAAAAATGGTTCTGTGAAAAAGCAAACCTTTGTTCTATTATAAATGTTGCTTTTTTATTCTCCTCATTATCATTTTAACAGTATGGCCAGGCTTAGAAACCCCTGGAGGTTATCAACCCTGCAGCAAAAATTCAACTAAAAAAATAAACAACTTAATGTTTGCATTTTTGCTTTAGGATGGATGAAGAGTTAAAATGGCATTTGGCTCGATTTTTTTTGTATTTGTAAAATTCATTGTGAATATATTTTAGTTTGCTGCTGATATTTTCAATGTTTAAAAGTCAATGGACAAATTATTCATTTCCTTTAGATCATCTTGAGCAAGACAAGAGATGAGTTCATTTTTTATGAACTCTGATGTGTATTTTGACATAACTGCATATTTCAAAAAAATTTTAGTCACATTTCAAAACTAAGTTTGATTTGTTTTGTCTACTTACCATTTGGTGAGCTCATTAGTAATAAATATTGATTTTTCTTTTAAAACTAGAAATAGCAATTTTTAATGGTAATATTTATTATCATTGAGTCAATTTTTAAACGCCTATTAAAAAGATGATGATCCATGAAAAGAAATACATGTAGAGAGGAAAGATGACAAGAAGACACAGAGAGAAAACCCCGACCATGCAAGGAAGCCAACATGTCACGGCACCTACAAATAAGGGTTTTCTTATACCTTCATTTATTTACTTAACTACTTACTTTTCTGTTCATCTATCCACAGATATCATTACCTAATTATTTATTTTATTATTCCTTTTTAAATACTAATGAGAGGTACAAGGACTATGACATGTACATTCAGTTGTCTCAGAGAGATGGGCAGAAGACTGGCTTGAGGTGGTTGTTGGGTCTTATGTTTTTAAGTTCTAAGGCTCCATGGTTGCTGATAATTTTCAGTAAATATATCGAGTACCAGACACTGCACATTGGATAAGTTATTTATTTGTTTTTGACTACTGCACCAGCCAAAATATCCAGCTCAGCATTTGATAAAAGTGGTAAGAATCTATATCCTTGGGGTTGTCCTGATCTTAAGGGAAAAATGCTAACTCTCTCACCAGTATGAAAGTTTTAAATTATCTACCAGGTTGAGAAAGTTTAATAGTAATCTTAATTTTTTGAGGGTATATTATCTTAACATTGAAAATTTTGTAGTTACCGAGATTCATTGTTTTGTCAATTTTCAATTTTTAATGTGGTAAATTCCATTGATTGGATTAAAAATGGTAAGCCAGTTTTGTGTTCCTTGGATAAATCACATTCCATCACGATGCGTTAGCTTTTTATACACTGTTTTCTTCAATTTGACAGCTCACAGAGTGCATTGGGATGCAGTCCCTCCCCTTCTGTAAGAGATTATGTAGAATTGGTTACACTTTTAGTCCTTAAATTTTTTTTGTGGTATTCTAGTATTAAACAACTAGTATTGCAGTTGTCTTTGTGGGGAGAAACTTAAAACAAACTTTAATAAATAGGTATGTCGTTATCAAGATGTATATTTCTTCTTGGGTAAGAGTTAGTAGTTTGTATCTTTCAAACACTTTTGTTCTTTGCCTCTGTGTGGTCAAATTTATTAGCCTAATGTTCATAATGTTACTACATTATCCTGTAAATACCTGTTTGATCTCTAAATGATGTCAATTTTGTCATTCCTGATACTGGTACTTTATGCTTTTTCTCTGTTTTATTTTTTGATTTGTAAGACTGGATGTTTATTAATTTTTTTTACCTACTTAAAGAAACAGCTTTTGGTTTCAATGATCTACTCTATTGTAATCTTTGGTTCAAAAGCCAGTTCTTCTGCATATGTCAGGACAATTATTTTAAAATATTTATTAATCTGTTTCTTTACTAATGTTTCTTCTTCATGGTGCTTAATAAAGCATAAGTAACAAAAATGTATGTAATAAAATTGATGGGTATTATAACACTCGTTTATAAGTCTATTAATTTAAATAGTATTAGTAATATCTTGATTAGGAAAGGTAAATTAATTAAATATATAAACATCTTATAGTATAAATCTTTGTCCTATAGGGCTTTTATACTTATTTTCCATTTAACAAAATCATAAAAAATAGGTCAATAGATAGATTGGTAAAAGGATTAAGATGTATGTACATATCTCTTTATATGTATACTAGAGGCTTGGTGCACAAAATTCGTATACAGGCGGGGGTGAGGCGGTTGTCCCTCAGCCTGGCCTGCATCCTCTCCAATCCAGGACCCCTCGCGGGATGTCCACCTGCTGGTTTAGGCCCGATTGGACATCCCTCTCACAATCTAGGACTGCTGGGTCCTAACCACTCACCTGCCTGCCTGATCACCCCTAACCCCTCTACCTGCCTGATCACTCCTAACCTCTCTGCCTGGCTGCCTGATTGTCCCTAACCACTCTGCCTGCCTGCCTGATCATCCCTAACCACTTGCCTGCCTACCTAATCACCCCTAACTGCTGGCTGGGTGTGTAGGGCCAGCCCTGTGAGGGGCCATCTGCCTACCTGATTGTAACCACTGACCTGCCTACCTGATTGCCCCTAATCACTTGCTTGGGGATGGAGCCAGCCCAGCAAGAGGCTGTCTGCCTACCTGATCACCCCTAACCACTTGCCTGCCTATGTGATCACCCCTAACCACTGGGTTTGCCTGCCTGATCTCCCCTAACCACCTCTGCCTCACCCCCGCCACCATGGCTTTGTCTGGTAGGATGTCCGGATGGTCATCCGGAAGATGTCCAGTCTAATAAGCATATTACCCTTTTATTAGTATAGATACACACATGCATATATATATATATATATATATATATGTATATATATATATACACATATGTATATATTCTTTATTAAATAATATATCCCATATATACCACTTATGTTGTTTAAATTTACTCTGATAATGTTCCTTATTTCTTTATGAATATAACAAGACTATCTATCCACATATGTTAAATATCAAGCCAATTTTATAAAATATGCAGCATTCTTGAAATTTGTTTCATTTACAAGTATACTTCCTATATCCTGAAATCCACTGTTAACTATAAGTAAGAGCAGTGAAACATTCACTCATATATAACACTTTTTATTCTTCTGAAATATCACTGGATCAAAAGATAATCAACTGCACTTGTTTACTATATCATTTCAGAGTTAACACTATACTGAGGTAGCTATTTGGCAAAATCGGTATGTGAATTGCAGCTTAGAAATCTTTCAGCGTCTCAAATGAATTCAAGACACTGAATAAGTATAAATATCATAAAACACATGTGTAGTACGATTAGAGTTTAAAAAAAAAAGCTTAATATTCTCAATGTCAGTTCTAACCCAAACTCACATTCGTATATATGTGTACTTGATGGTTAGGAAGATGCCACGCCTCACCCATATCCCTTCAGCCTTAATGTCTGTCTCAGTGTGTGTCTGCCACACTTCCAGCGATTATCTCCTGTATTCTCTGCCTGAAGACTTTGGTGTCTACAGTTCCTGGCAGGCCAGTGAGTGAGAGAATGAAAGCCTCTCAGCATCAGCTCTTAATCAATGTAAATCATCCAGTTCCCGGAGGCTTTGGGTGAAATAACTGAAGGGAGTTATTTCCCAGAGTCCCCAAGAGTAACTGAGTTTCAGGTTGTGGGGTTTTTTTGTTTGTTGTTTTTTTTCTTCATCCATTGTATATTGTTAGCATGTCATTTTATAGTTTACTTATAATATAGTTCTTATATATCTGTACCTTTCCGTGTATATCTTAAATGCCAATAGAAATTCACACTGTTACTATGGACTTTGTGACTTAAATCCAGTTGTTTTAAAAGATACTAAAATAAAAAGTGTAGGCTTCCTACACTTCTAAGAATTCCTTTAGGAGTTTTAGTTTTTAATACAAAATATTCATGAAAATAAACCTAGAAAATATCTCAATTAAAGTGATTAGAATGATTTGCTCTGTTCCCATAGAAGTCAGTTTAATGGGTTAGATTATTGCCCTGAAACATTAGTCATTCATAATTATGTCTTACTTACAGAATTAAAGAATGAAAAGTTGTTTTTTAATAATCCAGTCATGCAGTAATCTTTTCTTTTTCAATTAAACATTAATTTGCCTCCTAATGAAGACAAATAAAACATCAAATCTAATTAAGATTGTGTAAAAGGCTGTGTTAGCCTCAGTAAAGAAGCCTAATAGACAACAAACTACATAAATACTAAAGCCCATCTCGCTCCTTTTCCTAGAAAGTCCTAAAGGTAAAAGCAGCTGCAGAGCATTCTTTCTCCTTTTGTTTTAATTGCTTTCCATAGGTGAACTAGAAAACGCATTATAAACACTCACCATAATGCTTTGTGTCATGGTAAACCCAACAAATGCACCAGGTGACAAGTTTATAACACTATATTCTAATAGCCAGGCTGCTCCTTGGATATTTCACCTCTCTCTGTGTCACTCAGCTAAGAGCAAAGGTAATTGGAAAACAAATAAGGAAAAATGAACAGTAGAACAGCCTAAAAGACAATACTAACTAGAAAACAGGAAAGTCAAGGCATGTCCAGTTGAAGTGTCTTAAACTGGGACTGGAAGAAAAAAGAACAGTAATAATGATGCAGTTAAAATACTTTATTGCCACACATTTTCATTGAGATATTTATTTTAGGCATCAGGTTAGCTTCTGGTATTGTGAGGATGATTAAATAATAGACCAAGTCCTTAAGAATTCACAGTTGAGGAGAGAAGGTAGAGATGTAAAACAATTATCCTATAATATTTAAAATATTAAGATAGAAATTTGTTCAGAGTGATGCTGGAACCTAGAGGGTAAATGACTTATTCTATCTTGGATAATCAGAAATGTTTAACAAGATAAATATAAACAAGTTCTTTAAGAATAATAATTCCATCCTTCCTGGTTTTGCTCAGTGGATAGAGTGTCGGCCTACAGACTGAAGGGTCCCAGGTTGGATTGTGGTCAAGGGCATATGCCCAGTTGTGGGCTTAATCCCCAGTAGGGGGCATACAGGAGGCAGCTGATCAATGAGTCTCTCTCATCATTGATGTTTCTATCTCCCTCTCCCTGCCTCTCTGAAATCAATAAAAATACTTTTAAAAAATAATAATTCCAAGCAAAACATATTAGACAGTGGACACATGCACAAAAATCAAATGATATTTTCATGGTAATTAACAATATTGGCAAGGAGAAAATGGTAGATAGTCATCTTGAGAGTCATTTTTTTTATCAGTTTGCAAATGGACACAAATGGCACAAAATAGGGGTTGCAACTATATAATTGGGTAGCTCTTAAAGTTTTCAAAGCTATAAGTTTAGATTAAATAAGTTGTTTACCATCATAAAACATAGGCAAAATCTTCTGAAAAATATATGTTGTAGGGTGGTTATATGAAATTTTATCTTTTCTAATTTTGATGTATGTCCAGGTTCTTATTTTAAGACAACTATAGGGATAAGCAGAGAATGTAGCCCAGCGAGTATCTTGTACAGAAACAAGTTTCCAATCACTCTAAAAGGCTTTAGTATTTCACTTGACTCATATTTTTAAAGTATATATGTTGTCCTAGCTGGTTTGGCTCAGTGGATAGAGTGTCGGCCTGCGAACTGAAAGGTCCCAGGTTCGATTCCGGTCAAGGGCACATGCCTGGTTTATGGGCTCGATCCCCAATGGGGGACTTGCAGGAGGCAGCTGATGCATGATTCTCTCTCATCATGGATGTTTCTATCTCTCTCCTTCTTCCTTCCTCTCTGAAATCAATAAAAAATTATTTAAAAGATAAATAAAGTATATATGTTAATTCTTGAAAGATGAGTGGATAAAAAAGCTGTGGTTTATTTATGTAATGGAACACTAGTTGGCCATAATAAAGAAGGGAATCTTACATTTGTTGACAGCATGGATGGGCCTGGAGAGTATAATGCTAAGTGAAATAAACCAGTCAGAGAAAGATAGATACCATATGATTTCACTTATACATGGAATCTAATGAACAAAATAAACTAACAAACAAAATAGAAACAGACAATGTAAAAGAAAATCAGATATCTGTAGCTGGGCAGTGGGAAGTCAGAGTAAGCAAGAGGCTAAGAGGAAGAAACTCTGCATCTAACCTCAGTATGAGCTTCATCATGTCATATAAGATCTCTGGGTTTAACTTTCCTTCTCTGTATATACATTATTGATCATGAATACCCACACACACACGTGTGTGTGTGTGTGTGTGCATATATAAACACACACACATACATATAGATATGTATACTGATATGTGACTTTTATTCTATTTACTTCTATTTCTTTAAAAATTACTTCTAAAACCTCAAAACATTATTCAAAAGTAATGTTTATGTATGACTTGATGCCACATAGGCATTTTTTTTCTCCAGAAGAATGTGGTACTACATGAAATGTTATCCTTTATTGTTAGTTCTCCAAAATTGTTACCTTTTTTCCTAGACTCATTCTCTGTTAGATAGGATTTTAAGTAAAGAACTAATGCATTGTCTTTATAGAATGTTTGCTTAACCTAAGACATAGCTTAAATATAAAAAAACTATATTAGTTTTCTATGGTTGCTATATTAATTAACACAAACTTGGTGGATTAAGACAAAGCAAATTTGTTACCTTCCAGTTCGGGAGATCAGAAGTCCAATGTGTATCTGACTGGGCTGAAAGGAAGCGTCAGCGGTGCTGGAGGTTCTCGGGGAAAATTCATTTCCTTGCCTTTCCCAGACTCTAGGGGCTGCCTCCATTTCGGGTTTTGTGGCCTCTTCCTCCCCCTGTAAAGCCAAAAACAAGGCTGCTTCTCATTTCTCTCTGACTTAGTCTCCTGCCACCCCTTCCCTCTAAGACCCTTATTGTTATAATCTGTCCATCTCAAAACCCTGGATGCAGTCACACGTGCAAAGTCCCTTCTGCCACCTCCAGTAGCATATTCAAGGTTCAAGGGATTAGGATGTGCACACTATTCTTCCTACTAGAGTTTATGTAACTCAGCTTTATTTATTAACAAATACGATTTAGCTAAAAAGCTAAGATACTTCTTCTGTATCAGATTCTTGTCGAATGCCTTAAAGATAAAAATAATAAAATGTCCATTCATTGTAAAGCGAACCTAGTAATGAGTTTCTTTTAAGTAAAAGGTTTTTGTTTTGTTTTGTTTTGTTTTTGAAAAAGATGATATTTTCCCAACATTTTGGATTCACTGCTATATAAACTTGAGGGATTCTACAAGGTTAGATAAACAAAGCTCCTGATTTCGGAAGAGAACTTGGTGAAGATGTGAGCCCTGGACATGTTGCTGATCTAAGGTCTGGAACAAAAATATAATATTGAAGAAGCAATTCTCTAGAACTTTCAACGTTTATTCTACTATGATGAGGCAAATCATGGAATAGTTGGGCCTGATGCTACTTAATCAGAACCCAAAAGATGCATCAATAGTGGCATCTTTCAGTATAGTCATTGGTTTGCCACACTGGCATGTAATGGCATTTAAAAAGCACTTAGAATCCTAAAGTATATGGTATTTGCTAGCAGGCAAGTTCATCTGATTGACCTTTGAAGTCCCATCAAGCTGAGAGGTTTTCTCGGGAGATAGGTACTAAATATAATCTTCTCTTACACAAAATATACTGACTTTTCAGAGAAAAATCTTTGAGTCATTTATTACTAAATTTGAAAAAAAATCTTTATTACTCATTCTAAACTATATAATTTTGAGGGGAAACAATGTCCAGAGATAGTTTCAATAATGATTCACCAAAATTGATAGACACATGTGGCTTCATAAGTGAGGTAAATCTTTTGGTTCAAGGTCACATAAACAGCATCAATAGTTCTACCCCAAAACCCATGAGCTCATTTGGTTACTATGCCATTTGGAAGAGGAGACTGGAGGACATAACTTTGCAAAACTTTCTAGTGCTTCATAAGGTTGAGAGACACAAATATATTAACTTGGCTGCAGACAGAAATCTCCTGATACTTGGACACAAGGCAGAGCGCTTTCAAAGCGAGGTTGCTTTATGTCAGCCAACCCTAACGTTGAAACATGGCTTCATAATCGTCTTCTTGCTGACAAAGCCATCAATGGCAGAGGCCTTGCCAAATCGAACCTCACTCACTTCAAGACAAAGTAAATGTGAAACATAAATTCAATGCGGGATGGATTGGAGAATCCTGCTTTTCTTTGACACAAGCTGTCACCACAGAGCAGAGTCAGCAGTGAGGGTCCATACTCCATTTCTGTTACGTGCCTCTGTGAGTTGGGGACTCTAGGTACATAGTGCTAATAAAGCTGAATCAAATGGATTGGATTATTAAAAAAACGCTTGGTCATTGTTATATCAGAATTCTCATTGCAATTTCAAAATTGTATTCATGCCAAACAGAAGCCTTATCATTTAAATTTATTTTAAGTTGGAATTAAAATGTACTTTTCTGTTTAATATATATTTTAGGAGGAACAATTAAGTATTTTGTATACAACTATTTTATACAGGGTATTCCCCCAAAAAATGTATACACACTAACAGCAAATAGCCTAATTTTGAAAATGAAATGTATTTTAATAAACACTACCTTTATAATTATTCAAAGTGTATGTATACATTTTGAGGGGCACCTTATATATAAGGCATACATTTCCTCTTCAACCAAATGAATGGCACAGATATAATGTATGTATGTCATCATATGTGATTTTCTGTAAAAACTCAAGAGTTCCATCAAAATCTCATAAGGGTCCATGACCCCAACATATTTACAAACTAGTTTAAGATATTATCTTTATATCATGTACCAATGTGCACATGAGAATGAATATACTTATTGAAAATAAATATACTTATTTAAAATGTGTTCCCCATTGTCTTATACATTAGGAAAGTAAAGTACAATAAAATAAAACCTATTTGCAGGTGGGGTAAAAGTAAATTTATAATTGTTCCTATGGAAAAATAATGCAATTATCCTGTCTAATAAAAGAGTAATATGCGAATTGACCATCACACCAAGACATAAGATGGTTGCCCCCATGTGGTCAAAGATGGCTGCCCCCATATGGACACAAGATGGCTGCCACAAGGTGGCTGTCACAAGATAGCCTGCAGAGGAGGGCAGTTAGGGGAGACCAGGCCAGCAAGGGAGGGCAGTTGGAGGAGGGGACAAGGCCTGCAAGGGAGGACAGTTTGGGGGGACCCAAGCCTGCAGGTAAGGGCAGTTGGGAGGGACCAGGCCAGCAGGGGAGGGCAATTGGGAGCCAGCAGTCCTGGATTTTGAGAGGGATGTCCAACCGCCCACTGGGATCTGGCCTAAACCAGCAGTTGGATATCCCTCAAGGGGTACCAGGTTGGAGAAGGTGCAGGCTGGGCTGAGGGGACCCTCCTCCCCCGGTGCACGAATTTCATGCACCGGGCCTCTAGTTCATAAATAATAATACAAGAATAAACTGGTTTTGCTTATTTACAACTGTAAACTTACTTTTGCCTCACCCTGTATGGTGGAGACAAGAGCTATTGAAGGCTGTCTGCTCCAATCTGGAACAAGACCTTATACCTCCCTCCAATCCTTTCACTTTATGGAGAATTATTTCTTAACAATCCTGTTTTGGTGTTTTGTAATAAAGAATATGGAAAATGTCTAAAAAGAGAAAGAATGAGAAATAATTAAAAAATATAGACAGAGAGACTAAGCCAGGCTATTTAAATATTATAATTTGAGAAAGACTTGAGAAGAACAGTAGAGAGGGCAAAGGAAGAGAGAAACAGAGGGACAGAACCAGAACTTTATTGGGTTAAAAATTAAATAGATTAACACATGTAAAGCACTTAGAACAATATATGGTACAGAATAAATACCTAATTCATGTTACTTCATTCTGTTCATTCTTGTTATTTTCATCATCATCATCATGGTGATCATCACCATTGAATGTCAGGGGACAAAATTATGAGTGGCTTCAGGGCAGGTGCAAGATGTCAGAGACAGTGAGATGAGCATACAAGTAGCAACCTTTAAAAGCTATTTTTTCTGTAATATCCATTTTGGATCCCCTTCCTTCTTTGAGATATTAAAATAAAAAGTCAATTTCTCTTTAATCACTGTTAACTGAAGTTTTAGAATTATTTAAAAATATTTCTGAATATCTAAATACCCAGTTCTGGGGTAGATTATATTTTGAAAACTATTGTACTGGATTTGGGACATACACGTCAATGTCCAGCTGCAGTTCACATTGGCACTGTCAAACTGTACGGAAGCCAGAGTGGCATGTTAGAGCACAGAGGGAAAGTGAGGCAGATAGAAGCCATTTTGATTCTCAGAAACCAAGACCATGTTAAAGAAACATCCTGTGGACACACTTAAGTCAAGCAGAGTATGCGATTTCCTCAACCTTATGAAAGTTTACCAAAATTCCTTTATGAAGTGCTAAAGTGAAACTCAATTTTTCCTTTTACTCTCTTGGAAATTCGGTTTCTTATAAAAGCAGTATATTTTCTATATCTGAGAAAGCAATATCAGTTCTACACTCTGAGCTTTGGAGACTATGTCTCCCAGGAATAGGGCTGCTACCACAGACTTTCAATTAAAAGGTTTTCTAATAATTGGCTGAAGTCATTTCTTTTCAGAAACTAAACCTCCAGGTGAGTGACAGTAATAGAAGACTGGATTATGGCGACTCACATGATTCAAGGATGGAAAGGTTTAGAACCTGAAAAATGGTAGACATTATAATATACCGATGCCCCCCATATTTAATTTCTATGGAAGAGTATCTTTTTGTCCTACAGCCTACATAAAGCTTAGTGTATGGTATGATGCTTGACTATTTATGTCAAATTTCTTACCACATATAAGCCAATTTCACAAATATGTTGACTGTAAAAGAATTAGCACAGTTGCATAGATATGTTTTGTATAGGGGTAACAAAAAATAAAGTTTTAGAGCATTCAAGAAGGATAGCCTGACCAGTGTGTCTCAGTGGTTGAGTGTTGACATATGAACCAGGAGGTCACAGTTTGATTCCTGGTCAGGGCAATGCTAGGGTTGGGGGCTCGATTCCCAGTAGGGAGCATGCAGCAGGAAGCTGATCAATAATTCTCCCTCATCATTGATGTTTCTATCTCTCCTTCTCTCTTGCTCTCTGAAATCAATTAAAAAAGAAGGCTAATATACACACAGAATATTCACTGATGACAGAGCTATTTACCTTGAAAATATACTGTGACGTTATGCGCTTGGGCAGTTGGAAGTAAGGCTAATATTCTTTTCCTTCTTTAAATTTGACCTCTTCAACGAAAACTTGATGTGTGTGAGCAAATGCATTACCCACCATAGACCTCTCCCTGCAAGGTAACCCAGAATTGGGCTTGGAGAGGGTGACAACGGATTTGCTCCTTCTGTGGTGGGTTGAGTTACAAGTGGAATCCACAAAAGCAGGTGCCCATTTGTTCCTCAGATTTACAGGCTTCAGACAAAATGGGACAAATCAAGTTTGCTCCCAGTCAGCCAAAAACTTTGGTGTCTATGTGTATTACTTTAGCAAGATGATCCGACTACTCTCAGAAGGGAATGAATCCAAGACTGATACATGAACCATTACTCAGCATTTTAGGAGACACCCAGTAAAAAATATCAGGATATTCTCTATCCAAGTTCTAAATCAATTTAGAAATAAGACAATAACGTAAATGTATAGGATCCAACATAGCACTTTAATTTAGGATAAAGCAGCTATTAGAGAATAGAGCTTATATTTGCAGAGAGCCGGGCTTCCTAATACCACATGCTTAGATCCAGGAAGCCAACACTGGAATCACCAAGGTCAGCTACTCAAACCTTCCTCCTTCTAGAACAGTGGTTCTCAATCTTTCTAACCCCGCGACCCTTTAATACAGTTCCACACCCCTTCGACAGTGTTTTCCTACTAGATACATAGATCTCCAAAAGGGAACGGACTAACATGCAACACAGGTATTTCTTCCCAGGAAATAACCCATTTACAAGACTCAAAGCATTTTCCAGAAAGGCCCTTAACAGGCATGACTGAGTTGAGATTAGCTGCAAAGATCCCTTAATTGTATCTCTTTGCAGAGGTTTGCATTATTGAACCTTGCAGGAAATGTGATGGGATCTCGATTTATTAACTTGGGAGTATGTCCTGCCTTCCCATTAGGAATGGGGTGCTAACTGTCAACCTACTTTCAGCCATCTATCTACATCTCAGGACACAGCAATGAAAACACTGATTTGAATATGTATGGCTCCCATTTGCTTGTAATTAATTTTTTTTTTTCATTAAAGTGATAGCTTTATCTAGTTGGTTGAATTGTTTTCTCTGCTTGGCAAATCCTTCTGAGATACCCTGGATAGAAGCACAAGGCATCTAGATCTATCGTCACCTATTACTGATTGGAGAACTGGTTTGCATATGGGAAATGAGGAGCAAATTAAATAGAGTCTGCAGTGACTTTTTGCCAGAGAGCAAGAAAAGGTAATTCTTTGTATTGAAATGAGTGCTCTGGGGTCTACATTAAATGACAAATAGAAATAAGTCTGTCAAAACCTGAGACACATTGTTCATACCTCTGTTGGAGGATAAGCTAGCCTCAGTTAGGTGGCGCCAATTCAACACACCATCTGTCAGAGGTACACAACTACACCAATTGGTTTATTAAAAGATAATGATCATACCTCCACTCATTTAATAGTCACCATTTACATGAGCTAGGACAATTTTTCATATGTTTGTTTGAGAAAACTCTGACAAAGGCCATTCTATTTCTTCCTCCATTATTGCTCTTGAAAGTCTAATTTCCCTCGATGAAAATCTGTTTCCAATGACAGAGAAAAGTAATTAAATATGTTCAGTTCATAGCAAACTTATCACATTGCCAGCCATCTAAATAGCTGAATAATTGGGAGAGGAGGACAGCAATAACAGTGATAGGAGTTACAGGAAATTAGGAGCCCATGATTTGTCACTCTGGACACAGCCTGTTACTGACTTTTATGTGACCAGAATGGGCCTACTGGCTCATATTCATTGCCCTTTGTGCTGTGCCCTTCGCTGTCACCCACTGATACGAGCATAGCTTGAATAATCAAAAGGAAGGTGTGTGAAAGGGCTACGTCCATCTGTTGAACTTGAAATCCAGGGATCAAAGTATTTGGCAAATAAGGCTTCAAGCATTCTTTTTGCATTTTGTTTTAGCTTTTAAGCTTTATTTTAAACTAGAGGCCCGGTGCACGAATTCCTGCACTGGCGGGGTCCCTCAGCGTGGCCTCCAGGGAATGAGCTGAAACCACAGTCCAATGCCTCCTGCCTCTCCTGCCTGCCGATCCCACTCATCCCAGCCCCACTGTGCCTGCCATGGGCTTGTGCCCAGCCATTCCCATTGGGAGAGGCTTCCGCTGTCACAGCAGCGCTCACCAGCTATGAGCCCTGTGTCTGGTGCCCATTGGTCAGCTGAGTGGTACTCCTGCTGTGGGAGCACACTGACCACCAGGGGGCAGCTCCTGCATTGAGCATCTGCCCCCTGGTAGTCAGTGCACATTATAGCAACCAGTTGACCTGTCATTTGGTCGTTCATTTGTTCAGTTGCTTAGGCTTTTATATATACAGACTAGTGGCCCAGGGCACGGAATTTGTGCACAGGGGTGGGGAGTGTCCCTCAGCCTGGCTTGTACCCTCTCTAATCTAGGAACCCTCTAGGGATGTCTGACTGCCGGTTCAGGCCCATTCACACAGGGGATGGTGCCAGCCTGGACAAGGGGCTGGGCAGTTTGCAGGCCAGCCACACCCCCTTCAGGGTGGGGGTCCCTGCTGGGGTGCCTGGCCAGCCTGGGTGAAAGGCTGATTGCTGTTTGCAGGCTGGCCAGGCCCCCCAGCAGGGACCCTCAACCATGGGGGTGTGGCCAGCCTGGGTAAGGGGCTGGGGGCCGTTTTCAGGCCGGCCACACCCCCTTCAAGATGAGGGTCCCCGCTGTGGTGCCTGGCAAGCCTGGGTGAGGGGCTGATGGCTGTTTTCAGGCTGGCCATGCTCCCCAGTGGGGACCCTCACCCCAATGGTGGAATGGCCAGCCTGGGTGAGGTGCTGAGGGCCATTTGCAGGCCCCTCCCTTGGCGGCCAGCCTGGGCGACCCAAGCCTCCTGCGCTCAGGCTGGCTCCATGGCCGCCGCAAACAAGCCCCTCCTTTAGTGGCCAGCCAGAGGTCCATTGCCAGGGGCGACCCAAGCCTCCCATCCATTCTGGCTGGCTTCGTGGCCACCTCCATCTTTGTCCCGCTAATTTGCATACTCACTCCTGATTGGCTGGTGGGCATCACAGAGTGACAGTCAATTCACATATTTCTCTTTTATTAGTGTAGATGAAAATTTTTTTCTAAAAGGTTTTGTTCAAAATGTGAGGTTTGAATCCGAGTTCATTGTCTCCTGAAGTCAAAGAATGAAATCGCGGACAAAACATGATTAGTGGAACCAAAGTTTATTGAGAGAAGCCAGTTCTGCAGATAGCTCCCATTCCATGTTGCAGTCGAGTGTAGTTCAAGATAATTAATAAGCTGCAGGTGAGCATCCCCTGCCACAGTAGCCAGGAATCTAGCCACTGGGGGGAGAGAGAGAGACAGAGGAGATTGCTAGCTTCTGATTGGTTCTTTCAAATAATTCTACCTTAGTAACATCCTTGAGATTGTTTATACACTTCATTGCCTTATGATTGGTTATCTGCAAGCTGCTTGTTTTTGCAACATTTATATATTTTAAAGCTTTTGTCTACCTGTCTGCCACACACACCATTCCTTCCCTGCCCCCTTGGTGAAATAGGAATTTTAGAGAGATATAGGGAAGTTTTTTTTTTTTAATAAATCTTTATTCATATTATTACAATTGTTTCTCCTTTTTTTCCCCCCACAGCTCCCCTCCTCCCAGTTCCCACCCCACCTTCTTCCCTTACCTCCCCCACACTGTCCTCATCCATAGGTATATGATTTTTGTCCAGTCTCTTCCTGCACCCCCATACTGAATTATCAGTTCACTCCCTGAGAATTATCAGTTCACACCCTTTCTATGCCCCTGATTCTATTATATTCACCAGTTTATTCTGTTCCTCAGGTTTTTAATTCACTTAATTTTTAGGTTCACTTGTTGATTGATGTGTATTTGTTGTTCATAATTTTTAACTTTACTTTTTTCTTCTTCCGCTTCTTAAAGAATACCTTTCAGCATTTCATATAATACTGGCTTGGTGGTGATGAACTCCTTTAGCTTTTTCTTATCTGTAAAGCTCTTTATCTGACCTTCCATTCTGAATGATAGTTTTGCTGGCTGGGTAGAGTAATCTTGGTTGTAGGTTCTTGGTATTCATCACTTTGAAAATTTCTTGCCACTCCCGTCTGGCCTGCATAGTTTCTGTTGAGAAATCAGCTGACAATCATATGGGTGCTCCCTTGTAGGTAATTAACTGTTTTTCTCTTGCTACTTTTAATATTCTCTCTTTGTCTTTTGCTCTTGGCATTTTAATTATGATGTGTCTTGGTGTGGTCCTCTTTGGATTCCTTTTGTTTGGGGTTCTGTGCACTTCCTGGACTTGTAAGTCTATTTCTTTTACCAGGTGGGGGAAGTTTTCAGTCATTATTTCTTCAAATAGGTTTTCAGTATCTTGCTCTCTCTCTTCTTCCGGCACCCCCATAATTCTGATGTTGGTATGCTTGAAGTTGTCCCAGAGGCTTCTTACACTATCTTCAACTTTTTGGATTTTTTTTTGCTTTTTGCTTTTTCGGTTTAGTACTTTTTTGCTTCTTTGTATTTCAATTCTGATGTTGGTATGCTTGAAGTTGTCCCAGAGGCTTCTTACACTATCTTCAACTTTTTGGATTTTTTTTTGCTTTTTGCTTTTTCGGTTTAGTATTTTTTTGCTTCTTTGTATTTCAATTCTTTGACTTGATTTTTGTGTTCCTCTCGTCTGTTGTTGGGTCTCTGTATAATATTTTTTATTTCAGTCAGTGCATGTTTAATTTCTAGTTAGTCCTTTTTCATATCTTCGAGGCTTGCATTATATTTATCGGCCTTTTCTAGGATATTCTTGAAAAGGCTTATAACCGTGGTTTTGAATTCTATATCCAGTTGTTTGTTTTCCTCCATTTCTTTCATTTGTGATCTGTTTCTTTGTTGCCGCATTTTCACTGCTTCCCTGAGTTGGTAGGGTAGCTTTGTGTGCTAGGTTTCCTATATGGCCCAGTGGGTCGGCCTCCCAGTTAACCTGAGGTGGACTGTCTTGGTGCACCCCTTTATGGACGGTGTGTACAGCCTTGTTGTAGTTAAGTCTTGATTGTTGTTGGTATCACTGGGAGGAATTGACCTCCAGGCCAGTTGGCTGTGAGGATCAGCTGAGTCTATGCTGGGAGAAGTTTGGTGCTGGAGACAGCCTTATAGGTTTAGACTTGCCAAATTGAAAAAGCCTCTGTACACAGCTTGGATGGGGTGGAGACTCAGGGCAGAGCAGACAGTCTTGGCTTCCCATAAGCCCTGCCCTTGAGCACGCACCTCCAGACCTCTGCCTTCCCTGGCTCCTGAGCCTCTGCCCAAGAGTCCAGATTCCCCCCACAAGAGCGTGGGTCCCCAGGGGCTTGCCTGGAACTGTGGTTCAGTCCAGTCAGAAGTGGGATTCAGTGCCGTTAGGAGCTTCCGACTCCCTTCTGCTAGGGAAAGCCTGTGGCAACCTCCGCAGTCTGTGCAGACTCGCGTGCGTGCCTCCAGACACCAGCCTGCCCCTTTATGAGCCTGGGTCCAAGGGGTTTCGCCCAGAACTTGGGTTCAGTGCAGTCGGAACTGGGGTTCAGTGCAGTCAGGGGCTTCCTTCCCCTCCCGCCAGAGAAAGTCAGCCAGGCTCTCATCCACCCTTCTCTGTGCGCACAAAGACCCTTTGCCATACCTCAACCCTTTGCCGTTCTTCCAATTCTCCGTGAGCTTTTCTCTTTCCTTTTAGTTGTAGAATTACCACTCAGTCAGCTTTCCTGTGGTTCTGGATGGTGTCCATTCTGTCTTTTAGTTGTAGTTTTGAGATTGTTGTGCGAGGTAGCTGTTTAGGTGTTTACCTATGCTGCCATCTCAGGATATAGGAAAATTTATGGAGTTTTTTTAAATTAAGGGGCTTCATGAAAAAACACAGGGCTACAGAGTTGCAAAAGGTTACATTTCCATAAGACAGGGAGCAAGGAACCAGCAGAGGTACATTTCCATAAGACAAGAAAGTTGGGAGGAGGCAGGCAGCAGTTACATTTCCATAAGACAAGGGAATGGGGAGTAGCCAAAGGTCTATATTTACAAGATAAAGAAGAAGGAAGAAAACCCAGAGGGGAATGGGAGAACAATGAGGGAGGAGAACCTCATGTGTGAGGTTTGACCTTTGAGCTCAGGAGTGACCAAATCAGAATGAAATATTGACCAATCAGGGAGGATATCAGGACACAGGGACTTGGAACCTTTATAAAGGGGGAGGGGAGGGAGGTGGAAGAACTCAGTGGGAGTCTGTGCTGTGAGATTCTTTCCCCTTCCCCACGTGGGAGACTACTTGTTCTTCAATAAATTTCTACCTTTGCTATACCACCTGCTGTCCATGGATTCATTTTTCGACTCCAACAGACACAGAATCCGGGGAACCATCCTGCTCAGGGGAGCACTCCGTGTTCCTGTCCAAAAATCCTTTATCATTGGGTTGCTGTAGTAACTCCACCTAGTTGGGTTCCTGGTTCTACTTTCTCCCCTCTCCATGGACCCGATTCCTGACTACCTAGCTCCCCTCTCTCTCCTCAATAAGACCACTGCTTACTTGTGAAATTTAATGTGAAGTTGAAAACGAAAATGAGAATTCTGATAGTTTGTGATTATTGGACCCAAACATGCTAATTATAGTGGGAAGTCTTTCAATCATCTAGTTTGGATGGAGAACACTTACAGCTTATAAATGACAAACCTGTTTTGAAACAGATATCCTCTGAAATTGACTCACAGAGACTGACAGTGCAGCTCACCAGCAACCAGCAATTGAGAGGAGTTTTTAGGGGTAAAATAGGCAGATTTAGGGAGATTTGGGAATTAGGGGGTCCATGGGTGAGAACTTCAGAGTTGGAAAACTGGGAGCTGCCAGAAGGTGAACATTCACAGAATAAGGGGGCTGGGAGCTGCCAAAACGTATACCTTTACTGAATAAAAGGAGAGGAAGCTGCTCATTCACAGCATAAAGAGGAAGGCCACAGGGAATAGAAAAAATGGGAAGGGGGGTAAAAAGAGGGGAACCTCACGTGGCGTTTGAGCTCAGAAACTGCTATAGTGACCAATCAGAGGGGATACCAGGACACAAGGAACTGCAGCCTTCATGAGCCTTAGAAAAGAGGACTTGGTGGGTCTCTCTCCCCTCCCCACATGGGAGTCTGTGCTTGTTTCCCAATAAATTTCCACCTTTTTCTATATCACCTTTCATCCTTGGCTTCATTCTTCAAATCCATCTGGACAGGAACCTGGGACTCACCTTCACATCCTGCCCAGAGGGAAAACCACACATTCCAGTTTAACTTCCGTGTTTCACAATGACCTTGAAGTCAGTGGGTATCATTACATACATTTCTCTCTTCCTCATTCGGGTCATCATCCTTGGTAAAACTATGTATTTTCTCTCCTCCAATCATCTAAGACCTACATAATAAATAGCATTTCTATAAAATAATATTCTGCTCACTATACTTTAAGTCCAAAATAAATACATGAACTTTAGCTACATATAGAAAAAAAATGTGATTTTTCAATCAGTAAAATGGCTTTTTAGGGTCATTATTCACAATTTTTTTAACAGGCAACCTGACAGGCTACAGCATTCAGGTGTGTACTTACATACCCGCATGCCTTTGTAATGCAGGCATGCCCTTCCTGTTCTGGAAAGTGCGCCAGAGTACAGGAAAGTAAGGGTAGTACTGTTTTAAGTATAACAACGTACATGATTTATTTTTAAGCAAAAGCTTTGAAAATATTAGCATATGAAATATTATCAAAAAATGTCTTGCAACACTTTTCACATCTCATAAAATATGATGTTTGTGTAAGGCTATCAATGGTACAATTTATCTTCTTGTCTGGTAAGTAATTGTTAAGTATGCTCTATTCTGTTAATTCGGCTTTGATAAATGTAAAAACTAAAAGAATGTTTCTATTCAGTTTATACTGGATAGCCCCTAATCTACACTTGGAAAGTAATAACACTAACGAGAATCCCCTCTGATTGGTCACTATAGCAGTTTCCAAGCTCAAACCCCACGTGGGGTTCCCCTTTTTTATCCCCCCCCCCTTTTTTTCTATTCCCTGTGGCCTTCCTCTTTAGTGTTATTACTAAATCTCTTAATCCTTTCTGTAAATTCCCTTGAAATTTTACTTCAAGCCTAACCCCAAGTGTAGAAAAACATCTTAATAATATATTTAATGTGGGTAAGATACAGATACTGAGCTACGAGTGGGGAGAAATTATTCCAAACCAAGTCATGTTTGAGAGGGAATGGGCCACTGTTCTAATTTTGGGAGACAAGTGGCAAAATCCGGGGCTGTCTTAGACTCACCCTGCCACCTAACCATTAGTGTCATCAAAATCCCATGTCTTTGGAGTTAATTATTCATGAATGCCTTTACTGTGGGTCTCTTTCTCTCTCCCAGTTCTGGTTTTTCAGGGCTGTATTTCTTCCCTGGCGGCATGCTTGGGCTCCCAGCACGTTAGGGCTCTGCCATATATCTCTGACACAGCATTTCTATTTGTTGTCGGGCTTTATTCCTCAGAGAAACGAAATGGCTACCAACATGAAATCCTCCTAGCTCATGAGGAAAGATAGCTCTAACAGCCCCAGGATGGACTAATTGGTGCTACTTTGGTCTCATGCACAGCCCCAAACCAATGAGGTTCATCATTACCACTGTAGTGAGAGGGTGGGATACATAACTCATTACCACATGAGGACCTTAAAGGCCATTCTGGACCAGTATGAAATCACAGATATTCACTCTTTTAGGCTCACACTAGTAAGTTATGTAGATGGGATTTAAACCTAGTTTCTGGTAATAAAATCCTTGCTTTCTTTTAATATATCATGCTGTCTGTTCTACACATAAAGATAACAAATGATGACAAGTTTTAGGAAACGCATTTTTTTTTAACAGATTTCAATTTGTTCTGATTCATGTGGCCTATTGATGTAGTTCTCCGCATGCTCTTTGACAGTGATATATTGGTTTATTAAGACACTGGTTCTTGTCAGTTTCTTCTTTTCTGTGTTAATTATGGACTGTGGTCAAAAGGCTGGATATGATAGCTTTGGCTGTCAATGAACTCTTCAAGTTGAGTGTGTAGCCATACTTCCTTTTACTGTGTTTTGCTTCATTATGTTACACAGATGTGTATTTTATGAATTGAATTTTATGAATTTTATGAATTCAATTTTGTGAATTGAAGTTAGTGGCAACTAACTTAAATCAGTAAGTCTACTAGTATCAGGGAGTGCCATTTTTACAAAAGTATTTGCTTACAGATCAGCACAATAAAGTGAATATTGCAATAAGTGAATCACATGAATTTTTCGGTTTTTCAGTGCACATAAAAGTTATGTTTACACTGTACTGTAGTCTATTAAGTGCACAATAGCATTATGTCTAAAAAATGTTGTATATATACCTTAAATTAAAAAAAAATAACTTTCTTGCTAAAAAATGCTAACCACCATCTGAGCTTTCAGTGAGTCATAATCTTTTTTTAAATTTCTTTATTGATTAAGGTGTTACATATGTGTCCTTATTCCCCCATTACCCTCTACCCCCCCCCCACTCATGCCCTCACCCCCCTGTTGTCTGTGTCCATTGGTTAGGACCATATGCATGCATATAAGTCCTTTGGTTGATCTCTCTCCCTTACCGCTCCCCTCCCCTACCTTACCTCCGAGGTTTAATGGTCTGATCAATGTTTCTCTGTCTCTGGATCTATTTTTGTTCATCAGTTTATGTTGTTCATTATATTCCATAAATGAGTGAGATCATGCGATATTTATCTTTCTCTGACTGGCTTATTTCACTTAGCATAATGGGCCTTGCCATAAATGTTGATGGTTGCTGACTGATCAGGGTGGAGGCTGCTAAAGGTTGAGGTGGCTGTGGCAATTTCTTAAAATAAGACAAAAATTAAATGTGCTGTACCAATCGACTCTTCCTCTCATGAATGATTTTCTTGGAGCATGTAATGATAGCCTTTTATCCACAGCAGAACTTCTTTAACATTTGGAATTGATTCTTTGAAATCCTGCCACTGCTTTATCACATAAGTTTATGCAATATTCTAAATCCTTTGCTGTCATTTCCACAATCTTTGCAGCCATACTTCTCTTTGTTGTGCTTTGCTTTCACCAAGAATAGAGTTTATCTCCAGAAAGCACTCTCTTGGCTCAACCATAAGAAGCAACTCCTCATCTGTTCAAGTTTTATCATGGGGCTGCAGCCAGTCAGTCACTTCTTCAGGCTCCACTTCTAGTTCTAGCTCTCTTGCTATTTCCAACATCTGTGGTTACTTCCTCCACGGAAGTCCTAAACTCCTCAAAGCCATACATGAGAATTAGATTCAACTGCTTTAGAATTCCTGTTAATGTTGATATTTTGACCTACTTCCATTAATTGTGAGTGTTTTTAATAGCATCTAAAATGGTGAATCCTTTCCAGGATCCTTTGCCCAGATTCATCAGAGGAATCATTATGTGTGACAGTATAGATTTACAAAATGCATTTCTTAAATTATAAGACTTCAAGGTGAAAATTATTGCTTGATCCATAGGCTGCCAAATAGATATGTGTTAGTGGGCATTAATCTATTTGCATATCTCCATCAGACCTCTTGAGTGACCAGGTGCATTGTCAATGAGCAGTAATATTTTGAAAGCAATCTTTTTTTTTTTTCTGAGCCTTGGGTTTTATCAGTGGACTTAAAATATTCAGTAAATCATGTTGATAAAAAAAAAAGTGTCATCATCTAAACTTTTCTACAGATAGAGTAGATTTTGCATCATTTTAAAGGGGCCTAAGATTTTTGGGATGGTAAATGAGCATGGCATTGACTTAAAGTCACTTGAAGCTTTGAAGTCAGGATCAACTTCTCCTCACTAGCAAGCAAAGTCCTAGCTGGTATCTTCCAATAGAAGGGCATTTTGTCTATGCTCAAAATCTACTGTGTAGTGTAGCCACCTTCTTAGCTAGAACTTCTGGGTAACTTGCTGCAGCTTCTAGATCTTCACCTTTACTTTTATGTCCTGGAAATGGCTTCTTTCATTAAATTTACTTAACCAACTTGCTAGCTTCAAACTTCTCCTCTGCAGCTTCTTTGCCTCCTTCATAGAATTTAGAGAATTAGGGCCTTCCTCTTGAGAAGGCTATGCCTTAAGGGTGTGTTGTAGCTGAGTCGGTCTTTTTCCCAGACCACTTATCAGCAAGAAGGCTGTTTTGCTTTACTGTTATTCCTGTGTACACTGGAGAAGCACTTTCAATTTGCCTCAAGAACTTTTCCTTTGCTTCCACAGCTTGGTTTAACTCGTGCAAGGGGCCTAGCTTTCAGCCTGTCTCCGCTTTTTTCATGTTTTTCTCACTAACTTTAATCATTTCCAGCTTTCAATTTAAAGTGGGAGACATGCAACTCTTCTTCTCACTTACACACTTAAAAGCTATTATAGAGTTATTAAAGAACCAGTAGCCCTGTGCGCAAATCCGTGAGCGAGTAGCTTGCTGCCCCTTGCCTCAGCTGGCCACCAGCCCACTGACACTGGTAGCTCTCCGCTGCTCATAGCTTGCTGCTCCGCCCTCCTGGAACTCCCCCCCCCCCCCCCCCCCCCCGCCCATAGCTTGCTGCCCTACTCCCTCCTGTAGCTCCGTGATCTGGTCCTTACACCTCAAGGCGTAACGGATAATTAGCACATTCCTCTCTTATTATATAGGACTAGAGGCACGGTGCATGAAATTCATGCATGGAGGGGGGTTCCCTCAACTCAGCCTGCACTCTTTCCAATTGGGGACCCCTTGCAGGATGTCTGACTGCCACTTTAGGCCTGATCCCAGCCAATCCCTGGGATCGGGTCTAAAGTGGCAGTCAGACATCCCTCTCACAATCTGGGACCACTGGCTCCTAACTGCTCACCTGCCTGCCTGCCTGATTGCCCCTAACTGCCTCTGCCTGCCAGCCTGATTACCCTTAACTGCTCTTTCCTGCAGGCCTGATGTCACCCCCAACTGCCCTCCTCTGCTGGCCAATTTGGTTCTGATTGGTCAGTTCCTATAACAGCATCAAAAACTTCACCTCCTAAGCAGCCATTGGCTCCCCACAGCACCCAGATTTGGTTCTCATTGGTCAGTTTCTATGCCAGTCAGCATCAAAAGCTCCACCTCCTAGGCAGCCATTGACTCCCCATAGCACACAGATTTGGTTCTGATTGGTCAGTTTCTATGCCAGTCAGCATCAAAAGCTCCACCTTCTAGGCAGCCATTGGCTCCCCACAGCACCCAGATTTGGTTCTGATTGGTCGGTTCCTATGCCAGTCAGCATCAAAATCCCCGCCTCCTAGGCAGCCATTGGTTCCCCACAGCACCCACCTTTGGTTCTGATTGGTTGGTTCCTATGCCAGTCAGCATCTCCAGGCCTATCTCTGAGCCTAATCAAAGAGTCAAGGCTTAACAGCAACCGGCATAGAGGCCGGGAGAGAAAGAAAAGCCTGGCTGCTGGCTAGGATCAGAAAGAAAGAGGGAGAGAAAGAGAGGTAAGTACACTGATCAACAGCTTCCACTGAGGCTGCAGATCAGACCCTGACTCTCTTTCTGGGTCTCAGCCACCTGGGCAGTCAGTGCTGCGTCGCCAGGCTGCAGCTGGGCACCCCATTGCTGACTTATGGATGGTCTGTGTTTGGTAGCAGGCTTGGCCCCTTCCCAAGCCTAAAGCCTGAGCAGAGGCTTTAGACTTCGGAAGGGCCTTCCCCCGCCCCCTCCCCACCACATGGCTGGCTGGGCGTGACCTGGGTGCCAAGGAGGTTCCTGGGACCCAAGTGTATATGCAAATTAACCGCCATCTTTGTTGGGTTAATTTGCATACTCACTCTGACTGGCTGTGGATGTAGTGGAGGTAAGGTTAATTTACATGTTTCTCTATTATTTGGTAAGATAGCACTGGCCATATGTATACTCAGATAGCCCAATGATAATTCACAAAGCTAGAAGCACTTCAAACATTCTGGGAGAGCAATGCTCTTGTCTTTTCCTACACAGTGCATTATCAGTGGTATGTCATATACACACAGGAAAAAATAATACTAATATGGAATATTGCTCATCTATATAATCTTTTGAAATATTTGAGTGATTATCTTCTACTATCAGAAGCTCTGCTGATATAAAGGTGGAAATCAATTTCAGATATTTTAAAATTCAATGCGTATAACATTTCAAGTTCTTGGGTAATTATTAATTTGTGCATGTGACATAAAATACACTGGACATGTCCTACCATTCTACACATTGTTGTAATTATATCATTTAAGTTTAACTATGGATATGCAAACTCTGCACACTATAGTAAGAACTTCAACTTCCAACAAAATTTTAAACTTTTCAGTTTATTTTTTACTGTAGAATTAAGGGGGGAAATTAACTCTTGTTTTTTAAGGAGATTGTGAAAAGAGGCAGTAAAAAGTCAGTTTCTACTTAATGACAGTAATAGCTAGATTCAAATTTTCCCCAAATAAGTGAGGGTCCTTCTCTTGTGTTCTCTAACCCTCCTTCTAGATCTCTACTATGTAAACTCTTTTTCTAGGAGCACCAAAACATTCACTGCCCTCTAGAAAGCTTGTTTTGCTTCTTAGTTTTGCCAGCTACTAACTTGGGGCAACAAAGATTCATTATCGTATCTCTTGCATTGACTCAAAACCATCGGTAGGTTGTTAACAAAACAGATTTGGAATGATTTAGAATATGAAAGTTTGTAAACTGTAAAGCATATTATAAATATTATTAATTACTAGTTAATTATTAACTGCTTATTATTAATTACATAAGCCTCTCTGGAACTGGATAACATTGGCTCTTAGATGATATTTATAATTTAAGTGGCTACAAAGTTGTATGATTTTCTTGTTCAAAATTAAATATTGAATAATATTTCGTTTGTCCAACTGTATCATATAAAGATGAGAAACAAGAAAATAATTTGAAAAGCCAACTAAAATATTATAATTATTCCATTATATTATAATTATTTTAAATATATAATATTTTGGAAAATTAGTTAATCTTAGCAATGATTGAAAATATAATTGAAGTCATCATCAAAATAGCACTATAGTGATTTTCTGAATAAGTCTCACAGATTACCATTTTAAAGTATTCAAAAAAAGTATTTATTTGTCCAAATACCCAATACTCTGCCAGACACTGTAGGAGAGGGGAACGGATTAGATGACATACCTCCTTCATGAAAGAACCCTCTGCTTTGGAAGACAGGACAAGCAGAAATAGCTTGCAAATGGCACATGGGAACATACACCAGGTTGCATTATCTTCACATTGGCTAAGGCTGTGTCATAAAGGACTGAGCAGACAGCTGTAGCATTCATCAGAGAAGTGGGTATTTCCCGATGAAGGATGTTTGATCAGGGAAGGAGGATACATCAACGGCTCCATTTCTCTTGCCATGAAGATTACTGCGTGGGATGATACTCAATTTAAAATAAATATTTCTTGTACATACAGCACAAACTAGGAAACTAAGACAAAGAGATCCTCCACTGAAGAGGAGATTCTTATTGAATAATTATCTTCATTTATGAGCTCATGATATTTACTCTGTAAAACTAATTTAGTATAGTCAAGAAAATGGTTGTAATGAACACTTGCCTTTGATTCTAGTAATTTAATGTCTGTAATAGAAAGTGGAAATTATATTAAGAAAGTATTCTACCTTTATATTATGTAGTTTTTCATAATTTCCAACTTATTTAGTACTTTATTTTGTATATAAAAAATGATGGAGTTAAGAATTTCTAGACATTAGCTGGCAAATTCATGAAGAAATTTAAAATATATATATATATATATATATATATATATATATATATATATATACACACACACACATACATACATTTTTTTTTTTTTTATTTCAGAGAGGAAGGGAGAGGGAGAGAGAGATAGAAACATCAATGATGAGGGAAAATCAGTGATTGGCTGCCACCTGCACATCCCCTACTGGGGGTGTGCCCTTGTGCCCTGACCGTGAATGGAACCATGACCTCCTGGTTCATAGTTCGATGCTCAACCACTGAGCTACACCAGCCAGGTTCACCAGCTCCAACCAGCTCCAGGACCAGATTGAGCTACCCACTCTTCCAGCTCTCATTCCTGTTATTTTGCTTCCTCTGTCCCTTTAACGGATAAATATACCCCTCCTTTGACTCAGTATTTCCTTCTATTTTAACCCCGTTTCTTCCTTGCCATTCAATCTGCCGTGGAGTTGTCTCCTTTGTGATAGTTCATTTTCTCCCTTCTCTTTCCTTATTCAGAAATAAACAGTCAGAATTTTGCCCTCACCACCCATTGGAAGATGCTCTTCACAAACTGATACGTTTCAAAATGAATGGAAACTTTTTGGGAGTAAAACACATATTGATTGCCCTTTTAAAAGAAAGTATTTCCTTGTCTCTACCACATTCTCTTTTTCTTTTAATCTTTATTGTTGAAAGTATTACATATATCCCCCTTTTCTCCCCGCTGACCCTTTCTAGCCCGCCTCTGCCCACACTCCCCCTCCCCCCCAGGTCTTTACCTCACTCTTGTACCACATTCTCTTCTAGTTCTCTGGCCAGTTTTTCTCTATTTAAGGCCTTTTACTATTCATTTGTAAATTATTTGAGTGCTCTTTTTATAGCCCTGTCTTAACCCTCATATATTTGTGTGCCTTAAGCTTTTGTTCTTAATCCAGCATTATTTTCACCCTATGTATTCTCCCTGGATGGTCTCATCTACTCTCATAATTTGAACTTCTAGGCCAATGAGACCTATTTTTCCCCATTAGTTTCCTCATTAACACTAATATGGTTGTTGAATCTTCAAGCCACATATTCACACTCCAAACATAAAGGAGAAGGAATAAGGTAGGTATATAATTTCTGTCAATATTCTGATGCTAGAATTGTGTCACATGGTCACACTTATTGTCAGAGGCCGTCCAGATGTGCAGTCCTTGACTGAGAAACCATTGCTCAGTGACAAGCCTACCCAAAGGAAAGGCTGGCCACGATTTTGGCAACAATAGCTTCTGCTATAATTATATTTTCCTCATTTTAAAACTTCAGTGCCTGGGAAGTCTACAATTTTATTATAGTAAGATTTATTCTTTAAACCTATGTTAGTCTATGGGCTAACTGAGGTTCTAAAGACATCTTTATTAAGAAATCTCCTATAATGAATTTAGCCTAGATATTATTGTATTTTTAAGTATGACTCATCACACATTCTTGCTATGCCTTCTTTCCTTTGCCCTTGAATATATAAACAAGTAAAAGTTCTATTTTTTCTAAATATAGTTTTTCTGGTCTGTGGAATGGTTCTAATCCTTATTCTATATTTGTTCCATCTGTCACGCTTTAAGGCTGTCTTTTTAAAATGTCTCTTTTGCCTTTTTGGCTTAACGCTGAGAATAGTGTTGATTTGGTTCTCAAGTGTCAGCCATGCTCATCACGTTTGATCCAATGAACTTGAAACATGTTTTCCACAGCTTGACAGAAACAAAGAAATTCAGCATCATTTTGAGTGTGCCACTACAGCCTGAAGGGTTCTGATGACACAAATATTTGAGAACTGCGACAACAGTGCTGAAATTAAGCTTGATATTGGATCTGAAATTACAATTCTGTTGTAATTCCTTTCTGAATACACAGAGCCATGTGTGGGTGAAAAAAGAGAATTCTAAAATGCTGGAAAACCTGCTAATGCTTCTTTACTGTTCTTTCCACTGAAGAGCAGTAAATTTAATTTTCTAAAATTTGTTTTTTCTCTTAAGCAAATATATATTTGTATATATTGTGAGTGATTGTTTTAAAAATAATCATTAATCTTTCCTTTGAGAGTTGCATTGGGAAAATATTTACATAACAACTGGGACAAGCTCTGACCTCCTTTCTTCATCTTTCCTACCAACTCCCTTGGTGATTTTGTAAAAACTCTATGAAGCTTTCATAACACTTTATTCCCAGATGTGACCTTTCATCAAAAATTTAGCCACAGATTTTTTTTTTTTCTGAGAGCCGGGCATCTGTTCTTGTGTATATGTTGCCATCATAAATGGTCACCTTTTTCCATCCAAGTGTGTTATAGTCCTCCAGATCCAATCTTTCTCACCTACTCATTTTCCCCAGTGGTCCTTCTTTCTTTCAGTATCCAACCTTAATGACCAAGAATAATTTGGCCATGGACATAACCTTGGAACAACTTTTCTTGTTATGACACAGTTATCAGAGGTTAGTATCATGCCATTAACAATTAGGATGCAGTATTACAGAAAGAACTTTCTAAGCAGTATAAATATTCTGTTTATACAAATTCTCATTCCAATTCATGCCTTTACAGGTGTTATTAAAATATAATGCCTACTCACCTGCATACTCTTAATTCTGTTCTTTTTTTATTCTTCATTGAATATAAATTCAAACTAATTGAGTGTTATGGGCCCTTCAGTACATATGTCAATGTCTAGTCATAGATGAGGTAAACATTTTCCTAATTCTAAGAGCTATCTTCCACAATTTTGAGTTTCCATCCCAAACACAAATATTCTACTGTTGGAGTGTTCTACTCTGAATCATATTTGCAGTAATCAAAGTGATATTAGCTTGTAAAGACACAAAGGTCCAACAGAAACTATGCAGGCCAGAAGGGAGTGGCAAGAAATATTCAAAGTGATGAACAGCAAGAACCTACAACCAAGATTACTCTACCCAGCAAAGCTATCATTCAGAGTTGAAGGTCAGATAAAGAGCTTCACCAGAAAAAGCTAAAGGAGTTCATCACCACCAAACCAGGATTACATGAAATGCTGAAGGGTATTCTTTAAGAAGAGGAAGAAGAAGAAAAAGGTAAAGATAAAAATTATGAACAACAAAATGACATCAAATATATACCTACCAACAAGTGAATCTAAAAATCAAGTGAATAAAAAATCTGAAGAACAGAATGGACTGGTGAATATAATAGAATCAGGGACATAGAAAGGGAGTGGACTGACGATTCTCAGGGGAAGCAGGTGTGTGTAAGGGGTGCGGGAAGAGATTGGACAAAAATCTTACTCCTATGGATGAAGACAGTGGCGGGGGGTAAGGGCATGGGGTAGGGTGGGGAATCAGGTGGAGGGGAGCTATGGGGGGAAAAAAAGTGGAACACCTGTAATAATCTGAACAATAAAGATTTATTTAAAAAAAAAGACACAAAGGTCTCAGTGTGAGCAGTGTAACTAGATCTTAGCCCCAATGGAGATAGGGTATGACCCACTCGTAGGTTAACATTCTATAACACTTAGTATTGGCTGTAAACATTTTACTGAATTGTGTGTCTATTTGGGATAAAAACTTGGTCATGAAAGATCAAGCTTATTTGTTTACAATGCCTATTTCTCCAGCTAAATAGAAATATCTGTCTTACAAAATGTGTCCAAGGTTCTAAATACACAAAAAAAATACAGTAAATATTTATTGATATATTTATATACTATAGTTAAGACTTCATAAATTTGTGAACTAGAATTAAGATATAGGTTGCTGATATTAAATAAAATGGAGCAGATATGACTTGCAAAATTTTAATAACAGATTGGCTAATGGTTACTCCAGGATATTACACATGAAACTGGAATAGAGTCTGAATTTCGTGTTGTCATGAAACCAACCATTATTTCTTCCCAAAGCCATGAATAAGGTGTTTACTCCGTCTCTTTCTCACTGACGTTTCACTGTTCGATATTTTTCTTTCACACCCTTACTGTGATTTTTAATGTGCCAATACCTTTGAATTTTTTATATAAAATTCTATGGGGATAACAGAAGTATAGGGTTTATACTCAGCAGTGAGGTATAGATTGTGTGCAGCTTATCAAAAATCATGATCATAGTTCATTTTGAAAAAGTAAAGAGTAATTTGGCTTTTTTGGAAGATTGATATTATGCTGGACAGTTTAGTTCTAGTCAGGTTTACCTCAAGATTGTGGAAACAGAATAACACATTTAAGGTAACACTGTTTACTTTAAACACATCTCTAGGGGAAACAACTGTGCAATAACATTTAATAATGTATTTTTATAAGAGTCAGAAAGAGTGAGACTAGACTTACAATTTCCTTTCCAATTTTCTCCAAAGTGCTAAAGAATATCAGTCTCTCCAGTTATTTGACACAAATATAGAAAGTTAACTGCCTGTTTTTTCCTTCTTTCTGAGAAATTAAACGTTGCACCAAAAACCTGAAATCTATGCTCTGCACTTCATCATTCTTTTGACTTTGTCAATATCTTTTAATTTTGATTTTTTGGTTCCTTTATACTCAGAAGTTAATACATACCCTGTCAAAATCATTACCTTACCATTATTATTTTATAAACATTCTTATAAGAATAACTTGTAGTTTATTTAATTTTCTAGATATTCTCATATTTGTCATCTGATTCAGTCATAGGTTGGGGGAATTGTGCAGATCATAATCCTCCTCTTAAAACCAAGGGAAATTCTAAGATACTCAATGTATTGTATATGGTAGCATGGCTAATTAGTATTAGAAGTCAGGTCTTCTAATTCTATGCTTACATTAGTCCTTTGACTGATTAGATGAGGCTCACACATATTGTGGAGGGTAATTTTCCTTCCTCGGAGTCTATTGATTTCAATATTCATCACATGTAAAATAATATGTTCACAGCAATGTCTAAGCTGGTGTTTGATCAAACAACTGAACACCAGGGCTTGGCCAGCTTAAGACATAAATTAACCATCACAAGTTGTAAGTAGAGAAATGGGAAAGGGCCCTAGGACACAGAAATATCTGGGTCAAGATGTGGTTTTCTGGGGTAAAAGTAATCAAACTAAAGATTGAACAGTGAATGTCATGTTTGGGAAGAGTCGTGGAGATGGATTCTGAGGGGGAGGCTGCTTCTGTATGCCATCGTACCAGGGTAAACTTCTGCTTTCCTCTTACTGCCTGAGGGAAGATGGGGCACATAATCTTACTTAGTCTTAAAATAACCCCCTAGCTGCTACGGTAATTACGGACTGAAGAGAAACAAAGGCAGGCACAGGGAGCTCCCTTAGAAGAAAGAAATAACCCAGGCTGCAGTCCATGGCGACTTGAAATAGGGCGGTAAGAAGAGATGAGAGTCAGTGGAAAGGTGATGTCTGAGGGCACTGCTGAGCTGCCAAACAAGACCTGCACTGCCCACCATGGAATCCTTATGGCCTCAGGGCTTCTGTAACTTCTAGTCGAATGCCTTCCCAGAGGGCAAAGGGCTGAGTCACTCAGCTTGTTTCCAGTTTGCCATTCCTGCAGAGCTTCCCAACTGATGTGTCACGGCACACTGGTGTCTCCTGGTAGACCAATCCCTTCAGAGCACATGAAAGAGGCTTGGGGTGCTTGGAACATCTGCCAGCAACCTTGCCTGGGGCTCTGAGTTTCCTCCAGTTAACAATAGGTCGTCATATACATAGTATCATGTGTGTGTTCGCGCGCGCACGCGCACTCTGATGTGAAAATGGTGGGGAAGCACTGTACTATTGTATTGAGTGAAGCTCCCTTCCCCAGAGTCTTAAAACCATATTTCCTATCACGCTTTCATCATTTATGTGCTTAATAGTGGATTACATTTATAGAATGCTTACTACATACCAGGCACTAGTCCAAGCGTCTTACATGTATTACCATGTATAATTAAAATAACTGTATTCAGTATAAAGCATGGTAAAAAAAAAAAATAACTTCCCCATGATATTCAATGATAGGGTATTGCATGTTAATGTGAATGTAATTCTTTACTTCTCAGAGGCCAGAACTGATCTTGAATGTGTTGCTCTTTCCTGGATATTTTCATGATATGTTCAGTCTGCTCTCCACTTTGCCATCCTCTTTTTACATCCTACCTGTGTGTCTGCTACTTTACCTATTCTCTCTGCTTTCCTATTTACCTTGTGCCTTATATGCAATTCTTCTCAGCTTTCATGGAAAGGTTGTCATAAAATAGGCAGGTTAAATAGGAAGGAAATGTGAAGGATTGAAGGCATTATAGTCAGTCAGAACCCTGTATGTGGGAGGCTGGCCAATAGGATGCACCAGCATCCCATTCCAGATTCTGCTCCTCTTGGCCATATTGATCCCTGTTTAGCACTAAACAGAAATAGCTCAAGCTCTTTCTTGGTTTGGAGTTCTTTTGAAGACCTAAGGCTCCAGAAGATTATGCATCCTTAGCAGGGATTTCTCTTCATTCTCTTGGCCTAAATTGTCTTAACATTTAAAGATCCTAATTTACATTTTCTTTTCTATAATTTTTTAAATTGTATTACAAGTTACCTATGTCACATGACATCAATCAAACATTGCCATCAAGAACATAGGAAATACACTAGACACAAGCACTGCAAATCATGCAGTCCAAGCATAGGAATATGACAGCATTTTTATTAGCAACATATGCCAACCACTACCACATGTGCCATATTTGGTGATGGTTAGTCTACAAGAATGGGTTTTTCTCACAAGACATCTTTGAACTAAGGTTTATAAAACCATAAAGAAAGGATTCTCATTTTAGTTGAGTTTCTACATATATTAAATAATCTAGGTATTGCAGGCATGCTTTGCAGTATAGCAGGAGGATCAGAGCAGATGCCACACGCTTATAGATTTGTGGGAATAATCAATGAAGGACCCATTTAGTTGGGCTTAGACTACAGATAAACGTCAGGTATACTTTGATTTTCCTCCAAAGTGTGCATAATACGTATTCAAGTAAGTAACTTAACTTATATATATGAAAAAACTGTCTAAATATATAAAATAACTAAATAATGAACAAAAGTAGAGAAGTAAAAAAGTTATAGAACTGAATAAAATTAGAAGCAAAGCAACTAGGTTAAGAATACAGTCATTTTATACTGTCAAAACATAAGTAACAATATGGACAAACATGTGTAAGTTCAGGCAAAAGTGACTTTGTATACAAGGAAGGACTTGTTCAGAGTGCTGCAGTTTTAAAATGAGTATGTAGTTATAGGTGAGGAATTTGCAGCTGTCACTTCCTCAGATCTCTAAGTGAGAATCCTCTAAGAGGAGTACGTCTAGCTGTTGGCCTTTAGCCACAGTGCCTTGGGATCTAGTGAGAATCCCCTAAGAGGAGTACGTCTAGCTGTTGGCCTTTAGCCACAGTGCCTTGGGAACACCTTGGGGTGTTCATTCAGGTCAAGGACAGCTTTCTTGAGAGCTTCTAGCCAATGACCCAGTTCACTGGAGTGGCTGGGGCCTGGCCATTTCTGCCCAATCGTCACGATGAATCTCCCATAGGGCTGTCCTAGACATTCTCAGAGATGCATCCCAATCTCAGGATCTTTCTACTAATTTTCCTTCTTCCCCCCTTCTCTTTTCACAAGTGTCAGGCTTTCAACAATGTCAAGGTTCTTGAGTACTCCTGCTCTCCCTGTCCTTTATCTTTCACAAGCATTCTCCCCAATAAACATCTTCTACTTTTGAATCTTTGGCATCTGATTTCTGGAGGAGTCAAATTAACACAGACTTCAAACAGTCCTTCTTCCCTCCACAAAATATCTTCTCTGACAAACCAGAATATTCTCCCAGACTTTAAAAATCCCTAATAATATGCATATATGTCTTGAGAAGATGTAGTAGCCACTTTCTTATCAGGAAAACTAATTAAACAATTACAGTACTATGTAATATAAGTCATTTGAATAGGACTTAGAGGAGGCTAATTTGGCTGGTGATTAGTGAGAATTGGTGGAGATAAGGTAAGACCCAATGTTGTGAGTCATAACAATGAATTGAACTAAGTGGGTTCATTGGTCAAGAGATGACAGAAGGAGAGAGTTGGGGTGCATTTGATAGGGGTATATATGTCCCTTAGAAGTACATAGAGTAGTCCTGAAGGTTACTTCCAACATCACAATTTTGCCTGAAGCTCTTTTGGGAAGTGATTGATTATAAGAAATAGGCACCAATAGTAATGTGCTGGTGTTGAAACCCTTAGAAAGCCACAGTAAAAAGCCTGGTTCTGATCTCAGCTATGATGGACAGGGGATAGTATGTGGAGAATATTTTAGTAATATAAACAGGATTTTATATGTAGTGAAAAAAAAAGAAATGTAGAGAATTTTGAGGTTGGAACATTAGAATGGATATCAGTAACTACTTTTCTTGGAAATTTTAGTATTCTGCTTTTATTTAAAATTAATATCTTCTGTCTACTTTAATATGCCAAGATAGGTTTACAATTTGCCTATTAATATCTGTGTATGCATATCATATTCAATATTTAAGTCATGTTCATATCAATTGAGAATTGTGGAGGGTTCTTGAAAAATAAGTAGCATATGCCCTTTTAATACATTCTAACTGCAACGGAAAATGTTAGACCAATTTTATCCACCAAAATAATTTTATTTAAAAATATATTTATATTTCTAATCATTAACATGTGTTAAGCTTATATTAATTTAACCACATTTAAGTTCTTGTAAGAAGAAAAAGTTGTTTATTTGTCAAGATGCAAATTCTTTACATACATCGCAAATAACTATGACAAAGCCATGACAGGATCACATTTTTAGATGAAAACGGCAAGTAGCCCCAGAAAATTATTGACTCTATTTACACAGAGTAATCACCTCAGTTATTTTTGCATTCATTTTCTTTTGACCGTCACAAATAGAGTTAAACTGACAGCCTTTAAAGCAAACAATTAAATTAAACACAGACTGTCTTTTGCTGCATGAGACATTTAGTATAAATTTCCATGCTGCAAAAGAATGGTGGAAACTACAATAATTATAAACATGGAGTAAGAAATAGAATTATTGAGTCACCTCAAATAATTATGCCCAGTGACCAATCTGCTCATCCTCACCATGACCTTTAAAGAATTAGCCCTCACACTCAAAGCCCTAAAATCCTGCCAAGTGTCCTTGCAAAATCACAGTGAGAAATAAAATCTGTATTCTTTGTAGGTTTTTAATACAAATGATTAGAATTTCAATTCTTTGAGTCAATAAGTAACAGCCATGAATGTTTATTGTGAGCATATAAGCATAGCAGGTGAAACTTCTGGACATACATTTGACTACCCTTTTATATGTTCATAGTTGAGAGATGTAAGAGAATTATGTATTCTTTGAGTATGGTACTTATTTGTGAATTTAACAGAATGAATAATGTTTACAGATATTTATCTGCTTTCTATACTTGATTTTTAATTCAGAATCTTGTTTCAATATTCTCAAATTAATAATGTAATATTACACTTTACCCTTTAAATCAATTATCTAACTAAAGTATTACAAACATTAAACAATGAATAGCTTCAAAATTGAAACTGAGTTAAACAACATACTGCTGTGATGACTATAAATGGCATAATAGCTAGGTATAATCACAACCTAAGTACAAAATTTTTCAATAGCAAAGATCAGTATTTCAGAGTCATTATTTAGAGTAGAAAAAAATATATATTACTCTAAAATTAGGACAACTACTGTCCTGGTATTTTAAAACAATTCTTGAAGGAATCTGTGTACTTAAATAAAAAGGAAAAGTTAAACATCAGGCACCAATGCCTTCTACTATTACTGATCTCTGAGCTCTTATGGCATTCATAAACCATGGTAGAAAATTCAATTTATGCTTGTCTATTCTGATAAAACTTATGGATAAATTGAAATACTGAAAATTATGGAATAATTATAGGAAGTCTCCAATAATTGGCATCTGGTATGGGGCACATTGGAATAAAAATAGACCTCTGAGCAATATGAGGCTGGTCTATCTGCTCTATTACAGTACATAGCACCCTACTGCCAGTTGCATATAATAAAAATGTTTTATTCCAATAATTAAGTTGCACGAATGCTTTTGGCTAAATGCAAATGTCTGTCTTGGCAGTAGGGTTGGACAAAGTCACTGGCTATAGGGACTCACACCATTTGCCTGTTGTGGTAAATAGGCCTGCCTGGCTCTTGTCTAAAACATATTGACGATCTCTTTTTAGCTGTAAACACAACTCTAAGTGTTTCTGCTGGGACATTTTTGATTAGGGAGGGGGAATAAGACTTTTGCTTCACTGATTATCCTTTCTTTGGGGTTACATTAGAGGGTTATGTTGGCCTAAAGAGTTAGTAATAAGCTAAGTGTACCCAGTAATTGGTAGAAGAGGAACATGTGCATTGCATGCACTGTCATTATCAAGTGATTCATTTCATAACCCAGTGGTTCTTAATTTCCATTGTAATAATGTTTTGCTTACATTTTCAAGAATTAATTGACCAGAGTCTTAATTCTCTTCTGTAGGTTACCTTGATAATCCTTGTCTTTCTCTCAGAAGCATAAATCAGTTGTTTCCAAACTGTTTTGATGGCTATCCACAATTTGAAATATATAATCTCCCTACCCCTGTACCGCTTCAATGAACGGTGCCTGTGGGATTGTGAATGTGAACCCATAGAGTAGGAACCCACAAATTCATGTAGGAACAAGATGACTTTGGTCCATCCTAAGTTCTTCCCCCAAACTATGGAAGTCATTTTCCATTTTGTAGCAGGTCAGTCTTGCTGTGGCACTGTTTATTATTCTCTTTATGCTTAGATTGGGGTAGATGGTAGAGGAATTCCCAAGGACAAGTTGATAGTTACACTAATTATACACTACTTTCTATGATAAGCATGTACACATGTAGCCAGATGCTTTTAGTATCAATATTTTGGCTGGATTTGCCCTTTTTTCAAGGCAATTTTTTAAAGAACAGATTTAGGTTCACAGCAAAATTAAAAGGAAGGTACAGAGATTTTTTTTTTTCGTATGTTCTCTTCCTCACACATACATAGCCTTCCCTATTATTAGTATCTCCCAATAGAGTGATACATTACATTCGTTTCAATGTTGAACCCATATTAACACCTTTTAATCACCCAAGGTCCATAGTTTATATTATGGTTTATTCTTGGTGAGGTGCATTCTATGAGTTTGGACAAATCTATAATGGCAAATATCCATCATTGTAGTTGCATACAGAGTATTTGCACTGCTCTAAATATCCCGAGTCTTTTGCCTATTTGTCCCTCTGCCTGCCAATTTCTGGCAACCCCAGATCATTTTACTGTCTGGCTTTGCCTTTTTTAGAATGTAATATATTTGGAACCATACACTATGTGACTTTTTCAGATTGGCTTGATTCACTTAATAATATGCATTTAAGTTTCCTCCACATCTTTTCGTAGCTTAATAGACCATTTTTTAGCACTGAATATTCTATTGTCTGGATTTACCACATCTAATTTATTCTTCACCTTCTGAAGAACATTTTGATTGCTTCCAAGTGTTGCAGTTATGAATGAAGCTGCTATAAACATCTATGTGCAGGTGTTTGTGTGAACATCAGCTCTCAACTCCTTAGGGTCCTTATCAAGAAGTGTGATTGCTGGCTCAGGTGGTAGGAGTGTGTCTAATTTTGTAAGAAACAGCCAAACTATCATCCAAAATGGCTGTCCCATTTTGTATTCCCACCAGCAAAGGACAAGAGACTCTTGCTCCACATTCTTGCCAGCACAGGGTGTTGTCAGTGTCCTGGCTCTGCCAATAGGTATGTAGGGCTGTACTCAGTCAGATTCAAATGTTAACCTCGGGGAGAAACCCTCTCACAGACACACCCAAAAAGGTCATGTTGAAAACAAAAGCTCGATCTACATTTGATTCTCATTCTTATGAGCTATCTCATTGCTCATCACTATCTTTTATCATATTACCAAGCCATGGTCAAGTACGGTCCTGTTTTCAGTTTTCCTATAAGGAAATCGGTGGAAGATGTCTTGGCTGTTAATTCAAGTCCCACTTCTACTCAGGAAAATTAACTTTCTCCATGTTTTCCTCCTTTATTTCCTCTAGTCTCTTATTTCAGGGGTCCTATTAGACGAGGTTCTCCAGAATCCATCTCCATGCCCTTTAACTGTGTGGCTCATTCCTGTTATCGCATTTGTTTTATTCCAGTTTTGAGAATTCATTTCCACGCGGTGTTTAGCCTGCTTTCATATTCCTTCTGTTATTCAACCTTTCTATCCCATTCTGTTTCTTTTTATTTTCATTTCTTCATGTTAAGTCATTTGCTTCTTTTCCTTACACGCATATGTGTTTTTAGTTTGCGGTGTTTATTCATTTCTCTGAGGATAATATTTATGTTAAAGTTTGCCATAGTGTCAGTTCCAGGGATTTTTCAGTTTAGTGATTTTCTTTCATGCTGTTGGTTTTATTCAAATACGCAGGGATTTTAGGCTGCCTGCTTAATTTTCATAAAACAAAAGCTGATGAAATATTTATAGCTGAAGTGTTTTCTAAGTACTCTCTGCTTTCTGACAATAAAAATAAAATGTCATACAAGGCAGAGGCTGTGCTGACCAACTGATGTGAGAATCCAGGGGTTAGGGGTTGGCATTTGGATTAGTGAACAGGCTGTGAACATTAGGTAAATGGAAAACATATTTTCTAGGGATGCATTTTTTATGTCCTTCGAAGTTAACCGAATGGAAACTAGTTCCTGTCTTGCTTTTTTGCTTGACACTAACACTGATTTAGTGAATCCCTGTGGCAAAACTTCAATGTATTTTGAAAGGTATCATTGTGCCTTTATCTTGAAGTCTAGGGCCAAACGTAACAGTTATGATAAGAAGATATTGACATAACTTCTCCAGAGTTTAAAATTCATATTTGAAGAGTCCCTGTTAGACTCTGCTGTCTCGGGCCATTTGACTTGTCCAACATTTTGGTGGGAAATCTCACTTTCGGGGGTACTATGTTTTGCTTTTCTTGTGTTTCTCTTCTACAAACATGTTGCTTTCTTTCTCCATCAGTCTGAGTTCATGTAATTTCTCTTTTATCAGTTTGTAGCTTCCTGCAGTGCCTGTGACTTGATAAAATTATTATAACTTTTCAAGCTCTCTAGACATCAATGAACTATTTAAAAAAATTTTTTTTTACTGTTGACAGTATTACAGATGTTCCCCTTACCTCTCTCCTCCCAGCCTCTGCCCCATCCCTGGCCTTTACCACATTTTCTGTGTCCATTGGCTATGCACGTCTATATATATAAAAGGCTAATATGCTAAGTGTCTGTCCGACTGGTAGCTATGATGCACACTGACCACCAGGGGGCAGATGCTTAATGCAGGAGCTGCCAAGCTGCAGTGACTTGGCAGAGGCAGTTCTCTGGTGACACACCCAGAAACCAGAGAAGAGGGAGCCCGATTCCTTGCGGAGCCACGCGATTCCACCATTGGCTGTGAGTTATGTTGTTGCTGAGGCACTGTTGGCCCCGAATCTGGTTTGCATTTCACACCCTGTAACTTTGCAGAGTGCCCTTTGCACTCCAGGACCCCTCAGGGGATGTCAGAGAGCCAGTTTTGACCCAATCCCTGCAGGCCAGGCCAAGGGACTCCACCTGCCAGAGGGATCCCACTCACTCCACAGACGCCCTTCCAGCCACGGTGCCATCCCAGGTGCGGCCAGCAAGGGAAGGACCGTGGGAGGTTGGCTCCAGGGTGTGTCCAGCCTGTCTTGCCCAGTCTCACCCTGCTGGCCACCTTCTAATTAATTTCCTTTCAGTGTGCACAAATCCGTGCACCGGGCCACTAGTGTGTATGTAAGTTCTTCGGTTACTCTCTTCTTGTCTCTATATGTACTTTTACATCGCTCTATCCCATCAATTAAATTTGAGGAAGAAAAATAACTAAATATTTTTGTGAAGTTAGACAATTATTTTCAAAGTTTTATGTTTACCTCAGATGTAGAGATTTGAGGTGATCATATTCCTCACTTTATGACACACTATTCCGATAGTCATTGAAAGCCTCCATCCTGTTTATGTTTAATCCCTCATTTCTGAGCCTAATACACATCCCTCCACATTCACTCAAGTGGTCTTATGTATAACACTAGGATTTTCATATCTCCTGACTGCTGTAAGATGTTTTATATAAGTATCCAACATATTTTATTAGCATTTAGACTACATTTATTTATTTACTTTGCTACAAGTGATGCTGACACAAACATCTTTGTATCAATTCTGTGCTCTGGTTGTGGTTATAGTTTTTCTGGCAAATGTACCCAAGAGTGAGGATTTTGGATGATATGATGTACACACTTTCAATTTTAGCAACTATGGCAGCAATTTTTTTATAAAACAGCTGCAACAAATTTTACATAAAATAATTGTGTATTAAAATTGTTTCCCCATTCAGCCATTATTGATATATAATGTTATTTTTGCCAAGATAATGGATGTTTTGGAATCATATTTATTCTAAGGATTACTTGAGGGTAAATTAACATTTTTTTATGTTGGGTTTTCTCTTCCAAGAATATGATATATCATCCAATAGTCCGGGTGAACATCCAGGATTGTTACAAAATGTTTATTACATAGATTTTGCATATTCTTTCATTAAGTGTGTTTGGAGATTATATTTAATTACTATTGTAAATGGAACTTTTACTTCCATTATAACTTCTAATGGGGTTGATTTGTACATATGAACCATATTTATATTTGTATATTAATTTTATATCCCACTAGCTTTCTTTCTTATAGTAGTTTTTAGTTCATTACTTGGGTTTTCTAAATACACAAGACTAAATTCAAGTAATCATTTTATATGATCTTCTCCAACATCTATACCGCTAACTTCTTTTACTGTCTAAGTACAAAAGCTAGTACATGCTATTTAGAACTGTGTTGCTAAAAACAGATGATTTTTCAGTATAGTTTCCTTATTGGTTTTTTATTTAATCTCATAAAGAAGTAAGAGAACAAACTTCATATGATTTCAAATTTTTAACTTTTTGTATGAATTTTTATATGGCCCTGAATATGATCTATCTTGGTGAATTTTCCATGTATACTTATAAATAACATGTACTCTTCAATTGTTAGGTTGAAGAGTAATCCTGCATGTTTTTATAATGATAAAATGGGTTGAGTTACAGCACTTTTCTCTTTCTGTATGTACTGAAATAATCATGTTTTATTTTTCTCTTTCTTCTAGTATTATGGTGAATTATTATTTGTAATTCTAGCTAGTTGCCACATGGAAACAAATATTTAAAATTTTACATTAATATTAATTGCAAACAAAGTATTTACCTACATTATAAATTCTAATTTAAAATATGTATTTAATAGCATAAACATTAAATATATTTTATTAACACTTAATGAGAGCATGCATTAATTAAAATTTTAAAAGCTTAGCAATTGATGAATAGATACATTTGCAAATAATTTTTTTGTACACTGCAGATTCAAAAAAAAAAAAAAGGTTTCAGTTCATGTTCTAGTTTTTCAGAAAAAGCCTAATACTATTTTTCTAACTTTCAAATACATTTAAAATTTATTTTGGATTGTGATTTAGATGTATAACATTTTCTAATTTTTGTGTGTTCATGCATGTGTTTTTATGTGCTAAGCATGGGGTCATCTAGAGAAACATAATTTGCTGTCAGGGCTGACCAGCAGACCTTGAGCAATGGATGAATGGATTACTCTGACACAACATTTGCTGTGAAAGAGAGGGTTAAGGGACTGCCTGGCTAAAGGAACCAGGCAGCCTCGATTGCCTGCCTCATTAGGTTTTTATTGTAATAGCAGTTTGAGATAAAGTTTTTCTTTTAGATACAATCAGCAGGGTAAGTAATCTTGGGAGGACACATGTGTTTGCAGTGTCCTTTAAGCAAGGACACCCAAGGATTAAGTATCAGGACTCCAGTAAACACCAGGGGTCTGCACCTGCACAGACTTCTTTGGAAAGGTCAAGAAATAATTAGGGGCACCACCTTCGGCACTCCCCTAAGTCGGAATTCTGATAAACAGAGCAGGCAGCCTTCCAGACACTTCCCTTTTCTCTGAATGTCCTCCTTACAAACTTCCCAACCAAGTCTCATGTGCTCCCAAACAATTTGCATGATCCTCTGCTTTCATGGAAGCAGAGTGATGAAGTGAACAAATGTGCTGCCATCTGGGCTGCTACCACAGCTATGTTATGTCATGTACATAGAGAATCACATTGGAATGGCTGCTTTCAGACAGTTTGGGTGCCCTTGCCACTTTCTATTAAGTTTGCTGCAATTGAGGAGGTGCTCAGGTAAAATCTAGTTCATTGAACTGCATGTCAATGTTTTTAGATGAAGGAGTTAGAAATGTAATCTGAACTGAAATGACAAGTATAGCTACGACATTATATTTTAATTTACCTTGACGCTCTATACATAATATTTTGCATGCTGTAAGCTTATATAGTATCTTATAGTGTAAAGAGAATATATGTGAGACATACATTTTCAAGGCATTTCGACATGTCTCGCCTTTATTTGCCACACATTTAATATGAGTATTTCTCACTTGCTAGTTACACCACTCCTGAGTAGCACTATGACTATGGATAAATTTCTCTTTGCTGTAGTCCTCTGGGACTTGTGAATGCAAGCCTGGTTGACTACCAGAGCTAGGTGACTTGGGGTTCATTCCTCAGGTGACATCCATAAAATTCAGGGTGCCAGATGCATTAATAAGCTCCTTCCATAACAACACTGGTGGCGTGATTTTATTGCTGGCGATGGCCGGAGGGAGAAGGAGGAAAAGTGCACACTGACTTTTGGGGACTTCCAGGAGTATCACAGTCAGCACCAAGATTCATTCTAAATAGACGCCACATCCTCAGACAGCAGCATGTGAGGTATGCAGTCAAATCCCTTCCAGGGAAAGACTTGGAGATGAGCATATTTACCTGCATGCTATGCCCTGGAGTGAGACTCAGGGAGCCCTGTGTGCCCTTGAATAAGCTTTCTTTGTTTGCTCTAGACCTTTGTATTTGCCCACAAAAGTTCCATTGACTTTCTCTCATTTATTTCAAAAGAAATGTTTATTGATTTCAGAGGGAAAGGAGAGGGAGAGAGAGAAAGAAACATCAATGATGAGAGAGAATCACTGATCGGCTGCCTCCTGCACACCCCACACTGGGGATCAAGCCTGAAACCCAGTCATGTGCCCTGACTGGGAATCAACCCATACTTCCTGGTTCATAGGTCCATGTTCAACCACTGAGCCATGCAGGCTTGGCCCCATTGACTTTCAGAGCTAGGTGTCCTGGGGGCTTATCACTCAAGTGGACATCTTAAATGCAGATGCTGGATGTGCATTCTAAATCCTTAGCTCTTCAGGGAGAAGATGGGAATCGGATGTCTCCTTCTTTGTGGATGGTACTGTGCTGTTTATGGTGAGAATGTCTCGCCTTTATTTGCCACACATTGAGATATGGACATTTCTCACCTGCTAGTTTCTGAATTTCTCAGAGGAAATTTCTCTGCATGTAGCTGTACATTTGATGTTTCTTCCCTAATACATTTAGAGTCTCTGTTCCTTTTGCCCTTTAATTATTTAAATTAAACAATTTTAATTGATCAGCTCAGCCTGCTGATCGGTCGTTACTGTGACGGCATCCCGACCAATTTGCATATTACCCTATTATTAGATAGATTGCTCCAGCATTAAACACATGTGTTCTGACTTAAGTATCATTAACACAATTATGATTCAATCTTGCTGTTTGACAGCTTTTATGGGCTTTGCATTATAATTATCCATAATCATCAATTACTCTCTGAACTTTACTATCCTTGTTACTATTATGAGATATGCTTTCTTATTTGGCATATTTCTGAAAGAATGTATTACTAGGAGCAGCATATTTTTTAATGATTTCATCATCTTAAATGTAAGTACATAAAGTCAGAGAATTGGTTATGAATTATTATATGCTGATAATTTATAGTCATTTCCATCAGAATGGATTGTATATAAAATACAATATAAAATTAGTTCATTTCTCTATAGTTCACTATCACAAAGCATGCATCCTAGGATACATCATCAAAAAAGTGATTTTAAAAATATAAACAATGTCCCAGATAATTCAGGAGACAGTGGCATATGTACTCAGAATTTTGGATATTCTTACAACAGTTTCTATGCTTTGGTTGATCTTGTATGTCTGTAATTGTATCTTTGAAATGATGAATTCAAGCAATAAAAATAAGCTATGTGTGGCATTATATATCTTCACTGGCTTATTTTCCTGCTCCACCTCCCCCCACCCCCACCCTAACAGAGTTAAACTTCATTTTACATCAAACTCTTGTAATCCAGCTGTCTTAATCATTCATCTTCTGCACAAACAAAATTGACTCATAAAATGTCAGAACAGTTTGTTTCACAGTGAGCAGATGTGAGTATACATTACATGGCATCCCATCTGTGATCATCATATATCTCCCTGAATCAAAAAAAAAGTACCCGTTCTCCTAAAGAAATGTTCATCAGTTGAAGATTCTGCACCAAGATCCATGACTGAGCAGGAGGACTGGGTATTTCTTACTGAATGTTCTAGGGCTTACTGGGGCACCATGGACCTCCTACAAATATGAAATATATTTTTATATAATTAAAGTAAAATCTGTCAGATAGAAATTTGAAAAGACTGCTTGTAAAACAAGACATAATGTGAAGTAAAAATACAATAAGAATAAAAGGTTAAAAAGAGGGAAACGTCATGTCAAACCAAGACCAAATATATATATAATAGAGGCCTGATGCACAAAATTCATGTGAGGGGCTTGGCCCCCACCATCAAGGTGGAAGCCTCTGCCTAGGCTCCTGCCCCGTGGCTTCATCTGGAAGGTTGTCTGGTCTAATTAGCATATTATGCTTTTACTATTATTATGCAAATTGACCAAACAGCTGAACAGCGGAATGATGACCTTCCAGATGAAGCCAGGGCTGTAGCCTGAATATATATATATTCAGGCCCAGTGCATGAAATTCATGCAAGAGTAGGCCTTCGCATATATATATATATATATATATATATATATACACACACACACACACACACACACACATATACACATGCATATGTGTGAAATTCATGCAAGAGTAGTCCTTCGTGTATATATATATATACACACACACACACATATACACATGCATATACATATATATATATACATATACACACACATATACATATATATACATACACACACACACATGTTTTTTGGAACTTGTAAAAACTATTTCATGAGTGTACTAGCACTGGCTCAGAAAAAATAAGCTACAGTATTCAAAAAGAACAATGCTTAAGGGTAATCAACAGTATGGAAATGATGGGAACATTTTAAAAATCTGATTCTGGCTTCATTTGAATTAGTTTCTGTAGTTATTGAACAGAATCTAATATTTAAAAATGTGAGTTTTGCAACTGTGGCAGTCAGCCTCTAAGACAGTCTCACATGAGCCCACCCTTCTGGTACCCCCTGCCTTATGCAATGCTTTTCCACTGAGTAACGTATTTCTAATCAGTAGGATAAAAGAACATGGGGGCGGGGGGGAGGATGAAAAAACACAGTTAAAAGTCAACTCGTCTCTGGCAGATTAGCTATCAATTTTCTGACCTCTTTAGTAAAATAAGTTCCTATTTATGCATATAATATGTGTATTACTCTTTATTGCAGCATTATAAATTACCTCAAAACTTAGTGTCATAACGTATCACACATCTGTTACCTCATTTTCTGGGATTCAAAATTCAATTCACACATTAAGTGGGTCTCTCTATATATGGTTGATGGATATAGCATCCAGACAGAAAATCGATAAGGAACCACTGGACTTAAACTTCACATTAGACACATGCAGACACATACTAGTACTGAAAATTCCATCCAACAGCAGCAGAACACCGATTCTTCTTAAGCACACATGGAACATTCTCCAGGATAGATTATATGTTAGGCAATAAAACAAGTCAATAAGTTTGAAAGTATTGAAGTCATATTAAGCATCCTTTTGGAAAATAATGACATAAATTATAAATCAACCACAAGGAAAAAAACTAGAAAATTCACAAATGTGGGGAGAGTGAACAACATGTTTCAGAATAGCCAATGAGTCAAAGAAGAAATCAAAAGGGAAATAAAAAATATGTTGAGACAGATGAAAATGGAGAGACAACCTACCAAAACTTTTTAGAGACAGCAAAAGCAGTTTCAAGAAGGTAGTTTATAGTGATAAATGCCTAAATTAAGATTAAAGAAAGATGTTAAATAAACAACCTAATTTTATACTTCACGGATCTAGAAAAAGAAGAACAAGCTAAGTTCAAGTTAGTAAAAAGAGTAAATAACAAAGATCAGAGCAGCAATAAATAAAATAGAAACTAAAAGACAATTGAAAAGATCAATAAAACTAAGAGTTAGTTTTGAAGAGATAAACACAGTTGAGAAACCTTTAGACTCACTAAAAAGAGAGAGTAGCCTCAAATAATAAAATCAGAAATGAAAGAAAAGACATTATAACTAATAGCAGATCAGTACTAAAATCATAAGAAACTGCTATGAACTCTTACATCCCAACAAGTTAGATGACCTGGAAGACATGGATAAATTTCTGGTGACGCTGCCCAGGGGACCATGCTTACAAGGTCTGACTTCCCTTTGCTTTCTTTCCTTTATTAATATTAACTAGCTTATTACAATCACAGGATGGCCTGGGTGAAAAATGCCTCAACAAAGCAAAATTTCTCCAACTAACTAAACTCTAGAGAATAGATAAATTGAAACTCCGCCAGAGCTTTTATTCAGCGAGAGTCAGGATGCATGAAGCAGCAGATTGTAGGGAACATTCTGACTTGCTTAAGAATTATGAGATCAGACAGTCCAAGGAGGTTTTGGGAGGACTTGCTGAGGGAAGGAGGCAGCAAGACCCTCAGGAAAACGTAAGGCATGGAGAACCTTGTTAAGTAATTAGTAAAAGATACTAAAAATGGCGCCCCTGAGGTGACACATTAGTATGGGGGTAGTCGCAAAGGCGTAACAAAGGAGAGGCCGGGCAGCGTGTTGAATGAACTAGAAAAGTCACGAAGCAGGCTATTTTTCACTGTATTTTTGCTGACGTAATTGCAGAACACTTCCCGAGAAGTTAAAGAAAGCATTTTTTATAAAGGATTTAAAAGTAGAAAATTGGAAAAGTTTTTTTATGTCATCACCTTTAGATAATTTTAAAAAAGACATCCTTCTTAGTCTTATATGAAATTCTACCTGAAAATTACATATGAACTCAAAATGTCTTCAAAATGCAAATCTCTTGAAAAGCAAAACTATGAAAAGGAGGCTGTTTGCTGACATGTATTGGCTGTGTTTCTGGGGGATGCAGGAACTGAACCGACTGTCGTTGATACAGAACACGTGTCAGCACTGGTTATGTAACATATCCAGCAAAAGAGGAGGCAAAGCTATGGAGTTAGAAAGACACTGAGCTCTCTGGAATTTTGGATCTTTAATACCAATTCTTCATTTCAATTCCTTTTACAAAGTAGTCCCTCTCTGTCTCTGTGCCTCGTTTTTATTGTCTTAAAAAATGTCAGGTCATTTTTTTAAATGTATGATTATCAAGTTTTGTAAACCCATAGTTTTATCAGAAAGCATAAGGTTTTCTTTACCCCATAAACTTCAAGGTCTTCATTTAAATTCAGGTAACATGAAATCAGAGGTCGTTGCTGGAGACCTCCCCAGGTATCCCGTGATATGTTCCTCAAGCTGGGATACTAGGCCAGCGATGTTCAACTGGAGTCACAAGAGTTTTTAAAAAATGCAATACCTGCCTATTTAGTCAGGGACACTGACCTCTTTTTCCTTAGGTTGTCAAATTTTAAAAAAAGAATGACAACAGCCAACACAACAATAGCCATCCAATGTGAATGAATCAGAATTATACCTATTTTGGCAAAAAATATATTTTTTTGGTGTGTCACAAAATTTTAGTAAATAGTTTATATGTGCCATGAGATAAAAAGGACGAAAATCACTATACTGGGGCTATACAGAGGTATATAAGCAGCCCTCATAGCCTCCAAATAAAGATGATGAATGAAGGGTGTGTGTGTGTGTGTGTGTGTGTGTGTGTGTGTATATATTAAAATATATTAACATTGAAACAAACAAGGATTTACTATTAAATAGAGTCCAAAATTCCATTAAATAAAAAAGACAAAGTTTAATGAGGCGTTCCTCACTTTAAAGATCTTTAAAGCTACCAGATTTCCTGAGCTATCAGTTCAATATCTTCATTGTTAGGGGTAATTACTTTGAAAATATGAGACATTAATATAACACATGTTTTATTTTAGGAAAGCAGAGAGATGTATTGCTTATGACAAGTACCAAAATGTATAAATTAAAACATAATAAAGGGATTAAAGTCTTAGAATGCTAGATTAATTAAACTATGATTTATCAAAGAAAACAGTTCTTGAAGAGACAGAAATAAAGAGCCTGAAGCATGGAACAGATAAACAATTTTAAATTAGACATCGAGCTACTGAATTCAGGACTTTGGTTAAGGAGACCTAATCAAATTCTACCTAATGTATCTTTAAGTTCCTCAAACTGATTGTAGTTATTAAGGACGACATGCAAGTGGTTTTAGAAGCTTACTTGTTCTCTGAAAACCACCAAACCACCTACTCTTTGTTAAGTATTCTTAAAATTCATGAGAGAAAAACACAATTATTTAGCACATTCCCAAACAAGCCTTGTCTAAACTGGAAAACTGGGAATCATTGCTAGGACTAGCTTTGGGGGAGGGAGGAACAAACAAACAAACAAAAAACAACAACAAAGCATGGTATTCTTTTATTTATTTTTTTAAATTCCTTTTTTGTTGCCAATAAATATATTTTACTTACACTGTTACTTAGACAAGTTTGTGTGTAGATGTATAGTTGCTCAGATAAAGAATAAGCCATGAAAATGAATAAATATCTAATGTAAGTACATTTTTCTATTTAAGACTTGAAGCATTTATGAGGGTGCATTTCCATGTAGTTATAGCAAATTCATTGCCACTCTTCTTGAAAAAAATATTCAATAAAATCTACATATATATATATAAGTCTAAGTGACCATCGCAACTGAACAGACAACTGAACAGGCTGTGTGGGGTGACCAGGCTGGCAGGGGGTTAGTGAGGGGCTATGGGGGGGGAGTAAGGGGCGACCAGGCCAGTGGGGGGGGGGGGGCAGTTAGGGGCAATCAGGCAGGCAAGCAGGTGAGTAGTTAGGAGCCAGTGGTCCTAGGGATTGAGCCTAAACCAGCAGTTGGACATCCCCTAAAGGGTCCCGGATTGGAGAGGGTACAGGCTGGGTTGAGGGGGACCCCCCCCCTTCACCGTGCACAAATTTCATGCACCGGGCCTCTAGTTAGAATATATGTCTCAATTTGCTTCTCCTTTAGAGCTTCATGCTCTTCAGAGGATCATCAAAGAATGAATGCTGACTTTCAATCTTTTTTTTTAAATGACTTCCTAAGTGCACTCTGAACTCAAAGCAGATCCACTATTAAGTACCCACACAGGTACAATGATATATGTCAGAGTGCTAGAGTGGCTCAGGATAGCATATTCCACTGGAACTGGAAAATGACCACGGTTATTACTTATGAAAAGGTTACCACAGTCAACCAGATTAACCACAATTACATACCCCTTTAATGAAGGAATTCTCAGAGACAACTGTTTATATAGAACTTAAATTTCTAAAATATAATTCTTACATGCTGTGTTTCCCAAACTTGTAACCTGGGAAACCCCTTTTCAAAGAACATTTATTAACTACAAAATAAATACTCTAGTGTTTCTCTGACAATGCTCTGAGAAAAACTAGTCCAGGTCATCAATCCAATTGTTCCCCAGGGAACACGTTCTAGATACTTGGGATTAAGTAATGAACAAAAGACCAAAAAATTACAACTCTAAAGAAGCTTTTACTTTTGTAGGGACAATATTGTTTTAATTTTGAAGGCTTTTGAATGCTCTAAACCTAAAACTGTATATTCAATCCAATTTTCTGCTATTTGGCATGTGAAGCACAGAGTAATGAATTTTATTTTGAGAATTTAAAAATATTAGCATAATACTGCCTTAGAAAAATAGAGTAACATTAGTAACACCATAATTCCAGGTCTGGCATTTAAAGTTGTAATCATTTATTGTCTAAAATCTCATTTATTTAAAAAAAATATCATCCTTCAATGTATCAACAGTACTAAATTATAACCGCAATTAGTCCACATGTAATCTTCCTCTCACATTAATTTTCACATAATTTTAAAGTAAAACTCTAAGTAGTGATGAGTTAACATAGAGTCACAATTCCTGTGCCTTCTTGTGTCTCTTCTCCTATATCCTCCTTTTTCACTTTTTACATTTTTATTTCTAAGTGCAAATATTTTTCATTAATAGGTGTCCTTCTATTCTCTTTCACAATATCTGATACCACTGGGAATCATTGCAAATATTTTTAACATTTTTTTTCATGTAGATTTTCTAACATTTAATGTAAGCAGGGTCAGCTCCCTTTTTAGAGAGAAGTGTGTTACGTAGTGGAGGAGAACTTCGAAACAGATCCACAGGCTGAAAAAGCACTGAAAGGTAGCTCTCTCAAAATGCACGACTTGCTAATAGGCAAAAAAAAAAAAAAGAAGGCTCTGTTAAAAGGTCAAGTTTACTCTAAGCTTTTATCTTTTCAAAAGCTAGCCCTGTGGGAAGATGGGTTATGGACAGACAGTAATATCTTGATGATTCCAAGAGATAGACCAGAAAGGCGTGCGCGCGCGCACATGCGCGCGCGCACACACACACACACACACACACACACACACACAAAACAAACAAACAACAACAAACAAAAAAACACTCGGAAACTCTACCATCACATTAAATTTACATGGACTCTCCAGATCCAATGCAGTATTTTGAAAGGATAAAGGTACAAGCTTATCGCCCTGGCCCTTGTGGCTCAGTTGGTTGGGTATCATCCAGTGTCAGGAAGGATTGCTGGTTCCAGGCTGGATCCCCAGTAGGGGGCATGTGGGAGGCAGCCAGTGGATGATTCCTCCCACATCCATGCTTCCCTCTCTTTCTGTCCTTTCTTTTCATTCAAAAAAAATAATAATGACAACATTTTAAAAAATAAGATGCAAGCTTACTAATGACACGACAAGCTGGTGTTTTCCAGAGTGCTGAAAGCAAGTCTGTTTAGAGGAGAAGTTAAACAATGTGATGAATCAACTCCCTACCAATTCCATTTCAGATTTATTTAATCAATAAAGGGTTATGTAGAAGACTCTCTAAAATGTGTGTGTGTGTTTAAACTCCTTAGCTAATTTCTTTTCTAATGTTGCAATTTCTTTAGCTGACTCTGTTTAAGCCAGGGCGTGAAAGACAAAAACAGGCCGCCCTGCCCAAAAGCAGTGATGGTTATTTGGGGCGGGAATTGTCCTGTCACCTCATTCGTCTCCCAGTAGAGAAATGAAAATGTAGCAACCAAAGGTGTGTCTAGTCTGGAGAGAGAAAATTTAGATACAATTATATTGGGTTACCTTTTCTAAAGTTGTATGTCGAAGCCATTTGTGTTCGGATACTGCCCTTTATTCCTAACCTGCCTTTTGTTTGAACTATATTCATCACTGAATTATGAATTGGGATGCCAAAGCTCTCTCTCCATTACAGACATAGCATGCAGGGTGGAGGCCAGAAGAAAAGCACATTCTCCCAGTGCAAAAAGTGTCCACTCTGCAAAAAGAAATCCCACCATGGATTATTCATGATTTTCCATGTAATATTTCTCTTCACTCTTCTTTTAAAAATATACATATTCCTGGACAGAGCCACTCACGCAGACCATAAAATCTTAGAGTAGATGAATTTATGGAATCTATGTGAGACAGGATAGGGACAGAGAATCAAAGGATATAGGAACAAATGACAAAAACAAAACAAACCAAAAATAGACACACCCACAGAAGAAAAACATCAGAAACAGACAGAAAATAATAGAAAAGCAGTGCACTGGGATTCTGGGATTCCTAATTCCCCGTCTCATTACTATCATTAGCTCGTGGTGTTACTCAAAGGAAGTTCACATTTTCTTCATCTCCAAAATGAAAGGATGAGACTCTACCACCCCAAAGATTATTTTCAGCTTGAAATGTTATGGAATCCGTTTACTTCCTTGTATTTCCTGGAGCTAACTCTGCCCTCCCCCAGGCACTCAAGGTGAATGCTGGATGATCAGGCTGGTGAATACCCAGGTGCTGCCTGGAGGACAGAGCCTGGAGTAAACAGCGCTTTGAAGAGAAAGGTACCGAGGGGACTCAAAGGAGACTCTCCTTCCCTTTAACCCTGAATGACTTACATTCTGTTACTTTACAAAGAAGAAAGGAGCATAGTGTTTACAGCCACCTAACAGACAGTGCAATATACCTTCCATGCCCTTAAGAGTTCCTTCCCGCCCTAAAAAAGTTACTTCAGGGTGTAAAGGCCCTTTTCTGCAAAGATGTAATAACTATGCACAAAAGAGCTCAGAAGACTTTGCAGAAGGCTGGTCGTTGTATTTACAGAGAGTACATTTCAACTTAATTTCAAGCAGTTAATTGCAACTTTTTTGTCAGTTTTGTCGTCACTATTTTCTCCAGACTTTTTCCTTGCCATCATCAATAGCAAAGTTTTTCTTGCAGGGAAAAAGGATATTTTAAAAACCAACTATTCATGCTCTGAAAAATATAGTTTCCTATGAGTATGCCAATTTAAGTTTGAGCAGAGGAACAATTTTATTGCTTAGTAGAAGTCTAGTGTCAAAGCAAAACTTGTACTGAAAAAGCTTAAACAGTCCTGGGAGACTTTATTCAAGGCTATTGCAATAGGGGAGAGAAGCCAAAAAGTCTGTACTCAATTCCACTAAAAAAAAAAAAAAAAAAAAAAAGAGTTTTTAAGAGATGGGGTCAGGGAGTCAGGGAAAGGTGGGTGGAATTATAAACCGCTAATTTTTACTAACTGGGCTGTTTACTCCAGGCTTAGCTGAAGGAAAAGTGACTTACTTGTATTTTACTGACAAGCGATAGTTCTGTAATTTCAGGATGTCTGGTGGAAGTTTGCATTCTTCTCTGCCACAGAAGCTGAGCGTTTGGGCATCCCCTTTCTGGATCATTTCATTTGAAAAGGTGGTTTGCAGGTCTTTGAGAAAGACAGTCCTAGGCTATAAAACTGGCAAGAGGCTTTTAAAACTGATTTCCATCTCCAATGGGCAGAGAAAGAATTTACCATGATACGTTTTCTAAAGTAAATGCTCTAAGAAAGGGAGATCCAGACCGAGAGTCAGGAAGAAGTCTGTTAAAGACCAGTCCAGCAGAGGGAACTAGGCACATAACCGAGTCAAAGGCAAAAATTTTTCCCAAAAATGTCTTTTTAAAAAATCTTGATAGTTATAATCATCATTATCAACAGAAACAAATAAGCACAGAGGTTTTAGTAAACACGGGGCACTGCACTAAGTGTTGGTACACAAACAAATATAAAACGCAGTTCCTGTTTTCTGGATGTTTCTAGTCTAGAACAGAAGTGGAAATCCTATATAATAAAAGCCTAATATGCTAAGTGTCCAGTCGTTCAGTCATCCGTTCATCCAATCAAAGCGTAATAGGCTTATGATATGCTAAGGCCACTAAACCACTCGCTATGACATGCACTGACCACCAGGGGGAAGACACTCTGACTGGTAGGTTAGCTTGCTGCTGGGATCCAGCTGATCTGGACTGAGCGAGACTGGATGGACATGCCCTGGAGGCCTCCCATGGTCCCTGCCAAGCTGGCCAACCTCTGTGTCCCTCCCCGGCCCCGATTGTGCACCCGTGGGGTCCCTCAGCCTGGCCTGCACCCTCTCACAATCCAGGACCCCTCAGGGGATGTCAGAAAGATGGTTTTGGCCTGATCTCACAGGCCAGGCTGAGGGCCACCCTGGTACACGAATTTGTGCACCAGGCTTCTAGTTAAAAAATAATGAGCAATCCTATATAATAAAAGAGTATTATGCAAATTAACCATCACTCCACTATACCCACAAGCCAATAAGGAGCAAGCATGCAAATTAACCCAACCAAGATGGCTGTGGCCACAGAGAAAGCAGGAGGCTTGTGTTTCCCCAGCAATGGAGGAAGCTTTCTGCACACCCTGGCCAGCCCAGGCCTCCACTCAAGGCTACAAAGTTTCAATTATTGAAGATAAATAAATCCCAACAAAAATGGCTGCGGCCACGGAGCAAGCAGGAGGCTGGGCTCTGCTCAAGGCTACAAAGTTTCAATTATAGAAGATAAATAAATCCCTGATACCTAGGCTTCCCCTTGGGATGCCGGGGGTGTGTGGCCAGCCTGCAAACCACCACAGGCCCCTCATCCAGGCCACCCCACACCCCAAGGGAACCCCCACCCTTATCCGAACACCCTTCAGAGCAAACCATCTGGCCCCCACCCATGCACCAGGCCTCTAACCTATCTAATAAAAGAGTAATATGCAAATTGACCATCACTCCAATGCACAAGATGGCTGCCCCTATGTGGTCAAAGATGGCTGTGCCCATGTTGACACAAGATGGCCGCCATAAGATGGCCAGCAGGGGAGGGCAGTTAGGGGTGACCAGGCTGGCAGAGGAAGGCAGTTGGGTAGGAGACCAGGCATGCAAGGGAGGGCAGTTGGGAGCAATCAAGCCTGCAGAGGAGGACAGTTAGTGGTGACCAGGCCAGCAGAGGAGGGAAGTTGGGGGCAACCGGGCCTGCAGGGGAGGGCAGTTAGGGATGACCAGGCCTGCGGGGGAAGGCAGTTAGGGGCAAGAGAGCAGTTAGGCATTAATCAGGCTTGCAGGCGTGTGGTTAGGGGGTGATCAGGCTGGCAGGGGCAATCAGGAAGACAGGCAGCCGAGCAGTTGGGAGCCAGCAGTCCTGGATTGTGAGAGGGATGTCCGAGATTAGAAAGGGTGCAGGCTGGGCTGAGGGACACACACCCCATGCACGAATTTTGTGCACTGAGCCTCTAGTAAAACATAAATTGATATATTTATATTTTATTAACAGCATGAGACGTGCTGTTAGAAAGGCTCTAAGAACTCAGCAAGGAAAGGATGGCCCAGGCATGGACACAAGCTTTCATGTGTGAGGTTCTTTTAAATGAACCTTTTAGAATTTACTATTTTTATTACTGAAGTCACATGCTCTTTTACCTATGCAAGTGTACAGTTAGCAAGGAAAATGGGCCAGGAAATCCTAGATGTAGGTATGACTGACTTGAATATGATTTTCAAACTGCATTTCCTAGAGTTCCATGGAGTAACCAGTGCCCCACAGAGGAGTTTCGGGGGAAGAGCCAGCACAGACCTTCAGCACTCTCCCCTCACAACATAGTGCTACAGTCCTAACTAGCCAGCTAATAGTGAAATAGAGAAAAGCAAAGGGGAGGCCAGGCTTTATAAGCATGGTCATTTGGGCAGCTTCACCAGGAAGTCACAAAGTCACCTTTTCTAGGGAACCACTGAAGGAAGGGGTCCAACAAAAGGGGCCAGTGAGGTGGGGTGCTTGCCTGCCAGTCTAGCCTGGGAAAAAGGATCATTGGCTAGGAGGGTGGAGCCACTGCAAACATGCAAAATCTTCAAGAGTTGATTGGTTAAGCTCCTGCTTATGGCCCCCAGAAAAAAAGAGTTCTCTCTCTCTCTGTCCACTTGCCCACTCTTACTATCTCTTGCTCTGTGACCCACATTTGTCATGCACTCACCTGCTATGTGGCCTGAAGCAGCTGCATGGCCATGGGATCCCGTATGCAATGGATTGCCATAGGGAACACAAGCTGAGCTAACCAGATGCTGGAATGGACTGGACTTTAATATGGAGTGGGGACTCTGGACAAGGGCCTTCATCCTAAACCTGTTGAAGACAAGACTGGACTTTTTCCATGGTGGGACAAAGGGAGATAGGACCTGGGAAGGGAACCCCCTTAATTTTAAATGATCAATAAAGCTTTCCACAGTACCTCACTCTCCTGCTGGGGCCTCAGGAAATGCTTTTCTCAGCAAGCACCCTAAGAACTCCGTTTCCACCAGTAATAGATGGAGACACAGAGGGCACCTGACCAATAACAACAGTGGCTATATTGTCATGTTCCTCCTGTTAAGATGGGAAGTTTCTTTGCAAAAAATATTTATTACTGCTTTAAGAAGGAACTGAAAAGCTGTTGAAAACAAAACAAAGCAAAAATACCATATGAGGAAAGCCATCTAAAAGTCATCTGATAGTATAGTATTGGTGGAGGCGTTCCCTTTCATAACTCTGCCCCTCCACTCTGCCTTTCTTGCACAATTACCAAAAAAGGCACTTGCCTCAGCTGAAAAGATAAGCTTTTTTTTTCTTTCTTAATTCATGTCACACTGATCTGCAATGATGCCGTTTCTGTAATGGCCTTGCACGAAGCAAGGGTATGAAAAGAAGACAACATGTGTACCAGAGAGACTGAAAACAGAACTATACCACCAAGAAGGCCGCATCCTAAGGGAAGATTCTAAACCTTCTGGGTTCAATAGAAGGGCTTGGGGCAGTTAGAATTAGTGGAATTAGAGACCTAGGAGAAATACACAGTACGTTCAATAGCTGCCCCCCAGAACTGGCAACAGTTCACAACTGATATAAACCCATGCACACTCCATACATGAGTTGTGCTGACAAATAAGCTGAAAATGATAAAAATGTAGTTTAGTGCAAGAGAGGAAGCCTTGATGATAGGCCTTAGGTCCACATGTAATTCTCTAGACATGAAACTTGATTTTCAAAATTCTTAGTGTACAGTAATAGATAACGCTAAAAACAATGCAGTTGGTAAAAACAAAATTATATTAATTTTACACTAATATTTATGTAAGATGCCCTAGACTCCAGGGCCTAGAGCAAGCAATTTCTGAGTATAGGAAAAAAAACAAAAAAACAGAAAATAAAGAGATAAACAATTTGGGCGCACGAAGCATCTCTGGTGAACAACTTTGCACCAGCGCTGACCCTCAGTGGGGTCTGTGGGAGTTTAGGAGGGAAGAGGAAAAATGGGAAAGATGCTAGCCCATTTTGCCACTTTTCATTAGACAGACCTGGGACTAGGGTTAGTCTGAACATCAGCAAACATTCCACCTGGAAAAATGATCTCAGACTAGTTTAGTTTTCTAAATTACTTTCTGTTTTCATTTTTTCTGACTAACATGTTTTTTCTTTCTTCAGAGAGAGAGAGAAAGAGGGCGGGGGGGAAGGGACACGATCAAACTCTTTTTCTCCATCTTACCTCCCTCAAATTCCTCCTTCCTACCTTAGAGAGATTTTATACTCCCCCAAGCTCCAGGCTAGAGCCTGAACATCCTTCATTAAAAGCCAAGGAATGTGACCTGGAGGTTGTTCATTTTGTGTCTTTTGCTTCCAAATGCAATTCAGAGCAATGACTGATTTCTAAAGCCTCCGAAGTGGGGGGCCTTTTCTAACTTGCAGGTGGCATCTTTCTTTACGCAGCATCACAAACTTTGACCTAACACTAACAGAGCACAGATCCCTTGATTAGAGAGATTGGAACTTCAAGGCAAAAATATTTCTTCGCCAACTTGATTTGGCAAAGCCCAAATCTGCTTACCTCCAGAGAAAGCTTGCAGATGTGCCTTTCTAAAACAACCTGTTTTATAAGTGTTTTCAATAATATTTGACATTGCTGATTTTACTTCATGCTTCTCTTTTAATGGGTCATCTTTTGTATTTTGGTGTCCTGACTTAATTTCCTAACAAGGAAAGTTTACCACTTAAGAAAAATACAATAAATAATTAACCAACTAACATGCAGTTGAGACTTTATTTTCTATATGTATTTTAATAATGCTGGAGCTTAGCTTCCATACTAAGTTCACTTGCAGCACTGCCTTTAAAGGACCCAAAATGCTTCTCATTTTAGAGTGATAATAATTAAAGGTCCTATTTCCCCTCCCTCTGGTGTTCTGAAGCATGGAATAGACAGACCTGTGTGTGAGAAAGTGACATTTGTCAACATAAGAAATGTCCAAACCTGTAGAGAATTTTTGAACTTATTTTATATGTTATAATCAAAGGAGCAGGCATAAGGAGAGTTACATGAAATTCACTGGTAGTTGATTAGAGTGGCGGGAGAAACCAAAAGGGGGATATGTCTGAGCTTGGATAAAGAATAAAATGAAGCCCAAGCTGGTTTGGCTCAGTCGACAGAGTGTCAACCTGTGAATTGAAGGGTCCCAGGTTCTATTCCAGCCAAGGGCCCATGCCTGCAGTAGGGGCTCGATTCCCAGTAGGGGCATGCAGGAGGCAGCCAATCAATGATTCTCTCTCATCATTGGTGTTTCTATCTCTCCCTTTCCCTTCTCTCTGAAAGCAATGAAAATATATATTTTTTTAAAAAAGAGTAAAATGAAGAGACAAATAGTTATTTGACATTGGTGGATACAGGAAAGTTAACAATTAACAAGCACATAGATACGGTATTTGGGCAACAAGATAACAATGAGAGGTTCTGTGGTCTCGCATTCTGATGGGAGATTGTGCCATAAGGGTTCTGGAAAAAAGAGATTACTCAGATATTCCAAAGGTACGTTACCATAGATGCAAAAATACAATAGACAGGCTTAGTTACGGTAAAGATTGACCTTTGTCAAGGAACATGCCAGCCTAGGACATGCTTACCTGCTATGACTCGCTTTCAGTTGGGAAGGGTTTGTGTGTGTGTGTGTGTGTGTGTGTGTGTGTGTGTGTGATATATTTTTATTGATTTCAGAGAGGAGGAGAGGGAGAGAGAGATAGAAACATCAATGATAAGAGAGAATCATTGATTGGCTACCTCCTGCACCCCCCACACTGGGGACCAAGCCCACAACCTGGGCATGTGCCCTGACTGGGAATAGAACCATGACCTTCTGGTTCATAGGTTGACGCTCAACCACTGAGCCATGCCAGCCAGGCTAGTTGGGGAGTTTTAATTTCAGACCACCTTATGTGGTTACTTTAGGTCGCTGAGTTTATAAGGCCTGCCGTGCAGACCTCCCCTGATTTTACTTCAGCTCGTTAGGTTTAGCATGTGGCCCCTTTTTCATCCACAGATGTCATCTGCCCAAAAAGCAGGATATTCTCCAGCACAAATGACATTGCTATAGGAAAGGTCAACCTGGATGATGTGTTTGTTTCAGAAGATGGACTATTTGGGTTCAGCTCTTATCTACTGTCTCTCTGACGGAAACATTTAAGGGTGCTGTACGCACCTAGAGACGCACTGGGGGTTATTTAGTGTTGTTCAAGGGGTGCTCCCCTATTCCATGCTGTGCTCACTTTTTCAGGGGTGCCTTCCATGGCACCAGTGACTTCATGCTCAGACTAAACTTATGTTGGAGCCGCTGCCATAGGGAGATGGGTTCTAACGCTTCCATTTCTAAAAAGAAATGATATTATTGGGTAACATTCCGGCTGCACAGCTGCCTTAATGTATGAATTGTTAAGGAGTTAATTATAATGATAATTAATTAGATAGTCATCTATTTAGCCTTACACCGCTTTCTTTTATGTTTTCAGTATATTTATGATACTGGTGATGCTTCCACTGACTGAAGCTTTTGGTACATTTAGTTCTCTCCGTATTTCTTCATTGCTTCCTCACTTGTTACATAGGTTTATATTGGCCAAATTTAGGCCCGTGAGAATATCCTACACAAAGAGGAATATGAAGTGTGAATGTGTAGTACTTTTTTCTACTTGAACTCATTCATTGTATACTTGTAACCCCATCAGACCACTATCAAGAGCTTCAAGTTTTGATATTGTAAGGACAAATAGAAATGAAAACTAAGAGTGTTAATTCTCCCTGTTGAAAACAAGGAAAATACTTCCCTCCCTTCCCTTTCCTTAGAACATTTACTTCAGAAAATTTGCAAGCATGAGCAGTCTTCTCTCTTTTAAATGTATAAATCCTTTTAAAAAGGAGGTAGGTTTTTGCCAGCGTTATGACCTAGGATAGTTTTTTTAGAGGCCCTGAGAGCCATCTCTTCGAAATGTAAATATCAAAGGAGCTCCCACTGCTTTCTCACAGCCCCTGTGGGAGGGTAGGAGCCTAACTTTGGTGGCTGCCCAGCACCAAGCTGCAAAATAACCCCCTGTTATGAAAAATTGTGTTATTTCTGGATAAAGTCACTTAGCCAACACAGACAGTCACTTCAATTACCAGGTGAATTTATGACAAACTACGTGTGACAAATGGTGCTGTCAAGACTTCACTAGAGGACTAGTTATTGCTTATCTTTAAAACATGTATAAATAGATTGTATATGCTTCATTATATTAAAAGATGAGATGTCTTTCTGTCTTTGCAATCTCTTAGCTGACTGCTTAGTGCACATCATATCTGGTTTAATGGTTATTTAATATTAGAACTGTTGTCTTTCTACCTTTCTGAAGAGATTTTCTGGGTTAGATGAAGATTCTAATTCTATTTCCCCAATAATGCCAACTATAGTTTGCCAGTATGGAGACAAGTAAAGGAGCCATCATTCATTTCCCACTGACTGGAGAAGACAGATAGTTGGAATCTACCAGCATCCTTACCTCTCAGGATATTTTCTCACATTTAATTCTTTCCCAACATATTTTGGTTTAAATGTTTCTTTTATGCATATATGGATACTCATCAAACTAGGTGTAGATGTTTTCATAGTCAATTGAAGTGGGTTGGTAATTTTCTCCCATGACACATGGACATGTAAGACCTAACTCTGAAACATAAACATAACACTAGAGGTAAATACCATTCTTTTAATCAGTGCTAATTAACTCTACTCTGTCATATTCTGCAAAAGATGAATTGCTGAAAATACATCTTGAATTCCAATTAATTTTGTGACTAATTGTTGTGTAACTCTGGGTAAATTATGATTCTTCAGTAAATAGTCATGATTTACAAAATTTTTAAAAAATACTGTTCAATGTAGACAGCTTAAAAAAAGCAAAATTAAATTATAAATTATAAATTATGTTATGATTATCCCAGTGCACAGCTACCTTAATGTATGAATTGTTAGGGAGTTAATTATAATTAGAATTAATTGGATACCCATTTATTCAGCCTTACAATGCTTTCTTTTATGTTTTCAGTATATTTATGATACTAGTGATGCTTTTAAAAATTCACTGTATCTTACCCAATAATACCATTTGGGGAACAGATATATATTTGTCTCAGAGATGCTGTGATCACCTGGCAGATTTTTAGAATTCCAGATAATCCACCACAAACAGTAATCTTTCCAGGAACCAGGGCTAGGATAGGAAAATCTAAACTCTATCTGAGGATGTGCTGGCAGCTCAGTATGTACAAGTAAAAAAGGTACAAACTCCAGGGAGTCCAGTCTTTTGTGAGTTTTACCTCCCAAGGCTCTACCACATTCTCAGAGAAAATGTTGGGGAGAAATCTCCTTGGGCTTCCAGAAGGGAGGAGTGAAAAAATAATTATTGTAAAATTGAAAAAAAAATCTGTTATTGTAAACAAAGTCTGCCCTTGAGAAATATTTAACCAGTGTCTAAGTTTCGGGCATTTTATCAGAGCATAACCAACCTGGGAGAAGGGAAATCCCCAACTCCAGCACACTTCAGCCATCCCACCCATGGGGGGTTGGGGGGGCGCTGAGCACAGGCCAAGTTCACAGTCTGGGAGAAAGCCTTGCTGAAAGACTGAGACCTTAGGACTTACGTGCTTCCCTTACCCTCACACTGTACAATGCAGTCCCTTTTACCTAGTATGTCATGTTTGACTTTCCATAAAAATTACAAGGCATACTAAAAGGCAAAGTACAAAGTTTGAAGACACAGAGCAAGCATTAGCCCACACTCAGATATGACAGGGAAGTTAGAGTTATCAGGCTATAGAACTCCTAAACAATCACACAAAAGAAACCTAGATGATGTTGGGTGTGGTAAGGCCTTTCAAGATACAACACTAAGGGACAATTAATATAACAAATAATTGAGCCCCGGCCCCTGATTCAGGTGGTTGGAGTGTCATCCCATATACCAAAAGGTCCCAGGCTCAATCTCTGGTCATGGTGCATATCTAGGTTGAGGGTTTGATCCCTAGTTAGGGTGCTTGCAGGAGACAACTGATCTATGTCTCTCTCACACATGTTTCTCTCTCTCTCTCTCTCTCCCTCTCCCTCCCTTTCTTCCTTTCTCTAAACATATCCTCAGTGAGGATTAAATAAAATAAAAGAAATAATTGTGCAGGTGGACTTTAATAAAATTAAAAACTTCTGCTCTAGGAAAGACAATGCCCCCAGAATGACAGGACAGGCTACAGACTGACGGAAAAATATTTGCCAAAAACATATGTGATACAGGGCTGTAGTGCAAAATATGCAAGAAATTCTTGAACTGAACAATAAGATGAACAGCCTGGTTGAAAGCTAGTCAGAGAACTTGAGTGGACACCCCACCAGGAGGAAATACAGGTCGCAGATAACCATATGAAAAAATGAAAAGATGTCCTCCATCTTGTCACCAGGGAATTGTAAATTAAGACAATGGTGAGAGACCACTGCATTCCTATTGGAATGGCCCAGATCCAGAACACTAATGGCACCAGGTGTAGCTGGGGATGTGGAGTGATGGGAATTTTCTAGAATACAGGAGATAATGCTTTACCCAAGGAGTATGTATTGCTATATATAAGAAATATTTGCTAAAGGTCACTAAGAAAATGTTTGCAAATAATAAATTAAGCAGAAAAGTAAGTGCAAAACGGTGTGCCTTGATTAATATTGTACTTTAGAGAAAATAAGATTAGAAATTTTTTAGTTTCTAATATTATGAATTTTTATTCATGTCATTGAAATGTTAATTTCCTAAATGTATGTGCCAGTATTCACAAATTGCTCTAAACAACTGTATGCCTTCTGAAATGTTTGAACAGAAGTTGCTTAAAGGATTTCATATTCAGTCATGCTGCAGGATAAAATCTCTGACTTTTAAATTGGAATATTAGAAGTCTTTGATCCTCAGAGAATAGGATTTAATCAGATTGAGGCTAGATAGCTGTGACGGACAGTTATTTATTTAAGAGCAGTGTGACTTTTCAGTTTTGATAAGCAGAGATGCCCTCTTTTAATATTAAAGTTGACACCTGTACTGAAGTTACTTTTAAGTTCAGAAGGTAAGATAATGCATTTTTATAGAACCCTGGGAAGGGTTTTATGTTTTACACTGGGAAAAAAGTATACCCAGACACCAATAAGCTCTACTGTAGAGCTAGTTGTCTGGAAGAATTTTGAAACCACTTTACTGAGCACCCTGAGGCCCCTACACCAATCCTCTCTCTTTCTGTTTCTCAGTGCCTTACACCTGGCTCACAGGATGCAGTCAACAAATAATTGTTAACAGAAAACAGACTAACAAACAAAAATACAGAGCCACAGGATATGCTCTTCCTTAGGGATGTACTATTGTCACTGAAAGTAATATTTTTTTCTCTCCCATAAAAATGTGTTTTGAGGAGTAATAAGACTACTGAATACTTTGTATATACTGTTTTAAATTACCTTTTTATATATCATCTCATGTAATCCTCACAGCAACACCATTGGGTTGTCACCACTGCTAATCCTTTTATAGATGAGTAAACTAAAGAATAGACAAATTAAGTATTGTCTCCAACCAAACAACCAGTACGCAGGGCTCTGAAGTCAGATATCCTGTTTCCCTATACTAGCTCTTATCTACACATCAACTTTCCCCCCAATATAATCAAGACTTTCAATGCAGATAAAAATGGTTTCACCGATTGTGAAATAAATGCATATATAAGTTATTTGCCTAAGGCCATCAAGCAAAAAATTATATAAAAGCTAACTCAAATATTAAGCATAGCATCTTATGAATAAATCTTAGCAACAATAACACTATATACTTTTTTAAAGCTTCTTATGACCATCACTGAAAACTGCTCTTCAAAAAGTTCCTATCTCTCAACTAATAATGTTTTGCTAACATCTGCTGTTAGCAAACAACATACTATGTATAACAAACTATGACTATCCCCACCAAAGGAATAGTCATAGTAACAAAGGTAATAATTAAATGGAGTAATGCTTTTCAACATTTTCCTTCCATCTACCCCCAAAAATGGTATATGGAAAGATAGTTGGAAGCTTGAGAAGAAAGAGAGAAGCCCTCAGTGGGAGCTGTAGGTAGAAGGTAGGCATCGATCTACCTGCCTTCAAGGAGTTTTTCTGTCACCTGTGCAATGGAATTTCTAGAGATGATTAACAAAAACCACTGCTGTTTTGCTCACTCCTGAATATCTAAGAAATGTTGGTAGAGTAAAGATGAGACTCCAAACTGAAAAGAGTTACATATCCAAATGTTTATACCAAAGTCTGTATGCTTACAGGGGGCCTATTCTAGGCATATGACAGGAATCCCGTTAGGCTTTTCAATCCTGAAAAATGCCATATCCACTCTATGAAGCACTGTTAAGATTGATTCTTCCAATTAGATTTCCCAGGTAGACTTCTTCCTCTGAAACTCAGACCTCTGAAAAGTATAGAAATTGGGGCCTTATAAGTCAAGATTCATAAATCCATAGGCCAGGATTCTTCTCCACCTCAGATGTAGGAGAAGTGCATGGAGCACAGCATTAAAAACCTCATGATGGTGTTCCTCTATATGAGGCCGGTCATTTTAAAAAATATATTTTTTATTGATTTCAGAAAGGAAAGGAGAGGGAGAGAGAGATAGTAACGTCAATGATGAGAATCGTTGATCGGCTGCCTCCTACACTCCGCCTACTGGGGATTGAGCTCACAACCCGGGCATGTGTCCATGACTGGAATTGAACCCAGGACCCTTCAGTCAGCAAGCCAACGCTCTGTCCACTGAGCCAAGCCAGCGAGTACTGAGGCGAATCATTTTATTTCTCCAGGCACACTTCTTCACTAGTAAAATGCAGTTGGTGGCCTGGAGCAGCTCTAAGATCGCCCACTGTATTGAACTCTCTATGGTTTCAGATGTTCTTCACTTCATAAAATTCTTTCTCAGCTTGATAGTATAACTACCTTCTAGTTTTCTCCACAACAAGGATGGGTACCAGTGGTGTTATTTTATCATTGTGGTAATTTAGCAATAACGTCTGTGTAATTTTATTCCAGTTTGGAAGTCATTTCCATATATTACAATCCCAAGCCAAGTGATGGAAACAAAAGCTGGGATCAATCTACCTTTGATTTGGCCTGCCTTACTGCCAGGTGAGGGTAGGCTAGCCCTTATCAGGCTGCCTGTACTCTTCTAGAAGCCAATGCAGATTTTGCCATTTTATCTCAATGACTGAAGTATTACTGACTTTTCAATTGCTCTCTAACATGAAACACATAATCTTTGCAAACTGTTTCGAAGTGCTTTTGTCACAGCCAAACTGCCAAGGAGGCTTGAGTGCAGTCTTTCATTAGCATACTTTATTGAAGTCTTTAGGAGAAATCAACTTTCCTGTGGTTATTTGACATAGGTCCCTTGTTTCAAATATCTTTTTCATCTCAGAACTCTTTAGTTTGTGAGCATGTCCTGCAATTCAAATTCAGTGACACATATGCCAAATTAGAATTCATTTTTCATTATGTGGGAATGACTTTCCCGGCTAAATTTTCACTTGAATTAAGAGGTAAAATGAAGACATAGCATGAAGATGAGGATAATATGTTTGAAATAGTATCTCTTTTACAGAAATATTTAGTACCATCAGTTACTGAAATTTCCATTAAATTTGTTGCTGTAGGGTTTAATTTGAATGATGATGCTTTCTCAGGAAGGGAACGAGAAGGAAAGTTAATGTTAATCATATGAGAACATCTCATGAGAAAACATTGAAGGAAGTTAAAGGGAAATGTGGTATGATTATAAACTAAGCCTTGTGACAGTTAGATGGCTATATTGCAGCTCACACTCTCCAGGGGAATCAATCTTGTGATTGGAAACATTTACAGTGCCTGATAAATAGAAGAGCACTACATTAGAGAGTAGCTGAAAAGTTATTGTGGCTACTGCCATGTACTCTCATGTAAAGTCTTTTCCTAGGTGTTTGAGGATTGGGCTAGATGAAGTAACGTAAGTACAGATGTGCCCTTCTTTATAGAATGCAGATAAATGTGTAGAATAACAGTGGCTCCTATTTAAAGACCACTTACTAAGAGCCAAACACTATCCTGAATATTTTGCATATATCATCATCATATTTAATCTTCACAACAAGTCTATATGTTAGAACCTATTAAATTTTCCATGTAGTGGTAAGGACATTGAGGCACAGAGGAACTGGGGAATAACCAGGCAACCTCTGTACTTGCACAGGATTTATGTTAAACAGTCTCAGGTAGACCACAACAATAATTATTAGAATAGTCTAGTATTGCTGTAAAATCTACCCATGTGTCATCTCAAACCATGATCGATTCATGGTTTTAAATTTTCCCTTGGATGTGCTTCAAGAGCTTGCCCAGTAGACTGAGAACAGGCAAGCAAATGAATGCTTTTCCCGGGGCACATATCAGGATCACCACCATTGCTCTTCTATCCATTGCATCTAGATCTTTGTAAAAAGTTCATCTTTAAGAACAATGTCAATCAACATTTCTGGGGGAAAAGTTTAAAGATGGTTAAAATCACTTTATTGACAGAGATTCTCTTATTATAGATCAGTATATCAGTTTGGATCTCAGCAGGAAATAGAAGGCACACTCAGGATCACTAAGAACTTTTAATGAAGGGTGTGGGAATGTTTAAAGTTCCCAGCTAGAGATGTTACAGAAACCAGAGAATACCAACAGCAGGAGACTATGACCACCAGTAGGCCTCAGTAACAAAGGGAAGAATGATTCTGAGTGTGAGCTAGATGGAAGAAGTGGGGGTTCTCAACAGAACCTATCACTAATAGAGAAAGGCAGTCACTACTTGTGTGGCCAGAGCTGAGAAAGGATGTAGGGAAGAACTACCCTTGCCACTCTTGCCTCTCATTCTACAATCTATTGTTCTACCCTCCATTGGCTGAATCTAAACTGAAGCCAGAAGGCAAGAAAACCCAGGGAAGGTAGGTAAGAGGGGTTGACTCCTTAGAACACACAAAATAAAGTAGCAGAAAATAAGTCAATGGGGAAGGAGAAAGTGATAAATGGAGACTAGCCAACACTCCACATTTTGCAACTCAACATCCATTCTTGTCTAATAGAGAGCAAATCACAAAATCCCATATGTCAACAAATCAGCAAAGGATGAAGTCAACTTAATCATGCCCTCCATGAATCCTAAATTACAACATTAGCCAGATGGCATTATAATAAAGAGGAAGAAAATCTAATTATTTACATAAGACATAGCTACTATCCCTACTCCTTTAGCCAATCACAAGATCAAAGTTAATAATTATAGTTCTCTTCTTCCCCTATCTAATTTCTTATTTCCTTTACACAAGTCAGTAATGTTGTTGGTTATGGTTCTTTACTTCCAAAGAATCAATATCTATGTTGGTCTTGACCTGACTGTCATCCAAGTTTCCAACTTACATTACTACTGAACATGGGAATACAAAGAAATTTCTTAAGAAGTTGCCAGTTCCAAGTGTAGTCATCCTTCTCTGCTTTGTGCAATAATAGTTTCCCCTTGGTCATTTGGATGAATCACCACAGTTTACAAATTGGTCCCCTATTTAACTCCTTAGTTAAGTAGAAGAGGAGTTCAAAATGGCTGGGTGGCAATTTCATTTCCCAGTTTCATTACTAGGATATTTGGAATAAACATCTCTCTTGGATAGTAGGACTTCCAGTCCAAGTTTGTGTAGATAGGAATAAAATGATTGTGAATGGATTATTAGGTACTATAGTGAGAGAGCACTCTTTTCTTCATCAAATTGAATGACTATGGAGAAACAGCACAATATAGGTACGGTCTATTATTTTAAGGCATGCCACATCCTAGAGGGAAGGACCTCACATTTTTTGTTGTCATGTCTTTTCCTTGTCCCAGATGGCACTGCAATCAAGTAATCAGTTGTCCATTTCCACCATTCTATCAGGTCAGATGATTTTAAGTGATGGGCTCGAAGTAAGGTTGGCAGATCCTGTGGCATGATCTCTGGCATTCTTTGGTAGTGATAAAATAATAAATTATTTAACTAGAAGCGATCTTGCATTGGCTAAATGGCAAAGAATAAGCCATTCTGTAGATGTATAAATGGTGGAACTGGCAGAAGTATTATAGAAAGGAATGGTTAGTCTGCATCTGTGCGAACTCTCTATTTCTGTGAGGACAAATCACTCACTCCTTTCATGAAGGAAGACATTTTGTATAATCAAACTTCAATTATATGGCTGGTTAGTCCACTGGAACATGATAAATTGGGTCAATATTAGCCTCTTCTTTTTTTTGTCACTTGGGCACAAAGCAGGTCAGCATTGTTCAGAAAATGTCATTGAGCTCATGCAGTCTCATTCTCGCCAGCATAGTTACTGAGCAAGAACCAGGAATCTATAAACAGGCGTACTGGTTTTCACAAGAACACGGAGAACAAGACCACAAACAGGTCTTCTTGTCTACCTGATTATCGATACCCTTCTCTGCAGCACATGCTCTTTTGGAAATTGAATCCTTGCACTTTGTTCCTATTTAGATAGATCAATTCAACTTTCAATATTCCAGACTTCTCTGTCCGTAACCTTTAATCTTGTCCTTTCTAAATTCTTGACCAGCCAACCAAACCAGTAGGCATTACTCAGAAATTAGTGTAGAATGGGACCTTCCTAATACAGCAAACAGTCAAATTTACTCCTTAAATCATTGCCAACTGGAAAGATTTCCCTTCTGTCTGACAGGCCTGTCCCTGTGTGGTGCCATACTCCAGCTGGTGACTGCTGTACACCAGGCAGGCCCATTGGCAAACCAGATCTCTGTGAATTCATCATCTGTTAATTGGTTAATCGGGTTCTCTTCTGTTATTCAAAACTGATCATACCATTGGTAGGGGGTTGGAGAAGTACAGTGAAGCAGTAAAAAAAAAAAAAAAATATATATATATATATATATATATATATATATATATATATACTAGTCATTATATCTATACTAGACTATATATATATATATATATATATGTATATATATATAGCCGTTAAGCCACATGCTATGTAATTTACTTGTGTCTTCCAAACTTAGCCCTGATCTTGAAATAGCATTTCCACTAATATTGGAATACTACTGCACACCAGTGGCTTTATGATTTGATGGGTCAAAAATTACTGGATTACTTGACAAACTACAGTGTACAGTGATCAACCAGGAGCTTCTTTTCCAGTAAAGAATGATTATAGCGAGAAGAGATTGTCGTAGCTTTGCTTTATTAAATGAGTATTACTTATTGGGTTCAAAGCTCCACTGATCTTTAGCTCTTTTGTAAAAAGCACAGTAAGCTCCCTGCAAGTATTTGGTAAATAATTATTCAAGTGATGTCACTTCAGTAATTAATTTTAAAGGATTCTTCAAAGAGTTGCTAAGGTGGCAATTTTAGACTCATTGCTGACTGTTTATTTTTAAGTACCATTTAAGTAAGTTGTGCAAATCAAATTGGTTGTGTATGTGTCTTAAGACAGTTCAGGAACTCAGAAATTAATCATAGTTAATTCAATAATGACAAGGCCAAAATGATTATTGGATTAAAATCTAGATGCTAATTTGTATTCTGCAACCTGGTGACTTTTGCATTTTGTTTTATTATAGAGAAAATTGTAAAGAAAAAGTATGTTTTGAAAATGGAGCTCACAGCTACCTCAGAAAGCTTAGGAAAACTCAGTACACATTCGAGTATTCTAAGTGACTTGGATCATGATTTAATCCTATATCGATGCAGAAGAGAACTTTGAAAATCGAATGGGAAAAAAAAGAGCTTATTCAATGGCTTGAATATTGATGAGCCTAGGCCACCAATGGATAAACAGGTAATGTTGAAGAGAGTACATATAATATTTTTACTAGAGATCTTCTACCTACTTCTCTAATTGAGGTCAATTTAAAAGTGATCTTTGGCAATTTGATTAGTGTTAATCCTCAAATCACAGATATAATTGGCTGTGTTGGGGTATTTTTTATTTTGTTTTGTTCTTTGCACAGGTATGGTTTTGTCCATTTAAGTCACTGCATAGATGTATTAGTTTTGTGAAAAAAATTTCTTTAAAAAAATATGTTTTTTATTGATTTTTGAGAGGGAATAAAGAGGGAGAGAGAGATAGAAACATCAACGAGAGAGAAACATCAACATGGATCGGCTTCCTCCTACCTGCCACACACCAGGGATTGAGCCTACAACCTGGACATGTGCCCTGACTGTGAATGGAACCAGTGACCTCTTGGTGCATGGGTCAACACTAAATCACTGAGTAACACCAGCAGCCTAAAATTTTCATTATTTTATTTCAAAGGATATTTTGGGACACTGGTATATGAACCCTGTGGTATAGACCCAGTTATTTATAGATGCACAGTAAGTGTTCAGTGGGTGGCCTCTACGTAGATCCTGTGGGAATCTACATAATATTCACTAAGGTCTGAGGAGGCTCTGGTATGCAGGCAAGAGTTTTGACTTTTTCTAGGACAATTTGCTTGTTTCAAGTCTTCAAGTTTTCTGCATGACAAGTCTCCAAGTGTTTAGGTTTTTGACAAAGTGACATAAATCAAAAATTTAAATTGAAAAAGGCTCAACCCATTTCTTTTAAATGAAGGAGCTGACAATTTTGTGATTTATAAGCATTTAAGCTGTCACTGGCCACCTAGTGCCTTGCTAATGATTTTTCCCCTTTAGATGACAAATCCAACTGATTAACTGCCCTAATTGCTGCTGTGCACATCCTTCCTTAGCAGGAGTCTAAGTAATTTGGAAGATGTTTTTTAACTAGAAATTTGCTTGAATCATTCAAATGCAGCTAGAAAATTTCTTTATAAATATACTTGCAATACTAAATTTACTATGTGTCTGAGTTAAACAGACAAGTAACCTTAGACATGTTTGGTGGTTTATTTGAAAAGTAGGGGTATGTTAATCTTTACAAAGAATGTCTATAATGTGATATAACAGATTAAATACAAATGTTTTTGAAGAATGATTATAGACATAAACAAAAGGTGTATTACTCAAAACACAAATTAACTTAAACTCATTTAAAAAATAGTATTAGAGGGTATAAATTCTATGCACTATATCCTTAAGATATGTCATATGATACAAAATACTGCAAACATTACATTGATTACTTAAAAGGGGTAAGTATTACTAAAACAGAAAGGCAAGTACTGCATGATCTCACTTACATGTGGAATCTGAAAGAGTCAAATTCATAAATTAGAGAGTAGAATGGTGGTTGCCAGGGGCTAGGAGTGGGGAAAGAGGGGCACGGTTGGCCAAAGAGAACAAAGTTTCAGTTTCATGGGGTAAATGAATTCTGGAGATCTAATATACAGCCTAGTGACTAGTTAATAATGCTATATTGTATACTTGAGTTTTTCTAGGATAGTAAATCACAAGTGCCCTCACTCCCCCACACACACCACACACATATACACACACTCACAGTGGTTACTATGTGAGGCTATGGATTTGTTCATTAGCTTGACTGTGGTAATTATTTCAAAATCTATGCATAAATCAAGATGTCACAATGTATACCTTAAATATATATAATTTTTATCTGCATCTCTCCACTTTTTGTTTTTGTCAGTTACACTTAATGTCATGTCCTGGAAGCTTTCTCCTGCCAGTATAAATGGTTAAAGCAACAAAATTAAACTCTTACAGAGAAGAATAATTACATGTTTTATAAGCTAGAATGCATGAGTTGCTAAGAGGTTTATTTAAGTTATTCTGTTCATTAGATTCCACATATGAGTGAATCTAATGAACAGAATATGTCTGGATCTATTAACTGATGAACAGAATAGATCCAGACATATAGAAGCATGTAACAGACGGGTGGGTGGGTGGGGAGAGATTAATTGGGGAATGTACCTATATATATAAAAGCCTAAGTGACCATTATGACCAGACGACCGGACGACTGGCCGGTAGCTATGACGTGCACTGACCATCAGGGGGCCAGTGTGCAGGAGCTGCCCCCTGGGAGTCAGTGTACTCCCAAAGCCAACCTCCCATGGCTGACCAGCCCTGATCGGTCCCAATTGGGACTGGGTGAGATGGCTCCAGTCAGTCCCAATTGCTGGCCAGGCCGAGGGACCCCACCCGTGCAAGAATTCGTGCACTGGGGCTCTAGTGTGCATATATTCATAGCCCATGGACACAGACAATAGTGTGGTGAAGGCCTGGAAGGGGCAGGTACAGGGTGGAGGGGGTCAATGGGAAAGAAAGTGAACATCTGTAATACTTTCATCAGTAAAGATACATTTTTAAAATAAATTGCTCCATTAGATTCTAACAAATGTTGTCTCTGTTGATTATCCTAAGATCTCACCCAAATTCTGGCATGCATATCAAAAAAGCTCAGTTTATGTATTAGTCATCTGCTTTTACTTCCAATTTGTGCCACAATGTCATAATTTGACATTCTCCCCTCTGAAGTGTTCTGAAGTCAATTTTGAGACCCTCTGACAACTACACTGTCCACAAAGTCATTTATAGAAGCTGTAGCATCACCACTGTCCATGAAGGGAATGCCAATGTTTATGTGTGTATAAAAGCACAAGTATAAAACTGAAAAACAGCCCTGACCGATTTGGCTCAGTGGATAGAGCATCGGCCTGCGAACTGAAGGGTCCCAGGTTCGATTCCAGTCAGGGGTATGTACCTTTGTTGCGGGCACAACCACAGTGGGGTTGTGCAGGAGGCAGCTGATTGATGTTTCTAACTCTCTGTCCTTCTCCCTTCCTCTCTGTAAAAAAACAATAAAATGTATTTTTTTAAAAAAAACTGAAAAACATTCTTTGTCCATAGGGTATGAGTTCAAACACGTTGTCATCTTAAACTTACTACATGAGTCTTAAACTCGTCAATCCAGTTTAAACAGTGAGTTAAAAAATTGTTTCAGATTTAAGTTAGTTGATTTAGCTCTTAATATATATCTACAAGTAACAACAACAACCAAAGAAAATACACAAGAAAAAACACAAAATTGAAAAGAAGGGAGCAGTCAAAAAAGTATGCGTTTGCTTGTTTTCATATTTTAAATGGTTATTCAGAGAAAAAGATTCTGTGAGCTGCATCTCCTGGAAAAGACAGTTATTCTGTAACCCACATGTAGTTTTTTACTATCTTGTCCTGAGGAAATAGCGGAATGTACAATACATAATTTATCTGACTCAGATGGCAGTTCTGTTTCTGGGAAATTATAACAAAATATCATTAATCTAACACTATCGCCCATATTTAACAACTGCACTAATTGTCAGAGATTCAAATTATATTCTAGCAATGTGTATACATAGCCACTAAGTGGGGAGTAGAGGAAAGGGGATATATGTAACTCTGTCCTTTCAGCCAAATTAATTCTGGAAAACCTCTCATAACAAACTGGGTGAGTCCCCAACTTCTTGTTTAGTTAACGATTTGCTCATTAATGGCTTTGGAAACACTTGTGGTTGAGCAGAAACTGTCCATTTAAAAAGTAATGAGAAAATAGTTCAAGGATTCTGACAGATTGTTTTTAGAGACTAAGTGAAAGTAACATGAAAACAGATACTTCCAGTGGGGGAAACATATTCTGCAGTCTTATTTGCATATTACCTCCTTTAAAGTACCATTATCTCAAACATCAGTAGCTGCTATATTTCAAAAGGTTCCTGCAAGCTTTTTGAGTTTTATTTTGCTTTTGTTTCTGTGTTTGTACTCCAAAGGGTTCAAACAGGGATTTGGCTGTGCCTTTTAATACATGTTTCTAAACACATTCTGACTTTTCAGAGATACCTTTCTATGTCTTAGCTTTGGGGAAGAAAGGACTTCTAAAGTCATGGGAGATTCAGGCTAAGGCAACACCTAGGCAACACCTCCATCTTCACTCCGTGTGCTCCATACAGACCCAAACTCAAAACACCAGAGGAAAAAACTAGACATCTAAAGTTTCTTTTTTAATCCAACTATTCATTTTGTTAAGCAGACAGACTACTGATATACTATGATAGTTCAGAATTAAAGTTTGGTAAAATATGGCTCCAGATGTACATTGACGAGATTTGTGTTTGTCATTGAATTGTCTCTCGTGTCAAGTGAATGACTGCTGGTAAATGCAGGCTAGCCAGTTGTCTAGGAAACCCATGTTTTTTAAAAGTATAGACACTAATATATTTGTAATTAGCATAATTATTAATATACTAGAAGCCGATGCATGAAAATTCATGCACTGGAGGGGGGTCTCTCAGCAAGGCCTGCCTCCTCTCACAGTCCGGGATCCCTCAGGGGCAGGAGGTGACCCAGCGATCAGGGGAAGGCGACACCCTCATCAAACCTCTGCTGCTGCCACTGCCAGCAGCGCAAGCCTCCGCTGGCCCTGGTTACCTGAGCCTGGGCGGCTGGGCAGCCACCATCTGAGGCTTGCCTGAGCCTCGGGCCCACCCTGGGTGGCTGGGGGGCTGAGGGGTCTGGGGGACTCCAGAGGCAGGCACGTGGCAAGGCCTTGCAGCATGCCTGCCACCCTGGGTGGCTGTGGGACTGAGGGGACTGGCTGTTGCCATATTGTGGCTGTGGGTGCCACCATCTTTGAGGGCGGGGCAATCAATTAGTATATTCCCTCCTTATTGGCTGTGGGAACTGCCATCTTTGCGATGGTGTGAGGGTCAATTAGCATATTCCCTCTTTATTAGATAGGATGCTGACTGAGTTATAAAAATTTTAAATATGAGAAATTTTCATCTAACACAAATGAAAACAAATATAACTTACTTTAAATCATTTTAAAAATGTAGATTCATTAACTTTGAAAATAACTTATATTATTTATGTGCTTTATATTTATGCACATTATGTATAAAACATATGCATGTGTGTATCAAGTATTCTTCACATATTTGCTTAAACTGTTAAGCAATTCTGAGTAATAGGGTATCAAGAACACAGTTAAAGTCCATCTTTAAATTGTAACTAAAATGCATTCCTGTTTATAAATCAAACCAAGACTATTTTCTATGAAAACTTGGAAAGTGGAAAATATTTGGTTTGAATTTCATATACACATATGAAGGACTGCAGGAAGTTCTGAGCCTTTATAACTGGCAAAAAAAGCAAATGCTGATTCAATAGACAGAGTAAGAAAGTGTATTAAAAGGGATAAATGCCTATATTGTTAGAAATTTCTCCATTGCAAGAAATAGGCCAATTAATAAAATAGTATACATATTTGAGCTTAAAAGATATGGTACATATACCTAAAACTGGAACATGTCCAGAAATTGGGAAGGCATTAGCCAGGCTTGAATATCTTCAAAGACTGTAATTTCTTGCATTCCCTTGCCTGTCTTTCATTGTGACTGATCCACACCAGGCTGGAATCCCTCAGAATCACAGAATGGCTGCTTCCTCACTCGATTCCAGCAAATGAAATTATTCTCTCCAATTAATTTTTGTTGAAAATTAAGAACACTTTCTTCCAAGAAGCCTGTATAGGGAATATATACTCAACTCATATCTAATTCACTTTAATAGGATCAGAACCCATCCCTCAACAATAAAAAACATGAACAGCTTAAAGAATTATGCTGACTACCTTGGAAGAAAGATTTGAGGATAGGTTCAGGGTTTACAGTTCAGCAGACTGATGGGGAAGGGGCAAAGGCCTGAAAGGCAATTCAGAGAATGTTAGCAAAATGGAAGTAGAATAGGTAATGATCAGCCCAAATCAGTAAGTGATATAGTATATATATAGTAGAGGCCCAGTACACGAAATTGATGCACAGGAGGGGGGATCCCTCAGCCTGCACTTCAGCCTCTCCAATCCGGGACCCCTTGGGGGATGTCTGACTGCCAGTTTAGGCCCCAAAGCCTGCAGGGATGGGGCCTAAACTGGCAGTCAGACATCCCTCTCACAATCCAGGACCACTGGCTCCTATCTGCTTGCCTGCCTGCCTACCTGATGGCCCCTAACCACGTCTGCCTGCCTGATTGCCCCTAACCATCTCTGCCTGCCTGCCTGCCTGCCTGATCACCCCTAACTGCTTCCCTGCTGACCTGATCGCCCCTAATTGCACCCCTGCTGGCCTGATTGCTCGTAATCACCTCTGACTCAGCCCCTGCACCCAGGACCCAGGCTTCCCTCCCTCTGGCTGACCACAGGCACCTGGGACCCAAGCTAGCTTTGCCTGGGCCCAGCTTTTTCAAGAAGGACATCTAGAAGGTCGTCCAGACTTATTAGCATATTACCCTTTTATTACTGTAGAGATATATATATATATATATATATATATATATATATATATATATATGTATATATATAATTTTATATATATAATTAAAATATTGCTATATCCTATAATTCTTGAAGGATAAAATGTGGATACAGTGGTATTATGAGAGTTTATATAGAAGTAATAGAGAATTAATTTCAAATAGAAAAACAATATCAGAGCAGAAGGAATGAGTTTTACCCATTAGATAACCAGTACTTCAGTTTAGCATTCTGGAACATTGGTGGAAAAATTATATCAGGAGAAAAAGAGGCACTAAAAACTTTTTTGGTATAAGTTTGAAGGAGTAAATCCACCATGTAAGATTTTAATGTAACTGAAGACTTTCCTAAACTAATCTGACTCAAACAAGGGGTCGTCATGAAGCCTGAAATTTATGGCATTCAGCAGAACTGTTTACAACCAGAAATTAAGCTCATTTTAGTGTGAGAAGCTTTGAATAAGGCTGATTTTTAGGAACTGCTGAAATTCCAAATTAAATAGCTTTAATCTACTGGTATTCCTATTTTGCTATACATGCAGTCCAGCCTGGTATCTTTGTTTCTCATTAATCATTGATGCTTTCAATTCACTTTGTTAAGCACCCACGTAGCCAATATTTGGACTACACACATTTCTCAACTGTTTGTCTCACAGGAGAAAATCCATGTGGATGTGGCAATAGCTCTAAAATTTACAAAGAGAAATAGACAGAAAAAGAAAGAGAAAGAAGGAAATGAAGAAAAGAAAGATAAGAAAAATCCTGTGTCAGTACAATACATATCTGATGGTTACACATTTCCATTCAGATCTCAGATATATAAATAAAACTGTCTATCTTGTCAGGATTCTACAAGTTATTAAAGATGTTTTAATAATTAATTTCTAAATTTCTTCAAGGATCTTCGTTCATCGTTTAGGCACCTTAATCAATACTTTTTTCTTCTTTTACTTCCACATCTGTGCTATTAATGATTCCATCCAATTACTCAGTGTCTAATATGTACCTGAAACTGGGCCAGGAGCATTATTTATCTATAGCAATAATTTTTGTTCAAGTTAGGTATTTTAGCCCACATATGAATTACGGAGAAACAGAGATTCAAAGAATTTTTTTAAATTATCCAGTCAATAAAACTGAGAGGAGAAAAAGCTTAGATTTTATCGCATATGTATAAAATTATTTTCTGAGCAGAAAATGCCACTGTAATCTTTCTATTGGGTTACATTTTTCTTTGTTTTCTCATATATTAGGGCCAAAAATGAAATATTTATGTAAAGGGAGGAATGCCTCTTGCATATTACCAGTGTTTTAGAAGTGCAGATTTCTTCATATTTTACACAATAAAGTAAGACAGAGGAAAAATGTTTATTCCTGAATTTCATAAAACATAAACTCTCGGATTTGAAAAACTAAAATACTTGGAGATGAAATAACTGATTTTATTAGACACAGAAGAATAGAGTCAAAAACTAATGTTTACCACCATTGTGTCTACAAAAACAGAGAGTAACCTATCAGGCTTAGAAAACAAAAATCAAGGTGTTAGAATTAGCTGAAAACTTTCTCCTCTTGGGCTGATATTTTGTGTTTGTCATGCCAAGTTCACCTTCTAGACTTTTCCTCTTGCAACACTGGAAGCTGACCTATAAAGGCTGCTTCTACCTGCTCTCAAATTTTGGAGCTTCTGTTTGGGTTCCACCAATGGGAAGTCTCAGTAGAACATGGGGGCATAGAAAGAAATTGAGGCTGTGTTTTTATTTTATAGACTCCCTTCCTTCAGGGTCACATCTGTACTCCTCTAAAAGGGAGACCATTGCTTGTTCCATCTTTTTTTCCAGCTAGGACATTAACTAATAAAATAATTGGCTTTTAAAGTAGCTTTAGGAAACAGGACTTCCCACCTTTTAGGGTTATAATAGCATATCAAAATAAGATTCCTTGATTGAGCTGCTCATACATTTGAGAAGAGAACAAATAACCTTCTTGTTGTGGATACTGGGCCAGTGGTAATTCCATGGCATGTGGTTGCATCAGGGTAACTCAAATTATCCTCACGGGTAGCATGGGATGAGGGATGTTGTGCAGATGGAGGTCGAGTGGCTAGAGCACTTGATAACAACCCACCCAACACTCACCCACATTGAAGAAATCAGAATCCCTCTGCATAAAAGATTGTGACCATTGATCCCTGTCTTAACCAGGCCTTTTTTTTCTGTATTCTGAAGCTTTGACATCTGGAGTCTTGCTGCCCCTGAGGATCTGCCCTCCCAGTGTGAGCCAGTTCCAGAGATGGTAGACAACACAAATGCAAGCATGCTTCTCAGACACAAGCCAGCTGATCCAGAGCCCACGCCCCAACCACCTCCTCTGAGTCTTACTCTCTGGACCACCATTCACCTGCCCCAAACATCACAAGGGCCCCAGACAACCAGGGGCAGTCCCTATGCCCCAGAGCCCACTGAAACTGTCCAAATTGGACAATCCTAAGCCTGCTCATCCTACTTCACCCATTCTTTCACATGAAAACTACAATAAAGGTTCTTGCTCACAGTCCCCTGTCTCTCTCTGTCCCTCTCCCTCTGCCCCATGACTGACCCTGGTGTTTCTTCATATGAGCCACCCTCCCGCCCCCCCCCCCCCCCGCAATAGCACAACACAGCACAGCATGTACCCTCTTCCTGGGAACAGTAATAACTATTTTCTTAATGTCAATTATTTCCTGATCTTTTGGCTTTACTATACCTTAAATTTTCTATTCGTATACTATATTTTATGTTTTAAAATATATTTTATTGATTTCAGAGAGGAAGGGAGAAAGAGAAAGAAACATCAATGATAATGACAATCACAGTTAAGATGCTTAACTTAGTGTATTTACTAGAGTTAATCAACACACACGGTCTCTTGTGTGCAGAATATTTCTTTTTTTCCATTCCTCTTAATAAAATTAACCATCATCATCAGTGATGTCAGTATTCCCTTACTCTCCTTACTTAGGGCTCTGGTCATAATAAACTTGAAAGATCTCTTGTTTGTGCCAATATCTCATTACTGTGAGATATTGATGAGAATATTCTAATTGATTGTGACTATGATAAATTAATGTCTTCAAAATGCTATAGTAAGACACATCTACACAACAGAATGGGTTATAAACCTTGTAAAGTTTCAGGAAGTTGCCACCTCAAGAAAGTGTCCATGGTTTCAGTAGTAAAGAGATTATCTCAGAATATCCTCTTTAAAGTTAAAGCAAGACGCTGAACCTTGCACTGCCCACCATGAAGAAAAAGGTTCAATGCTTACTGGGACCCTTAGATTTTGAGACAACATGCATCGTATTTATGTGTACTTCCCTGACCCATTACTGGATAACGCATAAATCTGCCAGTTTTGAATGGTGCCTAGAATAACTAAAGACTCTGCAGCAGGGAAAGATGCCTTTCAATTTGGAGTCAATCAGCAGACCCGATAGTATTGGAAATGTGTATGGCAGACAGAAATGCTCTATGGAGCTTTTGGAAAGCCCCAACAAGAGAATTAGCACTGATCCCCAAGTTTTGAGAGAAGTCATGGACTTTTCAGTCACCAACTCTTCTCCATTTGAAAAGTGCCCTGTGACCTAATATTGCTCCCCCGTAGAAACAAAATAGTTGCCCATGGGATAACAAATATCATTCATCTCTGACCATACATAATCAACAGGGTATTAACTGATCTACTGAGTCATAAAATTGGATGAGTACAGTAGGGTGTCGCTGTGTAATGGAAAAGGAATTTATGAGACTGGACCTGAGCAGGTCTGGAATGCACAGATAAACTGCGGAAGAACTGAATCCAGTGATGCTCGTCTGCCCCTGTTGTCACTGCTTCACAATCTCTCTCATGACCTACATATATGATTAATGTGATCACAAAGTTAACATCTAAACCAGGACACCCTTGAGAGCGAAAAGTGGCACTACGAATAATTAATAGACAGTGGGTGTAAGTCAGCAGTGTTCTCGACAAACCAGAATCTCTCATCACTCTATATATGACGCTTTGACAGACAAAAAAATGAAAGAAATAAAATGTATGGGTTTAGTTTCCAGATAACGTAAACCATATGCAAGAAATGGTCAAAATTTGATAGTCCCTACATTGCAGTCCCAATCAGGAATGTCCTTGGAAAGCCATAGTATGGGCACATCCCTTTAGTCAGCAGTCTTTGGGAAGAAGACATACATCGCTTCATATAAAAGGAGAGATAGCCTGAGAAACAGATTTGTGATGATCCATTGAGTAATGGCTAATCAAGGACTTAGAAAAAGCAAAATTGGAAGATTAGTGACAAGGGAGTTAGGGGTGGGTATGGCCCTCTCAAAACAAGCAAAGGGTGTAAAAATATTTCGATCCCTATAAATGTCTGCCAGTAGACTGTCACCATGAACGAAGCCCTCAAAAAAGAGATGGAGCATATAAACTACCCTGCGACTGCCAGCCATCCAGGTACTTCCTCAATGGGCCTATCGACAAAGAAGATACTGATTATGGGAATGGGAGCTATCTATTGATTGAATAAGAGATGTTTCCCTCCCAGGATGATTTGGCTACAGTTATTGTTCTCAAACTGCCAAAAGTAAAGGCCGATGTTTCACTCCCAATTTTGTTTTATTTCTTGGGGGTAACAACCGGCCACCTGATGACATGTTGGTTAGCTTAGGAGCCTTAAATGATGGAGATGTTGATTAGATAGATTTTGTTACAGTAAAAATCAATCTCAAACTATCAACAGCTTAAAACAATAATATCAGCAGCAAAAACTACTTCTCTGTTCATGTTACATGTGCTCATTGTGGGTCTGCTCCATTTGGCTTCTTTTCTAATATTCTAATCTGAGGCCAACTGTTAAGGACAATTTCAGCTTGGGATATCCAGCTATTGTGACAAAGAGCAAAAGCAGAAGAGACTGAAACAAATTAATCACATAATTCATTAAAAGTCTCTACTCCCTGTGTGCAAATAGCTTAATCACATCCACTCATTTTATTTTGACCAAAACAATCCACATGATGAAGCCCAGTAATAGGGGTGGTAAAGTCTACTCTAATACCATATATCAGAAGGATGGGCAAGTCACACAAGCAAAGGGCATTGGAATATAATTCTTTTACAAAGAAAGGAGCTGATATCTATGACAATAATTCAGTCTTCCTCAAAATGAGAGGAAGCCACTTCACCTCACCCTGTAAATACACACAGGAATAGACATATATTCCAGAAGCATATTTACCATCTCTTACCCACAATTATTCTGCTAGGACTTCCATATATGCAATTACAAAATGCCTTCTCAATTGCCAGGGTATTCCATACAAAATATCCTTTGATCAAGAGACATATGTTATGGCAATACAAAAATGACACTCAGAATTCATAAGTCTTACCACACCCTCCATCACTATGACATGTTTGATAGCATATCCAATAGTCTACAAGATTGGGGTATCAATCCACAGGATGTATTATATGCCTTAAACCAGTAGTCAATAAACAATGTGATCTCTTCCATAGGTAGCGTGTGTTTAAGAATCAAAGAATAGAATTGGTAGCAATTTCTCTCACTATTAAAGTCATAACCTATTGAAAGAATTTTAGCTCTTCATCTCTATTATACGGGCTCTTTGGTTATTTAGATTTCTGTACTCACAAAATGAATACTTTCACCAGGAAACACCATTATGATTTTATTAAATTGGAAGCTGAGACTGCACTCTGATCAATCTGTGTTCACGACTATTTATTTTGATCCCACGGGCAAAGAAAAGATCATTGTATTACCTAAAGTGACTGATCCTGATTTCAAAGGAGAAATTTTCTTTCTGCAACATGACAAAAAAAGACAATGCCAGGAACCTCAGTGATTCCAAATTCATAAGGCTCCCCTTAGTAGTGCCTTAATCAATAGTTCAGGCCACTGGAAAAATACAAGAGGATAACCAAAGACTTAAATCCTGTAGAAATAAAGATTTGAGTTACTCCGCCAGATAAACAATGCCATTTAAATTGGGTGTGATTAAAGGGTAGGAGCACATAAATTGTGGTAGAAGAAGGTACCTGTGATTACTATGGCTAGCTAATAAAGTGAAAATGATTACATTTGTGTTTATGGTAATTGTTCCTTTTCTTTCCTTTTTTTGGTAGTATCTAGTACTCAGTGTAGCTTCTAGGACTTTTTGTGTCCTTTTTATTAAGGACACACATTTTTCACTTGGAGAAATGATGAGTGGGTGCCAAGAGATGAATTATGCTCTAGATTTTTCATCTCCCTTTCCAATATACTCCCCATTCCTTTCAAACCTACTCTTTGACAAGTTGGAACTGTATAAAATGCATCATCTAACATATAAATCAATTTATGAAAGTTAGCAAAAGGACTTAGATTTTGTTATTACATTTGAACACTCACAGTGAGCATCCACCACAAAAGAGGCATTAAATAATCCAGCAGACAAGCAACCTGGCCAGGTGATGTCAAACAGCCTCTGTCATCAGCCATGGCCAATGCTGGCACATTTCTCTTAAATGGAGTAGACATGGTGTAGTGTCATGGATGGAGGCTAGGCATGGGCTCAATAGTGTGAGCTCTCTTACCAAGGCTACACCAGCTACTGCTACTGCCAAGTGTCCACACTTCTAGCAAGTGGAACCAATTCTGGAACCTCAGTGAAACAACCTAGAGACCGATAGTAGTAGTAAGTTTTGTAGTTTGTCTTATCTTCCTCTTGATGGTTTTCTCAAAGAAAGAGACTAACCATAATCCTAGAAGGGCTGTTCCCAGATGAGGTGAAATGATAAATAGCAAAAGGATTAGGATGTAGTGGAAGCTGTGATGCACCTCTCATATGCCGCCCCTAGGGCTGAGCCAATCACTTCCTCAGCTCCTGGCATATTGGCTGATAATGGCTAATAGCTAATTCTCTCCTTAATGATCTATGACTGACGTATGTGGGTCTTTCTTTGCTTATTGTGGTAGAGATTCAGTAAATCATTTTAATCTAAAGGTTAATATTTTCCATTCTAGAGAAATTTCTCCTATGATTGCTTTGGCTATTTTCTCATAATTTTCTCCTTTTCTTTCTGGAATTAATAGTAGTTGGATGTGTTTTATTTTTTCTCTTCTATTTTCCATTGCTTTGTCTTTTTCCTTACTTACAAAACAGAAAGTTGGTGAGTGGTAAAAGTAAGAGGTTTAATTACTAGAGATAAATTTAACAAAAATACCACCCCTTTCCGTCTTTCACATCAACCACTGATGTTCAAGATAGTGGGAATAGTATGATTTTGCCCAGATTGATGATTACATGAAGCAGAACTTTCCTGTCAATTTGTAATAGACGTGTAGCATAAATGAGAAATAAACCTCTCTTTGATATCTTTGAAATTTGACATTATTAATAGTATATCAGTGCCATTTGGTCAAATGTGATCGGAAACAACCATAGTAAGTAAAGTTGAGGTTTTGGTTACTTGTTGCAACAAAGGAGACCACACACAGTGGAGAACTGTGAGGAATGTTAGTATTTGGGTGTAGGATACAGTTGTTCTAGGATTTGGAGTGATGTTGGGTAATTTGGGGAAGGTTTTAATAATCAAGCAGGTTTTGCTCTGGATTGGGTGTTTTCAGTAAGCAGGGGTATAATTCTATGTTTTAGTATCTCAATTTCTTTTTTAGTTTAGAAGGCAAGAAGAAGAGAGGAGCTATAATTGGTAAAGCAGCAGTTACATAACTAGGCAAACAAGGGGAATGTTTGGATATGATCATGTTTTACACAGATTTCCTTTCTTTTCTTTTCTGTGCTCAGACATGATTATAGAGTGGTCTTGTTTTCATCTTGCTTGGTCATGGTTACAACAACCTTGTCTAATGTTAGTGTTCTGTGAAATAGTTTATGTCCAGCATGATAATACTACATCTTCGCTGTTAGAGCCAGGCCAGCTTCCAGGTCCCCTCTTTTGTCTAAGGCCAAAGTCAGGAGGGAGGACCTTAATCCAAGACATCCACATCTTTACCATTGCCAAAATTTTGCTGATGAGGGAGTTGCCTAGACAGTGTGCCTGTTTTTGACCTGGACTTAGTCTCCAACTCCTTATGTTGCAAAATAAATTATTTAATCCTATGACTTGACATTGGCTGTGCAGTTGCATTTAAAGCTCTAGATAGGATATGTAGACTACAACACAGGAAAATATCAGAAATAAAATGCTTGTATTAGTTCTTGTAAAAGTCCCCAAAGTAAGGGAACTAGATGATAAAAAAAAAAAGGCAATAAAAAAACATATCTGAAAATACAAGCTTTCTTTGAGTGGTATATTTTTTCTTGAGCCTAGTCATGAATTATATTCTATTTGGCATATCTTATTTAAATAGGTTTAGCAAGAAGCATTTGCTATAGCACAACTTCCCCTTCCATAACTAAACTAAGAGGCAATTATCCTATATAATAAAACCCTAATATGCTAAGTGTCCCGTCAAATGGTCGGCCATTCAACCAATCAAAGCATAATATGCTAATGATATGCTAAGGCTGCTCAACCACTCACTATGACGTGCACTAACCACCAGGGAGCAGACAGTCGACCGGTTGACCAGTCACTATGATGTGCACTGACCACCAGGGCAGACACTCCTACCTGTAGGTTAGCTTCCTCCTGAGGTCCAGCAGATCAGGACCGAGTGAGACAAGCTGGACACGCCCTGGTGCCTTCTCACAGCCCCTCCCTGGTTGGCCAAACTCCTGTGTCCCCGGCTCCAATCCTGCACTGGTGGGGTCTCTCGGTCTGGCCTTTACCCTCTTGCAATCTGGGCTGAGGGACCTCCCTCCCAAGTGTACTAAGTGCACCAGGCCTCTAGTATGATTGTAAGGACTTTTATGATTACATTGAGTCTACTCACATAACTCAGGAAAATCTGTCATTTCAAAATCCTCAATCATATCTTCAAAGTCCATTTTTCTACATAAGGTAACATATTCATAAATTCCTGGGGTTAGGACTTTAACATCTTTGTGGGACCATTATTCAACTTGTCACTGTCTGCCCTCTTGCCCTTAAGCATTCACATTCCTTTCACATTCAGAATGCATTTACCCTATCCTGATGTCCCAAATAATCTGAACACATTACAATATCAAGTCAAGTTTAAAATCTCAAGTATTGCTACCTCAAAATACCCCAATTCTCATTATCTCAACCATCTAAAGTAGGTAGGTGAGCTCTGGCTATATTTCATCCTAAGGAAATATTTTTTTCCATCTCAAGATCTGTTAAGTTAGAAAAAAGTAATTTACTTTCCAAATAAAAGTGTAGAACAGGCATAGAATAATTGTTATGAATATTCTCATTCAAAAAGGGAGAAAATGAAAAAAAAATGAAATCACCAGTCTCCAGCAATTTCAGACTCTATCAAAACTATATTAGGTTTCAAGGTTTGGGGAATAATCTTCTGTGGTCTCTGATTCCATACACTTGGACCATGGCTCTGCTTTCAGAGTCATCTTTCCATTTTCATGAGAAGTAACATGTATTTGCAGCTGAAGAGCTTTATCTTAAACCCATATATGTAACATATGAACATATATAAATTATAAAAATGCAAACAATACAGAGTGTAAAATTAAACATCAAATGTCCTTATTATATGTACCCCCCCAATACCTACTGCTTCCACTAAGGAAACATTGGAATTATAAGTTTGATTCTTATTTTACAGATATCTTTTTATCACTTTACATATATATATATACACATACACACACACACACACACACACACACACACACACACACATATATATATATATAATATAGAGATAGATAGATAGGTCTAGATAGATGACAGGTACAATTGGTCCTAATATTTTAAATAGTATTGGAAAATAGTATTTGTCCAGTTTATTTGCGACTGTCTTCTCTGTGATCGATAGAAATAAAATTTCCATAGAATGTGCCAAGATTAATAAAAAAAATTGTCAAAGTGTTAGGTTGTTCCAAAGAAAATGTCAATATTTCCATATTTTAAAAATGTTTCAAATAGTTCAAAGTATTCTAATTTCTAGCTCAGTCTTCTTTTTGCCATAATTATACTTTAGCTTTACTCTTGCCAATATCTCACCTGCCTACTCATCTCTCCCCAAGGACAGTGTGTCTTTCACATTATATCACAAAGGGGTAGTACATACCATGGATATATCCCTGCCCAACAACTTGTAATACTGCAGTATTCATGAAATGTTCCATCTATTTCTTTAACAGTAAGAGGACCAATTATTTAAAGTAGAATTGGCAGCTAGCACAGGAGTGTGAAATCAGTGTTAGCACCCACAGAATAGTTCTTCATATTGCATTTTAGTCACACTCTCAGTTTTTCCCTCTCACTGCTCGGGTGTAAGATATTCTTCTCTTTTTTTCCCTTTAGCAGGTGTTACTAAGAGTCAGTTTTCAAGCTATGCTCTTTGCTGAATTTTTGAAAGATGTTTAACCTTAACAGATATTTTGAAGCAGGGTTTCTCTGTAAGAACTAACTGCTGTTTGACATCGGTCACATCAGGATTCTTATGGTTATTTTCCATTTTGTGCAATCTGTAGAGATCTTAATCACACAAAACTGGGAGGGCCGCATAGATTAACAATGCTGGCTGCTTAAATTACCGTTGCCACTCCATTTGCCTTCTTGTACAGTTCCGAGTGTAACAGTACAAATTGCCACAAACAGAGGGTGCCCTGTTGAGAGAAGAGTCCACAGATGGAATAAAGCAATTCTGTATTCCTCATGCATTCGTTCTGTTGTATGCAAAATACTGTCCTTTGAGCCATGGGGGGATTTATTACAAAATTCTATGTATTACAGGTAGTGAGTGGAAGTACAAGCAGGTGTATTAATACATTTAAAAAACAATATAGTTCTACCACAAAGTTATGGAGAGGGAGAGAAATCTCAACAATTCAATGCTTCTCTTGACCTCCAAAGTAAGGCAATCAACAACAGTAAAAATTTAGCCAAATGAAATTAGATTTCCTAATGTCTGCATTAATACACATGCGTGAATTAAATAATACTTAGACTGAGGCTGAGTCAGATATACTCCGGGAAGCTCCATACCCCAGAAAAATGAAAAATTTAAAAGATTAATGAATATAAAGGACAAATGAAACTTTCTTGAGTGATGGAAATGTTCTCTATATTAATTGGAATGACAATTCATGGATTATTACATTTGTTGAAACTCTAAACTTCATATTTAAAATATAAGTTATCAATAGATAATAGGATGCAATAGAAAAAGAATGCAAATACATGTGAGCTTGCATGCAAGATGAGATAGCAGTGTGTTCCAAAATATATTTAAAATGCATGGGAGAACATATTTGCCAATGTTATCGTCGGTAAGGGATTAATCTCCAAAATTTACAGGCAGCTCATACAACTTAACAAAAGGAAGATTAAACAATCCAATCAAAAAATGGGCAAAGGACCTAAATAGACACTTTTGAAAAAGAACATACAGAAGGCCAAGAGACATATGAAAACATGCTCAAAATCACTAATCATCCGAGAGATGCAAGTCAAAACGACAATGAGGTACCATCTCACATTGTCAGAATGGCTATCATCAACAAATGACAAGTCCTGGCGAGGATGTGGAGAAAAAGGAACCCCCATGCACTGCTGGTGGGAATGCAGACTGGTGTAGCCACTGTGGAGAACAGTATGGAGTTTCCTCAAAAAATTAAAAGTGGAACTCCCATTTGACCCAGTAATCCCATTTCTAGGAATGTATCTCAAGAAACTAGAAATACCAATCAGAAAGGATATATGCACCCCTATGTTCATAGCAGCACAATTCACCATAGCTAAGATTTGGAAACAGCCTAAATGCCCATCAGCAGATGAGTGGATTTAAAAACTGTGGTACATCTATACAATAGAATACTACACTGTGGTAAAAAAAGAAGGAATTCTTACCATTTGCAACAGCATGGATGAATTGGAGAGCATTATGCTAAGCAAAATGAGCCAGTCAGAGAAAGACAAATATAACATGATCTCACTCATTTGTGGAATACAATGAACAACATAAACTGATGAACAAAAATAGATACAGAGAAAAAGGGACAAAGAAGCATCGAACAGTCTGTCAAACTACAGCGGGAAGGCAGGGGAGGGTTGCGGCGTAAGAGATCAACCAAAGGACTTACATGCATGCATATAAGCATAACCAATGAACAGAGACACTGGGGTGGGGGGGATGTGAGGGTATGTGCTGGGGTGTAGGGGAGGCTGGGGGGAGGTCAATGGGGAAAAAAGGAGACATATTTACTATTATTTGTAATACTTTAAATAATAAAAATAAGAAAAAACACAATATTCTTTTTTGAATGAGAGATAAATCAGCCCATTTCTCAAACACTACTGGTACCAATGTAAATGGCTAAAATCACGTGAAAAAAAACTGAAAATTGAACACATGCATGTTATACTGTATAATCAAGTATTTTTACTCGTGAATATATTCTCAACAGAAACGTATATATATACATTCATCAAAAGTCATTTACCACTATTAGTAAAAGCCAAAAGTTAGAAAATGACCAAATTTTACCAACAGTAGTATACACAAGTAAATTATATTTTCAGAATAAAGCATTATAAAATAATGAAAATGAATGATTTACAACCATATACGACATAATGGATACATTTCCACAACATAATTTTGAGCAAAAGAAATCACACAGACCTATCATGTCCAAAATATCATATATTTATATAATGTACAAAAACAGATCAAGTCAATCCATACCATAAAGAGGCAAATAGTGGCTTGGTGTAGAGGAGGAAAGATAGTGACTACAAGTGTGTAATGAAGATTATTTAAGAATTGTGTTAAATGACCTATATGGTTATTTCTACCTCTAACATTTTTTGAATCTGTTGTTTAAGATAGATATAGTAGTTTAAAATATTTTAATTTTAATGCAATTCAAAATATAGAATGGTGGTATAATATGTAATGTTTTTATTTAATTACTAGAGGCCCGGTGTATGAAATCTGTGCATGGGAGGGGGTCCCCTCAGCCCAGCCTGCACTCTCTCCAATCCAGAACCCCTTGGGGGATGTCCAACTGCCGGTCTAAACTGGCCATCGGACATCCCTCTCACAATCCTGGACTGCTGGCTCCTAATCGCTCACCTGCCTGCCTGCCTGATTGCCCCTAACTGCCTCCCTGCCAGCCTGGTTGCTCCCAACTACCCCCTGCTGGCCTAGTCAGCCCTCACTGCCCCCCTGCCAGCCTAATCTCCTCCAACTGCCCCCCCCCCACCGGCCTGGTCACCCCTAAATGTTCCCTCCTGCCAATCTGGTCACCTCTTACTGCCCCCCCTGCTGGCCCAGTTTCCCCCAACTCCCCCAGCCCCCCCACCAGTCTGGTCGCCCTACACAGCCTGCTGTTCAGTCATTTGGTCTTCCCTCACTAACCCCTCTGCTGGCCTGGTTGCTCCACGCAGCCTGCTTGTTCAGTCACTTGGTTGTCCCTCAGGCCAGCCCTGGGTAGCTTGGCAGCTGACATCTGAGGCTTGCCTGCACCTCAGGTCTGCCCTGGGTGGCTGGGGGACTGAGGGGTCTGGGGACTCTGGAGGCAGGAGCCGGACCCACCTGCTGCGCCGCGGGGCTGAGGGGATTGGGTGCTGCCATTTTGTGGCTGTGGGCACCTCCATCTTTGAGGGTGTGGCAGTCAATTAGCATATTCCCTCCTTATTGGCTGTGTGTACCACCATCTTTGTGAGGGTGTGATGGTCAATTAGCATATTCCCTCTTTATTAGATAGGACAAATAATCTCTTACTTATCAAAAGGGAAAAATAACTTGTTAAGTTCTTTATCCCTTTGGCCTTAGCAATAGCTAACATAACGATTAAATTGCAATTGAAGTCTTTGAAGAGCAAATGAAACCTCAAAAGTTGCTTAGTGCCAGCTGCATTTTTGTGGGCCTTCATCTCCCTAAATTCAATGTGATTTCATTAGATGAGGTTTAAAATATTTATGTAAGGCTTCCGTGTAGGAGAACAATTATCCCATCTTCATTTTTATGATTTCTATATGCCACGCTAACTGCATTGGTATTGATTCAGATAATAAAGTAGCAATCAGTATTCAATGAATTGGATAATAGTTGTATGAACGTGAGGGCCTATTGTCTATCTGCTTTCACATCCATGTTTTTATTTCAGCTCCCAGGACGCCTTTCTTCCACAAGCCATTAAGTTTCTCAGCGTGTGGAGGCTTTTAGATTATTTAGCGTACAATAAAGCAGCCCATTCAGTATAATCTCTAGAAAGGTAGGCCACATCTGAAATGATTTTTTTTTTACTCCTTTTTTTTACAGCAATAAAATGGTGTCTATTGGTGTTATAAATGCATGAATAAACATTTTAGGAAAACTTTCAGGCATTGTGACTTTTAATTTTTGTTCTCATTCCTGAGCCAATAGATTTATACATTAGGATTCTTCTCACTGCCAAAAACAACAAAATAAAAATTAAAGGTCTCCTTATTGAAAACTATAAATGTTAGGAAAATAATAAAGTTAATGAAACAAGAACTATTAACATATATAGCAGCCACCTATCATCAATTTTTACTTTTGAACACAATCTAGCCATCCTTCTAGTAAGCAGAGGATTTCTGTTTCCATTAAACCACTGTCAAAGCTACTATGAGCCTAGCTTGGTGGATTGGAAAACACAACTCCTGTGAGACTCATCTCTACCCTGTCATTTCCTAAAGCAAATTTGAAGAGTCCAGCATCTTTGCCATATACTCATCTTTCTACCAACAACTTGGCTTGAAAAAGTTTCATAGTCACAACATTTAATGTGCATAAAACTGAACTCATCATCCTCTCAAATCTGTTTTTCATGTTTTCATAAAGGACAAAAATTCCCAGAGTTCATGTTCCTAGGAGAAGGGATCAAGCTACTGGTAATACTTATTCCTGTTTATCTTTGCTTCTTATGTAATAGGTGCATTTTCAAGAAGAAAGCTAGTAAGCTTGCCTCACTTACTTTAGGGTTTCTCTTATTCAGTCTGTAGAGAGGATGTTCTTAGCTCGGCTTTCCCACAATGCATCTCTGAGCAAGGTGTCCCAATAACATCTCTCCCTAACACTGGGTGGATAAATCTGTTTAATTCAGAGATAAAGATTAGAAGTTCATTGTGTCCACCTGTAAAATGACACACTTCAATTCTGCTTTATATATAACTAGAGACCTGGTGCACGAAATTCATGCACGGAGAGGGTTCCTCAGCCTGGCCTGCACCCTCTCCAATCTGGGACCCTTCAGGGGATGTCTAACTAACATCCCTCTTGCAATCTGGGACAACTGGCTCCTAACCACTCACCTGCCTGCCTGCCTGATCACCCTTAACCCCTCTGCCTGCTGGCCTTATCACCCCTACCTTGCCCCCCGCTGGCCTGATTGCCCCTACCTTGCCCCCCTGCTGGCCTGGTCCTTCCCTGCCAGCCTGATTGCCCCTAACTGCCTCTTCCTTGGCCCCCACCACCATGGCTTTGTCTGGAAGGAAGTCAGACATCTGGAAGATAGCAGGTCGATCCAGCCTAATTAACATATTACCCTTTTATTAGTATAGATAGATTATACAGGATAGGATTGCTCAAAAGGGGGAGGAAAGCCTTTTTCAGCAGGAGGAGAAGCTCTTGGCAGACAAAAACACATAATCTCTATATCTGGACTGATAGTCAGCCATATGCACTATACTTCCAAACCAGTCATTAAAAAATTGAATCACTTTCTTACACCTTACACCAAATAGCTGTTACCCTTAAAACCCCTCCTCAGGCCCCAACTTAGGTTCTGCCTTCGCAGTTCACCCAGATTTGGTTCTGATTGGTTGGTTTCTATGCCAGTCAGCATCAAAAGCCCCACCTCCTAGGCAGCCATTGGCTCCTCGCAATTCACCCAGATTTGGTTCTGATTGGTCGGTTTCTATGCCAGTAAGCATCTCTGGGCCTGATCATAAAGGCTGGGCTGATCACCAGCCACCCCAGGCTGCTGACAAGTGGGCTGAACTGCTGACCTCTGGGAGAGAGAGAGGCTTGACTGCTGGCAAGGCCGGGAGAGAAAAGCAGGGTAACCAGACCCTGCTTCTCTCTTTGGCCTCACCAGCAGTTGTTGCCACTGCTGATCAGCCCCACCTGTCTCTCTCTCTCTGAGATGTCAGCAGTTCAGCCCACTTGCCTGCTGCATGCGGAGCCTGGCATTCGGTCGAGCCTCCAGTCTTGTGGGTGTTACAACCCTGGCTCTTTATATATATAGACTATAAATTCATGCCGGGGGAGGGGAGAGGTTCTCCTCAGCCCAGCCTGCAACCTCTTCAATCAGGGATCCCTCAGGAGATGTCCAACTGGCAGTTGGACATCCTTCTCACAATCCAGAACTGCTGGCTCCTAACTGATCACCTGCCTGCCTGCCTGATTGCCCCTAACTTCCCCCCCTGAATGCCTGGTCACCCCCAACTGTCTCCCCCCCCCTGCCAGCCTGTTCACCCCCAACTGCCCCCCTCTGCCAGCCTGGTTGCCCCCAAATCCCTGCCTGCCAGCCTGGTCGCCCCACACAGCCTGCTGTTCAGTTGTCTATCCATTTGTTTTGGTCTAATGGCCCCTGGCTTTCTATATATTAGGGTTACTGTTTACTTCTCACATTAGCTCTGTTAGTTTTGCTTTATATTTTTAGGTGCTCTGATGTTGAGCACATAAATATTTGCCATCGTTGTATTTCCTTGATGGACTGACCCTTTATCATTATGCAATGACCTTCTTTGTCTCTTTGTACCACTGTTAGGTTAAAGTCTATTTTGTCTGATCTAAGTGTAGCTACTTCTGCTTGATTTTGACTACCATTTGCCTTAAATGGCATCTTACATTCCTTCATTCTCAGTCTATGTGTGTATTTAAAACTAAAGTAAGTCTCTTGTAGGCAGCATATTGTTTGATCTTGTTTTTTTAATCCATTCAGCCATTCTATATCTTTTGATTGGAGAAGTTAATCTGGTTTTGATTAAAGTAATTATTCATAAGTAAGGACATACCATTACCATTTGATACTTGTTTTCTGGCTATTTTGCAGGTCCATTGTTCCTTGTTTCTTATTCTGCTTTCTTTGTGTTTTAATGTGTTTTGGTCTCAATATACTTTGACTTCTTTATCATGTTCTTTTGTGTAATTGCTACTGGTTTTTCCTTTGTGATTACCATGAAGTTTACATAAAACATCTTAAAATGATAACAATCTATTTTAAGCAGTTTAACGACCTAACTTCAATAGAATTCCTAAACTTTACACTTTTACTTCTTTTATCCTTCACATTTTAGGTTGTTTCTGTTACAATATACATATTTTTATATTGTATAATTAATTACATTATTGTAATTATAGTTATTTTTACTACATTTATTTTTAACTTTTAAACTAGAATTATAAGTGAATTATGCACTGCCATTACTAAATTACAGAATCTATCTTTTACTATATATTTACTACTACCAGTGAATTTTATACTACCTTTTAATGTTTTTATGCTGTTACTTAGCATCCTTTTACTTCTAATTAAAGAATACCTTATAGCATTTCTCATAAGACAATTCTGGTGGTAATTAATTCCCTCAGCTTTTGTTTGTTCAGGAAAGTTTTCATCCCGTTTCTTTGCTGAAGAACAGCTTCACTGGATATAGTATTTGTGATTGACAGATTTGTTTTTTTCTTCTTCAATATTTTAAGTACTAGAGGCCCAGTGCATGAAACCCATGCACAGAGCGGGGTTCCCTCAACTCAGCCTGCACCCTCTCCAACTGAGGAGCCCTTGTGAGATGTCTGACTGCCATTTTTAGGCCCTGGGATCAGGCCTAAAATGGTAGTCAGACATCCCTCTCACAATCTGGGTCCACTGGCTCCTAACTGCTCACCTGCCTGCCCACCTGATTGCCCCTAATGGCCTCTGCCTGCCAGCCTGATCACCCCTAACTGCCCTCTCCTGCAGGCCTGATGTTGCCCCCAACTGTCCTCCTCTGCTGGCCAATTTGGTTCTGATTGGTCGGTTCCTATGCCAGCTTCAAAAGTTTTGCCTTCTAGGCAGCCATTGGCTCCCCACAACACCCAAATTTGGTTCCCATTGTTCGGTTTCTATGCCAGTTAGCATCAAAAGCTCCACCTCCTAGGCAGCCATTGGCTTCCCACAAACCCAGATTTGCTTCTCATTGTTCAGTTCCTATGCCAGTCAGCATCAGAAGCTCCACCTCCTAGGTAGCCATTGGCTCCCCAGAGCACCCATATTTGTTTCTGATTGGTCAGTTTCAATGCCAGTCAGCATCAAAAGCTCTGCCTCCTAGGCAGCCATTGGTTCCCCAGAGCACCCAGATTTGGTTCTCATTGGTCAGTTCCTATGCCAGTCAGTGTCAGAAGCTCCTCCTCCTAGGCAGCCATTGGTTACCCACAACACCCACCTTTGGTTCTGATTAGTCAGTTCCTATGCCAGTCAGTATGTTCAGGCCTATCTCTGGGCCTGATCAAAGGGGTGGGGCTTAACAGCAGCCCCTGTGGAGGTCGGGAGAGAAAGAAAAGCCTGGCTGCTGGCTAGGATCAGAAAGAAAGAGGGAGAGAAAGAGAGGTAAGTACACTGATCAACAGCTTCCACTGAGGCTGCAGATCAGACCCTGACTCTCTTTCTGGGTCTCAGACACCTGGGCAGTCAGTGCTGGGTCACCAGGCTACAGCTGGGCAACCCATTGCTGACTTCCGGATGGTCTGTGTTTGGTCTCAGGCTCGGCCCCTTCCCAAGCTTAAAGCCTCTGCCCCAGGCTTTAGGTTTGGGAATTGTCAACCCCTGCCCCTCCGATGGCAGGCTGGGAGTGACCTGGGTGCCGAGGAGGTTCCCGGGACCCAGGTATGTACTCAAATTAACCGCCATATTTGTTGGGTTAATTTGCATACTCACTCTGATTTGCTGTGGGAGTAGTGGAAGAATGGTGAATTTACATGTTTCTCTATTGTTAGGTAAGATATTAGAGTCCCGGTGCACAAAATCTGTGCATGGAGGGGGTGGAGGTTCCCTCAGCCCAGCCTGCACCCACTCCATCCCTTGGGGGGTGTCCAACCACTGATTTAGGCCCAATCCAGGCATAAACCTGCAGTTGGACACCCTTCTCACAATCTGGGACCACTGGCTCCTAACCACTCACCTGCGTGCCTGCCTGATCACCCCTAACTGCTCTCCCTGATGGCCTGATCTTGCCCCCAACTGCCCTCCCCTGCTGGCTAATTTGGTTCTGATTGGTCAGTTTCTATGCCAGTCACATCAAAAGCTCCACCTCCTAGGCAGCCATTGGCTTCTTACATTCACCCAGATTTGGTTCTGATTGGTGAGTTTCTATGCCAGTCAGCATCTCTGGGCGTGTCAACAGGGCCTGATCAGAAAGGCGGGTCTGATCAGCATCCCTGGTAGAGGCCTGGAGAGAAATGGAGGCGCACAGCTGTTGGTCAGACTGGGAGAGAAAGAGAGAGGCAAGTGCTGATCAATGGCTGCCACAGAGGCTAAGGATCAGACCCTGCCTCCATCTCTGCAAACCTCTCTCCAGGCCTGATCCACAGCCCCCTAGGCAGTCAGTGCTGGGTCAGGGCACTGGCAATGGCCTCAGTCAATGCTGGGTCACCATGGCAACCCAGCACTGACTTCCAGTCTGGTTGAGCTTTTTGTTGTAACAGTCATTATGACCCTGGCTCTTTATTATATAGAGAATTACTATTTTGAACTTCAATCACTCCTATACCTATCTTTCTCTTTGTGGGTGAGAGAAGGGGGTTAGAAAACAGCAGGTTCACCAAACCTGTGTGTGTGTGTGTACTTTTATTTTATAGAGATATAATTAAAATAACATTTTATTTACCTTTCTAAAGTGTACAATTCAGTGGATTTAGGTATATTCACAAAGTTGTGCAACCATCCGCACTATAGAATTCTAGGATATTTTTATCATTGGAAAAAAGAAATGCCATGCCTATTAAGGCAAAAACAAACAAACAAAAATAATCATTCCTCTTCTACTCCCCAACTCCCTGGCAACTACTAATCTACTAACTCTATGAATTTGCCTACTCTGGACACTTCATAAAAATGGAATCATACACTATGTGGCCTTTGGTCTGGCTTTTTTCACTTAGCTTAATGTTTTCAAGATTCATCCATGGTGTAGCATGTATCACTACTTCATTTCTTGGTATCCTCATTATGTTTAACCATTCATCAGTTGATAGATACTTGGTCTTTTTCAATGTTTTGGCTTTTATGAATAATGCTGCTATGAATATTTATATACACATTTTTTCATGGACATATATTTTCAATTATCTTTGATATAAAATGCCAGTAGGAGAGAAGACTGATAAAACTGGACTGGAGCAATGATGAAGGAGGTGAAGCAGGTGCTCACAGAGTGTGGAAAATATGAAAAAGGAGTCGTTGAGAGACATACAGAAGTAAAGAATGCAGTAGAAAAATGTTTCACAAATGCAAAGGAATACAGGACATGGACAGAGAAGTATTTCAGAGATTCAGACCTCAAAGGCAGTACTTTCCACTTACAGTCAGATGCAAATTGTAGCTATTCCATTGAGGATAAAAACAGAATTAGGTTTTTTTCAAAAAGTATATGCAGGAGAGATGGAAGAGTATCCACATAAATACTTAATTCCCCAATGATGATGATAGGAGATCACACTGAGAGGCTTTAGATTTTGAGCTGAAGATAATCAATAAGGTGTTAAGCAGGAATGAAAGTTCTTACAGGCAAATTCATGTAAATTAATAGTGCTGCCTGGAAAACTCACTGTACTGAGAATGATTCTAAGGCTGGGACAGGTTCAGCAGGAAAGGGTGATCTATGAGAATGGAGAGAAGAAAAGGAATTTCTTTCAGTTGAAAGATTACAAAAAGTATAATAGAAGGGAATGGAAATCTTAGACTATGATAGGGGAGGGGCGGGAACTAATAATCAGGCAAAGGTATGTAAACCACATGTAGTGGAAAACTTTCTTTCCCAAAGCCTATGCAATGGTGATGATCGGAGAAGCAGGAATAGGAGACTATGTAAAAGAAAATTGATCAAAGTGGATGGAGGTGAGAGGAAGACTTGGATTTACAGGAGGTAGAATTGTTTAAGGAAATAAGTTAAATAAAAGTTTAGAGAAATTGTAACTCAGAGATTTTTAGGAGAATGAGTTTTGGTGTGAAAAACTGGGCCTCTTTCCTGCCTCAGTGTCATATGGCTGTGTGTTGGGAACCTAGGGGACGTTATTATTGTCTCCAAATTTTCCTAAACAGTGAAAATAAAGGGTTGGTTTTTGTTTAATTGCAATAAACCATCTCCCCCCAGATATCTTACCCTCTGAGGAGAGTTAGATTTGCCACACAAGTTATCATTGAGCCCCATTACTTTTCTTAAGCTGTTTTTAAGTTGTTTTGTGTTGATTTCCATTACATAAATACCATCAAAGTAAAAAAACAAAGGATTTGATTATCAGCTAAAATGTCAGTTGAATTAAAAATCAGTGGGTGGAAAAGCTCAAGAGCCACTTATGATTTTAAAAGGAAGACAAACCCAGTTGAGTAAATAAATGTTACTTTTAAACATCACATTACTGTTGCTACCTCTGCTAAAGGAAATGCTATTATGGATGGTCCTTCTAGTACTGAAATTACTGTGGTTCATAATTTTGACATGTCTTTCTGAAGCACACGACCCACTTTAAAGGGAATTGGGGCAGGATGCACTTGCATTACCTACTGTCAACAAAAAGGGTCATAAAGGACCTATGTCCTTTTATTCACAGATATGCAACTAGTTTCAGATCACATGGAATATTAATATTCTATAGGTACCTAGGGGACAATAATGGCAATGTCTTTGGTGAAATTCATGTGTGAGATGAGTGGCATTATTTTTAAAGACATAAATACATTATGTAATGAGGTCACTATTGATAATACAGTCTTTCCTGTGATAATCTTAGCTGATTGCAAAGCTTTTTCTAAAGCTGAAATGATGCACATATATATTTATATTTTACAATTACTAATGAGCCCATGGGAAGCCTGTCAGTAAGAACTTCCTCTCATTCCCACACTTTATGCATTCTTAAAGAAGACTTATGCTCATTCAACCATAGAAGAAATATACTTGGCTGCCCTGGCCCGTTTGGCTCAGTGCATAGAGCAGTGGCCTGCGGACTGAAGGGTCCCAGGTTCGATTCCGGTCAAGGGCATGTACCTTGGTTGTGGTCACATCCCCAGTAGGAGGTGTGCAGGAGGCAGCTGATTGATGTTTCTCTCTCATCGATGTTTCTGGCTATCTATCCCTCTCCCTTCCTCTTTGTAAAAAATCAATAAAATATATTTTTTAAAAAAGAAATATACTTGACCATAATAGAAGTTATAGTTCTAATTCCCCAGATGTAAAAGAGGCAGGTCTGTCATTATTAGCAGCCTTCTCTTTTCTTCATACTGCCCAATTACATTGTATTATCAAGATATAAGGCTGTAATTTTCCAAGGAATAAAACATTGAAGTAGTTTATAGAAATAAAACACTCTAGAAAACAATATTATCATCATATGATAGAATAAGATATTAGTGATGTAAATAAATTTGTAAATGACAATGCCTCTCATTTTATTATTTAGCATCTCCTCAGAATGGAGATAATGTGCTAAGAACTGAATAGAATATTACACACACACCAAACAGATATTTTCTCTAGAAATTTATATGTTGAAAAGTCTAAGAAGGCAAATTTGAATTCAACGTATACTGGATTTAACACACACATAAAATAAAAATACAACACAATATTAATGATTAACTTACAAGTGTATAAGACTTCATTAAAATGAAAATAAAAGTAAAGACTTAGCATAAAAGTTCAAAATCTGAAATCACATATTATGGTTCAGTTAAAACTCAAACATTAGGGAAGAACTGTGGATTTAATCAGAGTATCAGTCTAAAAAATGCAGTAGACGCTTGTATGCAAATGTATAAATTGATATTTTAGTTGTGTGGCTAAAGATAAATATTAGTAAGAAAGACAATTATTAGATTCCTGAATTGTGTTTTAAAGATTTATTTCCAAAGTTAATTAAGTTCTATTTTCTGCTTTGTTATGATCCTATGTAATACCACCTACTAATAATGTGATAACAATTGGCGCCAACATTTCAATGGCTTCCAATAACATGCATGCATTTGTCACGCACACTACTAGTACATGGCCATGCAAGTCAGCTCTGACTTGGCTCCCTATCACTGCCATTGTGGGGCTCACGTTAAGGAGCAGCCCCTACCCTAGACCAGTGGTCAGCAAACTCATTAGTCAACAGAGCAGCAAACCGTGGCGGCTCACAAGCCACAGTTTGCCGACCATTGCCCTAGACACTGCAAGTATCCCAGAAGATAGAGAAAAAGCTTGGCAAGGAACCTGCTGGCAAAAGCAAGACATCAATGCTGTGGTGAAAAAAATCCTCTCATGGCAAAGGAGACCCATAGGGAGCAAAGTAAATCTACTAACAGTAAATTGAGACATCCCAATATATTAATATACATTTTTACTTGACATCCTAATCGGAGTGAGGAGGCAGGGTATTTGGATGGGAAGCTGAAATGGACAAATGTTATTAAAATGTATTTTTATTGATTTCAGAGAGGGAGAGAGAGAAAGCAATAGAAACACCAGTGATGAGAGAGAATCATTGATTGGCTGCCTCTTGCAAGGACCACACTGGGGATCTGACCAGGAATTGAACTGTGATCTCCTGGTTCATGGGTTGAAGTTCAACCACTGAGCAACACCAGCCGGGCTAAAATAGACAAATTTTAACTGCTTTTTAAATCTTAACACAATCTTAAATCTCCGGCCCATCTCCTATGTTTTTAAGTTGTCTTATTATTTACTGCCTCTGTTTTTAATTAAATCCCTCATCTCTGTATGTTATGCTGTTTCCTGATAAACTGGCTGCTGTTTTCTGCTTGTGTCTTCAGAATAGTGATTTGACCACTGTGCTCTCTCTCTCTCTCTCAGCTTGGGTTGCTTTAATGTGCTTCCAATTTCTGGGAAGCTCCATAATTATAATTATTCTGGACCACAAAAGGAAACAAGACCATCCTTATAGATCTTTTCCTGCCTTGACCACAGTTCTTTCCCCCATGAGTCTAACCAAAACTTCAGGAAGATAGACCAACTTCTCTTTTGGCATACAGGATCTATTTATATACTACAAACTTTGCATTTTCCTTTGAGATTCATTTATGGAATTATTATGTAATATTTTTCTGAAGTAAATATATCATATTAGAAATATAAATATCTTCATTTTAATACCATCTATCAGAAGTTTACACAGACAAGCTGTGTAGCTGACCTATTTTGTTATTCCCAATGAATAAATGTACTGGAGCAAATTTATAGCTTTAGACAAAATGGTTGGAAGCATTCTTTTATTTTAAAGGTGAGCATTGATTAGTACATCTGGAAAATTTATTTTTCAAGTGTACAATCCTGACAGATATTTTACAACAGAACAAATTAAGGAACATGAAAAACAAAAATGGTATAAGACCTCATGGCTTTTTATTGTACATAACTTAACTGTTTTATTCAGGGTCCTTTTTAATGAGAATACATAAAATAGTATAAGCTAAGGGTAGTGACTTTGCCAATTACACATTTATAGACATAGTGTGTCTTTTCATCTGTCCAATAGGGTGTATCTCAGATAACCTGGGGTGACAGGCGAGGAGTGCTACCGTTCAGGAATCCCCTTCCTCCTCCTGTTTGTTACTGTGTTCTCAGAAATCATAAAGCCCCATTTTTTTCTCGCCTTTAGTGTATTTTGTTCACAACATAAAGCAACTATTATTTATAAAAAATTATTTGCATCTTGTTAGAAGAGGGGCATGAGCTTCTGATCTCAGGTTGGGGAACTGAGATGGGATGGACATGACACTGATGAACCCTTTGTTACAGGCATCACTGTAATTTTCCCCAAATTATCCATAAACATTAGGCATATCTCTCAATAGAGAAATAATCTTATTATATCCTTAATTTCATTACAGTTTGTTTTTCCCCTGTTTGCATAACTATAATGCGTTGGTCCACAAACTGGTGCCATACATGGACTGCAAGGAAGGACCCAAGAAAGAGGCAAACTGTCCAGGTCATAGGAGGCTGGCGTAATAAGTAAGGGAAGCTAACCTATGAGGCTTTTCTCAGGCAGCCTCAAGAGGAGCAGATCTCTGCACCACCCATGAGAATCTTAAAAGTTTATATAAAAGCCTTACCTGTGTTCACTCAATATACCATCCAGATGGTCTCAACCACACACTGCTCTCTCAGAGTAGTGTCCTTCAAAGTGGCTTTGACTGTGGGAAGGGTGGGCACAATGGATGTACCAAGGACAGGGGGGAGGGGGAGTGCCTGATTTAGCTCATGAGTCAACCATTGGTGGCATTCTCTCCATGACCTCCTCCAAGATAATATGACTGAGTTAAAAGAGCATCTGTGTCCATCGCAATCCTGAGATATAATGCGAAGTCTTCCACTAGCTGGAGGCTATGGTCATGGTCAATTCTTCCTTCTCAAAGTCTGTTCTGCGTTCCACAATGCCATTTAAAATATATCTGTGATTCTATGCACAGGTACACTTCTGTGCACCGGGGAAACAAAGTAAAGGCCGGCAACACCCCTGATCTTCACCTTCTGTTCAAGGGTAGTGGTAGATGTGGAAATAGCATCAAGAATAGCAGGAAGAATAGTTCTGCTACAGCAGCAATTTTCAACCTTTTCCATCTCAGGACACACAAAGTAATTACCAAAACTCTAACCAAAAAAATAGGTATAATTTTGATTCATTCACAGCAGATGGCTATTGTTATGTTGTCTGTAGTCCCTTTTTATCTGTCAATCTAAGAAAAAAGAAGTCAATGCCCCTGGCTAAATAGACAGGTATTGCATGTTTTAAAAATTCTTGTGGCATACTGGTTGAAAACTGCTATGCTACAGTTTGATTCAAATTTCTGAAAAAGTGCTTTGGCTAGAGTGAAAAGAAGGGAGATGTGCATGAGGGAGCATTTACTTCTATCATGGAATTATTTTTCTCTCTCCTATTGTTTTGAGTTCAATAGCAGTTCCTTGCAAATTCCACCAAGGCTAATTTTCTCATTAGTCTCATAAAATGCTACATGCATTTGTGCCTTGTCTCCTGACTAAATAGTCATGCTCCACACCCAGTCCTATCACCACTGGTTACTTCTTTCTCCAGAAATCAGTTAATATTCCTAGTTCCTTCATTAAACATTCCCATGGCATATCCATTTATTACAATGTAATCAATACTACTTAATATTTTTATAAAACTACCAGAGATATATTATTTTTCAACATGTTTTCCATTTATCCCTCATGGTAACAGAGTAATCCAAACCTTGTTTTATTTCTGTATGATAATGCCTCTAGAAAATCAAGTAATAATTGTATATCACTGTACTGGTCAACTCATAGCAAAACACCCACTCAGCAAAGTCACCAATAGATGGTCTCTCCTGAAACCCTGAGCCATAAAGACACTCATCTGCTGATGGGCACTTATGAACAACATAAACTGATGAACTAAATTAGATCCAGAGACATAGAAGCATTGAACAGACCATCCAACTTCAGATGGAAAGTAGGGAGTTGGGGGAGGCAGGGAGGAAAGATCAACCAAAGGACTTGTATGCATGTATATAAGCATAACCCATGGACACAGATAGTAGTGGGGGGAGGTGGTGAGGGCACCTACTGAGGTGGGGAGAAACCAGGGAGAGGTCAATGGGGGGAAAAGGAGACACATGTAATACTTTAAACTATAAAGAATTAAAAAAAACATGTAGGTATGAACAAAAGAAATCCTATATAATAAAAGCCTAATATGCTAAGTGTCCAGTCATCTGGTTATCTGTTCAACCAATCAAAGTGTAATATGCTAATGATATGTTAAGGCTGCTCAACCACTTGTTATGATGTTCACTGACCACCAGGGGGCAGGCTCTCTGACTGGGAGGTTAGCTTGCTGCTGGGGTCCATCCAATTGGGACTGAGCAAGATGGGCTGGACATACCCTGGAGCCCTTCTGCAGTCCCTCCCCAAGTGGCCAACCTCCCGCATCCCTCCCAGCCCCAATCGTGCACCAGTGGGGTCCCTTGGTCTTACCTGCAGCCTCTCACAATCCAGGACCTCTCAGGGGATGTTGGAGAGCCAGTTTTGGCCTGATCTCACAGGCCAGACCGAAGGACCCCACTGGTGCACGAATTCATGCACCAGGCCTCTAGTACCTAGTAAATTAAGAAATTGAACATATAATAACTGACGAACAATATGTGCATAAAATTAACTCAAAGAACATGCAATGGCAATCATTTTAAAGAAGATGGTTAAGGTCAATTATATACATTTTAAGTAAACCAAATGCAGCTTCTGTTTTATTTACAATTATTTAGGAAAGACAAATTTTAACTATTCTATTTCTGATGATGATAGCAAATGCTTATATGGTGCTTACTCTTTCTCAGGTCCTGTTCTAGATATTTTATATACATGATCATTGCATTTAATCCTCTCAACAACCTTCCCATTTCCATTTTACAGATCTGGAATAATAAGGTTATTAATAATAAGGCTACATAGCCCCATGAGTCTGGGATAGGAACATGCATACCCTAGAGCAAGCATGTCAAACTCGCAGCCTGCAGGCTGCATGCCTAATTTTTTGGCCTGTGTTAGCCTTTGAGTTTGACATGCTTGCTCTAGAGCCTACACACTAACACATTATGTCACGTTGCCTCTCTTATTACTTAGAGTCTCCCAATTATAGAAGTGCATGTCACTGTGCTAAATGTTATTTCAGAGGTCAACAAGATAAGTCCATCTGAGAAGTATATATCGGCCCCTCACTGTGAGTTACAGTCACTTCACTTAGATGATGATGAGATGAGATGTTGGTGATAAACACTAAATAAGGATGGCAATAATTCACACAGGCACCTGAGTAAATTTAACCATCCACAGAAAAGGAAGAGCAAGTGTTAGGCAAACTAATGTAATTTGCCTCGCCTAAATGTATTTTCACATCAGGTGTAATACAGACAACATATAAATATCATTGCTTAATGGACACTAGTTATAGTTTAACACTTTTTAGTATTGAGGACAAATTTATCACATTTGGGAAAAGAAAAAAAAAGATGCCAAAATGGTTCTGAGGCATTTGCAGATAGCTTCTAAGGCTGTTTTCAAAAAGTGATAAGTACAAGTGTATTCAAATCAATAGAAGTAAACATAAAGGCATGCTTGTGGGCCTCAGAATAACAAAAGAGCGCCACGTAATTGAATTCTGGCTATTGTTTGTTCCCCCAAATACGGTTAGTGAGGCTAAAACTGGAGTTACAAATGTCCCCCAGCGTTCACTGTAACAAGCAGCAGAAGAAGGTTATCGGTCCCACAAATCAGTGGCAGAGGTGATTCCATTCTGCTTCAGCTGCCAAGGGGACACTCACTTTTCCTTTAGTCAAGTGTGAGCTTTTTGCCATTCACACAAGGAAAAAAAAATCCCCCTACCTTTGCTTTCATTATCTTGAAGCTTAATGTGTTGCTCCGTTTACTTTCATCCCTTCCTGGCTATCAGAATTCTTGAAATTCTCATACATGAGGTCTGATATGCCTGAAGCATTTCTTCTTTTCCCTCTTGGGATACTCTCCTGCTTTTCCTAGCATTTTCCCCACTCCCTCTCCTGCTCCTCTTCCGGTTTCTTTCTTTCACTCCTTTTCACTCTTCTCTCTCTTCTTCCTCTGCATCTTTTTACAAAACACTGAAGCCCAGACGACATTGCTCTCCAATTTTTCTTCTTCATTCAAATAGGTAATAGACTAAAGGTCAAGCTCTCCCCACTCACATACTGTCCTCCAAAGGATGGTCCATCCAGAGGCCATCTACTTTCACCAGTTCTTTTGAACACATACAGTCTTATATTTATCTCAGAATACAAATAAATGATAATATTCTGGGCCTTGCTCTTTTCATTTAAGAATGTACTTTAGGCCTGGCCAGTTTGGCTCAGTGGATAGAGCGCTGGCCTGCAGACTAAAGGGTCCCAGGTTCGATTCTGGCCAAGGGCATATGCTTGGGTTGTGGACTCAATTCCCCCCAGTGGGGGGTGTGAGGGAGGCAGCCAATCAATGACACTCTCTCATCATTGATGTTTCTATCTCTCTATCTCCCTTCCTCTCTGAAATCAATAAAAAAATATATGTTAAAAAAAGAGAATGTACTTTAGAGATTTGGCTGTGTCAGTTCATATGACAGTCTCACTTTTTAATCTTTCTTTTTCACTGACACTTTATATTTTAAATTATTTAAAGTTGTGTAATATTATACAAATATTATATAAATATGTAAGTAAAATAATTAAATTCCCATGAATTCTCTGACTTACATAATAATATAATAACACAAATATCATCCCATCTACTAATGGGCCTCTTCCTTATTCTCTCCCCCATTTATCCATAAAAAGAATTATTCTCTTAACTTTTGTGTTATAGTCATTTTGTTTTTAAATTTTTTATCTCAATTTCATTTATTTTTACTCAGAAACAATATTTTTTCATGTTTTTAAGCTTTATAAAAATGGTATAGAGCATGCATATCAGAATATTCAACTTTAGAAGATAATGTCAATTTTTATTCAAAGTGATTGTACAAGTTAATACTTTAACCCACAATATAAAAGTGCTTCCATCGATTCACATCCATGCCTAACCCACAATATAAAAGTGCTTCCATCGATTCACATCCATGCCACCACTTGGTACTGCCAAAATTCTTATATTTGTACTCATTTCAATTGGGTATATATCTAGGAGTGGATTTACTTGTCACAGGTAGTTGTATGTTTAACATAAATTACCAAACGATTTCCAAAGCAATTATGTATCTTCTTTTACCTGAGAAAAGTAATATTTTTAAGCTACTTTTAGCTATTTCTCTTCCTCTGGGCAGAACTTTTCACTAAGTAAATGTTAAAGCTGGGAGATTGATACCAATCAGGAAAAAATGACTGTTATTTTCTATGTTTCTTTCTTCTGCCATTATTTTGTAGAGACGAATCATGTCCTCCATTCCCTCAACCGGAGGAGATAAGCCCAGATGTCAACACGCCGTGGGGCAAGCAGGCTCGGGTGCACCTGGAATGGTGTGTCTACTTAACTTCCCTTTGAAAAACATATAATCCTGTTCCTCAGCACGTCTAATGTCTACGAATCCAGAATCTCCCTGGTCACACTTCTTCCAGTTACTGTAGCGGCGGAAGTTGAAGTCCGCTGTTTGCATGGGATGGAGAAAGAAATGAAGAGTCTTTTTTTGTAAAACAGACTTCTCATCTGTCTTCTCCCTGGCAGAGGCCTGCCCCTACAACTCCGCGCATCACAAGGTTCATTTGCTGCTCCAGGTCTTCTCTCATACTCCAGGGCGGGTTTCAGATTCCCCCTGACAAGTCAATTAACACTTGTCCTGCTACTTGTCACCTCTAAGGTTTGTTGCTGTCATAGTGTCTCTCTCCTACCCTCATCGGCTCATGTAAAGGGAGTCTCATGATCTGCCACTTTCCTTTAGCCTCAGAAGGAAAACTGGGTAAATCTGTGCATTTCATTCACCAGGCTTCCCACCCTGATCTTTCTACTTGACCTTCTCCTTCCCGTCTCCCACCTCTGGGACTAAACATATTTCTGGTTTTTCCTTTTGGAGGCTGGTTTAAATCCATTTTGATCCATTCTGAGAAATCTTCTAGCTATTCAAAATATCTTCCATTGCATTCTTTAGAGGAGTGGTTTCTCAAACTTTTTCAGCCCATGGCACTTTTGATGAACGTAAAATCATTCTGGATTTTTTTTTTTTTTTTTTATGTAACAAATTCAAAAGCAGAGAGTATACCTTTCTTAAGAATCACTATATTGTATATTTAAGTTCAATCGGAATCCTTTTTGACTTATGATAGGTTGTCAGTAGTATAAAACATAACAGATTTAATGTATTTTCATTCACGTTCCAAGTATGCTCACACCGTATATCAAGTTTTCCTCAATGTAGGGAGGCCTAAAATCATTGCCTTTTCAGTCTCACTTGAGATGTAAAAAGCTGCCTTATGAGTTGCAAATCATTAAAATGTGCATATTTCTCCGAGAGTATTCAGCAAGTCAGAAAAAATGTGTAAGCAAAGTAAATTCATTGAAGAGTTGTTAAAAAATGACAGTGAGTGGCAGCCTATGGGTAAAAAAATATTTGTATCTTGCTGATATAATTGCAGTTGCAAAATCTTAAAAAAAGAGTCTAAATAAAAATCTACACATCTTATTTATTTCTTAATCAGAAAAATATTTTTATTGACAAAATTTCTCTTACCTTCTATAAAAACATTAAATGAATTAGAAAATATCATAACTGAACATGTACACTTTATTAACTCTTTCTCTGATGCCTTCCATCTTAAGTTGGAATCTGTTTTTGTTGTATTTTTTCCACTATTTTTACAAAGCCTTGGATTCTTGCCCTTCTAATCTATTTGTGGTGACACGTGAACCAAGAAACAGTGACTAACTATCTTTTGTTTGCTCTAATGTTTTGTTTTTTTAATAAGGTAACTATACATGGATTATACAGTGACCACATTTTTCACAATATCTTGATAACCCCTTGTAGCGGGTTGAATTGTGGCCCTCAAAAACATATGTCCAAGTCCTAACACCCCAATACTTTTCTATTACTTCGCTGGGGGAGCAGGGGAGAGGAGAGGGGAGTCTTTGCAGATGTAATTAAATTAAGAATCTCAAGGTGAAATCATCTTGGATTTAGGGTGGCTCTTTATCCAATGGCAAATGTTATTGTAAGAAAAGGGTAAGACACAGACACAGAGGCCTGATGTGCTGGACAAGAATTGCCAGCAGTCACCAGAAGCTGGGGAAGTGGCAATATGGAAAAACAGATCTTTTCTCAGAGCCTTTACTATAGAAGAAACTATTCCTGCCAACAACTTAATTTTGGACATCTGGCCTTCCAAACTGTGTGAGACAATACATTTCTGTTATTTTAAAGCCACCAGGTTGATGATAATTTGTTATAGCAGCCCTAGGAAAGTAATATACTCTGTTGTCATCGTTTTCATGATTTACCAATGTTTAATCCACTAGAAACGGTATAGAGCAGGATAACAGAAAATAGGCTTTGGAGATTGTCTAGGTTCAATCCTAACTTAGTCACTAGACTAAAAAATGTATAATATTGCAAAAAATATTACAAATGTCGTTGGACTTGTATCAGGATGAATTATAGAATGTATCTAAAGCTGATCACAGATATAAAGGAATCACACAATAGATATTAACAACAATTGTTCCATAAGGAATGCTGATGGTCACATAACTGCATTGTTCACCCTTAATTCAATTTACTCTATCAATTATTTATTGATTTTCCAACTTGAGAGGCCTCCTTTTAATCGCCATTTCTAGAGTTCTTAAAAATACTTTATGCTGCAATAGAGAAGTGTGGACTTATCATTTCTTAGAAGCCTTTAAATTGTATATTAATTCTGCTCTGCCTCTAGAATATCAGTACACTAAAAAGAGGAATCATTAAATTTTCCAAAAGGGTTCATAATTTTCTAAGAAAATCATATTGTTATTATAACACACCAGAATAATTATAACCACTAAGAATCCATGTGGTTCTTTCCACATGGAGCCAGATGTATTAATTTTCTCTTCTTCAGGGCCCACAGTAACCTGTTCTGATGTGTCTAGACCCGTGGTCGGCAAACTACGGCTCGCGAGCCACATACGACTCTTTGGCCCCTTGAGTGTGGCTGTTCCACAAAATACCATGGCCTGGGCGAGTCTATTTTGAAGAAGTGGCATTAGGAGAAGTTTAAGTTTTAAAAATGTGGCTCTCAAAAGAAATTTCAATCGTTGTACGGTTGATATTTGGCTCTGTTGCCTAATGAGTTTGCCGACCACTGGTGTAGACCATGTCACACAACTCCTACTCTAGAAGACTCTGGCATCTTTATCTACTCCTTCTTAAAATTAATTAATTAGCTTTTTCTAGAATGAATATATATATATATGTGTGTGTGTGTATATATATATATATATATATATATATATTTATATATATATATATCCTGTCTAGATTTGTATTTGGGAAAATCTAGGAAAAATAAAATCTGATATTCTTTAGATTCACTGAATATTTCACCTCCTATTTTAAAATATTTCAGGAAATATGTAGTGGTTATTACTTTAAAAAGACCACAATGAGAATATTAGGGCTCAGCCAAAGTACTATAGAAATCAAATATTTGAAGGTGAGTTAAAGTACCTTAAAAAGTTAAAAAGAAAGAAAAAAAAAAAGAAGAAAAAAAAAGTTAAAAAGATTTCCAAGAAGACTAGTATATTTGAAGAAACAGAAAAAACTACACTAGAGAATGAGAGATTTACCCACCTAAAGGAACTTTTATATTTAAAGTAGCAGGAAGCCTTAGGCACATATGTTTTCACATGAATCTAGTCCTTGGGAAATTATTTTGGAAGTGTTATTGAGTGATTACTAAGTCTTACACTGTGGTAAGTTCAAACAGCACTGTGTATAAGTTTTATATGCGTCTGGAACACATTGTTGACTCAAATCTCAGGAAAAATGCCTATGCAGAAATAAGTATATTGTGGACAAAGTGTATGTGTATTTGTTGGTGTATAATTGAGGTGAAGAGAGATACACGAGCTTAGATTTCCAATTAAATTCATTCTTTGCTATACTGCTAAAAAAACACATACCATGTGTTGTTCATTCAATATATGCATCTTTTGCGCATTTATATGTGTGTCAGCAATGACTAAATGGTGGAGATAAATGAGGAAGCTGTGGATATAAACTTCTGTGGAAAACAAGTAAAATAATTAAAAGAAAATTGGTGATCAATACAGATTTATTAAATTGATATATTATTATTTGTAATTTGTTGAGCAATTACTAATAAATAGGCTAGTAGTTAGAGATGTGCAGATAGATCACAATTTCTATATTAGGGACCTCATAGTTCAACTAGGGGGAAAATACATACATACAATAAAATCTGGTGAAGTTTTGCCGAGTGTGGAAGTAGAATACAGAGAAGGCACACAAGGTCCAAGACACAGAGGAGTCAGGAAAACTTTCCTGCCGTGAGGCTGGAGCCCAGCTGGCGTGGATCAGTGGTTGAGCATTGACCTATGAACCAGGAGGTCAAAGTTTGATTCCCAGTCAGGGCACATTCCTGGGGCTGTGGGCTCAGTCCCCAGTGTAGGGCATGCAGGAGGCAGCCAATCAACGATTCTCTCTCATCATTGATGTTTCTATCTCTCTCTCTCCCTCTCCCTTCTTCTCTGCAGTCAATAAAAAAATAAAAATTAAAAAAAAAGACGAAGCTAGAGTGCTAAGTGGTAGCCAGATTGTTGATGCATTTAAATACCATATTAAGAAAGGTATTCGATGTCTTTTGCTGCTGGGGAGCCGCTAAAGGGGAACTAAGCTGAGAAGTGACGTGGCCTGTCTGGGTTTTGAATAAAGCATTCTGGCTGCAGTGTGGAAGAACATGTTGAAGGGAGACAGGCAGAAAGACCAATTAAGAAACTTGCTGTGGTTCACATGAGTCAAAATAAAGACACAGCCAAAGAGACAGTGGTTGGAGGAATATGGGACAGAAGTCAGTGAAGCATGAGGGAGGGCTTGTTAACTGAACATGAATTGTAATATTGACTAAGAGGAGATACGAATAAAAATTACAAATATGTATACACTGCTGAAGCAAAATCAAGTAAGAATGTACATGATCATCTCACTCGTTTGTGGAATATAATGAACATAAACGGATGAACAAAAATAGAACCAGAATCATAGAAGCATCAAACAGACGGTCCTACCTAGGAGGGAAGGCAGGAGGTAAGGGGGTAAGAGATCAACCAAAGTACCTGTACGCATGCATATGACATAACCTAAGGACACAGAAAGTGGGGGGAGGGGGGGGGAGAGCATGTGCTGGGGATGGGGGCGACCGGGAGAGGTCAATGGGGGAAAAAGGAGACTTATGTAATACTTTAAACAATAAAGACTTCAAAATAATAAAACAAGAATGTACATGATGAAATATGTTTGGGAGTAGAAAAAGAGAGTGAATATATTTTCCACACATTAATTTTTGTGAAGTAAAATAACCATATAGAGATATGCACCAAAGCTATAAATATATATCTAAAGTAAAAATATGACCTACTAGTATAAATTTAGGCATTGGCATTTATTTGCTATTAAGATCACAAGAATATGTGAGGCCCCCTAAGGTGAGTGTGCACACTGTAAGGATTGCTCCTAAATGCCAACAGACAGGCAGGAAGAGACAGAGAATCCTATCAGGGAGAAGGACAGAGAGGAGTGACAACAACTGGAAGAGTGCAATGTCACCGCAATGAAAAGAATTCAGAAAGGGAAAGCACACAGAAGTTCTCTGGAAGGCAGGGTTCATTCAGTGGAGGGCCCTAGGTATCTGAAGCAGGCAGATATTTAAGCTGATAATTAGGTTTGTACAGTTGTTACATGTCTGGAAGGTTTGGGTTTCAGTCTAGGTCTTCTGGAATGCTACTCAAAAGAGTGAGATAGTATCTTCAATGGAGCTAAAGAACATAAGAAGGCCTGGGGCTTCTCTCAAGGACTCTGCCAAGGGGAACGCTGGAGAATGGGTCCGCAAACCTGAGGTCACTCTGTGAGTTAGAAAATCAGCTCAAGAGTTTGATGCTGATGTCAGTTCTTGACAACAGGATGTTGGACAACAGGAACTGGGACATAAGTGAAAGTAACCCACCAATTTCAGTACCCTAGATTTCTCTGAGTTTAAATACTAAGAGATTACTTTTCTTTTATAAGTAGTTATAATTGCTCAATATGTATTTAGGGAGTGAATATGTAAATAACTAAAAGACTAACCTCTAAATTGAATTTATGGCTTGTTTAGGGTTATATTGGGTGAACCAAATTAAATACTAATTTACATTATAGGCAATAACTAGTTATTTTTTGGCAATAACTAGTTATTTTTTACTATTATGAACTACAGATGGCAACTTTTGAGTGACTACTAATGTATGATCATGCATATTAAATCAAATGTTTTTTTTTTCTTTGCCCTCCAAAGTCTTGAAAACAAAAATTCAAAGGCCTAGCAAAATAGGTTTTCAAAGACAGTTTCTATTTGTTCCATTTACAAGGCAACTTTCTCTTGACATTTAAGTTTTATATTTCTTCAAACTGATAGACATCTTCATAAGATATACCAACTGTTATTTGCCAAGCTTTTATTCGGGGACTTTATGGGCAATTCTCTGCAGATTGTTTATATTCTTTGTGAGCCAATAGTAGGCTTTGTAAAAGAAAATGAAAATGTGCACATTAGATTTTGTGTTTCTAAAAAAAGCAACATTGCAGGTGAGAAAATTGGACATTCACATTTTAAGAAACTATAGGTAGCTGTACATTAAATTGTTAGAAGCAAGAGCTTCTGCATTCTTAAAGGCCTATTGGGAAAAAAAAAAAAAACTTCGTATTTTATTACAATAAACTGTCAGTTCATTCAAAAGCACCATATGTAATGTAATCATTCTAAATATTGTGAAGATCATAGTCAGAATAATTTTTTAAATTATATATGTCTTAAAACCGTTTCTCGTGTTGGCAAAGGCAATGTTAAAAAATAGGTCTGGTGTCTGCTGTTTAACGAGATTTTTTTCAAAGAGTACAAATCAAAGTATTTATTTCTTTGCCTGTTCATAAAAACAAAATCATGCTGTTCCCAAAAAAAGTATGATTATTCCATATTTCTAATAACTATAATTTTATTTAATAGTACTATGTATTTTTATAGTCTCTTTTGTCACATTTATAGGAAGACATAATACTAATAATATATAGTTATTTAGATTCCATTTTTAATATATTTTAAAGGATAGAGAAAATACTTCAAATATAGTGAAAAGAAAAATTGTATAATATTTCAGAGTAGTATGACTTTTAGAATAGCAATGTGAGAAGCTCATTAGGCATCCAATGAAATATTTATTCAAGATGAAATATTTATTCAAGCAACTCTACAAAATCTTGGTAAGGGTAAGAACAGTGAGTCTGTGACACTTAAGCCATGATCCACTCCATCCCCATTTCTCCCATCAGCTCAGCATTGTATTAAAGAAGTAAAGTAAGACAAGATGAAAATATTGTATCAAAGAAAGACTTTTAACAGACACATATTACACATTAAGATAAGCAAATGGGAATTCTAGAGTTGAAAAGTAACTGAAAGCTAAGTAAAATAAGCCAGAGAAAGACAAAACCATATGACTTCACTTACATGTGGAATCTAATAAACAAAATAAACAAACAAACAAAATGGAAACAGACTCAGATACAGAGAACAGACTTGACAGCTGTCAGGGGGAGCGGTTGGAGAGCTGGGTAAAAAAGGTGAAGGGATTAGCAAAAGAAAGGAAAAAAAGAGAAAACCTATAGACCCGTATAACAGCATGGTGATTACAAAAGGGAAAAGGGGGTAGGGGGAGGTACAAGGGGTAAAGGGGAGTAAATGGTGACGGAAGAGGCTTGACTAGGGGTGGTGAACACGCAATACAATATACAGATGATGTATTATACAATTGTACACTTGAAACCTATATGATTTTATTAATCAATGTCCCCACAATAAATCCAATAAAAATATTTAAAATGCATTGGAGGGGCTCAACAACACATTTGAACTGAAATGGACAAATATCTGTATTTCAACAATTTAACTATCTCATCCTTTTTCTTTTTTTTTCTTCCCCCCTCTCCCCCCCCGCCCCCCCCCCCCCCCCCGCCCCATCCGCCCCGCCCCATCCGCCCCAGGCTTTCTGTTGAGAAGTGTGGGATTTTTCTTATCTTTGTAGCCACAAAATGATACTATTTTCCTTTGGCTGATTTCAAAACTTGCTCTTTATCGCTAATTAGAATGTGCATCATGTGGCTTTTTTATGGTTTTCTTTTTTGAAACTTTTGAGCTTCTTAAATATGTGGGTTTATAGTTTTTCTTAAATTTGAGAAAAACTATCTTTATTTCTCAAATCTTTTTTCTGTTCCAATTATGCACATTTTAAGACTCCTAATGTTTCCCTAGAGTTAACTTCTTTGTTTTTTTTTCACTCTGAAATTCAGTTTGGATAGTTTTTATTGCAATGTGTTCAGATTCCCTGACTTTTTCTATAATGTTCAATCTGCTATTGGTCCCATCTAGTAAACTTTGTATTGTAAAAAATTATATTGTTTAGCAAAAAGTTCCCTTTGTTCCTATTTTGTATTTTTCTTTTTTCTCTTCTTCATGTTCATGTCATTCTTTAAATTGTAGAGTATATATATGTATATATAATAGCTTTTTAAAGTTTTCTTATGCTCTAATTATATAGAATATTTTTTTCTTTTTTGTAGATTACATTTTTCTGCATTTTCAAGTGTTTCATAAACTTTGATTCAATGCTGTAATTTTGAACTTTGCATTGTTGACTATTGGATATTGTTGTCTTCCTTTAATAAGTGTCGGACTTCATTCTGGAAAGCAGTTAAATTACTTACAGGTCAATTTAAGTATTTCAAGGTTTTAAAAATGTGTGAGAGTATTCTATAGTAGCCTCTACCGTAGGATTGATTTAGCTCTATTACCAAGGTGTGACAGATCTGCAGTATTGAATGCCTTATAAATTCATTGAGGATTTTCCTCTGGCTGGTTGGGATTCCAATATCTCTGTCCTGTATGAACTTTGGAATTGGTTTATTTACAGCTTATGGTCATACTTTGTCTAATCTTATGATATTTCATCCTAACATATGCTTAGCTTCTAATTCAGCAAGATACTAGAGATTCCAGTCAGATTTCTGGATGTGTTTGTTTAAGTAGCAACCTCCTCTCCAGTTCACATTCCATGATCACTCATCTTAATCTCACCAATTCAGTAAGGCTGTCTTGCTTTGCATGGGCTCACTGCAATACAGAAATTCCTCAAGGCAGAAATCTGCAATGATTTTAAGATTCACCTTCATTGTGCCCCTTATCTCAGGGACCACAGTCTCACACTGCTTGTTTTTAATTGTGTAAAAAAATGTTTGCTTTATACATGTTTCTAATTGTTTACAATAGGGGGGGGGCAACACTGGTCCCAATCACTCCCTGTCTGAAAGTGGGTTTTCTAAAATAAACTTTGCAAAGTTCAGCATGGGTACGATACATTATGGAGTTAGGGTATTGCCATTCAAGATGCACTATGTGCTTGAAATAAAAAGCTATTATGTGCTGCCGTGCTCCCAGATAGGTAGAAGGCATGTGTTTGGAAGCTAAAAGGTAGATGTAGAATGGACCGATTAATTTCTCTGCTGGTGATTCCCTTGGGAAATTTGTTCTCCTTGTCCCTGGCGCATTAGGCTCAGTTGGAAGAGATATCTGGCTTGCAGAGGAATGCAGTGCTTATACTAGAACCACACAAAAAGTTTCACTAACCTTTGCCTTAATGATGTGAGTTAGACGTTGCTTCACTTGATCTAAAAGTAGGCTTCCTATTGATTTTACTTCTAGGGAACCCATGATCAACCAGCAAATGCTATGGGGCTGCATGAGTCACACTCTTCAGACGGCGGCTTTGACTCTGCTATCCATCCATCACGGTCACTACAAAAGCTGATATATGGCATTGTATGTAGAGCAGCAGAAAAAGTATAGAAATTTCCAGTTATCTATGCTGAGACATCATTTGGGAGAAAAAAAATGAGATCTATTTCTGCAAAAATCAATTGCAGATGGATTAAGGTTTAAACTGTGAATAGAAATCTTTAAAACTTTAAAAAGAGAATATCTTTATTGCTTTTACAGGGAGGAAGTGGATCATATTTCATAGACATGATACAAATTTTTTTTAATTTATTTTAGAGAAAGAGAAAGAGAGAGAGAGATATCGATTTGTTTTTCCACTTATTTATGCATTCATTGGTTGGTTGATCTTGTATGCACCCTGACCAAGGAGCAAACCCATAACCTTGGCTTAGTGGGAAGATGCTTTAGCCAATGAGCTACCCAGCCAAGGCTAGACATGATACAAATCTTAAAATCCCAAAAGTAAAAGACTGATATGCTCACACTGGAAGAAGGTATTGGAAACACATAATTAGCTATCAGAATGTGTTAAAAAAAATTCCAGCGATTCAATAAGCATAAGCAAAAAATATCCAAATGAAAACAGATTCCCCACCCGCACCCCCCCGCAAAAAAAGCCCACTGTGTTATCTTGGAAATTATGTAAGAAATACCAATAACATGCGTAACCTAAATTCTATGACAGTGCCAAGTATAATCTTTTCAATACAGGGCTGCAATGTCCTGAATTACTTTCTCTCTGGGCCATTAACTGAAAACTTTAGAAGTATATGATGATCACCTATGTAGACTGATGTTATAGAAATTATACCGTAGGGATATTAGAAGAATATTCCTATTTTTTAAAGTAATATGTTTTATAATAGAGCTATTTTCAAAGTGTTAAATAAATATAGTCACTTCCAAGTTTAAAAAAATCCTCCAAAATGCAATGTATATTCTGATAGAAAATAAAATAGTACTTAAATAAAACTGAGCGATCAATTGTTGTTGCCAAACTGCAGAGTGAAGGAGTGTATTCATTAGTCAGAACCCTCTTTTACAGATGTTCGTGGTCCTTCGTCCTCGGTGCAATACCACTAGACCTATTATCTTCAGCTGTCATTGTCTTGGGCAGCATTAGCCTTTCTTTGACACCTAATAACTACTTCGACTTGATAATACACTTTCTGACCTTCAAAAAAAAATCTATCTTAGACAAGCTCTTACACAAAGCTTTAATAATTCCAATTAAAGGCAATGCGGCTCTAAAGTTTAAGAAAATTTAATAACTCTTACTTCCTGAAAACAAATCCCTAATTGTTTTTTCTAACACAACTGATATTTAAAATATGCATTCTAAAACTTTAATTGCCCCTTATTATTCTAGGGGGAAAAAATCCCAACATATGTTTAATATCTCCTTTATTTTCCTATGGGCAGAGGGATGATATCAATTCCCACTTTCATCAGCAGAACAACGTAATTATAATAGAGAGGTGGCCGAGGTCAGAGAGCAAGTCTGCAACGAAGCAAACACTTGTCCTCTAATCCTATGGCCTTTAAGCAGGCTCTTGTCAGGTAAGATTTTTAGTTTGCTTTTTTATTCTTTTTATAGTTTGAGCATCCTTGTTCTGATGTTTTATGCTCTATCCCAGTATCTCTACACCAAAAGTATACGTAGCAATTTCATCTGCCCTAGTTTAGAGAAGGACACTGAAGTTTTTAAAGAGATTGTTGGTGGGTTACATGCAGTAGGCAACAAACAAGTTAGTGCTGGCTCAGACTGTTCGGTATGGCTGTAAATTTCTGATTCCAGGTTCATGATGTTCCTTGGATCATGTAAATCTCCAATGAGTGGTTTCTGAAAACTAAGCCAGGATTTAAGAAGTACCACCTGTCCAGGCAACCCGTGCTGCACTGTTAGTGCCACAAGATGTTTGGAAAGCTGGTAGGTAATTATTTTGTTAACCAAGAATTCAACATTAAGAGCTTTATTTTGATCTACATTTCAAAGGTTTCAGGAGGCACACAGCATCATACACTTGTTTTGTATTTATTGTATAAAATGTAATTAATAAAATTATAACTATATATTAATATGCACATTCACCTTCACTTAAAAAATAATAGAAATCCAGGAAGTAGTAATATAGACATGTTACTTTCATTAAAAATATGGTTATTTGAGTTAAAAATTATTTTTCCATTTAGATATATGTTTTTATATATACATATATATTTAGACTTAAAACTTATTTTCCAGGAATGAAGAGTATCACATATAATTCTAAGTTGTGACTACAAAATAGCAGATTCAAAAGAGCTACAAGCAATTTTACAGAACTGTCATCCCTCTAAAGAATATACTTTTTCAAAACTGAGCAAATACGGTTGATCAGAAGGCACAAAATGTTCCAGCAGCAACAGACCTCTCATTTAAAAACTGAGAAACTAAAGCCCTGGGAGGGACTTCCCTTTTCCCACCTCTTTATTCTCCCTCCCAACCTGAATTTCCTTTAAAGCTCTGCCCATCTAATGTGCTTTTCATACATGCAAACCAAAAATGTTTATTGATAATTATCTGTCTAATCCAAGATCCTGAAAGTAGAGAGGGAAACAAAATAAATGGAGCAGTTCTGCTTAAGAATTTCATAGGGAAAAGGGACATGATCATGAGCATTTATAATTGCAAATTATGTTGTGATAGGATCGAAAAGAATGTTCTATGAGATCTCAGCTGAGATCAAAAAGGTGAGTGAATAAAAGTCGAAGAGTGAAAGAAAAGAGAGAATGGTGGAAATGCTCTGGGAAGAGCCTGGGGTACAAATAAGTCTAATGCATTAAGGGAACTGAAAAACAGCTGGAAAACACAGACTAAGGGGAAGACTAGCATGTGACTATAGAATGTTTGGTCTTTATCGAAAAGCAAAAGGAAGCCAGAAATGGATGTGAGCAGGGAAATTATATCATCGGATTTTCATTTATCAAGTACTAGAGGCCCAGTGCATGAAATTCATGCACTGGGGGTTGGGGGGTGGACCCTCAGCCCAGCCTGTACCCTCTCCAATCTGGGACCCCTCGGGTGATGTCTGACTGCCAGCTTAGGCCCGGTTGCCGCCAAATGCCCTCCCCGCCAGCCTGGTTCTCCCCTCAACTGCCCTCCCCTGTGGCCTGGTCACCCCCAACTGCTCTCCCCTGCAGGCCTGTTCCCCCCCAACTGCCCTCCCCTTGCAGGCCTGGTGCCTCCAACTGTCTTCCCTCCCCTGCTGTCCCGATCACCCAAAACTGCCCTCCCCTGCTTTCCTGATTGCTCACAACTGTCCAACCCTGCCGGCCATCTTGTGGCAGCCATCTTGTGACCACATGGGGTGGCCATCTTGTGTGAGGTCATGATGGTCAATTTGTATATTAGCTCTTTATTATATAGGATGAGGAACAGATGTGGATAGTGAGGAGTGGCTGTAGAGATGAGTTAGGGCATTTGGGCCACATTCTGGCAAAAGAAGTCAGCAGATCATAGACCTGGAAAAGTCAAGGAGATAGAAATGAAAAAAAGTGCTGATATTAGTTCTCTTTTAAGAATCTCAGATAAGTAGGCACTATTTGATAATTATGAGGAAATTGTTTTGCTGTGCCCATTTTAGACATTCTCAAAGTAATAAAAATATCTGCAATAAACATATATGACTACCTGATAAGTGATGTGATATTTCATCATTGCTTCTGTTGAAAATCTCAAGGTGATATTGGTATAGTTTTGTTTGTTGGTCCTATCAGTACATGAATGTTACTTGAAAGGTAATTGTTATTGAGAGACTGTATTTTATTACCTAAAAAAAGTGGCTGTAACCTACAATTTTGGCATGATACAGAAGTTATATTTCATTCTATTCCTGGATACTAAATTAATCATACTTCTGACTAGCCCTCCTAGGATTTAGTTTATGTAACATCTTTGACCCTCTCTTGCTCCTATTCATCAGTAATTTGCATTTGTGGGAGCAAAGCTGTTCCAAAATTTTGGACCCACATAACTTTACATTTAGCTTCCTCATGCAAGTATTAGGTAGGAAAACATTTTTGTTCAAACACCGAGGGTAAGCCAAATAAATGTTACCTTCATTCCAATGCTTCAAACATTCTGCTCAATAAAATTCAAATAGTTTTCTCTATTCTGCACTAAAGTTCATAAATGGATACTTAAGTGTTTCCAAACATATTAGTTCACTTGTGACAGAATTTTACTTCTGTCACACTGTCTATTGGCATCTATAATAATATGCTAATTTGACTAGAGGACCTTCTGGATGAAGCCATGGCTGCAGGGGTCTAGGCAGAGGCAGCCACCATGGCTGTGAAGGCCGAGCCCCTTGCACGAAGTTCCGGCATCGGGCCTCTAGTTGTTCAATAAAAGCACATGCACTTGAAAATGCGAGCCTGTTTCCCTGTCCAGAGTAGTAGATTCCATTTTCATTTCTCACCACTTTTAAAGCCTATCTTAGCTAAAAAAGATGGAATGTGCAAATTGACCATAACTCCACAACAAAGATGGTAGTGCCCACAGCCAACAAGGAGGGAATATGCAAATTGGCACAACAAGGTGAGAAGCGAAGGCAGCTCCAGCCGGAGCAAAGACGGAAAGGAGGCTCTGCTCCAGCCACAGCGAAGGCGGAAGGTGGCGGCCAGAGCAAAGGCCCAGGTCCCAGGTGCCGGAGGGAAGCTGGCACCAGCAGCCAGGGAAAGGAAGGCCTATTCTTACATGAATCTTTGTGCATCAAGCCTCTGGTTAATAATAATGTCTATAACTGAACATTCTCAGCTGCATAAAGCAATCTTGGGAGCTAGAATCCATCACAAGTCATGGGAAGCAAGCATAAGTACCTACAATTTTGTGGATTAGATTTTATTACAATAACATGAGAATGTAAGGATTTTTCCAACAGCAGTTTTAAATTGATGTTCCCCTGAATCCTATGCCAAAAGTGCCCTTGGAAAAAAAAACAGGTAATGTAATTATCCAGAGCGTGTATGTTAGGATTACAGTTGACCTTTATAGTGGAGGATGGAGGTGCCTTAAATCTGCCCCAGTAATAGCAACTAGGGAAAATCCAGGCACCATAGACCATCTAGAATTCTCTTGACTCACAGTGCAACTAGAAATCTTTCATGCTAAAGTCCTCACCACAAGTTGAAATTCCATCCCTTTTTTCAGCAGAATTATCCTACAGGTCTTCCTATAACTAAGGGAAGGAGGAAGGGAGGGAGGGAGGGAGGGAAAGGAGGGAAGAATACTTGGGAATGAGACCTGAATTGAAAGTCCTGAGGTGCCACTCTACGAGCTGGATGATCTTGTGCATTTGTTTCTGTGACCAAGAGTACTTTCCAGGATGTCCTCCTCTGCTGTAACATTTACGCAATCTCTTCTTTTTCTTGTCTCTATTTACCTGGCTACATAGTGCTTCCCGTGCCATTTTTTAAGCAACAGGGTAGCATCAAAGAGGGTAATGTAGAAGGGAGAGAACAGGAGAAGCACAGATGGACTTTTCAAGTTTCCTGGCCACCTGTCCTAGAGTAGCAGAGCAGAAATAGCTAAGGAGAACTTTGGAGGGGAGGGACAATGTGGTCATATTTGGATAAACACAAATTAAAAGCTAACCTAATGACACGGCTCAATGTGAGAAATGTAAAACTCCTATCTGGCCCTAATCCACAAGGAAGATGGTTAGGCAAGCTTACAGAATTGGGGAAAACATGGAATGAAGATAAGAGTTTGTTTCCAAAATATAACCATTTTGTTTCATTTACAAAAGACTGTACCATGACCCACACAGCTTTGGCCTCTGAGAAGGCAAAGCTGTAAAAATCTCAGTGGTTCTAAATAAGTGTCTTAGATTTAAAGGATAATTGCTAGATATTATTTTTATCTTTTTAAACATTTACCAGTAAATACCCATTTGTTCAACTGCAGTCATTGAAAGGCTGTTTTTCACCTTAACTTTTTAGAGAGTCCCAATTCCAAGATAGGAATATAAAACTTAAACTACAGTGAGGGAAAGGTGATATTATTTTAAGAAGCGTTGTGTGAGCTCAAGAGAGAGAGGAGAGAGAGCGGGGAAGGAGGAGGAGGGAGGGAAGGAGGGAGGGTTAGAGGAGAAAAAACCAAGGGGAGGAGAAATGAACAAACACAAGCACGTCTGTGAGTAAATCTAACCAATCAGTCACGTTGTTCCAACATCCCCAACAGATGAAAGAATGGATGCAAACATAAGGTACTGGGAAAGGGTAACTTTCTCTTCGGACTGGTCGCCTGTAGTCAGTTTTAGCCAAAACATGACGTCATCGCATATAGCTGCAAGGAGAGTTGCCCTGAGTGGCTGATCGTATGATGAGGTTTGCATATCCCTCCGGGCAGAGCAGGATTAGGCTACTGCAAACAAGAAATATGTTCCGAGGATTTGGTAGTGATGTCACAGATGTTTTCTAGCTGCAAACCTAATTATCTCTTAGCAGCCAAAATTTATTTTCCTTTAGAATTGGAAGGTACAGGAAGATCCAAAAACACATAAAAATATTCTTCCTTTCTTAATTACAATAGTTCCTAATTAGCTCTGTCTGGAAACCAGATGGTCACATGTTGGTAGAGCTCATGTAACTACTGTAACATTTAAAAATCTCATTTCTATTAAGCTACAACATTCACAAGCTTGCTTTTGTTTTGTCTCTATTATTCATGACAGAAACTAAAGCAAATATGTTACTAACATAATTTTGTTCTCTGAGAATTTGCATTTCTGTCAGATGAAAGGTAGTTTAGATATTTATTATTATTAATGAAATGCAGTCCTTACCTTCTAGAAGGTACCTTCAATTTACTAATACATTATGCCATATTCCAGTAACGGCAGTATTCCAGAAATACACACACACACACACACACACACACACACACACACACACACATACACACCCTATCAAATAAAATAATAATATGCAAATTGACCATCACTCCAACACACAAGATGGCTGCCCCCATGTGGTCAAAGATGGCCACCCCCATGTGGACACAAGATGGCCACCACAAGATTGTCAGCAGGGGAGGGCAGTTGTGGACGATCAGGGCAGCAGGAGAGGGCAGTTAGGGGTTACCAGGCCTGCAGGGGGGAGCAGTTGGGGGCAACCAGGCCTGCAGGGGAGGACACTTAGGGTCAACCAGGCCTGCAGGGGAGAGCAGTTAGGGGTGACCAAGCCTGCAGGGGAGGGCAGTTAGGGGCAATTGGGCTGGCAGGGGAGCAGTTAGGCATCGATCAGGCTAGCAGGGGAGTGGTTAGAGGGTGATCAGGCTGGCAGGCAGAAGCAGTTAGGGGCAATCAGGCAGGCAGGCAGGCGAGAGTTTAGGAGCCAGTAGTCCTGCATTTTGGGAGGATTGTCTGAATGCCCATTTAGGCCTGATCCCCTAAATAGGCAGTCAGATATCCCTCGAGGGGTCCCAGATTGGAGAAGGTGCAGGCTGGGCTGAGGGATACCCCCCTCGTGCATGAATTTTGTGCACCGGGCGTATAGTATATATATATTCCTCACCCATGGGTATTTTTCCATTGATTTTTAGGGAGAGTGGAAGAGAGAGTGAAAAACAGAGAAACATCAATACAAGAGAAACAAATTGATTGGTTGCCTCCTACACTTGCTCTGCCCAGGGCCTGGGCCTGGGAGGAGGCTGCAACCCAGGTACCTGCCCTTGACCAGAATCAAACCCAGGACCCTTTGGTCCACAGGCTGACACTCTATGCAATGAGCCAAACCAGCTAGGGCTATATTTTTAATTACTAAAAAAAAGTCTATATTTCTTCTTCCAATTTTTCTTTCTAGTCATTCAAACAAGAGTGTAGGATGTGACATGTTACCATTTCTCCTGCTTTTTCCTGTGATCTGTGGAATTATCCTTGAGATGCTAACCAAACTATCAGCAAGATACCAGCAGACAGAAGCGAACTTAGCACTTATGTGTCCTTGCTTCCTTCCAGCAGTCAAGTACAGTCCTCTTTGAAATTGCAGAAGTCTCTCAAGCATATAATTTGTGGCTTCCAATGAGTTTGAACTTCATGCTTGAAGTGATGCACAAGTAAGTGATTTAACTCATGCACCTGTATCAGGATTTTTTCCCCAGTCATAATGGCATGGGTAAGTACTTCAGGATTTACCTAATAAGCATTGCAGCAAGACATCAGAAAGGCATTGATTGGCATATTTGGGCAGGCAAAGGAAAAATGAGCTTCCAGTAGAGCTATGATAGGCATCTGGGTTCAGCCCTTGGGACAAAAACTGAGCATTTCTCAGCTCCCAAGGCCAAGCTCTCTGACTTCAATGATGCACAATTTTCTCATTACAAATACTATTGTACCCAAAGGAATTCCTGTCAGTTTTCTAATTATTTTCTCAGTTTGAAATAAGACCTTGTCTCTAATAGGAAAGGGGGTTTGGCGTGTGATTGTTTTTAGCGCCAACACAGTGCAGAGAGTGAGAGCACCGGGGAAAGAGAGAAAGGTACTTTGGAAATAAATGCAAATCAGTTCCCACTAGTGGTTACCAAATAAGAAGTGATTATGCTGCAGTCAAGTACTGAGAGATTCAAAAAGTACAAAAGAAAATATTTTCCTGACCCTCTGTCTTTAATGATAATATTTTCATAGTTATCATTGATGAGGTTACACATAACATTTTTCTTAGAATAATGTTATGCAGCACATGGCCATGTTTGGGAGCTCAAAAAAAAAGTATGCAATTAAATGATCTAGAGTAATGTTACAAATTATCAACCTGAATGTGTCCCACAAACTCATGTGACAAAATGTGATAAAATGTAATGCTGCCCTGATCGGGTGGCTCATTTGGATGGAGCACCATCCTGTTCACCAAAAGGTTGCTGGTTTGATTCCTGGTCAGGGCACATACTTAGGTTACAGGTTTGATCCCCAGTCAGGTGTGTACGGGAGGCACCTAATCAATGTTTCTCTCTAACATTGATGTCTCTCTCTCTCTTTTTCTCTTTCTAAAAATAAAAAAAAAACATATCCTCACATGAGGATTAAAAAATAATAATAATAATAAAACATTATTTTTATTTCTATTTTTAAACATAATTTTAAATTCTTTTAATAAATATTCTATATTTAGATACAGTTGGAATTTTTCTTATTAGGTTGTCTATGTTCAAAATTATAGTCTGGAGGTCTCAAGTTATTCAGTAGAGTTAACCAAAGCTTAGCCTATGCTTCTTCACTTTATAACTGTTCTGACCCTTATCTAAGCTTCCTCTATCTTTTTTTAAAAAGTTGATTCTGTATTTTATCACAGAAATTTAAGACAATTGCATATGAAACTTTGTCTTAAAAATATCATTGCTAGGCATTAATAACAAGCTGATGTATTAAATATTCTAGATGCTGAAAAGAAAGAATATTAAGAAACCTTTCTCCATATTCACTGAGTACCATAATATTCATATCTAAAACTAATGGCCATGATGAATGCTTTTAAGCATACTCATAAATGAATGTCATAAAACTCTCTATTGTTCTATGTATTTTTAAATTCCTCCATATTTTCAAACTGATTAATGATGATGAGCATACTAATAAGATCACTATCCTGTAGAAACACAGTAGTAGTTTTGTAAGATTAGGCATCAATATGTGTGTAATTCAATGGTCTCAACAAGCTTCTATATGTCACAAACCCAGTGGCCCATGACAAAAAGGTTTTCTCTTTTGTAAGGACTTTGCAGAATATAAGCTCGGACCAAAATTTAAGCATGTTAATCTACTTCTTACCTAGGAAAACCTTATGTGTCTGAAGCCTTCATGAAGAAGAAATTTATTCACTAATCATGAACATTTACAGAACCATGTTCGCATTTAATTTTTCTAGTCAATTATAAACTTATTATTACTATTTATAAATTTCCACATCCACAGGGTCCTTCTTCTATAATATTTCTCAATTGACTATTTGACCAATTATCTCAAAGGAGTCCCATGAAAATTCATACTTTAATAGCTTAGTGATATTTAATTTGCAAGTGTTTCCCTGTTTTTTCTATGGAAATCCGCCCCTTCCATATGATTCCCCTCTATGTAAATATGTTAAATACTTACTTGTGGGGGTGTCTGATTTAGCATATAAAAATATTGCATGGGACATACTTATACTAAAACTTTTGTTCATCATTTATCTGAAATTGAAGTGTAAATGGGCCTCCTGTATTTTATGTCAGCCCCATATATTTGATCATTTTTATGAATAGTGTGTATAGACTTTCCCCCAAGAATCCCTAGAGGTTTCCATCCAAGGGCTTGCCAAGTTATAATCCCTGTGCCTCCCAGTTCCTGCAACCATCCCTGGTCTATGTACTGGGAAGAAGGCATCACTAAGAGCACAACCACGCTGACACCCAGATCTCAGAATTCCAGCCTCCAGAACTGTGAGAACGCCACTGTTGTTGAAACCACCCAGTCTACAGTCTTCTGAACTAAAACACCGGGCTTAACAACAGGGAACTCACTATTTCCCCCAAATCTGAGATGATAGCCTTGAAGATCCCTGTAAGGCACTCACTCGAATATCCCAAGGACATCAGATTTATATGATTCTGCTACACACCCATTTTTAAAAGACCTCTTTGGAGAACACTTAGGCATTTCACATTCTCTTGGGGTATTGGGGTAAGAGAGAAAAATCTATTAATGTCGCTGCCAAAAAAGAGAAAAATTGCACAGAGCAGCCATGTAAAATAAATTCGAATAACCTCTATTTTCAGAAGCACTTTTGAAAATTTACCTATATAGTAGTAAAAGAAAAACAATGGAATCATGTGGCTGACCTAAGAATACTTTATTTAGCTATGATTCAGCCATGAACCTGATTGAACATATATCCATTGCTACAGTGTCCATCTTATATCACAGCTGTGTGTGTGTGTGTGTGTGTGTGTGTGTGTGTGTGTGTGTAAATTCACTGAACCTGTCTGTGGTGTACAAATGCTGCCTGAAGATGATGTGTAAATGAATGAATGAATACATGCATACATTCTTATGTTTACAACCTCTTTAAATTCTTACAATTATTTTTTGTGCCATGAAATTTAACAATCATTTACTTTCATATTGGCATATATAAGTCCATTTGAAATCTAAACTCTTTAGTAGTTTGACTTTTCACAGTCACACAGAAGAATGAAATCATGAGGGCAAGGTAAAAATAAGAGGAACAAAATGAAAATCAGGAACCTACTAGGGACTGGACACTGAAAGAGACTTGGCGAAGAGGAAAACCAACTTCATGAGACGGGTGTCAACCTGGGCAAACAAGAACCACATGCAAGGATGCCAAATGTTCATAGACTGGAAGCTCCTGGACAAATCTGACATCAACACCACCCAGGACTACAAAATGATAAGGCAGGGCCTAGCGTAGGCCTGCAAATGATAGATGATAACTCGTGTGAATAGTCACTGATATAGAGAAAATTAAGTAGGTCTGGTGTCCTGCTTCTGGACACATTGCCATCAGCTTGAAAGACAAACTCTTTTGCACACCTATTTACTCTTCCTTCTTTTCTTTTCTTTTTTAAATTAAATTTGATTCCGTTGTACTCAGCAAAATACAACTGTATTAAAAAAATGCTGGCTATGGATGGATCAATGTGAACCTTTGGGCTCTCACTCTATGCTGTTTCTAGACATTATTTTTAATGACTGTTGCAATTTATATTGCCACAATAGTTCACATAAACACTGGAATGCGTCATCTCTATGTTTTGTCTAAAATACAACAGCCAGATGGGCACTAATTGGAAAGTTAAAAAGTATGTGAAACAAACATGTATCCATAACTAACAAATTAAAAAAAACATATTTGTTTACCTGGATTGGTTTATCTCTACCTATGACTCTAATGATTGTTGACATTGCATGTAACAAAAATGACAATCCTTTATGATGTACTGAGGAGCCTGGTGAAATATCTTTTGGTAGGTCAGCTATTTCATAGGCTTGGGAAATGTGCATACATATTCAAAAATAAAACTGAAATAAACATTGACATGATGCTGTCCAGCCTGAGATATATTTAAGCCCGACGATAATGTTCTTGCTATTTCTGATTTGATGCTAGTTTTTAATTATTGGTTGGCCATCACATGATAAAAATCCTGAAATTAGAAGGACTCTGAGTTACTGAGAATTGGTTATACAACAGCACATGAAACCTGGCTTAATTTGACAACAGAATGCCATCAACTGCACATTAAATGATTATGGCCCTCACATGTCCCATGGAGTACTCGCCACTATAAGAGGAAGCATCTGCTCACTGGAGGAGGCAGGAACATTTTGGAGCTTTCCCACAGACCTATCTATGTCTCTTTGGACATGTGTGCAAGTATATTTATACTCCCCAATGGAGCAACTTACCTACATAGATTATTTGGCAGGTAAAAAAAAAAAAAAGTTTAGGATAATGGTCAAAGGTTCCTTCTAGATAGGTCTTAGATTGAAGGATTTTAGATTCTAGCCCAATAATGATTAAGTCACAGTTTGCTCTGTCATTTTAAAACAGTGGTGTTTCATAGCATTTGGGTAAAAATCAAAATTGAAGGTCAGGGTGGTAAAGGCAGTTAATAATAACATTGTACAGAAAAAAAGAAATATTTGGATGACTAATACAAGTAACTCTGGTGAACGTAGTGCTTAGAAGAAGAGTTTATTTAAACTTGGAAACAACCCTACAACATGGGTGTTGATATCTCCATTACCTATGTGGGGAAGTGCCGCTTAAAGAGACTAACTGGCTTGTTTTTGTTACAGAAGAGTAAGTAGTAAAGCCTAGTTCAAACATAGGTCACAGACCTCAGCAGCCTGTGTTCTTGAGCATTCAATGGTCGTTTCATCACTAGCATCACATCGGCTACCAATTAGGCACACGTATTGTGTCCTGCTTAATTTTATTTCTTCCTTCCCCCTGCTTATTGTTACCCCGAGTGCCCATTTTCATAAGTAACCCAAAAGATGTTCAAAGACTGAGTCATTTTCCCCTCTTCTGGAGGGGCTGAGAAGACTAGCCAGGCCCATTTGTCATTCATACAATTTTTCTCTAAAACCTCTTGTAATGTTGGGTAATAATCCCAGATGGAAGTCATTAAAGTTTAATTTGTCTGCATATGTGACATCTTGCTTTTCAAATCTTTTGACTTTACTTTTTCCATTACTGAAACTAATTGGTATATATGAGAAATAACTAATTAAAATGAGTGTAAAGCAGTTTTCTCAAATATAAAAACATGCCATAAAATGCTAATAAAACTATAAAAATATGTGGGAAAATCTGTCAATTACAAAATTAACTTCAGATGGGAAAGCAAATATTATTTATCCTTGACAATTTGCAAATAAATTAGGTGTTTGGCAGCTAAATGCTCTTTTGCTGAATATTAATAAAATTTCAAGAATAATAATTGTCTTCATTTCAGAATAAAATTTTGAAGATGATCATTGTAGTTATAAATTAAATTTAAAACAAAACTCTAAATAGCTGTTTTCAAGGACCATTTTTGTTATGGTTAAAGCAGTGGTCGGCAAACTGCAGCTCGCGAGCCACATGCGGCTCTTTGGCCCCTTGAGTGTGGCTCTTCCACAAAATACCATGGCCTGGGCCAGTCTATTTGGAAGAAGTGGCGTTAGAAGAAGTTTAAGTTTGAAAAATTTGGCTCTCAAAAGAAATTTCAATCGTTGTACTGTTGATATTTGGCTCTGCTGACTCATGAGTTTGCCGACCACTGGGTTAAAGAAAAGTGGGCTCTCTGGTGCTGGGAAAACTGGAAAGCCACATGCAAAATAAATGGAACTGGACTACAGGGTTTCCCCATGTACAAAAAGTAATTCAAAATGGATCAAAGACCTAAATATAAGACCTGAAACAAAAAGTCACATAGAAGAAAATGTAGGTACAACACTTACGGACCTTGGTCATAGAGAACATTTTATGAACTTGAACCCATAGGCAAGGGAAGTAAAGGCAAAAATAAATGAATGAGTCTATATCAAACTAAAAAGCTTCTGCACAGCAAAAGAAACTGACAACAAAACAAAGAGGCAGCCAACCAGATGGGAGATGATATTTGCAAACAAAGGTTTAATCTCCAAATTTTGTAAAGAACTCACAAAACTCAACACAAAACAAAACAAAACAAAAAACCAAAAAAAAAAAAAATCCAATCAAAAAGTGGGCAGAGGATCTGAAAATACACCTCTCCCAAGAAGACATACCAACAGCCAATATATACCGTATAGAGGCCCAGTGCATGGATTCATGCACTGATGGGGTCCCTCGGCCTGGCCTGGGAGGTTGGGCCGAAACCAGTGCTCCGACATCCCCTGAGGGGTCCCAGATTGTAGGAGAGTGCAGGCCAGGCCAAGAAACCCACCGGTGCATGATCGGGGCCAGGAAGAACCACAGGAGGGCTCCAGGATCCTGCCCATCTCACCCAGTCTCAATCAGCTGAACCCCAGCAGCAAGCTAACCTACTGGTTGGAGTATCTGCCCCCTGGTGGTCAACGTGCATCATAGCAACTAGTTGAACGGTCAAACAAACTGTTGGACACTTAGCATATTAGGTTTTTATTATATAGGATATGACAAGGTGTTCAACCTCACTGGCAATTAGAGAAATGCAAATCAAAACCAGAAAGAGATACCACTTCACACCTTTTATTATCACTCAGTCATTATCAACAAAACAAGGAATAACAAGTGTTGGAGAGGTTGTGGAGAAAAGGGAACCCTCATTCACTGCTGGTGGGAATGCAGACTGGTACAACCAGTATGGAAAGCAGTCTGGCGATTCCTCAAGAAATTAAGACTAGAGCTACCATACAACCCAGCAATCCCTCTTCTGGGTATATACATGAAAAACTGAAAATCATGTATTCACAAAGATATATGTACCCTATGTTCATTGCAGCATTATTCAAGGTGGCCAAGATATGGAACAACCGAAGTGTCCCGCAATAGAGGACTGTATAAAGAAGATGTGGTCCATGTACACAATGGACTACTTCTCACATATAAGGAAAGGATGAAATAGTGCCATTTGCAGCAACATGGATGGACCTTGAGAACATTATACTAAGTGAAATAAGTCAGTCAGAAAAAGCTAAAATCCATATGATTTCACTCACATGTGCCATATAAAACTGAAACCCGTGAACACAAACAGCAATGTGGTGATTGCCAGAGGGAAGGAGTTGTGGGGAGAAGGGGGTCCTAATATGTGGTGACAGGAGAAGATTTAACTTTGGGTGGTGGGCACATGGTACAATATACAGATCTTGTAACATAGAAACCCAAACCTGAAACCTATATGTTCATGTTGACCAATGTCACCCAAACAAATTTAACAAATAAAATAAAAAAAGAAAAGTGGGCTCTCTCCAGACACTAGATCTACCAGTAACTTAATATTGGATTTTCCGTTCTCTTGAACTATGAGAAATAAATGTTTGTTGTTTAAGCCACCCAGTTTATGGTAATTTGTTACAGCAGCTTAAGCAGAATAAGTCATCTTCTTAAAAGAATTTAATTAATGTTAAGATCAGTAGCCAAGTTTCTTAATAAGATATGTTATTTTGTATTACTTGCAAAGCCACTGTACACATTTTTTTTTTCACGTCCAAACCACATCTGGGACAATGCTACAATATCCTAAATGCTACTATTGCTTTGTCAAAATGTCTGGTTTGTGTGACTTTTTCATGCATAAGTAGACAGTGTACATTTAAAGAGGATCCAAAGAGTGTTAAATAATGTTTATCAACCTTGTTTGTTGGGAACTAATGAATCAGGACAATTGGAGGACCTGAGATATAGGAATATATAAGTATCTCAAAGACAAAAGTTCAATGCCCCCAGATTTCCTTCTGGTTATTTAGCATTATGACTGCAAGAAATCGCTCACAAAGAATGGTTTACTTCTGGTCAGCAGCCAAAGAAGGAGAAAACATATAAACATAGAATCCATTAGAGGGCTATTATCCATTAAATCCTTAGCTTTTCATTAAGCTTTAACTTAATGAAAACCAAAGAGAAGGATTGAAAACAGAAAAAAAATTATTGAAATATAGAAAAATTACATTGCTTTACAGAGGAGTAGAGTAGAAAGATCACTTTAAATTTTTCTGCGTTTTGGACAGAGAAGAGGTAAAAAGGGTGTTGTCAAGACATTTCTTGAGTAATTATATGCCTAGTAAATATTTTCTTCACAATACTGCATCGATTAGGAAGGATCTTCTGACACAGGACCTCGCTTGTGTGCCGCCATGGCAATTCAGCAAGAGCAGCCATGCACCTCTGCTGTCCCCCAACCTCAGCCACCTTCTGACCCACCTGGACATAGAGCTATCCTTGTGACTTCCAAGGTTCAAACAAGGAGATATAGAACTTCCCAGCTAGAGAGAATCTAGTGTTCACTGCTCATCCTATCTAATAAGAGAGTGATATGCAAATTGACCATCACTCCAACATACAAGATGGCTGCCCCCATATGGACACAAGATGGCCACCACAAGATGGCCTGCAGGGGAGGGCAGTAGTGGGCAGTTGTGGGGGACCAGGCTTACAGGGGAGGACAGTTGTGGGCGATCAGGCCTGCAGGGGAGGGCAGTTAGGGACAATCAGGCCAGCCAGGGAGCAGTTAGGTGTAGATCAGGCTGACAGGAGTGTGGTTAGGGGCTGATCAGGCTGGCAGGCAGAAGCAGTTAGGGGCAATCAGGCAGGCAGGCACGTGAGCGGTTGGGAGCCAGCAGTCTTGGATTGTGAGAGGGATGTCCAACCACCTGTTTAGGCTCAATCCTGGTGGGATCAGGCCTAAATGGGCAGTCGGATATCCCTCAAGGGGTCCCAGATTGGAGAGAGTGCAGGCTGAGCTGAGTGACCCCCGCCTCCCCCCAAAGCACGAATTTCGTGCACTAGGCCTCCAGTATTCCATAATGGCCATATTCAAAACAAATTTTCTGTATACTTCCTAGTTTTGTAGCCCTCAAAATACTGACTTCAGGAGCATTGGTGAAAGGTATTTTGTAAAATCTGCTCCATTCCAATTCCTTTCCTCCAAGAATGAGATATCCTGAAAGGATCTAACCTGAGCCCCAAGAAACATTCATCAAATTCATGTTATATTGCCCTCTTTTCCTATATCAAGTGTGTTTCATTTTTTCTATGTCAAGTACACTCGACCAAGTGTACTTGACAAGTGTAAATTCTTATCATGACACAAGAAGTAAGTAGGTGTCTAGGGTTAGTCTTTAAGCACCTAATCAAAGGGAAATGTTGATCCTTATTTTCACTTCTCTTGCTAACAAACTCTGTGTCAGGGGAGATGGACTTTCATAAACAAAGTTTTTCTCTGAGTTTATAGATTTTCATCTTTGAAGTAAGAGTTATAAACAGTAACCACTGTTCTAATCCTATTTCCTATTCAATAAAATAAATATTAATTATCCATTTCTGTACATGAGACTTTGCAAAAGCAAAAATAATTATAAAAAATTTACATATAATAGTTACAATAATATTTTTAGTGCACATAATGTGGCAAGACCTGTATCAAAACAATAGATTACTTATTTAATCCTCATAACACAAATAGGAGGGTCCTTTTATTTTCTCAATTCTGAGAAGGAAGTTAGAGAGGTAAGAAGACATATCTTATCTCAACAAACTTAAGATACTACAAATTTTAAGTTGCAACATTAATTTTACATATCAATGAGGGAGAAAAAGGTTGAAAAAAACTGACTAGTCTTTTATGCATTCTAATTAATAATGTGGTAAAATGTGAAAATGTATATCTTATAATCAATAAAATAAAGTATCTAGTTCAAAGTTAAATATCCTGTAGAAGTCTCAAAAGGAAAGTGATATAGTACAAGGCAATGCAAAAAATATAGCTGGAGAAGGTGGCTGCCTTCCAAAACAGATGCCAGAACAGGCATTTAGCTTCTAGAATTTACCACAGTCCCGGGTCCAGCACCTGCCATAATAATTAAAAATGCATTTTATTGATGTTCCAGAGTTGATTGGAAAGTAAATGCTGATTTATGTAACCAAAGCTCACAAGAGACTTTCTAGAAGGTCAATTTATTAGGTCAATTTATTAATTTGTCATGAGAAATATATCTGCCAAGACTTTCTAATTGAGTGAACCTGACCAATTTATTGTTCCCCACAAGTAAGTTACATAGGAAGGCACGTTTCCAAGAAGTTGCTTCGTAAGCAATTGTGATGAGCTGCATTGTGTCCCCTGTCTTCAATGCATATGTCAAAGTCTTAATTCCTAGTACCCTCAGAATGTGACTGTGTTTGAACATAGGGCCTTTACAGGGGTGATTAACTTAAAATTGGGCCTTAGGTTAGGTCCTAATCCAATCTGATTGGTTTTCTGATAAGAGGAGTAGGACACACTAAGAGACTTAAGAGTTGTGGGACCACAGAGGAAGAACATGTGAGGGTACAGCAAGAAGGGGGCTTTTTTCAAGCAAATGAGAGGCCTCAGAAGAAACCAAACCTGCCAGCATCCTGCCAGGTCTTGGACTTCAAGCCTCCAAAACTGTGAGAAAATAAATGTCTGTTGTTTAAATCACCCAGTCTATGGAATTTTGTTTAAGCAACCCTAGCAGGCTAATACAGAAAAAAAAAGAAAGAAAAATGTAATTAGATATATGTATCAAAGATTTAATGCACTGAAGTTCTATGACGTGGGACATGGCTCCAGTGAGGATATATCTGATACACCAAAAATGGGACTTGTCTCATTGGAAAGACAGAGAGATTATTCTGTTAGAAAGTATTTGAATGGGTCTTCAAGTTGAATTCCTTTAAAAAAGAGACATCAAAAACGTTCGTGTTTGCCAAAGGCTAAATACATACTTTGCAGCTACACTCATTTCACTTTATAAAATCCTTTAAGAAACTCGAGTTAAAGGGATTTTGCATATTTATGATGATCTGTGTCTTGATTTTCAATATTTACTCTCAGACATCATGTTTATTTTTATGATTCATCTCTTATATCCATGCATAATCTATAAGACAAGCATGGCTATAAATCAATATAAGTATCATAAAATCAAAGCACCATATAAAGTCTTTAGAGAGACAAACTCTATTCAGAAGATCCAGAAAATGAATCCTAGAAAATGGTCTTGAAGAATAGGTAAAATTTTAATGAAGTGGAGATTAAGAGGCCAATTATTTTAAACTTTAAGCAACCTCATAAAACAAAAAGTAAAGGAAAGTATTTAATATAATAAAATAACTGAGAGTAGTCTTCCTGAACAAAATTGTAAGGGAAGAGAACAGAGGGAACCAAGCCTCAAGTAGAGCTGTATTATAAGGGCCATTGAATGACAGTATAAAGAAAGTTAATATAATTTGGAAGATAATAAAGCCAATGGTGGTACATCCATTCAGTGAAATACAACTCGGCAGTCAAAAGAAAGAAGCTACTGATACATGGTACAACCTGGACGAATCTTGAAGACATTTCGCTGAGGGAAAGAAGCCATTGGCAAATGATTGCATACTGTCAGATTCTCTTATATGACACTAGAGGCCCATTGCATGAAGATTCGTGCAATAGGCCTTCCTTCCCCTGGCTGCTGGCACCAGTTTTCCTCCAGCACCCAGGGCCTGGGCTGCAGAGGAGCCAAGCCTTCAGCCTTCAGGCTTGGCTCTGGCCGCAGCGAAGCCTTCAGTCTTCAGTCTTTAGTCTTCAGTCTTCACTCTGTGCCTGTGTATGCAAATTTTGGGGGGTTAATTTGCATACTCACTCCTGATTGGCTGGTGGGCATCACAGAGGTACGGTCAATTTGCGTCTTTCTCTTTTATTAGTGTAGATTCTGAAGAAGACAAAAATTTAGGCAGACTTTGGACAGAGAACAGATAAATAATTTGAAGAATTAGAAATGAGGGGAGGGTGTGACTACAAAAAACATAGCATTAAGAATTTTGGGGGGTGATGGAACTGTTCTGAATCCTGATTATGACAGTGTTTATCTAAAATTATATATGTTTTTTAAAAATTTGTAGAACCAAAAGGAAATGTCTATTATATGACATTACTAAAAGGACTGAAATGCGATGATAATTTTCATAAAAGAAAAATGGATATGAATATGGCACTTTAAAAAGATTTTTATTGGCTTAAACTAATAGTTTAGCATGAAGGAAGAGGCAAGAGAGAAGGAAATCAAAGATGTTTTTCAGAGGATTACCCATGGACAGGAGAATAAAATATTTTTGTGATGTTAATACAAAAAACAGTAAACTCAGAGAGAGGTGCAAGGAAAAAGATGATTTTGCATATAATATCTTGCCTGCCAAAATATGCTCTGGAGCCCAGCCAGTGTGGCTCAATGGTTTCGCATCAACCTATGAGTTGGGAGGTCATCATTTGATTCCCAGTCAGGGCACATGCCCGGGTTGTGGGCTTGGTCTCCAGTATGGGGCGTGCAAGAGGTAGGCAATCAATGATTCTCTCTCATCATTGATGTTTCTATCTCTCTTTCCCTCTCCTTCCTCTCTGAAATCTATAGAAATACATATTTTACAGTATAGATGCTCTGGAGATCATTACCAATTAGTTGGTGATATGGATCTGGAATATAAAAATATTAACACAGAAGTCTCATTAAACACATAGATTTTAGAGTCCACCTGCTTAGAAGTGATCATTACAACCATAGTCAAGGAGAAAGTCAGTCAGCAGGAGCCATAAATGAACATGCTGATGAAATCTTGGAGGTGTAAATTCTATGGGAGAGAAGAGGCACTAATGAATCCTCTCTGAAAGCACCAGCCTAGCACGTGCTCTTCTTGAATATCTTACAATATTCATTTGGCATTAAGTATTCATTTAATATTTTTAAAACCAGTATGAGCTCACTTTAGCAAATTATATACAAATTTGAACATTTACCCAATAGGTGTGCACAGCATACCTACAATGTATAAGACAGTGCTAGATGATATAATCTTACTATTTATTTCTTGGAGACAGGCCTGGATTTTTATTAAACTCTAGGAACAAATTATGTAGGTTTGCGAGCTCCTAGCTCATTCTTGCAGTGAACAGAGGTGATAAATCGAAGCACTGAGTGTGGGAGTGAATATGCAGGGTGCAATGTCTCATCGATTGGATTTTGGGCAGATGAAACTGTAGACTCCTTTCCTATAGTACTATATTTTTTCTCAGAAAATGTGCCCTAAACTTCACTAACATTTCATTACTTTTGTTATAAATAATCTCTAAAAGCTCTTTTATTCTCATAATATGAATCTTTCCCAGAGCCTGTGTCTTATTTTCTCGTTTTCCCATTGCTGTTGTACATTATAATGAGTCACGATGATGACAATTTCAGGTTGAATTGCCCAGTCAGAACCATGTGATTTCCAATAACATATACTTGTTGTAAATGACCTAAACATTCTTAAAAGAATTTATTTTTCATGCTGATGCCTTTTGTGTCTAGGAACCCTAAGAAAAACTGAGGGAAGCCCTTCTACTGAGTTGTGATTGAAGCCTCAGAAATTATATATTGGAGATAACTTAAAGAAAACAATTTTAGAGATACATCATTGTGATCTTGCTCACAAAAAACACAATGCACCTTATGATATAGGGTCTTGGATAACTACACAAGTGCTCCAACTTAGAAGAAAAACAAACTGGTAGACTTTCTTAAAGTAACATATTCTGAAGTATTTGTCAGATTATAGGAATTAAATGTATAGATTCTCCCATAGCAATCATCCATTTAAAAATAAAAAAAGAAAGAAAGAATTACTGGATAATGTAGATTGGTTTACTCAAAAACTGTGTTTCACTTTTCATCTAACTGAGAAACTTAGAAATCAAAACAAAACAAAAAGAACATATTTTCCATATTCCTTTGAAGCAAAGGTTCTGGAGGCAAATTAGATCTGTCAATCAGATGCATGGGCATAAGATCTGGAAGGCAAACTTGAGACAGAAGCTAGCTTCCTGTCTAATTTTTTTCATTTTGTCTGTTTCTGTTCAGAAACTCCTGAGGAAACCAAGATTCATCTGCAACAGTAAAGTAACATTTTTTCCTTGCTCTGCACTGCCCAATATGGAGTCTCTAGCCACATGTGGCTATTAAGCACTTGAAATGTCACTAGTCCAAATGAAGGTGTCCTCTAAGTGTAAAGTACAGACTGGATTTTGAAGTCTTGGTATCAAAAAGACAAAGAAAGAAAGAGCATAAAGTATTCATATCCTATATAATAAAACCCCAATATGCAAATTGACTGAACAGCAGAACAACCAGTTGCTATGACCTGCACTGACCACTAGGGCGAAGATGCTCAACACAGTAGCTGCCCCCTGGTGGTCGGTGTGCTGCCACAGGGGGGGTGCTACTCAGCTGGACGCCGGGCTCATGGCTGGTGAGCACAGTGGCGGTGGTGGGAGCCTCTCCTGCCTCCGCTTGCAGGCTAGCAGTAAGAAGCTAGGGGTCCTGGACTGCAAGAGGGTGCAGGCCGGGCTGAGGGACACCCCCCACTGTGCATGAAATTTCATGCACCAGGCCTCTTGCATTCTTATATGGATTGCATTCTGAAGAGCTTCCATTTTGGTTAAATAAAACATGTTTGATTTAATTTTACCCTATCACTTTATTTTTTAAATGAGGCTACTGGAAAGTTTGAAATGACAGATGTGCCTCTCATTGCGTTTCTGTTAGACGGTGCTGCTCCAGCTTCCTGTGTGTAGAGAGCAAGTCCTGAGGTGAAGCAGTTAAGAGGCTTCTCTGTGCAGCTATCCTGCTCCTGGTTGGCAGCTATGGACATGGGTTCCCTGGCTCCTGGTTTGTTCAGAGGTTGTGGGGGTGGGCTCCTGATTCTGGCTTAGATTCAGTGACAACCTCAGAAGTGGCTCTTCTGATGGGTCTGTCTTGTATGGTCCTAGGAATCATCCCTGCAGATCTTGCTTAGAATCCATTCCTTTAGTCCTTTTTCCTATTTTGTAAATATTCACTTCTCTGTATTATAGTTCTTATTCTTCCTTTTTGGAAATTATTCATGTATGTTCTGTTTCTTGAACTGAACCTTGATTGATTTTTTTAAAAAGGGTAGCCTCTTAAATAGTAGAAGTAATTTCTGGAATACAACTCCTTTAGTTTAAATTATTTTTTTTAAGTTTATGAGAAAATAAAATCTGTTTTAATGACAAGCCTTCCAAAGCTATGAGAATGTCCCTAGTGTGTGCTATTGGGGAAGGTGTGTCCATCCTTCTGGCTGAATATATCACTTGTAATATCTGGATTTGCATATTCCAAAAAGGTACTTGCCTTGAAATGATTCATTAAAAGATGCCCCCACAAGGGACACTGTTTTTAAAAGCAAAAGTTTAAGGAGAAAACTGCAGTAGAGCAGGAAGAAATGAGGTGGCCTCCCTCTGAGACCAAGAACCATTCCCTGGTGGAATCTGATTTCCATGATAAGACCCTGCAAAATTACTTGCAGTTTTTCTCATTTCAGCGTATCATGAGGGCATCAAAATAGTGACCTCCCTTCCCATGTTCCTATGTTTCTGTTGTAAGAGCTATTTATTAATCTGCCTGGTTATCACTGGGATCGTTCTATTTTATATAGAGGTTGCTGCCTATTTCCCACCTAAGCTTCTCTGTGCAGGAGTACTGGCATTCAGTGATGATATCAGAGCCGTGGAAAATTACTGCCATCGCTGGTGTATCTCTCCAGGTTGCTTTTGCAGCCAGAGGCAGTGCATGTGCTATCCCCAGCCCTGCAGGGTTTTGGATGTAAATTAATAAAGCACCAGCCTCTCCCTGCCACAGTGCGGAAGTGCCGGAGTTGTTTAAATTCAGAAATAGTACAATAATCATGTGGCTACACACACTCACATACACACATAGGGTGTGTCCCCGAAAGACAAATGCATTTTTCACCTGTCCTCGTGTATCATGTGTTTAACAGTGCACTAAGAGATTTTTTTTAAAACAGTTTTTGAGAAATAAGGACTAGGAATTGCTGAAGAGGATTTTTAGTTTTGGGTGCTACTTTTCAATCTCATGGTTTAGATTGAATTAACCTAGTCTTTAGCTCATTACATTTCTTGGTATGGCTTCAAGTGCAGTTATGTTAGGATAATGGCTAGAAGATTACATAAGCACAAACAAAAATGTTCAAGACTATGACACATTTGAAAGGTAAGGAGTGCATTTCAGGCCCAAGGTCAGCTTAGTTCTAGGGTGAGAAGCTCTAGAGTTATTTGATCTAAAGATTTATGGATTTTTGCATTCAATATTTTATAGATATACAATTACAGACCTTTATGGCATAGATTTACTTATACTATGGAAAGAATGGGAAAAGCTGAAAGAAAATATAGGAAGAAAGAATGGGAGAAATGATATAATACAGAAAAATGATGGAGGATAATGAGAAATGGAGACTTAATAGAGGAAATAAGAAGAAAAGCTGGGAGGTGAGAAGGAGAAAGAACAGAATGAAGAATAAAGAGAGACTGGTGGGAAATTTGTGAAGAATTAATTTTTGTTAAACTAAAAATTCAAGGGCTGTGTGATTTTCCTCTGTGACTACCTTGATGGGCCAGTTGTCTCTCACCGCTATAGGAGGCATAAATTATTTGCAAGGAAGTATGACATAATGGATTCCATTTCCCTCCATCACCCACACACCTTACCCTGGACTAAGGGAAGACCTGCAGTGGAGATATGGGAACTCAAGAAATTGAGGAGTAAGAAGCAGTGCTCCGATGCCCATTAGCTATGAACTAACCTGGGAAAGGAGGGAATTTCTTGATTTCAGAATATGTAGATTTTATTCTATTTCCTGTAGGAAAGTTTTTGGAAAGCTGCAGCTCTACTACCATGCCTCATACTACTGAGCATGGAGAATGACTAAAAATAAAGCAAACAACAACAACACAACATAAAAGCAATTTTGTGCATATATAGACTTTTAAGGGCTACTTCCCCACATGTGTTTACCACAGCAAAGTTGGCACATAGAAGACATTTGTGAATTATGAGATTCCCCAGACTTGAATTAACAAAATTAAAGGGGAGAGAGAGCAAGCATTTAGCACATTGATCCCTGCAATGTGAAGGGACTTGCACCAGAGGGGACTTGTGAATGACTCACTAATGAGGAAGGATAATGAGGCTGCACCACAGTTCACCAAACTCAGGAAGAAAGAAGGAAGAAGGCGACACATTTTTTCAGCATTTATTATCTATCTTCACATTTAATTCACAGCAAGCCTGTAATTTAGGGCATTCTCATTCCACTTTTCTTTTGAGTAAGAAGAGTAAGGAAGGGATGGCAAGTGCAGATAGAAAAACTAGGAAAGAGTGCTGTGAACTGACTGTGGGTCCAAGGTCTGGACAAAAGAACATCCAAGTGAATAATTTACCCATAACAGGCATAGCAAACATGGATCGAAGAAGCAGAAGGCAAAGAAAATGTTCTCCAAAAGTCATAGATGAGTGACAGTCCCTTTGCAATCAATCTTCTTAATTCATATATAAATATTTGTATATTTCAACAGCACAATGTTGACCAGAACCGTATTTTGTATGCGCCATCAAAATGATAGAGTTTACACAGATGTGACATGACATCATTATTAAAGCTGAGTTGTAAAATTTAATCTCTCTCAGTACTACATTTGAAATTTTATCTACAATATTTTTATTTTAAACATGTAAAAATCTTTTCCCCCAAAGAAATGAGCTAAACCTAAGCACAGACTGTATAAATATCATAATAAACTTAAATGTGAAAATTTAATCAATTCCTATGCTACTTTTCTGAATTGACTTTGAAAAGGCTTTTAATAGAGAGCTTATTTTCAATAACTAGTGTTTAAAAAACAAACAAACAAAAACAAATCATTACCTAGATGAGAAAAACCTTTATACAGGAAAAAAGTAATACTAAGTATCAAAATGTGGAGGCAGAGAGTACATGGGAAATCTCTGTGCCCTCCTGTCAATTTTGCTATGAACCTACAATTGCTCTAAAAAATAAGGAGTACAGTCCGGCCGCGTGGCTCGTGGTTGAGCATCCACCTATGATGGTCACAGTTTGCTTCCCTGTCAGGGGGCATGCAGGAGGCAGCTGTCCGATGATTCTCTCTCATCATTGATGTTTCTATCTCTCTCTTTCTCTCTGAAATCAATTTTTTTTAAAAATAAAGTTTAAAAAAATAAAGATTATAAGTTCATATCATTAAATATTGTAAAGTACTTAAAATAATTAAATTATGGCCACACGGATCAACATGCTTGAGTCATAGAATATAATGTCAAATGTTGAATGAAAAAAGTTGCAGAGAAGTAGAATATGGCACCACTTCTACAAAGTGAAATAAAATGCATGATGTTTTATTTAAGAATATGTCCATTTGAGGGAAACCATAAAGTAAAGTAAAATGACGAAAGACACTACTTTTAACTTAAGCATTACCTCTGGGGAGACAGGAGTAGATTGGCTTTGTCAGGGACCAGAGAGAACATCAGCTGCATAGATAAGGCTCAGTGGGAGTTTCACAAATGCTAATTTAATTGTGTCGTTTCAGTGTGTGTTATACTAATTTGTATAAACAAATATGGTATATACTTTAGCTATGTGAAATTATAAGGTTATTATTATATTAAAAATATATTTTAGAGCCCGACCAGTGTGGCTCAATGGTTGAGCACTGACCCAGAGACCAAGAGGTCATGGTTGAATCCCAGGTCAGTGCACATGCCTGGTTTGGGGGCTCAATTTCCAGTGGGAGGCGTGGAGGAGGCAGCCTATCAGAGATGTTTCTCTCTCCCTCTCCCTTCCTCTCTGTCTAAAAATCAATAAAAACATATTTAAAGATATATGTATTTTAGAAAGCTCAAAACAAATAAAATTAAATTATAGATACTGAAAATAACTTTACTAAATCAAATGAGTTTTAAGTTCTTTCCTGAAAGAATTCATAATAATCTTACAGTTGTGTAATAAAGTAGGGCATAGTTAAATGTAATCTCAGCTGGGAACTCAAGTTGATTAATCAGCTAAGCAAACTCCTTTATTTAACTACAGATTTTTAACAGCTCAATAGTGAGACCTTTCGAAATATACCAGCTGTAAAATATTTAGGTTCTCAGAAAATGTCTTCTTTTTTTTGCAAGTCTTTTGTGTACTTTTCTCATGTAATCATAGTGGAGAAGAATTGGGGTAAAAAAAAAGTCTATTTACATTTTCTTTTACTCCTTTCTTAACAAAAAGAAGACATAACCTGTTGTTCCACAGTCCTCCCTGGGTGATTTTTAACACCAGCCTTCTTCAGGATTAAATCTGTAGGAGGTACATAATTTCATTCTACTGACCCTCTTTTCAACTCTCTTTCCAAGTACATGTTATGTGATACTTGTCCAGCCTCTTAGTGAGGTAAGCTTCTTAGCATTTTATTAACAATGCAGTTTAAGCAGCATCTTATCAGCATTAGCTACTTATATGCTAATGTACTCCTAGCCCATGATCATAGGTCCAGTTCATGATCACATGCATTTTAGGGTTTGTATTTTTAATCACTAATCACATCATATTTAGATTTTAAATTATCTGAAATATATTGCAGCATTTTTCCCCAATGAGACTACACATCTTTTTTTTTTTTTCTGATCAGAATAAACTCAGTTCTGTAAAACCACAGTTCTGTTAGTCAAATTTACCTTGTAATTTATAATAGAATATTGATTGTGTTCATCTTAACTGGTTCTAAAATGTTAACCAATTATCTAATTCCTAAAATTTATTGGATAATTTTTACATGTTGGGAAAATTATAGTAACAAACTCATCCAACACACCTAGTGAAAAATTCAACAATTATACACTACAGCATGCCAGAGATCAATCAAATCTTTATTGCCATCTAACCAGTGGGCGATCCATTTCACCAAACCTCATTTTAAGCCTGCTTCCTAAGACAACTTTGGATACCAATTATCTTAGATAGTTCCTCTAGAAAGAGATGCAAAGATGAGATTTGTCTGCAAAAAGTTAATTGGGAAGTACATCCAGGAACAGCATATGTAAGAAAGCAATAATAGTAGGAATAGGCAAAGGACACATTTGAACTCTCCTACAGTTGCATCAGAGGCCTCCGAAGATTCCAGATGGAAATTTAGATCTGGTATGGTCCTGAAGATTATGGCAAGGTCTTGGTACCCACTGACCAGTTATTGGCTGTGCTCTGCCCTGGGGAAAAGAACGTGAGTTTGAATGAGGCAGCATTCTTTGGCTCAGGGCCATTCCTGATGGCAGCCATCAGCATCCACCAGGGCAATGAGTGCCTCACATCACAACATCTACTTGACATATACTAGTAAATACGAATATTAGAGAAACACATTTTTCTTTTGCCTTTGGATATAAACAAACAACAAGATTGAACTCATCATATTCCCTAAGATCAATCTTAACCAGTTTATGTTGACAACTCCTTGCTTTCTTGTGAAAGCCATTGAATGGCATTTAAGAGCCAAGGGAAATGATAGAATTAGGAAAATGTGATTAGCATGCTTCTTCACTCTACAGTCTAAACTAAGTAACCCTGCCCGAAGCATTTAGCCACGGGTGCTGCTCATTTATTTTCCTACTCTGAAGACCTCAGTCTTATCATTTGGGAGATTGTGTTATTGACAAAGCTGATTCATAACATGATTATTCTATCTTTATACTGTAAGGTTATTAATAGTATGGGAAATGGTCAATAAATCTTTTTCTGACATACTGGTTATCAGTACAATCACAAAATAATCAGTATAATCACAAAATATTCAAGAAGACCAGTATATCTAGAACAAGGAAATTAAGGGGGAAGTAATGGGATATGAGGTAAGAGGTAATGGAGGTCCACAAATGATAAAAAGGGAAGTTGAAATTTGCTTGAAACAACAAATGCCCTTTGAGCAAAGTGTTTCCTGCACTCCTATCTCTCTGAATTCTGATTTTTTCCCTTTTAGTTTTATCTGAAAATTCCATTCCATCTTTCCAAGATTTTGTTTCTTCAACAGAGGCATTTGAAAACAATTTTTAGTCAAAGACTGTAGTTGTTTTCAGCAGGCCATTTGGTCTGAATAACCTATTTGGCATTCTGGAAAACAGAGTCCAAACAGTTTGTTTTTCAAAACTACAGCTGTCCTACAGCATCCCAGCTGGTTCTGGCTGATGTAAATAATGAGCAAACGTGTGCATGACTCTCTCAGGTATGACACACTTTATTTGTAAATTGACCTTTAAGCTAGTGCATGTGGGGATCCCAAACATTTTTCTGTCGTTGATCATGTTAGCCTTTGCTCCTGGATAAACTAAATTCTATCCCGAAAACTTTCATGCAGTGATGAAAACAGATTAATATAAATAACATTTCCCCTGGATGAAAATCAAGGTGTATTTACAAAATGCAATTACAGTCAAAATTGATCTGCTTTTCTTTTCTTTACAAAATAACCTACATTATAGGCTTGACAAATTGGGCAGGATTAACAATTCTATTGAGCCAGGTTGGAAAATTGGAAGCATACTAATTGCATTTCATGATTTCTATCCTCTCTCCTTTGTTCTCGTATATCATCTAATAGCTTCCATGACTGACAAGAAAAAGAATACCCTTAGGTGACCTCATAAGTCATTTAAAGGGTCAAAAAGTGATTTGGTACAAAATAGTTTCTTTCCATCCCTGAGAAACTCTTTGAACAGGGGGGTCTGATCTTTCAGGGAAAATATAGTTTCTTCCACTTTTTATGAACAAGATATTTTTTCTGGAGTGACAGTCTTAATTACAGTAAAAGCAGTTTAATAAATGATGCATATCCCAAGATCTGGCAATGACAGTAGCTATCCTTGCCCAGAATGCTGTGCATTTTTGAACTTGCACTTGGCTTGTGACTTTACTTTGGAAGACAAAAGGTATTTTGTGCCATAAGAAGCAAACTCAGGATTTTCTAAAGTTCAGTTTTACTTTGGAATCTTCATGACCTTTTGGGGACAGAGAAAAAAGTGAAATAAAGTCATCTTGTTCTGAAAAAAAAAAAAAAAGCTAATGGAAGATTAACTAATATATAAGAACAGAATAGCTAAAAAGACACAATATCATCCATGGTGTTTTTTTTTGAGGATCTGAGAGAATAAAGGATGTTCTATATGGCCTTGTAATACAAGTATCTTGGAAGCCTTGATATAAAATTTAAGAAAATAAAAATTTGCTAGGATGGTGAGATGGAACAGAATAACAGATTGAGAATAAATCTATGATTGTGAATTAGCAGCAGGTGGGATACATAAAAAATATCTCAGCCAGATCAGGGACAAATGGAAAAGAAGGCAATATCACTGCACTTGGTGCCCAGAGGTGCTGTACAAATAGAAACGTGCTTCCTCATTGGCGATAGGGGTATTGCAATGGCTTCATCAGAACTGTATCGCTCCTGCAATAGAAAGTGGATGTACTAGTTGAACGTTTTCCTGTTCCTCTAACCACAAAGGATCTGGAGCAACTTGGGAAAGGACTCTACCATTCAGTCTGCTGGTCACTGAATGATCAGCCTCATAATCCAACCATATAAGCACAATGAAACAAACTAATGGGAGACAGAAATGTAACAGTCTCTTGTTAAGTTGTCACCGGAACAATAAACTGTGGGAAGGGACTCAGTTAAGTCAGCAAGCGCTGAGTATTTTGTTCAAAAACTGTCTCAGGCCCCTAGCAGTTTCGGCTCAGTGGAGAGAGCACCGGCCTGTGTACTGAAGGGTCCCAGGTTCGATTCCGGTCAAGGGCACATGACTGGGTTGTGGGCTCGATCCCCAGTAGGGGGCATGCAGGAGGCAGCCAATCAGTGATTCCCTCTCATCATTGATGTTTCTATCTCTCTCTCTCTCCCTCTATCTTTCTCTCTGAAATCAATAAAAATATATTTAAAAAAAAGAAAAAACCTCTCTCAGTATATTTGATCTCAAACATGGTGTTCAAACTTGAAAAGTGACTTAAACTTTCTGTAATGGGTAGGAAGTAATAATAATGGGGAGGACATATTCAATAAAATGCAAGTTGGTCAGGTTAAGATCCACAGAAACACTTGTGTGAAAGAAAATCTGTGTGGCATTAAAAACCTCAGTAAACAAGGAGAGGCTAGGAAATCTTAAGTTCTAAGAGCGGTGTTGCTTGCACCTGTGTTGTTACTGGATTTGGGTGTGTTTAGTATGTGAGAATGTGAAAACTAAATTTTTCTAACATTGACAGAGCAGAGATATAATTGTTACTCTTCAGGATCTGCCAATCAGGAAATGGAAGTTCTTTAGGGCATTTGGCCTATCAGAAGCTTGGGCTGTTACATAAATCTGAGTATGGGGTTAATATGAGAACTGTTTGCAATGATCTTCCTCAGAGTAAGGCCCCAGTACCAAACCTTAGATTAGAGCCCCAACTAGTCTTATGGACCCTGGCCTCTTTTCTTACTCCTTACAACAGAAGATATGTCCTCTGTTCAGCCGCCCTTCTTTATGATTTAAATTTCTGTCCTTTTTTAAATTTTTTTTAACTTTATAAAAATGGGCAGCAACCCCTCTGAATCCATCGCTGTAAAATCACCTAATCTCAAATAAGAGAGCATCTTAACAACTGAGCCCTAGAATTGTCTCCTCCCAGAGGTAAATGATCATGTTAATGAACTTTATTTACTCTCTCCCATGACCAAATGGGCACTGATCCAAAATGTCTCTCAAATCCATGTCTCATGTTCCCTTCCTAAGGTTCTGCATTAAAGTAGACCTGCTGTATATCTCACTTACAAATTCTATTTGCTCTGTCTTCCTCTCAGATAACATCCTCAGATCATCAGTGTGGCCTGACAGTCCCCAATATTCCTTGATGAATATAACATAGTTATTCTCTATAGTTAAAAAAAAAAATCAAACACAAGGGCATTTAAAATTTTGTATAATTATCTTCTGTCTTATTAATTAATTAAGGCCAATTGTATTTTATGCTGGGTCTATAGTATGTTTTTCAGCAAGTTTATCTGCTTTATAGATATCTGAGGGATTAAAAAATGGTAGTATCTCTCCTGGCGGGTGAGTGAATGACCTGTGCCTACATTTATTAATTGATCAAAAACATATCTATCTTTTTGGAAGAGTTAATATATTTCTGGGTAGTAGTAAAACAAAGTGAGTAAGAGAGCTCCTGTCCTCATAGATAATGAAACGCATAGTTTTAATATCATGTGATAACTTATACAAGAAAAAGTTTCAGAAATACTTAGAGGACAGAGTACTTTAGAGCACAGAGAAGAGATAGGTTATAGGGTGAGGAAATGCCAGCCTTGAACAGAGAAGTGGGGAGAAAACATTCCAGGAGGAGGGAAACTCCAGAGGCCGAAGAGCAAATTACAAGTACTTCACACAGTTTCTAAGGGTCAGTCGGGTAGCTGGGAAATCGGCAAGAACCGGACATAGAACCCCTTGTATGCCACTAGGAAAACTGTGTGTTACACTGACAGCAAGAAGAAACCACTAAATAAGTTTAAGTCGACGACTGGCATAGTTAGATTTATTTTTGTTTTGCTTTTAAAAAATGTTCTGGTTGTATTTTATCTTGAAATGTGTATTTGAGAGAGAAAAGCTGAAGGCAGAGAAGCCTTTGAGAAAGCTACCTCGGGAAACATGTGAAGAATAATAAAGAATTGCAATAAGATAGAGCTGGGTACTCAACTGAAGGCAGGAGCATGCACCAGTGTAGAAAATATAAACTGGGGATCAGATTTTAGAGCATTAGATCAGTGAACAAAGCATGGGGCTTTGTGGTAGACATGATCATCTGAAGTGCCTAAGTCAACCTAAATGAAAAGGGACAATTGACAACTGAGTATGCAAGTCTCTAATGAGAATAGGGACTATTCCCCAACTCACCCCCAATGAGTGCTGGCCCATTTCTAGCACAGTGTCACCGAGCCAGTGGGGGAATGGATGTCATAAGGATTGCTATTTCTGCTCATGTCTCCATTTCAAGGGGGCAGCTTACTAGGACGGCTGCTGCCAGAGAAGTTAGCATTCCACTGGCTTCTCCACATTTCCATTTGTTTGGCAGCACAAATTTCTCTGTCTTAAATCATCAGACAAATTAATCTCTAAGGCTGCTTCCTCCATTGCGGCATTATTCCTTCGGTTTTGGCAACCGCAGGAGCTTTCTTTCTCTGATAATGCCAACTAAAGGGCAAGCACTTTAACAATGTTTAGAACATACCCGGCTTTTCAAATGAAGAAGCATGTTCATGGTTGATGATTTATTTAGATGGGATAAAAAATAAATCAGAACGAGGGCCCTGCATTTTAAAAGTCTGAAACGTGCGGTGGCCTTGATAAAAGATTGAGCTAGAATCTCCTTGGCGGCACTTTCGGAAAGTGGTAACCACTTGATGTAGCCAGAGGATGATTTAATGCCTTGCTCATGCGCTCAGCCCCAGTGAAAACAATCCTGCCCCTTGAATATAGCTCTGCCATCCCCCAGTTTCCATTAGTAGGAAAACTTGAGCCAAGATAAAACATTTTTCTCTGAAGATCTTTGAGCTGCTAACAAGATAATGTTTGCGTACTGAGTCGATAATCACAGCATATGGAGACCACGTATCTGCCTCCTATAGCTGTGGCTCACTCTAAATTTCTAAACTATCTGGTCAAAGTAACGCCCTTGCACATGTCAGATGAAGGCTGCATCAAGCCCAGCTTCCTCTGCTCGGTGTTTAGATTCTTTCAGGATTGGTCCCCACTCAGAGGCCTATTTGCCATGAAAGTAATGAAGCAGAGCATCAGGGCTCCTCACTTACACTCGGTCTCTTCCGAGGGCTTGAGAAGGGCACCCCAGCACTGAGTTCTCAATGTCACATGTGAAGTTGACAAAACCAAGCCTTTTCTTAGTTAGGATGGCTGCTCTTCCCACCCCTATTTCCTACTCGCCCCTGTGTCAGGTAATATCGAAATGACTGAAGGGATTTGGGGGATCCTGCTACAGGAAAGGTGAGCAGACAAGACATTTAGTTCTGTGCTTATTAGGATGTCTATGCAGTCCACAGTCACTGTCATGCCTAGGTAAGGCATTGCCATGTATAGAAATGGCTTTCAGGAGTATGCCTGCCACCCACTGTACCAACTGACCCTGTGTCATGACAAGAGGTGCAGGCCAAGATGACATATAGTTGTCCTAAAGGGCCTGCAATCAAAAGAAGAGAGAAGAGGAGGTGAAACAAGGTTTGAAATGTATCAAGGAACATTTTGTGAGGGATTTTCCAAGCTTCAGTAATTTAAAACTGTAAGCAGAGGATTTATTTCTCGGGGGCAGCTAGTAACTCATCAGGAATGAAAAATAAAATGCTCATTCTAGAGGAAAGGCAGGACTATCTTTCTGTTCTTCCTGTATTAAACGATACTTCAAAAGGATTAGCATGTGAAGAGGTGATTAGAGAGAATACAGCCAAATCACATGGGGAAAAAGAGTGCCAGAAAGGTGTATCTGGTACGAGGTAATACAAATATTATAGAATTTTCATTAGCTTTTCAGATTTGTGATTTGTTGTGATTACTTTTCTTAATCCAAGTAAATATTTCCCTTTACAACTGAGATAACATCCAATCACACTGTCCAATCAGACCCTTGTGATTCAGATATCTTACCTCCACAGTAATTTCATAGGCACAAGCAAAGGCAGAGATATGAGGCAGAGACAAAGCAAAAAAAAAAAAAAAAAAAAAAAAAGCCAGGACCTACAATGCAACTTCCCAGGGACTTTCTTCTCACTTCTGGGTCCAGGTCAACACAAGACATGTCTAAGCAAAGTGCGCAGTCACCATATTTGCAGAGGGAGCCATTAGGACCCTGACACATCTCCATTTTATACATAGATCGTTACCAGTACACAGTCTGTGTGATATTTTCCAGTAAGTCTGTAGATTCCAGGTTTATTTACTAGAAGGGTTCAATGAAGTCAACCGCCTTGGGTATGTGGTGAGGACCCACCGGACGCTCCCCCTTAGCATGCTTTTGACTATTCCACTGCTGCTTTATGATTGGCTTTTGCTGGTTTCTCCATCCCTATTCAAATTGCTTCGATGTCACTCAAAACATGACTGGTATTTCTCACCTGAGACTTCTCTGAAATGGGTAGTTTTCACCACGGCCCGCAATAAGCTGACATCTGCTTCCCAGTGATCTGTAATGAGCAGCTGCTCCTGACAGTTTACAAATCCAAAACCTAAGTCTTGGCCTTATTTGATTTCTCCCAAGGGCTTTGGTCTGTGTATGTTCAGTTATGGTTTATAATACCAAGGGTCTTCCCATATCACCATCTTCTCCAATTTTTTTAACGTATATTTCTCTACTCATGGCCTTCTACACATTCATTTTTTTTCCACTGACTTTGTGAATAGGGGCCATCAGGATTTCTAGAAGAAGAATATAATTTCTCTGGCGCACCTGAAGAGTCCTGATGGCCTCCTAGTGTATTTCTTATAGGCAGGGTCTGTGAGAACATATCTCTCAGGAAAATGTCCTTCGTTGTCCAAATATACCTAATCCCTAGAATTTCACAGACTAAGCTAGGCCTTGGGTTTTAGTTGGATATGTCAGTCAACCTCTGTTAGTTCTCCAGTTTCTTTCTCTGAGAAATCTGTGATAATCATGTCATCAATGCAGTATACTCACTTGCTCTAATGATCATCAAGTTCAAATTCTGCCTCATTAGATTGTGGTCATATACTTGAGAATTCAAATTTCTCTGTATTAAAACAGTGAATGCATGCTAATTTTCATCCCACAAGATTGCAAACTGTACCTGCCTGGATGCCAAATCTTGTATTAAAAAAAAAGTGTATCAGCCAAGTAGGTAACCTGCCAGTCCCCACTGGTCTGCTGCACTTTCTAGATAATCTCTACCTTGTCAAGTGCAGCTGGAGCGATCAAAGCAACCACCGTGGCTAACCCTCAATAGTCTAGTATTAGCCTCTAAACACTGTTTTCCATAAGTACAAATCATATGGGACTATTAAAAGGGGAGATAGAGAAATCAAAACCACCACCGCAACCATTTCCTCACAGCAATTCCGTTTCCCTCTTGGAAGCCTCTATAGCTTAATAGCTTACAAACTTAGGCTTGGTTGCAAAGGTCCCCATTTATCATGGCCAATTAATACGGCATGAAAGACTGATTTAGCAGACATATTCCTTATAAAGAGTAATGTGCCCCATCTGCATATAATACCCATCCCAAGGAGACACTCAGGGAAAGGGGAAGGGACGGTCTTTATTCAGTCAGACTTTCCAAATCATAACTCCACCTCTATGCTGGTTCCCTCTGGCGGCACCTCTCACCCTCCCAGGATTACCTCCATGCCATTAAGAGCACCGTTCCAACCACCACCTCCCCATCAGAATTACTTTTCGCTGGGCACCTATATCTAATGTTCCTAAAAGAGTTTGCTTACCAGGCCATTCGATCTAATCATTGCATACAAAGTTCCCCTGCCAGAGATTAAGCAAGCAGAACTTGGCCTCTTTTTTGGAAGTGATGGCTTAGCCTTTAACTGAGGTAATAAATTCTTCCAGATAGAATTTAGAGGACATTTACCACGGCCCTTTAAAAGCAAAGAGTGAGACTCAGGAAGCTTCCTCACCTTCATCTATTGCAACCTGTTAGGTGCAGACCATCCAGATGTCTTTGCTCATAAAACATCTCAGCCACTTGAGGATCAGCCATCAACCAAAATAGTTACTTCCATTCAGCAAAATATAGTGTCAGCAATATGCCTCTCTGATTGCTTTCTCCAAGAGACCATGCCAATAGTTATTCTCCAGGATTTTCTGGGTTTTGTTTTTGTGGTTTTATTTGCGTGTGTGTGTGCTTGTTTTGTTTGTGTGTGTGTGTATGTGTGTGTGTGTGTGGGGGGGGGGGGGTTAGTATCCTAATACTTGAATGGGAAAACAAATCCACTTGGCATTCAGTTACCTGAATAAGATCTGTAGCTATTTATGTAATTTTTTGAGTAATCAACAATCATAGCTGAGTTCTTTGCTAATGAACATAACATCTCTTCCTGATTATCAAGGAGACATGAGAAGCTTTCCAGGACTGGAAAATCTGATCTTATTGATTTTAGACTTTTCCACTTCCACCTACTCCTATTTTACAAGTCTAGCTTTTATCCAAGGCTGTTAATAACTGTCAGGTGGTAGAATTTTTAATTAGGTTACCCTTTTTCCTACACTTCCTATCTATCCACTTAGCCATTTCCCCCAGATCTAAATGGATCACCTACAAATTCCATTGATAAGACTTATCCCAACAATATGCATTGGGTTTTCACAATTTCATACAAAAGTTGATAGGTTGCTAACTTTGCATCAAGTGCTTATCAGACTTCCCCCATCTCATCATTTTTCTTGCCAAACTAATGATAATAATAACAACAATAATCAAAAATGTTTTAGCTGTTGTCAATTGTGGATAAAATCCTGCTCAATGCACCAATCTGAAATATCATGAAGGTTCATATCCTCAAATTAGATTCACACAAATCAGATATCTTACTGAGTATCAAGCTTTACTAATAATTTAAAGAATTCAAGTAATAATAAGGCTCAGTCAACACAGAGAAAGTCCAGAGCCTCCAGTGCAGCTCCCCAGATGTGTTTTGGCCTATCCTATATAATAAAAAGCTAATATGCAAATAGACCAAACAGCGGAACAACCGAACAACCCAATAACTGGTCGCTGTGATGTGCACCGACCACTAGGGGGCATGTGTAGAACATGGCAGGCATTGGCCACGGTGGGATGGTGGAGCAGGTGAGTAGGGGCACCCGACCAAGGTGGGGCACCAGTCGCTGTCATTGGGGCGAGCCTCTGATGGTTACTAAAAATTCTTTGCTCCTGCGCACTGCAGTCCCACCCAGTACTCCCACCTGCTGCTGGCCCTGGAGCCGCTGCTCGCATCCACTGCCAGTGCCAGCCCCACTTGTATCCACAGCCGGCACCGGAGCCGTAGCTCACACCAGCTGCCAGCGCCTGGTACAGGTTCTGATCACTTGGTGCCATCAGCAGGGGCAAGCAGCAGCTGCCAGCCCCAATCGCCCCTGAGGACTTTCCACCTCCCCCTGCTCCTGAGGGGTGATTGGGGCAGCAGCCGCCATTTGCACCTGCTGCTGGTGCCGGCCCCAGTCGCTCTGTGTATGACCCATGTCCCACGTGGTTCAGGGTTCAGGCTCTGGAAGAGGGGCCACGTGCAAATGAAAGAGACAAGACAAGAAATAATAATTTGGAAATTGGTGGTGGGGGGGAAGGGGGCAGGCGGGAGCCTAAGGCAAGAGGAAGGACTCTGTTTGTGCTCAGGCCTTACCATCCTTTTATTCAGTTTGGGATACACCTATAGCCCTTAGGCAGGCAATTTCCAGTAACAGACAGACTGTCTTATCAGTAAGGATTTACATGAGACTATCTGGTTGGGAAGTTGCTTCAGCCACCATTGTTTCAAGTAAACAGTCAGCCAGTCAGCGCATAGCTCTGACCTTTGCAAGGGTCACCAGAATTCCGGGCTCCTTGTCCACACCTCTCTGCTAGTGAAGACAATGGTGGCTTCCACAGCAGTGGGAGCAGGGCTGCCGGCAGACAGGGGAACTGGGTCCAGGGCCGGAGGGGCCAGGTGGGGGTGTGGAGGATGGGCTGACCTGTGCCTACCGCAGCCTTGTGGCCCACAGTTCCCTTCAAGGTGCATGAATTTGTGCTCTGGACCCCTAATATTAAATATAGGAGATGCCCACGTAATGTGTGTAGTAATGCCCCTTACACAGGAGGAGGCATTCTGGTCACAAAAATATCTCCATTATATATTCAGATAGCTACACAGTTAATGTGATAGTCTCCCCACAGCCATCTCACTTCCATGTTTGTTGGCCACAGCAATCCTAGAGAGCCAGGTTCACCCTGCGGAAAAGCATTCCAAGGTAGTAACTCTTGTGCTAGCAAATACCATTGGTTTGCTTGCTAAGGGGTCTGTCACGAGCAAGTTTACAATTAATTGTGATTATGTCACCATCTTCCCCGGAAACATCCCTCCTCCCTGGAAAGGGGATAGAATGAATTACAGACCTGCTGCTTGCTGTTTACTTCACAGTGCCTAAATTTGTATTTTGGATTCTTTTTTCCAAAAAAGGGGGCTCCAAATGACACCTTTCAAGTCCCCCCAAATGAGTCAATCTGTGGCTCTGCTATATGCAAGCCGTTAAAGAAGAGTTAAGATACATTTCCATCTTACTCCCTTAATCCTAATATACCCTTGCTTCTGCACATTATCCGATTTCTTCCATGCCCCATTTATCCTGTGTACACTTCATCCTGGGCTCCCACACACCTGTGTAACTCTGCCTGAAGTCATTGCCTCCTCTCCTGAGGCAAATCCTTTATACCGTTCAAATCACAGTTTACTTCTCATTACCTAAACAAACCTTTCTCTAATTTTGCTGCCCTTTACAAACACATGCTTTCTTGGAAATGTCATTGCTTATGCAAACTGCTTTGAAGTAACACTAATACTAAATACTAATAGCTATTTCAATGGAGTGCCTATCTGCCATGAAATTTTCTAGATAATGTACAGGATTGATAATAACTACATCAATCTTGCAAAACAATAATCACCATGCATTTTATAATCATTTGTCCAACATTGTAGAATTAGCAGGTAGTTGCGTCTAAACTGGGATCTGACTTTGTGTCTGACTGCCTTCCAAGTGCAGGATCCTTGCACTGTAAGGATGTATTGATTCTGTCCTGCTTCATCATTTCTCTAAATGCTTAATTCTTACAGTTTTAACTTTCCTATTAAATGATACACATTCACAGGAAGTACCATGTATTTTAATTTGGATATCTCTCTTTGCATTGAGTATTGTCCTATCCATCTTATAGCAGGGTAGTAATATCTATTCAATACATACATGAATGAATAAATATATATATATATATATATAAAAGGCTAATATGCAAAGTGTCCCTTCAGGAGTTTAACCAGGAGACCAGGAGTTCGATCACTTTCTATGATGTGCGCTGGCCACCAGGGGGTGGCACAGAACATGCTAGGCGACCAGTGGTGGAGGTGATGGGGCGCTGAGGGAGTGAGGGAAGGAAGAAGTGGGGAGGTGAGGAGGTGGGGAACCTGATCAGCCTTAATCACCGGCCAGGCCTAGGGACCCTACCGGACCTCTAGTTAGATAATAAATGTAAAGGATAAACTTTTTGTTTATTTTGCTTTCCCTGTGGAGGGAATACAGTATAAATATATCTATAAATTCTTGCTGGCTTCCTATTTGTTCAGGTTGATGTATTTGTTAAAGTAAGGAAAGACTATTCTGGTAAACACCAAAATGCAGGGATCTAAGGAATATAGTTTTATAGCTCTTTCATATAAAGCACTGAGCTAGGAGGCTGCCTTTAATGAGTTAAGTCATCCGTGAGCCAAAGACAGGGGTGAGCTCTGCCATCCTCAACATGAGGCTTTCGTGCTTATGGCACACATCGCCCCTTCTAGCCAGAAGTGAGGTAGAAATGTGCCCCAGGGAAACAGATATCCTTTCAAACAAGCAATATAGAAGTTAAAAACATCAATTCCTTTCCCACTTGGTTGGAACAAACATAGTCACATGGGGTAAGAATGGCCTGGAAAATGTAGCCCCTGGCCCTCTAGGTGACAATACGCCAGGCCAAAATGATTAATATGTGTAAGGAAGGATAGACTAGGTTATTCTGTGATAACAGTTGATTCTCAGCTCTCAGTGGCTTAAAAGAACAAAGTTTTATTTCTTACCCATTCTCCACGTGCCTCACGGGTCAGGTGGAAGCTCTGAACAACATTTTCTCTTCGTCCTTATTCTGAGATTCTCATTGACTTACAATTACTTCTTCTTGGATCTATGCCAGATGTTGTGACAAGAGGAAAAAGCAATACTTAACAGTCTTTCATGGGCATCATATGGTCTATATACACCGAGTGGCCAGATTATTATGATCTCTGAACGCATAATAATCTGGCCACTCAGTGTATATCCTATATAATAAAAGGTTAATATGCAAATTGTCCCCTCGACCAGGAGTTCGACCAGCAGGCAGGCTGGCCAACCACCCATGTCCCCTCACCCTGGCCAGGCTGGCTGGACGCCACTCATTCACAAATTCATGCACCGGGCCTCTAATACACACACACACACACACACACACACACACACACACACACACACACACTAAGTGGCCAGATTATTATGCGTTCAGAGACCATAATAATCTGGCCACTCAGTGTAAGTCTCAACCAACCACAGGGGGCTATGATTCACAAGCCTACTTTACAATAGTCAATGAACCCCAATCTAGAAAAGGCAAAAAATTGATTTGGTTTATATCTAACACTGGCTGCCTCTGCATCTAAAACAAAGGCAATCAGTATATAATTTATTTTTAAGTTAGATACAAATAATTGGATTTCTCATTTTGGGATTCATACTAATGGAGGAGAGAAAGTTTCCATATGGAATAGTTAATAAATTGTTGGTTTCTTAACTCAGTATCTTCTCAGCCCCAACATTCTTGCTGGGAAATGAACCTCCCCCTTACTAAACTATATGGTTTGAATGAAGTGAGTTCTTACATCTAATGGTGGCAATTTATTTGTCTAAATCAATCAACATAATCTTATTCCATGTGATCATACTGATTTGATTCAGAAATAGGCCTATAACAACTTAGTCCAGTCAGCAAAAAATTCAGAATTTTAATTTTAAAGTTGAAGGACAGACACACTCTCTGAGAATAGATAAGAAATATTATCTTATCTATTGGCAAATGTTAGCACCTACCTTTTTGAAAAGGGCCACCCACACATGAAAATGATCATTTTTGTCATTGTTCAGCTGCTAGATTAATTAAAGCTTGAAGTTTTATTTTTGAATACAGTATATGGTGGATATTCCATACTGACAATATAAATTCCTAAATAATCAATTTGTCCCATAAGACTTCAGAAATTTGCATTAGTATAATTACAAGAAAACACATGTTTATATATCGAAATGGAGGAATGTTACTTACAAAGAAGTGGTGCCAGAATTTCCCTTAGCAGCTGTGTTGAAAAATAACATCATGAAATGAACCACTCCCTACTCGTCGCCTGTGTTTCTGTGTTGGCATTTGCCGATGTTTCCTATAAGAGAACTAAGCAACTCTGTCAACTACAGAAGAAAGCATTTAGAGTTCTTGAGATAATCTGAGATAGAGAAAACAAACCAAAAAAAAATGCAACATGAAAAACAGACTGGATAAATTGCAGAAAGCTCTGAGATGTGCAGTTGACCCTTTCCTGTAAATAGCCAATGCCCCCGCCCACTATATATTCAATCAACTCCGCTAACGTGATGAATGCTTGGCATCAGAGACTTACTTTTTTAATGAGTCCAACATAGGGTGGTGCCGAAGCAATGCCTGGGCAGCAGAGGTGGCCCCGAGAACATAACCACACCTCAACTCTGGGAATTAGCAAAAATCTGGGTGAGGGCATGATGCAATTTGGAGAAGAGATTAACACTAAATTTTATCTGTACTTCCAGAAAGCATCTAGATTACTTTGAAAGTTACATGAGTAGAATGATTTTTACTTTCTCCACATGCTTCATCCCCAGAATCTATCTAAAGGAGTAAAAGCTTTTCTCTTCTCCTCCTGGGGAGCATTTAAATGAGCACAGATTGATAATAAAGCCAAATCCATTCATAGTGTATATACACTGGTGAGAAGTCAGTCTGAATTTCTGGTGTAAATGAGCCAGACCAGGAGTCAGGAGTTTTAAATCTTATTGCAGGTTTGCTATTAACAAGCAGAGGGAGGTTTCTGGGCCTTATGTGTGAGGGGATAGTGTAAGATTGCCTTTGGCTCTATGAATCTGTGAAAAGTAATAATAACTGAACACATGATATTTAATATTCATCTCATGCCTACACTCTGTTTCAGTGTCCCTGCTAGCCTGGAACAATACGCTATTAACCTATTTGTGTATGAAATTTGAAAATCTCTTTCCTGTATAGCTGGCATGTTCCTTGTACAAATTCTGTGCAATGGGATGGCCAATTAATATTGTATCCATCTCACAGATGCAGAAACTGAGCTAAAGAGAGGGCAAGGCATTTGCTTAATATTGTAATCAATACATGGTTGAACTAAAATGAGAATCCAAGGCATTTTATTTCTTACTTAGACTGTTGGAACAAGAAACTAGCAAAGTGCTTTTTATTGCTGCAGAAAGAATAATGAGTGATAAAGAGAATAAATGCCATGTGATGCTATAACCCAAAATACAGTTACCCTGAAGTAGCAAAATATGCTTAAGAGGTAAATAATTTTGTTGGGATAGACAAATTTGCAACACATATATGCCAGCATTTCTATGAAGGAATAGTATCCCAGACCTGACTGAAGCAAACCAAGCCATAAATTACAGTACCGTAACTTCAGTGAATTTTTAAAAATGCATCACCAACCAAAGATTAATCCGCAAGGTCAACAAGCACTGTTTGCAACAGAGGCGAGTGAGTCCAGAGACAAATGACTCTGAGAAAGGAAGTTCGTCACCACTAAGGGCAGTGACAAGCAAGTTGCCGGGGGGATCAATATAAAGACCAATTGGACTCACTTTTTATCTCTAGGGAAGCAAGCAGTTAAAACAATGAAGCTTGCAAATGCAAAAACTAATCATAATAACCTTGAAGAGAGGGGATAGGTTGGGAGAACACAGCTGAATTCAGAACAAACTTTGACAAAATTGGAGTCCAGAGAAATAATTTACTAACTGATATAACTCAACATGAGTGAATAAATATCCTATATAATAAAGGGCTAATATGCACATTGACCAAACGGCGGAATAACTGGTCACTATGATATGCACTGCCCACCATGGAGCAGACATTCAATGCAGGAGCTGCCCCTGGTGGTCAGTGCACTGCCACAAGGAGAGCTCACGGCTGGCAAGCTTAGCAGTGGTAGCAGGAGCCTCTCCCGCCTCTGCGGCAGTAGTAAGGATGCCAACTGCCTAAGCCATCAGTTGGACATCCCCTGAGGGCTTCCAGACTGTGAGGGGGCACAGGCCAGGCTGAGGAACTCCCCACCCCCACCCCCTGAGTACACGAATTTCGTGCACTGGGCCTCCAGTAAAATAATAAAGCCCATGATAAATATAGCAAAACAAGCAGGATGCAGCGATGCTGAGCAGAACTGTAGCCTCTTGAGGTTTTCAGGTACCCAAGGATGGCACATTATACTAACCAGTTCAGTCACAGGGTGGCCACAGAGAGTCGCAGCTTCCATGTGTCAGTCTTGACTCTGGCAAAAGACAAAGGGACATAGTTCTGTAATTCTGTTGCCTATTTCACAGGTTCCTTGTTTTATTTTTACCAGGTTTTAGTTTATGTCTACTCTCACCTTTCACATATAAAATATTTTTTGTTTTATAGCAATCACAGATATTTACAGTGCAAGGGAATTTGAATTTATCAAGTCCAACAGCTCTGCTTTATAGGTGGCGGAGATTGAGGCTCAGTATCAATAGTCCATAAATTTATCTGATGCATTTTATAGTCACTCTGGGCCTATCCATCTCTGAGGTTTCAAGAGTGCCTGAATAATATCCCACATGTCTGGATAGGACTGTAACCTAGTCCTATAAGAAGGCAGTAACAAGGGATGCCTTCTACAGGCGGATGCCTAATGCACGCGATAGGGATATTTACCTGTGTCCCAAAGGTCTATAATATGAATGCTATACATTGCAACTCTCATGAACATTACTTTTGTACTTATATTCGGTAAGTGGAATGAACATTTCCACCCGAATTAGAAATGTCGGCTTTCATAGCTTCCCCAAGGTTTTACTACTTGCTGCATAATTCTAAAATTCCCTTACAGTTCATCCTGGCCCTCGTTACAACTATGTTATATCTAATCCCATCTCTGTGCCAAAGCTACTTCTGCTAAAATAAAATAAAATAAAATAAAATAAAATAAAATAAAATAAAATAAAATAAAATAAAATAAAATAAAATAAAACTCATATTTTGTCCCTTTTAATGAGGAAGAGGGCAGCAAATCTTGGAGGGGACCCAAGCTGAGTAAAAACCCAGCGCCTGGAGCAGCTGTTTCATCCCTGTGACAGCAGCACCTCCCGCAGGAGCGTTCTGGTTGCCAGGGCGATGGAGAGCCCAGTTCTTGAGGGGAATTTGAAGAATGGGCTGGAAATCTCAGAAAAGAGCAGTGTTAGCGACTGCTAGTGCTGGCCCTTCGCTCTCCCCGCTTTCTTCCTACTCTGCTGAAATTCCATCGAGTGGTCCTATGTCTAGCCAGGTGTAGTGTGTCCCAAACCAATCCAGACCAATTTTAGCGAACTGAACAAAAGAGAGAATGCCCTCGCTAGGAGGGCCGTCACTGCTCATCTCATGTGGCAGTGGGGACCCTACGTGGCCAAACGGTAACTTTAATTTTTTTAAATGCTGCTAATAGGACTCTTTATGTAAAATGTTTAATTTCTGAGAGGTTGACAATCCGTTGTGTGTTATTTTTAAAATATACTGCATTGGCCAAAGAAAAATGTCTCTGTAAGCTATTGTGGCCCATGGACAACCAATTTGAGACTTGTGTCTTGGTCCTAAATTCGAATATGTAATATACAAATGCATCTATTCTAAGCCAGAATGTGTGAAGAGAATCCGTTCCCTTTTTTAGTAGATCTTATGATGACCTTTGAGGAGCCATATACCCTGTAGGGTTTGGGAGAACACATTTGTTTCCCAGAACTATTATGATAATGAAAGCAAGTTCAGTTTTTATATGACTCATCACTGGAACCTGTTGAAACAGTGGCATGAGGCCTATAATCTTTCAGATAACTTGACACTTAATTTCAATTTTTATTTTCATAAAAAATTTGGAAAATTAGCTTTAGATTTTTAAGTGAACTTAGCACCCTCCTAAAAGCAACCATAAGATATTTTAAGTGCATTCAATCTCAAAACAAAACATTGGCCACTACAGATGATCAAATAGTTAAGGAGAATAAAATCATAATGTATGAAACCTGTATTTACTCTGATACAGTTTCTCTATTTTTTAATATTAGGTTGTATAAGCTAATGGGCAAGGACAGGAAAAACATTTAAGTTAATGATATTACCAGTCAGAAGGACAAACCTTGAGTGAAAATTCTGTGGCCAGAATATACAAGACTTACTTATAGATATTATTTTAGATCTTAGTTGGATGATTTACTGGTATAGATCTGAAACCTTATTACTCAATGTCTGAATTTGAATAAACTCTGTGAGAGTTATTTTATTTTGTTTCTGTTGTCATTTTTACCATCTTCATTGATTTCCTACATGCCCAATAAGTCAAAGAGAAATATTTAAGTGTAGCATGTTTATTCTTTTCTGTCCTTGGGACATCTTTTAAAAAAAGATTATGAAAGTAAAGTTTGAAGAATAAAAGAAATAATGACCACAAAACTGTCAGTATCTAACTTTAAATATTACCACTGAAACTAATATTATTAAGCCAGGCATTGCATTTGCATGATACTATAGGGTTAGAGTCCAAATAAAGTGAATGTGGACTAAGCAAAATCTTGTTTCAGAACTATTATAATAAAAATATATGTGAATATATATAATAAAAATATATAATAAAATTATATTATGTGACTTTATCTCAGTTTTAAAAAAGTAATTTCAGTCTTATAAAGAAGGGGTGTGCTCTCTCTTTATCATTTCTTCAGATCCCTGGCTGGGATACAGACAAGGTGATAGGAATTGTCTTCCCTATGTCATGATGGCAACTCCCTAAGGAGACAGTCAGATAGAGAAGCTCTGTGTCTGCTACCACAAAGTTAACCAAGCAAACTTGCACAGCATTTTCCTAGACAATCAGGTGGAAGGTAATTAAAATTTAATTTAGTTGAAGCTTCTGTTACATAAGGTCTCTGTTATAGGAGACAAACCTTGATTGGGATTCAATTATTAAAAGAAAAATTATATAACTTTCAGAATTGGTAAATTATTGCTCTTATCTTTTAACTTCTGTCCAGCCATCCATATAGAGGTTGATATTCTAAATAGCGTTTCAAGAGAAGCAGAGTGGAGCTGGGTCTGGGTGTATAAGATTTGCTGTTAGACAATCCTAGATTCTATCCTATCTCTGAAGCTCACTCCCCATATGACTGACTCATTTATTTAATCACCCTGCCACAGTTTCTCACCTATAAAAGGAAAATAGCAACATTAACTTTATGCCTAACACATAGCAAGGCCTCAGTGACCTGTAAATCTTTAGAATGAGCATTTACACTTGGAGTTTTGTTTAAAGTTTTGATTTTTCTTATTATATGAAAGTTTTTCTCCAGGGAAATTGTTACTTTTATTTCTTGTCTTCTGCTTTCCCAGTCCTCTACAACTCTAAAATTGATTGCTGACAATACAGTGAAATACTGCTTCTTAATTAATGTTCAATATTACTGATTAGGAAATGAATAAGAGCAGCCAACATCTATGATTTGCTATCACTAGTAGTAACTAAATGAACAGGTAAGTATAAATCAGAAATATTTGTGGTAAGCTATTTTTTAAAGCAATTCAAATTAGGTAGTCTTTTGTGTACACGCTCTGGGGACAACAGTGCTCTTGAAAATTGTTATTCACGCCCATGAGACCTGCAGACACCACACTGCAATCTCTAAAAACCTGTGTCATTCAGCCTGATGCATAGTGCCAAGTTGTAGTTGGCAATCTGGGGGAGAAAGTGCTAAATTCCTGTGCTTGCTGACACCTTTAAATGAACTTTAAATGAACAATTCATCTCTTGAGCTCAGTATGCTGCAGGCACATTACTAAGTGAAACCTATTGTCTAGTAAGAGAATTTTCCTAGTCCATAAGGCCCCAGATAATAAAAATTATCTTAAATATGCTTTAAACTAATGTATAAGCTCAACATTATATGAAGCACAAATTATTCTGATTGAATACTGTTTATTCTGATTCATTACAATTTTATTAAATCAATGGATGTGTCTGAAGTTCTGTCTTCAAGATTTGAATTTGTATAGATTGTTTTTACTTAAATATCATGAATTGCAATAGCTATTAAGTTGAGTAAGAGAGAGAAATAGAGTGTAACCCAATTATTGGATTTATTGCATAGTTTTTGTATGGCTTTTATTTCATTAATTTTAAATATTTTATACCATTTAATAATTGTAAATGCAAATCTGATTATTATTAAAGTAAAGGTTATGGTCAAATGTGTATAGGATATTGATCATAAAAAGAAGAACTAGTATTTATTGAGCAATCTATTGGATGCTGTGTATAAAATGAAACAGTTTCCATGCATAATAGTTTCTTTCAAGCTTCACAACAAATCTATATGAAAGAATAATTACCAGACCCATAACAGAGTGGAGGTAACTAAGACACAGTAAGGTTAATAAAGGACAAATATATTTTAGCCAAATTTTTATTGTTTATTTTGGAGAGAGAAGGAAATGACCACAAGCATAGTATCAGGTTTATTGTATATTTAGAAGCTGTCTCTTTGTAAAATTTATGAGAAAATTAAGTCAATAAACCTTTCTGAGTTGTTGCAGAAAGTAACATTTAGAAGAAAGAGAGCTCTTTTCATTTGCAAATATGATGAAGTATATGATGGGTGTAACGGTTTGTGCAAAGGGAAAAAGACTGTATATATATTGGTAGCACATTTGGTTCCAGATCATTTTTATGTTAATTTTTAAAAGTTATGATGTTAGAAATAGTTATCAAGATCAGTTAAGAGTGGAGACATGACACCTTAATTGATTAGTTCCTGTGACAGGCATATTTACTGCCCTCTGGTGGCTATGTGCCCTAACAACAGAACCATCACTAAAAGCAGGGTGTACTAAAATGTTTAAATCAGTCCTTTAGAAAATATTACCAAACAATCCATATTAACAATCATAATAGCCATAAAACTAAGCAATTACATCCTTTCATTTGATTCTAAGAAACGAACTTTCTTTATAAAACTATAGTCCTTAACAATTCTTATGTTTATAAAAAGATTTATTTGGGGAACTTTTAAATTAAGTAGTCAGGAGACTTTCAAAAGGCCTAGTTTTGCTATCAATTGAACACCAACTGAAATTTGAAAAATTACTGAATCATATCAGTGCTTCTATCAAAGTTGGTTCTTTACATATTTGGCCAAAGTTACATGGTTACTTTTAAGGATCCAAGAAACAATTTTACTTTATATTCTCATTATCATCTTTTCTCAAGTGTATATCTAGCTTAGGTTCAGCCCTATAGTAACTTGCAATGTTTCCATAAGATTGTAATATTCATTTCAATATCCAAGTAAGCTTGAAGCGATAAAAATAAATGAAAACATGACTGTATTTTCCATTAAGGCAAATCCATCAGTCTTGGTCATTTTTAATAAGAAAAATTATAAGGGGATATTGCAGAATATTTGACTTAGGAGTTATTAAATTATTTTTAACTAATCATAGGAAGCATCTTTTAAAAATGAAGTTAAATATTTGGAGGGACGTGATATATTCTAGGGAACATTCATTAATCTAAAGCTATTCCTATCACTCAATTTCTAATCACATATCTCCTATGATAAATTTTAAATATTAGTGCATAAGGATGTTTTCCATTTCTATAATTGAAAAATGTATTTCAGTGATGTTTTTTAAAATATTTTTATTTTATTGGCATGGTTTAAGTGAATACCTGCTAAAAGTTAGGCAACTTGTACTCAATAACTTAGCCAGGCTTTTAAATCTGATGCAAATTTTTAGTTATTTTTTTACATTTTTCCTATTTCCTAAATAAAAAACAGTTCACATTATTAATGGCAATTTTACAAACCATGTTGAAGGCAACAATGTCTGTTATAATGGCATGGCTCTCTTGTGCTTGTTTTTACATAACCCTCACTTCTCAATCTTTCTCTTTTTTAATGAAATTATTGTTACTATAATGATAATCTATAATAATAAAAGTGTCATATGCTAATTAGACCAGATGTTCTTTCGGACATCCTTCTGCACAACCTTCTAGACGAAGCCAGGGCTGCGAGGGAAGCCCAGGTCCTGGGTGCCAGAGAGAAGCTGGTGCTGGCAGCCAGGAGAAGGAAGGCCTCCTCTTGCACGAATTTTGTGCATCGGGCCTCTAGTTTAGATGATAAACCTGATAAGTTTTTGAGCTCTTAGTCATTTACGAAACCTAAAATAATAATAATAAAAAAGTACACACCTCACACAATTAATTTAAATTAACAAAGTTAGTTTCACAATGGTCACTAAGTTGCTAGTTGTAACTAAATATTATACTGTCCCGGTGCAGGTAATTTGGAGGGCAGCTAGTGTACCCCACTGTGAGATAGATACAGATACAATTGTTCCATTTTATTTACCCTGTTCAAATTACTGGGAAACTTCATTTTATGTTGAAAATCTCAACATCCCTTAAAACTTTGTTGATAGGCGCTGTTTCTCTCTCATCGATGTTTCTAACTCTCTATACCTCTCCTTTCCTTTCTGTAAAAAAAAATCAATAAAATATATATTTTTTTAAAAAAACTTTGTTGATAGGCAGTCCTTAAATGTATCCCTACTTAGAGTTTCTTATATTCTTCTCTCACCTCTAGTATCTCATTCAGTAAGAAAATGATCAGTGGCCAAGCCAACATGGCTCAGTGGTTGAGCATCAATCTGTGAACCAGGAAGTCATGGTTCAAGACCCAGTGAGGGTACATGCCTGGGTTGTGGGCTCAATCCCTCGTGTGGGGCATGCCTCAGGCAGCCGATCAATGCTTCTCTCATGTCCTTGTTGTTTCTATCTCTCCCTCCCTCTCTGAAATCAATAAAAAAATATTTTTTTTAAAGAATATGACCAGGGATAAGTTAATCAGATGGTTACTTCTGTGTGTACCACTCTGTACATCTATACTGCAATGCCAAGTGCAACATTGATTGTGCAAGTTAATTTATCATGCCTTGTGGTAAAATCCTGTAGTTGTTTCAAAACATATCCACAAACGCTTTGACATCTCATTCTATTAAGAGGTGGTGTCTATACGCCCCCCCCCCCCCCCACTTTGAATCTAGATTGGTCTTAGTGACTCAGTAGAATAGAAGACTGTGGAGGTGGCACTATGTGACTTCCAGAGCTGGGTCATAAAAGATGCTGCTGCTTTTTGTTCCCTGCAGCGCTCATGCTTGGAGCCACAAGCCACTCGATAAGAATTACCTTGATGTCGCCATGCTGTGAGGAAGCCCAATCACCAGAGAAACTCTGAGTAAATTCTTGGGTTGAAAGATTCACATTATCTTTATTCACATTAACTTTCACGCATTAAATTTTACTTAAGAGTGGCTTGGCTTAGCTCTGTGTTGTTATGTCCTTTCCATGTTGGTCAAGGTATTTTCTGAGATTTTTAACAAGAATGCAGTTGATATCAAAAGGACAATATTTCTAAAATTCCAATATGGCTAATTATTGGTAGAATGAGTTCAGGAGTGTTAATAAAATACAATATGGAATAAAACATTGATCGAGGGACTTTGATGCCCACCAGGAAAAAAAAAAACTTTAAGAGAAATCCAAACAAAACTCTTTTGAAAAGCTGATCCTCTGTTGTATAGTTTAATGCCAAATAGGTATGTTTATCTAGAAAGGATTAGAGGCTGAAGGGACACTTTTCTTTGATACTTTTTGACATGCATTATTAATTTAGTCATTTGCACTTCTGTGTGTTTAATAGCTCACCAAGCAAGGCGTCTTGTGGGAATCAGTATATCTGAATAGCTGTAACTTAACTGAGTTTTATCCTAATCTCTAGGATAACCAAAGGGACTGCTTTAAAAGAGATTTCAAAGGCAGAGAAGACACTCCACAGAACTGCTCTAGCAGAAGGAAATAAAGGCACGAAGTTCTATGAATATTTGTTTGATGTTATGAAAAGTAAGAAGAAGAATCGCTGACCATAACTGGCTGCTTCTCTCATGCTAACCACTCTTCTGAGCTCTGGTTATGCTTTAATATATGAACTTAGATTATTTTAAACTTTGAGCTAGCTTTCACCCTCAAAAAAATAAAGTCCATCAATCATTAAATAAATACAATCTTAAATCATGGGAGTATAATTTATCAGGGGTAAATGTTTCTTATGCATTTAAAGATTAATAAAAACAATTTATTTAAAATATAATGTTGAGCAAATCAACTTCTCCTTTCTTCTGTTCACGTTTCCTGGACAACTTCCACACCTGTTCCCGCCCAGCGTGTCACCACCAGCTTCTCCCTTTCACAGCCACGGCCTTCTGGATGCACGTCTCTGTGCATAGAAACCTACAAATCCATGCAAATGCCATGCCCCCCTGCATCTCCAGGTCGTCTCCATCATCCCTGGAATTTTATGGATTATCATAAATTTACAAGACTTAAACCACATTAAGCAGGAATGGTCTAAAGGGTCATGTGCACTCTAAAAATCGTTGTCACCAAGTGGAAGGTGAGAGCTTCTTTAGGTAACTGATTTTACTTAATAGTTCTTTTCTTCCCCCTCCACTATGATGTATCACATAAAGCAGTCCATTAGCTTTAACTAAATGAATAAGTGCAATGATGACTTTCTCAAACAAATACTTTTTAAAGTATTTATGCCTTTTATAATTCACATTGCTAATTTGCTAACTTTTGTAATAGCTTTACACATTATGAATTCGTTTGGTGTTAATGAGGGTGCCAGTTTTTCTTGAGGGCAGCAGTAACAGGCAATAACAAAATGAGGAGATACGCTTTTCAAGAGACAAACAGATGATAGCGTCCATAAAACAAGTACCACTTAGGCCAACTAAAAGTGGAGATATTAAATGTCACAAGGGACAGAGGCTCAAATTTAGATATAGCTGAGAGAGAGGGAGGGAGGGAGGGAGAGAGAGAGAGAGAGAGAGAGAGAGAGAGAGAGAGAGAGAGAGAGAGAGAGAATCCGGTCTTTGAGTATCTCTGCTCATTCTCTCATATCTAAGGCTACTATAGGAGGTCTGAGTCAAGTCATAAAATGATCACACCTAAATGTGTTTTTAAGCCATTCCCATGTGTCCTTCTATATCATTCCACCTCCAACCTCCACCCCAGCCTGTCCTTTGCCACACAGGAGCCTAATGTCTTTGAACTCTTACCTATACTGTTCCCCCAAACCCTCTCATCACAAAAACAACAGAATCATTTATTTATTCAAAGGACAAAATAAATGACAACGTAATGTATATCTATCTCTTCCCTTCATACAGGTTGTTCTCACTTTTTTAAGTTATAAAAATAAATCCATTGAGATTGTGTCAAACCTAAATTACAAGGGAAATCTTCAGGCAGAGAGAAAAATTCTAAGATGTGAATTTCAGAAAATAGCAGTTGGGCTCCTACTCCCTGAAGATTACCTTCACTTTGTAGGCCAGAATCTGGTTCCCATCCTTACTCCCAAAATATCAGTTGCTTGAAGTTTCCGTATTCCCATACACAACAGGAAAATCAACCTCCTCTTGTCAGCCGCTGATGCTTCCAGAGTTAGCCCTCCCCAGCCCAGGTCAAACGCTTGCTACTTTTAGTCTCATATGACTCGTACAACACCCATTATCCTCTTTAGCCCTATTGTCCATACCATTGAAAACGAATGGATTTCCTCTTTAATTTCCAGTATCATCTGTGACTTCAATATGCAAATTAATGACCAATGCCTAATCCCAACCTTGCAGTCCTGTGATTTAATCCCTATGATCTTCAACCGTATGCCAATCACCTACTCACATGGTCACCCTCTAGTTACAGCTTTTCGGTTAACCCTATATCTCTAGTCTAGTCCTTCACCTTTCTGATGTCAATTTCCAATAGTCTTCATCACCTATTCTAATTTCATGCAATGTGTTCACCTAGTTAGTTCTCTTAATACCTCTCCTTAGTTAGCAGCCCTTATCTACTTTCTCCTCTTTCTCTATAGAGCAAAGATTCCACACCCCTTCCATTTAAGCCCTCTGAACAATTTTCTCAACTTCCTCACCCCGTTGGCCCTCTGCCACTCCAATTCTCAGAGTCCATCCCTGGTTCAGCCTAATCGCCTGATTTCTCTCTGTACATCTGCACGTGTGAGAGCTGCTGGAGAACATCTTACCACCGTAAATTGGTGCCTCCATAAATGCATGGTCACCGATGTCAATGAAAGAACACTTTCGAATAACTCTGACTCCCATACTCATTCCCTTTCCCTCAGCCTTGAATTTTATCTGAGTTAATATGCTGAAAATATGCAATACGTCATAGAAATACTTTTATGATTCTTGCAATAAGCCTACAAGCCCATCTGCATCTCTGCTTCTATTAGACAAGGGCTTACCTCATCCTATTCAAAACTTTTGTCCTGTGTTTATGATTCCATTTCTCCCAACCAGTTTCCCATATGTAATGCCTTAGAGACATGCCTTTTCAACCATCCATTTTCTCTCTCCAGGCCTCTGTTTCCTAAGGAATTTTGTTTGTTTTCTCTTTGTTTTGAATGGTACAAATTATAGATTAAATCATCTAAATAACAGCATCAACTTTTTCACTTACACTTGAGTGCATAGATTTGTTTAAATATTCACAGGCTGCAAATTCTGTAGAATTGTCAAATCAATATGTTTAAAAATTCAAGAAATGGTAAAATAATGATGGAAAGAAAAAAATGACGGAAAGAAAATATTATGGATAAAAAGTTGTAATGCTAACTTTGGCAATTCATTAGACAATCTATAAAAATGGAAATATTAAATGTTGGTAAATGCATTATTTTGCAGACTGTTTCTTGTAGAAACAAGATTTCTTTACAGTTTTTTTACTCTGTTAATGAGAATAGCTTGAGGTCTTTAATTCCTTTTTTACTGAATCTTGCGGTTTCTAGTTTATAACTCCTTGAGTTATAAAACATTGATGATCATTACAAGCAGTATTTCATAAATTACAAAGTAAAGTTCTATAGCATTTAGGAAGCATAACTGTCTGCATTTCCAACTACAAAGCAACTATCTCACACAGTACTACATGGGAGGTTTCTAAGTAAAGTCGCAATGGAAAGAAGGTAAAAATTAACGGGCCTGCTAACATCTAATCTCATATGCTGACAGCAAAATGTTTTAGTGAAAGTAGTCTTTAAGTCTCCCGATATTGGATACTGTCCCCTTGTTTATGAAATAATATTTTGGAATCAAAGAGTTATAAAAAGGGGACACATACTTTCCAGGAATTGAAAATATTGATTTTGGCAAAATTTGATCAAATAATAGATGAAATATTTTATTTTGCACCTGCCTCTTTTCATGAAGTTTTTAGCCTAATTGGAAAAATACAACATCTGAAATACCAAGCTATAGTGAGATATAATTTAGAGTTTTAAAGAGGGGTTATTTTTCTCTTGATATCTTACCTTGCCTTTTCTCACAATGAAAACTGGAGTTGAATGTGCATTTCTTGTTTTAAAGGAGGGCTAGGGTAAGACAGGAAAATAAAAGTAACTTCCAAGCACTTCCATTTCCAGCTCTTTTCTCCAAAATTCTATGATTTGGGGGGACCACACGAATTTTGGGTTTATCAAACAGAGTAGATTCAAGAGAAAAGACTTGTTCAGATTGTAAAATAATTGTCCTGACTTGTATGTGTGTATGTGGCAGGGGAGGGGGGCAGTGAGGAAGAAATAAAAAAGAAAAGAAAGCATTAAAATGAGAATCATGGATTACAAAACATGGACAGCAAGAACCTCCAGAGGAAATGGCTACGAGGTACACTCCAAGAAAGATGGCAACATAGCAGCAGTGAGATACTATATTACAGTATGGCGTGCAACCAGCAAGCAACTGCCATGAGAGATATTGTTCAAAGCTCAAGTTATTCCCTCATCCAAGCTTCATCCCTTTGCTCATGGAAAAATAATGATCCTTTTTGGTATCATCTCCGGAAGATGCCAATTCATTAGCAGCCAGCACGTGCCCAGCATCCACTCAGAAGCAGTGTGTCCATACATGTTGCAAATGTTTACGTAAGCCCCATCTGACTGTTAATATCTTCCCTCTCAAAGCTTAAGGATTCTGCTCTAGCTGGTTTTGCTCAATGATTAGAATGTCCGCCTAAGGACTAAAGGGTCAGGGGTTTGATTCTGGTCAAGGGCACCAAGGGTACATGGGTTGCAGGCTCAATCCATGGCCCTGGGGCCCTAGTGTGAGCATGTATAGGAGGTAACTGATCAATGTGTCTCAAAGCGATGTTTCTCTCTGTCTCTCTCCCTCCCTTCCATTCTATCAATGGAAAATCTATCCTCAAGTGAGGATTAACAAAGAAAAAAAGCTGAACAATTCTTGTAAACCCCTGAAAAAGGAAGATATTTTACATTAAATTATATTATTATATTAAAGACAATGTTGTCTTTTAATTGAATTATTTACTTCATTTACATTTAATGTTAATATGATAGACTTAGATTACACCTGCCATGTTATTTTTTGTTTTATATGTTTTATGTCTTTTTTGTGCCTCTATTCCTCCTTTGCACTAACTTATTATTTTCCACTAAGTTCATATTTTTCATGTAATTTTTAATTTTAAGTGCTTTTTTACCTTTCAGAAATCTGTATTATTGTTAGTATTACATAGGTCCTCCTTTTCCCCCATTAAGCTCTTTAACCCGCTCCCGTCCCCCGCTCCAGGCCTTCCCCACCCCATTGTTTGTGTCCACCAGTTATGCATACATGCATACCAGTTCATTGGTTGATCTCTTCCCACCCACCCTCCCCTGCCTTTCCTCTGAGGTTCAACAGTCCGATTTTTAATTTTTTAAAACCATAATTTTCTTAGTAGGTGCTTTAAGGATTTTTACATGCATCTTAACTAATTAGAACCTAATTTATTTTTTAATATATATTTTATTGATTTTTTTGTACAGAGAGGAAGGGAGAGGGATAGAGAGTTAGAAACATTGATGAGAGAGAAACATTGATGAGCTGCCTCCTGCACACCTGCTACTGGGGATGTGCCCGCAACCAAGGTACATGCCCTTGACCGGAATCGAGCCTGGGACCCTTCAATCCGCAGGCCGACGCTCTATCCACTGAGCCAAACCAGGTAGGGCTAGAACCTAATTTAGACTTAGATTAATTCCACTGAGATATAGACATATTATTATAGAAATTAATAGAGATTATAGCTTGATTACTTTTATCCCATTATCACAGTATTCTTGTTATACTTACTGCATTTATATAAGATTTAAAGTAAACAATGCATTATTATAATTATTACTTTATAAAACTTTATTTTGAAGAAGCTGGAGAAAGAGGGAAAGTATAGATGTATAGCATTTATAGTTTATGTATTTATATATTCTTATATATCATTTACAGTTCTCTTCAGTTGTCCCTGTAGATTTGAGTTACCATCTGGTGTCATTTCTTTAGCTAAATACAGCTTTGCTCCTACTCACCTCCTTTGTGCTGTCATTGGCAAATAATATTTGTATGGGTTATAAATAAACAATACAATTACATTCACATTATTATATATAATTTTAAATTAATTAAACAAATAAGAGATAAGCTTTTTATCATTTTTATAGTCCTCCAAACTTTAAGAATGAGTCAGACTTTGCATATGCCTTGAACTGTGAATCTGAGTAACTAGCGGTTAGGAATGCATATCTAGATCTTCACAAAGCAGGACTTACTTGAAGATGAGGATATAGAAAAATAATGTCCAGTGTCTCTCCATTTGCCCTCAGAAAATGAAGGAGATTTCGATTTGAATGTGTTAGGAGCCATGCCTGTTAATATTTGCCAGTGATTTTAAAAATTCCTACAGGCTGAAGGTCCAGTAACTTAAAAGATTGCAGGCCCATTTCCCAGGCTGATGGAACAGGCAATTTATTTGATTGGGGCGGGGGGGAAGGGATAAATCACCTGTAAAGGTACCGTCCAACCATGCATTTTTGTGATTTCAATAGTCACAAACATTATGACTCCTTCTCCTCGGGTTTATCCTATTTTTTACTGAAATGTAAAAATCAGACATTATGTGTGAAAGAAGAAAGCTTTTCTGGAGAGGTAAAAGAGGTTTCATCTGAAATAAGCAGCACTTCTTATTTTACAACCGTGGTATCAAAAAAGACACGTACCCTGACCTTGCATTTGGAAAAATGCTGTGTGTAGTGTGCTGAAAGAGTCCTGGAAGGACTTAGCGGACTTGTAGGTTCAGGCACTATAGTCCAAGGGTAACGATACAAAAGTAAAAACATTTTTTTTTAAACCTGCCAAAGTAGAATGACTCTTTCCCTCTGGCAAAATCATTGCCTCCCAGAAATAAAATGTTAACATCCCAGTTCTTTCAACTGAGACCCTCTGATTTTTTCCTCACCATAGCCCAGGGGTCAGATCCAAAGCCATCCTGCTCCTAACAAGATATCAAGGTTACAATGAGTGAAGCACCTCAGAACTACCTAAGGAGCTATAATACTAATGGGAATGCTTTTAAGTCAGAAAAGACTGGCGAGGAGGACAACAAAAGACCGCTTAAAAAGCCTAAAAGGAATTGAAGGTGGCATAACTGAGACGGAAAAAGAGAAATAGAAATTCGACGTATCAGGAAAAAATAAAATGAGTTTTCTTAATTTTGGACACTTTCTAACCTAAATCTGGAGGGATTCTGAGAGCTCGTCTAATCCAACATTTTAGTCTTCTAGATAAAGAAATTGTAGCTTAGAAAGGTGAATACTGCCTCAAATACATTATTTGAGATTCTTCTGAACCTATAGTTCTAGAAAGAAGAGTAAATAAATAAATAAATAAATAAATAAAATAATGCAATTGAAGGGTATAGGCAAAAATTTAAAGGGAGAAAGTATATTAAAAATAAAAAGCTAAACATTTATATTACTTCCTAGATACACCCCTATGAACTAAAAGAAAAAAAATAATTGAAGTCCCATGTTTAGACATTTATGGTGATTTTTATAAGATTAGAAAAGATCATAATACTACTTTGGGAAATGACTAATAGATAAATGTAAAAACACTACATTTGATTTTTGACATGACATGTATGGGGAGTCCCAGAACATTTCCATTAAGAAAGCAAGATTACTTGTCAATACTTTAAAAATGGACAAGTGGTCAATGCTTATGGAGAAATCTAAGGTGATTATTCAGGTTAAAACAAGGAATATCAGTCCTCAGTTTTATAAAGGGCTTTTACACAGAGGATGAGTTAGTATCTGTTTACAATAGCTATAAAATAATAGAAAATACAGAGACTATATGAGGAATATTTATTAAAGAGCTTATTTTCTCTAACTCAGATCATCCAGTGGATTATGGAAGTGAAAATGAAAACAAATATGCACACAGGTGCACACCGATAGCCAGGAGTATTATATTACTTTATGTCATTAAAGCACCCACAGAGTCTAAGTTATTATTCTCCCCTGGTATAGACAGAAAGAGCTTCAATAATTGGAATCAGATTGGGATGACCTTTTCCAGAACACAAGTAAAATGAGGAATTATTTAAGCACTGAAGGGCAGCCCTCTAAGATACCACTCACACCACCTCTAGATGGATTTTCCTACCATCTCCGTTATCTCTTAAAAGTATAAAATTTTCTTGAAAAATCAATGGAAATGTATTCACATCTTTAAAATCTAGCCTGGCACACAATACTAACAGATAGATAATGACTAGCACATTAGAGGTTCAATAGGTAGTAAATGAATTCCAAGGCTAGGAAGACTTACTCTGTTTCTATTTTGAAGGAAGAGAAGGACCCATTTAGCTTCAAGGAAGGCTGGAAATGTGTTAGTGGAGCTGCACATTAACACTCCTGGTAAAAATAGAGTTTGGTTAAAAATAAGGATGGCTGGGGTGGGAGCAGTGGCGGGGGGAGTCCATTGGGGGAAAAGGAGACATATGTGAAACTTTAGACAATAAAAAAAATAACTTCATCAAAACAAATAAACAAGGAGACAATAAACATTCATTCAGTAGGTGTATAACATTCTCTGACACATATCTCATCGTAGTAATAAGGAAGTGATCCACCCACTGCCTCCCCAGCATCACTAATGAAACTGTACCCCTCTTTTCTATTACTGTTAAAAGTCATTATTACTGAAGAGACTGTCTTGACTCCATTGTATGTTCTTGCCTCCTTTGTCAAATATTAATTGAGCATAATGGTTTGTGTCGATTTCTGGGTTCTCTATTCTATTCCATTGGTCTATATGTCTTTTCTTGTGCCAGCACCAGGCTGTTCTGAGAACCGTGGCTTTGTAATACAGCTTGACATCTGGTATTGAGATCCCACCTACTTTGTTCTTCTTTCTCAGGATTGCTGTGGCTATTCGGGGTCCTTTTTTATTTCAGATGAATTTTTGGAGATTTCGTTCTAGGTCTGTGAAATATGCCGTTGGTATTTTAACGGGGAGTGCATTGAATCTATAGATTGCTTTGGGTAGTATGGACATTTTAATGATGCTGATTCTACCAATCCATGAACCTGGTACGTTCTTCCATCTGTTTACGTCTTCCTCTATCTCTTTTTTCAATGTCCTGTAGTTTTCCGAGTACAGGTCTTTTACCTCCTTGGTTAAGTTTATTCTTAAATAATATTTTTGGTGTGATGGTAAATTGGATTGTTTTTTTAATCTCTCTTTCTGTAAGTTTACTATTGGTGTATAAAAATGCCATAGATTTCTTGGCATTAATTTTGTATCCTGCTACGTTGCCGAATTCATTTATTAAGTCTAATAATTTTTTGATGGGTTCTTTAGGGTTTTTTAATATACAGTATCATGTCATCTGTGAATAATGACAGTTTTACATCTTCTTTTCCAATTTGGTTACCTTTTATTTCTTCTTGTTGTCTAATTGCTATGTCTAGCACTTCCAGTACTATGTCGAACAGGAGTGGTGAAAGTGGGCATCCCTGTGTCATTCTTGTTCTTAGGTGAAATGGTTTTAGTTTTTGCCCATTGAGATGATGTTGGCTATAGGTCTGTCATATAAGGCTTTTATCATGTTGAGGTATGATCCCTCATATTGGACAGATACATGCAAAAAAATGAAACTAGACCACCAATTTACAACATACACAAAAATAAAGTTAAAATGGATAAAGAACTTAAACATAAGATGGGAAACCATAAAAATATTAGAGGAATCCACAGGCAGCAAAATCTCAGACATATGCCAAAGCAGTATCTTCACTGATACAGCTCCTATAGCAATGGAAACTAAAGAGAAAATAAACAAATTGGAATACATCAAAATAAAAAGCTTTTGCACAGCAAAAGCAACCATCAACAAAACAACAAGAAAGCCCACTGTATGGGAGAACATATTTGCCAATGTTATCACCGATAAGTGTTTAATCTCCAACATTTACAGGGAACTCATACAACTTAACAGAAGGAAGATAAACAACCCAATCAAAAAATGGGCAATGGACCTAAATAGATACTTGTCAAAAGAGGCCATAAGGAAGGCCAAGAGGCATATGAAAACATGCTCAAACTCACTAATCATCCAAGAGATGCAAATCAAAATGACAATGTGGTACCATCTCACACCTCTCAGAATTGCTATCATCAACAAACCAACAAATGACAAGTGCTGGCGAGGATGCAGAGAAAAAGGAACCCTCCTACACTGCTGGTGGGAATGCAGACTGGTGCAGCCACTGTGGAGAGTTTCCTCAGAAAACTAAAATTGTAACTTCCATTTGACCCAGTGATTCCACTTCTAGGAATATATCCCAAGAAGCTAGAAACATGAATCTGAAAGGATATATGCACCCCTACGTTCATAGCAGCACAATTTACTATAGCTAAGATTTGGAAACAGCCTAAGTGCCCATCTGCAGATAAGTGGATTAAAAAGCAGTGGTACATCTACACAATGGAATACTACGCTGCGGTATAAAAAGAAGGAATTCTTACCAATTGCAACAGCATGGATGGAACTGGAGAGCATTATGCTTAGCGAAATAAGCCAGTCAAAGAAAGATAAGTATCATATGATCTCACTCATTTGTGGAATATAATGAACAACATAAACTGATGAACAAAAACAGATCCAGAGACAGGGAAGCATCGGTCAGAATGTCAAACCTCAGAGGGAAGGTAGGGGAGAGTGGGGGTAAGGAGGAGAGATCAACCAAAGACTTATATGCATGCATATAAGCCTAACCAATGAACACAGACACCAGGGGGGTGAGGGCATGAGTGGGGGAGGGGTAGGGGAACAATGGGGAGACAAGGAAACGTATGTAATACTTTAATCAATAAAGAAAAATAGTTATTATTATTACCAAAATAAGTCTAGTTCATGCTCCTCTTTTCTCAAATTCAATTTTTCTCAGTTGATGCATCACAATCTATACCACTAACATAAATAACATTTGTGTTTTATGCTTTTTAATCTGAGAACAGAAGCCTATATAATGTCTCTAATTTGGACCATACTGGGCTCTTAACTAGTCAACTACAATGCCTTGTGTTTTCAGAAGTTGTCTCAAATGGACCTGAGGACAATGGACTAGGGTCATAGAGGTTGGAGTTAGTCATTTGATTAGTTTGTTTATTACTTCCTTTTGCAGTCCCAACAAGGAAGTTCACTACTGTACATGTGCACTTGGTATCATGTACGCCTCCAAATTTTGATAGAAAGACAATAGCAGTGAAGTTAGTATAGCCTAGATTCCAGCTTTACTAGCTCTTTGGCAAACAGGCTAGACTCTCTGCACCTTATTTTCAGAGCCTCCAGTATCTGGGTGATCTTAAGCTGGCAGACACCAACATGCCAGCATTACTCCTGATTGGTTGATACTCATGCCAGTGACATTGTTAACCATTTTTAGTAATCCTTATGGTATCTATAACATAGGGTATTTTCAGAAATTAATAGATTGTGTCTAGAAAGTTTCAATACTTAATCCCCTCCTTTTAGTCACTATTACCGTATAATACATAATACATACCAACTTGTTCACATACTTGCAAATGCATATTATATACTTTTTCTTTAAGGCATGATATTGGAAGAAGATAATCATACTGTTCTGAGTATATGAAAACAATAACTATCCTCTTACATAGATCTAAAGATGAAAGTTATGTCAGTGCTTCTCTAAAACAACATTCTAATGTTAACATTAATATATTTTACCTTAATATATTCTTTATTTGATAAAGATTAAGAAAAATATATTTGTTTTGTAGTATATTTAGTATATTGCTTTAAATAATTATAACTCATAAATTAGAAATGCAATAAACATGCATTTCTAACCCAATTGATTTCAAAGAACTTTCCTATTACATGTCCCCTTTCTCCTAATTTTTAGTTTTCCAAAGGTTTTATGCAGTGCATCTCAAATGAATGTGTACAAAATACTTAATAATCCAGACATTTCAAAATAGTGATAAAGAGATAATTGTAAAGTGTCTTGGTTTTTTAAAACTCAAAGTTCTTTCCAAGGATAATTATCCACTGTAGCAAGAACATTTTAATCTATTATTAGGAGTTTGACTGCCACCTACAGGGGTAACTTATTATTGCTGTCTTCCATTTACAAATAATCAATATGACTAAATCTTCCCTAATTTGATAAAATTGGGGCAGGGAAGACTTGTAAAAAAGTCATTTGTTTCACTTAAAGATTGTTCTTAAGAAAATTTAAATGATCACTTTTTAAGCTCTACATGTGATGTAGTGTGCATTGATTTAGTGTCTTATTGAGATATGGACTAATCATTCTCTGTTACATGATAAAATGCTTAAAAGCTCATTTTAGGACCACAGTATAAAAACCTCCCCATAAAACGATCCTAATTTAATGCCCAGTTTATTTCTTTAATCGCTTATTTTAATAGAACTTCTAAATGCTTCAGCCAAGAGTATTGGTAAGACAATGAATGAACCAAATATAGTTGTACAAGATAAATAGCAAATGGTTTTATGGATCTGATTCAGGAAATTATCAGGCTAAAAGCAAAGTAGAAAATGCTTAAGTTAAAATGACCAAATTTAGGAATCTTTTTAAACACAAGTTCTATTTTTTTCATGACACGTTTTTGAGGAGTTCATGCATGAGTTTCTTTATATATGTGCATCAATATATAAAAGTATTCACTTATTTTTTAATAATGAAATTAATGCATAATTCAATAACAGAATAAATAGTCACATTAACTCTATAATATCTGACAAAATCTTTTCTGTCTAGGCACTCTTTCCTCATTTCTACCTTTGTCTCTAATACATAAGTACTTGTGCTTGTTAGTCTTATGACTTAAAAAATATATAGTATCCTATATAATAAAGAGGGAATATGCTAATTGACCATCACTCTGTCACAAAGATGGCTGCACCCACAGCTGAGGCCAAGTTTCCATAAAGAGCCTTAACAAGCAATCAGCAGGAACCTGAGGCTACACCCTCCCCCGCCCTCATGGGGCTTGACAGGGGACCTCAGGCTGCCTTCCACACCCAGCGGGCTTGAAAGGGGACCTCAAGGTGCACTTCCCATCCTGGTGCTGGGCTAGGGGACCTCAGGCCACACTCCCTGCCCCAGCACCGAGCCAGGGGACCTGAGGCTGCACCCCCCTGCCTGGTGGGGCTTGACGGGGGACCTCAAGGTGCACCCCCAGTGCTGGGTCAGGGGAACTCAGGCCATGCCCCCTGCCCAGGGGGGATCTGAGGCTGCATTCCCCTGCCGATGGGGCTTGACAGGGGACCTGAGGCTGTTCCCCCCTCCTGGTGCTGGGCTGGGGGACCTGAGGCTGCACCCCCCCTGCCTGGCGGGGCTTGACGGGGGACCTCAAGGCACTCCCCCCACCCCAGTCTGGGCTGGGGACCACAGGCCATGCCCCCTGTCCTGGCACTGGGCCAGGGGACCTGAGGTTACGTTCCCTGCCTGGCAGGGCTTGACAAGGGTGGGACTAGCCAGGTCTGGATCTTTCCCAATGAGGGGGGGGAGGGCTGGCCAGGTCTGGGTCTCATGCGATTTTGAGGCGCATGTGGGTGGACGGGGACTTGACTCTGGGTCCTATGGTGTGCCCCAGACTCTGACAGGAGGAAGGTTTTCATATACATTTCACTAATTTTCTTTCATCTCTGACACTTCTATTATAGAGAAAGGGCAAATAGCAATATTAAATTATTTCCTCTAATTAATCCCCTTTTAATGTGCATTAATTTTGTGCACTGGGCCACTAGTTAACATATATGTGTGTATATTTATACATATATATTTTAAATATAACATGTATGTGTACCTTCCAGATAAGATTTATTAAGATGCACTGCTTCCTGACAGCAGTCAATGCACAGTAGAGCCATCCTCCCTTAGACTGCCCCCAAATCACATAACACAAGCCTATATTCTATAACATTCTTTCTCACAACTCTGATTGAGATGACCCCACAGTTCCCATGGTGTATGTTTCCCTTGCTGTAACCAAGTAATAAGCCCAACTTGTTCAGATACAGGAGGTTCCTTAATGGTCTTTGGCTGAGGAACATCTACTCATCTACACTAATAGAAGAGAAAGATGCAAATTGACCGTACCTTCGTGACACCCACCAGCCAGTCCGGACTGAGTATGCAAATTAACCCAACAAAGATGGTGGGTTAATTTGAATACACAGGCTCTAAGTGCCTGGGGCAGGACACAGGCATTCTGCACCACCCCAGCCACTCAAGGCCTCTGGGAAGCATGGGAAGGCAGAGAGGCACCTCCAGGCTGTTGGAAAGGCCACTCCAGCCAGCGCGAAGGTGGTGCCGGCAGCCAGGCAAAGGAAGGCCCATTCTTGCATCTTGAATCTTCATGCATCAGGCCTCTAGTTTAATAGATAATGTAGGAACAACACAATATATTGGTTACCTGCAAACCATTCCAAAAGTAGATTAAGAAGAAAATTAAATATGGACTTTTCTCAGAAATGTTTGAATAGGCTTTTAGATTTTAACTTTTAAATTTTCATTTTAATTAGCACTCGTTCAATTGAAAAGAATGGAGATCCACCTTAGCTACTTAAGCCACAAGCAATCTGGTCTTTCTCCACATCATTCATTTGTATTGTCCTATGTCTTTATTTTGATTCTGAGAGAGGCATTTGTTGTTCCAGTTTTCTTCGTTCATATACAGCACGTTGTCTCAGGAGAAGCTGGGACACTTTATATCTAAATGTGGGCTGTAGGGTACCAGAGAAAATGCCATTCCCCTCCACAGCAGCAGCCCCAGGAAGAGTCACCTCACCCAATTGTGGCTAATGAGGTGCCACAGGTGATCTGCTGGAGGGATTCTGGGTGAGATCATAACTAGATGCAATAACTGATATTGCTACAGTCATACTTTCAGCAGCCTGAGGATAAAGGCAGCATGGAAGATGGTAAAGCAGAGAGAAGAAAAGAACTAGGTCCTTCAAGGTATTGTTAATACATAAAGTTAAAAATCTTGATGTTCATTCTACTTCCTAAGTGATCCAGAATGGGATGTAATAAATGAACTTATTGATTAATCTAGAATTAAGTGAGATTTCTCTTAGAGGAATCAGAAATCTCTCTAAAACATTCTATCTTCTTCACATAGTAGATAAAAATAACTATCTTGAAAAATTACCACCCAAAAATGTTGTAAGTCTTTCAATCTCTCTCTCTCTCTCTCTCTCTCTCTCTCTCTCTCTCTCTCTCTCTCTCTCTCTCTCTCTTCCCCCCCCCCCGTCCCCATCCCTTCCTCACCTCTAGTTTTACTAGCAGAAATCTGCCCTTATATCAAGACTAACGTTAGAGTTGAAGAGCCCAGTATGGAGCCTTGAAATTAAGACAAGACAAAGGCTTCCTTTGAGAAAGTGGTGCAGGAGCCTAGACAAATGTCAAGGATTGCTGAGAAAAAGGATATACTGGTAGGATCAGATGTGGGGAGCAGAGGTAAATTTAGAGAACTCCAGGATTCATGTTCAGAATCTAGTTATGTAAAGATTTTATTCTGAGCATGGTCTTATTCTAATGACCATTTTAAAATAAATTTCTCAGTAGTATAAAAGATGGACTGGAAAGACGTGTAAGGGCAGAGAAAATGTTAGGTTACCTATGTGAGAATTCAGGTGAGTTGAAGAAGATAATCAGTAAAGCCAATAAGATATATTAGAATAAATAAGACAGGATAACCTTTGGAAAATGAATGGATGAGAAGTCAAAGGAGATTTAAACTATCCAAGCAAACAGAGATAGGAATGAGAAGGAGAACACGCATTTTGAGGCAAATGTTACATGCTTGTTTTGTCATGTTAAAATCCGAGTTGAGCAATCAGTCAAAAACTAGGTGTATATCAGGGCTTAGAAGACGACAGGGCTGGGAAAGAGATTTTAATATAAACAAACTGAATACAAAAAGTAAATAAGTTTTAAAAGTATATGTTTCAAATTACTTGATTTTTCCAGTTTATACCAAAAAGAAAATAATGGACGCATAAAGATGCCATTAATAATGGTTTTTATGAAAAGACTATCCAAGTTCATTTCACTTCTAGTCTTTCAGTCCTTAAGTTTTAACTGTCAATATTTTAAATAACTATGATTTAATCATTATTTCACATTAGGATTAACCATGCTTTGTTATTCTATTATCATATGCAATAAATCAAGATACATGCAAAATACAATTATCCTATCTAATAAAAGAGTAATATGCAAATTGACCATCACTCCAAGACACAAGATGGCCGCCCCCATGTGGTCAAAGATGGCTGTCCCCATGTGGATACAAGATGGCCACCACAAGATGGCCAGCAGGGGAAGGCAGTTGTGGGCAGTTAGGGGTGACCAGGCCTGTGAGGGAGGGCAGTTGAGGGAGACCAGGCCAGGAAGAGAGGGCAGTTGGGGGGGGAACCAGGCCTGCAGGGGAGTGGTTAGGGGGTGATCAGGCTGGCAGGCAGAAGCGGTTAGAGGCAATCAGGCAGAGGCAGGTGAGCAGTTGGGAGCCAGCAGCCCTGGATTGTGAGAGTGATGTCCTAACTGCCCTCGTTGGACATCCCTCAAGGGGTCCCAGATTGGAGAGGGTACAGGCTGGACTGAGGGACACATCGCCCCAATGCAGGAATTTTGTGCACTGGGCCTCTAGTCCTATATAATAAAAGACTAATATACAAATTGACCAATTAGCGGAACCGGTCGCTATGACGCGCACTGACCACCAAGGGGCAGACTCTCAATGCAGGAGCTGCCCCTGGTGGTCAGTGCTCTTCCACAGGGGGAGCACTGCTCATCCAGAAACCAGGCTTAAGGCTGGTGAGTGCAGCAGAGGTGGTGGGAGCCTCTCCTGCCTTCACAGCACACTGATGTCAGACTGACGGCTTAGGCCCGCTCCCCGCAAGGGCTCCTGGACGTCCTCTGAGGGCTTCTGGGCTGTGAGAGGGTGCATGCTAGGCTGAGGGACGCCCTCCGCACCTCCAAATGCATGAATTTCGTGCATGGGGCCTCTAGTTAACTTATAATATTAGTTACATACAAGTTGAGAACATGTGATCTGGAGAGTTTACAAGTGATTAAAAATGTTAATATTAATTCAAATGAATGTAATTTTCTTTTATGTAGTACTATAAATTTGCTCTCATTCTGATGTTTATCAAATTAATAAAAAATGAATGTAATAAGTTTAACTGTTGCAATTAAAGAGTTTTGAACATTATATCTGTATCAAATACTAGCTGAAATCATTAATTGAAATTAGTATCCTATCCTTCTAAAACAAGTATTTTGTGTGTGTGTGTGTGTTTTAAATTTAAGTTCTTTATAGTTTAATATATCACATAATTCTTTTTCCCCCATTGACCTCTCCCCAGTTGCCCCCAACCCCCAGCACCTGCCCTCAACGCCCCCATCCCTATCTGTGTCTATTGGTTAGGCTCATATGAATGCATACAAGTCCTTTGGTTGATCTCTTACCCCCTCACACCCCACCTTTCCTCAGGTTGAACAGTCTAGTCCATGCTTCTATGACTCTGGTTCTATTTTTGTTCATCAGTTTATGTGGTTCATTATATTCCACAAATGAGTGAAATCATGTGATATTTACTTTCTTTGATTGGCTTATTTTGCTTAGCATAATGCTCTCCAGTTCCATCAATGCTGTTGCAAATGGTAACAATTCCTTCTTTTTTACAGCAGCGTAGTATTCCATTGTGTAGATGTTCCACAGTTTTCTAATCCGCTCATCTGCTGATGGGCACTTAGGCTGTTTCCAAATCTTAGCTATGGTGAATTGTGCTGCTATGAACATAGGGGTGCATATATCCTTTCTGATCGGTGTTTCTGTTTTCTTTGGATATATTCCTAGAAGTGGGATTACTGGGTCAAATGGGAGTTCCATTTTTAATTTTTTTAAGGTAGATATAATTCTCTCTGTGTATCTTATACTTATGATTTGGGCAATGTTCTTGACAAGAAGTTTATCCATTCTTAAAGATAAAAAAAAATTACAAATGGGTAATTTCAGTAATTCATTTATCTTGTAAGCCAAAGTTAAACTCGATTGAAGTAACACACAATTCAGCAATGTAAGAATGTTACTTCTGTGCATGTAAAACAAATTTTTTGGAGAAAGAATCTAAACACCCATCAAAGTCCAATAATGGCCTGAATAAGCTCAATATAACTCTCCCCGGGCAGAACTGGTATTGATTTGCTGATCTGAGCATACACACACGTGGCCTCTCTGAAGAGCAGAGAATTTTAGGTAGCCCTCACTACTTTTTCTCGTCTCCATCTCCTCTGTAAAGCAAAGGTTTCACTAAAGCCGGACCAATTAAGTAATACATGGCTGCTGCATACTAACTTGTAAAATATGAATGCTGTATTTTTGTTTATATGTTTTTTGTTAATCCTTACCTAAGGATATTTTTTCCATTGATTTTTCGAGAGAGTGGAAAGGAGGAGGGGGAGGGGAGAGAGAGAGAGAGAGAGAGAGAGAGAGAGAGAGATGAAAGAAACACATCAATTGATATCCTCCCGCATGCACCGTGACCAGGGCCAAGGCCCAAGCTTGCCACCAAGGTCTGTGCCCTTGACCAGACCTTCAGTCCTCAGGCCAATGTCTACCCACTGAGCGAAACTGGCGAGGGCTGAATGCTGTGTTTTAAACAGAGGAAATAATATAACGATGGGTGTTCATTTTCAAGGTTTGAGAAGCTTGAGAGGTTATCTGTATATCCATGTGGGAAAAATAAATAGAACCTGTGCACCAAATCATACAAAAAGTAATTCCAGATAAACTGTAGCTCTTGGTAAGAAAGGCAAAATGATAAGACTTCCAGAAGATAATACAGGAAAATGTCTTCATTGCCTTGGTTTGGAGTGAGATTTTTTTTTAATATACAAAAAAAATTCATCTTAAAGGGAAGATCAATAACACAAACCACTATACAATTAAGAATGTCTGTTCACCAAAATATACTATACAAAATACAACATGAATCATGTAATCAAGAAAAGCCTCATGTCCAAAATGATTTTTAAAAACTCACATCAATCTATAAGAAAATACACAGCCAACACAATAGAAAAATGGACAAAAGTCACAAAGAGACTAACAATTAAAAATGGGCTCAAACCTCATTGGTCATCAGGAAAATTCCAATTAAAACTTTAATGAGCTATTACTACATATGCCCTGACATGGCTAAAACTGGAAAGAATGGCACCGCCAATCACTACTAAGGGTGTGGAGCAACAGAGACTCAACCCTCTTTTCAGGAGAGTAAATGGGTACAATTATTTAGAAAGAGCATTTTACTCATTACTACTTTGAACAGACGCGTAACACAAAGCTCTCACAATATACTCCTTGGTGTATTAGCAACAGAAATATACATATCTGCATCCACATCTACATATATATGTATATCTAAGGGTTCCAATTAAATATACTTGCAAGGTAGGGAAAAGTAACTGCTATATTAGAAGTCAAGATAGTGGCTACATTGGGAAGGGGGGGGGTTACTATTTGGGAGGGGTCATAGAGGTGATCCTGGACTAGGGCCAGGATTCTATTTTGACTTGGGCAGTGGTTACATGGGTGCTCACTTTATAAGTTTATTGCACTATACATTTATATTTTTCGTGTACTCTGCTATCCTGAGCCAAGGCATTTCCCAATAAGAAAATGTATTTAAAGTTTAACAACTTTATTTTTTTTTTAAATAAACACAGATCTTCCTATTTCCAAAGGAAGAGAAGCGTTTGTTACCTGAATAGGCAGATATTTCAGATTTACAAAATACAGCTCTCCTTCAGTGCCTTGTGTGGGTGATAGAAACCCAGCCACCTCACAAAACAGAGCTCCCTCGGCTGAATGTCACTGATGAAAGCCAAGGATAAGTGTAACACCAACACAACAGGAAGAAAGGAATTCCGCGCTGAGAGGAGGCAGCTGGTCCAAGCCCTTGTCCATCTTGTATCTTCTTCACAGAAGTCGGTTTACTTCCCTTGAAGCCTATTAATCCAAACATGAAGGACCTTGAGAGATTTCAACCTCAAAGCTGCATTGCTGGGGAATTTTGTTTTATTTGAAAAATTAAGTTTCCTTTGCAATGTTCAATGGAAATCCTGCACTGCAAAAAAAAATTTAGGTCTTAGAGTCAAGTTCCCTTGAGAAAAATGAATATTTTAGAGGCCAAATCCTTTTTATGTCAAAGCTTAATGTGGATAAGCAGCATATAGCAGACTGGAGGATTATATTTAGCAGATTAACCTGAGTCCCCAAAGTGTCACACGTCTCTGAAGCTACTGGTGGTGAACTGACAGCCTCCAGAGAAGCAACTGCATGCACTGGGACCCACACTGCATCTGAAGTGAGACCAAAGACTGAATTCTGCTCTGAGCAAAGAAAATCAATGTGAAAAGCAGTCTCTTTATTTTTTTATATCCCATGGGTAACGGTAAAATATCGAGTGAAAGAAGTGATGAAAATGTTTCTGGGTTATTAAACTGCTCGCATTGTCCTTGAAACGTGGGGCCCAAAGTCAGTTACTTCTGTTGGACAGAAAGTAAAAGTCCGGACTTGGAATTTGGGGCTTAATAGAGCATTAAGAAATCACAAGGTAAGCAAAGAGCCAGCCAGTCCTTAAGCATGCGCCAAGATGATTGTTAGAGGAAACCAGACCCTGTCCATGGAAAGCATTCAAACCTAAATGAAACCAAATTGACTACCTGGACAAGCCCAGCATTGCAAAGAGGCAAGACTTCATTGTACTCTCCAGTGAAGGCAACAACTCGAACAATAAATCAAAGAATAAATTCCATGACCTTTCTCTCTTGCCCATAAAATGTGGCATGCTCTGGGACAGAACTACATAAAGCAAAGAGAAATCTATTTCAGTGAAAGAAAACCCTGCAGCAGATAAGGGGACCTTCTGTCTGATAATTCCATGCTTGGTTACGACCATTCTGGCCAATCAGCTCGGGACCCACTTCTCTGATTTAGAAGTTGCCTTCCCTACCAGCTGCCTCTCTGGAAAAAAAAAAAAAGTGTATAATTGGGAAAAGAAAACTCTCTTGAGACTCCTTCTAAGTAATCAGGCAAAAGCACTACCTCAGTATCTCAGCCCATCAGTGTATTGCACCTTCTGTCTGAACACAGATATGGTTTCGCTTTGCTTTGGGGATGCTAGGGAGATGAAACTGCAAAATATCAAGTGATTCTCTGGTTACTGCACATTGCATGAGATTTCCCCCTCTGATTTGCTCTCACAGGATTGCCTTAAATCTCTACTATGGAAATACAAGCCTCTCCTACCTGTACAAACTCATAAACACCAACCATAGTTCTTATCACAGTGGAGCTTTATTTAATGCACTGTAATATACGTATATCTCCCAAACATGTGTCATTGCTGTTTAAGATTGTAAATCTCTTTTTTGAACTGCACAGATAAGATGTATCCTTATTAATTTATGTGGTTGATATTTGTGTAGGCTTACCCACGAGTCTACCATTTTCAGACTGGCTTCTCAGATCTTCAGGGATCATTTTTATTTTTCCTGGGCCACATTTGTTAAAATTCTTTTTAGTATAGTCTGTTGGTAATAAACTCTCTCTGTTTTGATTTATCTAAAACTCTTTGTTTCACCCTCATCCTTGAAACATTTTTTCCAAGTCTATCATTTTAGATAATAGTTATTTTCTCTCACTTTTTAAATGTATTATTCCACAGTCTTCTGGCTTCCTTTGTTGCTACTGAGAAGAAAGGCATCAGTTTAACCTCAATTCATTTGTGTGTAACCCATTTTTCATCCTGACAGCTTTTAAAATCTCTTCTTTTTCTTGGATTCTTTTTCTACCATATCTACTATACATAGATTGAATTTACCTTTATTTTATTTGGTATGCAGTTTGCTTCCCTTATGTGAGGATTATTATCTTTAATCAGTTCCAGATGATTATCAGTTTTCATATGTTTGCATTATTAAATATTATGTATTTTTCATTGTGTTTCTTCTTTCATTTCCTCTTGGAATTTAGATTATATCCATATTAGACTACCTCACTCTATCTTCCAGTCCTCTTTATACTAATAGGAAACAAGAAATAAATAGCCCTTTTGGCCAGAACCGCCATCTTCCAGTAATTCGCCAAAATGACTCACACAAAGGGAAAGAGGAGAGGCACCCGCTATATGTTCTCTAGGCCTTTGAGAAAACATGGAGTTGTTCCTTTGGCCACATACATGTGAGTCTACAAGAAAGGCGATATTGTGGATAGCCAGGGAATGGGCGCTGTTCAAAAAGGAACGCCCCACAGATGTGACCATGGAAGCGTCTACAATGTCACCTAGCACGCATTGGGCATTGTTGTGAACAAGCAAGTTAAGGGCAAGGTTCTTGCCAAAAGAACTAATGTACCTATTGAGCATAGTAAGCACTCTAAGAGCCGAGAGAGCTTCCTGAAAAGTGGGAAGGAAAATGATTGGAAAAGAAGGAAGCCAAAGAGGAAGGTACCTGGGTTCATCCGAAGTGTGAGCCTGCTCCACTCAGAGAAGCACACTTTGTGAGAACCAATGGGAAGAAACCTGCGTTTCTGGATCCCATTCCCTATGAATTCATCGCATGATAAGCGTGAAGGGGGAAAAAAAGACCTCTGTACAGATAAAAATGTTTCTCTTAATTGAGTAGAAATGTGATGTTCCTCTCCCCCACCCCCCCCCAAAAAAATAAAGAAAACTTTTGTCTTAAGAAAAGAAATGAATAGCATACCCAAATTGGAGAAATTCAAGGAGAAAGATGTAGCATACAAAAATGCCTGTTTAAAAGTTGGACAGATGAAGGGGACCATGAGCAATGCAGCAATCAAGTCAATTAGGATGAATGAGTTAACAGCTTAGGTCCTCAGGAACAAGAAGATGAAGTGGGTCCCAGAACTCAGAAAGCCATTTTGAGACAAGCAAGAACATTTTGGGGAAGGATAGAGCTAACGAAGGCAACTAGTCAGAGGATTAACTATCCTTATGTCATTCTTCCTTCCTCTAATTCTCTACTAGTGTTCCCCACCAACGGGCTCCAACTCAAAGTAGAGGGCATGGGATATCATCCATTCAAGTAAGCCTGAGACAGAGACTAAGACAGAAAATCGGTGCTGAGATTGGAACGCTGCTATAATAAATACCCAAAAATGTGAAAGTGGTTTTGGCACTGGGTAATGAGCACAGTCTAGAAGACTCTGGAGATGCATGTTTGAAAACACCTACACTGCTGTGCATGAAGTATTGAAGGAAAGCTGGTGAGGCTGCAGAAGAGGACCTCTGGAGAGACAGTCTCAGTCTTCTTAGAAAGTATCTAAGTGCTTATGAGCAGAATGTTGGCAGAGATATGAATGATAAAGGCTATTTGGATAAGGTCTCAGACAGAAATAAGGAACATTACTGGAAACTGGAGGCAAAGTGATCCTGGATATAAAGTGGCAAAGAGCTTGGCTAAATTGTGTTTGTGTCCTAATGGAAGGTAGAACTTCTGAGCAATAAAATTGGATATTTGGCTAAAGTTGTTTCTAAGCAAAGTGTTGAAGGAATAGCTTGGCTTCTCTTGAATGCTTACAGTAAAATTCAAGAAGAGAAAAATGATTGAAAGACAGAACATTTAATAAATTAAACAGAACTTAAAAGTTTGAAAAATTCTCAGTCTACCCATATTGAAAAAAAAATAAGAAGCTGTGTTTAGTTGAGAACTCAAAGCTTGTGGCCAATTTTTTAAAAATATATTTTATTGATTTTTTAAAGAGAGGAAGGGAGAGGATAGAGAGTTATAAACATCAATGAGAGAAAAACATCAATCAGCTGCCTCCTGCACACCCCTTACTGGGGATGTGCTCACAACCAAAGTACATGCCCTTGACCAGAATCGAACCTGGGACCTTTCAGTCCTCAGTCTGATGCTCTATCCACTGAGCCAAACCAGTTAGGGCTTGTGGCCAGTTTTGATACAGGGATTTGTGTAGATCAACCATCTCAGTGGAAGCTAGGAGCTATTCATCAAGATAGTGGGAGATGGGTCATCTATCCAAACATAGCCAGGACCTGTTGTCTAAGACAATGAAAAAATGACCCTGTAGACATTTCAGAGATCTTCAGGGTTGGCCATCACCAGAGCAAAGCACAAGAGCCTGCAGGGCAGAATGATGTCAGAGGAGGAGTTTCTGTTACTCAGAGCCACTTCACATGCCAGCTCTTGAATTCCAATTTCAGCACCATAATCCTCAACCGCCCCAGGTATGGAACCTTGGAGGCGGCCCCTCCTCCAGAGGGTGCTTTCTCCATCAGCCTACAGACTGCAACCTAGATTTCAAAGGATGTCCCTGAGAGCTTCCATCCAGGCAAGGGGGCTGCCATGCATCAAGGGCATGGAACCGAGCCCCTTCCATCATGTGAGTTTGCAGATAGAAGACATGGCTCTGAGCCCTCATCAGAAGGGCCCTCATCAGAAGGCAACCATTTTGGTGCCTTAATCTTAAGACTGCCTGGGCTCCACAACTGTAAGAATTAAATTTCTGTTGTTTGTAAGCCACCCAGGCAATGGTATGACACGGCATCCCAAAAAGACTAAGACAGGAACACTAATCAACCTAGCTTCAGTTTGTTCAGGCCACATAGGACTTGTAAAATTTGACTCCAAGTTTGCATGTAGTTGGGAATTCTCAGGGAATATTTATAGTTTTGACTACTCTCTTCAGAGACTAGACTGGGACTCACCAATGCTCCTACTGTCTTCCTCTACAGAACAGATTTTCTCTTAGGTAACCACATGATTGCATTCTATTTTGGGGACTCCAGCTTTATTTGCCAATCCCTGATCCCTCATCCTGCCCTTTTTATACCCCAGGCCTGGTTCCCTCTGCCTTATTCGCACAGCCCAACAAAGCCACCAAGGTCAGAAAGAGATTTTCATTTTCTTTTCTTTTCTCTTTTTTTACAGATTTATTGGGGTATAAATAACAAATAAAAGTTGTATTTATTTAAAACCATATAGTGAAATAATCACCACAATCAAACTAGTTAACGTTTCCATCCCTGCATATATTTAGCATTTGTGCATGGATGCCTGTGTGTTGAGAACACTAGAGATATACCCTTTTAGCAAATTTTAAGGATACAATACAGTATTATTAACAATAGTCTTCACACTGTACTTGTGCATTTTTTTTTATCTTTATTGTTTAAAAGATTACATATGCCTCCTTCCTCTCCCCAACCCCCACGTTGACTCCTAGCCCACACTTGACCATTGCGCTAGGCCTTCACCACCCTATTGTCTGTGTCCATGGGTTATGCATATATGCATACAAGTTCTTTGGTTGATCTCTTCCCACCCACCAGACCTCCTGAAATCAGTGCTCGGTAAACCTGTGAGAATTTGTGCTCTCATCATTTCTGTTCTACAGGGAATTCTCCTACTTTCTGGCTCTTCTCACCTATGCACTTTGTTGTTGTTGCTGTTTTATATCTGTGTTCAATGGTTTTGGGACACTGTAGCATAAGAGTTTCTCTGAACATGCAGTCTGCCACACTGTTTGACATGAAAGTGCATATTCACCTTTTGAAACTTGACAGATGAATTTGATGAATATATTTCTTTGAAAATCCTATATAATAAAAGGCCAGGGACCATAAACGTAACGACCGGAATGACCGCTCAACCAGTTGCCATAAGGTGCATTGACCACCTCTTGTTCCCTCCCCGCCCAGCCCACAAGCAGCGGCTCACAGTAGTGGGCAGGGCAGCTCATGGCTCACAGTGGCAGACGGTGGGTGGGGCAGCGAGTGGCAGCAAGCTATGCTTGCACAATTTCATGCACTGGGCCTCTAGTAGTAAAATAAAAGTAATTGAACTCCCATCTCCATTGTAAGAAATTACATCCTTTACTATGCATGATGGCCAAAGGAAAAGTATTGTGTAGTTCATAGTTCCTTCTTTATTCCTCATTTTGATCTTACCCCACAATGTTTGTGCTCTCCTGACAAAGCATCGCAGCCATAGTCACTGCTTATTAACCCCAGTTACAGGAAAGCTGCCTCCTGCTCGCTTTCACCCAGTGTCGGTGGCTGCTGCCTTCCTAATGGCCCCACCTTCTCTGAGGCGGTGACTTTCAAATTGTGCTCAGAAGATCATGTAGCTAAAAATCACCTGGACCCTTAAAAATGCCAATTCAGGGCCCCCAAAGCTTATAAGGATCATTATGTTTAGGAATGGGTGTGGACATCATATGACTTCAGCCTCTCTCTAGGATAAGAATTTTATGCAAACACCTTCATTCTCTTTCCTAGGTCCCTTGGAAAGGGTTTGAATATCCTTAGGCAGAAACAATCATGACTTCTTATAGGAAGTAGAATCCCTGATTCATTAGTATTAACACAGTTCCTGCTTTATTTTCTCATGGTCTTTTTTATGCCCCTTCATTGTAAGTTAATTTGATTTCTTAATGTATCTCTAAGAAGGGAGTTTTATATGACTTTCCAAAAGTACAAGTCATTGTACTTAACAATTACACATTAATGGAGTGCTTCAATTTTGATAACATGATAGATGCTGGGTATATAGAGGCAAACAGCCCAGTCTATCCAGAAAAAAAAAAAAACAAACAAACAAACAAAAAACCCAGCTGCGCTGAAACATCTAACACTAGTGCAAATGTTTTCATTCAGACACAGTTAATGCATGACCTGCACTGCTCTGCAGGTGGTGAAAGTAATAATATACACACTATTAAAAGGACTGGGACAATTATTCGGCAAAAAAATACATAAGAGAACAAATAAAAAAGCCTTAGGTCTAAAAGTCAAATTTCACAAAAAGTCACCTTTGCATCCTAGTCACTTAGATACTATTTTTCTTGTAATTCTCTCCTAAATGCTTAGGCAATTAATTCAAAAACAGTTACTATTGCCAATCTGTATAAAATATTCTACTAGCTTCTGAGGATGAATAAGATATGTCTGAGACTTCAAAGAGTTCTCAAACTTGTGAGGGAGACAGATACACACATACACACACACAATACCAATTCCCTATCCTATGTGATTCATTCTCTATAAGCTTCATAACCCCCTTTAACATAGATAAATTATCTACAGAATGCAGAAAATTAGTTGAGGCACCTAGACTTTAAATCATTTTCTCCTTATTATTATTACAAGAAAAGCTAATTATTATAAGAGACTTTACAGTTTAAAAAGTACAGAAGTAATTATTGGGCACGAAGGCTAAAATATTTATTTGTTTTTGAAAATATAGGACTTTCATGTTTGTTTTTTAAAATAGAGGATGTATTGCTATGGTAACTATGCTAGGACCAAATTGACATAATTATTGTAAAACAAATATAGGAAAAATGTTATAGGAACATAAAGAAAGTAGTTAATACTTACTAGTAAACACTCATTAACATAATTTTAAACTTAGGCAAAGCTAAAAGTGAAACAAATGGCTCAAACTCTCAATATCAAGATAACCTAGATTATTTTATTAAAAATAAAATAAATAAAAGTAAAATAGAAATTGAAACAATATAGACATTTAGAAAATGATAGAACCTCACTTTCATTAAGCCTTTTGCTCCCAAGTAAACAATAAGAGTTAAAAGGCCAGCATGTATAGTATCTTCTATTAAAATTATTCAAACATACATTTATGTATATGATATTTATTTGAATTAATAAAATAATACACACTGTTCTGCACCTTGTTCCTCAGATTTCTCTAATAAATCTTGGGACTAATTTCATTTCAGAATTATTTTATTACTTTAAACACTATGTAGTATGTTGTTGCATATCCTAATATATAAAAACCCTGGGTCCGTCACATCCACAATGACTGGAGGCTCAACCTAACGCCCAGGCTGTGCACGCAGCAGGGTCTGGTGGGTGGGGACTTGTGTCAGCAGAGACGGGTACAGGGGAGGCGGGGCCAGCACTCACACTCACTCACAACCACACACATGCACAGACACACACAGTGCCCACCAGCTCACCGCCTTTTCTCCCTTTCTTTCCCTCCCTGCCAGCTCGCTCTCAGAGCCTCTCTCAGAATGAGGAAACAAAACAGACTGGGCCTGAAGAGGCCTGGATGGAAGGGAGGGTGGGCAGAGGGTGGAGCAACCCCCACTGGCCCTGCCCCCTCCCAGCCGGGAAAGAGGAAGAGGGAGAAAGGGATGCAGGGAGGCCTGGAGGACTGCTGAGAAAAACAAAGAGAGACAGAGACTGGGTGATACCAGGCTGGCAAGGGAGGGCAGTTGGGGGTGATAAGGCAAGCAGAGGCAGATGGGGTGAGATCAGGCTGGCAGGGGAGGACAGTTAGGGGCAATCAGGCAGGCAGGCAGAGGCAGTTAGGGGCAATCAGGCAGGCAGGCAGAGGGGTTAGGGGTAATCAGACAGGCAGACAGAGGCAGTTAGAGGTGATCAGGCAGGCAGACAGGTGAGCGGTTAGAAGCCAGTGGTCCTAGATTGCAAGAGGGATGTCTGACTGCCAGTTTAGACACGATCCACAGGGATTGGACCTAAACTGGCAGTCGGATATCCCCCAAGGAGTCCCCAGGCTGAGTGGCCCAGTGCATGAAATTCGTGCGGGGGGGGGGGGTGGGGTGGAAGGGTGTCCCTCAGCCCAGCCTGCACCCTCTCCATTCCGGGACCCCTTGAGGATGTCCGACTGCCAGACATACCTCTCATAATCTGGGACCACTGGCTCTTAACTGCTCACCTATCTGCTGGCCTGGTTGCCCCTAACTGCCCTCCCCTGCTGGCCTGGTCACCCCTAACTGCCATCCCCTGCTGGCCTGGTCACCCCTAACTGCCCTCGCCGACCAGCCTGGTTGCCCCTAACTGCCTCTGCCTCAGCTCCCTCCACAGTGGCTTTTTCCAGAAGGATGTTCGGAAGGATGTCTAGAAGATGTCCAGTCTAATTAGCATATTACCTTTTTATTAGTATAGATAAGTATTTGTCATTTTATTCTCTACTTTTCTATAAGTATTTAAAATACTCCAGGATATTTTAAGGGAAAAAAAATGGTCAAGTTGCAGAATAATAGTTTTGAAATGCAACCTGGTAGGCTTGAAAGCAACAATATTTGTGTAAAAGGGCATAAGTTGCAGTCAGAAACAAAACTTGTTGTTAGGATTGCCTGGTTACTGTTCTTTTGCTGGAAAGGCATGGTTTGGGCAAAGGAGAAAAGGAAACCGGCCCAATAAAAGGGAATGTCTGATTGGGCCGTTGCAGAGAGGGGCAGGTGCGGCAAAGGTTCAGGCTGTCCCACAGGCAAGGATGTCTGTGTGTGGGGGACACCAAAGGACACCTGTCACACCTGGAACACAATTTGCTAACACTCACAATTGCAGAGCTCAGGAAGAATCACTGTTTTTAAAGCGATTATTTCCCCGACATATAAAACATACACCCATATAGATATACATGCCCTCTACTGAGCTTCCCCTGCCCTCCACTTAATATTTGGCTATGGCCTTCTTTTCATGTCAACGGACTGGATGTGCAGACATAATTTTTAATGGCTACGGTGTGATCACTGGCTGTTTGCCATTACTGTGGTTTACTTCGCTATCCCTTTATTGTGGGGCAGGCTGTTTCTGGTTTCCCCTGGCGTCAACAACTACAGTGAACATAACTGCTTATTTGACTGTGTACTTAGGACACATTGACAGACATGGAACTCCTGGCCCAAAGCTAATTCACTTGAATTGTGATCCACATTTCTAAATTGACTTTCTAGAAAGTGCTTCTGTGTGTTCAGTCCATTGGTTTTAAATCAGATTACACTCCCACAAAAGGGCTAAGAGAAAACTGTTCAATGCGCCTTCGGCAAATCAGACTCTTGTTGAACCTGAGCAACCCCTTCCCGGCATAGCTGTCTGCGTGCTTTTCAGGGCACTTTTGAAGGAAGGAAAGGGATTTGGCACCCCACTGCTCTCCCACGGGGACAGAGCTGGAAAAACAGTTTCCCAAGGAGGTGAAAGCGCAGTGGGGACCCTCCCAGTACGGGGAGGGGCGTTCCTGGACAACCCCTGTGCACTGGGGCAGGGGCTGGGGTGGGGCACACGGGGCAGGGCCAGCCCTGGGCAGGCCATGGGGCAGGGTGGGGCAGTTCAGCTGTGTCCTCCGCTGGCCGTGTCCCTGCCAGCCCTGAGCAGTAAGAGCCCTGGTACCCTTCCCTGTCCCCTTCCCCAGGTGGGCAGGGACAGCAGGTGGTGGGGAGACCAGGCCATCGCTCCCAGTCCTGACTCCCAAATCCTGCATGCTGTGTTACTGAGAAACCTTAGGCAGGAACAGGCCACTGGGTGCAGGACCAGGAGGATCTGGCTGTGGGTGAAGTCCAGGGAGGCGCAGGTGGCGTGGCCGAGGGCCCTATATGGCTGCAGGCGGTTGACTGTGTGCGGCTCAGGTCCACGCTCATGCATACACTCACACACCTGCACCCCAGCTCTGCACCCTCGGCCACCAGGAACCTCCATGGAGCCTGCCGTGAGCTCGGATGCATCCAGTGCCAGCACCAAGCAAGTCTGAGAAGGGAGGTGGGACTAGGGCAGTGGTTGGCAAACTCATTAGTCAACAGAGCTGCAGTTTGCCGACCATTGGACTAGGGGGATCCAGGCTGGAGGGTGAAGTCCAGGGAAGCATGGGTGGCACAGCCGAGGGCCTTATATGAGTGCGGGCATGTGAGTGTGTGTCACCCCATAGGCGGGGGGCACATCCTCAGGTCCCCCACCCTGGCCCAGCGCCAGGCAACCTCAGATTCTTGCTGATTGCCCATCAAGGCTCCTTATGGAACCTGGCCTCTACTGTGGGCACAGCCATCTTGTGTTAGGGAACCCTACCTCTGCTGTGGGCAATGCCATCTTGTTATGGTGTGATGGTAAATTTGCATATTCCCTCTTTATTAGATAGGATGAAGAGGATGGATCATTATTTCAAACAATGCTTATGGTTATTTGCAGCTCACAAGATTTAGATGATGTTTAACTGTTTTCATACATATTTGCTACATGCTTTCAAGTCTTCAGTGTCAACTTCCACAAATTCCAGCAGATGGCGCTATAACAACATGCCAGGAAATGTGAATAGGAAGCTAAGCTATTCCAAGTCAGCAAAACCACTGTGTCCTTTCCAAAGTGAAAACACACACACACATGCACAAACGCCATTCTGTCACAATTTAAAGGCAGTTTTGGACAAAACAGCCTAAGGCCGTGGTCGGCAAACTGCGGCTCGCGAGCCACATACGGCTCTTTGGCCCCTTGAGTGTGGCTCTTCCACAAAATACCACGGCCTGGGCGAGTCTATTTTGAAGAAGTGGCGTTAGAAGAAGTTTAAGTTTAAAAAATTTGGCTCTCAAAAGAAATTTCAGTTGTTGTACTGTTGATATTTGGCTCTGTTGACTAATGAGTTTGCCGACCCCTGGCCTAAGGTAACTTGTACTTCAATAGCTTAAGTGTTCATTTAAAAGCCTTGGAAAAAGTGTAGCAACAATAGGAATGGGTCAGATGACCAATATGATGAGCACCGGTAGTGAATGTTATAGTGATTTTTAAAGTCTCATGACTAGTGACAAATCACTTTCACACACAATATCCGAACTGGTCCATACAATGACCCTATGAGACCAGAAAACCAAACGTTATCTTCATCAGACAGGTAAGAAAACAGAAACCCTCATGCTTTTCCAGGGCTGACACCCACAGGGCTCACCTGTGGGTCTTCTCACTCCCAAATACGACGCTGTTCTCGATCCAGCAATTCATTTGTTGGATCTTTTATTGGCTTTGCTGTTGGTTTTGCTTACTTGCTTGGCCTGGCCTGACAACTCTACATGATAACACTTCTGAGATGAGATAATACATTAGTATTTAATGGGTACAACCAATATGAACTCTCATCCAGTTGAGAGAAAAGAAGAGAAAGAACGAAAGATAAAAGAGAGTCAAAGGGGGAGCAGGAAACGGTAAAAGAAGCTGGAGGAGGCAAGCCAATGGCGGGGCTGAGAGGGTGAGGAAAGGACAGGAAATCTCAGCTGGGCAGACTTGGAGTTGGTGGGAGTCAGTCCCAAACACTGATTACACGCTCTACTACCCTCAATGGAACCTGTTCCCCACAGCCCCAGAAAGATTTCAAATGCTCTGATATCGAATGTCTTTCTATGAAGAATATGTGACACGTGTGCACAAACGTTTGACAGATAAATATACTCGTGTTTTAGGTTTTAGCATTTAGTATTTTAAGGATCACCAGAAAAACACACATCTAGCGCCAGATTCTTCACCAGGGTTTGCAACACACTTTCAGGTGACGTTGAGTGATTTAAATCCTACCTCTCATCCACAAAACTGAGAAGTTGAAAATACAGAGTTATTGGGAGCCTTAAATAAACTTGTCAATGGCAGGTGTGCCTGTGAATTTCATTTGCGCTCATCCGCAATGAGGGTAAACGTTGGCAGTAAAGCTCTGAGCCTGAGAGATCTGACCCCTGTTTACTTCTCCAGCTGTATCTGGTCCCTGGTTCCTCCTCAGTCACGGCAAAGACCATGTCCTTCCGGGTGTTTGTTTGCTTTGTTTCTTGTGTTTTTAGTTCACTTTGCTCTTTTCCTCTTCAAACCCCTTTTAATCATTTCTCTTCTTGATCTCAAATGCTCACTTGACTGTACACAGCAAGGTCAGGATCATGCTTGCTTGACTCACCCCATTGTGAGGCACCCAGCTTACAGCACAGAGAAAACATGTTGCAGATATACCATTAAGCCATGTACATCTTAGTTAGTATGACAGTGCTTCTAACAGCCAATGAAAAAAATCAAACTTTCTTTTATCTGAAGGATGGCCAAAACTAGATACCACAGCTCGTTAGTAGACCACATCTTACTTAGGTGTTTTTTACCACACTGCATTGTACATTTCAGGACATCAAGGAAGTGATCAGTTAATCTCTGTCAACATAATGTCAGGTTTGCTGACATTCCCTACACAGCCTCCAGCACTCTGCCTGGGGTGGGATTCTTCAACGTCTCACACCCTGGTTCACTCAATCAAGGGAGCAGGTGGGGATAGAAGGTCTAGCCAATAGCTAAGTTTAGTGTGGGAAATATTTTCTGATTCTTTTTATTATCTCCCGTAGAGCAGAAATATTAAGCCCAAAGTGTCATCCACCCACTTATTCTCATCTTAAGGCAGGTTAAAGATGACATCCAATCACACATTATTTTGAGACAATAATTGGGCAGAATTATCTTTAGACACCTTTAAAAGAAGCCAGAATACTTTTCAGACAAAGACGTTTAGACCTGAAGATTCTCTAGATATACCAATTCCTCCTTCTCAATATTATCTACACTTCTCTAAACGGTTCACTGATCTTGATGCATTTATTTAAGAATAGTAGACAACGGTCCTAATTAGACCACTGCAACTTTTCCACGAGGAAAAAAAAAAAAAGTATCACTGGCTAAATAGCCGAGTGTTCATTTCTGTAAGAGGTGATTAGACTGAGTATCCCTCATAACTAACTCCGAAATTTGAATATTAAATCTTGGTCAAATTTAAGAAAATTCTGAAGCTTGCTTTAATGAATGAGAAAGTCACTTCGTAATTAGATTCTTTATTCCTATTAAATATGAGGCTTGTGCATGTTTCTTGGGATAGAAAAAGAACGAGCAATGGAACTGAGGCCTCCATCTCAATCATCATTCTCTCCTTCCTCTAACCCTCTCCCGGCGCGTCACACGTGAATTCCAATGTTTTCAAACAGTAGGTAAGGCATAGAGCAAAAGTTGTCTGCCTTCGTGTCCCATAAGCTAACCCAGAAAAGTACCGACTGCTCCCCGAGGCATGGGGCAGATTTCTCTTGCCCTGAAACACAAGGGGGTCTAATGATGAGTAGCATTCCAAGGCTTTAGTTCTTTTCTCGATATTCAATAGACTGTTAATGTACTTTCTGTGTCTACAAATTTCAAAAGATGTGCAATGGATAAAATGCAAATCCATTAGCACGCTTTCATAAAAACCTTTCTGAGAAGGCAGGGATGTCCCTGCTATAAAAATTGCCACAAGGTGACAGTATTTCTTAATGTTAACTTCTAAGTCTAGTTTGTTCTAAAATGTGCTAGACTTCCAAACTGGGACTAGAGAATTTACTATATTCCATAGCTCAAAGAATTATGTAAGTTTGACATTTTGGTAGGTCATATGATTCATTTTTATGTGACAAAATACATTTATTTTACCAGAAGTTTTAACTTAAAAAATTTGGATGGAAATGATGCTAATTGTGAAGAGGTACTTCTAAATATGGAGGACATTGATTAAGGAAGCACCATGGACTCTGGAGCCAGAAGACTTGGGTTTGAATTCCAGCTTAATTGATTTATTACCTGAGTAAGTTGAAAACTTACTAACTTAATGAGTCAGAATTTCCTTATCATCATTATACATTCCTCCTATAGTTCCTTTGAGTATTAAGTTAAATAATGTACACACACTGAACATGCTAGGCTTTTAATGTACATACACACCCTCATGCCCATACACTCCCTTAACTGCTAACATGCACCCAACTTGTCTGTGTGTCATAGCGATTGTCTTTTATTCTCTGAAATTAAGATTATATAACAATTTGTTTAACCCTTTTAACACACCTTTTCCTTGGATCTTCAAACCAAGGAAAAATCTGTATCACATTTAAGATACAAGGAAAATCTATATCCTATTTAGCCTAAATATTGAGCGCCTGCTATCAGCCAGATATCTATTATCTGTGTGTTTAAGACATATAGCAGGGAACAGGAAACAAAGTCTCCCTTAAAAAAAGGAGATCAGGGAGTGTGCACACCAATAAGGTGATGTAGAGAAACCAAGAGGGCTTCCTGAAGAGGTGATATTGGAATTAAACTTAAATATTGAGAAAAAGACACCCTTGTTAAGACCTGGGGGAAGAGAATGACAAGACCAATGAGCAGAAAAGGTCCTGACAACGTAATTCTCTTGAATTGGGTGAAGGCAGAAACAAAAGTTAGCATGATGGAAGCAAAGTGAATCAGTGAGGCAGTGGAGGGAGAAAAGTTGGAACTGTAGGTAAGGACTAGATCATGTAGGGCGTTGAAGGCCCTGGAAGTGATTTAGATTTTATGCTGAGATGAGATGTCTCTGGGGTCTTAAGCTGTAGCATAACTTACTGTTATTTTATGCGCATTTCAGAGAGATAAACATGATGTAAACAGTAAGTGATGGGTTGCATCGCTTGGTCATATTGCTTAATAATTCCCGAACTAGTGCTTGTTTGCAACCAAAAGCATCATACTTTCTGAACATTTAAGAAGAATAAACCTTGGGCCCTGTGGTTTCAACATAATTTAAGAGTTGTGTACAAGAGAATAATTTCCAGACTATAGTAAACACACTAAAATTATTTCTCAATTGCATTAATATTCATGTAACAATATATATTTTCTCCCGCCCCAAGATGCCACGAGCTGTTCTCTGAAAACGTGGGCTTTCCCTCCCCAAAAGTGCCGGGGTTGCTCAAGGCATGCTGCAAGCATATATGTTGTGTGAGTGAAAAGCTGAACAGAAAAGTGAGTGAATTAATAAATCAGTGCTTATATCTGTAGCTCCCTGGTTATCAACTTGGCAGATGGAGATGGGATGGTTCCGATCTGACTGATGATCCTCACTCAAAATGTGGATGTGCACCGGTCCTCCTGCGTTATCCTTCTCCCTGTAAGAATCACTCTCTGAAAATCGCCTTGAGGTATTGGGGAATGAGCGTGGAACACTGACAAGCTTAAGATTATTAAGATGAAAGGAGTGGAAAGTGTGGAGTAGGACCTCCAGTCACCTGAAGGCATGCTTCTAGAAAAGCAATGAGGACTAAAATATAAAGCAAGAAAGATATTCTAATTTAGCCTCAGAGAGATGAAGGAAAGAAGGAAGTTTCAGAAAAAACAGTCAAATACTTGATTTGATGTTAAATAAAAAGCCTATTTCTAACTCGATGCCTACCTCACATCCAGCCCTACTTTTAATTCACCATCTATGCACAAGATTGTATTCCTTTATCCCCACTGGAAACATTCAGTATTTCAGCAAAACTGTATGGTAAATGTATTGGCCTGTGACTTCCCATTTAGAATAGCTGTCTTTCCAAACACACACACACACACACACACACACACACACACACACACACACAAAACAGTATGCTCCACAACCTCTTAAACTAATTATTTTTGGTAAAGAGGCAATACATGGATAATTTTTAAATGATCTATAATTACTTGATTTTGCTTAACAAATGCAAAACTGACTGGCCTAATTTATTAGTACTAATCTTAGGAGAAAACAACGCAAGATACAGAATAAATATTTTTTTAAAAGAAAGAAACATAATAAATTTTAAGACTTATATATGACCACAATATTTTAAATAGACTTATCAGGGTGATCACTTTGAAAGGTATATATACATTTAATTCTTATGTTGTACACCTGAAAAGAATATAACATTGTTATGTCAACTACAATTAAAAATAAATTTAAAAAAGCATATCTTAACCTTTGCTAATAGTGAATTTAAACAGTTACTATCAATAGTGTCAGGCAGTTTATCTGGTTGGTGTAAGTTCAGTATAATAATGTTCTTAAGGTATATATTTTTAATTTACTTTAATATGACTTTAGAACACCTATCCTGAGCCTAGATCTCACCCTGGCAGTCTTTCCAGATCACCTCTAGCTTGCAGTGTCTCATCCTATCTAACAAACAGGGAATATGCTAATTGACCATCACTCCATCACAAAGATGGCTGCACCCACAATTGAGGCCAAGTTCCCATAAGGAGCCTTAAGGAGCAATCAGCAGGGACCTGAGGCTACTCCCTCCCCCGCCCCCATGGGGCTTGACAGGGGACCTCAGGTTGCGCCCCCCCACCTGGCGGGGCTTGACGGGGGACCTCAAGGTGTGCTTCCTGTCCTGGTGCTGGGCTAGGGGACCTCAGGCTGCTCCCCCCGCCCCAGTGCCAAGCTGGGGGACCTCAGGCTGCGCCCCTCACCAGGTGGGGCTTGACAGGGGACTTCAGGCTGTGCCCCCAACCCTAGCACCAGGCCAGGGGACCTGAGGCTGTGCCCCCCTGCCTGGCTGGGCTTGACAGGAGACCTCAGGCTGTGCCATCCACCCAGCGGAGCTTGACGGGGGACTTCAAGGTGCACCCCCAGTGCTGGGTCGGAGGAACTCAGGCCATGTCCCCACGCAGCGGGGCTTGACGGGGACCTGAGGATGTGCCTCCCTCCCATTGCTGGACCAGGGTACCTGAGGCTGTACACCCCTTCCTCCCCCCGCCTGGCGGGGCTTGACTGGGGACCTCAAGCCATGCCCACCACCCAGCGGGGCTTGACAGGGGATCTTAGGCCATGTCCCACACCTGGCGGGGCTTGATGGGTGATCTCAAGGCACGCTCCCCACCCTGGGCTGGGCTGGGGGACCTCAGGCCATGCCCCCTGTCCTGGCACCGGGCCAGGGGACCTGAGGCTACGCCCCCTGCCCAGCAGGGCTTGACAAGGGTGGGACTGGCCAGGTCTGGATCTAGCCCAATGGGGCGGGGGGGGGGGGGGCCAGCCAGGTTGGGTCTCACATAATTTTGAGGTGCATGTGGGTGGGTGGGGATTTGACTCTGGGTCCCATGGTGAGCTTCAGATTCTGACGGGAGGAAGGTTTTCATATACATTTTACTAATTTTCTTTCATTTCTGACTCTTCTATTATAGAGAAAGGGCAAATAGCAATATTAAATTATTTCCTCTAATTAATCCCCTTTTAATGTGCACAGATTTCGTGCACCAGGTCACTAGTTAAAATTATAATTGTAGGCACCACAAGGCTCTATTTGCAGTAGACCCTGTCAAGCGAATCCTACCTAATTAAAGGTATGTAACCTCTATGTAAAGGTGTATAGATGCAGATTCTATGTAGCCAGCAAAGTCAAAAGGGAAAGCTCATTCTGAGCCCACACTGACCATCGTGCATGATCTACAGGACTTGAAAGAATGCTCAAGGTCATTGGTCTGACCACTCTTGGACTCACCTAGTTCTGATTTCAGTTTTCTTTGTCTTTGTATTCTTTTCTTTTCAATAAAAGTGGTCTGTCCATTTTCAAGGTTCTATTTCCCTTTGGTTACCCAAGACAGTTTTCCATTTTCTGATAGTCTAGCAACTGCGTAGCTGGACTGAATGACCTCATTGACCACAGGGCACCAGACAAATGTGGATTTGAATCTCGGTGACCTTCCGCTATTTACTTAACCTCTCTGAGTTTGGTTTCCTTCTTAGTAAAATATAAATAATATTATCTAACTTGAAACAGTTGTGGAGGAAATGAATGAGTTAAAGCATGTAAAGCGGTAAGCACAGTGTCGGGTACATTTGCAATTAAATAATAGCTATTACCAAGTCTCTTTCTGATTTTCAGGATGAGCCCTGCCAAGTTGGCCCCGGGAACTAATCCACCTGGGTAACTATGAATCCTCCACCCTTCCTCTATCATTGTATCGGGTACTTTGCAACCTCCTTTGTTCTGCCAGAGCCAGCTATAGTTTTTGTTTTAATGTCCCAAGTTTTATAATCAAATTGAATTTGTCTATTCATCTTGATCCTGCCAAACTCTATTGACATGTCTATTACAACCTTGCCAAGTTTTATTATTACTTATCTGTTTGAACATCACCATCTTCCCACTGACCATGAACTTTGTAAGATCGGAAACCGTATTTTATTCATCTTTGTCTTCCCAGTGCCTCATACAAAGCACAGCACGTAGTAGGTCCTCAGTAAAGGTTGGCATTAGGGAATGAGGGAATGACCCTTCGCAGACCTCACCTTGACTGCATTGCAAATCTCATAGTTCCCACAGTTCTCTCTGAGTGGATTTCGAAAGCAGTTTGTTCCGCACTTTTCCCAGGATGGTGGGAGGAACTGCTTATCTAGTCCCTTTGATTTGGGGCCAAAAGGAATTACTTGTGGGAAGATTGCCCTGCTGGAAACAGTAAACCTTTTACTCTCTTTTTCTTTACTTCCCTTTTCTAACTCCCTGTGTCACGTCAGCCTAAGAGGATTTAAGTCCTGTTTCTGTGCCTACTGAATGCTCCTGTCAAAGGTAAGGAAGGAAAATTGGAATTTTCCTGTTAGATTTCTGGCATTATGGATAATTGAACTTTTATGGTATAACTTAATGTTTGCAATTTAAAAATAGAGGAAAGGCCCTAGCCAGTTTGGCTCAGTGCATCGAGCATCAGCCTGTGGACGGAAGAGTCCCGGGTTCGATTCAGGTCAGGGCAAGTACCTCGGTTGCAGGCTCCTCCCAGTCCTGGGCAGGGCGCATGCAGGAGGCAACCAATCAATGTGTGTTTCTCTCACATTGATGTTTCTCTCTTTCATTCTCTCTAAACTCAATGGAAAAATATTCTTGGGTAAGGCTTAAAAAAGAGAGAGAGAGAGAGAAAAGAACAGCCCATGATTGAAAAAAGTCCCATTGCTCTATTACACCAATTTTCTAGTCTGTCAAAGATAATCTAACCAATAACAGATTTTCTTTTTAAAGGCATATGGGAGACTAAAGAACAGATTGATTGACTTTTTTATTTTCTTTTTCCACTTTTCAACTGCAAGTTGGGTGTCTTGCCTAATAAGATCTATCATTTAGCTAAGGTGAGAAGTACAATGAACCTTCCTGAATTCAAGTACAATCTTTAATCACAACTTTTAAACTCCAACAGTAAATAACTCCTATACCTCATATATGCCTGTCTAAATAAAATCCAAACTCACTATCTATTAGAAAGAGTCACAATATAGTACATCTTTGCCAAAATGTAACAGCGGTTTGGCGATACTACAGCAGTTTCATGGGAACTTCCTCTATCTTGAAAAATAATATGGCTTGAAAAAAAAATTCATTCAAGGAAACTCAAAATTAGGATTAATTACCCAATGGGAAAGAAATGGTACGAGTATCACAATAAAACATACTACGACACCCTCAGTATTGAAGCGTTACAGGTGCACACGAGCTGGTGACCAGCTCCATTTGCACAGGGAAAAATCATCACAGCCTAGGCACGCCCCCCTGCAAGAACCGAGTGAAGTCCCTCAGTGGCCTGCAAATAGATGTCCACAAGGATCAATAAGTTAACCTTTTAAAGTCTGTTTTCTTCAGACTGAGTTTTTAACGACTCAGTCCAAGTGCTTTGGGGCACCTCCCGGTCAACCCACATACTTGCCAACGCATTCTGTTACAAGCATATGTTTCGTTCATGGAAATCAGTCCTAAGGATCAGCTTCACCTTCAAATAAAGGCTTAACTTCTAAGGTATTCTCTTGGTATTTCAGACACTAGATGCACTCTCACATGGTTACTTTGGTTCATATTAGATCATTTAAACACATTGTCTCTATTTGCATAGTCTTTTTCTCTTCCTCTGCCTTCTCTCCTTCTCTCTCTCTCTCTCTCTCTCTCTCTCTCTCTCTCTCTCTCTTTTCTCCTTCTTTATGTCTCATGATTTGGAGGTTACTAGTGTATAGCTAATTGGGAAAAGCAACATATTCCACAGTAATTGGCTCTAATTAACATTTTTCAAAATTGTGTTTTTTCCCAACGAACAAAATTTAGGGATTTCATGCAACTTAACTATAGGAGATACAAGAAGGTGATAATAAATGTTAGTCTAGGCCATCATCTTAGAGTATTTCATTCCTTTTCCCATGTTCCAACCATCTGGTGTTTATGTGGCATTCAAAAATTTGGGTTCATATACATGATCACCTATGTAATACGAGCGGGTTATATTAAACTTGCAAAAAACAAATTTAAAAGAGAACTTAGCCAGAAAGTATTCTTGAGTGGGATGAATTTTATAGTTAGCCATTAAGCAAATTATTCAAGATTTACATATAACAAACTTTGTGTAGAGAGATCAAAAACGCAAATTGTGTGACAGCTCAGAGAAAAAGCAAGGGAGTCAAAATAGAGGAGTCAACCTGAGGACTGAGGATTTCGGAATGGCTTCCCAAGGCAAGTTAAGTAAAATCAATTTCAAAGTATAACTTCCTGATTGTGGGGAATGTTTTAAATGTCCAGAAACTGGATCAAAGTTAAAATTTAATTTTAAAAACTATGTTTAAAAAAAGTAGGTATTTCTGATCAGAGTCTGCATGTGCCTTTCCTTGGTCCCTGAGAGAGGTAGCCGTTCATGGATTGCTCTCAAGATCACGCCTCCACAGTCACATGCCATGGAAGTTCTTCTTAGCCAAGAAATAAGAACTCACCGACCCCCATTTGTGCAATCGTAGTGCTCTACAATTCAAAGACCGCCAACCTTATGATCATATTGCTACAAATAATATTGAATAATAAAGCTCACATTCTTCTAACTTTTCTATAAGTTATTCCAATTAAAAAATAATTCAGAGGTTAATGGATAATCTGACATCAAGAAATGGCAACACATCAAACATAATTGATTATTACACTTAATTTATGTTGCTAAATGATTTATCACTAACAACTATTGAGTATTCCTAATCTATAGTGAATTGAAACCTCATGTTTCTGAATAATTATTTGATGTTAACAAAGAAGAGATTATATTCAGATCTTGTGCAATTTAAAGTGCATGTGATTTTTATTAGTGCTTGGCTGTTTGCTTCCATAATTGTTCCAATTTTTTATACTAAAATTGCTCTAAATTGAGTTTCATGAGCAAGATGAGTTCTTATTTTATTATCAAAGTTTCCAGCACACAATAATAAAAATCTGTGATGCAATTGTACAAATATCTCAATTGCCTAGCAATGAGAAAGAACATACAAATAAGATAAATAATTATCAAATAAGGTGCACTCCAGAAAATTATCACAATGTTTTTATTCTAAATCTAAATGTTTTTTTTTTTTCCATCAAAGGTAATAGTACTATTTTTATCTATTGGGATACAGATGCACCTTTTATTATGTTCATTTTTTTAATATTACTGAGACAAAGTTATTGGATGGAAGTATTAGATAATTAAGAAAAGCATTTCATAACAATTAAAAGTTTGTAAACACTTCAAAAATTCTACTACTAATTAGCAATAGCAGACCTTTACTTTAAAAAAAGTTTATCCAAGAAATACATAAAACACACATGTGGTTTAAGAATCCAAATGTTTTCTGAAAAAGTTAGGATGAAAACAAGTCATCTGCCTAATCATTATTTTTCTGCACTTTTGCTTTCAGTGGGAAAACCATTTTTGTTCTGCTTTTTATTTTATCATTTTATGTATTAATATGTGACTATATTGATGTGTTTTGATTTATTGACTGCAGACATTGTTTATTGACTTTTTGATTGAGATGAGGAGAATTCAGTTCACTTAAGCCACATTTTTTTCTGCTCTTTCCTCCCGATAGTGATTTCACTGCTTACAGATGCTTCCCTGGTTGCTGCTGCAACTTAAATAATTAATTTAAACCACTCATTCTTCCTCCATTAATGATAGTTCCACTTTACTTCTTACCTTGGAAAATGAGAGACTTATCACTCCTGCCCTGCCTTCTATTCTCCTTCCCTTTCCATGTTCTTATATCTGCAATTTATCAGCCTCCACCCTAATGTTATCTACATTAACCAATAGATTATACAATCTTGATCTTAAAACCAAGAACAAAAAACCCTAGACAGCACATGCATAGGTTTGAAGCTAGAAAGATCTTTGGAAGAATTATGGGTTTTCACTTATTTTGTGATCTTTGATGAGTTAGCCTCTGTACTTCAGTAGTCTAATCAGTAAAATGACGATTATATGTGCTGTGGAAGGGAATGTTTGAATAAATTATGTAACTATTTTCCTAGATAGAAAACTAGTAGATGTTCAATACATTTAAATCATCTTCCATATCCTCACTTATTCATTATGAAAATACTGATAGAAGAGCTGCTATCTGCCTTTAGAATTCCCGGTTTCCATGAATGGCCCTCATGCAGGAAGCGTACCCACTCCATTTTGAAATCAACACTAATGGTAGAATGTTTCACCTTATGTCACTGGGAGATTTGACCCCTGCTGTCTTCGCAGATTCTTCCATGTGGCAGGTTTGTGACGATGCTTTGTCTCATCTGAGTCTTCTTCACTTCAGCTTAAATATTTCCATGTCTGATGAGCATCCCTCAAATACACAGCTGCTATGTTCTGGGTGAATTTCTGTTTGTAGTATTTCCATGGAGTGGTTCTTGCTTAGAACTTCATAAAATTCCCCATGTGTTTTCACACGAGGGCATACTGGAACAAGACTGTCATCTCCTGGATTTATTTTACTCGTCAGCACATTAACCTTTATTTTTTCAAGTGGCATCATATGAAGCCTCATGTTGAGGCTCCGAAGTATTTTCACATATGTTTCTGTTAAGTAAACAGAAACATATCATCTGTCATCTTAACGCTGCACATTTACAGATGACTTTTGGTACCTTAATTCAAGATTTACGGGTATTCTTAGTACATTTCAAGCAAAAAGATTTTACCTGCTTCCTATTCTAATTGTCTATGATTCTAAATAAGCAACAAGTTTAATAGTAGAGAACATTCTCAACTTTCCCCCCAGAATGTGAATAATGTTGGATGCTAACTCTTATGTAATGTCTATTTGTGTTCATCCCCACTCATTAAAAATGACGTTTTGGAAATACTGACATCTGGGCTTTATGTGTGTGTATTTGTACCATCTGGTACATGTTATTTCCTTGTGGAATGAAAGAATTACATAGTATTCTAGGAAGCCTGGCTTGGCACACAGAGCCGTAAATATAGAACAAAATGAAAATAACAAATCGGTCACTTAATTCCAAATCTGTATTGATTAACAGGCAAGTAATAAATGTGAACATCTGGAATATGTAACACTAGAATAAATTTAAATCTAATTTTTAAATAAATCCTTATTGTAGTTTAATGGTAATTGATATTTTTGTGGGTTTGAGCCTATATTTTATGTTTACATTACAAAATCAGAGTATTCATTTATCAGATATTATTATGTTCCAAATAGATTATTTTTATTCATTGTCCTAAAGAACTTCATTTCCCTAAGGGGTTTGATAAGCATCTTTTGAGGGTAGGAGCATTGTGTCAGACTTTAGCTGAATCAAATTTTGTATTGACAGTATCCCTTGAGATTGAACTCAACTTCCTACTATTTTTTTGTGGTTTTCCTTATCTCCCAAAAAAAACAAACAAACAAATAAAAAAACAGCAGTCATATATGGGGTTTTTTAAATATATTCACCTGAAGTTTATTGAAAAATTATGAAAAATAAATTTGTTAAATTGCAGCATAGGGTTGATAGCTATTGTTTTTGCTCACTTATTATGCATTCCCTCCATTTCTGATATAAAAGCTTGATATAAAAGCTTTGATTAACCTCATCTATTTCACTTTTAAAACCAAACCGTACAAATCCATCCCATAGCTCCAAAGAGTGGGAATGTGATGCATGCCTGATCAGAGTCTATCCCATCCTTTTTGGTTTTTAAGATATGTTTTCATTGATTTTAGAAAAAGAGGAAGGGGGAGGGATCGAGAGATAGAAACATTTATGAGATAGACACATGGACTGGCTACCTGCTGCACGCCCCGCACTGGGGATCGAGCCTGCAACCTGGGCATGTTTCTTGAGCGAGAATTGAACTGGGGACCACTTGGTTCATAGGTTGATGCTCAACCACTGAGCCATACCAACTGAGCTATCCCATCCCTTTAGCTATAAGACATAAGTGAATGACCATTTCACTTAAGTTAGAACAATGCTATTATCCCTACAACTTTTGTTAAACTAGGGAAAGAAGATCCATGAGTTTACTGAGATACTAAGCAAGTGGGATATAAGCCCAGAGATGTTGAAATTGCTTGGAAATAACTAATCTAAAAGCAAAAGACCACATATAGGAAATGTAGCTGGGAGATAGAGATACAGTATATTTCTAAAATCTTTATTCAATTTTGGATCTTTGCTATACCTGAAGATCTATTTCTGGACTCTTCAGTTATGTGAGCCAATAAAGGTCCCTTTTTCTCCTTAAACCTTTTTTAAATTGGTATTCTGCCAATTTGAAATGGAAAGGTCCTGACTCAAACAAATTGCAACTCTTAACAATTCTCACAGTTTCTTCCCAAGCCCTAGCCTCACACTGGAAAAATATTTCCACAACAAACAACTAGATTGCTATGACAGTTACGTGTAGCTTCCAACTCCACCCCGCAAATACACTTATGATATATAAAGATAAATGTAAATTTACCACATTTAATTACAGTAACAATTAGGAAAAACTACATAAGAAGGAGGCAATATAAGCAATGTGTTTTGCAAGGAGAACAGTAGTCAGAAAACCATGGCCCACGGACAAAATCTAGCTCATTAGCTGCATTGAGAAATAGTTTTATTCCAACACAGACTCACCCTCCCACATCAGTCCCAATGGTTGAGTTGAGTAATTGAGACAGAGCCTCTATCACCTGCAAAACTACAATATTCACTGTTGGGCCCTTTACACAAAAAGTTTGCAGACCCTGCTGCTAGTGAATCACCAATTAAAATGTGCACGGTGGAAGTGATAAAATATGGTCTTTATAAGCCCATAAGCAGCATTTGTCTGCTCTCTGGAGCCCAGAGCCCAAAGCTAGGCTGAAAATGTAAGTTTTATGGTGTCCAAATCTGTCATATGAACATTCAGTGCCAGACAGTGGAAAAGGAAATTAGGCAGTGTCTGCATAGCTTTTCACTTCTTACTGGACACACAATTAGACCGTCTCCCAGCCTCCCTGGCAGTTGGGGTAATAAAAGGTGAACAGAAATGATGTGCACCAACATTTCTGAACCATACTATAAACGCCTTCATACATGTGATTATCCTCTTCCACCAGCTCGCTACAAAACAAGCATAGTGAACCTGCAAGCGGCATATTGAACAAGGCTCTCTCTCTTTTCCTTCTGGCACCCCCATGATGTGAATGCTGGTTCACTTGAACTTGTCCCAAGGCTCCTCATACTATTCTCATATTTTTGGATTCTTTTTTCTTTTTGATGCTTTGATTGGGAATTTTCTGCTTCCTTACTTTAAAATGTCAGATTTGATCCTCTTTATGCCATTTTTGGTTCTCTGTAACATATTCATCTGTATAAACACACACATACATGCACATGTATGTATCTATGTATATATACATGTATATCTCACATATCATATGTATAGATATAGAAATAAATACAGATACTCCTATTTGTTCTCTGTCTCTGGAGAATTCTGACTATTACAAATAGCTCAAATATTGGCTACTTATCTACTTGTATTTTAATAATCACATGAAAATAAGTTCATCATAAAACTAAAGGGATGGAAAACATTTTGTTAGCATTTCAGGATATAAAAGAGAAATAATGTATGTTATTTAAACAATTGAATCCAGATCATTAAATCGCTCATAGTCCAAGCCTCGGGTGAAAGTGTGAGTTTTTATGATGTCCAGATCTGTCATATGAACTTTCAGTACCAGCCATTTCAAATGGTTTTTATGAACCACAAAAGAACGAAGAAAAATAAATTAATTAAATTTACCTAAGACTATCTCTTTTAAGGTTATATGTATGGTTATAAAATCTAGGACTTCTCGCATCCTTTGTATACTGGGAATAAAAAAGTGAAAATAACTTTCTTATGATATATAGATATCAAGACACTTAGATCACTGAGTGGTTTAGCCCAGAACTTAATTCATTTGGCTTGGTGTTTTTCCAAAAAATTTGTCTATGTTTGCAAAACTGCAATATGACTTTAAAATACTTTATTTACAGAACATAAAACAGACATAACCATCAAATTGTATGTGTGGTTGTTTTCCGTCATGACTCTTATGTTTTCTCTACTTGTGTGAATTTAACAAAAAGAACAACTGAAGGAGGTCTCCAAAAAAATGTACTATTCATACTTTGCTTGAGGAAATTGCTGCTGCCACCACCAGAAAAAATTTTTAAAAAGTCTTTTACAGAGATCGAATCCATAGATGAGCAATCTTCAAATGTTAATGTCTATAATAATTACTGGATTATACACCTATTTTCAGACACCTCCCCCCAAAGAATCGGATTCAGTGGATCTGAAATGTGACCTAGGCATCTATAGTCTAACAAGACACTAAAATAATTCTAATATGGGAGGTGGAAGGCCTCCGTTTTGAAAAACCACTGCATAGATTTCCTGCCTCCAATGTCATGAATTTTCTCATCTGGTTGCATTAGTTAATTTTTGCTGTTTAACAACAAAATACAAAATGTCAGTTGCACGTAACAAAAGCATCTATTATCCAAGTAGCTGAAATCAACTAAATGTCTCTAAGCAGCTCTGTGTCTGAAGGCTGAGCTTGCCAATATGTCTGGGGGTGGGCAGGCCGATCTGCCCATCCAGACTGGCCTCAGTGGACATAACCGTCCGCTTCTCGTCCTCCAGCGAACAAGCTCAGACATGTCCCTGTGGCGAGGGCTGAGATGCAGAAGAGCAAGCAGAAGCACTCTGCATCTCTACCGGACCAGGCTCAGAACAGACCTGCGGCCACATCCACCCAGCTCCCTCGGACAAAGCAAGCCACATAGTTGAATTCAGAGTTCCAGGCTAGGAAAGTCTTTTCTGGTCTTTCAGTGGGAGGAATTGAAAAGTAACCTGACAAAAAGTATGGGTACAGGGAGAGGTGAAAAGTCGAGGCCCTTATTGCAATCAGCCCTTCAAAAGCACTGAAAAGACTAGGCTGAAAGTGAGACGTGAGCCACGACTTGTATTGGGGGGAACGTGGGTTTGTGGACATGCTGATTCAAGGGCATTTCTAGAATATACATCCAGTGGAAATGGGGCAGTGTACTCCATTCCTACCAGATACTTACCTAACGCCCATGCTGACTTTTCTTTGCTATCACCATGGAGTATGTATATACAGCTGGGAAAGTTCACACTGAGCATAAAGCTACCCTAAGATGGTATTAACCTAACACAGTGCCACACGTTAGACACATTTGATGAAGCAATCTAAGCAAGTAGATAAAACAGAGTTTTATATAAAATGTAAAGGTCCCAAACAATAATTATAAACATTTTAAAAATATCATTCTTTTGAAAATTGGACTTATTTTCCACAAAAAAAAAATCTTAAGATTCCACATTTTTAAATGCACAGTACCCTGGAATGATACGTGCTCAACCAAAGGCTACTGTAGTTATGAAAAAGTATATTTTTGAGTGTGAGATAACATACATTTTCAAAGCAAGATTTTAAATGTTAACACATTATTTTAGAACTTTTAAGTTATTTTTATATTCTGGATGGGTATTAACTCTAGCTCATTCTTACCTGTTTATTAAACCACTAGAGGCCCAGTGCATGAAAATTCATGCACTGGAGGGGGGTCCCTCAGCCCGGCCTGCCCCCTCTCAGTCTGGGAGCCCTCAGGGGTGGGAGGCAACCTGGCGATCAGGGGAAGGCGACACCCCCATCACACCTCTGCTGCTGCCACTGCCAACAGTGCAAGCCTCGGCCGGCCCTGGTTACCTGAACCTCAGGCAGCCCTGAGTGGCTGGGAAGCCACTATCTGAGGCTATCCTGTGCCTTGGGCTAGCCTTGGGTGGCTGGACAGTCGACATCTGAGGCTTGCCTGCACCTTGAGCCGGCCCTGGGCAGCTGGGGGACTGAGAGGACTAGGGGACTCCAGAGGCATGCCACACACCTGCTGCCCCAGCAGGGCTGAGGGGACTGGGTGTCGCCGTCTTGTGGCTGTGGGTACCACCATCTGTGAGGGCATGACAGTCACTTAGCATATTCCCTCCTTATTGGCTATGGGTACCGCCATCTTTAAGGGTGTGGCAGTCAATTAGTATATTCCCTCCTTATTGGCTGTGGGTGACACCATCTTTGCAACGGCATGAGGGTCAACTAGCACATTCCCTCTTTATTAGATAGGATATTATCTCAAGATTTTGAAGAGTAACAATTTATCTCCTGTGTGTGTGTGTGTGTGTATACATGTATGTTGAAATCATAAGACTGGCTTCCTTTAAAAAGCTCCTGAAATGGATACATCTCAATTCATTCTGGTTTTTGTTTTAATTAATGTGGATTAGTGGGATTTTGCATTTTTTAAATATCAACATATCTTTTTTTGTAATAAATTACCCCAGTACTGGGAAAATTGAAGCTTCTGTGTATATAACATGTAAATATTTAGCAGAAATCATTTTTGACACACACATAAATCAGTGCTAGAACAATTACTCTTCTCAAAGGAAATACCGAGGGAAAAGATAAATTATTAGGCTTGTGCCTGCTGTTGTCATGGGAGAACATGGAGGACCTCACTATAATAAATAGACAAGTCTTTCTTGTAAACCCACATGATCTCAGACATTTATAAAAATAGAAATTACTGTTGATAAATACTCTTGACTTGGAATGCCCAGAGACATCCTGCTGAGGATTTTTTTCCCCTCAGAGTCCTTACTAAATCCTAATATTCAAGGACAGTTCTAAGGAAAACCTAGAGAAGAGAGAGAAACGCTGATGGGACTGGAGTGTTGAAAGTCAAAGTATTTATTTTAAGGACGTGTTCATTGTTACTAAGAATAGAGTGTCGTTAGCACATTTTGTTACCTGGCTGGAGTTCTGCCAGCCTTTCAAAAATGCCAAGGGCATCTGCCAGGGATTCAGTGAAATTCATTGATTTGATACTATAGACTCAGTAACACCAAAACAATCTAACTTGGAGCTATTTAATGAAGAATTAGCTAAGGCAGGTCCTTAAAGCAAAACTATCAGCCACATGCTGCCTATCAAATTATCCTCTTACTTTATTTCTTTCTAGAGGCCTGGTGCACAAAATTTGTGCATGAGGGGGTGTCCCTCAGCCTGGCCTGCACCCTCTCCAATCCGGGACCCCTCAGGGGATGTCCGCCAGTCAGACATACCTCTCACAATCCAGGACCACTGGCTCCTAACCACTCACCTGCCTGATGCCCCCAACTGCCCTCCCCTGCAGGCCTGGTCACCACCAACTGCTCTCCCTTGCCAGCCTGATCTTGCCCTTAACTGCTCTCCTCTGCTGGCCTGATTGCCCCTAACTACCTCTGCCTCGGCCCCCACCACCATGGCTTCATCTGGAAGGAAGTCAGATGTCTGGAAGATGGCTGATCTGCCCAGTCTAATTAGTATATTACCCTTTTATTAATATAGATGATTCTGAAAGGCTTTAAATTTTTGTTGCTGTTTTGACAACTTACTTTAAAAACAGAATAGCTCAATAAAATTAAAAAAAAATAAAAAGCAAAAAAACAAAACAAAACAAAACATAATGGCTCTAAAAATATCTGTCCTTGAAACTGCTTATGGAATTGCAGTTGATACTTAAGTCAGGTGGTACAGGTTTGCTTCCATATAAGAACAGAGAGATTTTCAAAGAAAAGTTTTCCTGCATCAAGCCTCACCTGAAACAAGTACAGACCCTTCAGCAGGAGGTCCTCTTGCTGTTCAGACAATGAGAGACTAATCTTAGGGCTCACGGGCCGTGTGTGTTGGGCACCCTGGGAGTATGTTTCCTGAGGAGCGCTGACAGGGGTGCTTTCCACCAGCCGTGTTACAATGAACCAATGAATTCCATGAGGGCAGGAATGTGCTTGTTCACTTGTAGGCAAGCAGGACCCAAAGCTCTGTTGGCATACGGTTTGTGTACAACCAACTAATGAACTATAAATTGTAGATGCTTGGAAGCTCCCTGTAAAAATAGTGATTCTATTACAAATGTAAAGTTTTCCGTTAGATTGCGCCATGATTCCATAGTTACTGGTTTGAGACAAAGATCAAAAGCATGCATAGCAGGACCTTTGAAGATGGGATTCACCTTTCGTTTTGACACCAGTGCACATTAATTCCTAATCCACCCACCACACCCAGAAAAATATTTTCAAATTATTTTTACGTTGTGATTGATTTGAAGTAAATCAAAGAGCTGTTTTACTTGTTTCATAACAATATTGCCTAACATTCACTAGTGACTCAGCCTATACCTGGGTTTGAGTAATGCAACCAGTAAGTATAAACATACCCTATTATTGGCACTTCATTAAAGCAATGTTACGGATATGTTGAGGGCTAAGACCATCCAGAGAAAATTCTCATAAACATGTAGGTTAGGACAGAAGTCAATGTTTCTAAAAATCCCTTTATTCTTCTAAACCATTTTCCAAAAGGAAAATAAGGACCTCCAGAGAGCCATCCCCAGATAGAGCAGCTTTACTGGCCATTTCAAAATAAAAGGCCCTCTTGAGCGTCACCTCTGCCCTTTTTCATCAGCCTGTGGTCCAGCATCCACGGGTCCTTATCTGCACCTCCTGAGGCTTCCATAATGTTGAAAGCCAGGGCAGACTCAGACTTCTCCAGGGTTCTCTCCAAACTCCATTCACTTCCTCACCTTCCAACTCAATGACTTATCCTCGGCTTCCCTGTCTACTTCTAATAGTCTACGTAAGCAAAAGCTAGAGGGAAAGAGTAGAACTTCTTAGAAAGAATTTACCTGCTTCTTCCTCTAATCCCAGTTTTTCCCTGAATGGTCCCAAGTCAAATACCTCCATTACCAAAAATAACCAACAAATTTGTATTTTAGTTATTTTTTTAAAACTCAAACTCAACATACCTATGCTTTTTTAAACCACTTTAATGAAGTATGGTTAATGTACAAACAATTGTATGTATTTGATGTGTACAGCTTGATTCGTTTAGAGATAGGTATAAACTTGTGAAACAATTTATGCCGTAAACATATTCATTACCCCTAAAGATTTCCTCCCATCTTCTTTGTTTATTATTATTATTAATTATTATTATTATTATTATTACTATAGCAGACAGAAGCATGATAGTTGTCAGGGAAGGCAGGGAAATACAAGGAAGTATTAGTCAAAAGGAACAAAGTTTCAGTTATGCAAGATGGAAAAACCCTGGAGATCTACTGTACAGCATACCTGTAGTTAACAGTACTGTATCTATACTTCAAAGTTTGATGAAAGAGTAGCTGTGATGTTAAGTGTTCTTACCACATATGAAAAAAACCTGATTTTTATTTACTCTTTTGAACAGCTCTGCCATGATTTTTAAGTGAGCAAACTGAAATGAATAACACTAGAATTGTTTGTCTTAAATAATGCTAAGAAATGTTGGCTCATTTTTATTCTTTTTTATTTGGTCCTTCCTTCGAGAAAAATGTGCACTAATTTAGACAGGGAATTGGATCCACAGAGGAAATGCATAAGGATGCTGAGGGAGAAACGAGCCAGGCACTTGGATTAGTTTAGCAAAATCTAGAAAATCTGTGGTGTGGGAAAACTAACAAGCAAAGAAAAACACATGCTCTAAATATTTTGCAAGTTTAAGAGCCAGTTGTTGACTGTAAAGGACTCAGTCCTGGTAAGTCTCCAAGCTTCTCTGCTTTCCATTTCTTGAGAACAATCTTTTTTAAGGAGGAATTTAAAAACTCTGACATCATGTTGTTGTTTTTATAATCTAATATCATAATCTTAGTCTACATGTTATTAATAATGTACATTTCCTATGGAATATTTTCTATGTATCATAAAGTATTGACTTTCTAATATTATAAATTATATATTTCATTTTCTTATGAATACTTTTAGTCTTGCATATGAAATTCTTCATTCCTATTGTCGGGATAGCTGACTGACCCCATTAGTTTTCTCTGAATGTAGACAATTATCTTTACACTAGAGGCCCGGTGCACAAAATTCATGCATGGGGTGGGGGGGTTCCTCAGCCCAGCCTGCACCCTCTCGCAATCCAGGACCCCTCAGGGATGTAAAAACTGCCGGATATCATCCCTCTCGCAATCCATGACTGCTGGCTCTTAACTGCTCACCTACCTGCCTGTCTGATCACCCCTAACCCCTCTGCCTCCCTGCCTGATCTCCCCTAACTGCTTGCCTGCCTGCCTGTCTGCCTGATTGCCCCTAACCACTTGCCTGCCTGCCTGATCGCCCCTAACCACCACAGTGGCTTTGTCCAAAAGGACGTCCAGAATGATGTCCGGAAGGTCGTTTCACTGTCCAGTCTAAGTAGCGTATTACGCTTTTATTATTATAGATCTGAGAGAGAAAGAGAGCACAGGTCCATCTGTGGCATTAAACTCTTTCTCCATTGTGCTAGATCTTCTATTTGCTCTTCAGATCCACACTCTGTTTTTCTCCTTCTGCTCAGAATGGACTACATCAAAAGATCCCTTGCCTTCCGATTTCAATTCCGTTTGAATGGAGAACACCAGCAGAAGAAAGGGTGGAAAGAGAATAGGGTCAAGGATTTAATGCCCGTCTTCCCCTTCTCTCCCAGGAGGATCACCTTGGGGACTGGCTACATACTTCAACTAAAGGAGTCATAGTTAATGTCAGGCTACCCTCTTCATAAAATTCTCTCTCTCTCTCTCTCTCTCTCTCTCTCTCTCTCTCTCTCTCTCTCTCTCTCTCTCTCCCTTCTCCCTTCCTCCGCCCCATGATCTTACCATCTTCATAGCCCTGGGATTCTTGCATTATCTCAGTTTCCTTATACCTAAATAATATCTTTGAAAGTCCTTAACTAAACTTGCTTCTTCCCTAGTTCTCCAACCACTACTCTTCTTCTAACTATAAGTGAGAACATTTTATTCATTAAAACAGTAATCTATGCCCTCTGGCTTTGAGTCCTTGCTGTCCATCACTCCACTGACCCTGCTATTATTGAAGCCACTGGTTGGTTGGCATCCACAAGCTGGATCTTTTAGAAATAATCTTCCTTAAATTACTCGTGCCCCTCAAAGCCCTGGAGAATATTACTTATGCTTTCTTACTCAAATAATTTTTTAAGTTCAGGTTCTGCCATATCACTTTCTCATTTAACTCCTTACAAGCCCTGTTTGATACCCCAAACTTAAATGATGTTGTTCTCCAAGTCTCTGTGTTTACTTCTCTAATTGTATATGATTTTAACAACAACTATGGTTTCAACTACCACTTATATGGTGAGGTTTCCTATAGCTATAATTCAGATCTTTGCTAATTCAGGGCTCACATACCCAACAGATTCATGATCAGATCCGATCTGAGGTCCCTTGGGCACCTCAAAATAAACATGTCCATTTATTAGCCCACCTTTATCTCAAACTTATCTCCTCTCCTGCATGAATGTATATTAGAACCATCCCCGTCTGCCAGGGCACAGCAGACAATAGTGGGCTCTGGGCTGTGTCATCAGATCCTCCCTTTAAGGCCATGGCATGCGTTTCCCCAGTTGCTACAGGAATGCTGACGGCTTACTGATGAGTCCCTCTCTAGAAAGTGTCCTTAGCTAAAGGGAGCTCCTTTGTCCTAGGTTATATCCCTTTCTTGGGAGGATCCAGTGATTGTTAAATATGGAGGAACTAAGTCTCACCCTCCTTGCCTCTGTTGGGGAAGCTCTGATTGGCTACCCCAGCTCCAGATCTGCATGTACGATAAGGGAAGCCCTCCACTGCAAGTACATCACAGCTCAACTTTTCACTCAGCCCACATCTGCTTTCCTCAACCACATACAGGTGTTATTCCTGCCAGCACTCCCCCAGAAACTCCCTGCACAAAATCGCTGCCTCAGCGTCTGTTTCCTGGGACTTACCCTAAATAGCAGGAACTCAGGGTCAGCCTTGCTGACTCTATCTTCCTTATCTCCTTCCTCCAATGGGCTGCACAGTCTATGAATTCTCTCCTCTAAATACTCACCTATTCTTCAAGTCTCTATTACCACTGCCTTAGTTTAGGTCTCCATCATGTATTATCAGGGTTACCACAATTATCTGCTAATGGCCTACCTGACTAGCTTTTCTTCCTCCATCTTATCCCCATTCTGATACCAAAACAATCTTTACAAACCATAAATTCCATTACATCACTCTCTAGTTAAATTCCATCAGATCATTGACAATAAATTTAAACTCTTCAAAGTTGAATTCCTGCCTGTACCTCAAACACTTCCGCATTTCTTACTACCCTTACTGCTACTTCTACTATTACTAATATTGCTGTTGCTGCTGCTGCTCCTATTACCCCTCACACATACATGCTCATGTCCTTTTAAAAAGAAGTACATGGTTTTAAAAAGAATTCTTATTGCTTCATTCTCCCAAATAGCACATGCTGGTTTATGCCTCACTGTCTTTGAAAATTCTAGTTCTAATTGGTGTGTCTCCTCTAGCTCTCAATTTAATATGCAGACCTTACTAAAATGCAGATTTTAATTCAGTAGATCTGGACTGCAAAGCTAATGCTACTAGTCTGGGGACCACATTGGAGCAGCAAGGTCCAAGTTAACTTCTGCCCATTTGTCAGAAAGCAGACATGGAGACTTACTCTTATGTAGTGGTGGCATCTGAGTAGGAGCCTTTACCTGATACTATTCACTTTCTCCTATAGTCCATTAACACAGACCTTGCCCAGCCATTGGGGAATAAAATATATCTAGGGTCTGTAGGGTACTTATCTGTAACTGGTCACAGTTATTATTCACCCTGGTGGCAACCTCACTCATGGGTTATTTTCACCCTGGTGGCAACCTCACTCATGTCAATTATTTTACAACTAGAGGCCTGGTGCAGAAATATGCATGCACTGGAGCAGGGGTCCCTCAGCCTGGCTTGCCCCTCTCACAGTCCAGGAGCCCTCAGGGGCGGGAGGTGACCTGGCGATCAGGGGAATGCAATGCCACCATCACAGCTCTGCTGCTGCCACTGTCAGCAGCGCAAACCTCAGCCGACTCTGGTTACCTGAGCCTTGGGCAGCCCTAGGCAGCTGGGCAGCTGATATCCAAGGCTTGCCTGCACCTCGGGCATCGGCTGGGCAGCCGCGATTAGGGGGGCTGAGAGTAGGTCTGGCCACACCGTGTGCCCACCACCTCCCCAGCTGGGCTGAAAGGACTGTGGGACTCTGGCAGCAGGCGCGCCTGCCACACTCCTCTTCCCCCCACCCCCTGCCCGGGAGGGCTGAAAGGACTGGGGTACTCTAGCAGGGCTGTGGGGACTGGGCACTACCATCTTGTGGCTATGGGCGCTGCCATCTTTGTGACAGTGTGATGGTTAATTTTCATATCCCCTCTTTATTAGATAGGATGGCAGTTGTCCCTAAGAAATTATCCACCCTATCTACCAGTCTCACAAATACCCCTGGTGACAAAAAACAATCAATATTCAAGCAACTACAGGTTGACTGAGGGTAACTGAAACTGTAGATAAGGGGATACTACTGTACAACTCTGCCATATGACCCTAGACATACCCTTGACAGGAGCCAGATGAAGGGGGCACTTCACTTGGAGAGTAAGGAGTTTTCTGGCCACTCTCTTTGTATTTGCACCAGGGTCACATCTGAACTGCAGTGCTCTCCTTGACAGTGGCCCTCCTTGGAACATGTTTTCACTAGAGATGCTGTCACTACCACTGCCCCTACCACCTTATATACCACCACTTTCTCCACCGGGCTAAGCCTAGGCAGCTTTCTCTATACACCAGTAAGAACCCAAGCACAAACTGATTTTTTTCCTGCTCTACTGAGGTATAATTAACTAATAAAATTGTGCAAATTTAAGGTGCACCATGTGATAATTGTGTATATGTATCTATTGTGAAATGATTAACAACAGTTAGTGAACACATCCATTACCTCAAAATGTCACCTGTTTTTCTTGGTATGTAGACCATTTAAGACCTACGGTCTTCGTCCATCTTAAGTATATAATATTGTGTTGTCTAAAATAATCATCATGCTGTACATTGCATCCCCAGAACTTAATCATCTTGTAGTTGCAGTTTAGACTATTTGACCCATGTCTCCTCATTGCCCCCACTCCCCCAGCCCCTGGCAATCACCACTTGACTCTGGTTCCGAGTTTGGCTCCTAGATTCCACATACTAGCAAAACCGTACACTGTTTGTCTTTCTCGGTCTGACTTACTCATACGGGATTTGTACACCACATTCAGCGTTGGTGGACACTGAGGTTGTTTCTATGTCTCAGCTGTTGTGAACAACACTGCAGGGATCATGGAGGGCAGAGATCCCTGTGAGACAATGATTTTGTTTCCTTGTGATGTATACTCCTCTGTCTTTTTTTTTTTTTTAAGGAAGACATGCAAATGGCTAGCAGGTATATAAAAAGGTGCTCCACATCACTAATTTTCAGGGAAACCCAAATCAAAATCCCAATGAGATATCACATTATACCTATTAGAATGGCTACTATAAAAAAGATATCACATAGTAAATGCTAGTGAGGAAGTGGAGAAATGAAAGCCCTTATGTTCTGTTAGAAATGCAAATTGGTACAGCCATTAAAGTCAAACGTAAGTTCAAAATAAAAGTTCAAGACATTCAAAATAAAACTACCAATTAGATTCTTTCCCTCCCATGTTTGTTCTGCTAATTCCATAAATCTTGCTAGGTTTACTAATTTTGAGGTCTGAATATTTATAAATTCTAAGTTCTACTTAATTTCTTCTATACCTATAATTCCACCTGGGAACTTCATAGAACCTGGAAACAAGTGTGTTTATTGTCCATCCATCTCCACCTCTATTTACCAAAACAAAAGCTAAATAGTTCACTGATACAATGGAAGAAAGAAGACCTCTCAGATATCAAGACAAATCTGGGTAGCTTTCCTGTGTTTGTAAAATGTGAGGGTAGCTGTGTTGCATCTCAAGGATTAACAAAGTGAAAGGGATCTCAGTAAATCTGCTCAGCTCCTAAAATCTTCACCCCTCACTGGGCATTGTCTGATGTATGAAGTAATAAACAGCTGCTTAGATTACTGGCACCGTTTATTAGGTACAAATCCACAGTGGGAGGCCCATTCTCTCCTTCACCTGTGGGGCCACATTGTACCTACCCTCTTTGACTCTCTGGACTCCTGACTTGACTGGTGGGTTTTACTTAATATTATAAACTTGCCACCCTCCCTCCCAACATTCTTTAAGCCCCCTTAAATTTAATATCTATAGAAAATGCCCTTCTCTGCCACCACCTTAGAAAATGTATAGGCTTACAAGCCCACAGGCATACACACACTTTATACAAATATAACTAACATACTTCATACATACACAGCACATAATATATAATCAACAAAAATATTTTTACAGTTCCTCTGACTAGAAAGTGAAGTTACTGTTCAATTCCCTGGGTAGAAATATTTACCCCTAAGTCCTTCTTTCCATCGACAAACGAAAATAATATATCATAATCAGCTAGTAGACATTTTCAAAGCAGGCAACTTCTGTGTGGAAATTCAGATATATCATGCTTAACTTTTACTTGATTTAAAAATCATAGCCACTAGAGCCACTTTTGTTGATAAATCTGTTTATTGACTGTGTCATGGTAGAAAAAAACACTGTTCTATTTTCTAATTCTGAAATTCTAAAACAATCGGTTAAACTTCTCTCAGAATCCATTTTCCTAATTGCAAAAAGGAGCTAAACATTTTATTCTCCAGTGTTGCTTAATAATAGGAGTTATTGAGGCACTAGAGTTTGTGTAGATTCATGGTTTTAGTCCTAATTCTGTCATTAACTTATTACTTAGCATTGATTATTTCCTGTCTCTGGGCCTCAGTTACCAATCAATCTGTGGATACATACATACTAGTCTAATAATTATCAGACTGGACATTTTATGGTTCATTTTATAATCTGTATCCTTTGAGGAAAAAGCTATGAAATCATTCTGACATACAAAAAGGCATAAATAATAAGATCATAAACAACCATATACTTAAAAACATATACTCAACCATATACTCAACTGTTATAAATACAGTTGTAATCTCCTGTACACCTTCCCCAAATACATTTCCCAACTTCCATCCCAAAGTTGCCTCTATATGAATGCAGTGTTTATCTTTCCTAAGCATTTCTTTGTCCTTTAATACATATGTATGAATCCTAAACCATATACGAGTATATTATACCCTTTAAAGTTATTAAACTTCCTATGGATCATAGTAAACCGGTAACTTCCTCCACAACTTGCTGTTTCCCTTTTGGCATATTTGTGAGACCCATCCAAGAGCATATATTACTTCTTACTGAGTCATCTTTCACTGATATTTCTATTATGTTTGCTGGTCATACCTCAATTTATACACTCAGCCTATTGATTACATTGTATTTTTCTGATGATTTGTTAAAACTCACAGTGCTACTATGATCATTGTTGTAAGAGTCTCCTTAATCTGCTGGACATACATTTAGAAATGGAATTGCTGAGACCTAACTCACACATCTCAAATCTAGCAGAGAACACACTGCTCTCTAGCACGCTAAAACCGTATTCTTCATCAGTGAAAAGAAGTCCTGTTGCTCCATATCCTCACTAGCATTTGTTATTGTTGGACTATTGAGATTTTTCCCAGTATGAGGGCTGAGAAATGGCATTTCTTTGTGACTTTAATTTGCATTTCCCTGATTTCCAGTGAGGTTGAGCATTTTTTTATGTGTTTTTTGGCCATTCATGTTTCCTCTTCTGTGAATTGCCTTTTCATATCTTTTCTATTTTTCTACTTGGTTGTTTTCTTTTTCATTTTGATTTGTAGCTTGAAAAATCTATTTTGAATACTAAACTTTGTTAATTTTTTGCATTCCAAATAACTTTCCCCAGACTGTCTCAGTCTTTTCATATTTTGTGTCTCTTGCTACCAGACATTTTTCGTTTTAACAGTCAAATTTATTCATCATTTTCTTGAGCGTTTTGCTTTGTTTCTCTTAAGAAATCCTTTCCTCACTCCAAAATTCTACAAATTTTCTATTTTCTTTTAATCTAAATGATTTAAATATTTTCTTTTCTTTTTCTCTCTTATTTTTCCTTTTTATTTGGAATGCCAAGCTTATCATCTGTAAAGTTTATATATGTGTGTGAGTCAATTCTTTGGCTCCTTATAAATAGTGTTTCTGTACTATTGGCTATTTTTCTGTTTTTGCCTCATATGTCTACACAACAGGAAAAATGCACCCATTAGGTTTTTCTTAAAAAAATTTTTTTCTTGCCTCTTTTGGGTACTGATTTTTTTATGAATTTTTAGACTCATCCTATTAAATGCCAATCAAATCCTCTCAAGATTTCTATTAGAATTATATTATTTTATAGATAGAATTGATAAAAATAAGTGACATTCTTATTATATTAATTATTCTTCTTTATGAAGATAGAATATGTCTCTATTAACTTTAAGTTGTTCATAAATATTCATTTTCTAAGACATTGTTTTAGTAAAATATTATGCTTTCTTCCAGGTAGTTTATCTGATGTTATGATTAATAGATTCCTAGGTACTTTATACATTTTGTTGTTAATGTGAATCATTTATTTTGAAGTTTATATTTTCAAAATGTTTTTCTAGGAATTATTTTTGTAGCTTCTGTATCTAGCAAATTTGATAAATACTCAAATACATATGTCATAATTACATTCCATTTTTCAATTTCTAATATTTATTTGTGCCTTTTGTTTTTCCTCAAAAAAAATCTTCCAGATTTGATAATTTTATTAGTCTCTTTAAAGAATCAACTTAGGCTTTGCTGATCTTCTATACTGTATTTTTTTCAATTTCATTAATTTCACACTTATTTTTTATTACTATATTTTTCTAGCATCTTCAAGTCTATTTTGTTTATTATAATTTCTTTGCTTGAATTTTTATGTCACTAATTTTTAGCTAGGCTTCATTTCAAATATTTGCATTGATGGAAATGCATTATCTAAATATTACTAGCCGTAATATGTAATAATTATTTTTATGTAATCATAAGTATGTTAGATAAGTAAACATATTTTGTTAGTGAATAGTTTTGAGAAAGTGCCTTTTCTCTTTCTGGATACGTCCATTTGATAAGCATGTTCATTGTTATTTGAATCTTCTTTATGAATTTTTATTTGTATTTTATTGGGAGGTGTTTATTAAAATTTCCCCCTAAATAATTTTTAAATTTTTCTTACAGTTCTAATAGGTTCTACTCATTAATATTTATTACACGTTAGCTAGATTCTAGTTTATAATGGTCACATTTCTTAGTGAGGTTGAGCCGTTTGTGATTATGTAATAGTCCTTTTACTACCCATGGTTCATTTTGCACTAACAACTGTTTCCTTACAACAGTACAGTCACTTCAGTTTTCATGTGTTGGTATTTGTCTGGTTTACCATTATCCTTTTGCCACTACCCTTGCTTCATTCTTCAGTTTTAGATGTACCTTCAGCTTATGGGTAGACCTGATGTATTCACTCTAATGATCTCTCAGAATTGAGAAATTAAATCCATTTATAATTACAGAGATGGTTGAAATTTTGGCATTCATTTCTACTGTCTCATATCTAGCTAATTTTTTCCTCTGTTCTTCTTTACCTTTCCTGACATACTTTTTGTTGATTGAGCTTTTTAATTGTATTTTCCTTTATTCACTTAGAAACTGCATGTCCTCTTTTTCTTAATCCACTGCTCCTTTAGCCACAGAAGCTTTACCCACTCAATTTATAACTTATCCAGATTTATATTACTTGTTTTCTGTATGTATGTGTGCAAACTCGGGTATGCATTTGCCTTCTTAATTTTTATTTTATCCACTATATTTAGGTTGTTTTTTCTCACTAGGAGGGTTTTTCTCCCTTAGCAATCCATAACGTAGGCAGAAACAAAAATCTTGTGACTCAGTGATTGAACGTTGACCTATGAACTGGTCATGGTTCAATTCCCCATCAGAGCACATGCCTGGGTTGCGGGCTCAATCCCCAGTGTGGGGCGTGCAGAAGGCAACCAATCGATGATTCTCTCTCATTTCTCTCTCCCACTCTCCCTTTCTCTCTGAAATCAATAAAAAAATATATTTTTTTAAAAAGAAAATCTCCACCATCTACTCCCTTTCTTGTTAACAGTCCCTTCAAAATCATCACTTGCATAATGTGGAAGATAGCCTTCATCTAGGGATAATGGAAATTTTTAATAACTATTAAAAGACATAAAAAGGGAAACTCATTGCTGATATCAATAATCATAGTTTATGTAAAGGAGCAGTTCTCTAAAATATGTTCTACTCAGTGTTTGCCAATAGTGATCACAATACCTTCTTATAGACCCTAATTCTCAACAGTCAACAATGGAGTGTCCTATGATCCTTTTAAATGTTTTCCATCTCTCACTTATGTTATATGGAGAAACAGGTAGAGTGATTGTATGTATTTCTCTGAAAAATCACTTTTAGAAACTGTCATTAGATGTCAGGGTATAGATTGATGACAATTTCTCCACTTTGCCACACCTACAGTATGTCAACCCCCTACTGTCATCCAACAGTTGGAAATCTGTTCTTGGAGAGCTGAGCATGGGGACAGATACAGTTAGCTACCACCAAAGTGTCGTTTGTCGTTGCTTGGAGGAGAGCCATCTAACTCTAGACTGTGATATGAGCAAAAGCCATGTTTGTGTTAGTCTACTGAGATTTGGCAGTATTTTGAAACTATCAGTTGTCTAACCTGGCTTATACAGTGACACACTCTTTCAACAGCCACCTTGTACCTCAAACCTCCAAAAAACATTGTCATTGCTGGCTGCTTTTATGCTAAATATCTCCACATAGTAGGTATACTAGTAGAGATGTGTTTTCAGTGAAATATTTTATGTTATTTTAGCTTTTTAATTTGTATTGTTTCAGTGAAATTCCTTCAAGCTAAACATATCTTTTTTTTTGGACAAAGCTATGTTTAGAGTCAGACGTATTTTTTAGTTTATTTGTATATTGAGGAAGGAAACTTTCCTGGTCCCATTACCTTGCTCTGAGTTATCAATAAATTAAATTAAATTATTTTTATGTGTACCTTAAGCCAATTTCATTATTTTAAGTGGTACTTAATATGTATCTAAGTGTTCAATCATTTATATTATCTTAAGGCATTAGATAAAAGTGCTTAAAAATGTAAGGGAAGGCTATGTAAGAGATAAACTTTAAAATATCTAGTCTAATAACTAATTTTACAGCTAGATAAAAATTAGCTTCACTTTAAACAAATGCATGAAAAATGTCCTACTTATCTAACTATAGTCTAATTATTCTGTAATTAGAATTTTAGGTGAATGCAGAAAGAAACAAATATTTTTTAGAAAATAATGATTTAGTCCACTAAGCTCCTGATGCAGACCTTCCATTTGGGAGCCCTTGATATTCTAACAAGGAATGAGTGAGCTTTTTCCTGCCCTGGACTAGGTAAGGGTACAACTTACATCACATATTTCTCCAAAGGAAACTATTTACCTCCGTACCATGGTCATGATTAGAAACTCTATATTCCTACCAAATTTGAGCTCAGTTTTACAATATTAGGATGTAAAATCCATAGCACTTAATTCCATGATACTTTGTAGGTAAAACTGCACATATGGAACTTGTGCTAATTTTTTAGAAATCCTGTTTTTAATAGTGAACAAAAGCATTGAGTTAGTTAGCCTATTAATATACCAGATTGCTAACTCATCTACATGATTACTTACATGTACAATAAGAGAATGTCAATGGAAAGCCATGTGTTTTTCAGACAGAACATCCATACCCTTGGAAACATGTAGATCATAGTTTTTGTTATGCTATAATGGCTATGATATATCTATAAATTATAATAAATAGTAACAAAAATGTATAAATATCTGGGCATAAATTATATATTATTATATAAAGTATTTATATGTATAATACCTTATAGTTATGTTATATGTATATTATTACTAATATAATCCTATTTAATAAAGAGGCAATATGCAAATTGACCATCTCTCCAACACACAAGATGGCTGTCCCCATGTGGTCAAAGATGGAAGCCCCCATGTGGACACAAGATGGCTACCACTAGATGGCCAGCAGGGGAGGGTAGTTGGGGGTGATCAGGCCTTCAGGGGAGGGCTGATGGGGAGGACCAGACCAGAAGGGGAGGGCAGTTGCGGGGGATCAGGCCTGCAGGGGAGGGCAGTTAGGGGTGATCAGGCTGGCAGAGTACGGCAGTAGGGGGCAACCAGACCTGCAGGGGAGGACAGTTGGCGGGGACCCAAGCCTGCAGGGAAGGAAAGTTGGGGGGAATCCAGGCCTGCAGGGGAGGGCAGTTAGGGGCAATTGGGTGGACAGGGGAGCAGTTAGGTATCAATCAGCCTGGCAGGGAAGTGGTTAGGGGGTGATCAGGCTGGCAAGCAGAAGTGGTTAGGGGCAATCAGGAAGGCAGGCAGGCAAGAAGTTGGGAGCCAGCAGTCCTGGATTGTGAGAGGGATCCCAGATTGGAGAGGGTGCAGGCTGGGCTGAGGGACATAACCCCCATGCACGAATTTTCTGCACTGGACCTCTAGTTATTTATATTGTATACATAATAACTATTATTAAATACTTACATAAAATATTTACTATCACTTATTGGGTAGGTGATATGTGTCAGTAATATTCTTGCAAGTGTATTCTCATTTTATATGAGTAAACTGAGTCTCTAAGTTTAAATGGATTAATAAATTGCCCAAGGTAACATCATTAGCTAACGGCAGAACTAAAATGTAATACTGCTTCCACAGCTGGTACATTTTCCACAAAAACACAGTCTGCTTTCCCAACTATTTGATAAACCTCTATGGTAAAATTTCACATTTTATATTTTGTTTACACGGAATTTCAGTACTTTTGGTAAATATACTAATCCTATCCCAAATGGCTGGAAAGAAAAATACCACTATTATTATTGTTATTTTTGTTCCAGAAACTAGTGGCTCACGTGTTCTGGGAGATTATATATTACCACTGCAAGAAAGAAATGCAAATATGCCTCCTAGCAGAAAAAATCTTAGGCAGAGAGTCCCATCTGGTGCCACAGCCAACAATGGCTATGGTCAACCCAATATCAATTTTCTCTTTTCACCTGATCTTACCAATAGCAGAAAGTACATAACTTTTACACATGGAAATGGTCACTACTTGAGCCCCAGGCCATGAGCCAGGAGTTCCGTAAGCAGATTCTAGAACTTCTTTCCCCTTGAGAAGTGGTTGGACTCAGTCAAGTCTTATGGATGGGACCTCCAGGAAGTCTTTGCTTTTCTAACATAGACATCACTTCCTGACATGATGCAGTCATATTACAGGTGTGCAGATGGCAACATTCTAAGAAGGCTGCACAGAAGGTGGAGAGAAGCCTTAAAGCTGATATAAAATTGCTTAATCTTCCTCAGCTCAGTTTTCAGGTCAAGAATGGTGATGCCTAATTATTTTAAATGGATCGATACCATATGCACATAGGAAGTGATAGCCTTGCATATTTAAAGAACTTCAAAATGCATATTTTATATGCTTACTTTTCTTTATTCATTCAACATTTTAAACAAAAGAGCACTAAAATTAATCAAGATTTGTCTGTGCCCATCCTATCTAATAAAAGAGTAATATTCAAATTGACCATACCTCCACCACACCCACAAGCCACGCCCACAAAGCCAATCAGGAGTGAGTATGCATATTAACCCAACCAAGATGGCTGCAGCCATGGAAATAGCAGGAGGCTTGGGTTTCCCCGGCAATGGAAGAAGCCAAGCTTTCTGTCTGTCCTGGCCTGCCTTGGCCTCCACTTAAGGCTACAAAGTTTCAATTATAGAAGATAAATTAATCCCAACAAAAATGGAGGCAGCCATGGAGCTGGAGACAGCAGGAGGCTTGGGTTTCCCTGGTGATGGAGGAAGCCAAGTTTCCTCAGCCCTGCCTGCCTTGGCCTCCGCTTAAGGCTACGAAGTTTCAATTATAGAAGATAAATAAATCCCAACAAAAATGGCTGCGGCCATGGAGCGAGCAGGAGACTTGGTTCTGCTCAAGGCTACAAAATTTCAATTGTAGAAGATAAATAAATCCCAGATACCAGGGCCTCCTCTTGGGTCACCGGGGGGTGTGGCCAGCCTGCAAACCACCACAGGCCTCTCGCCCAGGCTGCCCCATGCCCCAAGGGAACCCCCACCCTGATCCAGGACACACTTCAGGGCAAACCAGCTGGCCCCCAACCATGCACTAGGCCTCTATCCTATCTAATAAAAGAGTAATATGCAGATTGACCATCACTCCAGCACACAAGATGGCTGCACCCATGTGGTCAAAGATCCTGCCCCCATGTAGACACAAGATGGCCACCACAAGATGGCCAGCAGGGTAGGGCAGTTGGGAGGGACCAGGCCTGCAAGGGAGGGCAGTTGGGGGTGATCAAGCCTGCAGGGGAGGGCAGTTAGGGGTGACCAGGCCAGCAGAGGAGGGAAGTTGGGGTGACTGAGCCTGCAGGGAAGGGCAGTTGGAGGGGACCAGGCCTGCAGGAGAGGGCAGTTAGGGCCAAACAGGCTGGCAGGGAATGGTTAGGGGATGATCAAGCTGGCAGGCAGAAGTGGTTAGGGCAATCAGGAAGGCAGGCAGGTGAACAGTTGGGAGCCAGCAGTTCTGGATTGTGAGAGGGATGTCCGACTGCCCGTATCTGGATCGGGCCTAAACGGGCAGCTGGACATCCCTCAAGGGGTCCCAGATTGGAGAGGGTGCAGGCTAGGCTGAGGGCCACACCCCCCATGCACGAATTTCATGCACCGGGCCTCTCGTGTTAGAATATTAGGATTAAAAGCAAAACTTTACATTCACTCTTCTACCTTGGGGCTTTCTAAATATGTCTCTTGGGGGCCTTCAATATATAAAATAAGGTTATTTTCATGCATAATTTCTTCTTTCTGCCTGCTTACATTCATGACAAGCAAATGTCATTTGTCCCTGTCCTCCAATACCAACTTGGCCCTCTCTACCTGAGGGCTGGTGGGGTAGAGGGAGAAGCATTTGAAGTATGAAGAAAGCTGGATAATAAGTAAAGAACCAAGTATATTTTTAAGACATGGGGGTTGAAGTAAAGGAAATAAAATTTTAATGTGCAGATAACTCTTTAAATCCATTTTTAAAGATATCACTAATCCTGTGGCTTAGTCCAGAAGGGGCAAAGAAGATAATCAGCATAATAGGCTTTATGTTAACCTTGGACACGGAGGGCTTCTAGCAAAGCCAGCACCACACCGTGTGGAAAGGGCTCTGACGTTCTTTCTCGTGAAGGAAAGATAAAGACACAATAAAACTGGCTATCATTCTGAAACACGTTAGAATAAAGATGCTGTGAAATGCAAATCGTCATTTCTGGTTTCTCTGCACTTGAAAGGGTTTGTCAGATGTAAAAGGAGGCTCCTGCCAGGTGATTGCATTACTGCTTTGTCATCTGGGACACTGTCTTGCTTATGAAGTCCTTCACCTTTTCTGTAACACTGCATACTGCATCAGAAGTTAGAGGGAAAGCTGCTAACCACGCCAAACGGTTTTCCATTTTCAAGGAAAAAGGATTATTTTAGGAATTCAATTTTCTCTAACAGAAAACAGTCTACCTACAAAATGGAGTAAGATGATTTAATTAACATCTAACTATACCTTGGCCACTAATGGATCCAGTGTTTGTTAACCAGAGTTAAATTCAGAAAATTCTGCTGCCAGATTAAACCTCCCTAAAGGAGCAGAAAGAAGATATATGTGTGTGATCCATTTATACCAAGAGAAATGACCTGGGGCAGTAATGTTGTTTTCTATTAAGGGAATCAGGAAAGGGGATGGAAGCCAGCTAGACGGTAATTCAATATAAGCACAACACAGAACTCAGAAAGCGGCAAATGTATTCCTTCACTGAAGACTAGTCAAATGGTGTCTTGTATTTGATCTGAGAAAATTACTTTCAAAGCCCGGACTGTAGTTATTTTATGAATATTACTGCAAAGGTCATTGAGAAGCACTTTCCAAAAGCAATGTAAAGGACATACTTCCTCTTCAGTGATTAGAAAAGTTGTTAGAAAGCCATCATCTTCACTTTCATTTTTACATTTAAAAAAAAAAAGCAACTAAATGAGGTTAGCAAGTTTTATTAAGAATAAAATATCTGTACAATTCAGTAATAAACATTAGATCTCAGGATAAAAAGTCTCCAGAAAGACTTTTTAGATATTTAAATTACATATTTATATTTAAGTTTTCTTATCAGAAAACATGTGTCATAATTTTGATGATTCAAAAACAACACATCCATCCATCCTATATAATAAAAGGGTAATATGCAAATTGACCCTAATGGCAGAATGACCAGGAACAACCAGGAATGACTGGTCGTTATGATGCACACTGACCACCAGGGGGCAGACGCTCAATGCAGGAACTGCCCCCTGGTGGTCAGTGCGCTCCCACAGGGGGAGCTCTGTTCAGCCATAAGCGGGACTGACGTCTGTTAACACAGCAGCGGTGGTGGGAGCCTCTCCTGCCTCCTCCACAGTGTTAAGGATGTCTGACTGATGGCTCCCGGGCTGCCAGGTGATGTCTGAGTGCCAGCTTAGGCCTGATCCCCAAGGAAGCAGGCCTACGCTGGCAGGTGGACATCCCCTGAGGGGTCCCAGACTGCGAGAGGGCACAGGCCAGGCTGAGAGACGCCCCCCCCCCCCAAGTGCACGAATTTTCGTGCACCAGGCCTCTAGTTTATATATAAAAGGTCTGTGTGTGTGCATGTGAGTTTAATGTTCCAAGGTCCTTCTGGACCTCCAGGCTATGCCGTAGAGTTCCAAGCTCAAGCGGAGTATCTCTGCACCCCTACTCTGTTTTCTTCACTTGCAGCTCAGCACGGGGAGAAAGTACTAGCAAGCAAGAATAGCAGTGAGGACCAGGTAGTAAAGCTGACAGAAAATCGGCTAAGTTCTAGTTAAAGAAGTATTATGGCATTGCTTACAGGTATTCAGATACCCTCAAAGCTCCAAATACTCCCATATTGAGACCTTATTGTGAGGAAAGTATCATGTTCTTTCAAACATTTATATTCAAATTGTTTCCATTTGAAAACAAGGTATTATAAAAGTATACTTTCCGAATATATATATATATATATATATATATACACACACATATATATATATTTAATATGAAATTACCTAAAAATATTAAAAATGGAACTACCTATGACCCAGCGTTTCCACTTCTAGGAATTTATACAAAGAAACCAGACACACTAATTGGAAAGAATATACGCACCCCTATGTTCATTGCAACATTATTGACAATAGCCAAGATTTGGAAGTAGCCCAAGTGTCCATCATAGATGACTGGATAAAAAAAGCTGTGGTACATTTACATAATGGAATACTACTCAGCCATAAAAAAAAAAAAAAAGGAAATCTTACCCTTTGCGGCAGCATAGATGGACCTGGAGAGTATTATGCTAAGTGAAACAAACCAGTCAGAGAAAGACAAGTACCATATTATTTTACTCATATGTGGACTCTAATGAACTAACAAGTAAAATAGAAACAGACTCATAGATAGAGAGCAGACTGCCAGCTGTTGCGGGGAATGGGGGAAGAGTTGAAGGATTGAGCAGGGCCGGCAGGGGGAATGAGAAAGAACTCATAGACACAGACAGCTTTGTGGTAATTCCAGGGGAGAAGGATGGGTCGGGGGAGGTGGAGAAGGATATAAGGAAGATAAATGGTGATGGAATGAGATCTGACTTGGAGTGGAGAACACACAATGCAATGTACAGATGATGTGTTGTAGAATTGTGCATCTGAAACCTGTATAATTTGTTAACCTGTATAATTTATGTATTCCAATAAATTCAGTAAGAATAAAAAAATCAACTAAAATAAATAAAAATTAAAGCAAGGTAAGAAGGCCATAACGAAGTGTATATTTGACATTTCTATTGATAGTTAAGGAAGATTCCATGGTTAAACTACCATTTGAATTGAGACCTAAATGCATAGAAACCCATCTGGGGAGGAGTATTCTAGGAGGGTAGTCAGCAGGTCCAGTTTCCTGAGGGAGTAGTGCCATTGACCCCTTTGAGGAATGGTAGGAAGGCCAGTCTGCCTAGAGTTCAAGGAGCAAGGGGGTCAGTGGAAGAGAAGAGGTAAGTGTTAAGTAAGGGCAAAGAGTTGGAATGAGGAGCCAGTCTTTTTCTAGGGTGCTGTAAAGAGTTTATTTTATTCTGAGTTAAGTCGGAAGTTATTAGAGAATTTTCAAGATTACTTAGTATGGTGTAAATGGGGAATCTGGAGAATAACATGATCTGACTCATGAGTCAGCCCTGGCAGGGTGTGGCTTAGTGGTTGAGCATCAACCTAAGAACCAGGAGGTCATGGTTCAATTCCCAGTCAGGGCACATGCCTGGGTTGCAGGCTCATTCCCCAGTGGGGGGCATGCAGGGGACAGCCGATAGATGATTCTCTCTCATCATTGACGTTTCTATCTCTTACTCTCCCTTCCTCTCTATGAAATCAATAAAAATACATTTTAAAAAAATGATTAGCCAGGCTGATGTACAGAGGACAGGTTATAGGGCATCAGTGTTGAAAAGGGGAAGCTGGTTGGGAAGGCTATCTGATAGTTATGCTAGGGCAATCATGGTTGAAGTGGTGAGAAGTTGTAAGATTCTAGATAAGGAATTAAAAGAAATGGAGAGAATTGGGTGAAGAATGTGTCAGAATAAGTTGGGAGATCTGTGCAAAAGAGAAAAACATTTCTGGAAAATGCAACTCTCAGACAGAATCAAACAATGTTATCTGATTTGTAACACAATCTGAGATGTGTGAGGTTGTATGCCGTTTTTGTGAAAATATGATACATAAGAAATCATAATATAAAAACAACATCTAACAGATAAAACTGTCCCGAGTTGAATAAGGTGGGCTCCAAAATAGTGAGCTTCCAGTGTCATCATTCACACTCGCAAGGCAGAGACCACGTGTACCCATCTACAAAGATTGTTTCAGAGGGCTTCCCCGTATCCTAGGCCAGAGATGGCACCTTCCCTGTATCCTAGGCCAGAATGACACCTTCCCCATATCCTAGGCCAGAGATGACACCTTCCCCGTATCCTAGGCCAGAGATGGCACCTTCCCCGTATCCTAGGCCAGAATGACACCTTCCCCGTATCCTAGGCCAGAATGACACTGCTTGCAGTTAAGCCTTCTTATGATTTTTCATCCCAAGAGGGAACAATTAGAAGACATAACTACACAATGAAAAAACTTCAAAGAAATGAAAGCGCAATCTTATTTTTATATAATCCTTATTTCAAAATGTTCTCCATATCATAAACTCAGTGAACTATATGTCATTTCCCGCTGCTGATGCATGAATACACCCACAGTAGATTGTACATACAAAACTAGGGTCAACAAATGGAGAATGGTTTCATTGTCTGCAATAGCATTCCCTTATTGGAGACAGTCCCTTGGGAATTCATTACTGAACACAAGTCCCACCCCTTGAAACTGCAGTTGCCCTCACCCCTTTAAACTGCGGCCTCCCTCGCTCAGGATTACCAGAGAAGACATTGCCAGGGAATCCATTTGCTCTCCTCAGCTCTAGACCAACCCAGGTGATTAACTAGGTAAAACTCTTACTTCTTTTGTATTTAATGTCCTATCTAATAATATATATATGCATTGTGGTGCGAGAGGTTTGCATGTTAACGTGTTTCTGAAAATATAGTCATACTTTATGCAAGAAATGAAGTTCTGTAATTAGATAAAAATGCATATGATTAAATGTGCATAGATACTTGAGATGTTTAGTATTACTTTATGACATGGACTAAAATTGTATTCATCAAAAATTGTGTCATGCTTTCTTGTGAAAATAGGAATTTTTAACCAAAATTGGCAATTGCAATGTTGTGTCATATAACTGTTTGGAAAGATGATTTCTGCTAAATAGGTCAAAGTGGAAATATTTGTTCAGTTTAAGGCAGATGATACTATTTGGGATTTGCTTCTTCATTTTTGTTTCTATCTCCATTTTGTTAATGAATAATTTCAGTACAGAAAATACAAGATTTTCATTGCTTTTTGAAGTAATGTTTATGTATGTGTACAGTTATTCTGATTAGAAGAGATCATGTATAATGTTCTTTTTATCATAAACTTTTAAATAGAATTTGATCAAAATTTATTAAATAAATCATTTACCTTTTCTGGCAATTAGCTAATGCACCAAATAGATCCAATCAAACCCAGAGAAGCATGTTCTCAAGGTGATGTGGTCTAAAAGCACAGCCTTTTAAAAATGTGGAGATGCTTAATCAACAATGTTATCAATGAAATGAACAGTGGCCTTGAGGCTGAGAGTTAATTGAATGAGCAGACAGCATGTTTTTTCTTACAACAACCTATAACACTAATGGACAAGCTGATTTTTTTCTTCCCTAAAGTAATTGCACAGTCATCCTTAATTTAAAATCACTTGCATTTGCTCAGTTGACTGTTTTCAAACAGGGCAAAGGTCTTAAATACTTATTCTGGGGAGACTTAAACCGTCAGTATGATATAGAGTGTGGGATCTTTTCGCATAAGTAATTAAAATTTACTGTGCTTATTTTTTATGTTCTGTTGAATATTTTATCCATTATAGTTTGCAAAAAAAGGTAATATTACTACAAACTAATCTTATAAAGTCCTAATAGTGATTTTATGATTTCTCTGTGACTTCTGTTTTGATAACATGTAGGGTATTCTGATAAAATAATAAGAAAAAAATTAGTGATTCTCATTGAGCAAACTGTCTGGATTAGTGAATTGTAGATATTAATTACTATTCTAATATTGCCAAGACTCATAAACCAATGAATGATGTTAGAAACATTACATAGAAATGAGTGACAGTGAAACTCAGCATCCTAATGCCTGGATGAGAAAAACTGAGACCATATTTCCATTAGTGTCTCTACACACAAGAATAAATTATCACAAATTAAGCATTAGTATTCATGTTCTTAGTGTTTCTCACTACAATTTGCAGAGTAAGACAATTGTTTAAATTTTATTAAACAAAACTTCATTCTTTGAACAATTAAATGTATTCATTATCTTAAATTTAATTATCTTAAAAGCTAGCATGTTCACTTTATGTTATATTAACAGCAGTGTTATCAAAGATATTGCTACCTAAATACCTAAAGAAATCTTAATTTCTGGTATCCTAAAAATAAGTCTACAACCTAACAAAAATACATGTAGAAATTGTCTGATGACAAATAGAAAATGATATAAACTACAGATGCTTTTATCTAAACAAATTTTAAATATAAGGGAAAAGACAAAGTCTTTCCCCCAAAAGCTTCATAGAATTGGAAAATATAAAAAGCCAAGATTCTGGGAAATAATAGAAAGTTGAAAAGTTCATTTTATTTTATTTTGTTGTTTATGCAGTATCCTGGAAATGCCTTTATTTTGCCATAACTGTTTAAAAATATATGAAGAATTTTGAACATATACAAAAGCAACAGTGTAATGAACTTCTAGGTACCCAGGGCCAAACATTAACAATGAACACATATGACTAATATGTGGAATCTAATGAACAAAATAAACTGGTGAACAAAATAGATCCAGAGACATAGAAGTATGGGACAGACTGTCAAAATTTCAGAGGAAATGGGGGTGGTGGGTGGTGGGAAGAGATTAACCAAAGAGTTTATATTGGCACTAGAGGCCCAGTGCATGAAATTTGTGCACTTGGCTGGGGAGGGGGATCCCTCAGCTCAGCCTTTGCCCTCTTGCAGTCTGGAAGCCCTCAGGGGATGTCTGACTGATGGCTTAAGCCCATGCGGGGAGCGAGCCTAAGCCGGCAGTCAGACATCCTTAGCACTGCTGTGGAGACAGGAGAGGCTCCCACCACTGCCTCTGTGCTTGCCAGCCATTAGCTCAGCTTTTGGCTGAGTGGCGCTCCCCCTGTGGAAGTGCACTGACCACCAGGGGGAAGCTCCTGCATTGAGCAGGATGAGGCCAAAACTGGCTCTCTGACATCCCCCAAGGGGTCCTGGATTATGAGAGGGTGCAGGCCAGGCTGAGGGACCCCACCGGTGCACCATAGAGGCCGGGGAGGGACTAGGGAGGTTAGCCAGCCAGGGAGGGACCACAGGAGGGCTCCAGGGCTTGTCCAGCCCATCTTGTTCAGTCCCGATTGGCTGGACCCCAGCAGCAAGCTAACCTACCAATTGGAGTGTCTGCCCCCTGGTGGTCAGTGCACATCATAGCTAATGGTTGAGCAGCCTTAGCATATCATTAGCATTTTATGGTTTGATTGGTTGAATGGATGACCGGATGACCGGACACTTAGTATATGAGCCTTTTATTATATAGGATATGCATGACCCATGGACACAGACAATAGTGTGGTGAAGGCTTGGGGTGGGGGCAGGCTAGAAGAGGTCAATGTTGGCGGGGGGGCGTGGCGAAAGAGGGACATATGTAATACTTTCAACAATAAAGATTACAAAAAATGAACACATATGGCCAATCCTGTTTCATGCATAGCCCCTTCCATTTGTCCTAGTTCCCCTGCTATCTTGAAGTAAATCCTAGAGGTTATATCATTTTATCTACAGATATTTCAGTATGCCTTTCTAAAAGAATAAGCTTCCTTAATACACTACACTACCATTAATCACAGTTCAAAAAATAAGCATCCTTAAAATCATCAAATAAACAGTAAATATATAATTGTTTTGTAGGCTCCTAGATGTCATTTTTTAACAATTTATTTAAATCAGGGTCTATATAAAGCAATTGATTGATTTGTTTTGGATTATTTTTAATCTATACATTTTCTTCTCCTTTAATCTCTCCTTCCTCCCACCCCTTTCACTTTGTTGAAAAGAACCTGGATTTTTATCTTATAGAATTTCCCCGTCTGACCTTGCTGATTGCAGTCCCATGGTGTAGTGGAAGACATGGGTATGTGGGTCTAGGGAATTGCTCTATTTCTTGGCCAGGAACTTCAGAGCAGGCCTGGGTTCTCCCACCAGGAGGTACTTAACTTGTGGCTGTCTTTCTTTTTGTGATTCAGCAGCCATTGGTGCTTAGTGCCATATATTTTTTTGAAATGTAAAAACATAGAGTTGATTTTGAAAATAGTGGACACATTGAAAATTCTTGTGGGGAAAAAAAACAACAACCCAAAACAAAATGTGAATATTACTTCTGGGTTACTCAGCTAGCAAAGTCACTAAAGCGGGTTTTTTTTCTTATATATGATGCAGTTTCTAGAACGTAAAATTATATATAATGAAATTTAAATGTCTCAGATTTCTTAGAAAATATACACTCCTTTCATTCCTCTATTCCCCTTTCTCTATTTTCTTATTCATTCATCCTGTTACTCTAGTTCTTCACTGAATACTTAGCCAAGTTATCCACGCTGCCATCTCACATACTAGGTTTATATTGTTAGCCTGATTATTTTAACAAGTACTTCCTTATGAGTATTAACTCCATTATAGCAATTATGTTTCCAGGAATCAAAAATAGGGCACATAACCTGAAAAATAATATTTGCCCCATTTCTGGCAATCTGAGAAATATGACTTGCATGCTAAAATGTCAGCATTTCTTCATAAATTCTATTATTTATGGGATCACATGAACAGAATATTTTAAGTAATAATTTTCTTAGACAGGAACTTATGTATTAAAGTATAAAATATCAACTGCTTAGTGGCAGATGGGAAATTTGAGCTCAAGAGCTAGTCCAGTCCAGCTGGCATGGCTTAATGGTTGAGCATTGACCTATGAACCAGGTCACAGTTTGATTCCCGGTCAGGGCACATGCCCAGGTTGTGGGCTCAATCCCCAGTGCGGGACTTGCAGGAGGCAGCTGATCAATCATTCTCTCTCATCATTGATGTTTCTATCTCTCTCTCCCTTTTCCTTCCTTTCTGAAATAATATATATATATATATATATATATATATATATATATATATATATATAATTATTATTTAAAAAGATAGTTCAAAATCTGATTACTGGAGTGAAAATATGAGAAGCCAGACCTAGAGCAAGGCTCACCTATGGGTGGATATCTGAGAATTATATTAGAACTGCTTGATGCTGCCACACCTATAATAATTTTAAATGGGACAAGGGTGTGCCTTCAGAGGGCTTTCTGTAACTTCATGAGATATTAGATGATTGTAGGGACTGATTTTTAAAAATGTATGAGGCCCCAAATAAATGAATATGTATATGTTAGGGAGCATTGAACAAGCAAAGAATAAAATATGACTTAAATTGGGGAAATATCCATGATGATTTTATGAGTATTACATATAAAATGAATGTAGTCCATTTGAAATAGTTGTCAAATGAGTGCACATGTAAATAGGCAAATCTGTACAAATAAATGTCCTGTTCAGTTGATGCTCGTAAAGGTATATATGTATACAATATGAAAATAAAATTCATGAGAATAAACTTCATTTTGGATGCTGTTTATGGAAATTTCATTATTTTATGCTAAAATAAGTTTACTTTAAATAAAATAAGAATTCTTCTACCTAAGATTTTGAAAGGCATAAATATAAAAGGAACCTCTATTAAGAACAGAAGTAATCTTGTACAGGAATAATATGGCATATTTTTATATTGCCACTTTTTCCTTATTTCAAATATCTATACTAATTTCTGCCTGGAGTAAAGATGACTGACTGAGGATTGTGCTAATAATGACAGAAAATGCAAAATCTCTTTGATGTTAAGCTATTTAAGATACTCTAGTTGCAGCTAACTTTCCAGAGTTCAGATCAAGTGAATAACTATATGTTTCTTCTGGTGGAACTGTTGACTACTGGGCCTCATTGAGACATTTAAATTTCTTTAGGTTTTAATTTCCCCTAGGAATTCCTTAACTCGTTTCCTCTTACTTAGATTTTAGTTATGAAATTGCATACAACCCATGCCTTAAGAGAGCTTATAAATTGAATGAAAGGTTATCAGAGAAACAGATATGTCTTCTCACAGTGCACTTACTTAAATAAAAATCCATAGAGAAATAATTGAGAGTTACATAATTTGGGGAGCCCTTTATAGTCTGAATTTTTGGCACAACTCCTAAAAGATGAGAAGCATGTTTTCCATTGCCTTGTAATGAAAAGATTTAGGGTTCTTGAGATCCTGCCATCTGTGTCAGTTTCTCCAAGTAATAAAACGGGATAGTGCCTCTATACATCAGGCAAGACTCATTTGAGAATGGTGCACGTGGTGAGAATGCTAAACCTGAATCAGATTGCCCAACAGGTCCATACCTCATAGAAACTGATACACGTAGTAAGTTTGAGATTTGTTTTACTTTCTCAACTCTACATTCTTCTTGTTATTATAAGGACTTTTATAATTCTTTAGAATTGTCCTGGCTATTCAGGACCTTTGCATTTTCCAATTTAGAATCAGCTTGGCAATTTCTACCAAAAAGGAAAGATTTTTGTTTTATTGGGAATAAATTTATATATAGATTTTTCTAGAATTGACATTATAATATTGAGTCTTCCAATCTGTAACTTGGTAGGTGTGTTACTGCTGCTGAGTTGACTCTGACTCCTGCAGACCTTACGAATGAGTGATATCCACAATGTTTTGTTTTCAACAGCCTGCTCAGCTCCTGTAGACTTATGCCTAAGGGCTTCTTTTAAGGAGTCAATCTGTCTCATGGTTGATCTTTCTATTTTTCTGCCGCCTTCTATTTTTCCCAGCATCATTGTCTTCTCCAAAGTATCCTCACATCTCATGATGTGCCTGAAGTAGGATAGCTTCAGTTTCGTCATTTTTGCCTCCAGGGATGCTCCAAGCTTAATTTGCTCTAGGACCCAGTTGGTCAACTTTCTGTTGATTCCAAATATAGGTAAAGCTCTTCTCCAATACATTTAGAGAATGGTTCAGTCTCCGAAGGAATCATTTTTTCCCGATCAGCCTTCTCCATCATCCCACTTTCACATCTATGTGTAGTGATCCGGAATACAAGGGTGTGGATGATCTTAGCTTTGGCATCTAAGGACACATCTGTGCTCTTGGTGATCTTTCCTAATTCTTCCATTGCTGCCTTTCCGAGTCTGCGCTTTCTCTTGATTTCTTGGCTGCAGTCTCCTTTTGAATTGATGGCTGAATCAAGGTAAGCAAAATCTTTTAACAATTTCAAAGTCTTCATTATCCATATTGAAGTTGTGTATTTATTCGGTAGTCACAATTTTTGTCCTTTTGATGTTCAAATAGAGTCCTGCTTTGGCACTTGGTATATGTGTCCATTTATTTAGATCTTTGTTAATATCTCTCTATAATGTTTTATCATTTTCTGGGTAAATGGCTACTACAATTTCTGTAGTTTATTCTAAGATATTTATGTGTTCTTGATTTATCCATTTTCCCCCTCCTTCTGCATTAATATTTGGTAATAAAATCCTAAAAGAAGTTTTAAGACACTCTCCATATTTTTGTCATCTGAAATATTTTTACTAATATAAAAATATTAGAAATAACCACCTATGTCTAGCTTCAATTTTAGTGAAAGCAATTTAAAATTTTTCCATAGATCTTAATTTTTATATAGGTTTTGTTCAATTGAAATCACTTTTAATAATTTATTATTATTTTAGGACATTATCCATTTTATCTCAATATACAGACTTATTGATATGAGATTGATAAAATGAATTTTATAATTCTTTAATCTCTCCTACTATTGTGAATAACTCTGCTTTATAATTTCTAATGTCATATATCTTCTTTTCTTTCTTTTTGTCTTAACCACAGGTGATAGGGCATTTTTATTATTGATCATTCTATAGAAACAGAATTTTTCAATCACTATGCTTGTTTGTTTTATAATTCACAATTTTCAATTTCATCTGTATTAACTTCTGCTTTTTTTCTTTGGTCTTACTTTTTGGTATTTAACATTAAATATTTAGTTTGATTTATTCAATTGTTAAAAAAACAAATAAGGCTACAATTTTACTCCGAGTGTATGACATAGATCATATTTATGTTTATATTCTATAAATAATCTTATATTTTTCAGAATAATTAAAATGTTAGTTTTGTTGTTATAATATCCCCATAGCAAAAAATATTTAATTTTTTTTAAATATAGCTCATTCATGCACTAAAACAAAGTTGATTTAACAATATGTACTGAGGAGCTGACTTGGGATTGATTTGTCATCTTCTAAGGCCCCTGCATGGACTGACATATCTAATACTGATTATTAAAGCAAAGTAACAAAAGTAATAATGCAATGATAATAAATTTCACTTTGAGACATTTAAAGAAAAATCCAGTGTATGCAAATGTAAATGTGTTGAGATCAGCTTATAAATTGAAGTAAAGGAAAGCTATCTACTTTTGGGAAACTTTTATCATGTTTTCTGGTTCATAAGAGATAGAATACTAAAATAGTAGATTACTTCTAAAAGGGATATTGGGGATAACATATCAGTTACTCCTCTCTCTTATTTAGCCAAGAGTGCATTCTTCAAAGAAAATATTTGTTGAGTGTGTAAATGATAAAAGTGACCAAAACAGAACCACTCTGAGTGGCTCGCAGAGGTGGGGAGCAGTCACGCCCCCCCCCTTTCCTCAGCCTGCTCAGCAAAGGCAGCCCTTGAAGGGCCCCACCGCCCAGCATGTGCCCAACATTTCCCATGAACGTCAAAATGACACGAATGGGAAAACAGTGAAACGTTGGCTGGGTTTCACTTTCTCTATCATACCTCTCTGAATTATTTTATTTGACATTTTAATAATTCTAATTATACTTAAAAGTTTGAACAAGCACTCCAAAAACTCCAGGAAAATAAACTTCTCTATTGGATGAGAAAGTGGAAGCTGACTAGGGTTTATTTAGGCAGAGGGCAGACCACTACCAGTGGCAAAGTAAGATTAGTAATCAGACTCTTGATACCTCTTTTTCTTTTTATACACAAACTTCTTTAACTCTCAGTAATTTAGGCAAGTCTGCACTCCACACAAAGGTGGTTAAATTTAGTTGTCTCTTGGCTCCGTTGTTCTATATATGACGTCATTTCAAATCCTGCGTGGAGCAATTCAAATTAAAATAGATCAGAATGTGTCTACTAGTTTTGTTTTTTTACCCAGTCCTTCTGTGCAGTTATGAAACATATTTTGAGCGGGGACCTGCAAGAGGGCAAGATGTTGACTTTGAATAAAACTGTATTCATTAAATCATGATATAATTTGCTATAGCCTGGTCAATGCCTCTTATGTTTGTGCATGCTGCAATTCCACTCAAGCTTTTATCCTTCAACACACACACACACACACACACACACACACACACACATCTTTGTCCTAATTTATATATATACTAGTGGCCTGGTGCACGAAATTTGTGCACGAGGCAGGGGTGCTCCTCAGCCTGGCCTGCACTCTCTCCAATCTGGGACCCCTCGAAGGATGTCCTACTGCTGGTTTACAGGGATTGGGCCTAAACCAGCAGTCGGACATCCCTCTCACAATCCGGAACTGCTGTCTCCAGCCACTCACGTGCCTGCCTGCCTGTCTGATTTCCCCTAACCACTCCACCTGCCAGCCTGTTCACCCCCAAATGCCCCCCACCAGCCTGCTCACCCCCAACTGCCTCCCTGCTGGCCTGCTCATTCCAAACTGCTTCCCCCCCACCCCTGCTGGCCTGATCACCTCCAACTGACCCCCACTGATAGCCTGCTCACCCCCAACTGGCCCCCCTGCTGGTCTGCTTACCCCCAACAGCTCCGCCCCCACCAGCCTGATCACCCACAACTGCCATCCCATCCTGGCCTGATCACCCCTCAGCAATGGAAGCTCCCAGCCCCTCCTCTTTTTCTTTCTTTTTTGTTTTTTCAACACCTCCTTGAGCAGAGGCCTGGGCTGGCTGGAAGCAAGTATCTGGGATTTATTTATCTTCTATAATTGAAACTTTGTAGCATTGAGTGGAGGCCAGGGCCAGCCAGGGTGGGCGGGAAGCTTGGCTTCCTCCATCACTGGGGCAACCCAAGCCTCCTGCTCACTCCAGGTCCATGGCCGCCACCATCTTTAGTTAGGTTAATTTGCATACTCATTCTGATTGGCTGGTGGGCATAGCCAATTATATATAATAGAAGTTGCATATTTTAATTTAACAAAAAAAAAAAAAAGAGTAAAATATCTAAATTTATCAACATGTTGAGAAATATAGCCCAGTAAATGGAATGTTGTTTCAGGAAAATTTTTACTAGTTTTAACATGGTATTAAAACTCAGTTAGGTGGCCAAAATTAGCTGTCTCAACAAAAATTGAATGATTAATTGTCTTAAGAAATGGGAGAAACAGAACTTTAGCTCCCCTGGGCCCCCAGCCTGCCAGCCACATTTCACTTATTGGACTTGCCAGCCTCCATGATCATGTGAGCCAATTCCTCATAATAAAACATTTTCTATTGATATACACATCTTATTGATCTCATTCTTCTGGTGAACACTAACACAACATGTTATGGATTTTTTTCTTTTTAAATAAATATTTAAAACATTTCTTAGTTTTAATTTCTAATATGGTAAATATATAGAGTCCACAAAATCTTTTGGGGCTTCTCAATTTTAAAGATGGTAAAAGGGACCAAAATGTTTTGAGAAAATACTGGTTAAAAGCTATATTTAAAATAAAATGGCCTTTATTTAAAAATAATTTTTTAAGATAGAAATGGGGTAAGTAGATAGTGCAGACACTTCTTATGTCACTCCTCTAGTTTGAAAATTGTTCAATGCCAAGTATAAAAACATTAATATATAAGCTGGAAATTCACCTACCTTTCATCTAAATTTTCTTCCAGATACAGTGTGAATAATATGTTTCAGAATGTTAAAATATTATGAATAAATTTGATAAGAACTTTGGCTCCAATGATGCAACTGTAACCATATTACTATTTATATGGCAAATAAAAGTCCAAATGGGCATATTCAGGTGGAAAATCTAAATTATACTTTTTAATGAAGAACAAGATGCCACCATTGCTCTAATCTCTCCTTCAAACAATTAAATATTGAAAAAAGAAATGAGTGTACCTATATCATAAGAATTTAGAATTTAGAGTGCTAAAAGCAAGCTTCTGGTCATATATTTGCTGATGTAAGGAGATCTAACTTTGGGTGGTAAGCACACAAAGCAGTATACTGATGATGTAGTATAGAATTGTACAGTTGAAACCTATATAATTTTATTAACCAACTAGAGGCTGGTGCACAGATTCATGCACTGGTGGGGTCCCTCAACCTGGCCTGGGTCCTCTCGCAATCTGGGACCCCTCAGGGGATGTAGTAGTGCACAAAGCGGCAGGCAGCCGGAGAGGAGCCAGAGCCTGGGCAAGGCGCTGCGCTGCTACCATTCATCCTGGCCCTGCTGTGCCTGCCACCCGGTAGCGCTGCCACGGATGTGGGTGAGGCTTGTGCCATGGCAGTTGCCCTCGCCAGCTGTGAGCCCAGCATCTGGCATCCATCAGCTGAGCAGTGCTCCTGCTGTGGGAGTGCACTGACCACCAGGGGGCAGCTCCTGCATTGAATATCTGACCCCTGGAGGTCAGTGTGTGTCATAGCAATGGGTCAAACAGTCAACTGGTGGAATGGTCAACCCGTCGCTTAGGTTTTAACATATATATAGACTAGAGGCCTATTGCATGATATTTGTGCAAGAATAGGCCTTCCTTCCCTTGGCTTTGCTCCCGGCTGTCCGGAAGCCTGCAAGTCCTTGCTCTTGGGCCGTCTGAGAGCCTGCAACTCCTCGCTCCCAGCCAGAGCACAGCTCCTGTAGTTCCCTCCACCGCCCTCCCCCACTCATAGCAGGCATCCTGCCCCTCCCAGCCGCTCCACACCTGCATATGCAAATTAACCTTCCATCTTTGTCAGGCTAATTTGCATACTCACTCCTGATTGGCTGTGGGTGTAGCGGAGATATGGTCAATTTACATTTTTGTCTATTATTGGGTAAGATGTCACTCCAATAAATTTAATAAGAATAAATAAAAGCATGCTTCTGACCTGTACCCCACCTCCATACTGGGTACACAAGCATTTAACCAGATAGAAAATTATATGATTCTAAAATAATTTACCTTTCTCAGGATTGACATTACTAAGAAATTGGTAATGACAAATGTTTAGTAAGAAGAATTTCTTGAGTTTTAACTTCTTCTTAGCACAACTGTGGTTTATGTGAAGTGTTACATGTGATTATTTTTAGTTCCACGAAGTCAGTTTTGGAAAGAGCCTGCAGGTCCCTGGGAAAATTTATAAGGGAAGTAAGACCTTCATCGGAAAGGCTCCCATATAAGGAGCATCTCTGTTCTTCTTTCTGCCTCTTTCCTAAGCTCATCTGCTCTCATTCAAAGCACAAGTCTTCCTGAAAACCCAGTGCTGCTCCTCTGCCAGCCTCCTAAGGAGCCAAAGTACCATCTTTTCCATGAAAGTGTCAGCCACGTTTAAGAAAGCTCACTGGAAATCTGGTGAGCAAGATGCTTGAGTAAGGTTGGGAGAGTTCCACAGACCGGAAATAAGAGACACTGGAGGCTGACGAATGTTTCTTCGGGGTGTCGTGAGCCATAGCAGCGACACCCCGGGGCTTTGCCAAGAAAGGTTATCCCACTGTCCCCAAACTGCCTCCAACCTCCCCATCCTACTGCATCAAGAGAACAAATAATAATGAACTAGAAGGCCATGCTGGAGAGGTTCCTAAAGCCTTCTCTTCCTCACAAAGAGCTGTTTCACGCTGAAGCTGTCGTCCAATAACTGACTATAAATGTGATGGTATTAGAATTGATTTATTCATCATTAACTCTCTCCACATGACTTTTATCATGCTCTTTTCAAGGTAACATCTGTAAAATGAACTATATGCTATAGGTATGGAACTATGAAACTCATCAGAGGTATTTCTAGAATATATAAGCATATATATTAAATGTAGGCATTGCATATGTAAAAGAAAGAGACTTATAAATATCTTATTTTTCTAGATATTTAGAAGTGTAAAATTCCAGTGCCATAAAATGCAGTAATCATAGGTTTCCCACAAGATTGATGGAAAACATTTTATTTTAGTTGATTTATCATTTGTGAATCTACGGGGGAAATAAGAGTGTTGTTCTATTTAAAGATCTTCTTTAAGGTACTGTGATACAAAAAAGAATCACAGGCAATTTTTGGCACTGTATTTATGATACATATTTTCACAATTAGTAATCTTTCTCTATTTGAATGTTTATGTTAAAACGTTATCTCTAATCATTACCAGCACATCTTTCACACAGATTTCTTTACCTCAACAAGAGCCAATGCTTTTTTTTTTTTTTACTTAATTGCTTCTTTGATGATTGTGAAATACTTTTAAAGACTCCAATGCTAAATGTAAATTTTAATATTTGATATTCATTTCATTTGTGGAAGGTATGTTCAAAATGCCAAAAGTAGGACATGTTGATGAATTTCACTCCATCAAAATTCCAAACGCAGAACTGACTTTTGAGATACTAAAAGATAATGCTAATCTGATTATGTTTACCTAATTATTATTTCTGTTTTCCAAGAAGCTGTATTCAGTGATGTTGGTTTGATACTTAATATACTAGTATTTTCATGAAAATGAACAGATTTATCATAGAACAGTCAGGAGAATTTTCACCTGACATCAAGAACATTACTCTTATTCAAAAAGGAACATGCTTGTGATTTTTATTAACAAAATATGTTTAAGTAACTAAAAGTGCCTTTTATTTGGGAAGAGGGGCAGGAAGTGTCTTTATTATATCTTTCTTCGCCATCTTAATGCTTGTGACTGAGCAGTAATGACTACAATTTCACCAATGACCCCTGGCCATTCCAGCCAGATTCTCTAGATGTCTGAAGAGAAAAATAGTGTCTGGGATTCAGATGATCCCATTTTTTTTTTCACAACAAATATATATATATATATATATATATATATTTGTTGTGAAATAAAAATATATATATATTACAGAAATATGGAAAAGTTACAATAAAACAGGAATCAAAGATTGAGAGTCACCTTCAAGATTGACTGAAAAGGATGGTGAATTAAATTGTTAACATGTACATGCTTCATATGAAATTTTAAAATAAAATAAAATTAACCTGAAATTAGGCCATTGCTCCTAACTTGCTTGAAAACTTTCTGCAACTACCTCTCTGTTGCAAGTACAGTCCTTGAAAGTGAGCAGAATACTGTTTTGAAAAGACAGTAACATGAGAGGTACAGGGCCTGGACTTGGAGGAAAAGGAAAAGTACAACACACCATTAAAATGAAGGCTGTATAGACTAAGAAGACTTACACAGAAAAACGGAAAAAACTAATATGAAACACAGATTTGTGAAGTTCTATCAGCATGCAAGCAGGAGATGAAAGTTGTGATGGAGAATCTAATAGAAGTATAGATAGAACCAAGGAATTAGATTGCTCCTAAAAATAAATAAATAAAAACAATTGCCATAGAATCAACAGTTAGAGAAAACTCATCCAAAATGAGCACAGAGATAAGTAGGACTAGCTGGAAGACCTTGCGTTGTCCGAGGCAAAGTCCATAAAAGAGGCCCATGCTTCAGAAGAACCTGAGGTCTATTGTCTGTTTAAATCAGCCAGTCTTATATTGGCGCTTCATGTATATTTTTATTCCAGTTTTATTATTATCTTGTGGTAAGAGGCTCTTTGGGTGAGTATTCCCTTAATTTCATGGCCCGCGCTTTGTCATATTCGACAATCTTCACCTTGATGTACAACTATGTTACCATTATGAGCACACCCACATGGATGAAGTTCTTTGCCCAAGGATGTGTGCAACTGATTTCCTAACCAACTTTTACTGTATCACTTCTGACTGTAACTAATAACAATATGTTTTAAACAAGTTTTCAAATTAGGTTAGTACCAGAGTAACCCACTGGATGTTACCAATTCTGTATCAGTCAGGAGGTGCTCCATTACTCCCTAATAATAACTAAGTGACTCAAAACAACAGAATTTTATTTCTTATCTGAGGCACGTGTCTATTGCTCTTTCACAGCAGTAGAGTCCCTGCACCCAGACTGGCAGGGCAGACGCTCTCCAGAATTGGCAGGTTGGTGACTAGTGATATACTAAAAGCTTCCACCTACAAGTGACGCACATCACTCCCACTCAGCATTTCACTGATCCGTGCAAATCAGGTAATCACACTCAGTTTCAGGGGAGCAAAGAATTGCAATCCTGCCATGTGCCCAGAGAGAGAACTGGAAATATTTGACAATAAAACTAGTGGCTGCCACGTGTTCCCAGCTGAACTGAGGCAGTTACATTCCCTGATGCTCCTCAAGTTGGTTTGCTGATAATAATAACAACAAAGCAACACAAAACAAAAAACCGAAGGGATCCAGGCACGTGAAATCAGGGATGCCAGATTCCCTTTCCAAAACATCTCCTCTTAACCTGCTGTTAACAAAATTGATGATGGCTCTTGTTAAAAATCACAGCCAACTGGAACATAGATTGGTCAAGATTCAGTGAGGAATATCGCAGTGCAAATTTGGAAGAAATTTGAACAGCCTTGCTACCTCAGACCATGATATCTTATTCATACACTGAAGCTAAATACCTTACTCAGAAATAAAACACAAATAGCACTCAGGATTGGAATATTTGGGGGGAGGGGTGTGCATGAGCGTATGACCCTGTTTAAAAAGCATGACTCAATAATATTTCTGGGATTAATTACAAACAACAGATTCAAATAGAATAGTTGGGAAGCTAACACGATTAACAGAGATTACTCATTGCCTGGCCACTAAAAACAAAACAAAATCCTAAGGCTCACACAAAAGAACCTGGTGGCTCAGGAAGCAGGATCTTTGGTGACCGCTGCTCTCAACGCCCCTCTCAGGGGTGGGACTCTGGAGACCGAAGGAGAGAAATCTGCTTGGTAAGAAGAACCTGGCCAACAAGATGGGCTAACGAAGACTCACTCCATAGTTCCAGCAAATGTCTGCTCAGTTACCGATATACGTTCAAGATGAATTAGAGAGGTAAAGTAATGTTTTAAAATAAGAATTTATGAAAACTGAGAAAAGTCTATTGGTCAACGTATATTCGGTTTTGGAGGGACAAGAAGCCTTAAAGAAAAAAAAAACTGAAAAAAAGCAATGAGTTATATAGTACATTAAATATCAGTATGTTGGGCTACAAAAAAAAATGAGGGAGATAGTAAAATATAAATTAAACAAAAGACAAAATCGAGGGGAATTCCAACATTATAGCAAAGAATCTGTGTCACTGACATATGAAAAGTTTTTGCGGTTTAATTAAATGTCATGAATATCCCAACAGCAAAAAACGGCGGGGGTGGGAGGGTGCAGGCAGAATACTGGAGTGAGGGGTCATTCCAAAGGTCCATAAATATGAGCGCTTTTGCCCACGTAGGTACTCTCTGTCCTTCTCCTTGCTGGGTCTCCTTGCTCTGTTGGCTTCTAACTGTTGGATTACCCAGGGCCATTATCCTTGGCCTCTTGTTTTTATTCAATAGGTGCTTCCTAGGTGACCTCACCCAATTCTAAGGCTTTAATCCCCAATCTGCCATCTGTCGCTGAATTAATATTTGATCTCTACCCCCAAACTTCAGATATTTTTATCTAACTGCTGATGCTAAATCACCACAAAATATCCAAAGGTACACTAAACTTAACAGGATAGCAGAATCCTGGATGTCGCTCCCATTTCATAAATCTAATCCTTCCCTGGTTTCCTCCATCTCAGTGTATTTCACCACCACCCCTTCCAGTGTCTATTTATCACCAGGAGTCCACTTTCTCTCAAATCTCACAGCTTATATTCTCTACATTTTATGTTATTCCTCCAAAATTTATCCCAGATCTTCCAGGTCTTTTGAATTGCACTGTTACCAACCAAGTCCAAGCCACCATCACCTCTGGATTAGATTCTTCCAGTGGCTCTCCCTCCTTGCAATGAAACAATGGGAGTTCGCATTTATAAAAAGTATATCAGATTATTTCATTCTCTCTTGAATATCTTCCTAGGATTTCCCATAACACTTTTTTATAAAAACTTAGCTCCTTACCTTAACTTAGAAACCCCACATGCTATGAGCTGTTTCTTTTTCTCTGATTTCATGTCATATAAATTTTATTTCATCCATTATACTCAGCCACACTGACCTTTGAATCCCTTGAAGGCACCCATTTTATTGCTGCCTGTGGGCTATAATGAAGTAAATACTGGCAATGTTGGTAAACAGCATTGAAAAGTATTAAACATTTTTATTTTATAATTCCTTTTTTGGGAATATCTGCTTTGAAAGAAAGTATAAACAGATATATATGTATATATAAGTGCTAAATGTAGCATTTTTATTATGTTGATAGAAAAGAAACAAACCAAATATTCTATAGATGATAAAGTAAATAAATTATAGCACTTTTCAACTTCGGAAGTGTGCATGAAGCTATTTAAAATTAATGCAAAGTTGAAAGACACACACGTAAATTCTAAGTCACTGAGCAGCAGTGCTCCTTGTTGGAAATACAGAGTCTACTTGGAGTATTTAATCAGAAAAAAAGTGTATACTGAAAAACGCTTTGGAGCCCCCGGAGTCTGTTAGAAGGCTAGAAAGCATAATCCTAATGCTAAATAGCCAAACCAATTGCCCACCCATATCATTTGGGACATTCTAGTGAAAATGCTAGGGCCTCTTCCTCAGCTTAAGATGCTCAGAACTGAACACCCACCGCTGTCACATCCAAGGACACTTACTTCCACAACTGTGCTGACCACTTTTATTTATTTTTTTATTTTTTTAAATATGGGACGCTTCACGAATTTGCGTGTCATCCTTGCGCAGGGGCCATGCTAATCTCCTCTGTATCGTTCCAATTTTAGTATGTGCGCTGCCGAAGCGAGCACTGCTGATCACTTTTAAATACAAATCTCACGCTGGGGATTCTACTTGGTGGAACCTGGGGGACATGGCTCGACTCAGCTGCAAAGGAGACTGGAGACACGCACTTCAGAGCTTCTACCTTGGAAAGGCAGGACTCATCATGTGGGGAATTATTAGGACATAGGAAATATATTCAAAGATGCTGAGAGCCCACATATGAAAACTATCCTTAACACTGTATGTACAGAATTAGTGTCAATATAGAATAAATATACATACATAAAAAATTATAGGAAAAATAAAGAAAACATATATATATGTGTGTGTGTGTACATATATATATATATGTACACACACACACACAGACACACACACACACACACTGAGTGGCCAGATTATTATGATCTCTGAATGCATAATAATCTGGCCACTCAGTGTATATCCTAATATAATAAAAGGCTAATATGCAAATTGTCCCCTTGACCAGGAATTTGACCAGCTGACAGGCTCGCCAACTGCCCACGTCCCCTCCCTCTGGCCAGGCTGGCTGGACCCCACCCATGCACAAATTCATGCACCGGGCCTCTAATATATATATATATATATATATATTAGATGCCTGGTGCACAAAATCTGGCCACTCAGTATATATACATACACACACACACATACACACTGAGTGGCCAGATTATTATGCGTTCAGAGATCATAATAATCTGGCCACTCAGTGTGTGTGTGTGTGTGTGTATAATATATATAACTAGAGGCCCAGTGCACAAAATTTGTGCACTCAGGGGGAGGGGGGTCCCTCAGCCCAGATTGTGAGAGGACATAGGCCAGGCCGAGGAACCCCACTGGTGCAGGGTCAGGGCCAGGGAGGGATGTGGGAGGTTGGCCAGCTGGGGAGGGACCATGGGAGGACTCCAGGGTGTGTCTGGCCCATCTCACTCAGTCCCGATCGTCTGGACCCCAGCCACAAGCTAACCTAATGGTCAGAGCGTCTGCCCCCTGGTGGTCAGTGCACATCATAGCGACTGGTCGACCAGTTGACTGTCTGCATCCTGGTGGTCACTGCACGTCATAGTGAGCAGTTGAGCGGCCTTAACATATCATTAGCATATTACACTTTAGTTAAATGGCCCCCTGGACAACCGAACATGTGGCGCATTAGGCTTTTATTATATAGGATACATATATATTTTTAATACGAAGAACATGTTAGGTTTTTTATCCAAAATTGTGTTGTTTTCCATCACTTAAAAAAATGAATGTTCATTGTTGAAATTTTGAAAAGAACATAGATGTACAAAAAGAATATTAAAGTAGTCCCTTTTTACACAGATAAACTCAATACATTTGGTGTAGTCTCTCATTTTTTTCAAAATCACTATGTCTACACGTATATTTTTAGAGTTTAAATTGGAGTGTTTTTAATTCTTTTATCTTTAATTTTTCAATATTTCCTTTTTATTTATATTTTAATATTTTAAAATATTTATACAATATCTTATTTTAAAAAGATAACTAATCTTACAAGTATAGAAAATGTGCCTTGTATCTGTGAGAAGAAAATGGAACATTCCCTATAGAACTGGGCAGAAAAAAAAAAAAAACAAAATAAGAAATATGCAAATAGCTAATTACCTTGAAAAATTCTCAATATTCCTAAAATAAAATAAGTGCAAATTAAAATGATTTCCCATTATCCAACAGTTGAGCTTCTGAGCAACACAAAATAAATTCAACACAAGTCAACACCTGAAGGTAACTTTCAAAGAGCACATGCAATCCATCCAACAAAGTGCCTGTCTCAAAGCTGTTAGAAAGAGGTGCTAACATTTCCCAGAAGAAATGGAGAATCCCTGCCCCTGACTGTTGTAAATGTAAATGTTTCATTAGATCTTCCCAAACATTCTTGGAAAGACTTGGTTTTGGTTTTGGTGATTCAATGAGCTTTCTCTGTAATTACATGTCATACAAACATTTTCATTTTGTTGTAACTTTAAAGAAGAATGCATAAGCATGTCTGGACTAAGAATGGTTAAGTTTTATAAACTAACAACAGCCTGTTGTTTAGACAGATGAAGGATAACCTAATGAAGAATATGGATCATGTGGTTAAAATACAAAGAAAAACTTGGCAAGGACTGGCTTTGGTATTTGACTTCTCACTGTGCACTAGCAACTCATAATTGTTATCAGATCCTGTTTTATGTTGAGTGGATATGGTCCAGAACTGTGAAAAATATCTTCTCTTATAGGAATGTGAGGGCTATCTGACTCGATCTGTCACCTGGTTCACTGCCTTGGGTAATCTAGCTTGTTAGACAGGTGACCCTCTCCCTTCTCAGTTACCTCAGAACTATATGCTTGCTCACAAAACAAAAGAACTTCCCTAAACGTAGAGCAAAAGAGTAGCCATGACCTCTCCCAGCCCCCATACTTCTCCTAGTCTAATAAATATCACTTAACCATGAATCCTATTTCTGTATCTTTAGTCTTTGTGAAAACATCTGCTGAGATAGTCAAGTAGTCATAATTTATGAATCATCTCATGTTGAGCCAAAAGTTCAAGGTAAATGGTACCAAGATTTTTATTTGAACTTTTGTTTAATACTGTTTCTGTCATTTTTATGGAATATACTTTAATTTTATTGCTTAATTATCCAGTAAAATTGGGAGTTTTATATATACTACACCCTGGGCTATAGTTTTCTACAGTGGAGTGAATTTACATTTAATGCTCTTATGTGGGATAAACATAGCAATTATAATTATCTAGTGCCTCCAAAATATTAATCTTTACCTCTGCTCTCTTTCTCTGGCTCTCAACTACTGTGGAACAAATATATTCACTTAGATGTCATACACCAAATTCAAAATAATTATTTTCTTCTCATTCTGCCAAACTTCTCTTTCCTGGGTTCTCTCTCTCAGGTAATCCACACAATAGCTTCAGGTAAATGCCATGATTAATAGCATTTTCTCTCTTTTAGTCAATTGGTCAGTAAGGTTTATTCATTCTATTATCCCCAATCTTTTTCCATCTTTCATCTACTTCCTCTGCAGAAACCTAATTTGAGTCCTCAAAACTCATCAGTTAGGCTAGAACAATGAATCTTTGCAAAATGTACTTGTAATTAGAAGAACTGGAATTTGAGACAAAGACTTTTAAAACCTGGGCTTTTAAGCCCTGTTGAAAACAGAAGTAGGATCTATATAATAAAAATCGATGATTCTGAATTTTTAGTATATACACAATAGAAGTGATGTCATCAAAGCAGTTTTTTTTTTTACCAAATTAGTTTTAAAAGATTAACCTAGAATAATTACATAGAATGTATTGATATAAAAGCATACTGCAGTCAGGAAAAGGAAGAGTAAGTTATAGTATTTAAGGCATGACATGATAATTGTCTAGCTATAATAGTTTTCATGGGGAAATTTAGGGAAAAAGGTGAATCAGAGAGTGGATGACCTGACAAAATTGAGAGATAGGCTAACATTATATTAGTTTCCTAATTGTTCTTTTCAAATATCAATATACAATAAAATACTTCATTTTTTCTTCCTAGATACATAGTACCTACTGATTAAATAGCCATAATTGTAGTTAATGACATTGCCCAATTACAAATTTAAATTAAATGTCACACCAACCATCAAAAGCAACCCATTTGTGATGTTTAAAGGTTTAGTTTTATGTTTGACAAACACACCAATGCTTTGGATTCTATAAGCTCTTCAAACATGTCTCTTCCACATTTATCATTTTGTTCAGCAGAGTTTTGTTTGGAAAATGTCTGTGATAGCCAAAAACAAAGTTCCAGATGGAGGAGGTGAAAATAGACATATGTTCCAGCTGTTTTTAATCACTCTTTTTTTCTGGCTGTGGTTAAAATGAAAACACTCTCTTTAAAAGATAGAATCGTCACCCTTCAAATGTGTGGGTTCATACAGTGGCCACTCACAAAATGTTGTCTCTTCTTTTAAGAGTTGCATCTGTGCATGTACATGCTTGTGAGTATATGTGCAGGCATCTCTGAGTGTGCATGCATGGGTGAGTTGTGCGTGCATGAACAATTTCCCCGAGTAGAACTTCTGTACGTCTGAATGACTGCTTACATGTATTTCCAACTCTCTGCTAGACATGCATTACATAAAATCCTGAATTCAAAAAATTCCTCTGGGTATGATTATGTTGAGATACCTGAAGCAGGTGGGTCTTACTTAGTTTTAGCAGATTTATAGTGCCTTTGAGTGCTCAAAACGAACACTTCTTTTTCCAAAAAAAAAAAAATGTTTTTGTTAATTTCAGAGAGAGGGAGAGAAAGATAGAAACATCAATGGTGAGAGAGAATCATTGACGGGCTGCCTCCCAGGCGCCCCTACTGGTGATTGAGACCACAGTCGGGTCATGTACCTTGACCAGGTATCAAACTGTAATCTCCTGGTTCATAGGTTGACACTCAACCACTGAACCACACTGGCTGTGCCAGAGGAGCAGTCTCCTCCTTTACCTCCTAAAAATCCCTGGACCACCCATGATGATAAGTTGCCCAAGGATTTCTGGTGTGGGAACCACCCTCCTCCCTCGCATTCCATGTGCCATTAGAGTGGCAAGTGATGACTGCATTTGGCTCTCTTCTGGAAACAAGTTCCCACAGGTCCTGAGCCTGTGCCGCTCCACACCTTTCTCGGGGCCCAGGCTGCACACCACAAGCTCAGCCATAGTCATCAGGATCTCCTTCCTAAGACAGAAATGTCACCTACAGGACAGAGATCAGATTGGGCCCTCTGGACTATCCCACGCACAGGAGAGGGCAGTGTCTTCTGTCCTCAGCCCGTTGCCAGGTAACAAGTTGCAGGAGAGGTCACACCTCTTGGTTACCTAGAGAGGCCATTGGGATCCAATGAGTGAACAGCATCAAAACGCCCCATGATGGAGCCTCCTAGAGAGCTGCTGCTTCTCAGTTCTCGATCCCGATGTCCTTTAGAAAGAGTGGGATACAAGGGTCAGCTCTATCGGCTGACCTTGATGCAGGCATCTTGCCCTGGCCAGCAATTGGCTCCATCTGTGCGTTTGCACAGACTTTGGGGCCATTGCCAATGGAACCAGCCACGGTCCACTCCCGCCAATGGCAGGAACATCCATTACTTATCCAAGGTTTCCCAGTTTGAAAAAATAACCATGGGAACCTCTTGTCTCGCAAATACCCAAAATATACATCAAGGTTACATATTAAAGCCAAAATACAGGCTGGCCTCACTTGATCCACTTTGGAGTTGCAGACATGAAGAGTGACCACTGTATTTCTAAAATACACAAAGCTGAGCCCTTGAACAAGCTGTTCAATGGAACTTTAACCCCCTTCCCAGTGAGGCTACAGGCTTCAGAGAGCACCGTTATGCCACACATAAGCAGGTTAAAATGTAATTAAATGAAACATGCATGGCATAGTTTCATCATTAATCAAACATCAGGGGAATTATTATAAAGAGTCTGATTGCACCTTTGATGTTTGATAATTGGAAACTTTAAAGCCTTACCCTTTCGCCCCAGGTTTGGACTGATTGATAAGAAAACCCGGAGGCGCCCTCCTTTGGAACTGGCAGGAGTTTCTAACCATGTGACAATCTGCAGCCCACAGGTAAACATCTTCACTCAGCCTCACTCCCCAATCACAGTGAAAGCCTAGACAGCCTCCCTTCCTCTCTCTCAAGCCATTTGCAGATCAGCTTGAGAGCCTGCCCTAGCTCCCCAGAAGCCCTCCTGCAGTGACTGATAAACTTGTTCACACCTGCTCAGACTTTGAGTGGAGTCATCCGTCTTGACATCCAAAGCAAATTTTGGGTGTGATGACCACAACCTATTTTCTCCTAAACCTCAATTCAGATCTCAACAAACAGTGAGGTCATCAAAACTTGGCTTTAGGGTTATTGAAGCCACCCTCAGAGAATTTTGCAATTTTCACTGTAATTTGAGTCTACTGCAAATTGGAAATGTTCTGAATTCTCTATTGCAAACGGGATTATCAACTAAGAACAGTTGTTAGGCTGTCTTTTCTGTTTTTCAAATTAACAACTTGGGAATGTATTTTTCATCTGTCAATTCCAGAAAAAAACTGAGGGAGAGCTCATGCCCAAGTTGAGCCATAATTCCTATTTCTTTGCAACCTGTTTAGCTATGTTGCTACAGAAACAACTAAATTACTATATTAGGCTTCATCATGAATTAAACTAACAGTTTAGAATTGGAGGTACTCTGAGCTGGGTGTCCCAAACATTCCTAAACAGTTCTGAGATTGGAATTTGAGTGACTCAGATGTTCAGGATTGAACTCTCTTTTCTCTCAATCTGGCACATCACTGACTTCTTTTCAAGGATTTCATTATTCTTGTGTTTGTTAAATGCATAGATCTGTTTCTCGGTGAAGAATTTTGTTTGTTGGTTTAAAAAAATCTAGATGACAAAATGTAAACTAAATAGATGCATTTTATGTAATTCATATATGACAATTATGTAAATTAAATATTTGCATAATTTGGTACCAAGTTGCCAGATACATTTCTAGTGCATTGGAGAAATATGTGGTTTCTTAGTATCTGATCTGATGGGCTTTCCTTCCCAGCTGCACTGGAATCCCTTGGGTGCAACTATAAAAATTTGGGAGAAAGAATATTCATTCCTTTTAAATTTATTCAGAGGCAATAAAAATTATTTTCAAGCATCAAGAATTTTTACACCATTTCAAAACTGCAAAAAGTCATAAATTATCTTTAAAATTAACAATTGTGATAAAAAAAATTTCCATCTAAAAATGTGGATTCCAGAGAACTATCTTCATATTCATTCTTTTAAATGAATACTGTAGTGATTGGCTGCATACTTCCCGGAAAGATGTCTTATCAAAAAGCTTCTCACTGCCCAGCCAGCATGGCTCAGTGGTTCAGCATTGACCTACAAACCAGAAGGTCACCGTTCCACTCCTGGTCAGGGTACATGCCCAGGTTGAGGCCAAATCCCCAGTACGGGGGCATGCAGGAGGCAGCCAATAATGATTCTCATCATTGATGTTTCTATCTCTCTCTCCCTCTTCCTTCCACTCTGAAATCAATAAAAATATATTTTTAAAAGTTTTCACTAATTTATACTAAGAAAAATTACATGTATACATGCAAAAGTGAATCCAAACCATGGTGAGAGAAAATTTACAGAAAACAGCTATTCAAAAGCAAAACATTGACAAAAAACAACAACAGTATGCTACCAGACTGTTTTCTTCTTTTGGTGCAAAAGACATTAAATCTCATAGTTTAGATGCAATTATTTTTTCACTCATGCAAGTTTTGTATGAGGCACTGTACTAAAATAGAGACAAAAGTACATTTGAGGTTACTAGGGCCTGGGAAGGAGGGGTGAATGGGGAGTTATTGCTTAATGAATCGAGTTTCTCTTTGGAGTAATGAAAAATTTTGGAAATAGTAATAGTTGCACAACATTGTAAATGCAATTAGTGCCACTAAATAGTACAATTAGCAATAGTAAAAATTGCAAATTTTACATAATATCCTTTTTATCACAAGAAAAAAATTGCAAAAAAATAGGACCAAAGAAAGCACATAGTGAATTATTTTTAGTATTTGTATTTGCATACAGAAACACTGAAAAATATAAGAAACTAATATAAGTGGCTTCTTATAAGTAACATGAATAGTCAGCCATATACACTAATAAGGTTGAACTAGTTATAATACAAAAATTCCTTGTCCTGGTTGGTAAGTGGCCACTCCTCGATTCCCTGAATTTTCTCTACCTCTGTTCTTATCCCATGATCTAGCAAGTGAAGTGTTAACCTGGAAGAGCAGAGGTGTGGCAGGCTAGTTTAGAATGAAGTGGGATGGTTACAGAGTGCAAGGGCAGCTTTGCATACTAAATCTTTAATATCCTTTTGACTTTTGAGCCATCTATAATAATAAAAGCATAATATGCTAATTAGACCGGACAGCCAAACGGCCTTCCGGACGAAGTTGGGGTTGCGAGGGCCGAGCCCCTTGCATGAATTTCATGCATCAGGCCTCTAGTGTGAATATATTATCCACGTTAGAGTAAAATTTAAAACTAAAGAAGGAAGAGGAGGGGGAGCAGTAAGGGAAGGGATAATTGAATATGAGGAGGGAAAAAGAGGAGTCCACCCGCTGGGAAAGGCAGTTAAGAGAATTGTAACAATGAATGTGTACTTGTAAACCACAAGGAGCTCAGGGGATCGCAAGCCTTATAGAGAGCCTTAATACAGAGGGGGCAAATAGAGGATGAGATTTATAGGTGAATTTGGGCCCGATATTAAAGAACCTCTATGCGGCCTTAATCAATTTAAACTATTCCAACGGCACTGATTAATCACTTAATTTTCTTTTTAATCAGGGAAATTGAACAGATTTGTATATTAGAAAAATAATTCTGACAACTATATGGAGAATGCACTGGAGAGAGAAACTAGGAGTGGAGGTGGTAATGAGATGGAAATAAGAAGTTATGGTCAGAAAATATTGAAGAAGAAAGAGCTAATGGTCTTTGCCAAAAAAATAGTTAACTTGGGGTTTTAGTTTTAAAAAAGGAACAAAAGATGACTATGATTTCTAGCTTAGTTGACTCAATGGGTATATTGTGAGCTTTAAGGAGGGAATTCTAAATGGCAATTATTCAGAATTTTGATTATGTGAAATGTGACTATATTGAGATGCCAAAGATAAAGCATGACATAATGTGCAGTTCAAATAAAAAGTTACTATGCAAATGGTAATTATTTGATTTCCATTTTGCTTGACTGACTTCATATGAGGGAATGTGCTAAGTTTTGTAGGAGAAAGTATTTTTATACATAAATGAAAATCTAAAATAAAATAGTATTGGAATGTTATAAAGACTATTTTAACTGATTTTCACAAATTTCTTTTGGACTGTGATAGCTTAGTTGTTAGGCATGTAGAAAAATAGCCTCTAGGTATTGTTACAAATTATAGGATTTGTATTTTTATAGAAAATGATTTTCTCAGAATGCCAGCTAACACTGTTTTCAATAAACGTATTTTTAAAATGCCATGGTATTTTCAGGGATGATATTGTTTCATCAGAATGGAAATTAGAATAAGAGAAGTTTCATAAAATATGGCTCCCAAAACTGGCTTTTTAGGTAATTTATTCAAGCATTCTCCCCTCGATTATATATATACCTCCACCTTCCCCTCTCTTTTCCTCCACAGCTGAACTTCAAGATGTAGTCTATATTCATATTTTTCATGTCCTTACATTTATTCCTCAATTTACTTTGCCTGTCTGACCAATTTCTCTTAAATGGCTGTTGCTGAGATCAACAGGGCCCAAGGACATAACGAAATATCTCACATGAACTCTCTGCTGCATTTGCATCTTAGAAAACCCATCCTTCTTGATATTTTTCTCTCTTTGCTCTGTGACACTACACAATCCTGGTTTCTTTCATCCTTTTATAATTTCTTCTAAACCTTTGGTGGCTTATTCTCCTCTATTCAGCCTTTGATTGCTGAATTTCTCAGGAGTTAGTTATACCTCTTGTTCACTTCTCACCCTATCCTCTTCCAGAACTTACATCTATGACTTCAATTTCCAACTACGTTCCAGTGATCCGTGGCCCCTTCCCTTTATTTCAAATATACAGGCCAAATCTTTTCTGCAGACTGCAAGCACAAATAACCCAATGTTTCTCAACCTCTCAAAGTGGATGTCTCAAAGTGGGTATCTCAAATGTATCTCAAACCAGTTATGTCCAAATAATCACACTGCTAATCACTTCCATCAAGCACGATCCTCTTCTAATGTTTCTATATACAATTTAATGAAATTATTATTCACTTAGTACACAAGTCAGAAACTCAGTAACACTTTTAACATTTATCTTTCATTAGAGCCCCATACCCCTTTCTTCACCAAGACTGTCAATTATTACTTCCTTAAGTACCTCTTACATTTCTGTACTTCTATCTGTACTGTCAAAACCCTAGCCCCACAATTACCAGCATCCTTCTCCTGGGTTGTTGTAAAATCCTTGTAACTATTCCAACTACCATGTTGCCCTCAATAATCTGAAAAACATACTGGATCAAAAGTTCCTAGTCCTCAAATCTGTGAAGGAAGCATAGCACATTTTTAAGTTAGTTTCCAACGTGCTTGTAGAAATGATGACAATTATTCAAATACACAACAAAAACATCTATCCACATTACACATGATCATTAATAAACAGCATCTCCTGTTTGGTTACAGTAAGTAGTTTGAGAGGTGGTAGAGCCAACAGTGAATGACAAGCCCTATTTCCATTCCACTACATCTTCTGCTCTGGATCTGACCTTTCAAAAACCAGAGTCTCTCTTCTGGCTTTTCTCATTCAGTCTTTTCCAGATTAGTCTGGGGTCATCTGAAAGCCTGGGAAGGCCCCTATGTGCTTCTCCAATAAAGGTAAGAAGGTCTTTAGTATGAAGGTGTTCATCTATTTTCTCTTGGAGGAGAAGTGACTCCAGTAAAGTCTTCTTTCGTTTCAGGAAGGCAGATTGAGCCAGTTCCGCTCTTTTTCTGTTACAATCAGGGCACCTAGAAGGAACGTGTTGCTCAACTGCTGCCGCCTGTTTCAGTGTGGCCATCACGTTTTTTAAATGGATTCTGTTCAAAAGCTCATCGGGGACAGTACAGTTGATGGCATCCCTCTCTGAAGCCTCTGCATCCAGTCTAAGCGGCTGCTTCTTGTGTCTGCTGCGCTTCTTCCCTGTAGAGGTAGCTCTGTGATGCATCAGGCTTATCTTAAAGGTGCAAAAAGTCTGCAGGGCATGCATTTGTTCATCAGACACGGGAGTGGTTTCTGATGGAGGGTGAGTGCCTGGTGGGTACCCTCCAGAGTTAGTTTCTTTGCCCTTGAGGTAGTTGATTCTTTTCCGACTAAACCTCTTTTCTGAAAGGTCAGACTGTTTCTCTTGATATTCCAAGCGTGCAGGGCGCTTTCGGCTCTCAGGTTTGGCCCCAGAGACCTGAGGCGAGGGCAGCAGTCCCCCAGGGGAACTGAATGAACATGAACTCTGTACCTCGTCAGAGAAGGACTCCAAGGTCTCAGGAGAAAGGTCGTCCATGGCCCTGCTGTCCATTTGGGCCAATTCACGTGGCTCCTCGGATTCCCCAGCTTCTAGGCGGATGGCCATCACACTCAGCTCCTCATCTGCTTTGCTCTGGTTAAGACTGGCTCAGGAGAACCGGACCCTGGGGGGTTCCGCAGCTCAGCCCGGCTCCTCTTCCGGGCGGCGGGTGGAGCCTTTTCGCTGCCATGGCAACGCGGGCGGTCATGCGCACTGGGTCCTAGCACAGCACTCCCCTCCTCTCCTCCCGGCCCCACTGCGCAGACTCCGCCTCCGCAGGTCGCGCAGGGTTTGCTCAGCGCCTTCTCCGTGGTCTCGGCGGCTGCTGTTTTTAGTACAAAAAGTAATAATCCTTGAGAAAGGGTGTAAACACCCTTTCCTCGTGGATCAAAGAAGACCATGTATGTGAGTCCAACAGGGATAGGTAGTCTCCGACTAACCCGAGAAAGTAGCCTCTCCCTCCTGCCCCCCCCCAAATGTTTCAAATTATTAAAAATAAATAAATAAAAATCCCCGCTGGCCAGAAAGCGCAGGCAGAAATACAGAAACATGTCTGCCCATCCTACAGCCAGAGATCACCTCCTTGAGAGCACGCCTTAGGAAAGAATGGAAATATTGACCCCACCCCGTCAACCCTGCGTGGCAGGGTCCACCTGTGTCTCCAGCCTTCCTCCAGCCTCATCTTGCACAACTCTCCGTGTTCTGAAGACTTTGCAGGGTTTCTCCGATCACAGGTTCTCAGGGCCCTCCCAAAGGCACATCAACACCCCCCTTCCCTCTGTGTGTGATCAATTACTGATGCTCCTCCAAGTCCCTTTTCCCGGGGAAAGGTTGCACACCCACCACAGCTCCCAAACACTTGCCAACCTTTCGCAGCTTGCAGCCACGTCCGAGTATTTGATTGCTATTACCAAATCGCGCCACTCAATTGAAAACATGAGAGCAGACACCATGGCAGGGTTGCCCAGAGCTCAGCAGGTGCCTCACACAAAAGATATTCAATCGATAAAGCTCTGTGGAGAGAAATGAGCTGAATGATTACGGAAACAGAAATAAGCATTCCCTCTCACGGGTCTGGTGGGTTTTGTGGAACAGGTAGTACCAGCTCAAGGAACTTCAGTCTGTTCTTTTTCCCTAACCCCCAAATCCAGCTGGTACTCATGGCGTATCCCTTTACAACAGCTTTTTAAAAGAACAGTAGAGTGTTACGAACAACTATTCTCAAAAACTATAAGATGTTATCTATGGAGACTGACTTTTTCTAGGTCTTAATAAATATCTGAGTCCAAGTCTTTGTCACTTATTTCAGATATTTCAGAATTGTAAGAGAATGGGCTTCCTTGCTCCATTGTGTGTGTGTGTGTGTGTGTGTGTGTGTGCATGTGTGTGTGTGTGTGTGTGGTGTTGTTATTCAAGTCTAGCCAGATATATTTAATATTATTCCAAAAATGTTCACTTTGGCAAAGAGCCAAAAGTCTGTAATGTTCAAAAAACATCTCTCAAATATGAGCAAGATTTGTAACAAAGAAAAAAAGATTCCAACTTCATGTATTCAAACCAAATTATATCCTATATAATAAAAGCCTAATATGCTAAGTAGCCAGTCATCTGTTCAACCAATCAAAGCATAATATGCTAATGATATGCTAAGGCTGCTCAACTGCTTGCTAGGATCTGCACAGACCACCAGGGGGCAGACAGTTGACCGGTAGGTTAGTTTGCTGCTGGGGTCCGGCAGATCCGAACTGAGTGAGAAGGGCCGGACATGCCCTGGAGCCCTCCCAAAGCCCCTCCCCAGCTGGCCAACCTCCCGCATCTCTCCCTGGCCCCGATCATGCACTGGTGGGGTCCCTTGATCTGGCCTGCACCTTCTGGCAATCCAGGACCCTTCAGGGGATGTCGGAGAGCTGGTTTTGGCCCGAGCCTGCAGGCCAGGCCGAGGGACCCCACTGGTGCACAAATTCGTGCACCAGACCTCTAGTATCATCGTAAAATATTGGTCTTTAAAAAGAGGTATCAAATAATTTGTAGATAGTCTCAAGTAATTTCCAGCATCTCAGAGGCTCAAGATTTTCTATTTTAATGTTTATTTTAACACCTTCCTTATTCCCTGAATATTTACACCTAATTTGTCATAACACACATTATCCCCAAAAACACTGAGCAAGATAGCTATACTTAAAAAAATAATGTATATTGACATTTTCTAATATGCTAACTATCTTTAAGGATAACTTTGTCCCAGAAGCAGGTAAGTTTGGGGGGAACATCCTGTAATTATCCAATTTCTTTGCAATAACTTGCATGACCTAGTAAACTACTTAACACTCCAAAATGTATTATCTAAGGAAGTAAAGTAGCTCAATGGTACTATCATTATCAAATAAGATTCATAAAGACAAAGGTCAAAGTTTGGTTTTATGGCAATCTATGACCCTTTGTATAAACCTTACACTTTTTACTTTCATTTCTAAGACTATCACAGCATAAAGTTTAAAGGAAACTGCACTTAAAATCCACACTCTTTTGTTATTTCTTTTCTATATATGAAATAAAAGTAATATTTGCCTCCTATCTTCCTTCTATATGAGAATTTTCAGTGATGCATATTTAAAAACTGGCAAGAAATCTATATTCCATATTGTTAAGAGAGATTGCTAAGAGGTCTGTGAACAAGTATAATGCCTTACACTATTTTTTAATTAGATGTTTCAAGGGAGAAAATAAAATAGGAATGCATAAAGGGGGGAAAGCGTGGAGAGTTGCAACTTTTATATCTTACCTAAAATATCTTTATATTATACCAATGGTCAGCAAACTGCGGCTCGCAAGCCACATGCGGCTCACAAGCCGCAGTTTGCCGCTCTGGTGACTAATGAGTTTGCCGACCACTGTATTACACCACTGGATACAAATCACTCCAACTTGCTATACTGAAAGCAGATTTAATCAAGATTTGCAAGAAAAAAATATAGTACGATATTTTAAATATTCTATTTGCATTGTTTTTATCAATAAAAGAAAGACGAAGGGATTGACAGAAAATATTTATAGCTTTCCCAGGAAACTCACAGTAATGTTTCAGTGTCTCAATGACTTTGTTTTATAATCACTTACTCTTTATTTAGCAAATATCCACGAACCTTGGTGGAATCATTTTTTTGGCAAAACTAATTATCTAAAACTAAAATTAATTAACTAAAACTAAAACCAAATTATTGGATCAATACTCAGACATACGAAGAAAATGCTGCGTTTTTATTTCTTGGTATATAAATGCAATCTTCTTATCAAGGTCTCACCCATTTTGACCATTCTGGTAGCTAGGAAAACCATTCACTTGATAATTAATAACATCCTAGACATTCTCAGGTCAGTCTCCTTTTGGCAAATATTCAATCCATGCTAAATTTAACTCCCTAATGAACGATTTCTTCCTTCCCAAGATGGTGTCTACATAGAGGGATAATCTTTAAAACCTTTGGGGCATTGGGTGTTTGGGGCGCTCACTTTGTGCGTATTATTTTGCTGGCCTTCACGGCATAGTGCATGCGGTCCGTGGGTTTGTGCTGTTTTAACCAACGTGCAATTAGTCAGGCTCCTCCCAGGTTCCTGACAAAGTCCAAGGCTAGTGGGACTTGTCAAAACCTCTCCTGGCTATCTTGACACCCACTTGTCTTGACATCCACTGGTACTTCGGTTCCCTCTTGGAAGCTGGCTCTGTTTCTTTCAAAATCCTGCTGAGAAATGGCAGAGGAATAAAGGAATGTGCTCTGGCACTCACAGCATAGCCTAGAGCCTTGCCATTTCACCATCTCTCAGGAGACTTCTGCTGGCAAGCTGTTCCTCTAGAAATTCCAAACATCTTGACATCTCTTAGGGGCCCATGGGAAGGCCGCGGTCCTTTGTAGACCACATTGTGGTGAGGCTGCCTGGGGTGAGAGTAGGAGGGGATAGGAAGGAAAGAGAAGAATCAGGTGTCCCTCCCTAACCACATTATGGGACTCGTTTTATTGTCCTGCAGCCATCATTTTCTGTCCACATAGGTCTTAACGGGAAGCAGAACAAATGCTCTTCTTCCAGCTTTTCCTCAATAATCAAATATGCTTTGTAGCTTGAAGGCTTAGTCTGAGAGAAGGGATCAAAACAAACCAGTCTTCCTGCCTGATTTCCTTGATCTTTCTTTGGAGGGAATCAAGCACACTTTCTGCTTCTTCCTGTCTGCAAGCATTTCTCCCAGGTACCGTAGTGTCCGCCTTGACAGGTGGCTTTTGGCCTGTACCCCTTCCTGGAGCCATTGTGCTGAACAGGGTACCAAGATGAAATCTAGTTTATGAATAAGGGAAATTAAGTTTACAGGTCCTTCAAAAGTAGTCTACCCTTTACATAAACTTCACAGCACTAGCACTGTACTTGTTTCTGTAGACCAAGCAAAATGAAATGTTATTTTCTCTCCTAAGATGCTAAGGGAATGTGTCAGAAATCTCACTGTGAGAAATCACTTTTGTGGAGTGAAGAATCTCACATCACTTTTGATTAAAAATGATTTCAACTTACAGTGCATTAATTGTCCCTTATTTTTAAAAAATATTTTACATTTCAAATATCCCAATCTTTTCTTTTTCCCTTCAGTTTTATTGCTTTTTTAATTGATTAATTGTCTTATGAAGAGCTGCTTTTACTTTAATAGCTATTGTTTTGGGAAGATCATATGTTTACTGTAGGCATTTAAAAAGATAAAGATAAGCCACAAATATTGATTTTAAATAAAAGTTACCTGAATTTTGACCTCCCAAAGATAATCACTATAAACACTTAACATTTTAATATTTTCCTCAATATTTTTTCATTAATAAAAACTAGATTATATTGAATTATGGGTTCATGAACAATGTATTATATGAACATTTTCCATTCAATTTATAAAAACTTCTTTTTATGTAATTTTATTTTATTTTAATACTAGAGACCTGTTGCACGAAGATTTGTGCAAGAATAGGCCTTCCTTCTCCTGGCTTCACTCCCGGCAGCCTGGGAGCCTGCAAGTCCTCACTCCCGGCCGCAGCACCGCTCCTGTAGCTCCCTCTGCCCCCCACCCTCCCCCTCATAGCAGGTGTCCCGTCCCGCCCGGCTGCTCTGTGCCTGCATATGCAAATTAACCATATTTGTTGGGTTAATTTTCATACCCACTCCAGATTGGCTGATGGTCATTGTGGAGGTACGGTCAGTTTGCATACTTCTTTTTTACTAGTATAGACGTTTTTATTGGTTTTTAGAGAGAAAGGCAGGGAGAGCAATAAAGAGATAGAAACATCCATGAAAGAGAAACATAGATCAGCTGTCTCCCGCATGCCCCCACTGGGGATTGAGCTCACAACCTGGGCATGTGCCCTGACTGGGAATCAAACCAGCTACCTTTTGGTTCAGGGGTCAAGGCTCAACCACTGAGCCACATCATCCAGGCTCAAGGTAATTTTAAAGGCCTTATTGCATTATTTGATTTAAACACAGGTATTTCCAGTTTTTTTTCTTCTAAAAATTATTGGAATAAACAGTCCTCTAGCTAAATTTTTATACACATTCATAGCTATATGTTTAGGATAAATTCTAGAACTTATAATTGATAAGTCAATACGCATTCATAGCCCTTGCTCAGTTGGTTGGAACACATCCTATATACAGAAAGGTGGTGCTTTGGATTTCTGGTGAGGGAAATACCTAGGTTTTGGTTTGATCCCCAGTCAGGGCACACACAAAGGAAGCCATTCAATATTCTCTCTCACATCAATGTTTCTCTCTTTCTTTCTCTCTCTCATCAATAAGCATATCCTTGGATGAGGATTAAAAAGAAAAAGTATATACAATTTTAAGGCTTTTGATATATCTATATCTCCTCCTCACTTTAATCTGTTCCTGAATATTAAAAAATCCAAAGTATTTCAGAGGAAAGGTGGGAGTGGGGGTGGAGGGAGAGATTACTTTTAACTGGGAAATTTATATGCATATATGCATAGCTCATGGACACAGACAATAGTGTGGTGAAGGCTTGGGAGGGGTAGGTGTGGAGAGGAAGGGGTCAATGGGGGGAAAAAACAAAGGGGACATCTGTAACACTTTCAACAATAAAGGTAGATTTTTAAAAATCTAAAATATAATATATATCCCTAAGTACTCTAGTAGGTGAGGCCTTTTTAAAAACATAATCAATTATGATTATCATATCTAAAACATCAGAATAATTCCTTAATGTCATCTAACAATTATTTGGTAGTCAGATGTCTCTGTCTCAAAAAATGCCTTTTTACAGATTGCAGTGTTTGATTGCAATCAAGGTCCATTCACAGCATTTGGCTGATATGGAGCTCAAGGCTCTGTCACTCCACAACACTTCCAAAGTTCAAACAAGTGAAAAAAAAAGAAAAAGAAAAGGAGCACACAGAGACATTTAGCTTTCTTCTTGGTACCCACCATTATGTTTCTGAAAGAAAAATCATTATTTTTTTAAATTTCAAAGTACAAACAATTGAATTTTTTGGGAATAGCAGAGGAATTGCAACTTGGGAAATACGTGTTGTTACAAACTACAAGGGCGTCCATTGAGGGTATGGGGCAGGCGGTACTTATGGGCAAAGAGTGCAAAGCGGGGCAAGTTCAGCCAGAGTCCAAGTAGTAAGTTTATTGGCTTGAGGATGGGGAGGGATTCTTAGCAGATGGCCATTGGTCAGCAGATAAGTCTCATTCTTCTGTAAATTGGGAACCTATGGGAAATCAGCCTTTCAGTCCTTAAGTTCCAGTCTTTTGAAAGTCTCTGTTTTATATCCTTCATTTCCATTTTCTATTGAAATCCTTTCATAGTTATAAGCATATCATGAATTTGTGACTGGTGAAGAATTCTATTTCAGTGATTATAGTGAAACTTTCAACTGCCTGCACTAGCAATACTGTTTGCCTTCAAGATGAAATGAAATGGTAAATGCCAGACATAATGATAGACACTGAAAATTTTCATTTTTATTTTCCCAAGTTTCTTTTTAACAAGTATAAATCAATATACATTTGTATAACCTTTCTTACAAAAAATATTCACCATACCCTCCATATTGCTTCACACCTTTTTTGTTTTTTCTCTGAAAACTATATTTTGGAAATCACTTCACATCAGCATGTAGACATCATCCTCATTTCTCTCTCTGACTACATGGTATTCCATTGTTGGATGTTACCACAGTCATTCCTACATTTTGATGAGAATTTTGTTCCTATGAGAAATCAAATTTGCTGAGCCTGCATGGCTCAGTGGTTGAGCATCAACCTATGAACCAGGAGGTCATGGTTCCATTTCCGGTTAGGGCACATGCCTGAGTTACAGGTTCAATCCCCAGTAGGCGGCATGCAGGATGCAGCTGATCAATTATTCTTTCTCATCAATAATGTTTCTAACTCTCTCTCCCTCTCTCTTCCTCTCTGAAATTAATAAAAATATATTTTTTAAAAATAAATCAAATTTTTCTTTGTATTTGTAGAATATCCAAGAAGATTCCTATAAGAGTGAGATCAATGATTCAAAGGATAAAAGCGTATGTAGTTTCTTTACAAATTTACAAATTTCCCTCTATAAGGGGGTGTATATTTGGCATTCCTACTAGCGGTGTATGAAACTGCCTATTCCTGAGAGCCTGGCCAACACAGTATGTACTCAAATTTAGATTTTTGTGAATCTAATGGAAGAGAAGTGGTATCTCAGTGAGTGTAATTTTACATTGAATTTCTCTTATTTAGAGTGAGATTGAACACCATTTCATGAGTATAAGAGCCATTTACATTTCTTTTTATGTATATGGTCTATTCATTTCTCTTACCCATTTTTTTATGGGATTGTTGCTTTATTTTTCAAAACACTTGAAAACATTTTAATATTGAAATTTTATACATTTGGGAGGAGAAACCAAGATGGCGGCATAGGTAAGCACCTAAACTGCTGCCTCACACAACAATTTCAAAACTACAGCTAAAAGACAGAACGGACACCATCCAGGACCGCAGGAAAGCTGGCTGAGTGGAAATTCTACAACTAGAAGGAAAGAGAAAAGCTCACGGAGAATTGGAGGAATGGCAAAGGGTTGAGGTACAGCAAGGGGTCTTTGTGCTCACAGAGAGGAAGGGCGGCTGAGAGCCTGGCTGACTTTCTCTGGCGGGAGGGGAAGGAAGCCCCCGACTGCACTGAACTCCAGTTCCGACTGCACTGAACCCCAGTTCCAGGCGAAACCCCATGAACCCAGGCTCATACAGGGGGAGTCTGGACTGTCAGGTAGAGAGAAAGGCACTCGGAGACTCGGACACCTGGGGGAGCCCCAGCTGGCAGGGGTCTGGAGGCGCGCACGCGCGAGTGTGCACAAAGACTGTGGAGGTTGCCACAGGCTTTCCCTAGGAGAAGGGAGTCAGAAGCTCCTGACTGCACTGAACCCCAGTTCCAGGCGAGCCCCTGGGGACCCACGCTCTTGCGGAGGGAATCTGGACTCTCAGGTGGAGGTTCAGGAGCTGGGGAAGCCAGAGGTCTGGAGGCATGTGCACGTGCAAGGGCAGGGCTGATGCGAAGCCAAGACTGTCTGCTCTGCCCTGAGACTCCACCCCATCCAAGCTGAGCACAGAGGCTTTTGCAATTTTGCAAGTCTAATCCTATAAGGCTGTCTCCAGCACCGAACTTCTCCCAGCGTAGACACAGCTGATTCTCACAGCCAACTGGCCTGGAGGTCAATTCCTCCCAGTGATACCAACAACAATCAAGACTTAACTACAACAAGGCTGTACATACAGTCCACAAAGGGGTGCACCAAGAGTGTCCACCTCAGGTAACTGGGAGGCTGACCCACTGGGCCATATAGGAAACCTAGCACACAAAGCTACCCTACCAACTCAGGGAAGCAGTGAAAATGCGGCAACAAAGAAACAGATCACAAACGAAAGAAATGGAGGAAAACAAACAACTGGATATAGAATTCAAAACCACGGTTATAAGGCTTTTCAAGAATATCCTAGAAAAGGCCAATAAATATAATGAGAACCTCGAAGATATGAAAAAGGACCAACTAGAAATTAAACATACACTGACTGAAATAAAAAGTATTATACAGAGACCCAACAACAGATTAGAGGAACGCAAGAATCAAGTCAAAGAACTGAAATACAAAGAAATACTCAACCAAAAAAGCAAAAAGAAAAAAAATCCAAAAAGTTGAAGATAGTGTAAGAAGCCTCTGGGACAATTTCAAGCATACCAACATCAGAATTATGGGGGTGCCAGAAGAAGAGAGAGAGAGCAAGATACTGAAAACCTATTTAAAGAAATAATGACTGAAAACTTCCCCCACGTGGTGAAAGAAATAGACTTACAAGTCCAGGAAGCGCACAGAACCCCAAACAAAAGGAATCCAAAGAGGACCATACCAAGACACATCATAATTAAAATCCCAAGAGCAAAAGACAAAGAGAGAATATTAAAAGCAGCAAGAGAAAAACAGTTAATTACCTACAAGGGAGCACCCATACGATTGTCAGCTGATTTCTCAACAGAAACTATGCAGGCCAGACGGAGTGGCAAGAAATATTCAAAGTGATGAATAGCAAGAACCTATAACCAAGATTACTCTACCCAGCAAAGTTATCATTCAGAATTGAAGGGTAGATAAAGAGCTTCACAGATAAGAATAAGCTAAAGGAGTTCATCACCACCAAACCAGTATTATATGAAATGCTGAAAGGTATTCTTTAAGAAGAGAAAGAAGAAAAAATAAAGATAAAAATTATGAATAACAAACACATATCTATCAACAAGTGAACCTAAAAATCAAGTGAATTAAAAACCTGAGGAACAGAATAAACTGGTGAATATAATAGAATCAGGGGCATAGAAAGGGAGTGGACTGATAATTCTCAGGGGGAAAGGGGAATGGGGGTGTGCAGGAAGAGACTGGACAAAGGTCGTACACCTATGGATGAGGACAGTGTGGGAGGTAAGGGCAGAAGGTGGGGTGGAAACCGGGTGGAGGGGAGCTATGGGGGGGAAAAGGAGAAACAATTGCAATAATCTGAATAAAGATTTATAAAAAAAGAAATAATAAATAAATTAATTAATTAAATAAAAAAGAAATTTTATACATTTGTCTGTGATATAAATTGCAAATGATTTTCCCAGTTCGTCTTTTTATTTGCTTATGCTGTTTGCCAGGCAAAGGATTGATTTTTTTTTAGTTCATATACCAAATCTATAATTTTTTTTCTTATTGTTCTTGGATTCTTAGTCACATTTAGAATATTCAAATAAAGTTAATTGTACTGGACAAAAAGCTGTTCTTAAAGTAATAACTAAAATTTCTATTGGTAGTTCATCTCATGGTAAAATTCCTGAATATGCAATGAACCTAAAGCAGTCATATGTGTGGGAAAAGGACATTTTTCTTTACTCCCATGTTATAAATAAACTCACCCATGTTTTCTTACAGTACTTGTGATAAGTTTTATTCCCTTGCTTTGAAACTCTGATCTTTTTAGTTTCTTCTCTACTATGGTATGAAAAGGAGTCTGATTTTAAATTTTCTATATGGCTTTCCAGTGATTTCAATAATGCTTACATTCAAAATGTTTTTTTGCTACCCTACTGTCTTTAAATGCTGCCTTTATCATAAATTCCCATATGTATTTAGGGTTTTTGTTCCCCCTGTTATTTCAACTCTGGTGTATTGGTCTTTCTATTCATATACCAATACTGTACTGTTTTAATATTCTCTATAATATGTTTTATCATCTCATAGGGCCAGACCACTTTCTTTCAAGAATTGCTTAATGTTCTTATTTTTTTATTTTTCCAAATGAACTTTATAACCAACTTGTCTTGCTAAAGGATAAAAGACAAGAACATAATAGTAATTTATTGAAGTGCACTAAATTTATAAACATTGAGAATTTTTCTAATCCGGTCTTCCTATTCAGAAATATATGGTATGTTTTTCTAAGTATTCAAGTATACTTTGGCATGTTTTAGGTACTCTTCCTCATTTAGGTTTTGTTTATTTCTTTTTTAGTTTATGAAGTTTATTTTATTTTGTACAATTTTATTTTAGTGATTGTGAACTAAGTTGTTTCTTTTACTGTATCTTTAACCTTGCTATTATTTGTATACTGGAATGTTACAAATTGTAGTAGTTTTGTTTTATGACCTGCTAGTTGCACAAAATTTTATTGCTTAGAGTAATTTCATCTTTGTCTTGGATTTGTAAAACATATATTAAACTTCAAGTTTAGAAAGATTTTTAAACTTAAAAAAATAAAAACTCAAAATGATCTGCATGATTATTGTCCTATGCACAAATTTGTCCTATATAAGACTATTATATCAAAACTCTGGTAGAGAGATAAATATATAGATAAAATGTTGGATAAAAGTCCATAAATTAACATAGAACAAACTCTACAATTATAGACTTTAAATGAATTTTCCATCTATGTTCTTTCAATATTGGCAGCACATTATTCACTTTTTCTGGATTTGTGTTTTCAAAAACTTAGTATAAATAAAATTGAATCCTGCAAATGTAGTACCTTTTTATTTTTTAATTATTTCTAAATATGTAATATTTATCTAAATTTTTTCTAAATAATTATAGGCAAATAAACTTAACAATAAACTGGCAACACAGTTTGAGCCTAGGCATTCCGAATGTCATAATTTTGATCAACATATAGAATTAAGAAAAATGAGCATAATCTCGGTTACCTTTTTTAAAAAGGATTTACCAGCCTAGCCAGTGTTCTCAGCGGTTGAATGTCGGCCCATGAACCAGGACGTCAGGGTTTGATTCCCTGTCAGGGCACATGCCTGGATTGCAGGCTCAGTCCCCAGGGGGATCGTGCAGGAGGCAGCCAATCAATGATTCTCTCTCATCATTGATATTTCTATCTCTTTTCCTTCTTCTCTGAAATCAGTAAAAACAGACTAAAAATAAATAAATAAATTACCAGAGATGTGGAACACTCTTTTATTTCTTGTGTGATGTATTAATTTGCTCTGGTTACTATACTAATGTACCACAAACTAAGTGGCTTAGATAACACACTTATCTCACAGTTCTGAGAGCTACAAGTCTGAAATCAAGGAATTGGGACTGTTGGTGCCATCTGAGGACTGTGAGGGAAGAATATGCTCCGAGCCTCTCTCCTTGGCTTGCAGGTGGCCATCTTCATGTTCGCACAGCACTCCCTGTATGCATGTCTCTGTGTCCAAATCTCACCTGTTTAGAAGGATGCCCGCCGTATCGGTGCCCACTCATATTAAGATAACCTCATTTTAACTTGATTACCTCTGTAAAGACTCTGCCTTCAGAGACAGCCACTACATTTTGAGTTACTGGGGCTTAGGACATCAACATAAGAATTTGGGGAGGGGATACAATTTAGAACATAGCATGTGGTTTTTCTAAAAAAAAAAAAAACAGATTAAAGCTAATTAGACAGTCTGCTGCTGGGATAAACGTTTAGTATAAAGCTGTTTGTGGTTTGCTGAGAAACAAAAATAGAGTTGTTGAATTCAGGGACTTAAGAAGAACAAACTCCTTTATAGATGTACCTAGAGCTACATTCTAGTAAGTAGGGTTGACTTTACCTGTATGTTAATTAAGAAGTGCCTTTGTTTTAGATGAAGGCCTATAGGGGCCTTGAGAGTGCAATATATTTATTCTCCGACACTATCACAAACTTGACTGGCCAGCCTATGGAGTGATTCCTCAGATCTAGTGTTTTAAGTAAGAAATAATAATTCTTATTAGGAAATAAGTAAAATTTAGAATTTAAATTTTGAACAAGTCTTTTTAAAAAAATTGGGTGTAGTTCAGGATTTTTAATGTTTTGGGGCTTTAAGCAATGATTTCCTACTGCTCCATCTGAATATCTGGTAATTCCAAACAAGTGTAGGTCATAAATTATTCAGTCATGTTAAAAACAATATCTCCAATATAGTTAAGGGCATCAATGGTGATATTATTCACAACAAATAATGTTACCTATGAATTTGAATTGTATGATCTCTTTTGCTATTTTGTCTTAAAATTCTATCATAACAACATAATATGTAAGTTTTCTAGCATTGAACCAATAGATAGCCACTTTGTTTATGATCCCTTCATTGTAGTCCTAATTCAGAGACAATCATTCTTAGCATCTTTATGCAATTTTATGCAGCTAGGGCCCTAAGACTGTTGTCAATGTTATTTAATACTGACCTTGGCATTTAGGAAATTAATATAAATCAGAACCTAAATACAACGCATTTCTCTTCAAAGCACAGAGGAAGTATTACATGCATTCAGAAAAGTTGCCGTTAATTTGAATTTGTGTTATGAATTGTGTTCTCCTTGAATGGCAAAAGTGGCTCCCGATAACAGGATAAAAGACCGGAATCCACAGTGGTTTTCTTGAAAACTACTGCATAGAACTATTTTTCTTCTCCTCAATATCTTTGCAAAGCATTTTACTGTAATTTTTCTACTTACAAAGTAAGCTTTCACCGTAAAATGAATATTCATATGATTGCATAGGGTAGAATGACATAGAAATCACACATAATCTCATTTGAGACCAATATTTCTGTAGAAGTGTGTTATTGAAGTGTTCAGTGTAATCATAAAAGAATCACTATGCTCTGAAGAGACATCTAATGTAATAAATGGAGCTCACTGGCTCAACTTATTTTATCTCCTTATTTTAGATAGGCCTTTTCCAAAAACAAACTCTATCACCGAAGAATGTAAGACTGTTTATTTAGAGCCTTCCATGCTTAACTTGAAAGCTGTCAGCCCAGGAGGCTGAAACAGAGCAAGATTATGAAACCTGAGTGAATAGCTCATTCTTTGCGCCCATGCGCTTGCTGCATGCTGCCCCGTGGTACGAGCCTGGGAGGTATGCACTATGATAGCTAATGAAGCACTTCCTTTATGTCTCACTGACCAGAACTCTTATTTGAAGCCTGTATGTTATGCCACTGAAATCTCACAATATCAGCCTTTGTTCTGGCTCGCAGTGGCTGCTTCTTGTCTTTTCCTGTGGCTACGTATCATGCATCAAACTTGATAGACCCTTTACGAATCAGCGTGGCTGGCATTAAACTAAATCCTGCTGTTTGTAAAGTTGTTTCTGCTTGTTTGCTTTGTTTTGTTTTTGTCTCTCCCCTCTTTATTATAGGATCCTCAAAGCCAAGATTTTTTCATTTTGAACCACTTGGAGATAAAAAGCTTGGAGGTAAAAGCCACTGAGTCTTCTGTAAATCCCTCCTCTATGCTGCGTATAGTGATAATAACTAATATTGTAAGAACAAAAACAAAAATGAAATTCATCTAGAATGAAGAGAACGGTATCAAATGACTTGATATTAATTGCCTAATTCTGAATGTAATGGCGAAGTATTAAAAGTGGTCCACTTGTTGTATTTTAACATATTATTCTCATACTGTGTTATCTGATTAGAAATCTTCTTTCAACTACTGTTAAATAAACATGTCCCAACGCAAGCTTTGCTAAGGTGGGCCTAAAAAATAATCAAGAGAGATTGCCAAAGCTTTCTATAAAAATGTGTTTCAGTTAACTTAAACACAAACAAGAAAAGTTAAAATGTTCCTCAGAGCCTACAAATTTCAAAAAGAAAACATTATGAACTCCCTCCCCAAACTTCAGTTGTATCAAATCCTACATTTTTGTTTCTTATAATGTAAAAATGACAGCAACACCCATCTCTTGAGGTGGTAAGTATTAAATGAGACAACATAGACTAAGGTTTATTACCTGATATGGGGTAGGTGTTGTAGTCACCATCATCATTATAATTCTGGGGTATATTTCAGTCGGAAACCTGAAGACTAAGATCCTTCAAATACTGGCTTCTTTATTATGAGTTATCTAATTTTTTTTTTTAAATAGAGTTATGTGGTGTTTTTTTTTTTTTTTTATTTCAGAGTGGAAGGGAGAGGGAGAGATAGAAACATCAATAATGAGAGAGGATCATTGATTGGCTGCCTCCTGCATGCACCACACTGGGATCGAGCCCACAACCTGGGCCTGTGCACTGACCTGGAGTCCAACCGTGACCTCCTGGTTCATAGGTTGCTGCTCAACCACGGAGACATGCTGGCTGGACGAGTCACCTAATTTTTAATAAACATTTTCTCTTTTCTGATTCTTACGTTTTGCATTTGTATCTTAACTTACCAATATGATTGTCCAAAGCACTAGTAAATTTAATATATAAAAATACTTTGAACAATAAATAACTATGGACATACAAGTTACTTTCTCAAGTGAAAAAAAATGAAGTAATTAAAACACATAACTCCATGGTCCCTAGTATCTCTACATTTCTACCACCTTAATATTTTTTCTGATCTTCTGATCTTCCAATTTTAGGGAGAGTATCAAACTTTTCTAGTCAACAGAATATAAATGCCAGAAAAGTAAATCTTACAATGCCAGCCTTTGTTCTAGCTAGCAGAGATCAAATTCTGTCCTTTCCTTTGCTAAAATACATGCACCAAATTTGTTAAACTCTTCAAGTACAAATGCATGTCCCTACATAGAGTTTATTTTGCTTTCCTCCGTTTTCTTTGTATGTTTTTATTTAAAATGTTTTTTATCAAATTTTCTAATCTTTGGTTAAGGAAAATAGATTTCATGAATAAAGCTATAATCCGAATTAGCTTCAGATTTTTACTTCATCTTGGGAAACATGTAATGGTATTTTAACACCATATTATAATCAGAATAATAATAACATTAATGCATTTTGTCAGACCTGTAGTGTTTCCAGTAATTGCTAAATCACTTCTCCTTACCACATATTGAGATATTTTTAGAGTATTCCTTAAAAAAACTATTGAATTTTAGCAAACCATTCTGAGATGTATTTCTGTCCCTCACCCCATTTCTCACCCAATTCTTGTATTGTTTATTGTCTTTAAGAGCAAAATTTTAGTTTTGGAGTGGAAATTGTTTGGAGTGGGAATTGAAAGCTACAAATATGATTTCTGCCAATCTTTGAAGATTACATGTGGATCTTAATTTCTAAAGTATTTCACTATCTCACAGAAAAAAAAATCTAGGCAAATGTCTATTTTATACTTGATAAGAATATCTGAAGAAAATGATTAACCAAAGTAAAGGCAAATTCCATGTGACATTGTCATGCTATCTTGTCAATAGTTTCAGCAATTTATGGCTGAATTCCAAATTCTCATTTTGATTAGATGCTCCTAAGGATAGGTACTATTTTTCCCATCTATCTGGCATGCCGGCCCCTCTGCACCCCCCATCAGTTCTGCAATGGCCCAGTGATCCAGAAACCTCCTGTGCTTAGGCACACAGTGCAAAAGGAATTCAAAAGGAATGCCCAACCACATATTTGCACTTACATAGAATTTCATTTCTCATAAAAATACGTAATTTTTAAGTAAGAAATGTCGTTTTCTATACTTTTTCTTACTGCCATTAAGAATTTTAAGACTTTCCATCAAAAGTCTAGAATTATCATATATTAAAAGCAATCCGACAATAACAGAAATTGGGTAATTAGAGTACGGTCAATAAATTCGGTGATGAGGTTAAAAACTCATGAGACACAGAGCAGAAACCCACAGATGAGTCAAGGAGTCTGAGTCCTGAGAGTCAGCCATTGGCCCTACTGCTCCCCATCACATACCTCCAATCCATCACCAACCCTGGTGACACCTCTCCCAACAGCTAGTTCTCTGCAGTCCCTTCCCAAAGCCCCTGCGTTAGGACACCATGATTTTTCACTGACTCTACTGCACCTGTCTTCAAGTGAGCCTCCCAGCCTCTAGGCTCTTCCCACAGCCTTTCCTTCCTTTCTTCCGTCTTTCCCTCCAACTCCTTTCTGAATGATGATCCACACCCTGCAACCAGATTGAAACACAACTCGGCCTGTGTCCCTCCCTCCCCTGCTTCATGTGTCTTACTGTGGCTCATCATGTTATCTGGTCTGAAACCATTAGCTGACGTGGATTGGCTTTTTCAGATTGAGGGGAAAAGAAAACAGGGAAGCAATGACTAATGCGGTTACTAAAGGGTTTTGTGTAAAAACACTTGGGGAAGAAGGAGAAAGGAAATTGTTTAAGCAGCTGAAAATTCCCCCAAGAAATGCAGTAACAGTCAGTATTCAACAGCAGCTTTTCCCCTGCCTCCTACCCAGTTCTCCCAGCTGATTACGACTCATCCTTCAGTCTCAGCTCATCTATCACTCTTTCAGACAAGCCTTTCCCTCAGACCCCTCCTACTCATACTTTCAGTAACCAGAACACGCATAGAACAACTACCACATCATAAATTCACAGCTGTGTAATAAGTTGTTTATTGTCTGTCATAACTGTAAGCCTGACCAGGGCTGGGACAAGTCTGTTTTCTCCACTGTTAGATTACGTCTCTTACACATATCAGACCTTGGATGAATTTTGAAAATAACAAATGAATTCAATGATTAAATAATTGATTTCCTAGTCTGGCAGCAGTTCTGGCAAGTCAGCAGCATCTCTGATAGCTTCCTCCTCAGCAGTAGGCATATGTTTTTCCGGCTTTTGCTTCACATATAATGGTGATTCAAGTTCCTGAAGGAATTGAGCACTCAGGCCCAGTCAGGAAAGAGCATGCCTGGCAGGCATCCAGCTTATGTTTGCATTTGGGTTCTGATGCCTCGCACATGGCTTGGCCTGAGTGGTAGCATTGATGGGTACAGGTCAGTGACTTCTACTCCTAAAGCCCTCAGAAGGAAACTTCAGGAAGCAGACATCTCGAGGGGGTCCTCAAACAAGGAAATGAACTGGGAAGACACCTGGCCTGGGTCTCCAATAGTGGTTCTCAAATTCTGCTGCACTTTCCCACCACACCCAATGCCAATTACTGGACGTTTTGGACCCAGATATCAGCATTTTCTGTAAGTCTTGGGGATTCCAGTGTGCAGTCAAGTCTGAGATCCTGCACCCTAGGACCTAGCCAACAGCACCCTAGCACCAGGAGAATGGGCATCGCCTGGGAGAGTCTTACAAGGGAAGAACACAGACCTCCCAGACCACCTGAATTGGAATTTGCATATTAAAAGAAATCTCACCCAGCCAGTGATGCTCACCCAGTGGTCGAGCACGAACCTATGAACCAGGAGGTCACGGTTCAATTCCTGGTCAGAGCACATACCCCCAGGAGGCGGTATGCAAGAGACAGCAGATCTATGATTCTCATCATTGAAGTTTTTCTCTCTCTCTACCCCTTCTCCCTTCCTCTCTAAAATCAATAAGAATGTATTTTTAAAAATAAACCTTTGGGTGATTCTTATGCATATTGAGGTTTGAGAAACACATGTTCCAAACATCTTTTTATAAAAGAGCCACACTTACACTGCTACCTTTCCCCTCTCTCCCTTTGCCATATCCCCTCCTTCATCATGCTCCAGCCACCCAGAACTAGTTTCTTGATATTCAACTCACTTCTTTTCAGTAAACTGCTTTTTTAAAAAATTTATAAAATACTTTAAACATTCAGAAAGTTCAGAGAAAAAACATAATGAAAATCCTTGTATTTACCATAAATATGTAACAAACATTAAACCTTAAATCGAATCATTTATTATTTAAGAAAATATCCTACAAATAATAAAACTAAAATGACCTATTTATCCCTACACAGTTTTATTACATACTATTAGTTTCCAAATGTGCACACATAGTTCATCAAAAATAATATGTAGGAAGGTGGCATATACATACAGAAAAGCTGATAGCTGTTTAATTTTTAATATGAGTTAGAAAGGTTACTTCATTGATAGTTAATTATCAATCAAACATTATTGGCTGATATTATCAAAATTTAAATATGTCAGTGTTATGTGGATATTGATGATTATTGCATTAATAAGACCAACATTGTGTAAATTCAAGTAACAAGCTTGTAGTTCAATATTCCTATTCCTAATTCTATGATTCTTTTCTGCTTTTCTATAAAAGTAAATCATCTCCTCCAATCTACACTAATAAAAGTGAAATATGCAAATTGATTGTACCTCCACAATGTTCACCAGCCAATCAGGCGTGTGTATGCAAATCAACCCAACAAAGATGGAGGGTTAATTCGCATATGCAGGCACGAAGCAAAGACTGAAGACTCTGGCCCAAGCGAAGACTGAAGATGACTGAAGACTGAAGAGGCTTGGCTTCTCTGCTGTGGCCAGAGTGAAGGCCTGGGTCCTGGGTATCAGAGGAAACCAGTGCCTTCAGCCAGAGGAAGGAAGACCTATTATATGAATCTTCGTGCAACGGGCCTTTAGCGTACCAAATAAAAAGAAGAGCTACCATGGAAAGGGATGTAGTAAAGCAAAAAGCAACTCTACCCCATGATCAAACCACAGACTTAATCTTAGGCAAATCAATTTTAAGAAACAGATATGGAACTAGATTCCATTAAAATTACCAGTACCTATATACAGGGTGGACAAAAGTAAGTTAATAATAGTAATAACAATAACTAATACAATAATTAATTAATAAATAATAATATAAGAATAAACTCTGCTATGTGTACTCACAACTGTAAACCTGCTTTGCCCAACCCTGTATGTCTGGAAAATCTTTAGGTGCTTCTAGAGGTATGTGTATGCAAATTGAAAACAATAGTTTAACAGTGGTCGGCAAACTCATTAGTCAACAGAGCCAAATATCAACAGTACAACGATTGAAATTTCTTTTGAGAGCCAAATTTTTTAAACTTAAACTTCTTCTAATGCCACTTCTTCAAAATAGACTCGCCCAGGCCGTGGTATTTTGTGGAAGAGCCACACTCAAGGGGCCAAAGAGCCACATGTGGCTCGTGAGCCACAGTTTGCCGACCATGGGTTTAGAAGAATGAGTATTAGATTAAAAACCTAAAAGCTAAATTCTTTGTCTTGGCTCACTCTAAGCACCTTTTTATTGTGCAAATCACTTAACCCACTAAATCTTTATTCTCTCTTTACAAAGTAGGGCAGTTGGTCTAAGGCCATATGGTCCATTGAGTTTTCAAATTAATATTCCCCATAAATTTTTCTTGGAAATGTATATATGTGGGCACACAGGTTTGGAAAATGCTATAAACTGTCTGTCTTTTTGTGGAAAATACAGTACACATTGGTAGAGTAGATTCACTGAGAATTCTTGCAGGAGAAAAATGCATTTCATTTAGTCCATTGATTTCTATACTCTTTGACTATAAAAACATTTCGGGGGGATTGTTCTAGAATGCACTTCAAGATTCTCTGGACAGGAGTTATCTGTGATTCTTTCTAGCTCTACAACTTCATGATTAAACAAGAAACATGTAGCCAGATCCAAATCATAATTGCAGTCACCAAGCTGATTAAATGATTGATCTATTCAATAAGGCTTAACCTGATTTTAAGATAGCTGAAACAGTATTAGACATAACAAAAAGAATGTATATACTGACGCTTTGCTATAAGATTCTATGATTTCACTTCTTTTCTATTTCTACAAAATGCTTCTGCAAAAAAAAAAAATCATATATGCCTCCACATATATTTTGTCATCATTGGATGGGAAAGAGGATTACTCTCATCTTTAACTTTAAAATTGAAATTGTCCTTAATCATCTCAAGCAGATAATGCAAAACCTCAGGCTGGGTTGGTCCCTCTCTCTCTACTGAATGGGCAGGATAATTGTCTGATTCTCAGACCTTGGAGTCTCAAGGGTAAAGATATATATCACTGGTCTCTAATCTCAGCACCTGCCTGGCACATAGTAAGCACCATAAATATTTTATAAATGAATATAAATGTGTCTGCCTATTCACATGTACTTCTAAAACAATCCAGAGATCTGTTTTTGAAAACAATGGGAAGAGTGAAAATAAAGGGTAACACATTGCTAGACTGACTCCCTAAGCGCCAGCATTTTCATGTGATCCTGGAAAATCCAAATGTATTACATCCCTGAATTTTCTTTGTCTACTTTGGCAGTGGTATTCTCAGAGTTCTTTTGGAGATTAGTTTAATATGACCTTCCATTCCTGAAACCACAAAGGCCTATTTCAATCAACCTGTTCTTTTCCAGATGTGTTTTCTACCACATCCTTTAACATGGCTTAAACATTTAATTCCTCTGCTGTTTAATGTATTATCTTTTCTTAGACTAGTGAATTACGTTATATGTGTTAGCTACACAGTAATGTTTCTGTGGTGTAATTTCATTGGGATAGCTTATAGAAATGGGGAAGCACAGAGAATGGAAATGTAATTGCAGGGTCAAAGCAGTTAAATTTGCTTACCTCACCTAGTGTTTTATAGAGTTTTTGAAACAATTTTCAACTCAGATGGAAGTGTCCTCTAATATAGTTTGTAATGTTCTTCAGGATAATGAGTTCCTAAAGAAAAAAAATTTTTAAGCGATTGAGTTTCTTGTAATATGATTATTTTTTTTGCTCTTTAGTGTTTTGTCCTATTACTCATAAGAATGGTTATTGAACATAATTGAGTTAAGAAGGCCTAAATTAAAGTAATTTCTGGAGGAGGGTGGGGAGGACAGGAAGAGATCAGCCAAAGAATATATATGCGTATATATGCATAGCACAGGGACATAGGCAATACTGTGGTGAAGGCCTAGGAAGGGTGGGGGCAGGGTGGAGGGAAGAAATCAAAGGGGGCGGGGAGGGTGGGGGAGCAGGGACACATGCAATAGGGTCAACAACAAAAACAGTCATCGAACAATAAAAAGAAAAGGTGTTTTTTCCTTCCAGTGTTTCTGCTGCTAATTTCTGCCAGCCCTAGAGTACAAAATAAATCTTTTTTATTGTACTCTATTTGATTTTTAATATAGTTGGTCAAGTATAACTAAATTTAATGGAAGGGAAAATATTGAAAAATAATATAAAATTTTTATATTTTGTAAATTATGGTGATAAAGTACAAAAAAGAGAAGAACTATTTAATAATTATAGTTGTCCTTTCACTCAATACCTTGCAACATTTTTCTGGAACCCGAAAAGACATTACTAAATATATTACTAAATGCATATGAAAGCTGATCAGTAAAGACTGCGTTTCTTAAACTGCCATTATAGTTTTTATATCAAATTTCTTTTTTCAGAAGTGATACTATGTATGCATATTTTAACAATTATATTATTGTTCTTAAAATGTTTGACACTATTTGTTAAGCACCTATTATATGCCAGGTTAGGACAATATAAAAAAAAATTAACTCAAGTTCAACCGAAAGTTTTTTTCTTGAAGACATAAATAAGATACATTAACTTTAAATATATATATATTGGCAGTTGCTGCAAGGCAGTTCAATATTTCTAATGGAACTGGAATAAAAGGGTGGGGGAGGGAGGGAGTAAACACGTTAATTAAGCAATTGCCAACCATTTCACATAAATAACCCCTTGGGGGCATCTAAGTAAATGCCTGAGAGTCCCTTCTTTTACTTTTCCAATTCAAGTTTTTGATGCAAGGCAATTGCGCCTTCATTATATCATCAGCTTTCTGACAGATACTGTGAAAATGTCCTCATTATTTAATGAGGAAATAATCATATGCAATAAAAGTAGATGATTCATCATAAGATTTTAAGGAATTGTATGTCACAGATATTTAATGTATGCTTATTGTTACGATAAAATGATGTTTTTATATATAACTTAATTCAAAAAGAAAGAACTTCTCCAGACTTCTTTACTCTGGGATACATAGAGTGTCTACTTCAGGAAATGTAGGATTGTTTTAACAATATGCAGCATTCTGGAGAATCTTGCCAAGTTATGACAGAAAGCATGATTGATGAATACAATATGGAAGATGGAAAGAAGCCTAAACCTGGGATATAATATTCCAGAGTGATTAGGGCCAATTACTAAGATGTTGACCCCACTGGAAGCATGACCTATCTTAATGTTGCCTTTCATTATCAAAAGGCAGTATGGACTGAGTGGCTCCTACAATAAAAGACGTAGGAGAACAGAGGGCTCTGGTATTTCCTTGGTTTGCATGAAACTTCAATGCAGACGCAGAATGACATGTTGGTGATTCATGGATGAACCAGCCATATTCTGTAAACGAGACATCTGGAAGGTGATTTCAAGTTGCACCTCAAACATGATCTTGTAAAACTTTACAGCTAAATATGGCTTTTTAAAAAGTGCCTTAGTTGATTTTAGTTTAAAGGGTGAAATTTTTGCTATGGCTTTTTAAAGCGTTCCAAATATTTCATCATATTAAAATAGTTTTATAAGATTGAGATTTATAAACATTTTACATTGCAACTGATTAAAAGAAAACAAATTCTTGAATTCTTGGTCTATTTTTAATGCTTGGGCACTAATAGGAGAATAATTTCAGACCATGAAATTCCATGGGTATGTAGAATTTATGGTGGTCTGCAATTATTGCTGAAACAAAGATTAATGACCAATATGAGAAAACCATTACATCTGACAAGCTGACCATGGATCCTATAAATAGCATATCCTTTACAAGTTTTCCAAAACTATTTTTGACTTTATAATAGACAAGATTTCCAAGATACCATAAAAAATGTTTTCTTAATCCCCTCTCCTATTTTCTTCAACATACTTTGGAAGCCAATGCATACATTTAATGACTATAAGTGTACTATTTTACTTGGCTGGTATCCTAATGTGCCTTTAAAGAATTAATCAACTTAAAGTTCCTAAAATGATTAATTTTTAATATGTTTCATAGAGTCTGTAGCATTTTATTCAGCATAAAATATAGATACATTGGATTCCAAATTGCTTAATTACTATGCATAATAGAATAATAATTCTAAAGTTTCTTTTAAATGCATAGACAAACAAAAGAATCAGGCAAATACAAAGTCTTTTTTATTTAAATACTAGAGGCCCAGTGCATGAAATTCATGCACGGGGGGGGTGTGTCCCTCAGCCCAGCCTGCACCCTCTCCAATCTGGGACCCCTCAAAGGATGTCCGACTGCCTATTTAGGCCCGATCCTTCTCACAATCCAGGATGCTGGCTCCCAACTGCTCGCCTGCCTGCCTTCCTGATTGCCCCTAACCACTTCCGCTTGCCAGCCTGATCACCCCCAACTGCTCTCCCCTGCAGGCCTGGGTCTCCCCCAACTTCCCTTCCCTACAGGCCCAGTCGCCCCAACTTCCCTCCTCTGCCAGCCTGGTCACCCCTAACTGCCCTCCCCTGCAGGCTTGATCGCCCCCAACTGCCCTCCCTTGCAGGCCTGGTCCCTCCCAACTGTCCTCCCCTGCTGGCCATCTTGTGGTGGCCATCTTGTGTCCACATGGGGGCAGCCATCTTTGACCACATGGGGCAGCCATCTTGTGTGTTGGAGTGATGGTCAACCTCTTATTAGATAGGATGATGTAATTTGCCCTAGCTGGTTTGGTGAACAGAGTCGGCCTGGGGACTGCAGGGTCCCAGGTTTGATTCTGGTCAAGGGCACATGCCTGAGTTGCAGGCTTGATCCCCAATAGGGGGCATGCAGGACACAGCCAATCAATGATTCTCTCTCATCATTGATGTTTCTCTCCCTCTCTCTCCCTCTCCCTTCCTCTCTGAAATCAATAAAAATTATATATTAAATATGATATAATTTATCTTAGCATAAATGGTCCAGCCAGATGTAGAATATTAAGCTCCAGATTCCAAATCGAATGCCTTGTCATCATTCGTATTATCATCTAGCTAAATGTTCTCTATCTCTGGTACAATTGGAACTGACAAAGTATGTTAAACAGATAAAGTCCACAGAAACAATTTACAATAGACTGAGGTTTTCAGAGCAGAAAATAAGAAGGGTAAGCCTTGTCTGCAAAATTCACTACAATCTAATCCTGAGAATGCTGGAAGCCACTCTGGGCCCCACTTTGAGGCAGGAAAGAAAGAGTGACCACTGGCAAGCAAAGGTGACCCACAGTGAAACCTAAGCTTTCTTCCATCACATTCATGAAGTTGAAGCTTCCTCAGCTCTTTCCTTTCTTTTGCAGACATCTCCCTCTTACCCTTCAATCAAATGTTTTTCTCCAGTTTAAACAGGAAGTCCATAATGTTTTGTTCATATTATACATGGGCATTTACTAAAGTCTTTGTTCTTCTCAGAACTAATTTATATTGGTTCTAAATGTCGCAGTTTAAATTTACTTCCATATGCATTTATTCATAGTGACTGAAATGATATTATCAAGTGCCATCCACTGTCCTGGCACTGGGGATACCACAGAGAACAAAACAGAAGCTTAAAATCCCAGCCTTGGTGAACCTGACTGCAGTACCGCACAATTCCATTGGGGGTGCTATTAAACTTGCAGTTCATGTCAATAGCGCCCCCTGAAGTTGGAAGTGTACAGACTGTGTGGCCCTTATCTGGTACATGGTGGATGTTCCTGGATATTCCAAACTCCTTATTTAAGCAGCATTGCTGAACAATTGATGTTGAAGCGTATTGTCCAAGTGAATTTCCCAAAAGAAATAAAGCTTATTACAAAAGGTGCCAAAATATTTTTAACTATTTTAATGGACAGATTTTTAAAATGGATTGTACACTTCCATGCCTTGTTAAACAGAACACACTGATCAGACTTAACTTATTCCTAATAACTCCATTTCATCATCTTGAACATAGGCTATTAGACTGTGCTTAAACTTTGTGATTATTCTCAGGGGCATGAATCTGTGCAATCACTGAGCAGCCCCAGCTGCTACACTTTTCAGTTTTGTCTGCTTTTTGTAATCTCCTCCTTCACACAGTCCACTCTCAGATCCTCCCATCTCTGCACCTATTACTAAATTTCATTTTCTCATGCTGAATACTGTATTTAATCTACTATGTAGAGATTAGCCACATAATCAAATTTGCTCCAAACAATTATGCTATCTTATATAATAAAGAGGTAATATGCAAATTGACCAACATTCCAACACACAAGATGGCCACCTCCATGTTGTCAAAGATGGCCGTCCCCATGTGGACACAAGATGGTTGCCACAAGATGGCTGGCAGGGGAAGGCAGTTGTGGGCAATCAGGCCAGCAGGGGAGGGAAAGGGACCAGGCCTGAAAGGGAGGGCAGTTGGGGGAAACAGGCCTGCAGGGGAGGGCAGTTAGAGGTAATTGGGCCAACAGGGGAGTGGTTAGGGGGTGATCAGGCTGGCAGGCAGAAGCAGTTAGGGGCAATCAGGCAGGCAGGCAGGCGAGTGGTTTGGAGCCAGCAGTCCTGGACTGTGATAGGGATGTCCCAGATTGGAAAGGGTGCAGGCTGAGCTGAGGAATACACATCCCCCATGCACGAATTTCGTACATCAGGCCTCTAATATATATAATATACACTGAGTGGCCACATTATTATGATCTCTGAATGCATAATAATCTGGCCACTCAGTGTATATCCTATATAATAAAGGCTAATATGCAAATTGTCCCCTCGACCAGGAGTTCGACCAGCAGGCAGACTGGCCAACTGCCCATGTCCCCTTCCCCTGGCCAGGTTGGCCAGACTCCACCCATGCACTAATTTATGGACCTAGTCAGAGATCATAACAATCTGGCCACTCAGTGTATATGTGAGTGTGTATTACATATATCTATAATAATAAAAGCATAATATGCTAATTAGACCGGACATCCTTCCGGACAAAGCCAGAGCTGCAGCCACAGGATCAAGGCAGCTGCTGTGGTTGCAAAGGCCTACTCTTGCACAAATTTCATGCATCGAGCCTCTAGTATGACTATATTTATCAATCAATCTACACAATAGATAGATAGATAGATAGATAGATAGATAATAAATACTTTTAAATTTGAAATATTAAGACCATTAGAAAATACATGAAATCACTGATAAAAATTGTTCCATTTGGCTGCTCCAAGACCTTAGTTTGACTTCTGGATTTTAAGTTGTTTCATTTGCCACTTGAGTGATCAATGTATTAAGGTAGTTCATATTTGCACAAATGAGTGTGAAAGAGAAAGATAGAGAGACAATGATAGAGGAGAGTGAAATTGATTAATTTGTGTGAATATATACAATTTATGTATCTATTATACATGGATTGCAGATTATATAAAATAATTAATAAATAAAATGTTTGTTTTTATCGCTCTAAGATTTTCTGTTGACAACTGCATTTGTTGTTGGTCTAAATAATCTTTTTCTGAAGTTAGTAAATTTGCAAAATAATCACAGTTGTACACAAAGTACTACTTTAGAAAAGACTGTAGTTATATTTTCTCTAAATCTAAATTTTCAAAAATTGGTTTCCTACTTTCATTCATTTTTTAATTGATTATACTTAAAAATAAATGGTCACTAATGACCAGTCATACAGAAGGTACTATTATCATTAGAACAAGCAACACAAGTCTCTTCCCCTTAACACTGTTGCCATGTAGAGTTTGTCCACATGCAAGGCTGGTGGATAAATAAATTTATATAATTTATTGTATTAACAGAAAAATGAAAAGTTACATAAATTTCATAATTTGTATAATTATAATAAGTGCAGAAACATTTGCCAAGTATATATTGAATAAAACTGTCTTTATTATTAGATTATATAATCTTCTTGGTAGAAAATTCTATGAAATCCATTTAAAAAGCTATTAGAACGAATAACTGGTTTAATCATTTTTCAAATTACAACATCCAACATACAAAAATCAACTGTGTTTCTTTATATTTGCAACAAACAATTGAAACTAACAAGAACAACATTAAAGCATGAAATTTTTATATTAAATTAAACCAGAAAATGTAAGACTTAAAAACTAAAAACTGTAAAACATTGTTGAATATTTTTAAATACCTAAATAAATCTAAAGATATTGCAAGTTTATTAATTGGGAGATCAATAGTGTTAAGAGGTATATTTCCCTCTAATTAATCTGTAGATTCAACTCAATCCCAATAAAAATTTCAGACTTTTTTAAGAAGAAATTCATGAACTGCTTTTAAAATGTATATGAAAATTCAAAGGACATAGAATTGCCAACACTTTAAGCTTTAAAAAGACTTATTATAAAATTACAATAATAAAGACAATATGGTATTGTTAAAAATATAGATTTATCAACCAATGGAATAGAATAAAGAATTCAGAAAGAGACCCACACATACACAGTCAATTTAATGTAAACAAAAAAAAATCAATTCAGTAGTTAAAGAATTGTCTTTTCAACAATCCTTAGTTACTAAAAAATTTATATCTATATGCAAAAAAAAATCTTGGCCCTTACCTTATACTATCCTATATAATAAAGAGGTAATATGCAAATTGACCATCATGCCCTCACAAGATGGCTGCCTACGACCAGGCCGGCAGGGGGGTTAGTGAGGGACAACCAAACAACTGAACAAGCAGCCTGCGTGGGGCAACCAGGCCGGCAGGGGGATTAGTGAGGGACGACCAAACAACCGAACAAGCAGGCTGCATGGGGTGACCACATGGGGCAACCAGGCCAGCAGGGAAGTTAGTGAGGAATGACCAAATGACTGAACAGCAGGCTGCGTGGGGTGACCAGGCTGGTAAGGGGGGGGGGGGGGGAGGAGGAGTGACCAGGCCAGCAGGGGTGCAGTTGGGGGTGACCAGGCCAGCAGGGGTGGCAGTTAGGGTGACCAGGCCAGCAGGGGGTCAGTTGGGGGCAACCAGGCCAGCAGGGGTGGCCAGCAGGGGGGGCAGTTAGGGTTGACCAGGCTGGGGAGGGGGGTGCAATTGGGCGTGATTAGGCTGCCAGGGGGCAGAGGTGGTTAGGGGCAATCAAGTAGGCAGGCAGAGTGGTTAGGGGTGATCAGGCAGGCAGGCAGGTGAGCGGTTAGGAACCAGCAGTCCCAGATTGCGAGAGGGATGTTTGGGTGAACTTCAAAGGCAGAACCTAAGGTGGGGCTGAGGAGGGATTTTAATGGCAACAGTTGTTTGGTGTAAGGTGTAAGAAAACGGTTCAAATTTTTATTGACCAGTTTGGCAGTATAGTGCATATGGCTGGCTATTAGTCCAGATATAGAAATTATGTATTTTTGTCTGTCAAGAGCATCTCCTCCTGCTGAAAAAGGCTCGCGCCCCCCCCCCCATTTAAGCAATCCTATCCTATATAATCTATCTGTACTAATAAAAGGGTAATATACTAAGTAGACCAGGTCAACCGGCCATCTTCTGGACGTCCAACTTCCTTACGGACAAAGCCATGGTGGTGGGGGCCAAGTCAGAGGCAGTTAGGAGCAATCAGGCCTGCACGGGAGGGCAGTTGGGGTTGAGATTAGGTCAGCAGGGGAGGGCTATTGGGGGTGACCAGGCTGGCAGGGGAGGACCTGATCTCACCCCCAACATTATCCTGAATAAAAGAAGTTAGAGCCAAAAGCAATATAGTATATGATTTTACTTACATAAAATTCTAGAGAAAGTAAAACTATAGTGACAGAAAGATCAATAGCTGCCCGAGCTAGGGATTGACAGAAAGGAATAACAGTAAAAAGGAAATTACTGGTTGGTAAAGATGTTTTATAGTATGGTTTTGGTGGTAATGACAGGACTTGGTGACTTTTATTGTATGTAAATTATAATTCAATTAAGTTAATAGCAATAATAATAATTAATAATAATAATAATGAATTAGCTTGTCAAGTTGTCCATTTGATAGCATAGTAATGTGGAATATCAATTCCATGTTTCTCAAAGAGAAGTATAATAGTTCTAAACAGGTCAGATCCTGCACCTATTATATAAAAACCAATAGCAGATTTTGCTACATCCTTAGAGGGCAGTCTAAACTACTGTCCTGGTTTTCATCTGTGATCAGTGTCTATCCTGTTTGTAGATTGTAATTTGAACAAATCCCTAAATGAGTGATTGTCATGTCCAAACCTTCATTAACTTATCTTGTCTTAGCCTCGTTACTAAGCTCAGGAATAATTAGTGTAGTACTTCAAACCTAACAAGCATTTTGGTGATAACAGAAATTGATGAATTTGAATGCATGCTTTTTGATCCAACTTGTAGAAGAAAAATACGGCACAACCAAAGCCTGTGGTTTGTCCAGACAGTGTTTTATCTAGTTTATCCAGTTCAAGAATTGGAGTGTTGAGTGGGATTTTCTGTTTAGTATCAGACCTCAATCACCTGACTTGAATCACATCTAGAGAGATTCCCTAAACCTGAAATTTCATTTTTAAAAAGTCATTTGCTAAAGAGGATTGAAATGTTACTGTTTAGTAGAATGTGTAGTTCTAAGTAGAATAGTTTAAGCTCAAATCTATTTTAATCACAGCAATACTTTATTAAGTTAGTAGTGAAATGCTTAATTAAGACCTTGGTGCTCTTTGACCAGATCTCTAATTGCTTTGTTACTGGACTGCCTATTTATTCACTTACTTCTGACATCTGTGTTTCTCAATATCCCAAACGTGCATTCCATTATAACTTCTTTTTATCAGTTCTGATGTATTAAGTATGAGCACATTCTCTGAATCTGTTTAACTGAAATTCAAAGTCCTCCACAACTATGTTTATAAAGCTTTATTCATTCCTATTTTATGTTGCCCACATCTCTGTTAACTCTCCTCTAGAGTTTGTCTTACTGTTTTACATAGTGAGAAGTTCCAAGTAAGTACTGAATATGAAGAAGCTTGTTCTTAAGTCCTTCATTCCACTTTCATTGGAGCCACTCCTAAAAACCTATATTTTACCTATGACTCTAAGCTACGTTAAAACAAAGCTTGGAAGTCTAATTCTGCTCTGTGCTTATAATCTACATCCTCAGAATTCCTCATTCCCTCTCACTTCACCTTCTCCCCTCTCATGATGGAACCTTCTAACTCTATGTAAACGTTATTAATGCCTCTCTATGGAATCAGATCCGCTGCCCTCTATGTAATATATGAAGTATACTTCTTATTCTTTATTAGTCATGATGTACCACTTGCTTAGCTCACCATCATTGGGGTATAAGGAGGGAGATCTTGTTTATTGTTCCTAGCTGCTATTGCCATTGGTGGTAAAATAAATCTCCTTTCCCCAAAATCATTTTGTGAGCTATCAGAGATCCAGGATCACATGTGTTACCTCTGTACAATATCTAATATGGCCATAGTATCTTGGTGTGTTTGGGGCTCAAAAAAGTCTTGCTCATAGTGATATGAATCTATACCTTCACCCATGGCTAGTTCTATTAGGCCATGAGAAGAATATATATAAAATGTTGGGTTTTAAAAATGTATTAACCATATAATCAAAGTTATGGATATAAATAAACATTATAAATGTCAATAATATACTTCAAAATATGGTTTATATAATCATCCCTGTTATTTATATCACATTATATATAGCTTTGTGGTTGTGAGATGTTTGTTTTATGAGTAATCATACCCACTATCTCATTTAAATGTAACTACAACCCAGTCTGATCATTTTAGGGGACTACTGGGTCTTCCTACAGCTATGTTCTTAGGGCTTACTTTATGAAGCAAATTATTGTTTAAACATAAAGTTTAATTTTGATATGTTGAAATTTGACCCTATAAGCATTTTTGATAGCCTATTTCATTTCTTTATAACCAGTAAATAATGTATATTAGGAGACTCAACTTGGGTCTAATATGTATCTACCTTATGATTTTGTGAATTTTTACTTTGCAGTGATTTTTATTGCCTCCAGCTTATATTAACTGGTATTTTAGTGTAAACATTAATGGCACATAGTATTTCTACTAATGCATATTCCAAGTTTATCTAGCAGTTATTTAACAGGCTATTTTGAAATTTTGCATGAAGTTTGTTTTCATAAACAACTTTGAAAGTTTTCATCCCTTCTATTTACTGTCATTTTATTTATATAATTGGAAGGTGACAGGTCAATATTGAAGGGAACTTTGTAAATGATCAACTGCAGAACTTTAAAGATGGAGGGATGACGGCTAACAGGGTGAGAAATGATAGTGGGGAATATCACAAAGACACATGGAAAGGCAATAGTTAAGAGCTTGTACTTTGAAGTCTGACACACTTCCCAATGTGAGAACCTGGACAAGACAGTTAAGCACCTCAGCCCAAGTTACCTTATCTATACAAGGAACATATTAATAGATCCTCACTCCTAGAATTGTTATCAAGTTTAAATAGCAACCCCATCCAGCCCTGAGAATAGAACCTGACAACTAGTGAGCACTCAATGCATATCCATTATATCCCAAAGTTTTAGTAAGGAAAACAGAATCAGGAATCACAGTTCCAAATGGAGACAGGATGAAACAATGGCTTCCTTACTTTAGCAGAAGTTGAAGTGTACATAGTATAGAAGGAAAGAAACAGAGGAGAGGGATGCTGAGAGATAAATGTCCTTAAAATATCCTTTAGTTTGGATTAAGCAGTACACATTCATAGTTACAGAATCATCACAGACATGCAGATTACAGCATAGGGAATATGGTCAATAATATTGTGATAACTATGGATAGGGCCAGGTGGGTATTTGAAGCAGTGAGGTGACTGCTGTGTGGAATATGTTATTTTCTGGCCACTTTTCTGTGCATCTTGAACTAATGCAGAATTGTATTCAATGTGAACCATATTTGCAAAATAAAAAATAAATTAAGAATATATATATATATATATATATATATATACACACACACACACACATACACACACACACACACACTCTAGAGGCCTGGTGCACGAAATTCGTGCACTGGAGGAGGGGGTCCCTCAGCCTGGCCTGCACCCTCTCACAGTCCGGGACCCTTCAGGGGATGTCCGCCTGCTGGTTTAGGCCCGCTCCCCATGGGGATCGGGCCTAAACCGCCGGCAGTCGGACATCTCTCACACAGCCCAGGACCCCTCGTTCCTTACCGCCTGCCTGCTTGCTGCTCCTTAATGCTCACCTTGCTGTTCCTTAGTACTGCCGCAGAGGTGGGATAGGCTCCGACCACCGCCACTGCACTCACCAGCCATGAGCCTGTCTTCTGGCTGAGCAGCACTCCCCCTGTGGAAGCACATTGGCCACCAGGGGCCAGCTCCTGTGTTGAGTGTCTGTCCCCTGGTGGTTAGTGCGCATCATAGTGATGGGTCATTCCACTGTAACAGTCGCTTAGGCTTTTATTATATAGATACGCACACACATACATGTCCCTTAGTTTGGCAGAATCATATTCAGAAAAATCTTTCCCCCAGGATTCCCTTCTCCCTTTTACTTTCTTAGTCTCATCCCACCCTGTTCAACTAAGTAGTTCCATGCATATTGTGTTCTGGGCTGAGATATGTTAGGAAAAAGCAAGGAAAGAAACCCTTTTCTGGCTTTTGAAAAAACTCTTTTCTTTATTTTTTCCTTTTTCAGTTCTAATCAGGCCTTAATGAATTCAGAGCACAGATCAAAGGTTTTGGAGAAAAATATTATAGGCAAAAGTTAGCTTCTTCCCTGAGGCTAGAACTGTCCTTGGGCTAGGAGGAGCTTCCTTGTTGCTCACTGGCTGAGTGACTAGATAAGTTACCCAACCTAATTGAACTTTTATAACTGGATCTATTTTTTAAAATAACAGAAATAGGTCATTTTTTCTTTTTGTAATATATGAAAAAAGTCTTTCTAAAATATCTGTGCAAGATATTTGATTCATCTTACCTAGAGATAGCAGAGCTGAGAATGGTTCTCGTGTTCACAGTATACAGCACCAATATTTATTTAGAAGAAAGAGTAAAATTTTATTACTTTTCTCCAGGAATTTTAGCAAGAGAGAAGAGTTAATTCATTAAATCCCTTCCGTCATTATCATCATCATTATTATTACTGTTACTTATATGTATTGAGTTTCTAGTATTAAGTTTTACATGAAATGCAAGTCAATGAAGATTCCAAAACCTTCAAAATGCTGTTGTTGATGTTAAAGAAATATATAGGCAGATTTTTTTTCAGCAAAATGAATTTATTCAGGGAAAAAATTACAATTAAGGACATGGGGTATAAGGACAAACCATAGGCAAGTCCACAGAAATAAAGGAGAGGAACATTCTTTTATGGGCTTGGAAGTAGACATCCTATCTAATAAAAGAGTAATATGCAAATTGACCATACCTCTGCCACACCCACAAGCCACGCCCACCAGCCAATCAGGAGCGACTATGCAAATTAATCCAACCAAAATGGTTGCAGCCACAGAGAGAGCAGGAGGCTTGGGTTTCCCCGGCAATGGAGGAAGCCAAGCTTTCCGCCTGCACTGGCCTGCCTAGGCCTCCACTCAAGGCTACAAAGTTTCAATTATAGAAGATAAATAAATCCCAGATACCAGGGCCTCTGCTTGGGTCGCTGGGGGGCGTGGCCAGCCTGAAAACCACCACAGGCCCCTCACCCAGGCTTCCCCACACCCCAAGGGAACCCCCACCCTGATTTGGGACACCCTTCAGGGCAAACCAGCCAGCCCCCACCCATGCACCAGGCCTCTATCCTATCTAATCCTCCTATCTAATAAAAGAGTAATATGCAAATTGACTATCACTCCAACACACAAGATGGCTGCCCCCATGTGGTCAAAGATGACTGACCCCATGTGGACACAAGATGGCCACCACAAGATGGCCACCAGGGGAAGGCAGTTGGGAGGGACCAGGTCTGCAAGGGAGGGCAGTTGTGGGCGATCAAGCCTGCAGGGGAGGGCAGTTAGGGGTGACCAGGCTGGCAGAGGAGGGAAGTTGGGGACAACCAGGCCTGCAGGGAAGGGCAGTTGGGGGGGGACCTAGGCCTGCAGGGGAGGGCAGTTAGGGGCGACCGGGCCGGCAGAGGAGGGAAGTTGGGGGCGGGCGATCAGGCCTGCAGGGAAGGGCAGTTGGGAGAAACCAGGCCTGCAGGGGAGGGCAGTTAGCGGTGACCATGCATGCAGGGGAGGGCAGTTAGGGGAAAACAGGCTGGCAGGGGAGCAGTTAGGGATCAATCAGCCTGGCAGGGGAGTGGTTAGGGGGTGATCAGGCTGGCAGGCAGAAGTGGTTAAGGGCAATCAGGAAGGCAGGCAGGCGAGCAGTTTGGGAGCCAGCAGTCCTGGATTGTGAGAGGCATGTCCAACTGCCTGTTTAGGCCAGATCCTAGATCAGCCTAAACAGGCAGTCAGACATCTCTCGAGGGGTTCCAGATTGGAGAGGGTGCAGGCTGGGCTGAGGGACACACACCCCCGTGCACAAATTTCATGCACCAGGCCTCTAGTTATAAATAAAGAGTCCATCAGAAGAAACAAAGTTGGAAGTACAGTTACTTTTCCTTGGCTGAGCTATGACAGCCTCCCATTGGCTGAGCAACTACTGGACAACAGGGAATCTTTTATTCCTCCTGCTGAGGTAGTACAGTAACACTGGTAGTACTGCTTGTCAGATATGCAAGGTACATATACCTGTTGGGGTCAGTAATGTGTGCGTTGAGTGACACTTCTGTGACAGTTATCTTTTCTAGCCTCTAATAAAATTTTATTTTATTTTTTTTTAATATATGTTTATTGATTTCAGAGAGGAAGAGAGAGATAGAAAGATCAATGATGAGAGAGAATTATTGATCAGATGCCTCCTGCACGCCTCACACTGGCGATTGAACCTGCAGCCTGGGCATGTGCCCTCTCCAGGAATCCAACCATGACCTCCTGGTTCATAGGTTGACGCTCAACCACCGAGCCACCATGGCCAGGCTCAGCTCTATTTTAAATGAGGTGTTGCTTATTATTTTTCACACTGTATTAGTCTTCCCAGACTGCTATAACAAAATACCATAGACTTGTGACTAAAACAACAGACATTTATTTCTCATAGTTATGGAGTCTGGGGATTCCAATATCAAGGTGCTGGATAATTTGGTTCTTACTGAGGGTCTGCTTCCTGGTGTGCAAATGACTACCTATATATTCTATGTCCTCACATGGCAGAGAGGCAGCTCTGGTGTCTCTTCCTCTTTGTCTAAGGCCACTAACCCCATCATTATGCCCATAAAGGGACCCATCTTCTGGCCTTATCTAAACTTGATTATCTCCTAAAGGCCCAGTCTCCAAACACTGTGACATTGGTGGTCAGGGATTCCACATATGAATTTGGAAGGAGAGGCACAATTCAGTCCATAGCAAATGCCCAAATACATATAAAATTTAAAAACAATAGCAAAAAAAAAACGCACAAACAAACAAAAAACACGAGCAAACTATATTTGGTGACTCCAAAATTAAGTTCTGTAATAATTTTTGGATTGAGCTAGATTTTGCTTGTATTTGAAAATCTTGATAGAACACACTCTTCCTTTCCTTATTAAAATATGAGTACTCATGTAAGATTGGAACAGTATGTCATCTGATTTACTGTATTTTGGGTCAAGTGGTGAAAAACTATTCAGACAACCTGCCAGGTTCTGTTAGGTTACACCCAGAGCTTCATGCTTTAAGACAAACGCAGGCTGAAATTTTGACTCATAGGCATGTGTTCTGGCTCAAAGATATGCTACATGTTTCTGGAAACACACACACACACACACACACGCATGCACACACACACAGACATACACACACGCACACAGCCAAGAAATATAGAAATGTCTTCAGAAAACGAAAGCAAAAACCAGAGACTGAGTATCTTGTCCTTCCAATTTCCGCCATCCCTTAGAGAAGCAACTAGGTATTTCCTTTGTGGTTTGCATTTCAAGGAATTTTCACAAAATCAGCAGTAGGTTTCTTTCTGCAGTATCTCATAATTCCATTTCTCTTACAAAATAGATGCATTAACCTTATGACACTAGCAGGTTGGCAGGTAAGCTTAGAGGACTTAGAAAAGGCCTATGAGCATGCTTTTAAAAATACGTTTAAATGTAAGTATGGGGAACAAAAGGTAGAACACCGGTCACCTCCAGATAAGGTTGCAAACAGCCCTCGTCTTTTCAGCTTAATCTTCAATCCCTGAGTTGCCATCATGTTTCACTTGTGTCCCCTAAGCCTGAAAAACGTCATTATGGACCAGCTGCTCAATCCCTCATTGCACAGACGTGCCCCTTGTTCTAAATTACCCCTGCCTCTCCACCACAGTTCACACTGACCAAAATCCCTGTTCCTTCCAGTGTATGGATAGGAAGAAAACAATCTAATTAAACTAATGCTTAAATGTGATTTCCTAATAGCGCCCCCTCCTTCTTACCTAATCTCTTAACTGTGTAGTGTTTGGAATAGACTTGTAAATAAGATATGGCCTTGAACTCACAATAAGAAAGTCAGACCTGTTTCCTCTTAGTATGCAGGATGCTAACATGTATTGACAACACAGGGATTCTGTCAGTGACATCCCTATGGGTTTCTAGGATTTAGTAATTTCATCTTGCTACGTTTGTTTGTTTGTTTGTTTGTTTAAACCGCCACTTGAAAAAATAGGTCAATGCTAACAAAGCTACTTGACCCACTTTATTTTAACAAAAATATTTCTCCTAATCCACTTATTCCATTTGCTTATATATCTTTCACATTCTTTGGTTTCTGCTTTGTCCTTAGTTCGCAATAAGTATCATTGTTATTACCTGCCCATCTAGAAAAGAAGCAAATAAGCATCTAGGCATAGATACTCAGACATGAGCTTAAAGAATTATTTTTTGCATGCTGATTTTTCTTACATGCACATTTTTGAGCACACATGCTAGTAATACAACAAACAATCTTCACTGAAGAGCTTCAGCATCATCAGACTGGCTTCACTGCCTCACAGCCCGAAGAAAACAGTCATAGAGACCATCACCAGGGGTTGGTCAAGTTCGAGTTCAATGGGTCTGTTGCTCAAAAGGACTTTGCATGTGGAGTTGTTTTTTGTCCTAAACTTTAAAGGCAAAAGTCTGTGTTTTTGATAGTTCACACGTTCTACCTAAAACTCCAAATATTATTTTAACTCATTAAAAAACTTGCAGCTCAGCAAGGTCCCAAATAAAATAGCTACTGTGTTTCTGTGATTCATTTGTCTACGTAGGAACTTGGCAACTATAATCAACAGTCCACTTTGGCCCACAAATATCTAATATAAGTAAAGGAAACTCTGCTGTATTTTACTCCACAATGGGATTATTTTAGCAGTGAAATTCAACCTTCCAATGTGAGGATAGAAGAAACCTATTATGACATATGTTTTACAAACTCTTTCAAACTATTTTCCTAACATTTGAATTTTGGCAACGTTTTTGCTATATTCTGCCCAAAGTATTTTTCCCCAACTTAAAATGAGATACGTAATTTCAAGAAATCTTTAATTTTAAGTATTTAATTTTTTTCTTTTTTTATACTAAATGGAAAACTGGTCATTGAAATTCATGAAAGAAATCACTGTTGTGTGTTGTTTCATTCAAGAAAATAAGACCAGCTATTGAAGCGATACTGTATAAATGTGAATATGTCTTATTGGATACTAAATGGAATACCTAAAATTTTTTGAGAAAGAATTATGACCTTTTGGTTCTAATTTTGTCATATATTTCCAATGGTTAACATACCACATCTATGAAAGCTGATAACCTATAAATAAAACAATGATTTCTATTGGATGCCTAAGCACACACATGCATTGATATGTTTAAACTTAAAAATTCACTGAATTCAATTATCAAACCTTTGGTTAATACCTAGTTAATACTCATTTCAAGTATAAATAATTATCCTACTGGTATGTAGAGTTTAAACTAGATAATGCTTTAAAGTGCCTGGAGCAGAATGACTTCTGTTTCAAGAAAACTAAGGGCTCTCTACAGATAAGCCTCCAGTTATGTACGACAGATGCTATTTCATTCCTGCTGGACAGAAGAGCAGTGAAAATTTTTCAGTTCTCTACACTTTGGTCAAATGCATCAGCAATGAAAACATTACCAGAGAAAGCAATAGGCTTTTTTTCAAATGCACTTACCAAAATGGACCATATGTTTGGCCATAAAACAAGTCTCAATAAATTTTCTAAAATCCGGTTATTCACAGTATGTTCTCCTACCATAATGGAATTAAATTAGAAAATTAGAGATCAATGGACAAAAAAAAAATAAATAAATACTTTTTGAACACCGATGCAAATATTCTTAACAAATTTTCAGCTAATTGAATTCAATGAAGTATAAAAGATAATATCTAATTACAAAGTATGGTTTATCAAAGAAATGCAAACCTGTTTAATGTTTAAAAATCAACTTATGAAAAATGCCATTATTAATAGACTAAAAAAAAAAAAAAGAAAAACTTTATGTGAACTAAAAGCAAACTATTCAGAAAATATTATTTTCAACATCATTTCCTGATTAAAAAACACACACTATATTATCAGGAAACCAGAAACAGAGCAAGGTGGGTTTCTTGACATTTTGGGTCACATAATTATCTGTGTGGGAAGCTGTCCTGTGCATTGTAATATGTTTTGCAGCCAGGAGCTCCACTCGGTCCTAGCTGTGATGGCCAAAATATCTACAAAAAATCTCCAAATGTCCCTGGGGAACAAAGTCATTGCCATTTGAGAACATGGAACAGAGGAAACTTTCTTAACCTGATAAAGGGCATCAACAATAAAACCTTGCAGCTGATATCATAATTAACAGTGGAAAAACCAAATGCTTTTTCCTCTAGACCCAAGGCAAGGCAAGAATGTCCACTTTCACCAATGTTATTCAACATTGCAATGCAGATTACAGCCTGTAGAATAAGGCAACAACAAAATGAAATGAAAAGCATTTAAATGGAAAAGCAGAACAAAATTGTCTTTATTCATATACAGCATGATTACCTAGATAGAAAATCTTAGGGGTCTTCAAAGAACCTACTAAAACTAACTAGTGAGTTTTGCAAGTTTGCAGGATACTGATCAATGTAAAAATAAGTTGTGTTTTATATAATAGCAATAAATAATTAGAAATAAAAATTTTTAAAGATACCATTTACAATGGAATAAAACATATACTTAGAGATAGCCCTGACAAAAATGTACAAGAAGACTATTATAGTTGAAGGTACAAAACACCAATAAAATAAATTAAAAACTCAATAAAAGAAGAGATACATAGTGTTCGTGGAAAGGAAGACTCATTATTGAGATGTTAATTCTCTCCCAATTGATCTAACTTCCAAATTTATCAAAATTCCAATAGTCTTTATTTATTTATTTATTTATTATTTATTTATTTATTTGGTAGAAATGAACAAGCTGCTTCTAAAATTCACATGGAAATGTCATGGTCCTAAATTATCCAAACCAACTTTAAAAATGAAGAACAACGTGGAAATATTGATAATACTTGATTTCAAACCTTCTGTAAAGCTACAATAAAATCTCTCACTACTCAATAATAAACCAACAACCCATTTTCTAAAATGGACATGCAATTTGATAGACACGTCATCAAAGAAATACTGATAAATAAGCACAGGAAAAGATGTTCAACGTTAGTAATCATTAAGAAAATGCAAATGAGACTTGACTACACATCTATTAGAATGGCTAAAATAAAAAAAAAAACTAATCTTGCTAAGTGTTTGCATGCATGTGGAACAATAAAAATTCTCAGAAACTTCTAGTGGAAATATAAAGTGGCACACCCACTTTAGAAAACAGTTTGGAAGTTCCTGGAAAAGTTAAAAATATGTCTACCAACTGGCCCTGCCATTCACTCCTAAGTTTTCATCCAAGGAAATGAAACAATACATGCATACCAAGATTTGTACATGATTATTCATTGCAGCTTTATTTGTAATAATCAAATAACTTTGGTCTAAGGTTAAGGTCCCAACTGTCCATTAACTAGTGATGGGTAAAGAAATCGTGGTGTATCCCTACAATGTAACACTACTCAGCAAAAAAAGGAATGAACTAATACAGCTTGATATCTGGTATTGAGATCCCTCAAAAACAACAATGCGGTATCATCTCACACCTGTCAGAATGGCTATCATCAACAAATCAACAAATGACAAGGATGCTGGCAAGGATGCAGAGAAAAAGGAACCCTCGTGCACTGCTGGTGGGAATGCAGACTGGTGCAGCCACTGTGGAGAACAGTATGGGGTTTCCTCAAGAAACTAAAAATGGAACTCCCATTTGACCCAGAGATCCCACTTCTAGGAATATATCCCAAGAAACTAGAAACACCAATTAGAAAGAACATATGCACCCCTATGTTCATAACAGCACAATTTACAATAGCTAAGATTTGAAAACAGCCTAAGTGCCCATCAGCAGATGAGTGGATTAAAAAACAGTGGTACATCTACACAATGGCATACTACGCTGCTATAAAAAGAAACTCCTACCATTTGCAACAGCATGGATGGACCTGGAGAGCACTATGCTAAGCAAAATAAGCCAGTCAGAGAAAGATAAATATCACATGATCTCACTCATATGTGGAATATAATGAACAACATAAACTGATGAACAAAAAACAGATCCAGCAACAGAGAAATATCAATCAGACTGTCAAACCTCAGAGGGAAGGTAGGGGAGGGTGGGGGTAAGGGGAGAGATCAACCAAAGGACTTGTATGCATGCATATAAGCCTAACCAATGGACACAGACACGGGGTGGGGGGGGGGGGGATGTGAGGGCATAAGCTGGGGGTGGGGCGGGGGGAATAAGGACACATATGTAATACCTTAATCAATAAAGAAAAAAAAGGAATGGACTATTGATACATGCAATAATATGAGTGAATCTCAGATACTTACACTAAGTGAAAGAAAAGGGAAGAAAATGCATACATAGTATTTCAAGTAAATAAATGTCCAGAAATGTAAACTAATCTGCAGTGACAGAAAATAGATCAGTGGTTGCTTGGGGGTGGAGGGAGGGAAAGGACCAAAAAGGAAGGATGACAAGGAGGCACAGGAGATTTGGAAGTGATAGAGATGTTCATTATTTTGATTGTAGTGATGTTATCACAGGTGTAAACATTTGTCAAAACCAATCATACCATACACTTTAAATATTTGCCGTTTATTGTGTATCAGTTAAATCTCAATAGAGGTATTAAAATACATATGGGAAATAAAAAAATAAACCTAAATTTGGAAAATTGAGAGATGAATTAAAAAATAAAAATGAAGAAATTAGCAAAAGGTCTCAGAACTAGAAAACAACAATAAGATGAGAGACTCACAAAGCAAAACCCTTCTTTGCAACTTTAAGGGCTGGAACTGGGATGTGCAGTGCAGGAGGGGGTGGGAGGGAGTGCTACTGCACCTGGCTGGACCAGGTTTCATCAGAGAACTACAGGAGGGGATTATACCATAAATCACACAGAGAAGCATAGCTGTCACGTTTTGTAAGTTTTGTTTCTGCCTCTCCAGTTTCCAGGAAATTCCAAATTGTTTCATCTATTTAATCAATTATTATAGGTATGATCTTTTTGTGACTAAAAGCAACAAAATAACTTAAAATTGAATAGCAATGAAAACCGTAATAGTGGTTATCTGGAATTTGCTGAGTGACTACTTACATCATGATATCTAATATCCACTATCTTTTTTATTATTATTATTATTGATTTCAGAGAAGAAGGGAGAGATAGAATCATCAATGATGAGAGAGAATCATTGATTGGCTGCTTTTGGCACACACACACCCCCGCTCCTGCTATCCCCCCTCCCCCCAGAAGCCAGCAACCTGGGCTTGTGCCCTGACCAGAAATCGAACCTTGACTTCCTGATTCATAGGTCAATACTCAACCACTGAGCTACACCAGCTAGGCTAATACCCATTAGTCTTCACATGTATCATGCTCTTAGTTAAAATCAGTGCCTGCGCCTAGATTTCAAGTTCTCTCTCCTACACAAAAATTCACTCCAGCATTTCTCCACTCTTTTCTCTCCAAAATCTTTTTTCTGCCTTTGGGAAGATACCACACTGATTTTTTTTTTTATTGGAAACCGTTATTCCCCCATTTTAATAAAAGCTTTTCCTGGCCCCAGACAGTTACCCTCCCATTGGCTTGCTTTGCTTTTCAATAAAACTTCGAGAGAATTGACCCATGTCTTCAATTCCTTTCCTCAAATTCTCTTTCAAATCTTGCTAACATGACTTCTGTCCATATGATTCTCTGTCATTATCAACAGTGCTTTCCACATTGTTAAATCCAATGGCCAGGTTTTTTCCCCTCTTATTTGCTATGTTCTTGACATTGTTAAATATTTAGAAAATTATCTCAATATTTATCTTTGTACTCATATTTTGTAAGGCCTTTATGAGAAAGTAAGCTCTGAGATTTGTTTGGAATCATGCAGTTGAAGGATGAAAAATAAATAAGAGTGATTAAAGATTTGGGTAGTAATCTTTCTAATAATAGGATAAAGCATAAAGCCTTATTTTGTTTAAAGACGAGAATATTAAGGAGGAAACTGCTTAAAAAGTGTCTAGATATCTAAAAAGGCATTTATAAATGTATGTGAATAGGGTTCTGTTATTTTCTCAGTCCAATATAAATGGAAACAAGGCTGAATTATATGAGGAGGGATATAATATTTATGAGGAGAATCTTGTTAAGAAGAATTAGTAGAATACTGACATTTATTGAGCACCCACTATATACTTGAAGCAGGACTAGAGGCAGAGATAGAGATATATATGTTATTTTAGGAAAGAACTTACGTCAGTTCTTATTCCATTCTGCTATTGTGTTGCCCTTAGGGAAATAAATGTAAATTTATAAATATTTGTGTATATAAAGTTAATCCTCCTTTCCAATCTGTATATTATGTGAAATGGTCCCTATTTTTAAAAAGGAGTCTAAAAGAGAGTTTTAAAAGTCTTCCCAATTTCACACAGCAATTAACTGGGAGCCAAGAAAGACAGGGAGGAAAAAAAGCACAAAATTTAGTTACAAAATCTGGGTTCCAATGTGTAGTTGGCCACTTTGTATCATTTGATTGCGAGAAAATTACTTCCACAGATTTCTAGTACTTTATCTGTAAAATAAGAATACACACAAAGATTATTGGAAAGATTTAATGGCATAGTTTCAGTGGAAATATTTTGAATATAACGATGAATAACTTCAAGTAATTTATGAAAGTATGGGCTTCCTTCTTGCCATATGGTTGACGGTTAAATTAAAGAAGTCTAAATGCTCCTTTTTAATGAGTAATATTTTGATATAAACTTTTAAAAATTGCTTCTGCCTACAATGTTATTTGATTGCTTCTTATCTTCAAATTCATGCACAATATATTATTCTTGCCAGTTAAAATTTCTTGATAGTCCATACGTTATATTAATTTTGAGAGATTTTAGTTTCCTAATAAGAAAAGAAATAGGAAGTATAATATTGTGCTTCTTTGAGTTAATCACCTACCCGATATTCTCAGGGAGCACTAGAAAGAGATCCATCCATGGTGACATCCAGGTATCTGTCAGCCCTTATAAAACTTAGAGCCAACTGAGGATAGTCATGAATAATGAAAACTACTGATAATTTCAGAGACATATGGTAGGGATCTTAGGGCTAATAGGTTTAATATTTCTTGTACCTCTTTATATATTACTCATTTAGTGTATTGAAATTATTCTCCTTCCTCTCGTTATTGGAAATCTCTAGAAATGTGCAAACCACACATAGATTTAATAATCAGATTAATCTAATCATGGGGGGCTGGGGGGATGCTTTAGTCCTACATAGCAAAAGAATCCATTGACTTGTAAATAAAACAGAAGTGAGACATTACTGTGCAATTGCAACTGAGTAAGATAATTAGACTCAGAGATGCTGCTTCCTGTTTCTCTGGTTATAAACAAAGAGGCCACTCCACTGGCCTCTCCACAACCTGATGTCCCAAGGCCACCTCCCTCTTCTTCCCCTCCACTTTCCCCAAGGAGAATCCTGGGTCATGAGAGAATGAGAATTGGTGTAGCTTTTCTGAAATGGCTCGCGCTTCCTCTGCGTTTATATCTGTGTCATCTTATTCTAAGACAAGCTAACATCTATTATTAATTGATGCCCTAATTAAAGCCACACTTGCTGTTTCCATTAGCTTATTCCCTAAATTCTCCCGAGTTGGCTGTCTGGTTTTAATCAAAACCAAATGGTAGTCCAAGTTCCCAGCCTGGAGCAGCTAGGAGGAAGTCATTCAGTGGAGGCTCAGGCAAGCAGCAAAGATAAACAGATGATAGTTCACAAAATTTGTGTCGGACGGAGGACGCAGATACTGGGAGCTGCTTTGGAGACGTGCTTCAGGGACTCTGTCAGGCTGGAGGGAAGCAGTTGCAAGTGGTTAATGTCAGCAAGGCTGTAATAGGATCAAGATGGAGTCTGTCTTCTGCTTTGCCAGCCCTGAGCCTGTGTAACTGGAGGATCTGAGTAGAGGGAACGCTGCATGGGCCAGGACACAAACTACTTGAATGTTGTGCAGGAATCTTGGGGTCGGGCAGCTCTCGGAGAAAACATTCCCTTTCCTGGATGCTTGGCATTTTACCCACAGACCATCTCAGGTACAGTATGCAAGGCCGCAGCAGTTTTGAAGTGTGGGAAGGGGAGAAGAGGATCTCACGTTTAGAAGGATTACGGTATGCACACGAAATTTCGTCTTGCTCTCTTAAAAGATCTTTTGAAAGGAGAGCTGCAAAGGTATTTGGGTGAAGTTGTGTCTATACATTTAACAGAGTGGAAAAGCTGTAGGGGAGGGCGGGAACCGTGTTTTCTTTTTCCCCTCTTTTCCTCAGGAGCAATTCGGGCTAGAAAAGGCTCTAGGACTTTATGACTCTCCAGCTAATCACCTCAAGAGCTTTGACAAACTCACTTCAGTTCTGTGTCAAATCAGAACTCCTACACCGCCCAGGCGGGCTCCGCGCTCCCTCTCCCTCCCCTCCCCTCCCCTCCCCTCCCCTCCCCTCGTGCAGCCTCTCTCACATGCACACTCCTCGGAGGCAGGAAATGCTTCCCAGGCAATCTGGGCCTGGTGGTGGAGGCCCCTTTCGCAAAACATCAGTCTGAGCTCAGTAGACAGAAGTCCCTGGGAGCGCTTGACAGGCTCCTGCTCCGGCTGAGGCTCCCTCCAGCTGCCCAGGGCGTTTTCCTTAGGATCACACACTGCGCAGAACTGCTTAGGACAGAGCCAGGAACTCAAGCACGAAAGGTGAACTTAGATGCTGGAGAAACCAGCGGCACAGACTTCTTGGCTAACCTGAGAAGTGAACAATGTCACGCCTCGGCGTCGCAGCTCCTCCTGGTCTCGGTAAGACGCTGTGGACTGTCTCTTTTCACGCTCGGAGGCAATCTTGGGAGAGGCAGAAAGAAAGATGCGGACGAATGTTAGCCTCTGGCAGCAAGTGGTGGGTTTCCTAGGTTTTAGAGCTAAGCCATGAAATCAGGAGTGGGCAATGTTCAGTGGGTAGAAAACTGGGAGTCAAATTGTTTCAGCAAAATGTCAATTCTAAAATAGGCTCCAGAGAGACTTGCCTCTTTTCCTCCAGAAGCTGAGATGTTCTTTTAATCCTTTTCTCTTCTTAACTTATTTAGCAGAAGATCTAGAAGACAGACTGTCTTGTGACACGGCATAATATGAAACCAACGCATATTCTCACACATAAGTGCGAGGTATAAATGAATTCTTTTTATTTCCCTTCTTTTGCCAACAGGGAGAGTAGACAGCACTAGAATAACTTTTCTTGATAGTGAATCTCCAAAGAATATTTTGGGTCTCATTTAAAATATGAAGATTGGATTCCTCAATATGTTCCCAACCCAGCTTTAACCATAGGTCAAGCTGCTAATGTACAGCTTAAATGTTTCATTAATTTTTAACAAAAGTAAATGTGTAACCTGTCCTAAGTAGTATTTAATCTGAGTTTTAAAATATTAAATACCAGAATTGGATTTAATTTATATTAAATTCCCTGAATTCACTACTCAGGTCAGATTTTTGTGAATGTTTTTGAATAACTGAAGTAAACCCCAACATTGTCATAACATTCATTATTACTATTTTAAGGCAGCTGGAAATTACAACAATTATATGAAAATCTGATCATGTGTTTATAATCATAAGATTATATTTCTACCAGGCTGTAGTCTTTTTAAGGTATCTTAAATGTTTAAATGTACAACATATGAAGAAATATATCCAGTAATGACTAAAATGACATTGATTTTTAATGTATAACATATTGTTATATTTATATTTCTGAATATTTAGAATGAAACCAATTATTTTATAAAAATAATATACAATGGTATGTGAAAGGAACAAATATCCACATGTATTTCCAAACCTATTAGATGAAACCAAAACATATTAAATGAAAGATGAGAGCTATTGGACAGCTGAGTCACAAGAAATTAAGTGTTGTAATTATAAACTTTTACCCATTACAAGGTAACCATTTGTTGTATTAGCTAATTATTTTTAAACTCTATGCCTATATTGATGAATTTTAACTATATTGATGAAAGTTAACTCATGTTAGGACTTTAAAGTGTGATAAAAAAAATCTATTTTTAAGTATGTTAAAAAAATATAAAATACTGACTTATGTAAACTATGATTCAATAAAATTCCTGAATAGAATTTCAAGGAAGGAAATAATATAAGACATCATTCTTCTAATGTTGTGATGAGGTTGCCAGAGGAGCTAAGGAATCACATTAAAAAATGACCTGTCCAAGGTCACACCACTAGCTAGTAGAAGAGATAACAGTGGAACCACGGTACTCTGTCTTATAGTTCTGATATCTTTATACTACATCATCCTGCTCTTATATAATAATTACGCAGAATAAAATATTCACATGTCCAGTAGAAGTCTACTTTTAGACAGAAAATTAAAAAAAAAAAAAGCTGCCACCAGTGTTACGGGGGGGGGGGGGGCCGGAGGGGGGGGAATAATGATTTTAAAAAAGAACCAAATTTAGTAATAAAATTTTCTCAAGTGAAAGTTTAAAAAAAAAGATTTATAATGCCTTCAACAAACACTCTCAGGGAGTAACTTGTTTGTGCCTATTTTGTTACATTTCATGATTATGCCAAGAAAATCAATCCATATGCTAATAATCACAGTAATTTTAAACGTATGTTATTTAACAAGGGCTAGAAAAGAGCTTGTCTGGTTCATACCCTTGTATTCAAGGGTATCATAATGAACTTACCTAAACAACGATGGTCGGAGATTTTACAACACCCCCCGCCCTCCGCCCCGGATTGAAACTGGTTTAACGTACGTAGACTTTCTCTTAGCTAACCTAAATTTCTGTTGCTGCAAGTCCATTCCAGTTCTATGAGTTTTTCCTCAGTGAAACTATAAAAAGCCTAAATGGACATATGAAAACATAAGTGTACATTTCTAGGACCAAAAAGCCCACTTCCTTTCATCTTCCCTTCTATAGCTTATATTCAATCCTTTAGTTGATTATGTCAGCGCTGAGCCTTCTGCAAGACCCTTTAGCTGTAGAATACAGAATTTGTTACAGTACATAAATAAATGTAAAATGGGAGAGTTGGCTGGATCATCGGTATCATACTTCATATGTGACAATATATGTTGCTATGCATACTGAAACACAGCACTTTCCAAGTGGAGAGCCTTTCTCATAAAAACTAATGCATGTCATTTCTAGGGCATGCCATTTCTCTAGAGAAAATGTGTGCAATGATGTTTTCTTCTCTCTCATTTTTATGAAACAGATTGGATGTCATTACCATTTAAAAGTTACACTAGTCAATGCCTCCAATGTCACCACACTACATTATTGGAATGAGAAATAAGTGCAGTAAAGAAGTGGCCTGTATAACTGACTACATAATTCCTGGAGGGCCTGTAAAAGAAAGTATATCACTCTATTTTTTTTCTTAAGGGCATTATCATTTTTTAAAACAGGAGAATTTTTAGGCATGGTATAACCTTACAGAGGATTGGGTCTTACAGGCCAAAAGTAAGTCTGAGTTGGTACATTTAAAATTTACCTTTTGCTTTTATCTTATTTGTTTCTTCTTAGAAAATGAATGAATTGGCGTCAGTAGTCAATATTATCTTACAATGATAATCTCTCCATAGATACCTTAGAATACAGCAAAGACCAGATTACCTAGATCTGGATCAAAGATTTATATCATCAATAGAGATAAATAGCAAGAATTTAGGAGATGAGGATTTAAAGAGGATGAGGGAAAAGTAAAAATCTCCAGATTTTAGGAAGGAGCATGAGTATCGTGTCTTCTTCCCCCACACGAATGCTAAGCCCCTATGTGTATCACTTAAACTAAACAGGTTTATGGAGAAGCCCACCTACAGATTGAGTTTGGTGTGGATGTAGAAATACAACATTTACTTCTATTTTGGCTCTATTTTGGCATTAAATTGCTAGTCAGTTCACAGAGTTTTGAGAAATAGATGGGCATAGTTTTTTAGGAGGTTAAAGAGAATAAAGATGAAATGTGGATCTTGAGACCTAGCTAAAAAAAGATTGTTTATTTTGATTCAGTGAATTATAGAGTATATAAGTGAACTTGAAAAGATTATATAGCAACTCTGACACACACAAAAGCTGGAAAGCAATGCAAACAGTATGCATATGAAGTTCCACATTAATTAAGATAGATGGGTAGCGCTCTAGCTGGTTTTGTTCAGTGGTTAGAGCATCGGCCCATGGACTGGGGGGATGGGATCACAGGTCTGATTCCCGTTAAGGGCCTGTACCTCAGTTGTACCTCTGTCCTCAGCTCATGCCAAGGTGCATGTGGGAGGCAGCTTGTTGATGTGTCTCTCTCACATCAATGTTTCTCCCTGTCTCTCCCCTCCCTTCCACAATCTCTAAAAATCAATAGAAAAAGAAATGTGGTCTGGTGAGGATTAACAAAACAAACAAACAAAAAGGATAGATGGGTAGAAAAAAACTACTGTAGCTAGTTGTATGTGTGAAAAAGGTTGTTTGGGGTTAGACTGAATTGAAGTGTTTTAGCAATACAATTCAAATAATTCAAAGATAAAATCAGTCCTATTCATGGAAATGAGATTGGAAGAAAGTAGCAGCAAAATCAGAGAACCAGTTGAGAAATTCAGTGTTTCTTTTTTTCCCCAGAAATGAGCAAAATACCTAACGTGTCAGGTGTTATCAATACCTGCCTGCCAATAAATGTTTGTGGAATAAATAGGATGGAAAGAGAAAAGAAAGCAAAGCAAAACCAGGGTTGAAGAGTAGGCCTCGTGGAACTTTCTTCCCAAACATCCTGTAATGATAGGATAATAATTTTTAAAGTGGAAAGAAAATAAGAGGCTGTCAAGAGTCGTCAGATCCTGAGGCCAGAGGTTAACAACACTCTCATAAGATGCCATGACAAATCCAGTCAGAGCCGGAAGGAAGCGTGAGCACCCAGAAATAGTCTGAAATCAAAAGTTACACAAGGCCAGTGAGAGCCGAGCACGGGTGAGGTCTCCACAATTTAAATGGAATGGTGTATTGAAAAGCCCCATGGGCAGGCAGACTATTGGCTTTCATTTGCATCTTTGCCACTTGATGCTCTATGATTTGAAACATGCCCCGTAACTACCTTAAGCTTCTGCTTTTTATTGGTAAAGTTGGGAAGATAAAGAAAATATTTACGTCACCAAGTCATTTGAGTTTCGCATGAGATTTTGTATGTAAAAATTGTTTTGCATACAGTATAACAAACAAATATTTTGTTTTAAAAAGCTTAAGTCAATTAATCAAGAAAGAAAGAATCATGGTGTTTCTCATTTTTGGTCAAAATCACTCATCTATGTTGAAATAAGATGGGCATCCAAGGGATGGATCCAGCTCGTACTCAGCCATGGATTCTGCAGCTAAGATCAACCAAAAACTAAAGGAGTCATTGGCATTGTCTTTATCAGCATCAGCATCAAGTCACTTAGCATCACGTGAGTTCTTGCAATATGCCATGAGCTAAGTGTTCTACATGCACTATTAGCTACACATTGTTATTTTAGTTCAATATTATTCTTTTCCCCTCAACAATTTTTTATTATTCCCGTTAAGGCATGAGAAAACCAAAGAACGCAAACTTAAGTAACTAACCCAAATCACAGGGGGCTTGGGGAGAAGGAATGATCCTTTCACAGACATCCTGCCTTCACAAAAATGGAAGCTTTTTGTTACTATTATCATGATCATCAAAAGTGTCTAATGCACCTACTATTAACTGGATTTAGAGAAGAACACTTGGTTATAAAACCAAGCTTAAATGCACATAGATAGATGACAAAGTAAAATGAAAGCTATAGATATTAAATACAGAGGACGAAAGTTGCCATCAGAGGCATTGACCCCTGGTAGGATGATACCGACCTAACAGAAATAGCCAAGTTCCCGGTGATTTCATATTCTGAATTTTAGTGAAAGTTGAACTAATTGAATGATGAAGTCTTAGTATCCTATTATCACCTAGCTATCTGAGCACCTGTGTTGAGGCAGTCATATCTCTTATTTATATTTAGTGATTACTGTGTCTACTGTTGGAGTGTTCTTAGAAATGATAGCAAAGCTAAAAATAGTGGCACTTCAAGCAAAGCCACATATCACCGTGCTGTTGATAAAGCATTATAATCCATGTTCCTTGTTGAAGAGAAATCTCTTTTTATAATAAAGCAAAACATCATTTCAGTCATACTGATTTGCCATCCAAAGAAAAAGGCAGCCAAACTCTTGATATCAAATTTAACTCTAAGGTATTTCCTGTTGCATGAAAAATTCCATGAGAAAAAAGTTCAGAGCAAAGGCAATGCTTTTCTTTGGTTATAAGGGATTCTGAGGATAAAGACATATCAAGGCAAAAAAATATAAATGATTAATTATTCATTAATGAATTTAATTGCAGAAATATCTAAGACACACTGTAGTTCTGAATGCTCAAAGAATTCTGCATAGGACAGGACACTATTATTAAGAATACTGTGTGCTCTTTTAAAAATAAAACATGGAAATCCAAAGAAAATACAGATATCTAGAAATTATTGCAAACATGATGCAATATTGTCCTCCATGATTATGCTAATTATGGGATCTCTTGGAAACCAATTACCCTCAGCAAAGTCTCAGTGCTATCAGGCAATATCACTAAATGTTCCAAGATTTCCTCAAATTACATGTGGGTTGCTTAAGAAAACGTTAAGAGAATCTGCAAACCTGGCGGAACGGAGCTATAAAGTGGTGGTAAGTCAAACATTGCCAGTATTTGGGCTCCTCCCTGCAAGAAAATTAGAAACTACTAAGGCTACGTTAAATAGCAGGAACCTGGAGGTAAAAATAGAAGGTACCATGGAAATAATACCTTGCAATGTTGTAGCACCCTGCTCTTTTCTGACGAGCTGTTTCCAGAGGATTGACAGAGTTAATTTTCAACCTTGCCTGATTCCTGGAATATCTTTGCCTCTGAAAGCTAAGAATGAGAAAAAGTTTTCCAAGCTCAGGAAAAGCAAGATATACATAAAAAAAAATAGGAAAATATTAAAGAGAATGTTTTTAATTAGATACCACTTCATTTTTTTTCTAAAGACCAAAAAGTGATGGAAGGTTGGGTGTGTTTCTTGGAAAAGGTGATGTACCACTTATTCCACTGACTTAGTTCATTATAGGTGGTTCATTCTACAATTTACTAAAATTGTTAATGTTTGCCAGACAGTCTAAAGGCATGAAAGCTATTTCATATATAATATTGTAAGCTTCATTAAGCAATTACCAATAAAGAATTTTAACAGGAATTTTTTCCCCCACCAACAGCTAATGAAGCGTAACGAGTGAATGCCAACATTTGGCAAAGGATCTAAAAGTAGATGGATAATTTTGTGAAGGGGTAAGACATAGACTGCTACTAAAGAAAGAAAATCTACATGAGATCAAATGGAGAGAAATTCTTACATTATATCATTAAAGGTTTCTCTCTTCCCCACAGCTTCGTTTGGATAATGTAGCATGAATATTTTAAAGAAAAAGCACTAAGTGTTTTTTACTAACCGTTGGCCACTATAACTAGACTCAGAAATGCTTTTTTAAATGTGTTATCTTTTCTTGCTATGTGTCCACACATTTACATAAATATTTAAGAAAAATTGTATCTGTTCTATGATTTCTTGCTGCTCTGAGGCATCTTGTATATGCCACATCAGTTTGGCAATGAAAAGCAATCCTCTGAGTGTTGCCATTGATTTCGAGGCAACAGGAAGATGCCAAAAGGTACGCAATTTAGTTTGTTAGATAATTTTTTCTTTGACATCTCCATAAAAAGAAAAACGAATTTCATTTTAGCCTCCACAAATGCTCACTGTAATAAAGATTTCCTTTGACATTAGTGAGCGCACCTTTGAAGAACCGTGTTAATCTGTGATGCTGTCTGTTTCCGTGTTGTTGACTCTGCTCTAATTATCTAATTCAATTCCAAGTGTTTGGGGCACTCACTATGTGGAAAGGAGACTTCTTGGGAGTAGGCTAAGATACATTAAGATTTCAAATCACTATAGATGTCCCCAATCTCTCCATCTCACTGCACCTTTTTCATGTAGTAACAAAGCAGGCCGGAATTGAGGTGTTCTTTTCTTGATTTAGCTGCATTCTTTATTTTTGCAAGACAGCATTTCAGAGAGTTTAACCTTACTTTTAATTAAAAGATTTTCTCCCTTATATCTTTTCTTCCTTCCTAGAGTTACTGCGAACTTGCTACGTGATAGATATGACACGTCTATATACTTTAGAGTAGTAGGAGAAGCACATGTCCTAGAAATCTAACATGGAACAGGTAATTAAGAAGAAAGACACTAGGGCAGTGGTTCTCAACCTTTCTAATGCCGTGACCCTTTAATACAGTTCCTCATGTTGTGGTGACCCCCATAAGACCATCAGAAAACACAGATATTTACGTTACAATTCATTAACAATAGCAAAATTACAGTTATGAAGTAGCAACGAAAATAATTTTATGGTTGGGGGTCACCACAACATGAGGAACTGTATTAAAGGGTCGTGGCATTAGAAAGGTTGAGAACCACTGCACTAAGGGAAGCCAGAAGTAACTCTGGCTACTCAAGGAAAAGTAGAAAAAATAAAGAGAAATCAGCAGTACTATTATGACTTTATTTTCCCTTCTATTACATATGTGGAATTGTGTGAAGGTGTTTAACAATTATCCAGGGGGGCAATCACATATACATATACATATACATGTATATGATTATGATATATATATATATATATAAAATTCAGAACTTAACATAATATAATGTAATGTAATGAAATATAACATCTGTGTTCTGAAAGGAGAAAACAAGATATCGACATTCAAAGGAATGAATCAAACAGTTGCTGTCTTTTCAAAAACTGAGAGTATGGCATCCAAGAAAATTGGAACATAACCGATAATTCCTCTTTTCATATGTATTTATTCATTTAATTCTATTTACATATTATTTTCAATGTTTTAAACTTCTATCCAGGTAATATTTTTAAAAGATTATAGTTAAGAGGATTGATTACCAAGAATACCTGTCCTGAATTCCAGGAGTTCCCAGAGGGTTGGGGAGGAAAGGAAGCCATTGAAGAAATCACTTAAGAACCTCATGAAAAACTGCACTGACTCTGGTGTTCAAAAATAAATATCAAACTGACATCTTTATTTAACTGAAAGTGTGAGTCAAGTTTGTGTATAATTGTGAGGGGGGGGGGGTGCTGAGTGGGGCAGGAACAAAGGGGAATAGGTTGGTCCTATTGAATATATTATAGAGGAAATGCAAGCATACAGGAGTGAGCAAAAGTAGGTTTACAGTTGTTTGTATGGAAAAATATATAATACTAGAGGCCCAGTGCATGAAATTCGTGCACTGGCAGGGGAGGGGAGGGGGTTCCTCAACCCAGCCTGCACCCTCTCACAAGCTGGGACTCTTCGGGGGATGTCTGACTGCAGGCATTGGACATCCCTCTCGCAATCCAGGACCGCTGGCTCCTAACCATTCGCCTGCTTGCCTGCCTGATCGCCCCTAACCACTTTGCCTGCCTGCCTGATCACCCCTAACCACTCTGCCTGCCTATCTGATTGCCCCTAACTGCCTCTGCCTCGGCCCCCGCCACTGCATCATCCAGAAGTTCGTCTGGAAGGATGTCCAGAATGACGTCCGGAAGGTCATTCAGCTGTCCAGTCCAATTAGCATATTATACTTTTATTATTATAGACTAGGGCCCAGTGCGTGAATTTGTGAACTGTGGGTCACAAGGCTGTGGTAGGCACAGGGATGGGTCTCAGCCCATCCTCCGTGCCCCCGCCCAGGCCCTCCCACCGCGGCCCCTGGCCCCATCTTCAGCAGCACCACTCCTGCCACCGCCACTCCCATGAGCTGATGGCGCCAGCCCTGCTTGTACCTATTGATGGTGTGGAGCAATTGGGGCCAGCGCCAGCAGTGGGTGCAAGCGGTGGCTGCTGACCCAATCACCCCTCAAGAGCAGGGGGAGGTGGAGAAGCCCTCAGGGGCTATCAGGGCCGGCAGCCGCAGCTTGCACCCACTGATGGCGCCAAGTGATCGGGACCAGTGCTGGACACCAGCAGCAGATGCGAGTGGGGCTGGTGCCGGCAGCAGGCGCGAGTGCTGGGCGGAACCATAGCATGAAGGAGCAAATAATTTTCAGTAATTACCAGAGGCTCACCCCGATGACAGCAACTGGGCACCTCGCCTTGATGTGGCACCCCCACTCACCTGCTCTACCTACCATCCCACCGCCCAACACCCGTCATGTTCCACACAAGCCCCCTGGTGGTCAGCGCATATCATATCTACCAGTTGTTCAGTTGTTCCGCTGTTCAATCTATTTGCATATTAGCCTTTTATAATATAGGACAAGAAAAAACAAGACTAAACTCTGTGTTTCACATACTCACAACTGTAGACCTACTTTTGTTCATCACTGTATTTATGCATCAACTCAGTCTTAAAATTCCTGCTCTGGAACATATTAAAATTTAAATTGCTTTTTAACATGCTTTCTGAGATTCATAGATAGGATACCTTTTTCCTATCTTAAGCAAAAGCATTCAGAAGCATAATACTTCAAAAAATTTGAACTATTTGTCCTGGTATTTATTTCCATACTTCTAAACAATATTATACTATTTTTTTCCATTTTAGACATTATCAGTTCATTTCCTACTGTAGAAAATTAAACATTTGTTCTCTGAAACTATTCTGCCTACCATCCCTAACCCCACCCCCCAGAAAACTCTGTGCTTGGAAAATAGTTGGTCTATAATTTTTATTAAGTCAGTATTTACTGTTTGCATTGTCTTGGTTACCAAAAAATTTTCACAGCTAAACCAGTAGTATACAATGATTACATTTCCATTCTTTAAAACATTTTATTTAGCCCTTGCCGGTGGGCTCAATTGGTTGGCGCTTACACCAGGAGCCAGTGGGTTCTATTGTCAGTCAGGGCACATACCCAGGTTTCGGGTTCCGTGTCCCATCTGGTGCATGCAGGAGGCAACCAATCGTTACCTGTCTTATATATAGTGTTAAGAAATCTAACATTGTTCCGATTCCCAATACTTAATAAGTAATTTCTTTTTTCTTTCTCTGATAATATTTATTATTTACTTCTAAATTTCTAAATTTAGAAGTAAATAATTTACTTCTAAATTTCTAAATTTCTTCTAAATTTCTAAAATTTCACAATAATGTTTCTTGGTGTGATCTACTTCTGTTCTTTGTATTATTGGATATTCCATGGATTCTCTTCAATCTTAAAACTAAGTTCATTAGTTCTGAGAAATTATCTGGCATTCTTTTTCTTTGAAAATTTTCTCCCATTAGTTTTCTCTGAAATGCTCCTTAGAAATGTGTTTCCAATGTGTGCCCAATGAGTTTTCAAGTTGTAAGTAATTCTCTGGAGCTTATTGATGCTTCTGCTATCTTTTCTAAAGAGGTGATTCTAGAATAGTAAAAATCAGAAGCCAAAAAGAAAGAAAGACTTTGCATATAGAGTAGGGAATACATCTCAGTTCCCATTTGACCTGGATGTATTGGAAGCAGGAAATTTCCCACAGAGGGCCTCATTCAGGGGGTTCCTCCTCTAGAGGCCCTATCTAATGTTTGCACCATCACCAACATTACTTGGAAGGAAGGAATGGACAAAGGAAGAAAGAAAGAAATGATTTTTACAAAGACTTTTAGAAGTCAGGACTTTTTTAAAAATATATTTTTATTGATTTCAGAGAAGAAAAGAGAGAGATTCATTCATCGGCTGCCTCCTGCATGCCCCCTACTGGGCATCGAGCCCGCAACCGGGGCATGTGCCCTTGATCAGAATCGAACCCGGGACTCTTCAGTCCTCAGGCCAATGCTCTATCCACTGAGCCAAACCAACTAGGGCAAAAGGCAGGACTTTTACAAAGACTTCCCAATCTGGATTCTAGTCAATTCAAATTATTTAGAAAATGAGGAGGGAGGGAGGAAGGGAGGGAGGGTGGAGGGAGGGCGAAAAGGAGGGAGAGTTAATGACCCCCTCCTCTGTGTTAAATTTTCTGTGGCATTTGTGGCCATGTGAGGACTTATTATCCTTGTTTACATGAGTTTCTACCATAAAGCTGTAAACTGCTTTAGGAAAGGTAGAAGACAGTATATGATTTAGGTTTATATTCCCAATGTTTAGCACCATGTCTATGGCACTGAATAAACAGTTGTTAATGAATGATGATGGGCAGACAGTGTTGCCATCAGTTCTACAGTACTGCCAACTTGATTTCAGCCACGAGTCCTTCATTTTTATCATGTTCTCCCAGGCTATAGAATGACCAGGAGTGATTGTCACCAGGCTCTTCTTCCTTAGGGACAATTCACTACCAGGCCAAAAAGTAAGGTATGTGTTTATATCAGCAATAAGTTCAAGGCAAAGCATGATCATTTGATATCAGATAAATGTCAGTGATTCTCAATAGGATGTATTCGTTTGATGTTACTTTTTAGTGCAATTACAATGAATTTAAAAATAAATTCTATATGCTATAAAGTACTTATTTTATGGAGTGTTAGTGCTACAAAATTAGCCAAAACAATCATTTGAAATCACTTTGTATCTAAACATCCTATGTACTAATAACACAAACAGTAAAGTTGGACATTTTGCAATTATTTTTCAGAAATGTTACATAATTAGAGGTACATACAGTCTCTTGTAATATTAATACAGTGGTGTTTGAACACATGCATTTAAGAAGTGAAAAATCCCCATGGAAATTCACTTCATAAAATCAACACCCTGGAATGACCTATACTTTTCCAGATCCTTCATCCAAATCCTCAGCAGCTGAGCTCATTCTGAATGAAATTTCCTAAAAAGGCTTACCCAAAAAATGTATTAGAAATTTACAAAATAAGTAGTCAGTAGTTAAAAATATAATTTTTATTTGTTGTTGTTGATTTCAGAGAGAAGAAGGGAGTGGGAGAAAGAGATAGAAACACCGATGATGAGAGAGAATCATTTATCAGCTGCCTCTTACACAGCCCCTACTAGGGATCGAGCCTGTAACTGGGCATGTGTCCTGACCGGGAATCGAACCATGACCTCTTGGTTCATGGGTGAAGGCTCAACCACTGAGCCATACCGGCCAGGCTAGAAATATAATTTTAAATAAGGCATTCTGATGAGGCGGTCCATAGGGAAAGTCAGAACTTTTACAAAGACTTCACATCTTCCTGGCAGGATGGATTCTAATCAATTCAGATGACTTAGAAAATGAGGCCAATACGCTGAGACGTGATTGAAAAGAATCCAGTGTTCCATCTTATTAATATTCTGTTCAGCCTTTAGATCATGGAGGCAGATTTTAACCATAAATGTTAAAACTCAGAATTTAAATAGGAAGTATGAATAAAAAAGCTTGTAGAGATAATTTTTTTAAAAATCTATCAGACCACAGGATATTATGGGATAAGCACTCAAGATGTAGTGATGGTTGTCATAACAATAATTAGGACATTTTTTCTTGAAAGAAATGACAATGTACATTCACAGGAATAATTTGAAAATAATTTTAAAAAACCTAGATTAGAAATTAGGACAGAGTAATTAATACTACGTTGGATATATCTAATTTATAATCTTTCTTTGTAGCCAGATTGTCTCAGAACTTGTTGAACTGTCTCCCTTTGATGAATAAAAATATTTACATACTTTCTAAGATTGAGTAAAATAAGTTAGTTAACATTAAGATAAGGTCTTAAAGGCAAAATTTAGTATAATCGGTTCTCTTAGGGGTTAATAAAACTCTATTTCTTCTTAGTAAAAGAAATGAAGCCAGAATTCAGTCTCAACTGAAATGTAAATGAGGCTTAGGAATGACACAGTAATACCACTTGGCATTTCTTAAGTTAGCCCTCTTTTTCTACACCGGATAAAAATAAAGGAAAGAAAGCTTCTAAAACAGAACCTCCCTATTACAACCCAAAGTTGCCCATAAAAGCAAAATTTTTTCTGACCTGCATCCATGTACCTTTTCCACTTTCTGTAGCCTCCCACACTGTAATGACTTATGCATGGGATTCAGGGTCTTTCTATTTTCTTTTGCGTGGAGAATGAATGCCCACACGGAAAATGGGAATGCTGACCATTTTCAAAGATGATCACAGACCTTTGAGGGCACCAAATAGTATCCAGAAAGGTATTTGGTCAAGCTGAGGAACCAATTTCTAGTACATTCCTTAACTTCACGGGTCTTCACAGGATGGGAATATTTAACTTTCTGGCATGTGCTTAGAGCTTAGTCAGAATAGCTTGACATTTTTGGGGAGGAGTCCGTCCTTTGCAATAACCTGAAGTGACCCAAAACCAGCACAGCAGTTAATCTTGTTTACGGCTGAAATCAATAAGCCAATCCATGTTATGTGCTGCAAGTCCCTATGTGGAGTCAAAACTACAAGTGTCTGCTTTATGAATGGGATTTTTCTTTTACAGTCCATGAATTTGCTTTCATTACGGAACAACATTTTATAAGGCTGAGTTTACCACTGGTATAATTTGTTTCCTTTAACTAAGGGTTTGAATAATTCAAGGTTAAAAGTATGGATACCAGGAATGTGTTTATATTCTGACCTTATCTTATGCCTGGTTTTCTTGTTTACTTAAATTTTTATGACTGAATTCTAACAGAAGTACACAAACTAAACTCCATGCAAGCCAAAAAGACTGAAATTTCTGAAGAATTATCCCAATTGCCTTATCATGTTCACATCTTCCTTTTGGTTCCCCTGAATTCCTGCCTACGGAGTTTAGATTTTATACAGACTACGGATACGTGGAAGGAAGGGGTGGAGGTAGGATCTCATTGCAGGGAGACAATGAAGTGTGTTGGCTAGCTCATCCTGGCCTTAGAACCAGGGCCTCGTTTGACTACTGGCTTACTTCCTGGATGTATCTATAACCGTGAACAAGTTATTGAATTTCTCTCAGCCTCAATGATGCTAGCGAGCTAGCTAGCTAGTAGCAGGAATATTATGCATGTAAATGTATTTATCCTGAGGCATTGTAAATGGTATGTGCTATGCTTTCTTATCCATGAATTATGTGTTAATATGAGCTAAACTGGATTATTTCATGTTTCTTAGTCACTCCCTGGAGGGAATACATCCTGAGAGTTTGGGATCTGTATTAGCTCTTTCACACACTAATACATTACAAACGCTGTCTCTATAGCTCAGATTTTGCATGAACAGTTCCCTAGTGGCCTTTGTTGAAATTCAAACCAAACAGCAAATAGATTTCTGTCAAGACTTGTGTTCACAAAACTAAATGAGGAAAGCATGTAAGCTAGAACAACAAATTTCTTGCAGTGAATTTTATCAAGTATTGCAATCCAAATATTTTCTTACTGAAGTTTTCAATGTCCAACAGTTATATCTTTATTCATTAATAGGTTGATCAATCCAGCTGCATTTTAAAATACTGTCAATGATTTTTTATCATAAATATCCAATGTGAAATTTTCTCCTTATATCAAGCTGCTTCTTAAAGAAATAATACTATTAAAGCTATTAAATAGAAATTTTCTAAACTCTCTAATTTAATCTTTCTAGTATAGATTAAGTGCTCTCTTTTCCAAGTTACATTTTCACTTTAGAATCATGTCCTGAACTATATATATATTTTTTTTTAATTTTTAATAGGTGATGAAATGAGAAAACTCACTGTCTTCTTCAGTCAGCAAATTTGAAGTTCTTTCATCAAGTTCCATCTCTTTTTGTCTCACATGGAATGTATTTCTGTGTCTGTTGTTAAACTACAATGACATGTCTGTAGCTATCAGGAAGAGAAGCTGGGAAGAACATGTGACCCAATGGATGGGACAGCCTTTTAGTTCTAATGATCATAACACAGCATGTCATCATGGACTAGTAGCTGACAGCTTGCAGGCAAGTATGGAAAAAGATGCAACTCTAAATGCGGACCGCAAAGAGAAGTGTGTTTCACTACCAGACTGCTGCCATGCATCAGAGCTGAGAGATTTTCCTGGGAGGCCAATGGGTCACATTTCAAAGGAGGTGGATGAAAGTGACAGCCAGGAAGGTGAAGATCAGTTTCTTTCTCTGGAAGCCAGCACGGAAACACTAGTGCATGTTTCTGATGAGGATACCGATTCTGATCTATGTCTTACAGATGATAAACAGATTTTAACTTCCCAAGGGCACGAAACCTCAGACCAACATAGCGTCAAAGGAGCAGGCTCCTTAGTCAAGACGCTGCCTATCACGGAAAGAAACCAAGATTCTTACAACTCCTGGGGAGTGGCTGGAGGCGCTGAATTAGCACTCATAGAAGAAAGTGGGGAGAGGAAAGTTATTGATATTATAAGTAAAAGCCTGGAGCTTTGTAATGATATAAGCTTAAGTGAAATAAAAGATGCATCCCAAATACATGTATGTGAGTCGTTGAATGTGAAAGATATTGTGCCTGAGAAGCAGTTGCTTAATTCTGCTGTAATTGCTCAGCAACGAAGGAAACCCGACTTCCCTAAGGAGGAACATGAAAGAAACACCTGCTGTGTAGTACAAGATGAGTTTTTCGCTAGTCCTTGTGCAGACAGAGGACTGCCATTATCAAAAGCAGATACTGCGGGCTGCCTTCTGCAGCCTCCTTCCTGCCCTGGTGGAATGTCCGCTGCAAATGGCCTGCAGAAGAGTGGTTTCTCAGAACATCAAAACAGAAGTCTTCCAAAGGTCAGCTCGGGAGATGGCATGCAGTGTTTACACTTAAAGGAACCTCTGACCACCCAGGAACCCACCGATAATCAAGTCAGACTTCGCAAGAGAAAGGTAAGACACATGTGCAGATTATCTAGCTTTTGGAATGTTGTAAATATCCTTGTTTCCATCACTTACTATTTTGGCAGCATGCAAGGGATATGTAGATGTTTCTTTTCCCCTATAATGTAGCTGTGTGACTCAAAGAGTATCTTCTTGGGGAAACCATCAAAATATATAAAAATTAAAATATAATAACCTATCCATTTGACTAATAATATTTATAATGGTTTATGAACAATCTGTTCTGGGACTGTATTGAAGACAGAATTGGTTTCACTTTCTTCATTGGAATTAAATACCATGAGAAAGCTCACTATTCACAGCCCATCTAAAGAGTGACTCTATTTTTTTAATCTAATAACATTTATTTGGCTTGTTTCCTTTTCCCTCTGAAAAGCATATTTTATCAAAGAAAAATGGCATAAATTACATATTAAAAATGACCCCTTTATATATATGAAGGCAACAGTACCCCTGCCCCCAAAATATGCTGATACTATTTTAAATGTTATCCTGGCACATTTGTTATCAATGGGTATATCAACTTTTCTTTAACTCTTGACCCAAAAGGGCTAATAACTGAAATTATTTTTTATGCCCAGGCCCCCTGACTGATCCTGTAGATGCCATGCTCCCCTAAGTAGTTTCTGGGTGAGGGAGGCAAGGATTTGAGTGGGGCTACATGAAGCATGAGTTAGTTAGTGAACTCTTGAACAAAGTGTGCCTTGTTTTTTGGATTTTTCCAAAAATCTTCCCGCAATGTAGTGCTCTATAATCCTGATGTAAACATAAATACAATTTCTTCTGTAAACCCAATGTGGCCATTGCAAAACAAGGCAGATTGGACACTTTAGTGTGACATCCTTGCCCCTCTTTCAATATAATATTAATCCATAATCGTCATTCTAACAAAGCTAATGTTCTCAGTTCTGTTCAACTGAGCTATCTACAATGAGGAATGAAAATCTCCCACTCTCTTTATGGTGAGGAAATCTGGTTTCCACAAACTGTGGTTTCGCTAACAAACTAGGTCAGTGACATGTCATAAGTCAGTTTAAGTGAAGTCAAACATTTTGCAGCAAAGATCACGGTGCTCCAGCTATATGCCAGCGGATCATTCTGTGCTTCTGGCCAACTCTTCCTGCCTTATATAAGTTGTAACAAAATGCTAATGCTCCATAAAGTTGTTCAGATTGGAATGCTCAGCTCACCTTTCCAGAAATTTCCATATACCCTATCAAATCTGTTGGAGGGAATGCAATAATGACATAAAAAGGTATTAACCGACGTATGACATAGCTCCCCAAAAATAAGACAAACCCTGCCCAACTGCCGACAGAAACATTAAACATTCCAGAAACATATGCTCACCACTTGGACATTTATATCGATTCTAAGAATGCTGGGAAGAATTTGCTCTTGGACGTGTCACTATAGCGTGGTTGCATTATGAGAGATGTAATTATAGCCCATTTACAAGTTCTAACTTAAATGCTTTATTTTAAGCATTTCATCATTCTGGAGTGCTATAGCATTATCTGGTGGAACATTTACTTTGACTCTACAAGTCATTTGTGATGCCTTGTAATAAACAGTTTTAATAACAAAATTTTATGTTTGGAATTTACTCTGGAAAAGTATGGTTATAGGAGAAGTCTCTAGAATCAAAATGTGTAGGAATTTTTGTTCTCTTTGATATTGCCAAGTTAAAATACCTTTGACTTGGCAACTAGCCATTTTAGCACTTTACCAAAAGAAATAATAAAACAACTTCATAAAAAATATATGCACAAAGATGTTCATAATTGTGTATTACTGACAAAAAAGAAACAAATGTCCACCTATAATGTTTAATTATTGCTTATAATGACATGCATATGCCATAGTTATGTATAAACTAGGGTACAGTTTGGAATGCTATGCAACCATTAAAAAGATGGCATGAGATCCATGCATACTAACTGAAAGATGATGTTCCTGACATAGCATATCTGGAAAATGACAGTGGAAGAGCAATATGTCTCAACCTTATATGACAAAATGTGAGGATGCAGATATAGATATATGTAGATATAGATATAGGTGACATATAGATATAGGCATAGATTTGATATAATTACAGGCCACGGTATATTACTAAATAGGAATACATCAAATCCCAGCTAAACAGGCACAGAATTGTTAATAGCAGTTACTTTAAGACAATAGAATCAAAAGGTAGAAGCCGGGGATTTTCACTCTTTACCCTATATAACTTTTATAAAAGGTCATAGAGCTGTGGGTGAAATGGATATAATTAATAGAAGTACAAAAATATGATATAAGATATACAAACTACTTGAAGCATCTTTTAAGGGCATCAAATAATCCTTTATCTGGTTATCATGTTTACTATTACTTTTATTAAATGGAAACAAATATTTAAAGTTTTTCAAAATGTCAACAAGAGTTTCAATCAACTACTCAATCCTAATGCCAGTGCATCTAGTTTAAAACAGTAAGCCCTGCCCTAGCCTGTTTGGTTCAATGGATAGAGCGTTGGCCTGCAGACTGAAGGGTCCCAGGTTCGATTCCGATCAAGGGCATGTACCTTGGTTGCCGGCACATCCCAGCAGGGGGTATGCAGGAAGCAGCTGATAGATGTTTCTAATTCTCTACCCCCCTCCCTTCCTCTCTGTAAAAAAATCAAATATATATTTATATGACAGTAAGCCTTTTGGAGAGACAGGTGAGACACATTTTCATGCTTAAGGTATTAGGTGCCAGATTCAAAAAAGACTTTGCTTAATTGTCTGTATCATTTATACTATTTGTTGGCTATAGCTATGCTGACAGCTTTATGATTAGAGCTTGGAAAGGTGAAATAGAACTTGAGCTAATAAAATTTTAGTTAGAGAACTTTAATCAGCTCATTATCTGACAGTCGTGTGAGTGAACCAAACCCTTCACTGAATTTATGAGCATGAATTTTGGGGGATTTGCTCTTTTGGGGTCAGCATTCAATCAAGATTCTAATACTTGAAAAAAAACCTGAAAACAAAAACAGCTTAAAAGAGTGATCCTCAGAATGTACTAAAATAGCACCCAATTATCATTTCTGGAAACCTATAAATCTTGGCAAGCATTTATTGTATTATATGATGTATTTTTTCTTGTTTTCCAATGATTTTTTTTTTTTTGCCACACGTCTATTTTTTTTAGGAGTTTCCATTGGAGAGGACTGCATTTGTAGTATATGTAAATATTAACTTTTTAAACTAACAATTCCCCTAAGTATGACGAAATATATCATTGAAGCGAAGCCACTGAAATCAAAGGAAAACCAAATAGATTACGAGCAGACATTAGAAACGAGCCCTCCAGAGGCTGTGTGGCATAGGCCTAGAGCTTGTAGGGTGTGGGTGGGTCTCTGGGGTAAGGCAGCTGGTTAAGAGCAATTCTCAGAGACAAATTCCAAAGCAATCTGGAGGAGGGACCGTCTAAGAAGTGGTCTCTGTAAACCAAATGAGATGTGAAGATGGAAAATATGTAGGGCAAGACTTGAGGTTAAACCTTTTTTAGAGAACTAGTGTATTTGTTCTTGATGGTGGTTTACTAATTAAAGAGAGTCCAACGTTCAGTCTTCTCTGGAGGCTATTTAAATAGTTCCCAAATTTTTGAATAACCATAATAGTTACACAAATGTATGAACAGATTTTCATTTGCTCACATAAAACATAATCCATATTACAAAGCAAAATAAACTCCAAAAGAATATGCAAACATGATCTGAACTTTGAGGAGATACCTAATTGCACATTTGAACACAAACCTCATATTCCAACAATAAACTAAATTGTATCATTTATGCTACAGATTGGCCTGCTATCACAGAAAAACAGCATAAAAGTGCCTTGAACATCTTTCTCTCACGCACACATAACTATATATAAGCAGTTCTGGATCCAGTGTAGGCTCTATGTTTCAAAACTCTAGACCAGGGGTGGGAAATGTCCCGTCCATGAACCATATAAGGCCCGTGAAGTCATTGGTCTGGCCCTGTCAAGGCATTAGGGGTGAGTTAATTTAATGTTTGACCAAATACAGCAAGCTAAGTTTTAACTTGATAATTCTGTATGTCCTGCGAATGGTATTGTATATCCAAAAGGCCCTTGGCAGGAAAAAGGTTCCCCACCCCTGCCTAAGACCCCTTTTATCTAACTGCTCTGCCACTTTGAGCCCTTATCCATATTCAAGTCCATGGGAAGAAAGGTGGGGATGGCCACACTTCTTGTGAAGGTGGGCCCAGAAGGTGCACACTTTTTTTTTTTCCAGAGAGGAAGGGAGGAAAGAGAGAGAGAGAACCATTGATGCTGAGAGAGAAGCATTGATTGGCTGGCTCCTAAACGCCCCCTACTGGAGATCAAGCCTACACCCAGGCATGTGCCCTAACCAGGAAGCATGTGCCCTGACCAGTAGTTGAACCTCGACATCCTGGTTCATAGGTCAATGTTCAGCCACTGAACCATGCTGGCCGAGCGGTACATGCTTCTTTTCCCTTCATATTTCATGTGCTAGAACTTAGCTTCATGGCCACACCCAGCACTCATGGCTTAGAAATGGACGCTGCATTTTGGCCAGCAGCTGTCTGCTGAAGACTCTATTATAAAGGAAGAGATAACTCATCACATAAATATGTTAATGAACAATATCTTAACATAAATATATTTCAGTACATGGAGTTGTGCAAGGAATAAACAGGATGCATGTATGTTCTGTGGCACTCTGTACAAACACCTGGTGCTTTAATTTCACACTACAGAATACCTTTCCATATTAGGAAACTCTTTTGTTTGTTGAAATGATAGTTATCAAATGCTACAGTTTTTCTTGTGGAAAAACTGCCCAGGAGCTAAACATTATACTGTATATACTGTAGTTCATCTCTGAACATTAATTACCAATGACTGACAAAAATCAAATGTTTTATTTTTACCCTATTTTTAAAATATGTGCAAATTTGGTAAAAAGCACCCCTATACAGGATCTAAAAGAACCTTCTCATTCCTTTCTATGACTTTCTTGTTTCTATCTCCTAAATGCCTGTTTGTAGGCCATGTAACATGGGAAGGTTAACATTGACTCATGGGTGACACAAAGAACACAGTAAATTATTCAGGAGATAGAGTGGACCAAGAATGGAGGCCAGATGAAAGAATATAAAAGGGAAGGAAAAACTTGTTTAAGAAACAAAAAACAAAAAAGATGGTTAAGACCCCAAAAAAGTATGTTGAATGATAGCAAGAACTGCTGGAAGAATTAGAGTTTATCAATAAGCCTGATATTAGAGGACATAGAGAAAAGGAATACAAAGTGAGCTAAGTATATACAGGGTGTGGCAAAAGTAGGTTTACACTTGTGAGTACACAAAACATGGAGTTTATTCTTGTATTATTACTTACTGATTATTGTATTATTTTCCATGCGAACATCTGTAAACCTACTCTTGCCCCACCTTGCATAGCTTGTAGATAGATTCATAATAACAGTATGATTTACACTAAGGGACTATTGAGCAGATGGTATTGTTTTGTTTTGTTTTAACATATTTTTATTGATTTCAGAGAGGAAGGGAGAGAGAGATAGAAACATCAAAGATGAGAGAATCATTGATTGGCTGCCTCCTGCAAGCCCCGCACTGGGGATTAAGCCCTCAAACTGGGCTTATGCCCTGACCAGGAATCAAACCCTGACCTCCTGGTTCATAGGTCGACACTCAACCATTGAATCACACCGGCCAGGCCCCACTCTGTCTTTTCTGGTTAATATCACTTGAGGAAGTTGGGAATGGAGTGGAGAGGAGATGACAAGAATAACAGAGTAAGAGATTGAAAGACAAGTGAGGATAGGAGAGTAAGGGAGTTTGCTGAGAGAGTATCAGACAATAATAAATTTTCTTTTGATTTCTATTGTGAAAACCACATACAGTAGGGAGCTTTGTTGCCAGGTGCCTTTAAGGTGGAAAAATATCCTCTGAATGAAAGCAATTCGATCTGAATTTTTCTTGTTGCAGCTATTTTTTTAAGTAGTTATGAAGTGTGATGGGCCTCCGTTCCAACAGAGACTTGGACCAAAACTGCAGATTTACATTATTAGCAACAAGATCATTAATAAGTTCACATTTACCCAACATCAGTTTTTACTGGAGCACGAATTAATACATTTTTATGATGTTATTTTAAATAATTAATAGGTATTCCAGAGCCAATTGCACCTTAGAGGCTATGGTCACAGTGAAACATTTAGTTTCTTCCACATGGTTTTCTGTTGCCATAAACCAGGACCAACTTATTAATCTTTTAATACCAACAAAACCACCATAGATGTTGGCTGCCTCCCTCGAAGAAATGCCAATATCCACAAAAGCTGGGATAACTAGCATACCCTACATAACAGGGCACTGCCTCTGTTATCTGGGCACTAAACCCAATGCTGCTAACAGACTCTTGTTTGTTTTCTGGCTCATGTTCTTAGAAATAAAGTCCTTCCCTACTGCCAACAAGATCTCTATTCCACAGATACTTTTCTAACTGTTGAGAAAATTATAGTGCTACGTTAGAGATAACCTCACAATTTTCAAAGGAAACATAAGCAAATAGCAAAGTACACTTGTATTCTTTCTTCAGTTCTGTCTCTACATTGGTGTAGGAATAAAACTAGTGATTAATGAACCTCTTCAATTTGGGGTTCTATTTTTTGAGCCAGCGAAACTTCAAAAGGATTTACTGCTTTTTATATACATTACAAGTTAACCCGGATGTTTAAAAGAAATTCAAATGACATAATTATTTGGTCTAGAAAATGAATAGTTTGGTTTGAGCTTGATTTTCTAACCAAGCGATTAAGCTGGGATGAGGAGAAAGAGCACAATCTAAATTGAAGGTGCTATTTAATCTTCTTGGGCCTTATATGTCCCTGAAAAGTTGAGACGAGTCCCTATATCAGAAGACCGTTAGGAGCATAAATGAGATAGAAAATGTGATGAAATAGCTACAGAGTTCAACCACAAGAATGATCTATTTTTTAACCAAAATTCAAGTTGAGGATTTGACAGGTAAATAACAGAAGAATTGCAGAACTTTATCTGGGAATAGGTCAAATTCTAGCAAAATCTATATTCACAGCACATATACTTAGGCAGGGTCAACTGGGTCTTCTAGTTGGAGGTTTGCAAAGTGCTGCATAGCCCATGGTGAATCTCCACAGCTTCTATATAGAACAAAGTAATTAAGCCAGTGGAATCAAACTGCTTCCCTCACTTAGAGCTTTGTGATCTTGTATGTTACTTACTCCTACTGTGCCTCCGTGTTTTATCTGTATAATGGGACCCTTCACTCTGTTATTAGGAAAATTAGATAAATTAATATATAAAATAACTAAAACCATGCCTGACACATAGTAAACACCATGTGACTTTAACTAGTAATAGATTTATTATTTGTTTACTATATTTGCTCTAGTTATCAATCTGAGAGTAATGTATAAAGCCCAAAGCTATGACAAGAAATTTAAGGATAAAATAAGTTTACCTAAAAATATTTTTATATAGACACATATAAATCATATGCATAAATAAATTAATTTTAAATATCTGCAGTAAGCAAGCACAACCTGAGATATACAGTATTGGGCTTCCTGCAGTAAGTAAGCCTCTTTACTGAGACTTGGAGTAGAGGAAGTGAACAAACACACAGGAATGAGGAGGAAGCTACCTGCCCCAAGGACATTAGCAAATTGGCTGATGGTGCTCTGCTCCCATGTTTCTAAAGGAAGTGCAAAAGGAAACCAACCGGCAGCAGGCTCAGCTCTGTGACAAATATTACCTTTGAGGCCTGTGGACCATTTTCTCTGCCTCCCCCACTTCCCCAAAGGCACAGGAAAGTGGAGTTTGAGTCAACACAGCTGACCAGTGCTACCTTAAGAAACAAACAGCTAAGTATCACATGAACTCACTCATTTGTGGACTACAATGAACAACATAAAGTGATGAATAAAAATAGATCCAGATACATAGAAGCATCGAACAGGGGAAGGCAGGGGAAGGTGGGGGGGGGGGGTGTAGGGGAGATGGGGGGGCGGTAAGAGATCAACCAAAGAACTTGTATGCATATAATGGACACAGACAATAGGGGGGGGGGGTGAAGTCCTGGGGGGGGTGGGAGAAGACACTGGGGAGAAAAGGAGACATATGTAATATGTTCAACAACGAAGAATTAAACAAACAAACAGAAAGAAACAAACAGCTGAGCTCTTGAGTGCAGAGTAGCTATTTTTCACAGTATGTAGATGGGACTTAATTTTTAATTCATTCCTCAATAACATTCTTGGCATTTTGTCTTCATTTTGCTGTAAGATGGTAACATGAAGTTTAATGTTCTGTCACATGTTCACTTACCCAACAAGCAAGACATTGTTTAGTTGACTAGACTCTTATAGGCAGCACCCTACAAACCGATATGGGATGAGGCACAGAGAATTTGCTTTTCATAGGTTCAGAGAATGTTCCAGCTGGAAGAGACTTTAAACATCCTTGCTTTTCTCTCTAACTGGAATAATGTGTGTGTATTGACAAGTCCAAAGAGCTGTAATTTAGTGCGTTAATAGTGGTATGTTCTGTTATCAATGCAAACTTGCTGCTCCGCAGAGAAGATGCTGAGTTGCATATTATCATGGAAAAGCTATAATTTTAAAGTAATCAGGAAGAATTGGCCAACAGCGCAATGTAACATAAACCTAATATTAAGGGTTTTTTTGAATGATGAAAGGAAATGTTTTATCCTTCTATTTCAGACGTTGGTCCACTTCGTGTGCAGGGGGAAAAATACAGCTTGAAGAATTTAACTACCATTTAATGTATACGCTGACAAAAATATAAAGTAAAATTGTAACTGAAAAGAGAATCAGAAATGAAGGTTGTTTTCCTCAGCTTCTCCTGGTTTCTAGGTTTATAATAAAAAGTTGCTGCTTCCTGAGGCATGATTTTTATTTAATTCAATTATTCTGTATTCTTTCCCTGTGATCAACCTAGACTTTTATCATAAATATTATCTCTATCCACTTAGAAGTTACAAAGTGCTTTCTTTCAGATGTCCACAGTGTTTGGGTTGAGGCATGATAATTTTAAACAAGCTGAAAAGTATTTCAAACAAGGTCCGTACTGTGAGCAATCATTAAGAAGGCCAGGGGAGAAAGGCAACTAGGCAGTGAATTTCAGTAGGATCATCATGCGATTTTTTTTAAAACGTATTAGTAATTATGTAAATCACTAAATTTTTATACTGAAAATTCTGTCTAGACTAGAAACAAGAAAGCATGCTAAGTTATATATCAGCCTATTCTGGGCAATTTAAAGTGGAAATAAATCTGTTTCTCACATTTTCATACGCAATCACTTATGGTTATTGTAATCCTCAATTTCCCACCCTGACCACTGAGACCATTTATTTTCTTAATAGAGAATAAATAGGCAATAAGTGTATTGCTTACAGTAAGCCAGTTGGCTGTGAAACTTAATCACTGACTTTCACATCCATCTTTTCATTTTAAAGCAGACCAAATTTTCTCGAGAGGTGTCAATAGGGAAGTCACTACATTGATGTAGTGAGTGATGCGTGTGGCTGGCTGCTCCATATGTGTGCCTCTAATACTCCTTCCAAAATCAGAGGGCTGCACAATAGGAGATGGAGCTCTGGTGTAGTATGGAGGGTCACAGCATACCTTCTTTAAGGCTGGGGATGGCACAGAAAAGCATGATTCTGCAGGCTCAGAGAGGGGACATTAGTATGCTGTGTGTTATCAACCGACACCAAAGTCACTTCAAATCCATGGTTTATACTGCGAGACTAAAACAGAATACTGTGAATAATAAAAATACACATGTTTTCTATACAACACAGGAGCTTAGGGAAGAAAAAGAAAAACCGTCTCTACTAAGAAGAAAATAGTAGAAGTGTGTTAATAGAACCCAGGAACAGTGTATTGGAGGGAAGATAAAGGAGCCACAGAGTCACACTTACAATACCACAGAAGTGCATAATCCCCTTGTCTAGGGATTTATGTTGTGGTGGCTCTCCATTTCCATTCCAGGGGAGTTACCTGTGACCGTGTTTCCAAGTCATTGTTACCATTTCAACCACTTACCAATAAAACTTAATTCCGGAAGGACGATTGGCAAATTATCAAATCTTTCCCGCTGAGGTTGCCCTCCAGGCCACTTTCAGAGGCTGGGTCATCTGTCTTCTGCACGTCAGTCATTAAGCACCTGCCTGCTGTGGCCAGTGGGCACCCAGGTGAGAAGCAGCCCAACATGGACTGCCATTCATTCTCCTGGAGGAGCTGCTCATGTTCAAAGTGACATATTTACCCTCTCCCACTGCTGCTGCCCTCTTTCTTTCTGCACAGAATCCCCTTAGCACTTTGATGACACCCTTCTGCACTCCTAACCTTCTCTTTGAAACCAAATGAACTAAACAGGTCCATTAATTAAGAGTGAGCCGGGAGCAATATCCACCACCCCAACGTCCAGCCCCATCCTTTCCCTTAGGAAGCAATGTAAAATGTCCAGATTTACTTTGCCACAATGCAAATGAAAGTGCAGCCATAGCTCTAGGAACTAAAGGAAATCAGTCCATGCGAAAGTTATATTTCACAAATTCAAAATGTTTATTCAAACCTGCTGTTAGATTTGTGTTGTTACATGACTATACGTACCTGTGGCTAGTCATAGTTCTAGAAAGTTCCAGTGAAACCTTAGAAACAATGTAGAAATGCACCTGTGCATTTGGCAGTCATTAGTGATGGTTTCAAAAATATCAATTCTTACATCCTCAATATTTCTCATCCCAACCTCTTTTATCCCCCACCATCTCTTGCTCTAATGACTGCAGCAACATCCTAACAGTTTCTTTGGAGTCGGTCCTAATCCCCAACAATCTATTCTCTGTACTGCAGTCCAAATTACTTTTATACAAAGCAAATCTGTCCCTCTCCCCTCCACAGATTTTAAATACTAATATTCTAGCCTGGCTGGTGTGGCTCAGTTGTTGAGCATCAACCTATGAACCAGGAGGCCAAGGTTTGATTCCCAGTCAGGGCACATGCCCGGGTTGTGGGCTCGGTTTCCAGTGGGGAGCAGCCGATCAATGATTCTCTCTCAACATTGATGTTTCTGTCTCTCTCTTCTGCTTCCTTCCTCCCTGAAATAAAAAATATACATTTAAAAAAATAAATAAAATACTAATATTCTAGACACAATTGTCAAGGACAGTCACAATCTGGGCCCTGTTTACCTACAAAGTGTAATTTTTATACATTTCCTCATCATGCTTTATAGCCACATTAAACTTCTCTGAATTACTCATCATTCTCTCTCACCCAGAAAGCTCTCACCGGACCACCTGTATACGCTTGCCATTCCTCAGGTTTCATCTTACATGTCATTTCCCCCAAAAAAGTCTTCCCTGAACCCCTCAGACTGAATTGGGGCCTCCCTCCTGATGTTCTCTGTGGTACACTAAGCCCTTGTGTGGATCCCAGCATAGTGCCACACTGTGTTGGAATGATCTATTCATGTATCCATGCTGTAGTGGTGTAACAGTACCCGCCCCCCCACCCCCACCCCCCGCAAAAAAAAGAAGAAAAAAAAGTATGTGCATATCCTAACCCCTGGAACCTGTGAATGTGACCTTATTTGGGAAAAGGGTCTTTGCAGATGGAATTAAGTTAAGGATCTCAAAACAAAATTATCCTGAACTAGCTGGGTGGACCCTAAATCCACCGCCAAGTGTCCTCATGGAAGACAGAGAGGAGGAAACACAGACATAAAGAGAAGGCCAGGTGGAGATGAAGGCAGACATTGGAGTGACGCAGCTACTGGCCCAGAAACACCTGAAGCCACCAGAGCTAGAAAAGGCAAGAACGAATCCTCCCTTAGAGCCTCCAAGACAGCACAGCCCTGCCAACTCCCTTTCATCTCTAACCCCAGGGACTCCAAGAAAAAAGTGTTTTCATTACGGCACTAAGTTTGTATATGTAATTTGTTACAGCAGCCTCGGAGGACTGGTGCACATACCTATACTCCAAACTAAATTACTCGAAGGAAGGAACTAGCATACTCATGACTTACTCACCATCGTCCTCTGAATGCCGAGCACATGCCTGGCAGACAGTGTGCACTTATTACACTTCTGTAGAATGGGTGTGGGAGGGAAGTCAAGCACGGAATTCTGAGCATCATCCTACTGCACAAATTACTACTTTTACTCCCTTCTTGTTCCAATAAAATCTTGTAATCATCTCGGGCTACATTTTCTCATCTTTAATTCGACCTGATAGCTCTTTGGAAATTTTAATAAAAAATAAATTTAAACTATAGCGAGTAATATGAGGACATTTCTACATAAAATGTACCTTTTCTTAGTTTGAGGGTTTGCCTTTAGATTGGAGCTGAGAGTTTATACCTGTAACCAGAGCAAAGGTGAAGAATATGGAGAATGTTCTCTGCTTGTAACTCTGCTAGTCACATGTTCATGCTTTATAGATGCAATTCTCCCATATTCCTCTGAGAATACTAATTATAGTAATCATTTCATGTGAGGCTTAGAGATTTTTTAATGTGTTGTTGGTATTACCTTTTTGTACAGCATTCTGTTTCCCTGCTACTGATTTTTTTAATTAAGGTATTATATGTGTACATATCTTAACATTGTCCCCCCACCCCCACTCCCTCCCATACACGCCCTCACCCCCCAATGTTTTGCATCTGTTGGTTATTCTTATATGCATGCATATAAGTCCTTCGGTTGATCTCTTATTTCCCCCACCTCTCCCTAACCTTCCCGCTGTAATTTGACAGTCTGTTTGCTGCGTTACTGCCGCTGTATCTATCTTTTTGTTCATCAGTTTATAATGTGTTTTTTATTATCCACAAATGAGTGAGATCTTGTGGTATTTTTCTTTCATTGACTGGCTTATTTCACTTAGCATAATGATCTCCAATTCCATTCAGGTTGCTACAAATGGTAAGAATTACTTCTTTTTATGGCAGCATAGTATTCCATTGTGTAGATGTACCACAGTTTTCTGATCCAGTCATCTGCTGACGGGCACCTAGGCTGTTTCCAAATCTTAGCTATTGTAAATTGTGCTGCTATGAACATAGGGGTGCATATATCCTTTCTGATTGGTGTTTCTAGTTTCTTAGGATATATTCCTAGGAGTGGGATTACTGGACTAGATCAAATGGGAGTTCCATTTTCAGTTTTTTTGAGGAAACCCCATACTGTTCTCCACAGTGGCTGCACCAGTCTGCATTCCCACCAGCAGTGCACGAGGGTTCCTTTTCCTCTGCATCCTCCCCAGCACTTGTCGTTTGATTTGTTGATGATAGCCATTCTGACAGGTATGAGATGGTACCGCATTGTTGTTTTGATTTGCATCTCTCTGATAATTAGTGACTTTGAGCATGTTTTCATGTGTCTCTTGGCCTTCCTTCTGTCTTCTTTCGAAAAGATTCTATTTAGGTCCATTGCCCATTTTTTTTATTGGATCATTTATCTTCCTTTTATTAAGTTGTATAAACTGCCTATAGATGTTGGAGATTAAACCTTTATCAGTGATAACATTTGCAAATATGTTCTCCCATACAGTGGGGTTTCTTGTTGTTTTGTTGATGGTTTCTCTTGCTGTGAAAAAGCTTTTTATTTTGATGTAGTCCCATTTGTTTATTTTCTCTTTAGCTTCCATTGCCCTAGGGGTAGTATCAGTGAAGAAGTTCTTTTGACATATGTCTGAGATTTTGCTGCCTGTGGATTCCTCTAGTATTTTTATGGTTTCCTGTCTTATGTTTAAGTCCTGTATCCATTTTGAGTTTATTTTTGTGTATGGTGTAAGTTGGTGATCTAGTTTCATTTTTTTTTTGCATGTATCTGTCCAATTTTCCCAACACAATTTATTGAAGAGACTGTCTTGACTCCATTGTATGTCATGCATCCTTTGTCAAATATTAATTGAGCATAGTGGTTTGGGTTGATATCTGGATTCTCTATTCTATTCCATTGATCTATATGTCTGTTCTTGTGCCAGTACCAGGCTGTTTTGAGAATAGTGGCTTTGTAATACAGCTTGAAATCTGGTATTGAGACCCCTCCTACTTTATTCTTCTTTCCCAGGATTGCTGTGGCTATTCGGCGTCTTTTTTTATTCCAAATGAATTTTTGGAAAGTTCTTTCTAGGTCTGTGAAATATGCCGTTGGTATTTTAACAGGGAGTGCATTGAATCTATAGATTGCTTTGGGTAGTATGGACATTTTAATGATGTTGATTCTACCAGTCCATGAACATCAGCAGGTCTACTGATTTTTCTTAAAGTTTTAGTGATTTCAGTTAACCTTTCCAGGTTCTGACTAAAGAAAATTGGTTAGAATAGTTGACTGGCATGTGATCTTTCTGTGATTCTTGTAGGAATATACTATTTATGTTCTCCACTTCTCATGTGTCCACCCTATCCACATACTCAATTCAGCATGAGGAGGAACTATAAGACATTCCTTGCTATCTTTTTGGATTCCATTTATTCTACACCGTATAATCAGATTTAACTTTTGTAAGGAAACTTCAAGCATAAGGTTATTTCCCTTCATAGAAAAGCTAACCAATCTCTTGATTTTTTTTTTCAGATGAAGCCCATATCCCCCAGCTTGTATTTTAAATTCCCCTATATTTAGTCTTTGTTAAAATGTTAAGCTTACTCTCAGTTCTCTAATGAGTCCTGTAGCAATGCACTACAAATGCTTACTCTCTGACCACCATGTGCTCTGAGGGTGTCTTAGTAGTCACTCCGTACACCTATTGCCTCATTCCAGCATTTACTATTTAACTGTTTCAAACTCACTCAATTTTCTTGAAGTTCCCAAATCCACATATTCCTTTCCCTCTCCCTGAAAAATGTCTTCACTGAGAATAAAAGTAAAATGAGTGAAAGTTATTAATTCTTTTCAATTTGATAGAGGATGAACCTAATAACTGCCAGAATTTGGTGGTCCTTCATGCACATTGAGGACAGAGGCTATGCATTTCCCCTGTGTAGTCTCAGGGATCAACATGGCATAGTGAGAAACATGAAGTTGTCTAGGGGATGGGTGGGTGGTTGTCTGGCTGGCTGGCTGGATGGATGGATGGATGGCAGGCTCATGGATGCATGAATGAGTGAGTGTGTACTCCCCAAAGATTGACTACAAAATTGTCTCCATTCAGTAAGATGATGTGGGAGGAAAGCACAACAACCCTTGCTATGTGTCTAAAAGAAGGAAAGACGATGCACTCACCATGATGTCTTCCATGTCCGTGACCCTGCTGCTATCATCTTCTTTGATTTCACATACATGGAGGAGTCTATCCTACAATGAAATTATAATTATTTGCATAAACATATTTATATTCATTCATTCACCCATTTAGCTTTTTTTTTTTAACCATCTAACATTTGGCCATTATGTTAGTTGCCTGATCATCAAAGATGAATAAGTTACTGTCATTCTCTGCAAGAAACTCAATAACCTTGAAACAAAAATATTGATAACAACATTTGTGGTGCATGCTCCGTGAGTGTGGTGACCATTCATCCTGGTTTGTCTGAACACTCAGGTTTATGCCTGTTGTCCCCACACCCTGACTCCCATTTCACTTTCTAATAGTCTCATGTAGGTGACAAATGACATGGTGAACCCATGTACTAACCATACTGAGAAGAACTGGGAGTGGATATGTACACCAATGTGCCTTGTCTCCTCTTCGAAATTTAAACTTCTTAGCGGCATCAGAAAACTCTGTTGAAACTATTAAGATATATTTGCCTATGTTTTGAATATCCTTAATACTTTGAAAACCTCAATCAAATTTTCTGATAGATAGTAAACTTTTAATAACTGGTATAATGCTTCAAAAGCATCATGCAAAGTAAAGCTCTTAACTGGATATTTACAGAAAGTCATGGAAAGCTAATATTCGCAAAACAATAAATGGTACAATTGGGTTACTGAAACAATATTATAATAATTTCTTTTTTATTCTATTTAAGTTCAAAAGCATGTAATGCTTATTACTCATTTTCCTCATCACGATTCACTCCTATAGCTTCTTTTTTGCTTTAATAGACAATCTATTTCCTTTTCTTATCCTGGGAGGTGGTAAACATAATGATAATTGTCTATTTTATATACATTTCTACACCACCCATTCAGAATTCAATGGCGAGGTGGTTATGAAATAATGATACATGCAAGTAGGAGCTACATACAATACTAAATTGAAGGAAATGATAATAGCTTAGGTTCATTTTCTTTTTAGAGTCTGCATAATTTCATTATTACTAATTAGTTTTCCAAGATGACATCCTGGTCTCTTTCACATCACACACTAGTCAATCACTGACTTCAATCTATAGCATGTTCTTCTAACAATCTGAGTAGCAGCCTCAGGGTTAGTATTTCCCCCAGTCCCCTTCAGAGCTGAAGTACCCCATGGGGTCTCCTCATCCCTCGAGGAGCTGTTGTGGTTACAGTTATGTCTTTCTTTTCATTGTGAAACTACTACTGTTTACAATCCTTATTTTCTATGGTTACTATTCATAATAGGGTCTTTATTCACTTTCTCTCTTTAATTCACTAAATAAATCCAAAAATCTTCATGGTTTCTGGGCACATGCTAAGAACAACAGGAAATTCATTATTTTAACCACTATTTTTCAGCCAAAGGCGTGATAGGAAAGATGGTCTTATGCTGGGTCCTCAAAATCAGAAAACTGAAGTCCTTTGGAATCAAAATGAAAAGTCAGAGTTTTCTTTACAGGAAAGATTTTCAGAAACAAACTTGAATTATGAAGATACTGTGCTATATTATAGGCAACACCTTTTTTTTTTTTTACAGACTTCTTAAACAAATTCAACCCTGACACAACATATTTAAGTCAAAAAGGAAAACCAGCTGCAAATGTTTAGAAATTTACTACTTTTTAATAGTAAAATTATAGTTTAGCCTTCTTTGTCCAAAAAAAATGTCATTATAATTATGTCACTACCAAAATATTTTCTGATTCAGTCATTAATTCCTGCACTTTGATTTGGTATAAAATCACACAAAAACTTGGTGACCAAGTAAAAGAAAACCAAGACAAACAATTTGGGGGACTTAAACCCAGAGGCATTTTATTCTAAATAAACCAGATTGACAAATTTTACATACGTATCATAGAACAGTAACAATGGGCCTGTTATTGCTTCTTGTGTTATAACAGAGAGGGTCCAGAGTTCGTCATGAAGAGTGTTGTTCTATCCCAGCTCTACAGCACTTCTGACATAGGGAAAGTCTGTCCCCTCCAAAGGCTTGTCTCCTCTTTGTCCAAGGGGGGTTTAACTTAGAAACCTTTCTATTTCTCCCAGATCCCCACTTTCCTAATTCTCACACACTTGTCTGTTAGCAAATTGTGTTTGTGTCTCAATGTAATGACTGCTGTTTACTTGTCAGCCAGTGTTTACGCTCAAGCATTAGAATTTGTCATACACACCATATTGTCACTGCAACTGAAGAATTATAACAGTATCAATAAAAAAAATAAAAAGACTAACACTTCTCTTCCAAAAATGTGTTTCCTGTTCTATGTGGATAGTTTACTCAGAGGTTCCACTTGAGCACTGGGTGTATGTATTCGTCTGCTCAGACTGCTATAGCAGAATACCTTAGACTGGGTGGTTGAAACAAAACCTGTTTTCCCACAGTTCTGGAAGCAAGAAGTCTGAGATCAGGGTGATGGCAGGGTCAAGTTCTGGTGAAGGCTCTCTTCCTGGCTCACCAATGGCTACTTTCCAGTGTCCTTACATGGTAGAGAGAAGCTGTGATTGCTCTTCCTTTTATTAGAAGGGTGCTGATCTCATCATGGGGACTCTAAACCTAATTATTGCCCAAGGGCTGGGTGTTAGGGCTTCTACATAATTTGGGGTGACATAAATATTCAATCCACAGAAATGTCTCTCTTAAATTTGCAGGTCAGCATATCACCCTCCAATTCTGATATGTCGCATCACATAGTCTGGCTTTCGGTGGTTTTCTAATTCCTTCATATTTGTCTCAGCTATAATATCTCTAAGGCAAAGACAGGTTTTCTTTTTCCTGACTCCTTCAGTGACTAACACTTAGGCACTAGGTAGATGTTTATTGATTGACTGATTGAGCCTCTGTTTTGCTAAGCAAAATATTTTACAAAAAAAATAGTTAATATAGTCCTGAGAGCTATATACATAGTACTCGGCTATAATGTCCTCATGAAAACAATCAGTATGCTGTAACACAATTTAATAAATAATCTTTTGTGTGTTTCTTAGGCATATAAATCCACCATTAAAAAAACAAATGTTTGAATTGCCCCAGTTTAGCAAACGGCATTGTTTTGTCCTAGATGTCGGTGTTTTTTGCCAATTGCAGGCCAGGGATGGTTCTCCCCAACAAAGCATGACTTAGCAAACCAATAGGGGGTAGTAACCATGTCTTAGGATATTAAAGCTGAAGACCTCTAAGGATGCAGGCCAAGTCTAACAGCGTGTAGAGAAATCCCAAGGATTAATGGTCTTCATTCAAGACATACAGGGTGGGGCAAAACTAGGCTTACAGTTGCGGGTATGAGAAACACAGTTTATTCTTGTATTATTGTTTATTAATTATTGTATTATTCCCATACAAACAACTGTAAATCTACATTTGCCCCACCCTGTAGAATGAATTCCTAAGCAAGAATATGGGTTCATTGCATAACGTTTAGAGTATTATTGAAAACTAAGCATTGAACGAGAACATAAATATTTCTGCCAAATTTCCATCTTCTCACTCCCTTACTCCTTCTCCTCCCCCAAGAAAATGAACAACCACTCCCTTCATCCAATCGACATGAGCATGTATACATACATGTGTGTCTGTAGTGAGAACAGTGTTAGTTTTTTTCTTGAAGGTGCCTCAGATTCCTAAAGTGGCGGACACTGCTCCCAGCCTCTCAACCATTCCCTGGGAAAGTTAAAAATAAGTCCCACTGAAAAAATAAGTTGGCACTTGTTATTTGAGAAAATTGCTTTATTCCAGGAACTGCCTCATGTAGCAGAAATTTATTTACCATCTGTGTGGACTTTAAAAATTTTCCATCTTAACTGATACACAACTGAAATAGAAACAGACTTTCCGTGCGTAGGTTTTCCACAGGCCTCAATCTTTGAAAGGGTGTTAGCTAAGAAACTTTTGGGATTTTTGTGGTCCCCAGAGTGAGACAGATCCAGGACTGCCTCTTAGGCCTGAGATCTCCTTCTGGGGATGGGCCCCAGGCTGATGTCACCCAGTGAGGTCAGGAGGGACTTCAGGGTGGGGCAGAAAAGCAGAGAGGAAGGGGTGGAGGTATCTGCCAGGGAGCATTCCAGAGGTTTTGCTGAAAGGCATTCCTTCTTTTAAATGGCCATTAGAATAGTTACCTAGCACATTATGCTCAAATAATAAAATAAAAATAAAAGTCCCTTGGGCAATAAATTGCCTTTTTCAGAACTGCTTTTAAGTTCTGTTGTCAGATAAGACAAATGTGCTTTTCTCTTTTTCAGCTGTATCAAAGGATTATTTTTTTCAAATGTTTTATGAAATTCTTCCACAAGAGGAAGTAACTTTGTTCACTGAGGGGGGAAAATGGGGTTGAATGGGTGGCTGAACACAAGCGGATTTATTGTTAGGCACTGCTTTATATAAACTACAGAAAAATCAAGGGACATCCAACTGCCACTTTTTATACAAAATAAGCTCTCCTGCCCAGATGTTTTTCTACAATACCGAGCTATTACGCCATTATTCCAGATGATAGAAACTGGAGTTACTTAAATATTCTCTTAACAATTTACACTTTCCCTCAGAAAATTCAAGAGCTGCGCCATTTGTATATCTGTATAGACTTTTGCGAAGTAGTTTCACACTTCTCTAGACATGTGATTTTAACAACTACTGTTGGGTCAAATCATGTCAAATTATGTATGTTATATATTTCATTAGATTCTTCCAATCAGTTCTTATTGCAAATTTAACATACAAACATAAATTTCAATAAAACTTTTAGGATATGGAAAACTACACAGCCTACTTAAAATTTACCTTTGCAAAGAATTGTAATTCCTGCTATTTGAGTGTTAACTTGTGCCAGCACCAGACTCCAGCTCTTTATATACATTCTCTCATTTAATCGTCACAACAACTTAAAAATTAGGTACAAATTGGTACATGAAAAAACTGATGCCTTAACAAATAAGTCACATAATTCCAGGTTATAGAGCAATTAAGTGTCAGAGCTATTATTCAGAGCTCAATGAGTCAGAGCTCCAAAAGCCCATTACTCTGGCCACAGTACCCATTACCAGGCATTAATGTAAAAACCCAATTCTGCCTGGCCAGCATGGCTCAGTGATTGAGCGTCGACCTATGAACCAGAAGGTCACAGTCGATTCCCAGTCAGGACACATGGCTGGGTTGTGGGCTTGCTTCCCAGTAGGGGGTGTGCAGGAGGCAGCTGGTCAATGATTCTCTCTCATCATTGATGTGTCTATCTCCCTCTCCTTTGCTCTCTCTGAAATCAATAAAAACATATTTAAAAATTCTATGGGATACATAGGATTCTTTTAGAAAAGCAGTATTAACCTCAGCTGTTAGGGCTTTATTTAAAATATAGAAGACTTCAGAACTTCCAAGACTATTGTTTATTTACAAAAATGGAAGGAGGGGGGCTTGCACTCTTTGACCCATGCATTAAAAGTGGGCCTATGAATCTCACTCCTTTGCGGATTGTAATGATCAACATAAACTGATGAATAAAAACAGATCTAGAGACAGAGAAGCATCGATCAGACCATCAAACGTCAGAGAGAAGGTAGGGGAGGGTGGGAGTAAGGGCAAGAGATCAACCAAAAGACTTGTATGCAATCATATAAGCCTAACCAATGGACAGAGACAGCGGGAGGGGGGGGGGGGCGCGAGGGCATGAGTGGGGGGTGGGGGTGCAATGAGGAGATATGGACACATATGGAATACCTTAATCAATAAAAGAAAATTGAAAAAGAAAGTGGGCCTATGCAAGTCTAAAAAGCAGTGCTACTATTCAAACTATAATCACTGCCCAGTTTGTTCTCACTCGTAGAAAACTATGCTGCTATACAAAATTTATAAGAGATAAAACTGTTTAAGAGAATGGGTTCCAGAAACTGACAAGAGTCCGTTTGATTCCTAGATCACACCACAATTTAGAGCGTGACACTGGGGAAGTTATTTGATTTGTGAGTCTCAGTCATCCATATATAGCATCCAAGTAACAATGAGACAAGTATGCAAAACAATTTCATGAAATCTGTCACAGGGGAGGCAAATGAACGGCAGCAAAGCTGCTGATGAGGCTCTGACTCGTGGAACCTGAGTCAGGCTGGGGTAGGTAAGTAGGAAAATATGAGCAATAGTACATGTGTAACTGAGTTCTACCATATTCTTGAAGAAAAAAAACAACAACAATTATTTCTGCAAGAGCAAACACTCTGATCGCATACTTAGTCTACCTCCTTCAGCATTTGTGTATTACTGTCTTGCAGAATTATTTTGCATGTTTTAATAATAGTTTTAAGGTCTAAAAGAGTATGGAATTGAAATTTTTAAAAAATAAAATCAAGCCCTGGCCGGTTTGGCTCAGAGGAAAGAGCGTCAGCCTAGGAACTCAAAGGTCCTGGGTTCAATTCCAATAAAGGGCACATGCCCAGGTTGCCCACTGGGCCCCCCATAGGGAGCGTGCAGGAGGCAGCTGATCAATGATTCCCTCTCATCAATGATGTTTCTATCTCTCTTCCTTTCCCTTCCTCTCTGAAATCAATAAAAATATATTAAAATAAATAAATAAATAAATGGTTTAATCTCTTAATTTGTTGTATCTCATGCACATTAGCCTTTCTATGTCAAAATTTCTTCAATGTAAATGTGGGATAATAATTCCGCCTTGGTTGTAATGTTAAAATAATCGAAAGGGAGACTTCCCCTTATAGCAGTCTTGCCCCAAAAGTAACTTCTTTTTTCAGTTCACCTAATGCCTGGAAAAGACAGACTCATTCAGATTCCATTGGTCTCACAGGGATGGGGAACATCACCAACCAAGGCCTCTTCTAAAAACACGACAAGGACATGAGCTAGGGATCAAAGGAAGACCTGGCACTTTGATAGGAACCTGAGAGTGAGCAGACAAGTAGAACAGGGTTACCTGAGGATTGATATCAACAGTGCAACTGGGAAACAGCCTCAGGATGGGAAGGGGAGCCTGGAATTCCCAAGCTGAACTGACATCCTTAAGTTGGAGAGTGTGTCTCCTACCTACTGACAGAAGCAGCACCTACTTTGCAAAAATTTTCTCCAATCCCTTAGTTAGGCCCACAGAATTCCAACCTATTAAGATCAAACAATGAAATCCAATCACAGATTACAAAACAGAAAAGACAGCTGTTATGACTGAGTGTAAATCAGAAAAGTGGTGATCAGAATTCAAAAGGTCCAAGTTCCTTGTGCCTTGGGGTTGAATTACAACTTTTTTAGCTTTAAATTTTAAAATGTAAATTTGCCATGGTAAAAATAAATGGTAAAATTTTCAGGATAATCACTAAAAGTATAGAAATAATTTAAATAAATTCCAGAGAACAAAATAAGAGGCAAACAAATTAAAAAGTCAGCCAGTCCTGGGCGGTGTGGCTCAGTGGCAGAGCATCATCAGCCGGCACACCCGATCCTGGGTTCCATTCCCAGTCAGGGGGAAGGAACTTTGGTTGCAGGTTCATTCCTGGCCTAGACCTGGCCTGTGCAGGAGGCAATCAATTGATGTGTCTCTCTCAAATCATTGTCGATGTCTCTCTCTCTCTCCTCCTCCCTATCTTTTCCTCTCTCTCTCTCTCTCTCTCTCTCTCTCTCAACAATACAAGATAAAACACCTCTTATATAGGTTAATCCCAGGAATAGAAGGGTGTTTTAACATTAGAAAAGTTATATGTGTCATTGTAAATATTCATTTATGGCTTAAAGGAGAAAAACTTTATGATCATTTAAGAGATGCAGAAAAGACATTTGGCAAAATCCAATACCCATTTATGTGGGTTTTTATAAATAAATAAATAAATGAGAACAGATTAGAACTATCTTTACCTTAAAAAAAAGTGATATCTATTTTTCAGAAGCCTACAGCAAACAGCATTTGTAGAGGACACACCGTCATAGCCTCTCTTGAACTCTGTACTGAAGATCACACCAATGTGTGATTGCTTTAACGGACATTGCTTCTATGACAGCAGCCAAAAAAGTCTAAGAATCCATTTTTTTTATTTTGTAGACAATATAATTATCTACTCAGAAAATACCACAAAATGGTAGACATATTATTAAAATAGTAAGTATTTAGCAAACCTACCAAAAATATAGAAAATGTAAATGTTTAAATTTACCATTTATGAACACAACAAGAACTATAAGTTATAAAGGAGTAAATCTTCATGTGTTGTAACATTGCATGTTTACACCTTACGCAGGGATTATAAAACTTTATTGAACAATATTAAAGAAGATCTAAATAAGTAAAGGGTTATATAATATTAACAAGTAAAAAGGCTCAATATTTTAAAGGTATCAGTATTCACAAAATTGGTCTGTAGACCATTTAAAACCAAAGTTTCAACAGAGTTGTTTCAAAAAACTTGACAAGCTGATTCTAAAATGTATAAGGAAGAGCAATGAGCAAAATATAGCCAAGTGATTGTTGAAGAAGTAGTTCAAGGTGGGAGGACTAGCCCATCCAAACATCGAAGAGTTTTAAATATATTGAATTAATATAATGTTATATTTATGAAAAATATACAAATCAACTAATGGAACAGAAGAGAAAGTCCAAAAGAACCCAGATGGATAGAAATTCAATATAGGATATAGTTGTCCTTGAGGGAAAGGGGGCTGATACCTACAAAAGGTTATCCTAATATATAAAAACCCTGGGTCGTAACAACCAGTAATGAACAAGGCTTGACCAACAGAAGCCAGTCCTGCAGTCAGTGCTGGGTTGCCATGGAAATCCAGTGCAGCAGTGCCCCAGCACTGACTGCTGAGGGGGCTACAAATCAGGGCCAGAGAGAGAGGCCTGAAGAGAGAAGCAGGGACTGATCCATTGCCTCTGTAGCAGCTTTTGATCAGCACTTGCTTCTCTCTTTCTCTCCCAGTCTGGCCAGCAGGCATGCCTCCATCTCTCTCCAGGCCTCCACCAGGGCTGCTGATCAGCCCCGCCTTTCTGATCAGGCCCCGTTGATAGGCTTACTGATGCTGACTGGCATAGAAACTGACAAATCAGAACCAAATCTGGGTGCTGTGGGAAGCCAATGGCTGCCTAGGAGGCAGAGTTTTTGATGCTGACTGGCATAGAAACCAACCAATCAGAACCAAATCCGAATGCTGTGGGGAGCCAATGGCTGCCTAGGAGGCAGAGCTTTTGACGCTGACTGGCATAGAAACTGACCAATCAGAACCAAATTGGCCAGAGAAGAGGGCAGTTGGGGGAGAGATCGGGCCAGCAGGGGAGGGCAGTTGGGGGCAACCAGGCCAGCAGGGGAGGGCAGTTAGAGGCAATCAGGCAGAAAAGCAGGTGAGCAGTTAGGAGCCAGCAGTCCCAGATTGCAAGAGGGATGTCTGACTGCTGGTTTAGGGATCAGGCCTAAACTGACAGTTGGACATCCCCCAAGGGGTCCCCAATTGGAGAGGGTGCAGGCTGGGCTCCCTCTGTGCTCGAATATCATGCACTGGGCCTCTAGTCTGTACATAAAGGGGTAAAATTAAATCCAACTCCTCAGTTTCTCTCTCTCTCTTTCTCTCTTCTCTCTCTCTCCCCCTCTTTTTTTCTCTCACACACACACAATTCTAGATGGGTTAATAATTTAAATATGACAGAAAACTTGAAATATTTTAAATAAAAACATAAACAGATTAATTTATGGCCTTGAAGTAGAATAGTAAAGAATTAATAAACAATACAAAAAGGAACAGTAATTACTTAAGAAAAGATGGGTATATTTAATATATTAAAATTTAGAAATGCTGTTTATCAAATACAGTATAAAGGAAGCATTTTTTAAAGTGCTTTTAAATAGAAGAAATGCCAATTAAAATCACAATGATGCACTGACACAGACAACAGCATGGTGATTACCAGAGAGAGAGGGGGTGGGAGAGGTAGAAGAGGGAAAAGAGCAGATAAATAGTGATGGAAAGAGACTTGACTTGGGGTGATGAATAGACAATACAATATTCAGATGATGTATCATAGAATTGTACCCCTGAAATCTATACAATTTTATTAACCAATGTCACCCTAGTAAATTCAATAAAAAATAAAACCACAATGATGCACCATTTTACAGTCTCTAGAATGGCACTAATTAAAAAGGCTAGCATAACAAGTGTCAGAGTTGATTAGGATCAACAGGAGCTTCTCTACATTCTGAATATCAATATAATGGATAAATAGTTTTAGAAAACTATTTGGCATCATAGCTTAAAGTTAACATTCACATACTTTTAAAATAATTTCACTCCTAGATATATATCCTTAGAAACAATCTTGAATTTCTCCTCCAAGAAATTTGTACAAGACTAAGCATTATATTAATGTCCATAATAGAGAAAAAAACTAAAAATAATCTCAATATTCATTGATAAGAGAATGGATAAATACAGGATGGGGCAAAAGTAGGTTTACAGTTGTTCATATGAAAAATAATACAAGAATAAATAATGATACAAGAGCCCCAGCCAGTTTGGCTCAGTGGATAGAGCGTCAGCCTGTAAACTGAAAGGTCCCAGGTTCAATTCCGGTCAAGGGCACATGCCTGGGTTGTTGGCTCGATCCCCAGTGGGGGACTTGCAGGAGGCAGCCGTTCCATGATTCTTTCTCATCATGGATTTTCTATCTCTCTCTCCCTTTTCCTTCCTCTCTGAAATCAATAATAATAATATTGATTATTGTTATTAAAATAATAAGAATAACACAAGAATAAACTCTGTTCACGTATTCACAAGTGTAAACATACTTTTGCCCCACCCTGTATATTATCGTATGTAAACATAACAGCATATTATACAGATATAAAATAAATTAAGCATCTCTACCCACAACACTAGATGTTTAAAAAATAATGTTGCAGGGAGAAAAAGAGGCAAGTTTCAGAAAACCACATAGAGTTAAAGACATTTATGGCGCTCAGAGAACTAAATGGTATCTTATTTAGGCACACATATATATGAAATTTAAAACCTATATTTTTTTAAATCAAGGAAATAAAAAACAAAAACTCAGCAAAGTGGAGGGAGGTGAAGATGAGACAGGAGAGGAGCATATAAGTTGATTTAAGTCATTGGTAGTGTTCCCGTGCTAGGGCGAGATGTGGGTTCACAGGGCATCATATAATATGCTTTATAATTTACATATCTGGAATATGCTTGATATAAAATTTGATGTATTACTATACAATATAGAAAAGTGCTTAAATGTGATGCCAAATGTGAATGTGATTTAACCATTAAGATTGAGGGGGATTTTTATTGTCACATTTTAAAGTATTGTGTTTGAGATCTACTTTCCCTAATTAGATTGTACACTGCCCAAAGGCAAGGATGACGTAGAATTCTGAATAACACTTGGTACATATAATGCGTCAATGCATTCAGTAGGTGAAGAGAAAAGAGTGTCTACCGGTGCCTTTTGTTTGTGTGTGTTGCTTTTTCACTTATGTGAATCTAGATTATATCCGACCCTGTGTGTGCAATTGCTCACAAGATATCTAGCCTCTAGAAGAAGGAGAGAAAGGTCAATCTTTCTGGTGTGTTTGGGTCTTTAGGAAGCTTTGTTTTCCCTCTCAGTGTTCTCTAGCAACAAATCTATAAGTTGTCCCGAGGCCTCAGCCCACATCAATGCCTAGGATTTTTCCTCACTTGTAGCCTTGAGCTTTAGTCTTTCTTGACTTAGAGGGAAATTTTTCACTGTATTCAATGTCTTTTTCTCTTCCTTTTATTTTAGTTTATCTCTTTCATTTATTTCATCCCTTGGACTGCAAAGAAGAAAGCAGGTTAGCTGACATTTTCACTTTATAGCTCTTCTTTCATGTCCCCACAAACACATCTAGTCCCAGATGGCCCTCTTTCCCTAACAGGCAACTCCCTGGGGAAAGTTGATAATCTTACTCTTTAAAGACATAGGTCCTGGGAATCCAGCAAAATGTCAGGTTTCTGTTTCCTCATCAGAGGATAATAAGCCAAAAATAATAACTCGAAACAGCTATTAGAACAATGTTGCTTCCTCATCACCAGAAATGACCAGTCCCAATTTGGAGACAATAAGCACAAAAAGCTCTTTTATCTAATCTTCATGAAATCTTTATCAAATGCATTAGTTTCAACAGGCCTACTCTAAGGTAAACAAAATTAAAGCTTTTTCATAAACAAATATCTGTAGCAAATCAGGAGGAAAACAAAATAGTGAATATTCACATAGTTTGAATGTGTCAGATTACAGTCTTTTATTCCTTGAATAAATCTGAAGAAACGTTTCCTTTGCATACTTATTCTTTTATTCTTGTAGCAAAGAGGTCAGCATTCCCCCAAGCAGTTGTTCTTCTTCACAACTAACAGAATCGGAAAGTTTGGGTCATAATCAAGACCCAAATTCCAGTGATCAGATTCCCACAGAATGGCAAACCTGACCCACATGGTCACACCAAGTTATCATCCTAGATAACAGTCTTTTGTAAAGTTCCTTGAAGGCTGGCAACCAGATAAAAAGCATCTCCCAAACTCCTTTGCTTGTTTTTCTAAGAATATATAAGAGGCTATCTTGGATAGTCAAAGACATTTCAATTCAAAACTGCCAGATGTATTTTGTCTATGATGACAAGGAAAAAGGCCAGTTACTTCTGGTTTGTTTTTAGTCTTTGACTAATGATACCTATGCATCATAATGACCAACAATAAAACTAGAGGGTTATGGGATTTCCAGAAACAGCGACAGCAACTAATAAAACATGTGTTCAATCCTCCTCTCTAAAGACTGTTGGTAGAGAGTGAGCCTCAACACTTTGTAAAGGCACTTGGAGTATAACCCTGCTCGTTGCTTCTGCTTTTCAAAAGGAAATTAGACTGAGATGTAAAGAACAGACACATCTGTAATAAGAACAAAAGTAGCAGAGGGACTTTAGTCCTCTTGTTCAAGATGGATTGCCAACTAAATTATGGAAGTAAAGTACCCAGGTGGACTCAGAGTTTTTCAATTATTGTTGACACATGTGGTATATGTTACTATAGACTACAGAATGAAAAGACAGCTGAAGACGATTTTGAAGAGACTGGAATAGAATTTGTGTGGACTAAGTTGAAAGTGTGTGTGCCGAATGATAAGGCCTGGGCCCTCCTAGGAAAAGGCTAGAGTGGAACAACAGTAAGTTTCATTCTGCCCCATCTGTCCCTGCAAGGCAGTTTTCCCCTTTGTAGTGTAGACAGAAGGCAGGATGGAAAAAGTAGGCCCTAGAGCTGGGCTTTCCATGGCTGCTAAGGTAAAATGAACTAGATATAGGCAGAGATAAATGTCCCACTAAAAGGCTGTGTGCTAGACACGCTGAAGCATCACACAGTATGTGTCAGGCAGAATCCTTGGATGCCATGCGTACTGATTGATACATAAATGTGGAAGCTATCCTGGGAAGACAGAAAGAACACTGGCATTGGAGAAATGAGCCTTGAACCAGCTCGACCACTAACTAGCTCTGGGATCTTGAGTAAGTCTGTGAGCCTTCTCCTTAACCTGTACAAAAAGGGGACGGATATGACACTTTGCAAGGGGGATGAGCAAGGGGTAGGAGAAATTATTTCTTTAAAGGACCGAGCATTTGTTTGAAATAAGTAATAAGTACAATTTTATACTTGAGAAAGGGATAAAATAATGGTTCTTTTTAAATATATTATTATTTAAAACTATGGAAGATTAACTCTACAAAAATCTGGCCTGATAGAGAGTAGCAGAATGGTCATGATTAGCTCCTGAAGGCATAAGGCAAAGGTTGAGGGGGAAGGGCAGGAGGAGGTTGAAGACCCAAATACTTGTTAAAGTGGTGGAGGAAAATGACTGTATATGCATTTAAATGTCGAGAAACCCTATGTGGACTGAGGTGCTGACTTTTCACATAAAGAGGTGCTAAAATCATCCCAGGACACATTGGTGTGGAAGGCCAGGTCACCGGCAGAGTAGCTTCCATCATCACATTATTCCTACACATCTACAGGGCCTTGCTTTAACCTCACACTGTGCAACATAAACCACGATAATTCTGCAGAAGAAATGACTCGGTCTTCAGAATCAGTGCTCATGGCAGTAGTAGTTATAATTTGCATTGTGATTCTTAAATATGCCCAGCCTTAGGCAGACAAAATTGAATATCAGACATCTACTCCTTATATGTGGCAATGCCTTTTTCCCTTTGAAAGCAGGAATGTACTATCAGGAAACATGGGAGAAAAGTCTCTCCCTGTGCCCTTTGCCCTTTCATTTGTATCTGCACCATGACATCCCCAAGTCTCTCGTCTCCCTTCTCTTGTCTCTTCTCATAACCCTGTATTCCCATAGTTGTACTCTATGACCATTACAGTGACACTCCTTACCTTGAACTCTAAGTGTTTATTTACTTTATCCCTACCCTAGGAGATCTTCCAAGATAGAGACTGTTTTTTATTTGCCTTTGGTACTCCAAGCACATAATCACATCGAAATAACTGTGTCATGATGACCGAATGAATAGATGCATAGAACATTTACAGTGAGCTTGAGGAAAATCATTATGGAAGTCCTTTAAGTAGGCAATCAACATTCGCTGAGCTTTTGTCATGAACAAGGAAGGTACTTCACAAGGAGCTGTGAAAAGTTGCTATACCCCAGCTGGCTTGGCTCAGTGGTTGAGCATTGACCTATGAATCAGGAGGTCAAGGTTCAATTCCCAATCAGGGCACATGCCTGGGTTGTGGACTCAATCCCCAATGTGGGGCATGCAGGAGCCAGCCGATTAATGATTCTCTCTCATCATTGGTGTTTCTACTTCTCCCTCCCCCTCTGAAATCTATAAATATATATATATATATATATATTTTTTTTTTTTTCTAAAGTTGCTATGAAGAAAAGCACAGCCCTTTCAATGCTGTGAGGCAATCAGACAGACGGGCCTTTTCAGATATATGTATTGTCTGCATCCCTTGCAGGCAAGGGATGCAGACAATACATATCAGGGGAGGCAACCTCAATGGCTGCTCGGATTCATTGGCCCATGTGCAAAACAATTCTTTATTGAGAGCTCAACAAGTTCCAGGCACTGCCCTCGATGCTGGTCCTGCGGCCCTGAGCAGAACCCTCCTGGGGAAGTTTCAGAGGGTGCAGTAGGAAGTAATTTCCATTTCACTGAAAGCTGGGTGGGTTCAGGAACAGGCAGAGTGGAATCAGGATGGTATTCCAGCACATGTGCACAGAGCAGCACTGGGAGAGTGGAGGGCCAGTGCTCCCCTGGCCATCCTCCTCCTCATAAACTTGTAAAAGGAGCTGTGTGCGAAGAAATCTTTTTATAGAGCACATTATGTGGCATTGGGAGCCGTCTAGTTTTATTATGCTTATTCACAGGAAGCAGTTTTTCCATAACATTTCCCTTCTCTAAAAATCAAAGTGGTCACTCTTTAGACCGGATGGGAAAGGGAAATAATAACAGCAGCCCTTCAGAAACTCTTTTGCGTGGGAGAAGTAGGTCTCACAGTATTAGCACACAGCACACTGATGCCAGTGACCTGAGGGCTCTGTGGACCAGAGGGCTGTGGCTGTGCGTTCCCATCCCCCGCCCCCGCCTCCATCAGGAAAACAGTGCACTTTCAATGAACAAAGAGATAATACTTATTTCTCTAGCAGCCCGGTAATGAGCCTCAGAGGAATCACTGGTCATTTTACAGCTATGAGGAAGGAGAGGGGAGAAAATATTTAGAACTCATTTACTGACACAATTACTGAAAAATAAAATCAGGAAGAAATCCACCACTTGGAGTCTTTTGAAAAGACCACCTTCTGACATTGGGAAAGATCCAGATGAGGTCAACACCCTCAACTTCCTGTCCCAGAGAAAGAAAAAAAAGACTGGGGAATGAGAGAGGGGGAGGGAGAGAAAGATATCTGAAAAACATAGAGCTTCACAGAACTTAGGAATTCTCCAGAGATATAGCAAGGGGGAAAATTTTTTTCAAGAAGACTGCTCTTTAGAGAACTTGTAAAAGACATGTTACATTTCAAAAATCAAGCCAGAGTTTGTTAGATGTTTCAAGTTATATTCTATTAGGAAAAACTTCTTATTCGTTAGGTGCACACAAGAAATAAAATAATCTCCAATAAAGAACAAACAACATTGAAGGATAACATTTTTAGCTGCTTACTGAGTCAATTGGATTTTGTTCTACAAAAGAATACTCTATATTCTTATATGAGGCTTTATCTTTAATGCTATTTTACATAGTTGGTTACCAAGTTCACAATACATAAGCTTTGGGGGGATTTTTACTAAGAGTAATAAGTACACCTTTTTTTCTAAGTAAAGTAAGACGATGGGCTTGGTTTTTAGTTTTCATTATACTTGATGGGGACAGGATCGTGGTAGAAATGTCACCAAATCTGGTTGGAGAGGGGGAAATTGCAATTAGAGATTTAGCTCATATTTCAAAAGGTCATTTGCAGTACTTTCAATTGCTGACTTATGAAGTGTCAGTAACATCTGTGATTTCAAAATTCTAGTAGTGACTTCATATCAGATCACTGTTTTCATATATTGTACATTGTGAGCTCTATGGTAACAGAGAACAAAGTATTATTTGGGAGTTTTCTCAAATGCCAACTTAGCATTTCAAATAACAAGGGAATTCTTTAATGGGCTCACCCCGTGTTCAAATGTTTTACTGACTATATTTTACCAAGGCTCCAAAAAAAAAATCAAAGCTTCAATTAGTAGAAATAGCAGTGAGCTGGGAATGAAGAGTTTTGCATTTTAATTCTTTAAAAGTAAGAATGTCACTTTATCTTTCGGTGCCTCATGTCCCTTATCTGTAAAGCAAGGGAGTGAGACTAGATAATCATTAAGGTTCGCTCCGACTCAAAAATTATGGAATGTGCCAAAATTGTTTCATTGACGTTGCACACTTCATGGTAATAAATTACAACACTGAAATTTTGGCAAGAATTAAAATTCCTAATTCGGGTAATATTTGATGGTTGTATATCCATATATGACTTAAACAGTGGGTTTAAGAATCATTCTAGAATCATTCTGTTTCTTTTTTTTAATTTATCTTTGTTGTTGAAAGTATTACAAATGTCCCCTTTTTCACCCCCAGTGACCCTCTTCTCCCCCGCTTTTAAATGGGCTCTGCAATAGCCTTTCCCAATATTTAGAGGATTTTTCTAGTGTTGACTGATCACCAGAGATTTGCTCTGAGGCTCATAATTCTCACACAACCATCACTTTACTGTTCAACTTTGTGCTGTGTGTTGGTTCTCCCTGAACCTGTTCTATACTTTAATAAAGTATTTTGGAGAAGACAATAAATGATTAGAGAAATGATAAATAATTCTTCTTTTCAACCATTTGCACACGACACCATAAGACAGAGGCAGAAAGTGAAGGTCTGATTATTCTTGCTGGGGAGGAAGGGTGAATGTAACTAAATCACATCATTAAACTAAATCACCAAACTCCCAAGGAATATTTGTGTGAAGTTTGTTTTTTACTTGCATAATCTCCCTTTGCATTATTTGCTTATACTTTGGTTTCCTCTAGAAATTGCTCATTTTTCATTCTTCTTGATAGTCTTAGAATTTTCTCTGTTACCAAGTTCTTTAATTACATTAACCACATGTGCCTTGCTCTTTTAAAAATAAGTGTTATACTACTTTTCTCCTTTTTCTCTCATTGACTGATATATTTAGAAAATAATTTCCTACTTCATATTATAGCTTTTGTAAGATACATCTTACTTCTAGCTTCATCCCCCCTGATTTAACATCTAAGAAGATTCCAGTGACTGTTACAATACAATATGACGGGAATATATTTTGATATATAATAATATTTGCTTAGCAGAAGAATATCTTAAGTTATTCAACACAATATACAAAGAAATGATGACTTTTCAAATAATTTTGTCTTCATTCGTTTATTGAGTAAACACTTACTAGTAGCAGGCCATGTGAACGGGACGTAGTACTAGATTTAGGAAAGGCGCTCACAAAACTCTGAGAAAGAGAGACATTTAAAAAATGCTGAGCGCAACCAAAGAACATACACAAAAATAGGAATGTGTCAAGAAAGAATTAAATCCAATTTTTAAATTAATACCAATTATCTAAGCCACCATTGACGTTGTGCTCTAAAAGTAGGCAATGTTGTTGATTATGATAACCACAAGATAAGCAGTGCAGCCACTGAAGCCCATTGGTAACACTGCGGATTTCATTATGTTATCCTGGCTTGACTTTCTGCAGCTTGACATACAGCTGGAAGAGTCTTTGCAAGCGGCTAGGACAGTGCCGAGACAGGAGCTCAAGCAACATCAGTGGATTCTATTGGGAGCTGATCCCAGCTTTCAAACCTGAGGGTCCACAAAGGCCATCTTATTTGGGGGAACCTGCCACCTACCAAGCTCCATATTTTAAAAAGTGTAAACACATAATCCTTGCTTTCAACAGCAATGGAGGCGAAGCTGAAAACGTACACATGTGAAACTACTGGTCTACAAGTGATACGGGACATGAAAGCAAACTTCATCGAGAAGAAAAGGAAAATGTGAATAGAAACAGTATAGAAATGTAACACAGGGGAACCATTTGTAGATACGAAAGCCACACAAGTTTATAAATGATAGAGGTGCCAGGCAATGCTTCTAAAATTTTATTTTGCCTGAGATTACTGTTGGCCTACAATGTTCTACATAAGTTTTTGACAACATTGGAAAACAATAAATGCCTTGAGTGGTACAGGAAATATTATGGCCACTGTGTTAGGAAGATCCTTGGAATTATTGATGTAAGAAGCTCATTATCAGAAAGTGAACAGGTAGAATGAAAGAACCTTGAACTAAGTTTGACAATGAGGTCAAATCACTTCTCCTCAAGCACTTTTCCCTGTAGGGAAAAAAAAGAATAGAATAACCACCTACCTTATTGATCTCACTGGCCTGCTGAGATGACTTTGTCGATCTTTCATAATTTTCACCACCTACGGACCTCCACCAAACTGTCCCACTACTGAACATTCTACAAATCAAATAAAAATCTGTTTTACAACCCCTTCTCCATTATGTGCTCATCAAGCAGTTTTATTCCAACTCCCTCTGTTCTCTGTGATATTGCTAGAATTTTATCATCATTCTACACCTTCTCAGGAACTTGGTGGAAATGACCTTTCAAAAAAATAATATATTTGTAAGTGTGTTTTGCATATAAAATATAGTATTTTAAGAAGACAGTGACACTTTTTTCTTAATAGATGTTTCAACCAAAAGAATCATAATCTTCCCCAAACCACTTCTTTACTTTCTCATATTACATGTTAGTTTGCTTTTACAAGATCTTTTTTATGCTCACGAAACTGTGACCTTGTATAAGTCTCCCAGGAGACACGATTCTCAGCATTTTGTTGGACAAACATTTGTTTTTTGTAACTACAGGAACAAGCCAAACTGCACGTAGTCCAAAAAATAATTCTTTCTTTTTCACCACTCTTTTAAAATTGCCATCTCCAAGGAATACTAGTATAGTGGCAATTAAAATATTTTAATTTTACCATTCAACCATGAAGAAAGATTTTTAAACTTGGCACATGTAATAAGATAATTTAATATTCTAAGATAGGTTTTGTAGTGTGTTCTCAAGTTTTGATTGTTAGATAAGTGGACATGAAGAAAATAGGAGGCAGCCATATTGTGCAACTCCAGAATGTATTTATTGGCTTAAACAATGAGCAGAAATCATTGTCTTTTACATTCTAACACATATTTTAGCAGATAAAGAAGGCCTCTTTGTAATTAAATTTAACTATAAAATAACATTTCAACAATGGTAATTAAGTAGTATTGAGTTTCAAATTATAGGAAGCTGAATGAAAAGAAAACCTAGCCAGGCCAGTGGTATGTCTATAAATTCCTTTGAGGACAGTCATGAGATGTCCAGTGAGATACGCTTCTTTAAACCAAGCCAATGAATTGGCTCCTCAGTTTAGATTTAGTGAACATTTCTATCTGACAAACATACCCTGGGCCATCTTTTTTTATTAGTAAGCTCAACAAATGAGCAAATTTCTACTTTCAAAACTATAACAAATAAAAACAGGACTATCTATAAATGACTTGCTGCTCTATTAATCTTTTTTATAAAATGAATCTGTTTTAGTAATTGCATACATATATAATTACATTACAGTCCTCTTTATTTTTATCAATACGTATGTAATTTGTAAACATTTCATCTTTTGGTTCTGGTGAAAATATTCAAGAGGCTCATTGTGATGTGGCTAGCGCTCAACCTTCTTCCCCATTCTTCTTTAAACAAGGGTTAAATTGCCTAATAGTGTTATTCTGAAGAAAAAGAGAGGTAATGAGTGTGAGCTCATTTGGAAAGGAACGAATGGTGGAAAAGTAAGAAACTTGTGATTTACAGCAATCATATCATCAATCTGGCATGAGGATACCTGGCTATTCGGACATCAAGCAGAAAATGTTTCAGTATCTCCTCCAGCTCTACATGGAATAACATGCATCGGGTAACTCTTTTACTCTCACTGTGCGATGCTTAATTTCTAGAACAGATATCACTGCTAGAATCAGTCAAATTATGAGCCAATATAGATATAACTATGATCTAGTACAACTTTCAGAAATTAACTAACTTTTCATTTTTAATATATTTATCAAGAAATATATATTTATCAAGAAAAAGGATTTATTTTAAACATTAAATTCACTTTAACTTTTTTATTAGATAATTCTTCATAGATTGCTGTAGTCTTATTGCATCTTTTATATAAGACTAGAGGTCCAATGCATGAAATTCTTGCATGTGGGAGAGAGGGACTCAGCTCGGCCTGTGCCCTCTTGCAATCCAGGACTCCTCAGGGGATGTCCAAGTGCCAGTTTAGGCCCCACTGGCTTGGCTCACCATTCCTTAGCACGGCTACGGAGGCAGGAGAGGCTCCTGCCACCACCACTGCGCTCACCAGCCGTGAACCCGGCTTCTGGCTGAGCGGGGCTCCCTCCATGGGAGCATACTGACCACCAGGGGCAGCTCAGATGTTGAGCATCTGCCCCCTGGTGGTCAGTGCACATCATAGAGACTGCACTGGTTGTTCCAGTCATTCTGCTGTAACAGTCACTGGGCTTTTATATAAAGAGATTTCTAAAGACTCTCAAACAAAATTACATGCTAGATTCAGCTAAAACAAGTCAGGCTTAATATCAATAAAGTCTGATTAAGAAATACCTAGTGAGTTTGGCTCAGTGGATAGAGCATTGGCCTGGGGACTGAAGGGTCCCGGGTTTGATTCTGGTCAAGGGCATGTTTCTCAGTAGCAGACTCCTCCCCGGCCCAGGCCCTGGTCAGGGGTGTGCAGGAGAAATATCCCTCACATTGATAATTCTCTCTGTCTTTCCCTCTCTCTTCAACTCTCTCTAAAAAATATATCAATGGAAACATATCCTTGGGTGAGGATTAAAAAAAAAAAAAATAGTCAATAAGTGAATTCAGTGTAACCTAAACCAGGCAAAAGATAATTATACACTCTTGCTTTCTCAAATATATATACTCTATGTTTTCCTTTATCTCCGTTATCTTTAAAATTGAAATAGATGTGTAGATTTTTTATTTTTAATGTGATTATAATTTTATTTGAAAAAAATTGTCATGGGCACTAATTTTTTAAGACTTACTTAAGAAAACTTTTCAGTTTTAAAATATGAAGTCATCAAAATATCAAGTTGTATACTAGAAAAACATGTTCACAAAATATAGTGTACAATTTCAGTTAAAAATAAATTTACTTCTCAAATTCTCATTCTAATTTTATTTTTAAACAAACCTGCTAATTTTCATTACCTCTGATTCTTAATGTGTTTCATTGTAGACTTTCTCCTTGGCTTTAAAAAAATGTTTTCATAAATTTATAAGAAAATGATATCAAAATAGCTATAAATTATGATATTTCAGTGACTGAAACCATCCAATGGCACATATATCACAGAGACTTCCACAATAATTGGGGAATCCTATAATCTGATATTACAAGTTATACCTATCACAAAGTTGATAAGTTTTCCTCATCTTAATAGTATTCTCCTCCCCCATGTTGGATCGACATTCTGATTTTTCTTTACATCACATCACAACCTGCCACTAGCATGCCAAGGGACAGCATAGAATTCATTGATCTGGTGGCAGATTTCTACATATGATTTATGTTTGCCAGTGATGCATTCAATACCCGGTAAATAATCAAGTTTGAAAATTGCACTTCTTGGTACAACTAAAATAAATATCCACACAATCTCCTCTTAGAAACAATTATCCGTCATTTGAGACTGGAAATATTGTTCCATGAATTCCAGAATGCCCCTTCCTTGTTCTGCCCCTTGCAAAGGCAAAGGTTACCTCTATTTCTCATTATATATCAACTTCATTGGAACTGAGTTATGTGCCAATCTCCACATCTCCAAAGACTATTATTTACTTAAATCCAACTGTATACTTAGCTTCCTACATGAAAAGAGTCTTTGTCAAACCCAGTGATCTCTGATTCTAGGTTATTTCACAATACTGGGTTGATTTTTCTTAATTGCCTCAGAAGGTTAACCTCTGGAATGGTTGTGGCTTATAAGGTACAAGATGCTCATTAAATCAACTTCCTCAGTAATCCATGAAATGCCTGGAAACTGGTCCCGAGTTCATCTTGGTCTCAGAACAAAATAGTTAAAGGGGCCCATAGTAGGAAAGCACTCATGCCCCCAAACCCACTTTGCACCACAAAATGATTTAAAAACACACACAATGGTGTTTCCCTTGTTTCCAAATCTGCTATTGCACATTTGTGGCAGTATATTAGAACTATATCATCTGCCTCCAAAATGTTATAAACCAAGAAAGAATGCTTATGAAATTAAAAGGAAAAATTAAGCAATAAACACTATAAAGGAGGAGTGGGTACCATAATGTGAGGGATAATGTAGACACTTCCCCAAAAGGACATTTTAGGAGACACGGGAGAGAACATATCCTTGGGAACTATCCCTGGGAAATCCCATGAATGTTACTTGAAAATACACTTCTATTCCAGGGCTTCATGATTCATTACCACACTTTTCCAAGTGAATGTAAGTGGATACCCACAGTGACATACTATAGACTGAGCGAAGGGGATTGAGTCACCTGGGAAGAGGCCTACCCAGCCATAATTACTGATGGTGACGAAGTCGACGAGAAGCACTTGCCAAGATGAGTTTTGTTTCAAAATTGTACTCTTCAGAATCAAAATTTTATTAACATTTAGTTGCCAGTATCCTGAATCTTCAGCCTCTCACATGTTTCACTATCCTGGGGACAAAGTTTAGGAGAATTTTCACATGCAGAAGCCTGATAGAGTGTGCATATATGTTTCTGAAATGTTTGAGATTAGGTTTCCTGAGTCTCACAGAATCAGTCATACACATTTAGCTGGTCTATCTAAACAAAAGCACACATCAAAATGAAAACAAAAGACAAATAACTATAATAACACATTCTACTCCAGAATGGCAGCAAGTATCAGAAAAGGTTTTCTTATATGATCTTGTGACTTAAATCTCAGCCAATCTTGTGCATACACAAAAATTGATAAAATCTAAGAAAAATCTTTTCTTATAATGTTTATCACCAAGGAGAAATAAAGATCCAATGTCTGGTAAGCCACTCTCTGTTTTCTTTTCTAAAACAGTACTGAGAAGTTGTAAAGAGAAAAGGCTCTGCAGAGATTGTCTGAACAAAAACCCCATCTCCACCACTTACTGGTGGAGTGAATCTGGTCAATAAGGAGAAAATATTTTACCATGCATGGCAAACCAATTCTCCACACCCACTCATTCACCTAAACCAAACTTAATTTATGCCTAATAGATATTACTCAATGTCACCAAAGAGTTGTATCACAAATCATAACCCTAACAAGAAAACATATGAATGACATGATGTGCACAGAATTCAGTGAATGGGCAGAAAATGGTTAGTAGAAACCAGCACATGTTTAAATCTCAGTGTTGGAGATGAGTCGACTTCCAGGGTGATCCTTAATGGGATGGAAAATAAACTGCATTCTAATTTCAAAAATCAACATCTGGAAAAATGGTTGCCAATAAGTCAAGACTGCTAGCATAAATGTTAGTTAAAGCAGAGAAGGCTAGAACTCTGAACACAGTAAAAGTTAGGAGGAATGTCTTAAAATCACAAGAGACATAAAAACTGGGTCCTAAGTTTTTGCTTTCTCTGATTTTTGTTTTTTCTTTTAATTTGCATAGAGCCAAAGGTTTCTGCCTCCAGTATCTGATGACTTAAAATATAATCATGTCTAAATGAACATGACCAGGTTATGATTTCAAATAACAACTTTTCCCATTGGTAAGATTTTGTGGAAATCAGGAGTTGAAAATAATAAATGTGTTACTTTTTATTTTCCAAATTATGAAAATAACAGAAAAAAACACTTGCTTAAATATCCCAAAGTAGAGAGTATATTATTCATGAGATTAAATTCTGCTCCAATCTTGCTGAAACATTATTTCATATGTTTTGCATCCCCTAAGGGTTGTTGCCTGAGTGATACCATGACAGTAGGATGAGCAAGATAGAAATTGCATTGATAATGAGAGAAAATAATATTTTCTACCGTCATTTGTTATGTTTCTCTGTTCTCAACTATGGAACATTTGTCTGTGTTATTTTTTTTCTCTTCTGAGGGAATTTCACAATTCTTTCATCACTGAATACTGTAAACCTAATTTAGAGCTATCCAGTCACTGGAGTTTTTACTTTGTTTTGTTTTTTCATGTTTAGAGAACAAATCAAAAGTTCTTTGCTTTTTATTTATTTTCTTCAACCCTCACTTGAGGTTATTTCCCATTGATTTACTTGGAGAGAAGGAGAGAGAGAGAAGAGGAGAGAAATATCAATCAGTTGTCTCCTGTATGCCTTTGACTAGGGATAGAACCTGCAATCTTTTGGGTGTATGGGGCAATGCTCCAACCAACTGAGCTACCCAGCCAGGGTAGTTCTCTGTTTTGATGTGATTTTTCTGATTTGTTATTAATATACTATTAAATCTTTCCCCACAGTCCTTCAGGGAGTAAATCCGTATATAAGCAATTTTACCAATGGCTGATCAGTATTTCAGTCAACACTTATATAGTTCAGTAATGACTTAAACCATTTCCTAACTCCTTAGGATTCTCCTTAGAAATGAAGTATACTAAATATGGGCATGAGGGTTTGAAATGTGTATTTATTTGTATCTCTTAGTATCAAATAGACATGCTGAATTAATTTTGGCTCCTTGGAAAACTCTTAGATGCTGAGTATGCAGATTCCTCAGGTTTTTAACCTAGAAATAGAGAGATGTCTGGGTTATTTTATTTTGTTTTCCTTTTTTACAGCTGCTATACCTCAGGGTAGGATGATATCATTCAAGGAAGAGGCCTCCCTACAATAATGTCTGGTTAAGTCTGCAGTCATCATCATGTCATAGATACTAATTCCGTCTCTGCTCATTACTGTGGCTTTTGTGGAATTAGCCAGATGTTCTGCTCTTTGGGGTTGTCTGTGGGCGGCTTTAATAATTGGTGGTGCCTTACTTTGTGCCTCTGTTTATACCTTTGGGTTTAGAGTGAAAAGTCAAATACTACAGGCTCTGCAGCTGTTTGTTCATTCTCTGGTTTACGGATTCTGTGAAGATCCAGACGATGTATCTGTGCTTTTGTCTCAGAAATACAGGCATGTGTTAGTGCCTAGGACTTCCTGCTTCCTTCTTCAGCTCACTCATTTACCCTCCCACCTCTCCTCCAAAATAATTCTGCTTTCTGTTTTTGGTTAAAAATGTAATGAATACAGCCATCTATGGCCAACTGCCTACTGACTTTTGGACAGAAGTGGAAAAACACCAAGCACATGCAATAAGGTCAAACCATGAAGCTGTTAACTGTCTCTCTTGCCCTCCCTCCCTCCACTGATCTCTCTCCTTCCTCCTTTCTGTTTTCTTTCTCTTCCACTTCCTCCCTCCCTTCCTTCCAGCCTTCCTGCCTTTCTTCTTTATTTCTTTAAATCTGGAATTTGGAGAATACATGAATGTTCTAGCCCTTCCACTTTTATTGTGGAATTGGTGGGCTGAGTGATTTCTTTAATTTAGGGAGTTTACATTTAAAATTTTTATAATCAACTTCACAAATAACAGCCTTAAGCGGAACTTCCCTTCCAGTTTGTTTTATGCTGCACTCGAGATAAAAAAGATGTTTTACATTGCATTTTCATTTGTCAGACCCCATTGCTTTATTAAGTTAATTAAGTCCCTTATCACTCCACCGTCTTGGAGACAGGCTTTGACTTCTACATAGCTTAAATACTGTAGTTTCTGCCTTTTTCTCTCACTTTTATTAATGTTGATTCACCTGAAGCTCTATAAAAATCAATCCAAAATAAAGGTATTGAAAAATCACCAATTACTTGAATACTATCTGTAAAATATCAAGCAAATAATTTTCCTCTCTTTTTCCATGTATTTTTTATATCTTGTTTTTGTCCTACTTAGATTCATTATTTCCTGGTATTTTTTTCTGAAAATAATACATCTATTTATGTTTTAAGTATCCTTTTTACCACATTTTAGGATTCAGCATGTGTATGCTCTTTTGAAATGTCAGATTGATACATCTATGAATGGGGTGGTCAGAAGGAACTATGACAGAGAGTTTAATTTCTCAGATTTTCATGGAGTCTAGAGAATCTGTCAATTTTTAAAAAATCAAATAGATGTCAACTTCTGGCCATGACAGAATAGCTCCTAACAAGCCAATGTTCCCACCAAAGTTAATAGTAATGATGCAAAATAAATACCCAAAACCCACACCCAAAAACCTCTCTATCAGAGAGCTACTGGGCAGATAGAAATTAGGGTCTAAAACATCAAGAATAAAAGGGCCTGCAGAGAGCTGGCCTCGCATATTGTGAGATGCCTTTCTTCTCAGAGTATTCTCTTGTCCTCTCAAGCACTTCACAAGGCAAGCCGGACAGACAGCCACTGCTAAGAGGCAAGAAGGCAGCAGAGCTTCCACAGTCTCATACTTAGAAAGAGACAAGACTGGATTGAAAGCTGTCCTGACAGCCAAGACATGAGCGGATGTGATCCACGGAGAAGGGGGCACAGGGAAATGGCCCTGGTACACAGAGGGCTGTGTTTAAGATATTAATAAATTCTAAGGCTGTGTGGGAGCCAAAGAGAGGTTTCAGCAGTCACTTGGAGCTCAGAGACAAACTGAAGGTCAGGTATAACCAAGAAGTTATTTACTAAACTCTTCAGGCTCTTGGGGATGCAATGCAATTGAAATCAAAGTGAACCAGAGAATAAGTACAATCAAGACTTCAACCCATACAAAAGGTAACTCAGTTCCTAATTGAGTTAATACCATTGACCTCCCACTATTGCTGCTTACCAGGAAATAAGCTGAACTCTCGCTAAAGGAAGAAAATATTATCCAGAATCTCTATAATATTTTATGCAAAATTTCTAACAGGTGATCAAAATTATTCAAGCATGCGGTAGGGTTATCGGTCATGGTCTTTTAAAAAATGATTAATAATTTTTAAAAATAAAGTAGAAAATTTTAACAGAGATACTCATAAAATTCACGTGTCATTTAGTAAAAAGAAACATATGAAAATTCTAGATGTAAAAACTACAACTAAAATTAAGAATTCAATAGATGTTAACAAAAGATTTAACCAGCAGAAGAAACAGTTAATGATCTGGAAAATAAGTAATGGACTGAATTATATACAGACGAGAGGCCAGCCCAGCCAGCACCCTCTCACAATCTGGGACCCTCAGGGCTTGGGCCTAAATCAGCAGTCAGACATCCCTCTCACAATCTGGGACCATTGGCTCCTAACTGCTTGCCTGCTTGCCTGCCTGCCTATCACCCCTAACCACTCTGCATACCTGCCTAATTGCCCTTAACCACTCGCCTGCCTCTCTGATCACCCCTAACCGCTCACCTGCCTACCTACCTGATCACCCCTAACCATGATGCCTCCCTGCCTGATGCTCCTAACTGTTTGCCTGCCTGATTGCCCTTAACTGCCTCTGCCTCAGCCCCCGCCACTGTAGCTTTGTCCAGAAGGACGTCTGGAATGACGTCCAGAAGATCATTTGGCTATCCAGTCTAATTAGCATATTACACTTTTATTATCTATATATATATATAAGCCTAAGCAACCGAACAACTTAACGACCAGTCAACCAGTTGCTATGACTCACACTGACCACCAGAGGACAGATGTTCAACACATTGGATTGGGCTACCTCCTGTCTGGATCAGGCCTGTGGGGATCAGGCCGAAACCAGCTATCTGACATCCCCCAAGGGGTCCCGGATTGGTCCCGGATTGAGAGGATGCGTGCCAGGCTGAGGGACCCCACCAGTGCACAAATCTGTGCACCAGGCCACTAGTTATAGATAAAACAATGGAATTTTTTATGTTATTGACACAAATAAAATATTAACATACATGTAACTTGCTATCCAGAAAGTGAGTAGAGAGAAAAAAGGATAGACAAATAGTTGAACAGAAAATGGCCAAGAATTTTTCAATGAAAGTGGAAAACAAATTTTAAGAATGCAACAAATGCAAATCAATAAAATGATATTCACTTTTAGGGAAGGCATAATAAAATTCAAAAGGGTACTCTTAAAAGAAAGTAGAGAAAAGTGGCCATATATTCAAAAGACCTAAAAGAACAATTGATTGAGCAATGAGTAAATATGCCAGTTTCTGCACAGTATTGTATATCATGGAGTTCACATTTGAGAAAAAATAGGGGAACAGCTAGAATCCTGTATGACTGTTATGACTACTGGTTTATTAAGGCCATATCCATGAAGAAAATGAGACTAAGACCTTATACAATGGAAAGAAGTAAAGAAACTGGAGTGTACAAGCCAATAAGAAATGTAATTAGAGAGTTAAAGCAAAAACAGTTATTCCTGAAATGAAATGATGGTTTTACAAATTGCATTGAAAATTTCCATGAACCATAAGTACTATAGATAATCACCTTGAATCTCTTCTACCACTGAATGATACTTGCTTGTGTTCTTATAATTTTAAAAGACAGTACAGTGGAATATTACTTAACAATAAACTTAACTGGATCAAGATAAATTTGTGAGAAAAGAAATACTGTAGCTTGTATTAATAAAAAACTCAATATTATTTTGGTCTTAAAAATAATACATTTAAGTGATTTTAATGTATTAATTTTCTTCATTCCTTTGGAAGTATATAATGCTCCTAAGCTTACCACATTGATCGTTGCAAACTCTCTATTACTCATTATAATGATTTTCTTAAAGACCAAGAATTCTGGACCTACCCTTTTAGCTTATAATTCTGAAGTATTCTAGCTTTGCATCTTAAGAAGAATTTATGCTCTAGAGCATAAAAAATTATATTGGTGTATTTATTTACATCATGGACATGACTCATAAGATGCTTTGCAGATTCCGGATAATGACAGGATATTGCTTGCTAAACTTGTACCTAAATAAGAGCAGTAAATTCTGGGCGGGGGGAGAGACCTTAAAGAGAAATGCCAAACATTTGACATTAGTTTAAAGAACAGAGCCACTCACTCATTAGTAAAAACATCTTATAGAAATGCAATACAACAGCAGCTTTTTGGATATTAATAACGCTCATCATACAAAGGCTGGGAGAAGTATTGCAACTTCTCTGAGATCTGTTTGCCTACATTTAACATAGTGTTTCCCTAATTAAATAGCTGCCAGATCCTTTTTTCATGAAAGACTAATAGTCTTTGAGTTAACATAGGATGGAACACTTTAGTAAAGAATTAAGTAGCCTAGCCCGGCCAGTGTGGCTCAGTGGTTGAGTGTTGACCCATGAACCAGGAAGTCATGGTTCGATTCCAGGTCAGGGCACATGCCTGGGTTGCGGGCTTGATCCCCAGTGGTGGGCGTGCAGGAGGCAGCCGATCAATGATTCACTCTCATCATTGATGTTTCTGTCTCTCTCTCCCTCTCCCTTCCTCTCTGAAATCAATGTAAGTAAATAAACAAGAACTAAGTAGTCTAGAACTTCATGTGCCTTTGAAGCTTGCAATGGCCATGAGGGGTAATTTCCTATCAGGTCAATGTAATGTAACAAATAATGAGGACCAATTGGTCTAAGGCAAATTCGAGACATTGGAATTATAGCATATTTATACATAACTTGTCTAGCTTGTTTTTTAAAAATACTAAAGGGACTCGTGGATGATAAATGGTAAGAGGGAAGTAAAGCTGGTCTCTGTGCTCCTAGCATTTTCCTCGTGTTCTCCTTCAGTTTCAACTCAGTTTGGGTAAAAGAACAAAATGGGGATGAAGGAAATTTATACAGAATACCATGTTTCTTCTGGCTTTCAAATCAGGCACCTTTGTCTATTTGGGGGTTTCAAATATATTGAAGATGAAAAATATATATATATATATATATTGAAGATGAATGAAATTCTTCATAATAGTAATTTGGTAGAATTACCCCAGGATATATTTCAAGTTTGAACCACTTGACTGTTACTATTATATGTCACTAATTAGAATTTACTTTAGGGGAAGTGGGAATAAAACAGTGTTCTTAAAAAATATTTCTGAGCATATAGAGAGAGTGTATATGTCCAATGATCAGTTGAATACACTCCGAGGATCATTGAACTATTTTTATTTCATTCTTCTGCTGGGAAGGATATTCTTAGAGTAAGTTCAAAATTCTGACGGTCCAGAAAAAAAAATCATTTCTACCGTGTGATTGTGTTTAGAGCTGTCATAAGCATCCTCATCAATGATGAATTATGAAGGGAAAGACATTCTTTCCCATACTAATCGGGTTTAGGGAAGACAGGCACCACAGGCTATTCTGGCGGCTGGTTAATAGTACTCAGAAGATAATGTATCACTTTTTTTCTATGACATCACAAACAACTCCCTGAAGTCCTTTAATGTCAGATCTGCTACAGATCCCCAAAGTACTGGAGAACAAGTTTGGGTTTTATCTCTCAAATGCCTTTGACTCACAAAGGGCATTTGAGAGATAATAATTATAATTATTTCCCATTATAATTGGAAAGAATATCAGGATTGGCCCAAAAATTAATTACATTTAAAGTTTGCTAACTTACACTCATATGCATTATTAATTTGGAAAATTTTTAATGGAAATGTTTTATCAGGGACAGAAAATGTAGTACCTAAATCTAAATAGGTGTAAGAATCTCACCTGTACAGCAAGGATCAGCAAACTACTGCCTACAGGCCAAATTTGACCCTGTGCTGTTTTTATAAATAAAGTTTTATTGAAACTCAATCTCATTCATCTGTTTACATACTAGTATTGTCTATGGCTGCTTTGGCACCATAACAACAGACTATTTGACAAGCAAAGTCTTCTATATTTAGTCTTTAGCCCAGTGGTTCTCAACCTTTCTAATGCCACGACCCTTTAATGGGTCTACAGCAATGGTTCTCAACCTTTCTAATGCCACGACCCTTTAATGGGTCTACAGCAATGGTTCTCAACCTTTCTAATGCCACGACCCTTTAATGGGTCTACAGCAATGGTTCTCAACCTTTCTAATGCCACGACCCTTTAATGGGTCTACAGCAGCGGTTCGCGACCCACAGGTTGAGAACCGCTAGCTGGGTCGCGACCCACAGGTTGAGAACCGCTAGCTGGGTCGCGACCCACAGGTTGAGAACCGCTAGCTGGGTTGCCTAAGACCATCGGAAAACACAGATATTTACATTACGATTCATAACAGTAGCAAAATTACAGTTATGAAGTAGCAACGAAAATAATTCTATGGTTGGGGGTCACCACAACATGAGGAACTGTATTAAAGGGTCGCGGGGTTAGAAAGATTGAGAACCACTGGTCTAGAAGCAAAGTTTACCCTTGGAGGACCCAGCACAATGAAGGTTCTCTCCGTGGGCAGCTCACTCTCAGGAACAAGGCAGGGGGAAAGGGCTGCTCATGTGTAATTGGGTCTTCTTTCAAAGATCTTCCTCTGTAAGAAAGTGGTGAATAATAGATAACAAGAGTGCAGCAGAGTTAAACTATGGGGGGAAAAATGCTCAGTGTTAGGGCACATCCCCACCACACCCCGTCGATAGTGTTTAACTGCTAGATACATAGATCTCCAAAAGGGAATGGACTAAAATGCAACACAGGTATTTCTTGCCCAGGAAATAACCCATTTACAAGACTCAAAGCATTTTCCAGAAAGGACCTTAACAGGCATGACTGAGTTGAGATTAGCTGCGAAGATCCCTTAGTTGTATCTCTTTGCAGAGGTGTGCATTATTGAACCTTGCAGGAAATGTGATGGGATCTCAATTTATTAACTTGGGAGTATGTCCTGCCTTCCCATTAGGAATGGGGTGCTAACTGTCAACCTATTTTCAGCCATCTATCTACATCTCAGGACACAGCAATGAAAACACTGACTTGAATATGCATGGCTCCCATTTGCTTGTAATTATTTTTTTTTTTCATTAAAGTGATAGCTTTATCTAGTTGGTTGAATTGTTTTCTCTGCTTGGCAAATCCTTCTGAGATACCCTGGCTAGTAGCACAAGACATCTAGATCTATCATCACCTATTACTGATTGGAGAACTGATTTGCATATGGGAAATGAGGAGCAAATTAAATAGAGTCTGCAGTGACTTTTTGCCAGAGAGCAAGAAAAGGTAATTCTTTGTATTGAAATGAGTGCTCTGGGGTCTACATTAAATGACAAATAGAAATAAGTCTGTCAAAACATGAGATACATTGTTCATACCTCTGTTGGAGGATAAGCTAGCCTCAGTTAGGTGGTGCCAATTCAACACACCATCTGTCAGAGGTACACAACTACACCAATTTGTTTATTAAAAGATAATGATCATACCTCCACTCATTTAATAGTCACCATTTACATGAGCTAGGACAATTTTTCATATGTTTGTTTGAGAAAACTCTGACAAAGGCCATTCCATTTCTTCCTCCATTATTGCTCTTGAAAGTCTAATTTCCCTCGATGAAAATCTGTTTCCAATGACAGAGAAAAGTAATTAAATATGTTCAGTTCATAGCAAACTTATCACATTGCCAGCCATCTAAATAGCTGAATAATTGGGAGAGGAGAACAGCAATAACAGTGATAGGAGTTACAGGAAATTAGGAGCCCAGGATTTGTCACTCTGAACACAGCCTGTTACTGACTTTTATGTGACCAGAATGGGCCTACTGGCTCATATTCATTGCCCTGTGTGCTGTGCCCTTCGCTGTCACCCACTGATCCGAGCATAGCTGGAATAGTCGAAAGGAAGGTATGTGACAGGGCTACGTCCATCTGTTGAACTTGAAATCCAGGGACCAAAGTATTTCGCAAATAAGGCTTCAAGCATTCTTTTTGCATTTTGTTTTAGCTTTTAAGCTTTATTTTAAACTAGAGGCCCGGTGCACGAATTCATGCACTGGCGGGGTCCCTCAGCATGGCCTCCGGGGAATGGGCTGAAACTGGCAGTCCAATGCTGCCTGCCACTCCTGCCTGCTGATCTCACTCATCCCAGTCCCACTGTGCCTGCCACGGGCTCGTGCCCTGTCATTCCCATTGGGAGAGGCTTCCGCTGTCACAGCAGCGCTCACCAGCTATGAGTCCTGTGTCTGGTGCCCATTGGTCAGCTGAGTGGTACTCCTGCTGTGGGAGCACACTGACCACCAGGGGGCAGCTCCTGCATTGAGCATCTGCCCCCTGGTAGTCAGTGCACATTATAGCAACCAGTTGACCCATCGTTTGGTCGTTCATTTGTTCAGTCGCTTAGGCTTTTATATATATAGACTAGTGGCCCAGTGCATGAAATTTGTGCACAGGGGTGGGGAGTGTCCCTCAGCCTGGCTTGCACCCTCTCTAATCTGGGAACCCTCAAGGGATGTCCGACTGCCGGTTCAGACCCGTTCCCACAGGGGACGGTGCCAGCCTGGACAAGGGGCTGGGGCAGTTTGCAGGCCAGCCACACCCCCTTCAGGGTGGGGGTCCCTGCTGGGGTGCCTGGCCAGCCTGGATGAAGGGATGATAGCTGTTTGCAGGCTGGCCATGCCCCCCAGCAGGGACCCTCACTCCATGGGGGTGTGGCCAGCCTGGGTGAGGGGCTGAGGGCCGTTTTCAGGCTGGCCACACCCCCTTCAAGATGGGGGTCCCCACTGGGGTGCCTGGCAAGTCTGGGTGAGGGGCTGATGGCTGTTTGCAGGCTGGCCATGCTCCTCAGTGGGGACCTTCACCCCAGTGGTGGAATGGCCAGCCTGGGTGAGGGGCTGAGGGCCGTTTGCAGGCCCCTCCCTCGGCGGCCGGCCTGGGGGACCCAAGCCTCCTGTGCTCAGGCTGGCTCCATGGCCGCCGCACACAGGCCCCTCCTTTAATGGCCGGCCAGAGGTCCATTGCCAGGGGCGACCCAAGTCTCCCACCCATTCTGGCTGGCTTCGTGGCCGCCTCCATCTTTGTCCCGCTAATTTGCATACTCACTCCTGATTGGCTGGTGGGCATCATGGAGTGACAGTCAATTTACATATTTCTCTTTTATTAGTGTAAATGAAAAATTTTCCATAAAAGGTTTTGTTCAAAATGTGAGGTTTGAATCCGAGTTCATTGCCTCCTGAAGTCAAAGAATGAAATCGCAGACAAAACATGATTAGTGGAACCAAAGTTTATTGAGAGAAGCCAATTCTGCAGATAGCTCCCATTCCATGTTGCAGTCGAGTGTAGTTCAAGATAATTAATAAGCTGCAGGCGAGCATCCCCTGCCACAGAAGCCAGGAATCTAGCCACTGGGGGGAAAGAGATAGACAGAGGAGATTGCTAGCTTCTGATTGGTTCTTTCAAATAATTCTACCTTAGTAACATCGTTGGGATTGGTTATACACTTCATTGCTTTATGATTGGTTATCTGCAAGCTGCTTGTTTTTGCAACATTTATATATTTTAAAGCTTTGTCTACCTGTCTACCACGCACACCCTTCCTTCCCTGCCCCCTTGGTGAAATAGGAATTTTAGAGGGATATAGGAAAGTTTTTTTTTAAATAAATCTTTATTCAGATTATTACAATTGTTTCTCCTTTTTCCTCCCATAGCTCCCCTCCACCCGGTTCCCACCCCACCTTCTGACCTTACCTCCCCCCTACTGTCCTCATCCATAGATGTACGATTTTTGTCCAGTTTCTTCCTGCATGCCCCCATACCACATTCCCCTTGAGAATTATCAATCCACTCCCTTTCTATGCCCCTGATTCTATTATATTCACCAGTTTATTCTGTTCCTCAGGTTTTTAATTCACTTGATTTTTCGGTTCACTTGTTGATAGATATGTATTTGTTGTTCATAATTTTTATCTTTACTTTTTTCTTCTTCCTCTTCTTAAGGAATACCTTTCAGCATTTCATATAATACTGGTTTGGTGGTGATGAACTCCTTTAGCTTTTTCTTATCTGTGAAGCTCTTTATCTGACCCTCCATTCTGAATGATAGCTTTGCTGGCTGGGTAATCTTGGTTGTAGGTTCTTGCTATTCATCACTTTGAAAATTTCTTGCCACTCCCAGCTGGCCTGCATAGTTTCTGTTGAGAAATCAGCTGACAATCGTATGAGTGCTCCCTTGTAGGTAATTAACTGTTTTTCTCTTGCTACTTTTAATATTCTCTCTTTGTCTTTTGCTCTTGACATTTTAATTATGATGTGTCTTGGTGTGGTCCTCTCTGGATTCCTTTTGTTTGGGGTTCTGTGAGCTTCCTGGACTTATAAGTCTATTTCTTTCACCAGGTGGGGAAGTTTTCAGTCATTATTTCTTCAAATAGGTTTTCAGTATCTTGCTCTCTCTCTTCTTCTGGCAACCCCATAATTCTGATGTTGGTATGCTTAAAGTTGTCCCAGAGGCTTCTTACACTATTTTCAACTTTTTGGATTTTTTTTTTGCTTTTTGCTTTTTCAGTTGAGTATTTTTTGCTTCTTTGTATTTCAATTCTTTGACTTGATTCTTGCATTCCTCTAGTCTGTTGTTGGGTCTCTGTATAATATTTTTTATTTCAGTCAGTGTATGTTTAATTTCTAGTCGGTCCTTTTTCATATCTTCCAGGGTCTCATCATATTTATCGGCCTTTTCTAGGATATTCTTAAAAAGCCTTATAACTGTGGTTTTGAATTCTATATCCAGTCGTTTGTTTTCTTCCATTTCTTTCGTTTGTGATCTGTTTCTTTGTCACCCGCATTTTCACTGCTTCCCTGAGTTGGTAGGGTAGCTTTGTATGCTAGGTTTCCTATGAGGCCTCCCAGTTACCTGAGGTGGACACTCTTGGTGCACCCCTTTGTGGACTGTGTGTACAGTCTTGTTGTAGTTAAGTCTTGATTGTTGTTGGTATCACTAGGAGGAATAAGTCAATATGCAACATAAATTATTAAGGCGCTCACTCTTCCTCAGAACATTTTAAGAATCTTAAAACTGTCCTGGAGAGTCTTAAAATCAGTTCGGACCCATCTGTCTGAAGCAGGCATAACTCTGCTTAGGCGCTGAGTCAGTATCAAATGGCCTTTAGACATCCCAGGCAGTCTCCTGATTCTGGTATTTGGACCAATCTGCACTACATTTATGACCTAATGGTGTTTGCTGGCAGGGAATTTCATAGGTTGGGAGTTTAAACACAGTCATCAGCACCCAGACCACCCTCTAAAACAGAGATAGGGAACCTTTTTTCTGTCAAGGGCCATTTGGATATTTATAACATCATTCGCAGGCCATACAAAATTACCAACTTAAAAATTAGCCTGCTATATTTGGTCAAACATTTAATAAACGCACCCCTAAAGCCTCGTCAGGACCAGACCAAATTATTCTGAGGGACTTATATAGCCCGCGGGCCGAACATTCCCTACCCCTGTTCTAAAAGATTCTACCCAGTTGTCCCCAAGAGCTAGTTCCCAGAATGATACAATATTACTTGCTATACTTAAGCATGTGGATCTTCTAAGCTTCAGGCATAGCCATTACATGAGGTCATGCATGTGTGCTGATGTGATTTGTTGAAAGAAATAAACACAGAATTAATCATGAGAAAGGGGGCCTTATTACTTAATGTGAAAATGATTCACTTGGCTTAGATCATGTATAAGATAGAAATCTGTGTTTTGACTGTAAGAATATACAAGACATATTTCACCATTCAAAAGATACTCAATTGACTAAAATATCCACCAGCATGTCCTAAAAATACAAAAACTCAACATAGACCTAAAAGAAAGCCAGGAGCATCTCTAAGGAAAATCAGGCAGCATACTTAAGATACACAATTGCTCCTTCATCTCCTTCCCCTTTTTTGCTTCACCTTGATAAATATTTTCATTCAAGGGGGAACTGAGTCTGTTTGCTACAGCCTTCAAGTCCAAACGTGTCAACTTGAGAAACAGTAGGAATGGCCTTGAATAGGGAAAGAAGGCAAAGAGAGGTGAAAGTTCTGTACACTTTGAGGACAAATTAGAAGTTCAGTGGGCCATCTGAGCTTCGGGGGAGACTTTAAGTAAAGTCTTTAAGTAAAACATTAAACTTGAGATGATCAACACCAAAACTCGGCGACTGGTGACTACAAATGAAACTACATTCTCCCCAAATTTTAATGTATATCTTTAGAAATGCAGGTTTTTATAGAATATTTTATACAATGAACCCTCAGTTTCCTTTTACACAACAGCTGGGTCACATAACCCCAATTCCCCATCCCCCCAGAAAAGTACGAAGATATGAGAAAAGGTTTTTGTCAAGCCTCAGATGTGGGAGCATCCAGTGACTAAATACATTCTCACATTTCTCATAATATCTGACTTTTTAAAATATTCTATGCATTTTGGCAAGGTGCCAGATAAATAAGTCACTATAGCAACAAACGCCTTTTACGTGGCACCAGATCTTACAAAGCAGCAATGGAGCAGAGCTCTGGGAAAGCACGGTTTCCTCCTTAGCTTGTCTGTTTTCCACATTGTCCTGTTGCTGTGTGTTAAAAACCTGCTTTTAAAAAGGGTTTTAGTAACTCCTAAAGGAACTTTTAAATCTGTAAAGCCCCCATTGTCCAGACACTGATATATATTTTTTTAATCTAAGAACCTGTTTATATGGGAAAGTCTGGAAAAGTGAAAATAATGACAACTAAGGAAGGGTCAGTTCTTTTGGAATACTGACCCTTTTCTAATTTCAAAGATTAATCCTGATAGGTAATCGAATACCGGACAGTAAAATTTTATATAATGTGATTTTTAAGACAAGCATAAAACCTGCTAAAAACAACATAATAAGGCAAAATTAGGAGTAGAAGTGGCTTCTTTTTCCAATTTATATTTATAGAGCACATGTTTCCTACATACATTTGGACAAGATGAAAAAAAATAACAGGATGGGAAGTAAGATACCTGGATTCTGGTCCCTGCTTCCCCTTTACCAGTTTGGGGAAGGTAACAGTTATCTCTGTACTCTTAAAATTCTTCATTTATAACTGAGAAAGTTGTACTAAAGTTCAAATACCCTATCCTGTGCTAGGGTATCAGAAACGTATGTGTTAGTTTCCTATTGCTACTTAACAAAGTATCACAAACTGTGTGGCTTAAAACAAAAGAAATGTATTGTCTCACGTTTCGGAGGTTAGAAGTTTAAAATCAAGGTGTCGGAAGGACCACACTCTGAAGGCTCTGGGGATGAACCTCTCCTGGCCTCTACTAGCTGCTGGTGGTTGTTAGCAACCCTTGGTGTTCCTTGTCTTAAACATGCATCACTCCAAGCTGCCTCTGTCATGTCTTCTCTCAGTGTCTATGTTAGTGTCCAAATTTCCCTCTTTGTATAAGGTCACCGGTCACTGGATTAGGGCCCTCTCTAATCCAATATGATCTGTTTTTAACTACATGAGATCTGGAGAGAACCTAGTTCCGAATATAATCACATTCACAGGTCCCAGTGATAAAAACTTGAAGATATCTTTTGGGGAACACAACTCAACCCACAACAAGTGTATTAAAACTTTTAGCTACCTAAGACCATATCTAAGTATGAAATAATCAGAATAATTACTCTCTGATCTATATTTTATGCCTATTTGTTTATATGTGTAATAAAGCAGTCTAAAAATTCGAGTGTACATTTAAGAAATAGTTATAAAAGCTCACATGATTTATTCTTAAACCTAAGTACAGCTCACTGATACCCACTTTGACAATGTATCAATATTGATTTGTGTTTTTATTTGATGCTGAAGTAATTGTATCTTGAATTCCCAAGACTTAATAGATATATTTTCTATTCCTGCCCAAATCCAGTATGGTATGTTACACACCACAGACACTCCATAATGGCTCAATTGATAGAATATCACCACAGTAAAGGAATTCAATGCCATCCTACCAATTCCCATTCAAAGTCCTGAGCCACATACATCATCCTCTGTCTCGCAATCTCTCTTGTGCCTACACGCATGTATATATATGCATACACACACATACACACATTCTCAATTCATTCTCCTCATGTACTCTCTGGCCTGCACATTTTCACAGCTGCAAAGATAGTGGTAATAAATGTGTGGCTAGAGAAGGGGAAACTATAATTATTGGTTTCATATATATATATATATATATATATGTTTCATATGTATATATTTAAAGTCTAAAGGAGTGACATCTTAAATTATGGAGATCTATTTTTTTAAAAACAGCAGTGCTTAGAAGTCATTATTCAATCTCAACTCTATTGCTACCTAGTTATGGAAGCCTCATCCTCATTTGTGAAACTACAAAATTAAATTAGAGTTTGTTATCAAATCCATGGCTCCTTTCCTTTCTCCCTCCAATGAACACAGAGTAATTGGGGAAACCATTGTTTTGTGTTTTCTTGCTATTTGTTCCCAGAAGATTTGGCGGGGGGAGGGCATTAACAGAGCATGACTTGTAAAATTTATAAAGCCAAAGTGCCCTGACATCATACATAATTGACGATAACAGCCTGCATATAATTACATAATCTCATTCAGTCTGTCTATTTTCTAGATAAATTTTACAATTTGTTCCTTGTCACTTTGAGAGAAGAAAACTTAAGAGTCTTGCAATTTATGCCCTGGCTGGTGTGGCTCAGTTGGTTGGAGTGTTGTCCAAACACCAAAAGGTCGTGGGTTTGATTCCTGGCCAGGGCACATACCTAAGTTTCCTGTTCGATCCCTGGTCATGGTAGGCAACCAATCAATGTTTCTCTCTCATATTGATGTTTCTCTATCTCTCTCTTTCCCTTCCTCGCTCTAAAAAAAAAAAAAATTAAATTAAATTAAAATAAAATAAATAAGTAAAAATAAAATAAAACAATCTTGCAACTCATAATTGGATTTATCATTTAGATATTTGACAATTACATAGCGCCCCCCCCCCGCCCCTTTTCTACAGTTTCTATTTCCATGGTTTCAGTTACCTGTAGTCAACCGTGGTCGCAATTATGTGGAAAATTCCTGAAATAACAGTTCATAAGCTTGAACTTGCACGCCATTCTAAGTAGCGTGATGGAATCTCGAGACTTGCGGCTCCTCTCGCGGTGGACGTGACTCATCCCTTCATCCGGGTCTCCACCCTGCAGGCGCTCCCATTAGCACGTAGTAGGGCTGTCCTTATTAGATGGACCTCAGAGGTCTCCCAGTGCTAGTGTTCAAGCCCCCCTTATTTTCCTTAATAATGGCCCAACGCGCCAGGGCAGTGATGCTGGCAACTCGGACCTGCCAGGGAGGAGCCGTGGAGCGCTGCCTTTAAGTGGAAATGTGAGTACAGCACGTAAAGAGGTTTTGGGAGAGACAGGAAGAGAGAGAGCATCCACACAACATTTATTACAGTATATTGTTATAATTGTTCTTATTTTATTACTGGTTACTGTTGTTTGTCTCTGTGCCTAATTTATAAATTAAACTCTAGCATCTGTGCGCGTGCCTAGGAAGACACATGGTTTGGTGCTGTGTGTGATTTCTGGTACCCAATGGGGTCCTGGAACACAACCCCCTGAATAAGGGGGGCGGGGTGGGGGGGGACTACTGTAGTCAGAAGAGCACTCTTGGTTGTAACTATTCACACCTGGGGCAGGCATGTGCGCTTAGGTTATGTAAGAATGACTTGAATGCACACTTTTTCCTGACCTGGAGCTACCTCAACACCTAGAAGTTTCCTTTGTGGAAATGTGACACTCCCCACCCCCTGGAGAGGCAATCCCAGACATTGCTGTTACCACATTCCTCAAGTCTTACAGTGGAGCACCCTCACACGCTAACACACTTTCAGCAGTGAAACCTCCCCCCCCCCCCCGACACACACACACACACCTACACCTATTTTTGTTTCAAATTAGAAATAGAAATATAGTCATGGTCAAATAATTGCTTCAAGTTCCTGTCTTCTCCCCAAATGTGCATATCTTTTTATAAGTTCTTCCTTTCAGCCTTAACAGAGTGATTCCTTGCCTCTCATAGCCAACCCCTTCCCCTGTGTCTCTTCTACCTCCTCAGTAGCTTGGCTCCATCCATTTTCCCTAAATTTCTATGCTATCAACAAGTTTTCCTTCTAAACTGACTCTTTGTCTTCAATTTACAGATTGGGTTTAGTCTCTCCTATCTTCGAGGAAAAGGAGAGGCGAGGCAGGGCAGGGTGGGTACAGCGAGGAAGGGAAAGGAACGATGCATCCTTACAGCAGCTACTGTGAACACATTTTTCCTTCTCAGCCCCTGTTTTTGTAAGGCCAGCTTCATGTCGTTGCTTTCATGTTCTTACCTCCTGTTTACAATGCGGCTGATTGTGTCCTACTTTTACTGATTCATTCCTTTTACAAATCTCACCAGCCATTTCCTAGGTGCCAAAATTGAAAAGAAAAGAAAGAAAAAAACATTTTAATCTTTTTCATGTGTTTTCATTGAAGTCCTTGACACTCTTCATTACCCACATCTCTTCCAATAGGTGAAAGGGATTTTCCAGCCTGAAATGGTGTCAAGCAAAGATCAACCTTGAAATTGACCTAAAACATTGCCTTTTTTAGTGAAAAAATTTGAAAGACTTCTGCAATAATCCCAATGTTAAATCTCTACTTGTTTTTTTATAGCTTTCATTTTTAGTTAGACAGATCATATATAAATATTACCTGATACTTGCATGAGCATACACGTGGTTCTTAACCTTGATTAAACATTGGAATTACCTAGAAAGTAATTCTAATTCTTTTAAAAATTCAGATACCCAGGCCATATTCCTGAACAATTATATCAGACTCTCTGGAGATGGAACCTACACAATATTGTTTTATAAAGCTCCCTACATAATTCCAATGTGAAGCCCAGGTTCCTACCTCCATCAATAGTTCTCAAATTAGAGAATGCACAGGCATTACCTGGGAAGTTAATTGGAAATTCAAGAGTCCCTCTCCCTACAACTGAGATTCTAATCCAATAAACTTGTGTGTATAGGAGTTATAAAACTGGAGGATCAAAATGAGAATTCTGACTTTCCTATTAGCATGAGTGCATATAGGATGTATTATATTATTTAGTGATCGGTGATATATTGTTTTATAATTGTTCACACTAATTTTTCTTGGGTGTGTTTTGATTCCAAACTAGATCACAGTTCCCATTTACACCTTTTTTGTGTGTCTCCTATAAGCATTTGATGATATGCAATAAATACCTGCTATGAAGCTGACTATACTTATTCAGGTCTCATTTTTAACATAGTACTGTTCAATTGATTTAAATTATTTGTGTGGCCCTGGCCAGTATGACTCAGTTGTTAGAGCATTGGTCCTGCACCCTAGGTCTCAAGTTTGATTGCTGGTCAAGGGCATATACCTGGGTTTCAGGTTCATTCGAACCCTACCCCCAGATTGGGGTATGGCAGGAAACCAATCAATGAGTCTCTCTCACACTGATGCTTCTCTCTGTTTCTCTCTCTCCCTCACTCCCTCACTCCCTCCTTCCCTCCCTTCCACTCTCTCTGAAAATGAGTGGTAAAAAATATCCTTGGGTGAGGATTAATAAAAAAAATAATAAAAAAATAAAGTTATTAATTTAAATAATAATAATAATCTGTATGAAAATAGATTTATTTGGTCAAATTTAGTATCCTTTTGAAACTATGTGATGATAGATCTCAAGTTAAATCTGCTCTGTCATTTTCATGGAATATCATCCTAAGAACACTTTCCAATAAATAGATATTTTGTTATTTTTTTAATTCTTTTATTGTTTAAAGTATTACATTTGTCTCCTTTTCCCCCATTGACCTCTATTTTGTTATTTTTGACTAGAAAATTTGATAGGGAGACAGAAAACTACTAACTTTAAATAGACAAATACAATCCTATATAATAAAAGCCCAGCAACCAAAATGGCAGAATGACCAGAGACCAGAATGACCATGGCCCCTCAACCCGGCCGGCAGCCCCCCAGCAAGCAGTTAGGGGTGATCAGACAGGCAGGCAAGCAGTTAAGGGTAATCAGGGAGGCAGGCAGACTGGTTAGGGGTGATTAGGCAGGCAGAGTCAGTTAGGGGCAATCAGGCAGACAGAGGCGGTTAAGGGTGATCAGGCATGAAGAGTGGTTAGGGGCAATCAGGCAGACAGAGGCGGTTAAGGGTGATCAGGCATGCAGAGTGGTTAGGGACAATCAGGCAGGCAAGGGTGGGGGTGGTTAGGGGTGATCAGGCAGGCAGAGTGGTTAGGGGCAATCAGGCAGGCAGGCAAGCAATTAGGGGTCAGTGGTCCCAGATTGCAAGAGGGATGCCTGACTGCCGGTTTAGGCCCAATCCGCTGGGATCCCTGCGCGACTGGACCTAAACCGGCAATCGGACATCCCCCAAGGGGTCCCAAATTTTGAGAGGGTGCAGGCTGGGCTGAGGGATGATTCCCACCCCTTGCACAAATTTTGTGCACCGGGCCTCTAGTAGCTATGATAAAATGTTACCTATGAATTTCGGAGATATGGTAAAAAAAAAATTATTTCTTTGGATTCATTTTCTATAGTGAGTATTGTGGGAAGCCATTATATTTTATCGACCCAGATATTTTTATTTCTGTATCTTCTCTTAGGAGACTAACAATCAGATGACCCCCTTCTCTCCACTGCATCTGCATCACAGCCACATCTAAATGTTCAGATAAGCCTATTGGACCAGAATCACAGTTATAGGAAAGAGGGGAACTTGAATTTCCAATTAACTCCCCAGGTAACATCTGTGCATTCTGTAATTTAAAAACTACTGATCAAAGTAACCCTGCAGCCCTACCAGAGTCTACTCTGACCTTCTCCATATACTGGTTTACTGTGTAGTATATTCTTTGAAGAAATGGTTCTATGTCTTTAAGAAATTTTAAAACCACAAATTAATCCAATGTTTGTATTTCAAAAATCAGCTAAGTCCTCAGAGAAGTGTTTTTTTGCTGCCCACAAATATGAAACCAGAAAATGGAAAAGCCTAGAGAAGCAAATAAATAAATAAATAAAAGAAAGAAAAGAAAAGAAAATTAATTTACCTAATAGTAATAAGATATGTCCCCTGTCCTCAGAACCTAAAGTGTAACTATGAGACAAGAATATTGGAAATGGAATAAGAAACAAATAGTGATACAGGTTGTATTATAGTATGTGCTTTGGGGTGATCAGGAAAGGTTTTATAAAGAAGGCAGAGCTTGTGTTAGGCTCAAATTTGAGTAAGAGTTATAAAGAAAGGAAATATATGGATGGACAGCCTGTATCCTTGCATGAAGGAGGAACTTAGCATGGCAGATGAGTAGACTAAGGAAGAGACCATGCTAAATGAGCCTAGCAGCTCTGGGATGAGGGAAAGGAGAAAAGGAGTGTAGATTGATGGCTTAGGAGCATTGTATGGAGGACCTTTTGAAGAACAATTTCCTAAGGTCAATTTCCTGGCCTATTTCCTAATTTCTTAAACTTCACAATTCTCCTTTCATTCAGAAATTTTTTACTAAAAGATTATCCAATAAACAGGAGCAAATGATCAAGCAGAACTCATTGACTTTCCAGAATGGCAAACACTGGGGAAAACACAGATAGGACTGGGAGCAGGCAAGCAGCTCCACCACCACCCATCGTTCAGGTGTGATAGGCTGTGATGGAGCTGGAGCAGAGGCCAGATCCTGAGAAAGACAGAACTGGGCCCGAGCAGCCACATGGCATTGCAGAACCTTGGCCTCCAGCCCTGTTCTTTCCAGCATGCCTTGCATAGGAAGCACCAACCTTTCCCATGAATGATAATGGGGCAGGGGTCCATGATGGCTCAGTGGTTTTGTCCATTTTATCAGCATTCCACTACCTTGCAACTTAACAGAATTTCTCAAGGCCAACATCATCAGTATCACCGTAGAGTTTATTAGAAATTCTAAACCTCAGGCCCCATTCTCAACCTACTAAATCAGTATCTGCATTGGAACAAGATCTCCAAGTTCTCTGCATGTGATTAAAGTTTGAGAAGCACTGCCCAGCTGATGTGGCTCCGTGGTTGACCATCAACCTATGAACAAGAAGCTCAAGATTGGATTCCCAGTCAGGGCATATGACCGGGTTGTGGGCTCAATCCCCAGTGTGGGGCGTGCAGGAGGTAGCCGATCAATGATTCCCTCTCATCATTCATGTTTCTTTCTCTACCTCTCCCTTCCTCTCTGAAATCAATAAATGTATCTATATATATATATATATATATATATATATATATATATATATACACATACACATAGATACATTTTTTTTAAGTTTGAGAAGCACTGCTTTATTAAAATTGATTTCCTTCAGCCGTTAGCTATGACCATTTCATTTCAGGGGTCATTTCCACTCGGAAGGCCACCCTGTAGGAAATTCGCCTTGGATAACTTATTTCTTACCTCTCAGACACATAACAGATGGCGAGAAGATATCCCGCAATCTCCTGGGGTGTACTTCTCTTCTGAACTCAAGTCACCCTGGAATAGTGGGTCAGCATTCCTCAAACTAATAGAAAAACAAACAAGTAGATAAAAGGGTTTCATGCTCACATATGAATGAAAAATGCTTAGTTAAATAAAGCTATAGAACTTTATTCACTTCATGAGTTCTCAAAGCTTTCTGTATGAAAGTAGACATTATAATGTTTCGGTAATGAATTATGGAAAGTAAATCGCATAGGAAACAGAATTTCACAAATTTATTTGATTACTCATGTTTCTCAAGTCAAGCCTATTAACATCTCAAATTTTAAAAAATCCCTGTTAAATTCCCAAATACCAATTAGGGGAATGTTAAAGTAGGGGCCACGTGTGCACTTGAAAAAAAATTATGAGTAAAGTAGAACACATAGCATCTCTCGCCAATGATGTGTTTTCTCACTCTGTGATTTCCGTGGACCCAATTAATGTGTTTGCATCTGTCATTCCTGTTCTCTTTCACCACCTTACTTTTTCACACCAGCTCACACCCATATAAAGATTTAGAAATGGCTGAAATGAAAAAACTAACCAAAAAAAACTAAATGCCTTTCCTTCCAGAGCCCCAAACTTTAATCATATTAGCTTGTTCCCAAAAGTCATTTGCATATGGGTTTTTTTCTCTCTGCGACCAAACTGGAAACTGCTACTGGATTTCTAGCAGGATTGTCAAGCAGTCAGTATATCTCGTGATCACCATGTACTTAACATTTATTAGGTGCTTTGAGAGGGCAAAAGCATAAGAAGACATTATTCCTAAATTGAGTTTCATTGTAACAAGAGCAGAAATTGTACGATGCTCAAGAGAAAGGCATATAATTTAAAAGTTTATTTAAAGGTCAGATTTATTTCTGACCCCAAGAATCTCACAAAATTTTTTTAAGAAAACAGACAAAAATGACTAAGAGAACAGGGCCTATGAGGGCAGTGGGAAAGAATTGTTTAATTCTGGGAGAAGAGGAAATAAGAAAGGAGTCATAGAGAGAATGACTAATAAATTAGGCCCTGGAGAATGAATATGGTATTTCCACATGAAGTAGGAAAATGGGTGAATTCTGAGCTGAAAAGTAGCATATATTTCAAGCTAGCAAAGACAGAAACATATCAAGAATGATTTGTTCAACCTTCACAGATGTTAAGAAAATCCAATTCTATAGTATTAGGTGTGGAATTGCATTGCATTCAGGAGAATGGTGATGCACATTTGAAGAAGGAGAAATGGGTGGAGACTACAGTGATCCTCGGGAGCCGAGCTTGTTGTCCTTGTGTGGGACACCTCAAGGATAAGACAGAACAGAAACTGACCAAGAGCTGCGAAAAAAACCTAGATGGGAGGGGCCAGAGTTTGGGAGAAGCAGCAGGATACCTAGGACCTTACCTGTAAAGGGAGGCATTTAATTGGGTGGACAAGGACAGGAGTTGGGAGCTACTCACCGCATTTGCACAGTAATAAAATAGCACAAGGAGTGTGGAATCAAAGCAAATCGCAAGAAATCCTAAAGTACAAATGAAAGTTTGGGTCACATCTGCGTCAGACAAAAGTCAGGGGAATGAATACTTGTAAGTGACAGGGATAGGCTAACACTGGACAAATCTAAGGAAAATCTATGATACTACAAGAAACCTGACAATAGGGCCTCAATGTAAGTAACTGCAGGGAGAATTGAAGGAAATCCTAGAGTGACAGGCAGATGTAGGCAATTTTTAAAGAGGAGGAAAGAAATATACAGACTCAGGCAATATTAGTCCACGAGTCCCTGTAAGATACTAAGTAGATAGAAAAACAATGGGACACAGATCTCAGAGGAGAAAGGACTGATTCTTAGACCTACCTTGTCCTTGCTAAGAATTGTCTCTCAGGTGTCCATTGTCCTATCGGTTTAAAGAGAAAGATACTCTGATTGGTCTCATTTTCTCCTTCAAGCTTTCAGTTCTATGATCCTCAAAACAAAGATGGCACAGAGTGAGAGAAAAGCAGGCAAAGAGAATGAGATAGAGGTTCATTTGAATGTAAAGAGTGTGTCAGAAGAATTTTATTTGAGATATAAAAAGCAAGTATTTATTATGATATAGAAGACGAAGTATTCAGATAACTAAAAAAGACTGGTATGCAGTTACCGCCACGGTTGATGCTAATAAAAAAACGTGCACATCTAGATAGCAACATATAATTGAAAAAATGCTCTGGAGACTTAGAAAATAAGGGAGAAGTCGTTTGTTGAATGTCTGCTGCTTGACAGTTAACGTTAAATGCTTATTTACATAATAGCTATAAATTCTTTATTGAAAATTGACTGTTACTTAACAGTTACTAGGAATATTAAGCATGGACATTTACTCTATTTGTACACAATCAAATTGGTCTATTCAAAAAAGGGGGAGAAATAGTTCTTAGGGGACTGTAGGATATTTTTGCATTATGTACCTTCAACTACAGTCAGTTTGACCATGGTAATGTACCATGGTAATGTGACATTTTGCTACAAAATGGTACAATAATGATTGTGACCCAATACTTCAAAAATGTCAGCAAAATGCAAGTTTTATTCACCAGGAGGATGCGTCATTCCCCACGTCCCCTTCTGCCCATGCACAGCCCCTCTGCCTCCCAGGGTTTCCGTTAAATGAGAGCATGATTGAGAGAGTGAATCACTGTCTACTGTACATTAATCTGAAAATGTCAGACTGTCCGTGCGGCTGGTATCCTTCCCACCGCTGTTTGTTTGTTTCCTGAGTTTTCCTCTTTGGCTGAATGAAAATACTCCGTCCTGTGAACTCTGAGAGCAAGATGTGCCATTCTCTTGACCCACCACACGGCTCCGTCAACATTGATTTGAAACAAACCCTCTAGGGCTGTCTGTGTTCCTGGCAGCCTTTCAATACTAACATGTGGTTAATTTTTTAGAGGGTTTTTCTTCCCCTTCCTGTGCTCAAGAGGAGCCGGGGAGTTTGTGGGAAACAGCAGCTTGATTCGCGCATCTGGGGCGCTCGCATGTTTCCCTTGGAGATAATGACCCTTTCTTCCCAAGGCTTGTTCTTCTGCGGCACGTTGTGTCCTAGAAACTCGGGAGGAGGAGCGTGTCCTAAAATCTTAGAGGGCTTTTCAACAATATTCTTCGACATGGGATGTGAGAGAGTTCATGGACTTCTCACAACTCGCTCCCTCACAAAATTTAGCAGTGAATGCATCTGTATTATATTTATGGCCATTGACATGCAGTGTGCATTGGCCATTCTGTCAGTAAATGCACAAGTTGCTTGTTATAAATACTTGCTCACAGCAGGTTAGTTCGATCAAGTAGCTAATTTCTGACCAAGAGAGCAAAAAATATCTTAAGGCACATAATAGAGAGCTGACTTTTTTAACCATTACTGTTAAGTTTTTCCAGGTAAGACAATAAGTAATTTTATTCTGTTCTGACTTCTATAGTTCCTAGAAACTGTCTGATAGAACTGTTGCTATTTTCAATAACATAAGGAGCTATCACCTTAAAAATCTTACTGATGGAATAAAAACATGTCTTAGGATCATTTATTTACTTCCTATTATCTTACTTATAGTAAAATTTACATTGGGGTTATATTTTGATGAACAAATAACAGAATCTTAAAAATAAGGAAATAATAATTCCTATTTTCCCCTTGGGTGGACTTTCTAAGTCTGTAACGGATCAACACTCTCAATCCACAAGGAGACATTTAGAATAAAACCATCCAGTCCTTCCTTTAACTTCAGTAGAAGAGCATGTCCTTCCCATTATTGTATCAATAATGGTGACAGACTTACTGAAAGATCCATGCGTTTTCATGGATTTGGCTTTTTGTCATCAGCAAACATCTGTTGTTGAATAAAACTTGAATAACATTTCATTACATTGAGTAATGACACACAACAAAGCAGAAATTGTGTGGAAATACTATTTCTGATTAAACAGTCCCAGAATGCTTCAAGAGTGTCTTGCAACTTAATATATGTAAAAATACATCATCCTGGATGTTTTATATTAGGATTCAACCATTAGCCACAAAGAACAGTGAGGTGAAATCTAATTGACCTACCAGAGGACCCTCCTCATTGGCTTCTAGAACATCTCTACTTCTGCAAGTCACTTAAATGGCAAATCTAGGTTCACCTTGAGACAGAGGAAATACTGCATCACCAGAGACCCCATACAGAAGTGACCCTGCCCAGGAATAGGGACTGTGAAGAGGGCAAAAAGGGTGCATTTTCTTTTCCCACTTTCGATATATTTTTCAAAGACATAATTATTTTTAAAAAATAGCAAGGAAGATCTGGAAAAGGGGAGTTGGTGGGTGAAGAGAAAAGGTGGAAAGATAACATTCATGGTAAGCTCAGGGGACAAGGAAAACCAATATAGTTGAATTTAATACAACAAATCTTTAGGTGTGTTCAGTGTATATCTTTCATTGTGCTTTGCACAACACTTTAGCCAGAGCTAGGCTCACACCACCCCTCAACTCAATCAGAATGCAAACCTATTTTTAACATGCTTTATGTCCTATTATATCACAGCACACCTTGCACTTTCATGCCTTCCTTCTTCCCAGTCTTACTAACTCGGTTTGTCTTCTCTATGAATCTTACCCCATTTCACCTGAATAGAATCTCTTTTTTCCTTTTTTTTTTTAATTGTTGTTCTGTTTAGTTTTGTTTGGGTTTATTTGTTTGCTTTCTTTAATAGAATTTTGTTCTAACACTAAACACAAACGCATTCCATTTTCTTTTAGCTGTTTGCATGTCAGTCTGCTAAATGCTATATAAAATTCTTGAAAGAAGAGAGGATTTGTTTGATCTCTTGAACACAACACAGTGTTATCTATATATCCTATGTAATAAAAGAGTAACATGCAAGTTGACCATACCTCCGCTACACCCACTAGCCACCCCCAGCAGCCAATCAGGAGCAAGTATGCAAATTAACCCAACCAAGATGGCTGTGGCCACAAGGTGAGCAGGAGGCTTGGGTTTCCCTGGCGATGGAGGAAGCCAAGCTTCCTGCACACCCTGGCCAGCCCAGGCCTCTGCTCAAGGCTACAAAGTTTCAATTATAGAAGATAAATAAATCCCAACAAAAATGGCTGTGGCCAGTGAGGGAACAGGAGGCTTGGGTTTCCCTGGCAATGGAGGAAGCCAAGTTTCTGGCCTGCCCTGGCCTCCGCTGAAGGCTACAAAGTTTCAATTATAGAAGATAAATAAATCCCAGATACGAGGGCCTTCCCTTGGGTTGCTGGGGGGCGTGGCCGGCCTGCAAACCACCACAGGCCCCTAGCCCAGGCCGCCCCACATCCCAAGGGAACCCCCACCCTGATCCAGGACACTCTTCAGGGCAAACCAGCTGGCCGCCACCCATGCACCAAGCCTCTATCTTATCTAATAAAAGAGTAATATGCAAATTGACCATCACTACAACACACAAGATGGCTGCCCCCATGTGGAAACAAGATGGCCAGCAGGGAAGGGCAGTTGGGAGGGACCAGGCAGTTGGGGGCAATCAAGCCTGCAGGGGAGGGGAGTTAGGGATGATCAGGCCAGCAGAGGAAGGAACTTAGGGGTGACTGGGCCTGCAGGGAAGGGCAGTTGGGGGGACCCAGGCCTGCAGGGGAGGGTAGTTAGGGGTGACCAGGCCTGCAGGGAGGGCAGTTAGGGGCAATCAGGCTGGCAGGGGAGGGGCTAGGGGGTGATCAGGCTGGCAGGCAGAAGCAGTTAGGGGCAATCGGGAAAGCAGGCAGGCGAGCAGTTGGGAGTCAGCAGTCCTGGATTGTGAGAGCGATGTCCAACTGCCCATTTAGCAGTCGGACATCCCTCGAGGGGTCCCAGATTGGAGAGGGTGCAGGCTGGGCTGAGGGACACACACCCCTGTGCATGAATTTCATGCACTTGGCCTCTAGTAGTTCAATAAATATTGGGGGGGGGGGAGGACATTATACAGCCTCCTCCCAGAAACCAGGACTAAAGAAAGGTAAATTGGCCAATTTGCTAATGGGCCAAGAGTAACTTAAACATTCAAAAAGAAGAGACTTACAGTAGCCAAAATACCCATCTGTCTACTAATGTATGCAGTTATCATGTGTAGTTTTCCAGGGTATATTCTAACCTTCTCTTCAGCTACCTTCTCCTTCAGTCAAAATCTAGGATGCCAATTGTTTCTTGATATTATTAATCTTAGACAATTCTGTATTAGGGAAAGAAAAAAAAACCTGCATGATACTTAAGGTCTTTTATAGCTCCAAGTTACTACTTTTTAGTCTGTTTCATTATTTACCATGAAAATAGAATTTTATTACTAAGTACTGTTTCATCTACCTTGGGCTTCTGAGAAGAGTGATACTGTATTGTCCTAAACCCCACCTTTTGAAAACACAGAAAGTTACTTTAATTATTGGTTCAACCCTCGTTAAATATGTATTATGTGTGTGTGTGTGTGTGTGTGTGTGTGTGTGTGTATACTTCAAACCATAATATTTTAAGAAAACCTGAATCCCATTTTAAAATGCCATTTAATGTTATTTGCATAAACTCTCTAACTCATAAGTCTTATTTGTCACATTTTTACTTGTACTTATTTGTGTTTATATGATTGATAAGCTAAAGAATTTCTACTCATCATAGGAAATCAGGGCAAATCAACTCCACAAGAGACTCACATATTATTGAATTTGACCATTTGAATTAAAAATCATATAAATCTTTGGGTCCCTTTTATGATTACACTAGAGGCTCGGTGCACGAAATTTGTGCATGGGGTGGGGAGGATCCCCTCAGCCCAGCCTGCACCCTCTCCAATCAGGAACCCTCAGGGGATGTCCGACTGCCGGTTTAGGCCCAATCTGGACTGCTTTTCAGTCATTTGGTCATCCCTCACTAACCTCCTGCCAGCCTGGTCACCCCACGCAGCCTGTTCGTCATCCGTCCATTTGTTTTGGTCATAACAGCCCCTGGCTTTTTATATATATGGATAGTTTTTATGGAGAGCAAGCAAGGCAATATAGATAAGGAAAATGCTTTTTTCAGTGTGCTAGATTCCCTAGGCAGAAATTTGGGTTGAGTTATTACCATGTTGGGAAAGAAGAAAGCATTGTTTGGTTTCCTTATGCACAAGAGAAAGGCAAACAAACAGGTCTTAATGATCTCAGGGAATTAGAGGATGAGTAACCTCAAGATTTTGGAAGCAAAAGGCTATTTTTCAAATGTCCCTTTCCCTAGAAATGTTATACCACAAAGATGTTTTAGAGTTGTAAGTCTTGTAAGGACACAAACAATGAACCACTCTCCTGCCAACACATTTTCTAATCAGCGCATCTGAAAATTCTCTAAAGAGGAAAAGTTCCCATTATAGCTATTCCTGCTTTTTTTCTCTAGAAACTTTGACTTTCAGAGATTGGCAATATTATCTTGATGATCATTAAAAATTGGGTCTTAGTATGTAACTAATTGTGACTTAATCAAAAAATACTGTTGAGTCCTACTATGTGCATTACTATGCTAGGTACTTCAGTGGTTACAGAGGAGCATGGGACCCCGTCTGTTCTTGTGTGAACTTTAAAAATTGATTAAGGAGACGATATGTGCATGAAATGATTAATAATATAAGAGAGCTACTACTTACTAGTTATTCTTCTTTAAATTAACAACCATTGAAAAAAAGATCAATAAAAGAAATATTTATGTTAAAAGTAAATTATATAATCCTGGAATTTAATAGTCATTTATTTTTATTCATATTTTTTTTAAAAACCACAAGGATGGGTATCCTTCCAGATCTTTCTTTTGTGCTTCTGTATATGTGCATATAAATATAGAAATACGGAAGTTTGCTATGTGTGCATGTATAGTGCTTACTTGGTACCTAAAGAGTTTCATGCTATATTCCCTGGCCCATGGCTCAGCTGTTGAGCATCATCCAGTGCACTGAAAGGTCTCTGGTTCAACTCACAGTCAGCACACAAGTTCAGGTTTGGGGCTGAATCTCCAGTAGGGGGAAGCAGTGAATTGATGTTGATGTTTCTCTCTCTCTCTCTCTCCCCCCTTCTCTCTCTCTCTCCCCTCCTCTCTCTCTCTCCCCCCTCCCTCTTTTTCTCCCTCCTCCCTTCTACTCTCTCTGAAAAGCAATGGGAAAAAAATGTCCTCATGTGAGGATAACAACAAAACAAATCAAAAAAAGCCACAGATGTGCCTCATGTGATAGTAGTGAACAAATACATAAAAATTGACTATAAACTTCTTCATCCACAGAAGATTTAGTACAAAACATTAACAACTTCAGTAAACCTGCAATTCTAAAATGATCACAAGAGCAACCTCATGCATTTTTCACCATTTATTTTGTTACTAAAAAACAAAGCAAAATGGCAAGACTTATATTTGCCTAGAATTATAACACTGAATAAGATACTGAGAAAAGAACATTTCCATTCATTGAAGTTGTGTAACTAAACTTAAGCAGCAAGTACTGTTCTTTCATTCAAGGAAACAACCTTGTCAAAGACCTCTCTATTGGAGTGACATTGTACTTAAAACTAAGTGTTTCCTCTGACATCCTGAGGCAGGGAACTATGTTAAGCCAAAGGAGTATTATTACATGGGTCAAAAATAGAGTTTTCCGAAAAAAGCACAGGATTCTCAGTTACATTTGAATTTCAGATAAACAACAACAACAAATGGTTTCGTATAAATATGTCCCAGGTAATAGAGCCCCATATAATATTTGTACATATGCCAAAATTAAATATTTTTGTTTTTCTAACATTTTAATTTAATTGGTCATGCTATACTTTTATTGGCAATCCTAAATGCAAATGAGAGCGAATATGGAATATTTGAGAAGCCAAAGGAAGTTCAGTTTTTTAGCAGACCATTTTCCAAAACATAGCATGGTTTATGGGAGAATACGTCACGTAGCAGAAGGATTTGTTATTTTGATAATTTTGTAATTTGATATGCATCAGAAAGATATAAGATGATCTGTACAGCATTTATATGTTAAAAGTGCATCCTTAACTGTAAAAAGGTGAGTCTAATTAAAGACAAATATTGAGAGATATGGAGTGGCGGTCCACAGGATAGCTGACACTTGAGGAACATGGGGCAAGATCAGGGAGAGTGATGAGAGGTAAAACTAAATAAGATGACCCAAGCCAAGTCAATACGAGACCGTTTTTCTAAATTAAGTCATTTTTATCAAAAAAATAATAAATGTTACTTATGTCCTTGTTTGTTGCAAAGGAAAGACCTCATTATATTCCTGAGAACATTTTATGGAATTTTAATGTTAAATAGATACTTTTCTTATGTTTTCAAACCAGGAAAAAGTCCTGTCTCCTTTAATAGCTGAACCCAAGCAAAGAACTATTGAGAGCGGGAATGGGTCATAAGAAGTCAATGCGGAAGAACGGGGACATATGTAATACTTGCAACAATAAAGTCTTTTTAAAAAGAACTACTGAGAATTGCAAACAAACAAACAAAAGTTTTAAAAACCACTGCAGGGATTTTCAGATATTGCTTTGTGTCTCTCAATGTATTAAGTAACCCTGAATGTCCATCTCCACCTTTAGCACTTAAAGGGAAAACTGGTTTCAGAATGCATAGCAAATTATTTAGGTACAAATTATTTCCCAGTCCCCAAAATGCGCCTTTGAAGCCAGTGGAGGAATATTTCCCTGGACAGAGGAATCGCTGCCCACACAGTTCGCTGCCTGGTTTACACCTGCTTCTTCGGAGCACTCTTCAGGACCAGCTGCAAAAACGTCCTTTGAAACTATTCAGGAGACTCTGTGTGCAATTTACAAAAGCCCCAGCTCAGAAATGCTCCATCTGAAGTCTAGTTGGAGTTTAAAAATCAAGCAAAGGAGAGACCTATTTTCTTCCCAGGCCTTATAAATGGGAGGAGATAAGTAGGGAGTGAAAATAAACATTCAATATAAGGCCACCATTTACATTTCAGTTAAAAGATTCCTTGCAGCAACTTCAAATGAGGATATTACTTGTCACTCTTCACCACCTAATATTAAAATGATAGTGTTATTAATTAAAGATAATATACAAAGATTTTGTGGTTGAACAGACTATATCTGACAAATAGGAAATAGTTGCTGGTTTGTTTTCTTACCTCCCATTCTACATAAGTTGCAGCTTGAAATGCGCCAGAATTAAAAGTAAGGCTGACTTTGTTTAGCTTGCCTAGAAATTCTGACATAGGATAATTATATTAACTCTAGCTTACTGTCGATTCAAATGAAAAATCTTTACTGCTTGTGAAGAAGAAAAAAAGAGTAAACTTCTGGTTCTTTAGGCAGGATATTATTTTAAGAAAGGAAAGTCTAGAATGAGGAATTTATTGTCAAATAAAATGTATAACACTAATATGAGATTTCATACTAGTCCAGCTGGCTACAGATCAAATAATTCAGAAGGAAGTTGAGCCAAGTCTTTTGCTAAAAGGTCCCTTTCTTTTACGGGGGAGCAGGGAGCATTACCAGCCCAGAATAGCCAGTAAGATGCCTATGGAATCAAAGACAGTGTAGGAGCCAGAACCTTGGATTATGAATCAGGAAGTCTTAGTTCTATTCCTAGCCTAGTCTTTAATTTATTATGGCTGTCTCTGATGCCACAACTCATTGACAAGCAGAACATTCAGGCAATGCTGTATTTGCTCAGCCAAATATCCACTCTTTGGAAGCATCTGGGTATTTTACTGAATTTTTTTGCTTTTCTTCCAAATGCTTAGATTAGGAAAACAGCCTATGCGCCTCTGGGGAAGCACTCCCCTTCATATCTGGTCTTCATATCTGCCCAGTCTGTAAAAGACCTGGTCTTTTGTATCCCCTCACCACCCCCCAATTGTGCTATGTTCTGTATTGTTCAATAAAGAGCATCAGAAGAAAGAGGAGGGTTGGAATTCTCTTCCCCAGATGCAAGGAAAGAAGGGTAGTATAGGCCCCTGTTTAGAGGCTTCCTGGAGAGAATGACCCCTTAAAAGCCCTGTATATCTCTCGCCCAGATACCAAATGATCAAAGTGGCTTCACTGCCCATGGACTCAGTAGCTGTTGGCAATAAATAAGGAGCATCTTTCAAATTTCTCAATGAGCACCATGTGGGTTGGCCATATTAGATTTTGATAACAAATCAAATTGAACAGAAGTCTCTCTCCTAATTTGACTAAGTAGCCACTGACTTGTGTCTGAAAGAGATTTTTTTCCCACAGTAGCTTCATGTATTATCTGTACCTTGAAAACAGCTGATTTCATTCTCAAGCCAACAGAATGTTTCTGTTCTTAGCAGGACGTAGGCACATATATTGGGAAAAGGAGGCATAGGTCATACCGTTGACTCAAGGTCAGTTCACAGTCCAGTAAATACTGTTTCTTCATTCAAAAAGCAGATTGTGGCTATCCCAATAAGAATACCCTGCCCATGTTTCTAAACAGGCCCTTAATCTTAGGCTGCATTAAAAAGGGTATAGAACATGGGGGGAGGTACTTGCCTCCTCTGCCTTGGTCAGAGAACACATACAGTAATATGTGAACTCTGGGCACCAACCATTACTTGGGTCATTGACAAAATTTTATCATATCCAGAGAACAGTTGACAAAACTAGTGAAAATTTGGAAGCATGTTATATGTGAAATAATGAAAAAAACTGAAGATGATCCACCTAGAAAAGGTAAAAGTGGGCATAACATAGGTCTTCAAATAGTTGAAAGGCTATTTCAGGGAACAGATACTGCTTATGCTATCTAGTTCTGCAGGAAGGACCTGGGGAGTTAGAGGAAGGCGGAATTTGACTTTGTAACACTCCTAAAGATTATAAATGTACAAATATGAAATAGGTTGCTCCCTAGAGAATGATATATAGCACATAGTAGATGGCCAATAAACATGTCTTGGTAATTGTTAAGTAAAGATGTAAAGACCTGGACTAGATGTTTTAAAGGTTTTTTGCAATTGATTTGTAGTCATTGGTGTTCTTCTGAAATAATAGTTTTTGGAAAGAATGGGAACCTGGTTGCAGAAGTTGAAGAAAACATACATGATGCCTAAATGTCTCTCTCTCTCTCTCTTCATTTCCAACTCCATATCCATCTCTGTCTCTTCTCTACATCCTCAGAAAGCTCTTTTGGACCACCCTATACAAAGTGAAACACCACCCTCCAAGTTACTATGTATCTCGTTACCCTTTTTATTTTCTTCATATATTTGTCTTGTTTGTGAACATGTTAATTTTCATTGTCATCTTCTCATGGTTGACTAGAATATTCCGGAAAGCAGTGATTGTATACTTGTTATTCACTGATGAATATTGTGTCTCTTTAATAGTGGTTGGCCCAGGACACCTATGACTGCATGAGAGAAGAACAGAAAGATAGGAGAGAAGAGAATTTGGCATTTGGGCCTTTATTTAAGGGGGGTTAAGTTACTGAAATACTGAGAAGTTTGTTAATAGGTAGCTTCACTTCTTAAGAAGCTGCATTTCTCTTCATGGACGAGAATGACAGCATGCAATGAAAGCTCCACTGTAGAAGTTAATGTAGGGGGAGAAACCAAGATGGCGGCATAGGTAAGCACCTAAACTGCTGCCTCACACAACAATTTCAAAACTACAACTAAAAGACAGAATGGACACCATCCAGAACCACAGGAAAGCTGGCTGAGTGGAAATTCTACAACTAGAAGGAAAGAGAAAAGCTCACGGAGAATTGGAGGAACAGCAAAGGATTGAGGTACGGCAAAGGGACTTTGTGCGCGCAGAGAGGAAGGGCGGCTGAGAGCCTGGCTGACTTTCTCTGGCGGGAGGGGGAAGGAAGCCCCTGACTGCACTGAACCCCAGTTCCGGGCAAAACCCCCTGGACCCAGGCTATACAGGGGGAGTCTGGACTGTCAGGTAGAGAAAAAGGCACTCGGAGACTCGGAGACCCGGGGGAGCCCCAGCGGGCAGGGGGTCTGGAGGTGCGCGCGCAAGGGTGCACAAAGACTGTGGAGGTTGCCACAGGCTTTCCCTAGCAGAAGGGAGTCGGAAGCTCCTGACTGCACTGAGCCCCAGTTCCAGGCGAACCCCTGAGGACCTACGCTCTTGCAGGGGGGAATCTGGACTCTCCGCCCTGAGACTCCACCCCATCCAAGCTGAGCACAGAGGCTTATGCAATTTGGCAAGTCTAATCCTATAAGGCTGTCTTCAGCACCAAACTTCTCCCAGCATAGACACAGCTGATCCTCACAGCCAACTGGCCTGGAGGTCAATTCCTCCCAGTGATACCAACAACAATCACGATTTAACTACAACAAGGTTGTACACACAGTCCACAAAGGAGTGCACCAAGAGTATCCACCCCAGGTAACTGGGAGGCCGACCCACTGGGCCATATAGGAAACCTAGCACACAAAGCTACCCTACCAACTCAGGGAAGCAGTGAAAATGCAGCGACAAAGAAACAGATCACAAACGAAAGAAATGGAGGAAAACAAACGACTGGATATAGAATTCAAAACCACGGTTATAAGGCTTTTCAAGAATATCCCAGAAAAGGCCGATAAATATAATGAGACCCTCGAAGATATGAAAAAGGACCAACTAGAAATTAAACATACACTGACTGAAATAAAAAATATTATACAGAGACCCAACAACAGACTAGAAAAATGCAAGAATCAAGTCAAAGAATTGAAATACAAAGAAGCAAAAAACACTCAACCAAAAAAGCAAAAAGAAAAAAAATCCAAAAAGTTGAAAATAGTGTAAGAAGCCTCTGGGACAACTTCAAGGGTACCAAAATCAGAATTATGGGGGTTCCAGAAGAAAAGAGAGAGCAAGATACTGAAAACCTATTTGAAGAAATAATGACTGAAAACTTCCCCCACCTGGTGAAAGAAATAGACTTACAAGTCCAGGAAGCACAGAGAACCCCAAACAAAAGGAATCCAAAGAGGACCACACCAAGACACATCATAATGAAAATGCCAAGAGCAAAAGACAGAGAGAATATTAAAAGCAGCAAGAGAAAAACAGTTAATTACCTACAAGAGAGCACTCATACGACTGTCAGCTGATTTCTCAACAGAAACTATGCAGGCCAGACGGAGTGGCAAGAAATTTTCAAAGTGATGAATAGCAAGAACCTACAACCAAGATTACTCTACCCAGCCAGCAAAGCTATCATTCAGAATGGAAGGTCAGATAAAGAGCTTCACAGATAAGAAAAAGCTAAAGGAGTTCATCACCACCAAACCAGTATTATATGAAATGCTGAAAGGTATTCCTTAAGAAGAGGAAGAAGAAAAAAGTAAAGATAAAAATTATGAACAACAAATACATATCTATCAACAAGTGAACCGAAAAATCAAGTGAATTAAAAACCTGAGGAACAGAATAAACTGGTGAATATAATAGAATCAGGGGCATAGAAAGGGAGTGGATTGATAATTCTCAAGGGGAATGTGGTATTGGGGGGGGGGGCGGGGCGTGCAGGAAGAGACTGGACAAAAATCGTACACCTATGGATGAGGACAGTAGGGGGGAGGTAAGGTCAGAAGGTGGGGTGGGAACCGGGTGGAGGGGAGCTATGGGGGGAAAAAGGAGAAACAATTGTAATAATCTGAATAAAGATTTATTTTAAAAAAAGAAGAAGAAGAAGTTAATGTAGCCAAAATATGCAAGTACACATCTCTGTTTTAAGGCATAAGCTATTTACCATGGACGTATGAAAGGTTAGAAACTTGAAAACTATTAATACTTAGGCTTTAAAAACAAGAACAATAATATTTATCCAAAGCATCTGATTTGTAGTTAACTCTATTTTGTGAAGTTTTATGGATGTGTATGTAACATGTGATACTGCCCTGTGTACTTGACACTTCAGGCTGAATGTAATGACTGGTGATTAAGGAGAAGCATCATGAAAGAAAGGGAAAAACAAAGGGTTATTTCTCTAAAGAAATACTGTAGACCAGAGCTGTTTGGTTTTATTTCTTTTGGCAAATCATTTCAAATAATTTGATGTTCAGCCCATGGATTTGAAAGTGTTTTTAAGGCACAATCTCAACATCCAGTTAATTAAAAAACAAATTGTTTCTGAGACTACTGCTACAGGATATACTGCTTTATCCAATATTAATTTAGTAGCTGGAAAAATATCAAAATATATTCTCTAAGGCTTTGCTAGGTGTTATTTCACTGACTCCTATTGACTTCATTATTCTTATCCCTGAAAACATCTTGCATGGGCAGTGTATAATTGGACTCTATGTTTACCAGGTAGAAAAATGTAACTTTTGTGCTTGAAGATGTTAAAACTGGGAAGCAAAAGACAATCACACAAAAACTGTGACTACAGAGATGCAAAGAACAATATCTTGTCAAACAACTCTGGTTTAAAAGGAAAGGAATTATATAAGCAAACACATTGGAGGAATAATTAAGAGGACTTTGAGTCTTCTGTTCAGTCAGAGTTTTCCATTTTCTGGATTATCAAGAAGAAAATTAAACTGAATATTCTTAATTTATTCTCAAAATTAATGTCTTTGTGGAAAGAGTACTAGCTCTTTCACTTTGACATGTATCTGTTAACGAAGCACAAGTTTAGCTTGCCCAAATAACTTACCTATATATTAACTTAATTAATGATTCTTTAATCAACTTAATCTAAGAAATCAATTCTTTGACATCTTAAAGATAATTCTTTATAACATTAACAGTCTGCTCTAGTTGTTTAAGGTACAGAGACCCCTATAGAATTAGGTTAATCCATGAAATTGCCCTAGTCCTTATTATTCTTTGGTGGTTCTTCCTAATGGTGGCTTGGGAATGTAGGAAGATTAAAAGAAAAATGTCAAAAACAAACTAAAAGATCTGATTCAGATAGTCAACTCAGCCATCCCACTAGTCATGCCATCACCTAAGCAAAGGCTCCAACCTGTTCCCTTATACCCACACCCTTTAGGCTTCTGTTGTGATATATTTCCCTTTGAGGTTGCCACTGGTGGTCCTTTCAAAGCTGATTTCACCTAGGTAAATATCTCAGACAGATGAGAAGATGGCAACATGAGTCACAAATGATGATTTCCCTCAAAAGGGTTCTCTCTGAGTCCATTGCATCCCTCAATAGAATCTTACTATGCTTTTCCTGACCTTTTTTCCCCCCAATACTCTACCCAACCCTGATACCTTACACAACACACAAGGAATTTGGAAGATTTCTAATATTAATTGACTTGATTTGAACATCCAAGAATAGTGAACAGTCATGCCCAAATAGCTCTAAATAGTAAATAAGAAGCTTTGGCTATTTCGATAAGCAACAGTATTTTCATTAATATATGTCCATATTATAGAGAATTTAGAATGAGTAACCAACATAATTTACAAAAATATATATGATTGTGTGGGCTTTTTTTCAAAAGTTTGTCATCAGGAAAGAAGATTGCTAAGAAATATTGACAATAAAGCTTGAAGCAACACTAGAAAAATGGCTCCATGCAAAAAACAACAACAAAACAAAACAAAAACTTGTTCTATGCACAAACTGAAAACCTGCCTCATTTGATTTGGTTCCCATTTTTTACTATATTCAGAAGTATTCTTCCAAAAATATTCTCTTATGTGTCTCCTTCAATGTCTAACCACAAATAATTTATTAGTATGTTACAGTTGATTTGTCCTGGGCAAGAGTAATATAACTTTTCCTAAGAATAATTAATTGGAAAGTCGTACATATGTATCAGTGCTCATTGATGTTGTACTTCCTTTTCATTGTGCCTTGATCCAAAGGGTATGTATTTAATATTCATGTTAAATGCTTTTTTGGCAGTTGGTTAGTATCTTCCCAATGAAGAGCCTATTGATGGTACAGAACAGAAGTTCTCTTTCCCCTTAAGTAGAAGACTGCCTATTATTCAGTGTTCTTTTTGTCACATTGAAGAACAGGGCACTTCTTATTCTTTCCAAGAAATGGCCTTTTAGATTCGTAACAACATGTTCTGTTCCTCAGGAAATAAAAGAAGATCGAGATAGGGCGCGGCTGGACTCCATGGTGCTGCTAATTATGAAACTGGACCAACTGGACCAGGACATTGAGAACGCTCTCAGCACCAGCTCCTCTACATCCAGCACACCGACCAACCTGCGGCGACACGTTCCTGTGAGCCTTCCACTTTCCACTTCTGTCCCCGTGAGCATGTTATCACTTTCCTTCATGCAGTCCCTCTTACAAATGAAACATCTTTGATGGCAGCATCGACCCGCGCGTGACCCTAAGCATGTTCCATAAAATTCACTCAAATACTTCTGTTTCATGCAGAGTCATAAGAGAAGTGTGTGATTCAAAAGAAAATGGTTATCATTAGTTGGACAGAAAGAGGTGCATTCTGGGAAATTATGCTTCCTAAGTTATTAAATCCTCTTCATGTGGTTGTTTCTCTAATTATCAGTATTCAACGATATGCTATAAACACAATTAGCAATGCTATGTCTATCTTATTTAGTATTTTATTTCCAGTGCCTACAAATTTACATTGCATGTAGAAAATTAATAAATATTTGCTGCATGGATGAGTGGGTGGATGGATGGATGGGTGGATCGGTGGATGGGTGGAGAGACTCATCCAGAATACTACAAAAAATAATTTAGATCAATTTGAAAATACTCTAAAACTAACTAATTGAAATATAATAAGTAGGACAGAGGTGATAATTTTGTTCTACTGTGCATTAATTTTATATAAGACGTACACTCCTCAGAGATTTTGACACTCAAAATTTGAAAAACACAGATTCTAGACTGACTATACACTTTGCATATTTAATATTAGTTCCATATTAAATGGCTTATATTTTGGAAATTAGCAAATGTGATGGTAGATGTATTTATAATTAAGCCATGCATTCCTTTTCAATTAATCTGTTATTTTCATTATGCATTTACCTAAGAGCAAAGGGACAGACAAGCTTATATATAAGTTTGAGCACCTTTCAAAATAGAACTGTTCCATATTAAATCTTTTAATTAGTATACAGTAGTTCTACAGTTGATTCTGTAGTTATTTAAGACTCATTCTGACTGTGGGACAGAATATTTCAAAGTCAATAAACAAATTAAAATAATAACTTTAGTATTATTTTAGTATGTACTGGATATCATTGTAAGTTTTTGACATATATTAACATATTATTCCTCATAACATTTTTCAAGTGAGTAAAAAGCATGGAGAAGTTAGTGATTATATGTATCAGAGACGGGATACAAACCCAGCCAGTCTTAATCCAGAGCCATGTCATGTGACCACTACACCATACTGTTTGCTCTAGGTGACTATAATGGAAATCTAATAGCTTGAACAACAAAAAAAATGAAAGTGAATATGAAATTAAATACTTCAACCAGAAAGCCAGTAGAAATGGCATTTTTATTTTTGCCTATAACCGTCTGGATAATTTTTTTGTATCTTTCAGGATTCATCTCAAATATTTTCTTTACAGTGAAGTCTTCCCTAAATCTCCTCTGTCTTCCCAGACATCAATTATTCCATTCCAGTGGAAATACAATGAAAGTAATCTGAAGACCAATAAGAAGGGATGTTTAAACTTGTTTACATATGAAGGGTATATAGAAGTATCATACTCACTTTCGTCAACATTTTTAAAGCCAGACATAACCATACTTTTTAATAGGAGGTCCTTAGTCCTTAGTACTTCTTTGCTATTAATGTAGACATAGCACACATTTTCTCTTTCAAAATTGTCTGGTGTGAATTGTTCATCTCTCTCACTATTTCTTTAATCTCTCCACTTTTCCCTCTACATTAAACTTTCCTCAATCCCCAAGTGTGTAGGAGAAAACCCACAGCCCATATTTCTCCTAAATACAACTCCATATTGTTGTCTTCATGTCAGAGAATAATATAGACTCACCTGATAGACATGCTCCTTTGTTGAAAAGTAAGACAAAGAAAAACAGGAGCAAATGTGGGTGCTGATTTTGGAATGTGCCTATCTCTACATCTTCTACCGCTTTTTAATATATAAATTGGATTTTGTATTATATGCACTATGTCATAGAATATCACTACCATTACCTAATAAGGGCTCATTCTGTAAATCAAGATCTACTTCCAAGTGTTCAGTCCAACAGATACATTGAAAAGGCAAAATAATATAGTAGAAACATTATGAACGTTGGGATCTGCAGGCCTGGGCCCAAAGGCCAGCTCTACAGCTAACTATCTGAGAACACAAGAAAATTCTTTAATTTTTTACCTTCACGTTCACGTGAAAAAGGAGATATTATTTCCTACCTAATGACTTGTTGGGAGGAGCCAATGACAGGACGTATGTAAGATGCATTGCACAGGTCTGGCAGAGAGTACAACTGGGTGTTTGTTAATTCCCTTTCCTTCTCCCATGTACTCACTCATACCAGATGCTGGCTAAAAATGAATAAAATCTATCCTGTAGCCCTCAAAACTTCTTTTTGGTCTAATATGGGTTTTCTTTTTAGGACATACCTTGTTTTTTATTTCTGTTCCTTGGTATTTAAAGCTAATTTTAAAATGCTCTCATCGCCAAAATATTTTCCACAGGCGCTTTCCATTACTTTTGATAATTGTGCCATGGAATAAAGAGATTATAGCAGAATGATTATGACCTTGATTGTCCAGCAAGAAGCACTGTCCCAGATTCAGAGAAACTCCCTCTGCCGCACCCTTGTCCTGCACTGTGAACTTACAGTTTAGCAGGGAGGACAAGACTTGCAATGAAACAGTGAGCTCAGACTGGGATTCCTTATGAGAAAATGCTGTAGTGAGTTCTACTTATAATAAAGTATTTAGAGAGTAATGTAGGCTGGAATCTTTAAGAAAGTCTTCAAGGTGAACAATATGTATTAAAATAAGGGTAGATGTAAAGGCTTAAAGGAGCTCTCTTGATAGAGCCTAACAAGTTGGGGTCAAACCGATCTGAGTTTTAATGCCAGCTCTGACACAGAATGTGAATTTGGTCAAGTTACTTGTCTTAAGCCTTGGCTTCATCATCTATCAAGTAATAGTGATGACTTAGCTTCTACATGAGTTGGTGAAATTGAAGCAGAAAATAGCTGTAAAGTATTGTCTTTAAAAGGTAAAACACATAAATGGTAGGTTTTAAAAGAATTATTATTTAACTTCAGAATTATTGTATTGTTAGAAAGATATAAAGTTACCCTGTTATTTATCTAATCAATTCATAAGCAAGAAGGTAAAATTAATGCAAAAGATTTCTGATGTACATAAAGGTCAAATGTAAATGGCTTATAAATAACCTGCTACTTATAACTATGCATTTGAAGTTTATAAATTACCTGCTATTTGTGACTATTCATTTAATGTTGACTTGAATTTAAATTTTAATTAATCATATTTCTCTTATGGTAAAGTGTTGTCTTTTCCTTGCAAAAAAAAAAACCAACAAAAATAGATTATCACTGATCTAAAATTACTCATGGCATAAGAAATTGGGTTAGGGTTATGTGTTTTACGCACACACTTAAAGAATGTAGATTCCTTTTTGTATTCATTATTGCTGCATATGTCTTTTTTACTTCTTGCATCCCACTTTTTTCTTTCCTTTTTCCAGCTTTATTGAGATATAACTGGCATGTAATATTGTGTACACTTAGGGTGAACAACATGATAAATTGATACACATATTACAAAATTATTACCACAATAAGGTTAGTTAACATAGCTGTCATCTCATCTAATTATAGCTCTGTGTGTGTGTTTGTGTGTGTGTGTGTATGTGTGTGTTGAGAACATTTAAAATCTACTCTCTTAGCAACTTTCAAGTATATAATAGAGCATTATTAACTATAGTCACCATTCTGAATATCAGATCCCCAGAACTTACACATCTTACAACTGGAAATATGCACCCACTGACCAACATCTCCCTATCCCTCCCCCGGCCCCAGCCCCTGGCAATCACCATTCTACTCTGTCCTATGAGTTTGGCTTTTTTTTTAGATTCCACGTTTAAGTGATACCATACAGTATTTGTGCTTCTGTCTGACTTATTTCATGGCCTAAAGCTTTCAAGTTCCATCATGTTCTCAGAAGAGGCAGGGTTTTCTTTTCTATGGCTAAGTAATATTTTATTGTACATACTTGTGTATATGTAATATTCCATTATATTCATGTGTGCATATATCCCATATAATAAAAGCCTAATATGCAAATTGACCCAATGGCAGAATGACCAGTCACTATGATGCGAACTGACCACCAGGGGGCAGATGCTCAATGAAAGAGCTGCCCCCAGCCCCCAGGCCAGCCAAGGCAGGTGCCAGCGCCACCCCCCCCCCCGCCCCAATTAACCCACAGATTGGCCCTGATCGCCAGCCAGGCCTAAGGACCCTACCCATGCACGAATTTTGTGCATCAGGTCTCTAGTATACATATATGTGCATATATCATATCTTCTTTATCCATTCATCTATCATTGGACACTTAGGTGTCCATTTCTTAGCTATTGTGAATAAGGCTGCAATGAACATAGGGAAGCACATATTTATTTAAACAGTGACTTTGTTTTCTTTGGAAGTAGAATTGCTGAATCATATTAAAGTTCTAGTTTTAATTTTTTTAGAAAACTCCGTACTGTTTTCATAGTGGCTATACCAATTGATATTCCCACCTACAGTTGGAGAAAAGGTTCCCCTTTCTCCAAGACCCATCAACACTTGTTATCATTTGCCTTTTTTATAATAGCCACTTTAACATGTGTGAGGTGATAGCTCATTGTGGTTTTGATTTTGCATTTCCTTGATAATTAATGATGCTGAGCATCTGTTTATGTACCTGCTAGCCATTTGTATGTCCCCTTCACAATCAGCTATTAAATTACCAAAGTTGTTTATTACCTCTTTCTCCAATATTTGTTTTTTTTTTTAAATCAGGCCCTTGAAAGAGTACAATTGTTGTTACAAATAATGCAGGATTATAAAAAATAATAATAATGCATGGTTATGGGTGACACTCAATGTCAGTTGTCAGCAACTCTTTCGTGTGTCAGTGTGTGTTAGAAGGAAGAGGTGGGAAGGTGCTGGTAGCAGGGAGAAAGGTATGAAGAGAACATGTGCATGTCCTTCATATGAATGCATTTTCTTAATAGGATCTGGAGTCAGGATCTGAGAGTGGAGCAGATACCATTTCGATAAATCAGACACCAACACATTTGTCTTCTAATGTCGAGTCCACTGAACTACCATCTGCCAGCCCAGTGACCAATTCTGGAACCAAACCCAAGTCTACCACGGTGAGTTATAAATGATAGCAGTCACTTTCAACATGAAGTGTTGATGATCATCAGGTAAGAGTTCATGTTCTGTCCACTCAATGTAGAAGAAATACCCTTGAAGTCTTAGTTGCAGTGACTTGATAGCACAACCCAGCATATGCTGTTTGTTTTATAAATGATAACACAAGTGCTTCCTTGTTCCAGATTATACAAAATATGGTATTAAATTTTGTTGTTGGATACTCAGAACTTTAAAGAACCAAGAATGCAAATTCTGAAGGTGGCTATCTTTGCATTATTTTCTTGACCGTACTGCTTATCAATTGAAAATTGCCTTTCTAAGCCTAGATAGATAAATGTAAAATCACACACATCATAAAGTGTATGTGGTTATTAAATGACGTAGCTCATATAACATGCTTATTAAAATGCTTGGCACAGAATAAACAATAAAAGTATAAGCCACTATCGTTATTATTATGATGCTTCATTGACTTTACAGTGCTACCAAAACAAATGAAAAGGAAAATGACCACGTATAATATTATAGCACGGTGAATTGTGAATAAAAGACATTTTCCTTTAAGTAAAAAGTTGAACTGCAACAGGAAAGCAGTATTTGACTCTGAAAGGTAACATTTAAGGAGGAAGTAATTACTACTTCAAATATCTAACGTCCCAGCAGCTCCAAAATAACCTTTCCTAGTTTAGTGAAAATCATAGTGTTGTATTATTTTTTTTTAAATGCCCATGTTAGCTTAACACAGATAAATAAGTTTGCGTTCCTTGTTTGCCTGTCTTTAAAATAAAAGACAAGTCTGAAATAAGACTCAAAAAAGAATACTGTACTCTGAATTTAAAATATAGTGGATATGGTCATTTGCAAGCATATCTAGAGCATTTTTAATGGAATAAATATTTATTGAACACCTACTATGTGCCATACATTATAAAAGATGATAAAGAGTGGGAATAAAACATACTCTCTGTCTTTAAGCAGCTTTCAGTCTAGCAAAGGGAGGTAGGCATGTAAACAGTGAACTGCAATGACTGCATATCTATATATATATATATAAATGGCTAATATGCTAAGTATCCCTCCTACCATCTGACCAGTCACTGAGATGCACACGGACCACCAGGGGGCAGATGCTTAATGCAGGAGCTGCTGAACTGCAGTGACTTGGCAGTGGAAGTTCTCGGGTGACGCACCCCAAAACCAGAGAGAAGGAAGCCCAATTCCTCTCGGGTCTGTGCAATTCCACCTTCGGCTGTGGGTTATGTTATTGCTGGGGCACTGTCAGTCCCAAATCTGGTTTACTGCACACTTGCATTTGCGTTCTACACCCTACACAACAGCAACTTTGCAGAGTGCTCTCTCGCACTCAGCCAGTTTCAGCCCGATCCCCACAGGCGAGGCCAAGAGACCCCACCTGCCGGAGGGACCCAGCTTACTCCACAGACCCTGGGGAGGGACTGCAGGAGGTTGGCTCCAGGGCATATCCAGCCCATCTTGCCCAGTCCCGCCCTGCCGGCCACCTTCTAATTAATTTTCTTTCAATGTGCAGGAATCCATGCACCAGGTCACTAGTACTGAAAATAAAAGAAACCAATGACATACTACACAATGCTATTTTGGGGTACACTGAAAAAATTAGGGTTAAAAATGATGTGTACCAACAGGCTGACTTCAATGAAATGGTACACTTCTTTTTTCTAATGGGTAAAGAAGGTTAAGATCCAAAATTATAATATGAAACTCGGTAATCTCATTTTTGCACTTGCTTATTAAGGCAAAAGATAAAAAGCCACTCAATGGTTTTAACATGAAGGTTTGAGAAACATTGGAGCATTTGCTCTTTTACGTTTAGGAAGAAGTGTGGCACTGACATATAAGAAGAAAATCTAAAGGAAGGTGAATTACCTTTTTAAAGGTCTATGCGAAGAGCAGTCTCTTCACTCTGATATTTATTGCATGTTCCTCTTTTCTTTAGAACTAGAGGCCCAATTCACAAAATTTGTGCAAGAATAGGCCTTCCTTCCCCCCGGCTGCTGGCACCAGCTTCCCTCTGGCACCAGGGACCCGGGCTTCCCTCTGGCTGCCAGCAGGCACCCGGGACCCGGGCTTCCCTCGCAGCCCTGGCTTCATCCAGAAGGTCATTCGGAAGGATGTCCAGAAGGACATCTGGTCTAATTAGCATATTATACTTTTATTATTATAAATAATTACCATTGGTACCCACTATTTCTCCTTTGAAACATGCATGCAGCATGTCCTAAAAACGTTGACACACTTTAACGGCTGAAAGCTATACAGTCTATTACATTTTGAAAATGAAATGTATGCTGCCTTTATATTATTCAAAGTATGTCTAGATTTTTTTGAGACATGCTGTATTTTAGTGTGTGGTCAACTTATAATTTGTTATAATTTATACAACTCTGTGTACATTTCCTTAGTCTGTCTTTAATAACTGCATGTTTAATAATGTGGTCAATATATTTCCATTAAAATATATACATGATGCCCTGGCCAGTGTTGCTAAGTGGTTATAGCATTGGCCCATGCACTGAAGGGTCACAGGTTCAATTCCCACTCATGGGCACATACATTAAATCCCCAGACTGGTAAGGGTCCAACCAATTTATGTATCTCTCTCACATCAATGTTCCTCTCTCTCTCTCTCTCTTTCCCTCTCTCTCTCTCTTTACCCCTCCTTCCATCCCTTCCACTCTCTCTAAAAATCAATGGGAAAAATACCCTTGGGTGAGAATTAACTATATATATAGAGAGAGAGTTATATATGTATGTTAGAGGTCCGGTGCACAAAATTCGTGAATGGGGGAGGGGGGCGGGTGTCCTTCAGCCCGGCCTGCACCCTCTCCAATCTGGGACCCCTCAGGGGATGTCATCCTAAACCGGCAGTTGGACATCCCTCTCGCAATCCGGGACTGCTGGCTCCTAACCGCTCGCCTACCTGCCGGCCTGATCCCCATAACTGCTCTCCCCTGCCAGCCTGATCCCCCTGAACTACCTCTGCCTTGGCCCCACCACCATGGTTTTGTCCAGAAGGATGTCTGGTCTAATTAGCATATTACCTTTTTATTAGTATAGATACACATAAAAAATAGTATATATTATTTTTATAGAACCATCTTTGGTAAAGTTTTGAAATTAAAAACATAAAACCATCAGTTTTCCAAGGACTTTAACCCCTTTGAGTATTTTATGATGGGTTCTTATTTATGCTTTGCCATATCAGTTGACCAGACTATTCATTCCCACAGGCAAAATTAAAAACAAAACAAAACACTTAAATTGGTTATTGAACGGAAACATTTTTTCATGCACTACAAATCAAATATTTACTGACAACTTAATGAAATCAGATGTGAGTATATATTCAGCTGTTCAGGCATGAATTGTTACCTGGGCACACAATCACAGCTGCATAGTGATGCCACAACTCACTAGACAGTGAGCAGTGAGAGTCATTATGTAATTGACTTTGCTCCAAATACACTCTTCCACTCCAAGAAAACCAAACACTGCTCACTCTAGATCAGTACTGCAGGTAGAACTAGACAACTAGACATGCAACTCCGCCCAACTCCTGAGCTTCAATTTTGTAAAATCCTCTAGCCAGCCATGGAAAGTACCCAGAAAAAAAACACACACTCCACTGTCAAAGGCAACTGACTTTTAGGAAATGTCATAAAGAAAATGGCAGATAATGGAAGTAGCTTAAAGAAAATGGCTGGTAATGAAAGAAGCTTAAAGAAAATGGCTGATAAGTAAAGGCTTTTGTTTTGGAAGGAGAAGGGTTGTTTTCATTTGTGTGTGTGCATTTTATTTTTTGTTGTTATTCTTTTGAGCACTCCCTTTTTAGTACCATTTGAAAATAATTTGGGGGCCATGGATCAATTTTTTATTTTCAGTTGTTCCTGAATTTCAGTATTAGAATAGAAAATTTTACCTATTTTATGAGAGATTAAACAGATACTTTTCTCCTTGATTTTGAGCTCAGAGAATAAACAATGTTTAACAGCAATCTGAATACTTTGGGAAAACTCTACAATGCTATTCTTTTGGTCATGAACTAAAATGTTAATTTTAATATTAAGTAGAAACATTAAATTCTAAGGACATCTACTTCCAACATCCACCTAAAATGAACTAACCTTCGCTCCAAAATGTCACATTTTTACAGAATGCTTACTTTCATTTCAGAGTTATTTAATGTTATATTTGATTTGCTGCTGTGCGGTCTATTTATAACAGTGACTAACTACCAGAAATATTTGGCTTTCCTTTTGTGTGTAGGCTCTCTGGGTTTCTAAGTGCCTATTTTTCAATAAAGTTTCTTCTTTTATATTATTAGAATGGGACCAATGACTAATCTTCAGATTTTCCATAAATGCCATATATACACATATGTATACATACATACATATACATACACAGGGGTGAGCAAAAGTGGCTTAATAATAATACAATCCTATATAATAAAAGCCTAATAGGCAAATCAACCAAACGGCAGAACGACCAGTCGCTATGGCACGCGCTGACCACCAGGGACAGATGCTCAACGCAGGGGCTGCCCCTCATGGTCAGTGCGCTCCCAAGGGGGAGTGCTGCTCAGCCAGAAGCGGGTTCATGGCTGGCGATCACAGCAGAAGCCTTTCCCACCTCTGAGGCAGCACTAAGGGGCGGTGAACCCGGCTTCCGGCTGAGCGCCAGGCACACAGCTGGTGAGCACAGTGGCCGTGGCAGGAGCCTCTCCGGCCTCCGCTGCGGGGGGGCTGTAAGGAGCGAGGGGCCCCAGACTGTGAGAGCCCCGGACTGCAAGGGCCCCAGACTGCGAGAGGAATGTCTGACTGCTGACTTATGCCCAATCCCTGGGGGGATTGGGCCTAAGCTGGCAGGTGGACATCCTCCGAGGAGTCCCATACTGCGAGAGGGTGCAAGGGTGCAGGCCGGGCTGAGGGACCCCCATCCCCCCCCCCCCCGAGTGCCTCTAGTAATTAATAAATAAATAATAATACAAGAATAAACTCTTTCACAACTGGAAACCTGCTTTTGCCCACCCTTGTGTACATATGTATGCCTATCATGCTGAAAATTGAGTGTTAAAGTAGATTTTTTGAGATATATTTCACACGAAAATCACAAAGTTAAAAGGTAGGATATCCGCTACCAAAGAAACACATTTGAATAAAAAGATCTAGTGCCTCATGTCAAAAAGTTCATCAATTTTTCTAAATTCTTTGCTTGTTCCCTTGAGGCAGTCCCAGAATGCCCTTCATACGAGATGCTTCTGCAAACAACCCAGTAGTCATATCACTCTACATAAAGAGCTCTGATTCACTGACATCTCTCTGGCCCTGGTATTCAGTTGCTTGTGTTGTTCCTGTATGAATTAATAGAGGGTGGTTACATGGAAGATTTTAAAGCTGGGCACTAAAACCCCAGGGGTTCTGTTGTTCTTGTTATTGTTGTTTTTCTTAAAGACACTGATAAGCATAGGTGTTCACAAAATCACTATTAGTCATGCATTTTTGAAAAAAATAAACCAAATCCTAGGTAAGGAAAACAACGTATTTTAATTTGTAAAATAAGTGATTGGAGGAACAGGGAGAGTCTAGCATTGTGCTGTGTAGAATGACTGAGAGCATCATTAAGAGTATTACATGTTTTTAATTTAGTCTAAATCCCCCCTCCCCAGAAATTCCTTTAGTTTCTTGTGATAGAATTCTGATAACAGTAATGAGACCCCCAATCATCTGAGCATGTTGGAACCACAGCTAGACAGAGTAGCTTTGAGTATATCCTAAGCTACCTAAAGCAATGTTATAATATATTGGCATTCATATCAGAATTTATTGAATACTGGAATTATAAAATAATTGAAGGCATCAAAAATAGCAGAAGGTATTAACCCTCATTATAATTGCCACTAGGATAAAAATAATAGACAGATAGATATACTTTATCTATATAAAGTATAGCTTTATATAGATAAAGTATATCTGGCAATGGTAGCTCGAATTCCACTCCTAATCTTTTCATCATTACCACCCCAATAGCGATGGGATAGATCAAGGGGGAAACATCAGATTATGGAGAAGCAGGAGCTGAGGGCAGGCAGGATGGCACACAGCCAGAGACTGCCAGCTCCTTTAAAGAGTGTGTCAGAGTAAACCCTGCCCAGAGGCTGCTAAGGGTCACCAAAACAAAGCCTCAAGAGTACGGCCTGACTACAAATTGCTGGCCACTTCCGAAAACATTAGAAAGAAAAGGCTCCAGTGCCACAGACAACTTGACACTGCTTCGGCCAGGCGTGCACATGCCAGCAGTCTGGCTTCAGAACCAGTTTCAATTGGTTTGAGGTATTACTATGTCAGAAACAAAGAGCGCTAGTGTTTGCATTCTCGAGGTACACAAGAACAGTTTCTTTGAAGAATATGGAAGTATGGAAATTGTTTTCTCTTTATCTTCATGCTATCCTAGGACACCATCACTTGAAAAATATCAATATTCATAACTATTCTGAGTATTTAATGACCAATTTATATGCTGGTTTTTTAATCAGTGGTTTATATCCTTTAGATTATTGTTGCCACTGTCACTTTTTGGTGATTCTCTATTCTTTCCATTTTAACCATTTGTAATTCAGATGACTTCTGGACTACTGAGCATGACATAGGTTATATTATTTCAACATCATTTTCTAAATCATTCATCCACCATAGCTTTTTTGTATGTGTTTATGTGCATATATGTGTGTGAGTAGATTAAATAAACATATATGTTGTATGTATATGTATCAGGTTATATGAATAAGTAGATAATATAGATATAGATGTAAATAGATATTGATACAGAGATGGAGGCAGATAGAGATATAGATAATATAGATATAGGCTTTTGGAAAATAACATCAAGAAATGGATATATCCTGATATCATTTTCCAAAATCCTGTGTGGAATAATTCTTAATTATATAAATTTTAATTAAAACCAAATTAGTAGTAATTTGAAGTTCTTTTTTAAATTTTTTTTAATTTCAGTTGGTATTTAATATTATATTACTTTCAGGTATACAATGTCTTGGTTAGACATTGTATAACTTACAAAGTGGTTCTCCCAATAAGTCCAATACCCGCCTGGCACCCACAGATAGTTATTGCAATGTTATTGATTATATTTCCTATCTATATTTTACATCCCCATGACAATTCTGTAACTACCAATTTGTACTTCATCCCTTCACCTTTTTCACCGCACACCCCCAATTCCCCTTTCATCTGGCAAACATCAGTTTATTCTCTATATCTATGAGTTTGCTTCTGTGTTTGTTTATTTTGGTTTTTAGATTTCACACATTAGTGAAGTCATACAGTGTTTGTCTTTTTCTGTCTAACTTATTTCACTTAGCACAAAATCCTCTAGGTCCATCCATATTGTCACAAATGGGAAGATTTTATTTTTTATTATGTCCAAGTAATAGTTCATTGCATATATGTACCACCATATTTTCTTTATCCAGTTGTCTATCAATGGACACTTATTTTGTTTATGTAGTTCTTATATATTCATATAATTATTGTTCAATATACATTTTAATAATATATTTATTAATTTATATAGTATTTCATAATGTCACATGTGGTAATAGGAGAAAATAACATAGTAAAGAAAATACAGACATGCAGAATTTTTTAAAAAACTATTTAATATTTGCCCTAGCCAGTTTGGTTAACTGTGACAGAATTTAGTTTCTTGTGACAGAATTCTGATAACAGAATTGACCGGAATTGAACCTGGGACCCTTCAGTCTGCAGGCTGACACTCAGTCTGCAGGCAGATAGAGTGTCAGATAGAGCCTGCAGACTGAAGGGTCCCAGGTTCAATTCCGGTCAAGGGCACATGCCTGGGTTGTGGGCTCGATCCCCAGTAGTGGGGTGTGCAGGAGGCAGCTGATCAATGATTCTCATCATTGATATTTCTCTCTCTCTCCCTCTCCCTTTCTCTCTGAAATCAATAAAAATATATTTTTAAAAAGAATTTTTAATAGTTTATTATGGCACATCAAAAAATTAAATAACAATACATGCAAACAAAAATGTAATGGTCTTAGAAAATGCCTTTGATTATAATGCTTCTGAATGTGGCAATTCAACTTTGATATAGCTAAGCAATAATATTAAAGTATGTGGATTTTTAAATAAATATTTATCTTTTTTTTTTTTTTTACTAAGGCCCTCATGGTTTATGAGGAAGAAAAATAGGAAAATTTTATTGATTTTTTTTTTAAAGAAAAACTGATCCACCAGAGAGCTAGAGAAAAATGTTTCTTAAAAACAAATCGTTCTGTGATTCTTATAATGAGATAGTTCTTAGAAGTCTGATTCTAAAGCATAGAAGATTTCATTCACATATTCTAGATTTGCAATAATAAAGGAATATGTAATGTAATTCATTAACCTTGGGCTTTGAAAAATAGAAAAATTTTTCATAGCCATTTGCTTTTATGTTCAAAAGAAATTCAAAATTCTGTTGTTTTTTGTGTTAGAAGATCTTGCATCTGTTTCCAATCCATTTGCACATTAATTCATGACAATAGTGTTAGGGAATAGGTTTTCCAATCTCCACAATGACCTCCTCACAGCAGCGTCTTCACATTCAATCTAAGAGTTTCACTTTGCCAAGAAAAGTATAATTTGTACCCAGATATGCCTACCTGTAATAATACTAAAATATGAGCACATGGTATTTAAATAATTGTTTGGAGTTGGCAAAGTTGTTTTTCTATCTTGTTTGTGTTTAGTTTAAAATAAACTTTTAAATTAGATGTCTGCAGCAGAATTCCTGAAACCAAAAGAAAGATGAAGAAAATGGAACACATGTGAATGATCAGAGAGTTAACATTGACTAGATTCTATTAGGACAAGAAACAATGTTTTAAATCATTTCTGCAACCTAGGATTTGATCATATGAATAGTACTTTTGTATGTTATCATCATTACAATGAGAAAATTTTCATTTTTCTATGTGCTGATGTTACTTCTCAAATTCAGCTCATACTTCATCCAAGAGAAATAACAACTTCCAGTTATTTCTGGGCAATGTAAGATGGCAAGCCAGCAGCATGCCACATCACAGCAACCAAGAATATAATTCATAACACTAAGCAGTAAGAGTAACTGGTAAACCATTTTCACAGAGTCCTCACTTTCTTCATTTCGGACCTAGTTGTCCCAAAATTCGAATTATATATTCAATTTTTCCACTTTTATCTACTTCTCTACTTTGATTCCTCAATAATTAATTCTCCCCCTTGTTTTTGATGGTCTCCACACTCACTTCTTAGACACAGTTGAAGTCAGTTGAAATGTTGAACCAGGGATTACATGTGATATTCAATAGCAGTTACACATAGTTTACATAGAAGGTCTTCTTGACCATAGTTTTGAGCTGTCAACCACATACCAGATTTATAAATGAAAAATAACCAAGTACTTGAGTATTCTGAATATCACACATCTAAAATAGTTGGCATCATGAGAATATGAAAGTATGGGAATTGTTTTCTCTTTCTCTTCAGGGTGTCCTAAGACACCATCACTTTAAAAATATCAATAATCTTGAGTATTCTAAGTATTTAATGACCACTTTATGTGCTGTTTTTTTAACCAATAGTTCGTGTTCTTTAGATTATTGTTGCCACTGTCACTTTTTGGTGATTCTTTCCACTTTAACAACTTGTTATAATCCAGGTGACTTCTGGCTTAGTAAACTCCTTCAAAGAAAAATCAACTAATGTTCACGAAAATGCCTCCAAGTTCTTCCTCTTTACCATAGATTGCTTTATCCATTTTATTTTGTTGTTGTTCTGTTCTTTCATTTTGTGTGTGTTTTTGAAATATATTTTTATTGATTTCCCAGAGGAAGGGAGAGTGGAAGAAAGAGATAGAAACATCAATGATGAGAGAGAATCATCAATCAGCTGCCTCCTGCATGCCCCACACTGGGGATCAAGCCCAAACCCAGGACATATGGCCTGACCAGAAATCAAACTGTGACCTCCTGGTTCATAGGTGGACACTCAACCGAGGAGCCATGCCGGCTGGCCTGTTCATTCATTTGGAAGGCCTATCCTTGCATTCATACCATAGTAACTACTGAATGAGCATTTACCAAATTCGTCATAATGTGAAATGCAGAGAAATCAAACAAACAGGCAATAATCTATAATAATAAAAGGGTAATGTGCTAATTAGACAGGACATCCTTCAGAGCACCATTCCGGATGTCCTTCCGTATGAAGCTGGGGCCAGAGCAAAGCCGCCCAGGTCTCGGGTGCCGGAGGGAAGCCAGTGCCAGCAGCTGGGGAAAGGAAGGCCTCCTCTTGCATGAATTTTTGTGCACCAGGCCTCTAGTAACTGAATAAATCAGTGTTACTCAGGCTGTGCACTCTGGAATACCTCCCCGCACCCGGAACTGCTTTCCTCCACCTGCCCCAGCCAATTTATTTTCTTTTATCTCTTGCTATATTGGCTATCTGAACAAGGTCTTCTTTGTTTAGTCCATAGCATAAACTTCGTTGAAACCCTAGACTAGGAAAAAGTTTCAGAATGTTGTTTGTGTCCAGGAGGCCTCTGATATATGTCTACTTCATTTCCAAGAACATCCTGGTGAAGCTGCCCCAGACCTCCCCTGCTGCCAAGGCTACATAGTCATTCCTAAAGCTTCATCCTCACTGAGCCCTGAACACTAAGGACAATAGAAACAAAAGAGTGAGAGAGAATGCAGACTTGACCAGAACAACTCAACTGAGCCCGGGTTTCAGCTCTGCTGGCCTAGGTCATTCAATGCCATCCTTCAGCACAGAATAAACCACATTACTCACTAATTGGTTTAAAGAATATTATTCCAGTGGATTATCCATAATTCCATTTGCTGTATAAATTGGAAGACACATTACAAGGACATGAGCTATATTCTCCCCTGTGCATCTTTTCAATTCAATTCAAGTTGTTACTAAGGCGCATAAAGGGAGTTCTCTTACTTTTTCTAGAATTAAGGATTTCCAATTGTGTTATAAACAAAGAAAAACATGTAAACAGATTTCTGAACTTTAAATAGATTTCTGATAAGAGCACAGAGGTTTTAAAGGTTTGTAAACAGACAAAATTGATTCATAAACAGATTAAATTTATTTCTTTATATATAATGTTTATATTCTCCATGGAAGAATATCATTATGTTTTTTCATTGTGCTTTTATGCAATGCATTTTATAGTACACAAGAACAATTTCTCCTCCCCAAAAAGATATTTTAGAGGAAAATTCTGACACCTTTAATGTCTTTCTGGATCATAAGTTTTATTACCATATGTTATTTTCAAATATTTTTTACTCAAAAAAATTAATACACCACTGCCTTAAAATTCTATGGCCTTTAGATAATTATTGAATCTTTCAAAGGTTTTTGTTTGTTTATTTGCATATTTTGTTTTGTTTTAATAAAAACAATAGTACAGTTAGGTCCTTCTAATTACTAAGTTATTTAGAGGCAGGAGGATAGGACATCTTACACCTTGAAAAAGATAACGTCCAAAAACAAACTAACACTGATTTGAATAGTCTCATCAAAACTTTAAAGAATATAAAACATAGTAATTTTATTAGCTTGCCTTTTGTTTATGTGTTTGCTTTCTTGTTTTGTTTCTTTTTTTCATCAGAATGCTGCCATCTTCTGGTCAAATTGTATATCACATCACACCCAAAATAGATCCACAATTTGAAGCAATTTAGGTTTATACAAATTCACTTTTTATCATTTTAAGTCACCTATTTAAGGTTTGTGTTCCAATGTTCCAAAAATAAAGAGCTTTAAATGACTTTTCAGAAACTTTAAGAAGTTAAATTCCCAGAGAATGTTTCAGGACTTGTAATGCTACCAACCTATGTTTACTGCACAGTCAATGCTTATGATAATAGATAAGGCGGAGTAGTCTAGAGAATATTTGTCTTTGTTCTCTTTCTGTTGGAATCTATGGTGTGTATAGTTAAGCAATTTTGACATGTAGTTGCTCTCTTCATTTCTACAAACCTTTAATTTTCAAAGTGGTTCACCTGGAAAGAATTTTTTTATAGTATTTTATTTTTTTAAAACCTTAATTAATGTCCTCCTGATGACAAAAAAAAAAATTATTGTGGCTAACACCTGTCTTTTTGTCAGAGTTTTTCATATTTGTAACTTCTGTTAGAATGATTTACTATAGGATATATCATTGAAAGGGCTAGCTTTGATATTCATGAATGTGATTACTTCCTACTTCCATATTATGGCTTTTTCCTTTTAATTAATGTATTAAACAAAAATTAGAGCTCTTACCATGCTCCAGTCTCTATGGTAGGCACTGAAACTTCATAAAATTCAATTTTATGTCCTTTGACTTAAAAGCATGCAACTTAGAGGATTCCTTTAGGCGAGTCCTAGAAATCGTCACTGAACCACGCTGCCCGTAACCAAGCCACCGAAAACATTTTAATCTACAAAAACAAAAAGCTAGCAAATAATAGTGCAGGAGAGTGATGCATCTAAAAAACTCATTAACTACTGCTTTTTGTCACTGATGGTTTCTACTAGATTTTCTCTTTTCCCCCCTCAACATATTTACAGTTTGCTGACTCATAATTCACCTCAAATAGCCATGTAACCAGCTACAGGGATCAATAGTGAACAGGTGAGGAATCTTGACCCAGGGACACCTACTGACTGGAGTCACCCAGCAAGAGCTAGGGTTGCGTATTGGCTAAAAAGAGCCGCCTTGTCTTGATTTTGTCATGTGCAAGGCCTCTGCAGGTGAACTCTGACCGTTGTTTTGGCAGACTTTGGAATGACATGAAGCAGAGTCCTGCAGAAAGGTGGGAAGTGTACTGGCAGTGCTGAATTTCCATTCTCCCCGTGCTAGCTGTGACCCCGTACAGTAAAGCCCTTCCACCTCCCTCCCACACGCCCACTGCCTTACTTCTTAACATTGCTCTCTATTAGTACAGAATCACGTCTTCTATTCTAACCATATTGCCTTCCCCGTATCTAAAAATTGCCTAAATAAAAGGGTCTGGGAGATCTTGGGCAAGGAGGAGGAGGGGTAGAGGGGTGTGAGAGAGGACTGCATGCCTTTAGCAGGTCCTCCACAGCTTTGCCTTGTTCACTGGCAGCACCCCACTGTGTGTGTTTGTTTTCATTGTTAAGAAAACAGGTACATGATCACATGGGTTGTGAGTAATGTTTACCAGACACTGTGAAAATGTTCTCTGTAAGAGAACACATGAGCCACTGCACAGGCATTAAGCTGAAGAATTCACATGATCACCCAGCCCATGTGACTCAGTGGTTGAGCATCAAACCATGAGCCAGGAGGGTCTTGCAGGAGGCAGCCTATCAATGATTCTCTCTCATCATTGATGTTTCTCTCTCTCTCCCTCTCTCTTTCTCTTTCTGAAATCAATAAAAACGTATTTTTTAAAAACTCATTCTAACAAGTATCCTAGATATCAATGATTTCCCAATATTTTGGAGCCGACACATACGTATATATAATATATTTATTGTCCTGGGTTTTTAAACCCCAGTTTAAACAAAAATCAGAGCTAGTAGCGTATGCTCTTTTTTGAATTAGAATGGTAGCCAAGCTTAAATAATTTTAAATGATTTTTAAAATTCTCATCACATGCCAAAAAAATTATTGTGGAAATTTTCAATTTAGATATTAGATTTAAAGAATTTAGGATTGAATCCATCCATTCTTTGGCCTTCTGGGGCTAAAGGTGAAGTTGTAACTTGGGTTTGGAGAGCTCATTGTGGAGGATCTAAGTCCATAACAAACTGCATGACCAGGGACATAGCCTTTCTGTTCCATTGAGACCTATTTCTAAAGACACAATTTTAAATATTAGAAGAATATTTAAAGAAGATATAATTACAAGAAATTAAAAGAAGATCTAATTCCTTCATTTATAACATTTCCACCCATACCTCAAGCAGAAAATATCATATTATAGGCACGTATAATTTGTCCATCTTAATGCTTTTTCTATTTTATCAAATTCTTTTGAAAATTGATTAGATTTACATAAATTTTGATGAAACAATTCCAACCTGGAAATTATGGTAAAAATTTCCATGAAAACATAGCAACACAGATTCATAAAATTATTCTTAACATTTGTGTTTTATCTTTTCTTTTTTAGTATGCAATCTAGTTTTAAAATATTTTTATTTTAATTAAATAACTAGGCCCTTTAAAAGGATATTCATAAAGATTCAGTGACTTATGGGAGTCAATCTCATAGCAGATTGATTGGTGTACAATAAACCCTCTACCAATGACAGCCATTACCATACTTCAATTTATACAGCAAATGTGCTCTTTAAAGGAGTACATAAAATTATTTTTTGTGAATCAAAAACATTAAAATTATTTTTTGTGAATCATAAACAGTATATTCTCATTTTGCTTAAATTCTATGGCAAATTGTTCTTTGAGCTGAATCAAATTCTGGTACTTTCTACACTGGGATGTATTATGGAGAGGTACATGTAATTGAGAAAGGGACCAAAACAATTGGGTTAACTAAGAAGATCCACAGCCCATAAAGGACATCCTTGTCCTACACGTCCTAGCATAGGATAAGGAGTGATTTACAGAGTCAAGTTCCCAGAAAGACTGGAATATTCAACCACAAGGAAAAGCAACAGATATGAAGGAGCCTTTTTATCATCAGGGAAAGCCCACAGCACACTTCTGTATTCAAAGCGACACTAATGAATGTGGTCATTGTGTGGGAAGACAAGGATTATGGAAAAGATTAATAATTTAGTCACCCCTCTTTGCATCCATCTTAATACTTGTTATGTGAGTTTCAGCTATCGCTGTGCTTGCCGCTTTCTCTAGCTCTACTTCTTTGTTGCTATTCTCTGAGCCAACCCATGATGGATGCCAGGTCATAGTGCCAATGGCATCTCAACCATCTCGCCTCATCAAGGATATTCTAAAGAATGTGTCTTAGAAGTAGGAAATGCATATAGTCCTGGAAAATTTGTTTATCTGGCTTCTTAATAGCTTAGCGGATAGGCCCCATTCTATATGAGCAAAAAATTGTGTGCTAACCAGTAAGTTGAATGCATATGACTATTTCTTTTAAAATGAAGTATCTTCTGTGCTTCTATTAAATTTCCTGTTTCAATCAATGGTGTGTTCCTTAATATTCCACAAGTTGAGGAAAGGGTTTAACATTTGATCAAAATATGACAGAAAGTTCATGAACTGTGTGTGATTTATATTTGTAAGAAATCAAATGCAGCAAGTGAGCATCAGAGTTCCATCAGTGATGAATGCAAACACTTGAAGGAGGGGTTTCTGCACTGTACTGGCGCCGCTGAAGCAATGATGTTCTGTCCACGTCACTGTGGAAGAATTTGTTTGGACATTCTGTTGGCATTCTCGTGAACTGACGGCCAAGCCTAGAACAATACTGCCGTTTGTGTACAAAATGGCTGTAAACAGGCTACCCACGGAAACACTGATTTATATTGATTGCAATTCTCTCTCTAAATGTTTAATCTTTATTGGTAGTATTAAGGAAAGCATAATGGTGAACCTTTGATGTGGAATTTTCTGGAGCTTTTAAAATGATCCCTGATAAAGGTCACTTCCCTTGAGCCCCATTTTTTTTTCAAACATTTAGTATCCCCCTTCCCATGACCAAAACCACACATACACACACACATTTTAAAAGGAAGTAAACAAGGAGAATGAAAATGGTCAAGAAGGTGTACCCATTCCGCAATCGTAAAATCTTAAATGGCAGGTCAAATGAATGATCTCCAATCTATATTAATGCATTCGTTTTCTGCTTCCACCATTCCCTAGTGAGTGTGTTTTCAAGAGTCTTTGGCTTATGAGAATGAATCAATATAGCAGCACCCTGGATTTTATTTTATCCTTTTCTGATGTACTTGGCTCAGTAGTAAAGATGCTTTTAAATACCAAATATTACCTTCTAATTATTTGCATTTTATTTATGCATTCAGTAATTATTTATTGAGTGCCTACTATGTGCCAAGCGCTATGCTAGATACTAGAGATACAGTAGACTTTCTCAAGGAAGCTTACAATTAAACAGGGAAACACACTAATACATAGCCAATTCTAACTCAGAGAAGGCTAGGGTGAGGCACCTAATTCTCTCTGAGGGCATCAGGGAAAGGTGGTATACAGAAGGTGCTCAGAAGTAATTCCTTATTATTTAAGGACAGATGGATCTCCCCTGGTGAAAGTGTAGAGAGCCAAGAGAAGCACTTTTCAGGCACAACAGTCAGTGAGAGCAAAGGCATGGAGATCAGAAAGCTCGCAGCATATTTCTGGACTATCAAATGGGTCGATCTGGCACAAAACAAAACAATGAGGCCTGAACTGAGGTAGCAGAAATGCATAGGAAGAGGCATGGATAAATCCAAGATATATGAAGGAATTCTAATCTGTATGGTAAGTAATATAAAAATGTAAAGAGTAAAGAGGAGGGAGGAAGCAAGACCTCATAATGACTGAGCAACTAGAAATACGATAATACCCAGTCAAGTAATATCTTTGGCATCCATTTTCCATTCTTCTGAAAACCATCCCCAATTTTCCCTTGAAGATCTCTCCTCAGAACCCAGTTCATATGGTATGGCACATCTGTCCAAAAAATACAACAGGTGACCCAGATCAGAGCCACCAAAAATACTTCAATTTCCCTGGCCAACGTCATGTGTGAGGGTGTATGAATGGTGTGTTTGTATTGCTAGTGGGCAAGTGAGGCAAGCTGGGCTCCACCTGTCCTAAGCTAGTCCAGCGAGGGTTTGAATGTCAGTAATTTTGTGGAACCTTCTAGAAAAGAGGCTCTCTTCTTTGAATTTGGATTTAGAGTTGTAAGAATATGAAGCTAGGTCTGTTGGTGTCCTCTTGCCACCCCAGGAAGAGAAACTGAGAGCGTAGCCAATGTAGAAAAGCAGAGCTGAGTGAGGGAGCAAGAACCTGCAGGTTTGGTGACAGTGTTTGAACCCTGCTTTCAGCCAACCCTACAACCAGACTTTTCAATTATGCACATCAATATGCTCAAGCCATTTTTAGGAGAGAGTCAGAGTAAATACATAAGTTAAGGCAATGCCTAGGGTATTTAAATATACATGTCTGAAGCTCCAAGGAGAAATCTTCCATGCATTGTTATCTGCAAATGGGTGATTTTAAACAGGTGACACTCAAGTGACATGAAAAAAGGCTAAGAGAAAACCATGGGAAACATCAACATTTGGTCAATTAGTCACTCAACAAATGCTTATTGAGCACTTACTCTGGCAAACACTACATTAGTAATAAAAGTGGGAATAATAATTATTATAAGTCCCTGCCCTTTTAGAGCTGATAGTATATTAGCACATTTAATAATGATATGTTATAAAGAGAAAGAGAGGAAGAATGGGGGGGGTGGGCTTTGAGACAATGATTAGGTTGGGCCTCACTAAGAAGCTGTGACAATAACATTTTTTTTAATTTTATTTTTCAATTAAAATTCACATTCAATATTATTTGATATTAGAGGTCCAATGCACAAAAAATTTTGTGCACTGGGACGGGGGGGCGAGGAGGGTGTCCCTCAGCCTGGCCTGTGCCCTCTCGAAGTCCAGGACCCTTTGCTCCTTACCGCCCGCCTGCAGCAGAGCCTCCCACCTCCGCCGCTATGCTTGCCAGTCATGAGCCCAGCTTCTGGCTGAGTGGTGCTCCCCCTGTGGGAGTGCACTGACCACCAGGGGGCAACTCCTGCATTGAGCATCTGCCCCCTGGTGGTCAGTGCGCATCATAGCGACTGGTCATTCCGCAGTTCGGTCAATTTGCATATTAAGGTTTTATTATATAGGATTAGTTTCAAGTGTACAGCACAGTAGTTAGACAGTTATATAATTTACAAAGTGATACCCCCAATAATTAAAGTACCTACCTGGCATCATACATAGTTATTGCAGTATTATTGTCTATATCTCATAAGCTAAAATTTACATCTCTGTGACTATTGTATAGCTACCAATTTGTACTTCTTAATCCCTTCACCTTTAACCCATCTCACAAACCCTCTCCCTTCTGGCAACGTCAGTTCATTCTCTGTCTCTATAAATCTGTTTCTGTTTTGTTTGTTCATTTGTTTTGTTCTTTAGATTGCACATATATGTGAAAGCATATGGTATTTGTCTTTCTCTGGCTTATTTCACTTAGCGTAATACCCTCTAGGTTCATCCATGATGGCAGACAGTAGTATCCTGAGTAAAGATTGGGAGAAAGCAAACCATATAGATCTCTGATCGGCAAGTGCCAAAGGCTTGGGGCCAGAGTGCACAAGGTGTGTTTGGAAACATAGTAAGGGCTCGGTGAGCTAGGGCTGCGTGAATAAGAGAGAGACACGAGGGCACCGAAAGCCTCATGGGCCATAATGAGCACTTGGACTTTTATTCTAAGTGAGAAGGGAAACCTGGGGAGGGTTCTGAATAATGATGCTACACGATCTGACTTGGGCGTTACATGAGCTGCTGTGTTGAGAACAACCTGCCAGGACAAGGGAGCAACCAGGGAGGTGAGTGCAACCATCCAGGCAAGAGAGGACAGGCCAAGGCAACAGCAGCGGTGATGGTGAAAAACAAACAAAAATCCCACAACATTTATATTCCAGATAGAGTTTTAAAGAAGAAAGAAACAGAAATGATGATGGGTTTAATGTTCTCTGTTAGAGAAATAAGTCAGAGATGTGTTCAGGGTTTCTGCCTGAGCAACTGGAAGAACGAGAGAAACCCCCATAGGAAACTGAATTGGAGTATCCAGAAAATTGATGGGAGAGCACTGTCTGAGACTACCACAGAACATAGTTTTGAGAGGAGAGCACGGTTAGTACTTTCAGATGCTATAGGAAAACCATGAGAATAGGATAAAGACTGAAAATTGCCCATTTGATTAAACAACAGAAAAAGCAAGTCTTTGATGATTTTGGTGAAAACAATTATCTTTTTTTCTTTATTGCCAAAGTCAAAAATAAAAAAAAGATCAGTAGACTGAATGGAAAGAATAAATCTGAAGGTCAGCCAGATTCAACAAATCTAATCTGTCTATTCAGCACAGTGGATGAGAGAGAGAGGAGTGGAAGACCTAGTATGTGTTCTCTAAGCACTTAGAGACTGTCAGATGCACGTGTGAGAGTAGGCCGTGCATCCACAGCATCGCTCTGTCTGCCCCATTCTCCAAGCATCATCAGAGAAGGGTTGAGCAGGAAGAGCATTGCTGACATCGGTACCATTCATGTTTAGTCAGGAAAAGCTTCTATTTGTTCAAGAAATGGTGAGCCATTAACATCCAACCCTCGCCTTCCTATCTATGAGGTCTGTTTAGCCTAAAACGTTGGAGTATATGTGCTCACACCAGACCATCTAGGTTCATCTCCCAGAACTGACATGTGCCAACTCAATTCACAGATACATAAAGCTTCAATGAAGGTGTCCTCTGATAGCAAACATATTTTGTAAGCATTCTTTTCCAACGTAGAGGAAAACTGCCTTGCATTTTCTTTTTTTTTCTTTATTGATTAAGGTGTTACATATGTGTCCTTATCCCCTCATCTCCCCCTCCCCCCCACTCATGCCCTCACCCCCATGTTGTCTGTGTCCATTGGTTAGGCTTATATGCATGCATACAAGTCCTTTGGTTGATCTCTCTCCCTTACCCCCACCCTCCCCTACCTTCCCTCTGAGGTTTGACGGTCTGATCGATGCTTCTCTTTCGCTGGATCTGTTTTTGTTCATCAGTTTATGTTGTTCATTATATTCCACAAATTAGTGAGATCATGTGATATTTGTGATATTCTTTCTCTGACTGGCTTATTTCGCTTAGCATAATGCTCTCCAGTTCCATCCATGCTGTTGCAAATGGTAAGAATTCCTTCCTTTTTATAGTGGCGTGGTATTGCATTATGTAGATGTACCAGTTTTTTTAATCCACTCATCTGCTGATGGGCACTTAGGCTGTTTCCAAATCTTAGCTATGGTGAATTGTGCTGCTATGAACATAGGGGTACATATATTCTTTCTGATTGGTGTCATTTTCAACCTTGGGTCTCTGCAGCCAATAAGAACTTGACCTTATTGTTGTGTTGCAAGGGCAACACTTCAATCAGCCACTGATACCCTTACCATGAAGGAGACGGTGCCAAGGCTCTGAGGGAAGAAAAACAAAACGGAGGTGAAAAAGAGAGAAAGACACCACATGAACTTGGACTTGGTGTAACGGAAAATACACTGCCGGAGCAGATAGAAGACTTGACATTGAAGGGCCCTTCTTCACGCTGGGACATTAATCTCTCAGCTCTAAAGTGGGGATCAAAATCTTATCTATTTGAAAAGTCCCTATCATTTCTTCCAACAAAACAGCTCTGATTTTCTTTTCCACTCTGAGTTACATATTGCTGGAATCAATTCAGCTGTTTGGAACATAGTGGTCACTTGAAGCCAAGGTCAAAGATTTGCTCCTTGACTAGCCTTGTTCACTGTAGACACGGAAAACAGCCTTAAAGCTGTAAACCCTATTCAACCCCACACAATTATTGATCATAATTGGGGCTAGAAGAGAGTGTATACTCATTTCTGCAAAATTACTCTCTAAAGTGAAAAACTTCTCAAGGCTCTTGTCCTAATAACATCACTCCTCCTTTGCAAATTAAAGAATCTCTTGTAACTCTCTCCTATCTGAGTTCTTTGCATCGGTGCCAGCAGATAGGCTAAGCCTGCTGAATTCATCCTCAGGTGGCCCAATTCAGATGAAGAAAAGAGATGAATAAGCCACAGAGTGTCCCACTTCTACAAACTTGGTTAACTAAAGTTTACGGAGAACCTGATTTTCGGATTTCAAGGCTATGGGAAAGATTCAGTGTGCTGGACTGTAAAGAAAACAAACCCTTCTCAAAAACAAGCACATTTTGGTTTGTTTTGATTTGTTGTTGTTGTTTAATCTTTATTGTCTGTGTCCGTGGTTGAGTTGTTTTTCTGGCTGTCATAAAGAAACAAGGTTGTACAAAGAAAGAGGAGATCTTTAGAAGGTTGCCTTTTGCTTTCCTTCCCTCCGGCCCCTGAATGAGGACTGGGCTATGTGAGCTAACATGTAGGCAGCTCTCAAGAACAGGATGTTGAATGTATTACGGGATCTTTAAGGATAGCATAGGATCATGGCCAGCAATCCTCTGTGACACATTCTCCGGCAAATTAAGGTCGGGACTGACTGAGGAACATTCCACACCCACAAACCTTGCAGATCGCCTCCCTCTCAAAAGCCTGATCAGATCTAACCTTGCAAGCCCCGACAGGAGACAGAATTGCAGGTGGTGGGAAGGGAAGGGATGCGAAGCAGGCAGGACAGGTGACCAGGTCTAAAGTTGAAACCCCCAAATTAGAAAGGAGGGAGAGGGGGTAAAGAGAGAATGCGAGGACAAGGCAGAAGCACAGGATCAAAAGGAAAATAAACTGGATTTCCTGCCGCCTCCCTTCTCGTCTTCAGCATTACAAAATACAGTAACATAGCCTCAAGGGCGACAGAGAGAGGAAAGGGAATGGAGGCAAAGTTCACGGTTGGGAGAGTGAGCAGGCAGGAATGGGGGCTGGAGAGAAAGTGTTCCGTGCACACAAGGAAGGAAGGAAGGAAGTGATGCAACGCAGCGAAGAATGCAAGATAGCCCAAGCGATTCCACAGAGACCGGACTGTGTGAAGGGGCCACATGTCCGGAGAGTGGCTGATGGGAAAGCTCCTGGAACAAACCACAGCCAGATGACCTCCGATCGGAGGGGAAACGGAGACATGGGTCTGGAAGGAACAAGACGCATATGTCGGCCCCCGTCCAAGGATGGGCGGACAGCCTTGATTGCATCTTGAAAAAAACACTCCGAAGGATAGAAATGAAGATAAGACCTAGTCAGGGGAAGTTCAAGGACTGAAATTTTACATCCTCTCTAGCTGAGCAGGTTTCTAAAAATTTTTTCAGCCCTTCTCTTCCTGTCTGAACTTGGGAGGAAGAAAGCTGAAGTAAAAACCAAGGCCTCTCAATTCTATCCCCAGTTCTTCAGTTCATTAGTCATAGGGCTTTATCTCTCTGGATCTCAGTTTATTCAGCCTCAAAATGAGCATGTTGGATCACCACTTGTTTTTAGCAGAACAGCTTCACTCACACACCTCCCACCAGCCCGCAAAGAACCTTGCATAGCCTGCAGGCTGCTTAGACTGCAGAGAGTCAAGGCCATGGCCATCTTAATCACTATCGCGTCACATTTGGAAAAGTACCAGGCACGCCACAGGAGATGCTCAATGGATGTGAGTTAAGAGAATTGAAGCCGACCACATCCATGAAGCAGGTAAAAGCAGAGCTGTCCTGGCTGAAACTGTAAGTCACCGACTATGTCAACTGCCCTCTTCACCCTGGGGTCCCTGTGGGAACTACAGGACTGCAGGAAAGCATTGGGACATCCATGGACTGGATGTAGAGGCATCTCTACAAGTCTTCATTCTACCAGCTCTATGTGTTGAGTTGAGGTTGAGTAGAAATTAGTCTGGTTTGGCCCAAATTCACCTGACTGAAGGATCACTTTCCCCACTTCACCCTCTACTTCAAAGTCTCGGTCTTTCAATCCTCTTGCTAGTACATTTTTCCCTCCCTTTGCAGAAGATGAAAGCCTTTTTCCAGACAGGCCTGCTGTGAGTGACTTCATGGAAATGAATATCTTGCATCCCTAATGTGCCTCTCACACGGGGAACTCCTTGTATTTATTTATTTTTAAGAATCGGGCTGGGAGGTTGACGTTTCCATCAGCAATGCAGGGATATTTTTTTTTTAAATAAAAACTCTACTCCTTGGTGAGACATGCCTCACATTCCGGTCTCCCCACTTCAGGCAGTTAGGTGCTGCTAAATATGCGGTGGAAATGACACATGTCTGGAAACCCAGTCTCAGAACTGCTTGCTCGGGCTTATACAATGAAGGTGTTGTAAGTGGTTAATTGAGGAAGGCAGACTGCAAGATCCTCAAAAGCGAACTCTGTGGCACCTTGTGCATCTGGCATTCGTCCCTCCAATGTTTTCAAGGGTGCCCTTATATTGGAGGGATGTTCACACCTACAGAGGATGAAGGCACAGAATCTTCTGACCATCCAGAGGAACCCAGAAATATCATAGTATCTTGAGATGAAGTGAGGCCAGTAATTCTATCAATAGGGAGGAAACTATAAACATACCACTGAGGGAGATGGATCGACTCCTCATACTTCACCTTAGATATTAGCAAGCCATGTAGGCACTTGACTGATTGCATTCCGTACAGCCTAGAGTGCTGCTGCTTATTCCAAAGGACAGAGGTAGTCCATTTAACTCAAAGTATTTTTCTCTCAGTTTATGTCAACAAAGATATTCCTGTAGGGTATTCTGTGGCCCTACATGAGGGCTAGTAATAGGATAGATGTTGTGAAATGCAAATTAAAAAGTGGAATTAGATTGCTAAGGTTTATACTAATGGAATACAGATTGGATTAAATGTAAATTAACTATCTGAACAGGAAGACATTTGTCCCAGTTGTAGGAAGTGTTGAAAGTCGTTGGGCACAGATTCGCCATGCAATCTCAAATACACCAAAAGTTTAACCCTTGCCAACACATGAGATGAGGTTCATTAAATCTGAGGGGAAGACTTGGCAGTTAGCTTTCAACAAGCTCAAAGAATTGGTTAGACAACAATTCATTTGTATTGTTTAGATGGTTTATAGGTAAATTAATTAGAGATCTGAGACAATTTTTCTTAAAATATATGTTTTTATTTAATGAGAGGAAAGGCGTTTCGTTTTTATTGATCCTTGAAAAGTTTGGGGGAAACATCTCTAGTATGTGATAAGATTAAAATTCATCTAATCCTGTTCCAAAAAAGGGACTCCATCTACACTTAGAGATGCATGTGCCAGTGTTAATGGCCACCAAACAAACGGGGGCTAGAAGTGGCATTCCCCAGAAATCTGGAAACTGAAAAACAATGCTTGACCGTGAGAGGGGAGCAAACTAGGGAAGCAAGCTGAAGAGAAAGCTGGTAGTTTGATGCTCCATGCAGAGTTCAGGGTCCTCTGAGTGTCTTGACCATAAACCACCTTATTAGTTGTTCTCTGGCTTCCCTTGTGCTCCTGCCTTTTCTCTAAAGCTCTAGTCCAGCCCTGTATTACCCAAATCTGGAAGGAGAGATCCCAGGAAAAAGAGGAAATAAAAGCATAAATGTGAGCAAAATCATATCTGGGCATGCACGTACACACACACACACACACACACCTCCGTGCACATGTACACACACACACACATCTCCCTGTGCATGTACACACACACATACACACAACTCCCTGCGCATGTACACATACACACACACACCTCCATGCACATGTACACACACACACACACTCACACCTCCCTGCTCATGTACACACACACCTCCATGCACATGTACACACACACACACATCTCCCTGTGCATGTACACACACACACACACAACTCCCTGCGCGTGTACACATACACACACACACCTCCATGCACATGCACACACACACCTCCCTGCGCATGTACAAACACACACACACACATCTCCCTGTGCATGTACACACACACACACACCTCCCTGCGCATGTACACATACACACACACACCTCCGTGCACATGTACACACACACACACAAACACACACACCTCCCTGTGCATGTACACACACACACACACATACATACACACACCTCCATGCACATGTGCACACATACACACACACACCCCTCCCTGTGCATGTACACACACACACACTCCTTCGTGCACATGTACACACACACATGCACGCACACACACATACACACCTCCCTGCTAACACTCAAAATATAAGTAGCAAAGAAACCACTATGGAAATTTTTTCAAATTTCAGAGAAGTTCTCAGGGTAAAAGAAAGAGTTAAGATTGTGTGCCTTTGTATGTGGTTTCCTTTAGCCAAGTAAAGCAAATGCCACACAGTATACAATTTTGGTCTTGATCATCCAAGTTGTCATTTTGGAGCCAAATATAAAGAGATCTGAATGAAATCCGATTTTGCAATCACCAAACACAGAAATATTTGAGCGTGTTTGGCGAGGTTAGATTTTGTTGGTCCTGCAATGGTAATGGAAAATAAAGCTGGATTCTTTCGCATGGTAGTAGAGTGTTCTTGTTTTTTGCTTTTGATTTTATGAAAATCAAAACACATGAAAATCAATTTATTCTTTGCCTCTTCCCTGCCCTTTGTATCACAGAAAAAGCTAAGATTTGGAATAAGGACCAGGTTCAATTCCTGTTTCTGTCACCAGCGTTCAAACCTTGGACTCATTTCTTCTCTGAGCTTCAATGCCACTGATCCATAAAAACAGGAGTAATTGTACACAGTTCTCGTGATGACCTTACGTTTCACAGAGTAAATCCAAATGCTCGGTATTCATTCACAATGTGCTGCTCTGGGCTAGTGTGCAGAACCAGACAGAAAGCAACGACTGCCCTTCAAGTGGAAAGCAGATAACAAACTGCACAGATTCCGCATGAAATACTCACAGGCTAGTTCCCTGGGCTCTCATTTGTAGATCTTAACAGACTCAGGATTTTGAAATTATGTGTATGAATATATGATTAATGTTTATATCCCCCACTACTGTGTAGGCTTCATGATGGTAGAGACCAACTACTGTATGCCCATACCATGCACAGGGTAGACAAATTTGCATAATTAAAGAATAAATGAATGAGTGCATTGTGGCAAGGAAATAAACAGAAGGCTAATGCATCCAGAAAATGGTGATATGAGGAAGTAAATCTTTGCATGGGGTGGTCTAGAACAAGCATGTCAAACTCATGGCCTGTGGGCTGCATGCAGCCCACAATGAATATTTTTGCGGCCTAGCCAATATAACAGTATGTAAGAAAGATTTTCATAAAAATTTCATAACTTCATTTTTACGGTATCCTGTTATACATAATTATTAACAACAAAATACAGCGTTCAGTAAGCAATATAGTAATGACTGATTACTATAATCATGTTGCATTCATTTCCCTTACACGCAGGCGCACCATTTCTCTCCACTAATACTAGCAGCGAATATTTTAGCAGCTGACTGCCACGTCAGTAGTCTTGGACTGATTTGTTTGGTGTGTGCTTTCGGAAAACAAGAAAAATAAGTTTATTTGTGTTACACTTATTCATTTGTGCAGTTATTCAGTGTCTAGTAAGTTAATGTTCAAGAAAAAAATATTAATTTTTATTAAAATGTTCTATTATTTTATGTTAACGATGACTCATTTATTTCAGCCCTTTGTATTCAGCATGTCTCTATCGAAATAAACCTACGTTTCTATGAAAATGGAAGCTTTTGTTTTTCTGCAGCCCACATGAACTTAAACCTTGTTTATTTGGCCCATGTTAGCCTTTGAGTTTGACATGCTTGGCCTAGAAGGTCTCTCTAGGATGCTCAAACACTCACTTAAATGATAAGAAGAAGCCAGTCATGAGGATGAAAAGAGCCTGGAGAGAAGAATTCTAGACAGGAAATATCCAGGGCAAAGGCCCTGAGACAGGAAAGAGCTTGGAATGCTTTAAGGAATGGGAAAGGGCCAGTGTGGCTGACGCAGGGTGAGTGGCTAGATCTCACAGGGCCTGCAGACTTGCTAAGTTTGAGTTCTATTCTAAACATATTGTAAGTTCCATTTCCCTCTTCCACACCTCCTCTTGTTTCATAGTTTTGTTTTAGTGTCAATATGAACACACATTTAAAACTTAGGCAACAGCCCTGGCCCGTGTGGCTCAGTTTGTTGAGCATTATCCCATGCACCGAAAGGTTGCCAGGTCAATAACCTGGTAGGCACATGCCCAGGTTACAGGCTCGATCCCCAGTAGGAGGCATTAGGAGGCAGCTGATGGGTATCTCTCTCTCTCTCTCTCTCTCTCTCTCTCTCTCTCTCCCCTCTCTCTCTCTCCCTCCCTCCCTCCCTCCCTCCCTCTCCCTTCCTCTAAAATCAATAAAAACATATTTTTAAATAATAATTAAAATTAGGCAATAATACTAGATAGCAGATGATTAATCTCAGATTAGGAGACGCAGGTAGCCATGTTCAGAAGTGGAAAGAATGTGAGCTAATGCATCCAGGAAAGCTTAACCTACTTTGGAGTTTACCTCTAATTTCAGGCTTACCCTTGAAATTATTATATTATCAGGCACTAGGCTCCCCACTTTACAGAGCACCCAGAAATCTGACTGTCCCAAGACAAGATTCTAATTCACACTTTGTTACCTATACTTTGGAGGATGTTCAGGAAATTTTCTTAAGCCAGACTTTGCAGCGCTAGCCTAAAACATGGCTTTCTCTCCAGTGTTACTGCTGGATTTCCACCAAATCACTTAAGCTTCACCGCTCAGCTTCCTCTCATGTCATTGAGTACACCTTCCCTGCAGATGTTGCCTTCAGCTTCTGCTCCAACTCCATAGAACAATGATGTGCTCATTCATTTCTGCCCTGTAAGCAAATTCAACTTCAGTCACTGCTCAATAGTTCCCTCTTTTAGGGACAGGAAACTGGAAAATTCTGCTGATTTTTCACAAGTTTGGTGGTTTGCACCTATTGTGTCCTGTGACTCTGGCTCTGAGTTTGGATTTATTTCTTTGGTTTTAGGAGATTCTCTTTCTTCCCTCTTCTTCCTGCCATGACTTTTGGAGAGCTATCTTAGCTTGGCCTGGCATTCCGATCATTGCCTGGCCCAATGTGCAGCACCTCATGCTGATAAACAGGATTGATGAGGACTTGGGCAGCAGGACCCATTGTCAGCCCTTTGAGTTCTGCCTGGAGTGAGAAGCTTGAGTGTACTCCCTACCCTACCCTACCAGGAAGGACATTTCACTTGGGTGGAGGAAGTGTGCCCAAAACTTCCTGTATATTTTGTCTGGAACTTTTTTGAAATATGCAAAATAATAATATGTGATGAAAACTTTTTATGGCTATACTACTTCTTTAAAATGATACCTAAAATATGTATTACTAGTAAATGACACTGAAAATACTAATGTAATGTAAGATAAAAAAAATAAAAGGAGTATAATATTGTATATACAGGATGAGGCCAACCACACAAAACGGTTAGCATATAAAAAAGGAAACAACCAAACTGTGGATGATACTTATTTCTGAGCAATGAGGTTATGGATTTTTTTTTAATTATTATTTTCTTCATAGTTTTCTACATTTTATAATTTTAAAGACATATATTATTTTCAGTCAGAAAAAAATACCTTTTATAATAAAAACGTAATATGCTAAGGGTCTGACCCATGAGTTGATGGTTTGGTCGACCATTCAACCAGCTACAATGCACACTGACCACCAGGGAGTAGATGCTCTGACCAGTAGGTTAGCTTGCTGCTGGGGTCTGGCTCATCAGAACTGGGTGAGAGGGCCAGACACGCCCTGGAGCCCTCCTGTGGTCCCTCCCCTGCCAGCCAACCTACCGCGGTCCCTCTCCAGCCATCCCTCTCCAGCCGGCCAGCCCCCATTGGCCCCTATCAGGACTAAGTGAGAAGGCCCCGATTGGCGATGAAGCCCACCTGTGCATGAATTCGTGCACCGGGCCTTTAGTACTATTTATAAGAGAAAAGAAATCACACAGTACAAAGAGAATAAGTGTTATTCTCCTGATAGCCATGATCTTCCATCTAGGCACATTAGAATTAACTAGGGAAAAAATAAAACTTTTGGAGGTGATGGGTAAATGGGTTTATGGCCTTGATTGTGGTGATGGTTTAATGGGTGTATACTTACCTTCAAAATCATCAAGTTGTATACATTAAATATGTGCAGCTTTTTTTATGCAATAAAGTGAGATTTTTTTTAAAGGATTAACTAGAGAATATTTTAGTACTCACAATTCCCAAGCTGAACTGTGTATCAATTAAATCAGAAACACAAACCCAGGCATCAATATTTTTAGGTCCCCAGTGATTTCAGTGCACAGCCAATGTTAAAAACCACTGTAGACTAACTGGACAGGGTGAGCAGTGGTTTGCAACCCTGGTTGCAATTAGAATCAACCAGGGAGCAGTTATAAGGGTGGTCCTTAAGGGTTTTGATTTAAGCTGGTTTGTAGGGGCAACTGGCTAGTATGGTTTAAATTTCCTCAGGTGGTTCTGATGTACGGACAGGGTTGCATCCACTGTCTTAGGGAAGCTAGCACGTGATTGTTCACTCTGAGCAGACCCCTGTGCTGAGTGTTTTATGTGCATTTAATTCTCAAAATAATTCAACAGGAGAGAGGAGTGGGGCTTATTCTCCTCTTACAGAAGAGAAAACTAGAATTCAGAGACATGGAATAATTGCTCAAGGCAACCCAGCTTGTTTGTGAACTCAGGTTATCTGTCTCCTATGGCGTCAGGTAAAAAAAGAATTCTCCCCAGTTCTGGGAGAATGCTTTCTAAATAGCTGAATAGAGAATCTGGCGTACACACTTTTAAAATGTTGAAGCAGGATGCCCAGCTAGTGTTGCTCAGCAGTTGAGCGTCGACCTAGGAACCAAGAGGTTGCCAGTTCAGTTCCCAGTCAGGGCACATGCCTGGGTTGCAGGCTGGAGCCCCGATGGGGGCCCAGCAGGAGGCAGCCAATGGATGACTTCCTCCTTTATTGAGGTTTCTATCTCTCTATCCCTCTCCCTTCCTCCCTCTCTAAAAATCAATAAAACTCTATTTAAATTAAATAAAATGTTAATGCAGGAGTTCTTCGTAAGACTTCCAACTAGCAATTATCCCGTCCCTGTCGAACTCCATCAAGTATAAATGCATCTGTGATATCCGGGCTATTTCTGTTCATTCATTCCATAACAACCTGACTAGCATCAGCTTAACTTCATGCATGCTCTGGTACATATTGTAATGCTTTAGAACTTAAATTTCCAACTTGTTAAAAGTTACAATAGTGTCTCACTACTTAATATTATGACACTGTCCAACTTCTCTCCTGACACAAGGCATGGTTCGTATTTTTTTAAATTTCATATCAGTTTTTGGTAATAAACAGTTAAGTGTATTTTGAGAATTTCACAAAGAATTTTGCAAAACTCTTTAAATGTATGAAGGCACTGTTGGATGTCACAAAACCGGTTTTAGGATTGCTGTTCCGGACAAATTTCAACATCACTGGATTTGCTGAGATTTCCTCTCTGGTGCTTTGTCTAGGAGTTGTGTTTTGCTGAACCTGCTGAAAATAAACGTTACTTCTTCCGGTAGTCAAGATGCCCACTGACCTCAAGCAGAGCTGCAGGTGCACAGCCCTTTTCCCTTATAACCTCAGTCCCAGGTCTTTGAAGCAAACTCATTTGCCCAGATTTGTATAGCATTACCTGAGCATAACATTACCCAATAAAGCCAAATTGATGGGTTCAGGATACAAAATAAGCCATTTCAATGCCAGGAATTCCGGATCCGCTTATGGGGAAGGATTTGCAAGATAGCAGAGAGGACAGAGAACAAATGCTCTGTAGAAAGATCATTTGTGACTGCCTTACTCTTGTGCGTTGAAATAGGCATTACCGTACAAGTAGTTTTGCAAATTAAGGAGGAATATAGTCCACAATCTTGCAAGGCAACTAGTCTTAATTTGAATAACTATGTCAATGAGTATGCACAAAAAGGAGAAAACAAACAATATTTAAAAGAATCACCATCTTGGGTGCTTAGGTTCAAATAAAAGGGAAATATTTTTCTACTCACCACCTCTTTTTTATTTCCCTTTACTGTTAGCATTTTAATTGGGGTCCTCCGTTATCAGGAATTTTATGTTGTACTTTGTATTATAGCCTTGTGTTCTGTGATTGGGTTATTTGGGAAAGAGTTATCATGGATAAAGCGAAAAAAATATTTTCATGTTTATTTTTAAAGGAAAAATAACTCTTATTGCCTTTATTTTACCCATTGTAGACCAGAAGAAAAGGTAAAAGACAAATTAAAATAGCCCATGCAGTTAACACGCATGTAAGAAAAATTACTACCAGAGAAATTGAGCACATTTGGATTAAATGCAAATCAAAGGCCTTCCCCATTCTTTTTTTTTTTTTTAATATATTTTTATTGATTTCAGAGAGGAAGGGAGAGGGAGAGAGAGATGGAAACATCAGTGAGAGAGAATAATTGATTGGCTGCCTCCTGCGCACCCCACACTGGGCATGGAGCCCACAACCTGGGCATGTGCCCTGATTGGGAATCTAACTGTGACCTCCTAGTTCATGGGTTGATGCTCAACCACTGAGCCACACTGGCCGGGCCTTCCCCATTCTTTTACCAAGACAGCACATATTCTTTGCAGCCTTACTAACACTAATTAACACTTCAATGAAGTTCCTCATTATGTTATTATTAGTATTTTATTTAAAAATTTATTTTAATGTTCATGTTAATAATACAAACATTCATATTAATATTTATGTCCATAAACATATTTAATATTTCATGTAAATATTAATTTCACATTAATATTTATTTAATATCTACAATTTTATTATTCATAAATAAAAGCATCTGTGTATTTTCTGTAGGTATATTTTGTATGTGTACTTCGCACATGTGGAAAGGGAACTTGTTCTGATATCATTGGTTTCAGTTAATTAGCAAGTTAGAATCTCCTGACTTACAGCTATTAGTCCCATAAAACCTTATAGTGGCAGAATGTTTGTTACAAAGCAAAGTGTTATAACAAGATTAGCCTTTGAAGATTAATCAGGGAATTTTTAGAAAGTTCTCATCTTTTTTAAGATAATACCTAACTTACGAAAATATTATACAGGTATTTACATAAAATGTGTACCCTAAATGGAATTTCTATTTTTTGTTATCAAATGATCCTCTTCTAATTTCTCTAGGAAAGTGCAAAATTTCTAATGTTATTCATTCAGGATAGTCATAGAGCATTGAAAAAGATGAGTGTTGTTGTTTTTTGTCCTCTTCAATTTTCATAAGAGTTTAAGACATCTTTTGCAAAAATAGCTTAACTATTATAATTCTCAAGAAAGCTGAAGATGAAAAGAGTTGGCATTTGATTCACAAAAAGAGAATCAACCTGTCTTTTTGTAACTTTATGCAGAATTTCACAATCCCTGCTAAACCATAAGGGAAGGGCCAAAAGCAATAAAACAGCAGCAACCCAGTAAGAATGTGCCAGAGTTCACAGAACAATTGCCCCAGGCTTAACTTCATTGACCTTTAATCTGTTTGGGGCATCAGTGATTTTTGTATAAAGCATCTTGAAACGTGACCATTGTCAGGCCTCACATAGTTCTGCAAGCCAGGGTCATAACAGTAAAAGTCAAACTTGAGTTTTGGTGCTGAATAGTTGGGTTAAGTTTGTCCCATAAGAAATGGAACAGTTTTCTCCAGCATGGTCTATTTGCAGGATGTAGGGGTCAGACAGTGAGTTAGGATGTAAACTCTGACTCAGGGGAAGACTGCTGAGGCTCTCTGATTTAGGCTATGAAGTGTTTTGCCCCAGGAGACTTACTAGAACTCTAAAGCTAACATCTTAAGAGTGAAGGGTGGTCTCAGAGTGGACAGTTCACTGATCAGGAGACCCAAATTTCCATTGTTTATGTACCATGGAGCAACCACATGACTTTATTAGTTTGGAAATCATTTATTAAGATGCCATCCTATATGGTAGGAATAGTGGATATGAATAGAAGCCCGTTGCTGACTTCAAGAAGCTCATAACTTAATGGAGACTGTAAACTAACACAAATTGCTATGACATAATGCAACAAGTGATATTCAAGCATTTGGAAAATTTCTAAATAGAGAAAAATGAATAATCAATTCTATTTGGGGAGTGCAGGCAAAAACATCTGGAGAGCTTTTAATCAGGGCCTTGAAGGTAATTGTCAAGTAATCTGGCATGGTGAGAACACACAGTGCGGGAGAAGGAAGGACATTGTAGATGAAATGTAAATGGGGGCAGATTGTGAAAGGCTTTGAATAACTTGCTTAGGAATTTGAGCAACTCAGAGTCTTTGGGACTAAATGTTCTCATCTTCAAACAAGGGAATTGGACTGGACAATTTTTGATTTCATGACCAGGTCTAAAAGTCAAAAAAAGATGACATTAAAAGTTCTAGAAGAAATGCTTTATTTAAAATCTGGCCAGATCGTATCAATTCCTTTAAAGATAATGCCAAGTCAGCAGCTTCAAATTTTACTTCAAATTCCAGAAAAATACCCTCTCTTGCATTATCCTAACAGTGCTTCTTAAGAGCTAAATAAATAAATAAATGTTTTAATGAATCAATACTACTTTGTGTTTGTACATGCCATGAGAATACTTACTGGACCTTCAAGTTTAATTACTTAAAATGTTATGCTAGAATCATAATGGTACAGACTGACTTGGGTCCCCTCAAAATTCATATATTAAAGTCTTAACTCCTAATGTAACTGCATTTAGCTAAAGGAAGTAATTAAGGTTAAATGAAGTCATAAGGGTGGGCACTGATCCTATAGGATTAGTGCATCTACAAGAAGAGACACCAGATAGCTGGCTCTCATTCTCCCTCATTTACTCACATGAACGTCCTCATGGGGATGTAACAAAAGCAAGCCATCTACCAACCAGGAAGAGTCCTCACCAAAAATCCAATCTGATGGACCTAGATCTTGGACTTCCAGCCTCCAGAATAGTGAGTAATCAATTGATGTTGTTTAAGCAAAACAGTTTTGACAGGACTGGCAGACCAAGATGACTAATACAGATAACCGAGAAACGATCACTTGCTATTAGGTAGATTTTTTTAAGTTTTGGTTCCGATATCAAAATCTATTTTTAAAATGTGATTTTAATATTTAGAAGCTTTTAATTATTAGCTCTTTATGGTAATTATTGAGCTCTGGAAAATATATTTTTAACTGATTATGCAGCAATGTGGTGATTATGAAAACAACCCTCCCAATATTTTTAACTGAGATATAAGTAACATAAAACATTATTAGTCTCAGATATACAATATGATTCAGTATTTACATGTACCTATAATGTCTTATTTCATTTAAAATGATAACATTTATTGATTTACAATTTCTTCTTTTCTATCCATCTGAACTTTATCATTGGACTAAGTATTAGTAACATTCAAAATAATGAATTGGGCTGACAAATTTGACCCATAAATGAATTTCAAACCAAACAAGTTCATTTCAACTTTTTCTAAATTCTAAGGCAGTTCTGTTTATATGCATACCTCTGTTAGAAACGCTGGCAATTATTTTGGCATTTGCTCACCTGAATCTCTTCAGCAGCTTTTGGATGCCAGTGTTGGGCCCCAAAAATAGACAAAGGTGAGAATGGTAGAACCATTTCCTGCTCTCAACCAAGCACGTAAGACAATGAAACTAGCAATGACAGACAATAGTATGTTAGGGACTATAATAGAAGTACAGGTTGCTAGTTAGAAGGGCCAGGAATGGCTTCCTAGGTTGGCATATAGTAGGTACCAATCACTATCTTATATAATAAAAGCCTAATATGCTAAGTGTCCAGTCATCCAGTTGGCCATTCAACCAGTCAAAGTATAATATGCTAATGATGTGCTGAGGCCACTCAACTGCCCGCTATGATGTGCACTGACCACCAAGGGACAGACAATCGACTGGTCGACCAGTTGCTATGATGTGCACTAATCACCAGGGGCAGACACTCTGACCAGTAGGTTAGCTTGCTGCTGGGTTCCAGCTGATTGGGACTGAGGGAGACGGGCCAGACACGCCATGGAGCCCCTCCTCCCCCCACAGTCCCTCCCTGGCTGGCCAACCTCCTGCATCCCTCCCCAGCCCTGATCATGCACTGGTGGGGTCCCTCAGCCTGGCCTGCGCACTCTCACAATCCGGGCTGAGTGATCCCCATAACCCCCCAGTTCACGAATTTCGTGCACCAGGCCTCTAGTGTTACATAAAGGGATATTAGTCAATAGGAATCAGCCAAGCAAAGAGGTAGGGAATGAGTTTTCAGGCAGAATAAACATCATATTTGAAGGTCTGAAGTGGAAAAGCATGGCCAATTACAGAAATAAAAAGAAGTTCAACATAGCTAGTGGGCAGAATCCCAAGGGGCTAAAATGTGGAGAAGCATGTATCCATGGACAAATCCATTAGCCTATTTCACACTCCACCATCACTGAGTAAATTGAGAAATGTGCCACTGATGTACAGAGTCTAGACCTTTAGAGTCAAAAGGGGACTTTAGAAAAGTAAACAAGCAGTAAAATGTAGTAAAACCTTTTACACATATTATACATGAGTTCAAACATTTTCTGACCCAGAAAAAATACCACATATGTTGTTAAGAAAAAAAAAAAATTCTTCAGATGGTTTGAAACCCCTGACTGAAATGTTCATCTCTACTTCCTCTGCTTGGGAATATATGTCTAAGCTTAACTTCTGTAAGCTGTCGGGGTGCAGTCTCAAAGAGCAGAGCCACCTCTAACCACCATTCATGTCAAAGTGATCAATGTTAATAAGAACAACTAAGAACTTAGGCACAGTAATATCATCTGGGACAAAATTTGTATAATATGTTTTAAAAAACAAAAGAGGGCTTAATTTTTTATGGAATTTATTGGAGTGACATAATAAAATTATATAGGTCTCAAGTGTACAGTTCTGTAACACATCATCTGTATATTGTATTGTGTGTTCACCACCCAAAATCAAGTCTCTTTCCATCACCACTTATCCTTTCTTCACCCTCTTCTACCTCCCCCACTCTCCGCTCTCCTTTTCCTCTGGTAATCACCATACTGTTTGTGTCTATGAGTTGTGGGTTTTTTATTGAATTGAAGAATAAAAGGGGTATTTCTCGATATTTTATTTTTTATATAATAATAACTCTAGTTCTGGCAGATGTGTTTAGGTATCAAGATTATCTCTACTACTATATATTAGTCACTCAACTTTGAAAAATAGAAGGACCATAACTAGTACATGAATGAACGAATGTTTTATTTTTCAAAGAAGGATCAAAGAATTAATCTAATATTACGAAGCAATGGTTAATGTTTAGCCAATGGCAAATATTTATCTGACCTTGTTCCTATCTGCTTGGTGTCTTACACCACACAAAACAATGTGTCTTCATAGAAATGTTAAAAATTGAAAAACATGGCATCTGTTCTTTCCTGTGAACTTATATGATCATAAAATCCTTGAGATTGTACATATCCTTTCATCTCAGACACATGAGTCTACAGATGAGGAAACTGAAGCCAGGGAGAGAGTATGCTCTGTCCAGCTGAGTGCTTCCGGGTGTAATGGGCTGGAAGTAAGCAGTGTAGCAGGATTTGGAGGCAGACAGTCTGGCTCCAGGGCCTGCCTTCAACCACAGGACTCCATTGCCTCTTTCTAGTTGTATTTAGTGTTTTACTTTTTTTTTTTTTTTCATCATAAAGCTGTCTCTATATGGTTTTCTTTTATCTTTTTATAAACATATGGAGTCATTCGGTACATAATGAAAAACACATTGTATGTGTAAAATACAATGAAATTAATTACTAATAAAGATTTATTGATCTCCTAATGATCTGCAAAACACTAAATAGATATTTTTGAGCACATAAGAGCTGGCCATAATGACACTACAGATTTTATTTTATTCTGTATACTTTCCAGCATTTTTAATTTTTTCTACAAACAATGACTGGCATATGTGAATTAAACAGTTATTGAACAAATAGATACATATTATATGCATAAGAATTTAATTTAACATAAGCAATGTCAAATCAAATCACTACAATATAAACTACTGTATCTGATTTCTTTTGGAATTTCTTTTGAGAGATGTGTTAGGACAGAGTTATCCAGATTATTATTCTGCTAAGTCAAAGGTCAGCAAACTTTTTAAAAAGGGATCAGAAGTAAAAATTCTAGGCTTTCCAGGAGATTCAGTCTCTGTCACAGCTACTCAATTCTGCTCTTGTACTGCAAAAGCAGCATGGGCAATCCATAAACCAATTTTCACGGATGTGCTCCCAAAAACACTGTATGTGTGGATACTTCACTTTCACATAATACCCATGTGCTACAAAATATTCTTCCTTTTATTGTTTTTTCAAACATTAAAAAATTAGCTTACAGGCTGTATAAAAACAAGAGCATGGATTTTATTTGAAGGCATGATTGATTATATTGGAAAAATTAACATTACAAAAACAGTTTAGCATATCATCCTCGGTGAAGTTCCTGGATTTGAAACTGAATTCCAACTCTACTTCCTAGTTTGTGACATAAGTTTCTTAAATTTTTTGTGGGTCAGTTCGTCATCTATAAAATGGGTATAATAATAATAATAATACCTTCCTTGTAAGTTAATTGTGGGTATAAATGAGTTAACAGATATAAAGTACTTAAACTGTGCTTGGTATATAATAATGCTATATAATAAATACAACATACATGTTTACATAAGCCTCATTGTTTAAAAACTTTTGGGACTCCTTTAAAAACCTTTCAAAGCCAATTTACCAACCATGGAAAATAACATCATTACATTATAGCCAACTACCTTATTTATGAACAGTGTCCCTGAATTTCTTTTGAAAATCTAACTCAAACATTTGTATCAAAAATCTGCTGTAAAAATTCTACTTTGTGAAGCCTGTTACCAGATTAAAAGGATTTAGCTATTATTTAAAAATAAAATTACCTTCCCTAGCTGGTTTGGCTCAGAGGATAAAGTGTCAGCCTGGGGACTGAAGGGTCCTGGTTTGATTCCTTTCAAAGGCACATGCCGGGGTTGCGGGCTCAATCTCCAGTAGGGGGCCTGCAAGAGGCAGCCAATCAATGATTCTCTCTCATCACTGATGTTTCTATCTCTCTCTCCCTTCCCCTTCCTCTCTGAAATCAATAAAAATATATTAAAAATAAAATTATCTCACCAAGGACAAATATTTTACAAGAATGTAACAAAAGAAGGTTTATGACATTTGAAAACAATTGCTGTATAAAATGGCCTTCTAAGTAAGCTCTGAGTACAACTCTGTGCCACATAACAATAGTTTTGTCAATGATTGACCATAAATATGAAGGTAGTCCCAGAAGATGATAACGAAGCTGAAAAATTCCCATTGCCTAGTGGCTTCGTAGCCATGGTAACAGCCAAGTGCAACACATTACTCATTAATTGTGGTGATGCTGGTGTAAACAAGCCTATTTGCTGCCAGTCATATAAAAGTACAGCACATGCAATTATGTACAGTGCATAATACTTGATAATAACAATAAAAAAACTGTTACTGGTTTATGTTATTTACTATGCTAGACTTTTTATCAACGTTGTAGAGTGCTCTTTCCACTTAGAAAAGGGTCTGGCTGTAAAACAGTATGTCAGATTAAGCTGACAGTGGCCTCACATCTCATGTGTCTCTTGAGTGCATCATTTTCTCTTGTGCTTGGTGTAGACTCATGCTGTTTTGTACAGTAACCTGCTGTACAGGCTTGTAGCATGGGAGCTTAAGCACAGGCGCATAGTAGGCTGTACCATCTAGGTTTGTGTAAGTGTACTCTGTCGATGTTTGCACAAGGATGAAATTGCCTAGCAATGCATTTCTCAGAACGTATTCCCATGGTTAAGTGGCACATGACTGTAATCGAATCATTAAAACCTGCAAACTTTCAATTTACTATTCTAACACGAGCAATTCTCATTTAGATATAACCTGGTGTTTTTCCTTATAATTACACTTTACGTTTTCTCTTGTGCTTGATTTCATCTCCTCTCCAAGATTTTGAGGTCCTTAAAATCTTGGAGAGGAGATATAATATTCGCACATGAAAAAAACTTCAACTAAGTGCAATAAATGATAAACAACATACAAGTAAAGCAATGGCTGTTATGGAGGAAGGCTAAATAAATTCCGGTTGAGGCACTTATAACATCTATCATTAGGGTACATTTAAGGGTAGGCCTTTTAAAAAGGGAATAAATATAATTTTTGGAAAAAGTTATACATGTGTTATGTTGTACTTTTGTCCTCTAAACACTTTGTCCTCGTAACAGACCCAGCCTCTGAACACTGAGGGGAGTGTCTGATCAGGCTTGGATCATCATAATATCTTCAAAATGTTGAATAACAGTTAAATAAGATTCCTCATTTTAGTTTCTGGTCACACCCTAAAAGACGTAATTTCTATTACGCTTACAACTCTGTTGCCTACCTCAAGGAGAAGCTGTTCGCAGAGATTAAGGTCAACAAACAAAAGAGAAGCAGAGAAGAGAGAGAGTTTTAATGCAGTTACCGGTAGATCCAATCATTCTGAGGCCAGTATATAAAATGCAACTTGTCTTCTTGTGTTTTACCTGTTCCTTTCCTATTAGCAGCTCTGCCCCGTATTCTCGGGTGTAGGACCTGTCCGGTTAGTCTCCTGTTGAAGTTGCAGTTGGGTAGTTAACTGGCTGTGCAGTATGTGCTTGGGGATATAGGAATTTACCTGCTACACGTAAAGTTGGTCCTCCTCTTTTCATCCTTAGATGCCCTTCCCTGGTAACCAGTGTCTTCAATTCCTGAGCATATTCTTGTTTTCTTAAGCTCCATAAATCTGCTTCCCTCTTACTGACTCCCTCACCCCACCCCACCCCAGAAAGCTGAGACTACAGCTCTTCGAAGTCTGTAAGTCACCACCAGCAGTCCAACTACTTTCCAAAGTAAAATGTTATTGATATGGGTTGCATTATCTCTATCATTTTGTCACCTTTGCTTCAATTTTTTTCTATCTTTTTTTTACTCTGCAATGTGTTTAGGGGAGGAATCTAAGATAAGTGAATGTATTTATTCAGTCATAATAACCAGAAGTACCTAAACATTTTTTGAATGAGAAACCATATCCCCCTTTCCTACTGTCAACACTGTAATAATGGTCCTCATTAATTCTTCATCATTTTTCTTATGGACTCTTGCCACAGCCTCCTACTGGTATCCTTTGCAGCCTGCCATCCTTAAATCTACTTCCCACATACCGCCAGTTCATCCACCCAAAGTGCAAATCTCTCGACGTTACTTCTGCTTACACTTTAGTAGCTCCCTATCTTCTAGAGAATAATATCCAGCTTCCTCCACGTGGCCCATAGCCCTGAATGATCCTATCCCTCTAGCTTGGCTTTGCATGATCTGCCACATAATGTACCTTAAGTTCCAGCAGCCATCAAACACACACACACACCACCCTCAGGGGGGTCATGGTCTCTTCTACCTCTTTGACTTACTACATGCCATTTTTCTCTCCCCCCCATTTACACCGTATTTATGCAAATAAGATCTCCAGGAAGTTTTTTCATTTTTTACTTCACTCTCCCTAGAGGTTTAGGAGCCCTTACACAGTATTCTTACTGATAGCTGCGTATCCTTACTTACTTAAATACTGAAATGAGCTTCTCAGCTTCTGTGCCCAGAGGAGAGGGACTGTTGCTGACTCATCTTCTCTCCTGATCTACTTATGGCCCAGACCTGGTTGGAATTGGCCACAGAAATCCTCCAGCCACTTTCTTCTTCCCTTCCCTTCCCTTCCCTTCTCTTCCCTCTTTGCCTCCTGGTACCTAGGACTAATCTCTGACCCTCAAGCTGATTCTAATGGGTAAATATGTATCTGAGGTATGATACAGGATGAGCTGAACACTGCAAAAGAGAGATTCGATTCCCAGACCTGCACCTTTCTTGCACCCCCACCCACAGCACAGCTATTCCTGCTCTGTCTGGCTCTGCTGCTCATGGTCCCAAGGCACCTTCACATCCTTAAGTTTAGTGATGTCATGCTTGGGGCTCTGTATTTCTCATTTTCCCCAGAAAAGTAGACAAGTTTTCTTCATCATCATTATTACCAAAATGTGATTTTGTGTTTTCCATTAAGCAAGGGAAAAGAATGCACCAGTGAGATTGATTTACTGGTCACCTGTTTCTCTCTCTCTCTTTTTTTTTTTCCTAAAAGCAGTATATCTGGTTTTAGGTATGTTTCCTCTTGTTCTCTACACAAGAAGAGATAAACCCTTGTCAGAAATATCTACTGTACTTGGGAAAAGAGTACCAATCCAGGGGCTATAATATAAAAAGGGAGTGTGTGACTGGGGGTTTGAAACTGGCAAGATTACCCAGTCCTTCATCAACTCCCTCCTGGATACACCCAGCCTGAACAATGGGAAAGTCAATGATCTAATCGCATTAGAAGAACTATGTGCACTTTGCCATCAAGTTCTTATACCCATGGCTCATCTTACAAAGAACAAGAAAAACAGTTAAACTTTAGTACATGACGGTTAGATACATGATGATTTTGTGAGCAGACTTGGTAATCCGGCCACCATGTCAGTCTTTTTGTCTATGAGACAATGATTTCAGAGTTCCATAAAGTAGACTTGAAAGTTAACATTTAGGCTATGACTTATTTACAAATTCAAACTAGCTTACATTTCATTTCTGCTGCTAATTTAAAAATTTATGCTTGGGGAAAATTGGAATAATTAAATAATTAGAAGTTGACTAAACTTACTAAATTAAATATGTGCCCACAATTAGATTATTTTTCTTTCACATCACATGCAAATTATGTCTATTTACAAAATGAAACTTACTCAATGGTTATTATTTTATGTCCCTATTTACTGAGCTGATAGGAAAAATATATACCCAAGTGATTTTATCTACACTTGATTTTATCATGATGATTATCATCTACATTGTGCTATAGAGGAATAAACAACTAACCTCATGCATTATCTCATCGGTAACCATTTCTAGCATCATTTGGTAAGAACTGTTTTGCTAGCATTGATTTGTGGAAAACATCAAAAACCACATGTGCCTCTGCACTGTGTCTTCCACTTATTTACTAGAATTCCCCCTCTGGATTGACTTTACTTTACTGTAAGGGGAGAGCCTGTAGCTAGTTGATCTTCCACTTTCCTATGTATAAAATACAAAATTTTAGTATCTTAAGTACTCAACAAATATTGAATGAAAAAAATTAATGAGTATATTAAAAAGTGGTTTATAGGATAACAACAGATTTAGGAAATATCAAAGCAAAAGAAATCCAAAATTCTGAGAAACCCTCACCACTTTCCCAAGGAAACCGGTACTAACCAAACATCTTGATGGCTTGGACCATTTGTGCTACAATTCTGGAAAATTAAACAACTAAGTATTTCAAATCTGGGTCCTTACATTTATCAAAATGATATGAAATGTTGACATATTCACCTGCTGTAGATTTGCCAACCAATGTCTAGAAAAATCGGCTTAGCATATCTGTGAATCAACAGCATTTATTGAAACTACATTCAGCACTATAAATGTCTAACTTTGACCTACAGGTAATCCAGTATAGGAAAACGAGTATAGGCTTTGGAATCAGATATGACTTAAATTTATGTCACTTTATTTACTAATAGCCCAACTTTGGCAGGTCATCTGACTCTCTTTTTCTTACTCCCTAAATGGAAAGCATCATCACCATTATAATCATCGTCATCATCAGACTTACAGTCACATTAAGAAATCAAATAAGATTATGAATTTTAATGATCTAGCATAGTACCTTGCATAGAATATAAATTCCTTCCCATCTTGTAACCTTTATTTGAGCACATTTGAGTTGTAGAAGTACAGACATACGTAGGTTTAATGCTTTTTTCCATCCAGTGGCTGTAACTGATTGGGGGCACCACATTGCACAATGCCAGGAGTTGTGCAAAACAACAGCCCTGTATTGGTGTTTCTGTCTCAGCAATGAGCCATCTGGTCCGAAAAATTACTTGGTGTAGCTACACTTGGGGCTGCATAGGACATGAAATAACTGTGCATGAAGCACAGGGGTAGATTGTCCAGTCTCTTAAGTCACTGAGGAATCATAAATCTACTTCTCTTCACATTTTCCAAGGAAAGGAAATTCAACTGAGATATATATATATATATATATATATATATATATATATATATATATATATATAACAAAATATATATAATAAAAACCTTGGAGTCCAAAAGCTTTTCTGAAAGAAAGGGTTTATTGAGCCATAAGCTAGCCAGAAAATGCAGTCTACACTGCCAGCAGCAGCTCTAGGTAAAGAAGACAAATGCGTCCACCATACTGGAGCTGAGAGAGCTCTTTTATACAATGAGTTTGGGGAAGAAAGATGTAAGCTGCTTTGAAAGAATTTGCATTGGCGATAGATAAGGGAAGTGGGAAAGGGTGAAGCCGGACTAGTTCTGGGATAGGTGTATAGTCCATAAGGAAGAAATGGTTGCTGCTTTGAGATTGGTGTGGGCAACAGTCTGGAAAGTTCAAGTGTAAACTGAATGCATTGGCGTTTGATGGTTGGCTGAAATTGCCTCCTAGAAATTGATTCAAAGTTTCAACATACATTCAGAAATGTGAGCATTCTTTTGTCGGTTTCTGTCCACGGCTCTGATAACTGATTAACTCCTAGTCTCTTCTTTCCACCCTCTGGCCTGCTATAATTTAATTTAGGACATTTCAGAATTTTTCTGTTGTCACATATATATGGAGAGAGAGAGAAGAGAGAAAAAGACAGTGAGACAGAGACACAGAGACAAAAAGAGATACCAAGACAGAGAGACACAGAGACAGAGAAACAGAAATAGAGATTTATTTCAAATAATTGGCTTATGTGATTATGGGGGCTGGCAAGTCTGAACTTTATAAGGCAGACAAGCAAGCTGGAAATTAAGGAGAGGGTTGAAATTGTAGTCTCAAGTTCAAATTCCTCAGGGCAACAGGATAGAAAATTAGGCAGCGTTTCTATGTTGCATCATGAGGTAAAATTCCTTCTTCTTTGGGAAATCTCAGTCTTTTCTCTTAAGGCCTTCAACTGATTGGATGAGGCCCACAGACAATATGAAGAGTAATCTCTCAAAGTCAACTGATTTAGATGTTAATCACATCTTTAAAAACACATTCACAGCAATATCTAGATTTGTGTTTGAACGAACAACTGGCACCACAGACTAGCCAAGTTGAAACATAAAATTAACCATCACAGTGAAAAAATAATGACAGAAAACTTCCGTCACCTGGTGAAGGATATAGGCATTCAAGTCTAGGAAGCACAGAGAGTCCCAAACAAGAGAACATGAAGAGGCCCACACCAAGACACATCATAATTAAAATTCCAAGGGTTAAAGACAGAGATAGAAACTTAAAAGTAGCAAAAGAAAAGTAATTCATTATCTACAAGGTAGTTACCATAAGACTGTCAGCTGCTTTGTCAACAGAAATTTTGCAGGCCAGAAGGTATTGGCAAGAAATATTTAAAGTGAAGAAAAGCAAGGACCCACAACCAAGATTACTCTACACAGCAAAACTATCATTTAGTATCAAAGGAGAGATAGTGGGTTTCCCAGATAGGAACAAGCTAAAGGAATTCATATGGGAAGGAGGTTGAAGGAATGTGTGAAAAAGTTGAAGGGATTAAGAAGTACCCATTGGTAGTTGCAGAATAGTCATAGGGATGTAAAGTACCAGCACAGAGGATATAGTCAACACTATTGTAATAACTGTAATAGTGTCAGAAGGATATGAGATTGATCAGGGTGATAACTTCATAATATATATAATATCTAATCATTGGGTTGTGTATCTGAAACGAATGTAATATTTTATGTCAATAGGTAATTGAAAAATAAAAATTATTTAAAGTAAAAACAAAAAATTAACCATCACATATCCTTTGCTTGAGCAAACTGTTTGCTTTTCTTACTATTCTAATCATATAAAATCTTCTAGTTTCCTCCAAATTTGCTATGAATTTGAAATACTTTTCTCCTAAAATATGAGTTGTTTCTTTGTATAAGTATTAAATAGTTTATAAAAACGTGGTTCCTGCTACCTGTCATGTATTACTTCATGTACATTACAAAGAAGACGACATAGGGCATTGCTTTTCTTTTGTCATACTTCATCAGTCATATTTGTATTCAGAAATGGCTTTTAGTTTGGAATTCAGAGTGAAACCAAATAAATTCTTAATTCACACTTGCCAAATATATCCTCTTGATCTGATAGAGTTCCATTTAAGGAGTCTCTTATTGCTAAAATAAATACTACCTGGCATATAGAATGGAGAACAGCTTAGGTATTTTATTATTTTGCTTACTGGAAGATTGTTCAGCTGACAATGTAGCCAATCTCGTGTCCACATGCAGTGGGAGAATTTGATGGATGACTCGTGGTCCTTTACACTTCGGGTATGGATATAATCAGGCTGCTCTTGGCTGGCCTTGCTGGGCCTGTTCTTCCCTGGGGCACCACCCTCAGCCCTGCACAGTGTTTGGAAGGCATCTTGCCTCTCAGCAGCTGCATACCAGCAAGATGAGCCTGCCTGTTGCGCTCACTGGAGTCTTCTTGGCTGCCCCGCTTCATGGCCTTCTGCAAGGATTCCTTACAACATTCCAGCTGCCATGGCACACTGGGTGGCCCAGTGGTCGCTCTCCAGCCAGGAATTCTCTAACCCAGCAATTCTCAAGAGTAGGTCTAGCAGCAGCAGCTAAGGAAGAACTGTTAGAAATAAAAAAAAAAAATTCTTAGGCTCCAGGGGCTATGCCTGGGGCCCAGTAACCTGTGTTCCAGGAAGCCCCCTGTGGGATCCTGATGCACACGGAATTCGGGCCCAACCCCAAGCGTGAGTGACCTTCGCAGCTGCATTCAAGGCCAACTGACTTCATTCCTGCCTGTGGGCTGGCCCCAATTTGGTGGAAAATAGTAGAGTAGACAATTCCCAGCGGTTCTGTTATATACGGTAGCATGCATCAGGCGTCCCAAATTCTTGAGATCTTTCTTCTCTTTTCCTTCCTTTTCTTTTATTTGTTTGCTACTAGTTTCTTTTGTAGAGCCTTATAGTTATAAGCTAGAAAAATTGGTGCAACTGGAAAAACAGTACTCTTGCTGAAATGTGATCCCTCTGCCCATTATTTTTACTCAGTTCTTACGCAGTGTTTCTCCCAGCATGAGTCTCCAAGAAGCAGTGCTGGTCCTGGATAGGCCCATGGCCTGATGAGAATATGCCTTTGTCAGCGTGCAGCATGGGGAGCCCTAACCTTAGACAGACTGAGGTGCTGATAAAACCACCCCGAGGAGTAGGAATAAGTCATCCACCAGTGGATGCACGCATACAGTACAATTTAACTTTCCAGCAGGTATGTCCCCATCAGGTTTTAAGCCCCTCAAAGGCAGAGGACATACATTTTACTTTTTCGTGAACCATTGGTGGGTGAACTAATTATGAAATCTATCGCTTAGGCTAGATTATTCCTGCATTTGGGAGAACTTTGAAATGTGAATTTTATAAAAACAATAAAACAACAATAGGCACCACAGCATGTTAACATTTTAAGGAATGAGCTAGTCAAAGACTCTTGTTTTATAGGAAGAGGAAATTGAGAGCAGAAATTCACATCCATTGGGCTTATGAGAAAAAAAGCAATTAAAAAATCAGCAACAAAAAGTAAACAGGGACATATATACAGGAGGAAAGTCAGCATAAAAAACTAAAGCTACCCGTAACCAGTTTGGCTCAGTGGATAGAGTGTCAGCCTGAGGACTGAAGGGTCCCAGGTTCAATTCCGGTCAAGGGCATGCACCTCCAAGGACAGGCTCATCCTCGGCCTGGGCCCTGGTCAGGGCAGGTGCAGGAGGCAACCAATCAATGTGCTTCTCTCACATCAATGTTTCTCTCTGTCTTTCCCTCTCTCTCCCATTCTCTCTAAACAGCAATGGAAAAATATCCTCAGATGAGGATTTAAAAAAAAGAAATTAAAGCTAAAATCTAACCGGAAAAAGTGCCTAGATAGCTCCTCACCTGGGTATGTGCATAGCTCGCTCCTGGTCTTCATTCAGGTCCCTTCTCTGAGTCACCTCCCTGGAGACATTTCCCTAAGCCCCCTGAGTCCGTAAGACCATACCCTACCCCCCATCAAGCATTGCCCCAACTCTGCTTTATTTTCTTTCATAACACTTGTTGCTACCTGATTTTATATCATATTTTATTCATTGCTTGCCATCTCCCCTGTCTAGAATATAAGTCCAGTGAGAACATCAGGGACTTTATGATGGTTTATTCATTGCTATATTCCTGCTACTCTAAGCCCATAGTAGTTGTTCAGTTAATATTTGTCAAATTGAATGGAAAAGAAGAGAGAAATGAATGTGAACCCTTGAGCCACAAATGAAATACACTATAAACTAACTAGAGGCCCAGTGCACGAATAAATGCATGGGTGGGGTCTGGCTGGCCCACCCGGATTGGGGTGGGGGAGGGCTGATCGGGGGCCAGGCCAGCTGGGGGAAGGGGCCACAGGCAGTTGGCTAACCAGCCCCACCCCCGATGGAGGTGGGAGCAATAGGGGTGGGGGCTCAATTTCGGGTGAGACCAGCTAGGGGGAAGAGCTGCAGGAGGTTGGCCAGCCCCACCCCCCCCAGTCGAACTTCCAGTTGAGGGGACAATTTGCATATTAGGCTTTTATTATTAGGATTTTTACAGACTTTCTTGTATCAATAGTTCTTAATCTGGAGAGAATCACGCTTGTGTTTTTACAGAAGTTAGGGATTGTTTTCTTAAGAAATAAACGCATACAAGCACAAATTAATTTGGCAGGCAATTTTGGGGCTTCAAAAACCAGGGGCCCCAGGTTGAGAAACCCTGCTGTATGTAGTTTCAGATTGACCTTTGTAGTAATGGACTTTTAAACTTAAATCAGAAATAATCTCTGGTTCTTAAAATTTTTTTTTCTAGAGATGAAAGTCATCCACTCCCCTTATTTCAAAACAGTGAAATAATGACAGTTCATTTCTACCCTGTATCATGCCAGAAACCAAGTGTGATTTATAAACACACGCAAATATCAACAAAATATCTAAAATACTAATCTGCCATCTGTTGCCTGATGGGATGATTTCTAACAATGTACCCTCTAAAAGGAGAAAATGGTAAACTGAAACTAGAGAATTGAAAAGAGAATACTTCATTTCTTGAGCACTATTTGCCTGACTCACACGCATAACTACCTGCTCCACATGCATCACCCCATCCTTATAAATGCCCTGGAAGGTGTCACCAGAGGCCAGAAATCCTATGCACTGTGCCTTGTCCCATCTGATTTAGAAACAAATTATGGTGCCATTGGAGCATGTGCATCCCTCCAAAGTTAAAATGCATAACCATTTTAACTTGGGAAGCTGTTCTTATATGCATCTCATTGTCTTATAATTTCACAGAGACTCTGATAAAAGTAGTTTAATCTGTGAAATTCCTATTCGACAAGCAAGAGAATGATTCAGTTAATTTACTATTAAATATTTACTGAGCTCCTGCTCTTATAGGAATTTATCTCTGTCTTATTTGAAATCTGGCTTGAAAGAGTTGTATTCGAGGTGCTTCTGGTTAAAAAAAAAAATCCAAATCAGTAAATGTGCTTGGTTTAATTCCTGGATTAACTCACAAATGTGTTTTTTTTTTTGGGGGGGGGGTGAGGACGAGGGAGGAGTGGAGATGAGGAAACAACCTATACAAAAGTAAAATTATAGATGCTTATAACAATTGCTGATGCTGTGGAATTCTTTGACCTCCATAAGCCAACGATAAAGGCTATCTATTGTTACTCTACTGCTCCTAGAATTGAGTCAGCTGATGCTTGTAATTTGCTCGTGAGACTGGTAGCTACCTTCTGCGATCTGTGTGAAGCCATGGCATGTTAGAAGGGGATGAGCCCTTCAGAAACATCTGGCTCATCCTCTCACAAGTCTGAACTTCTTGGGGTCAGGAATCAGGGTTCATTCATCTTTGTGTCTTCACAAAAAAAGGTGGCACTGGTGAAGAATAAGTGCTCACGAGATGTCAATTTCCTCAATTGGTATGCAAACTTCATATCCATGCATTCTATTTATGTAATATAATTGGATACTGGAAGGACAATTTCTCGATTTTACAAGAGTGATTGCTGTGTGTTTTGCTAACAAAACCCACAAGCCCACTCCCATGTGCCAGTGGTTAACTTCAGGATTTGAGTTCAGCTGAGGTGATAGCTACAACCTCAACAATTATTTCTAGGTAAAGCAATATCTTTTAAACCATGAATTTGTTACCCTTCTTTGTTTTTAACCATTTCAAACATATATTATCTTATTCTGTCTTCCAACAAGCCTCCAGTTGGATGAGGGTATCATCCTGGTTCCCATGAAGGGGATTCTGAGGGGCAGACAGGCCAATGACTTGTCTAAGGTCAAAAGCAAGTTGGGGCAAAACTGTAACCAGTTACGTTTCTAGGAATTGCAGCAAACCATCTGCAGAGGCAGCATTACGGCAATCTTAAGGATAACAGCCAATTTAACTAAGATATTAAGTTCTTCTAGCTATACTATTATACTGTAGCTGGGTAACTCAACATATGGTAAGGGATCAGTAACACCAGTTGTATGAAAGAATAAATGAAGGCAGCCTGTCAATAGCAGTAGAAAGAATAAGACTTATTGACACTAAGGAATTCCTGTTTAATTCAGTAATTTAGTTAATATAATATTTTTTCTTTGTTGCTCAAATCTACTTCTGATAAACGTCAGTAACATTATCTTTCTTGTCTTCTTTTACCAAAATTTGTGGGAAAGGAACTTTGTAGATACAGATACATATGTACATATTGGTACCTGTACATTATCTTGGAAGTTCTGGTGTGTTTGTTTGTTTTTTCATTTTGTCTCAGCCTCCTAAATTCTCTTATACACATAATAAAGTTGAAAAAGGTGGCAAGCCTTCAGAATCCCCTTATTTTTTCATCTATTTATAATGTGTGATGCTAATATGATTATCAAATCAAATCAAGGCATTAAAAATAGTTACAAAATATAAATTTCCTAGAATATGTTATTACCCTGCATCATGACCTTTGAAAATATTAGACCAATTATTTTATATAACTGTGAGTGAACTCATCCTTAATTATAAATGAGGTAATTTATTATTCTGAAATGAAGCAGATAAAGAGTAATTTGATTTTCAAATAATCCTAATTGAATCAGAAGTACCTTTACTTGAACTCAAAAACCATATTGCCAATATCTAATATATATTATAGAAATTATATCCACATACTGTACTATTTCATATAGATCTTCTTTTATTTGTTTCATAATCAATATTTTCTTATAGCAGAAATATTAAAAAATTAAATATTCTTATAATATCCTGTAATTCAGTTCTACAACAAGGGCATTATCAAGCAAGTATATGAACAAGTCTTTATTCTATTTCTGTTTTTTCCTCCAAGAAAGAGGTCATATTTTCCCTCTGTCTTTGGCCAGAAACAATTGATTTTGTTTTTACTTTGTTTATATTTTCCATTTTATCTCCTTTGGCTGATATATAGTGACTAATTTGCTTCTATTCAGTGATTTACATACCTAAATTATATTAGGAAAAAAAGACAAATATGGCACCAGTCTTAATGTTTTGATTTTTTCTTTTTGAGGTAATATTAATGTCACATAAATATATGTTTATACACAGTGTTTTCAAAATTTTATTAATCACAACAACTCTGCAAGGACAGTTGTTATTGCTATTTTATAGATAAAGAAGATGAGGTAGAAGCCAAGAGCATGCAGTTTTAGTAAGTGACAAAGCTCATATTAAAACCTAGACTTCTGTTAAGTCTCTTTCTTTTTGGCCACACAGCAGATCCCCACGATAGAACACATAGCTTAGCTGTGTGGGCCAACACAACTGCTTACTCTTGACTGATTTATCCCTCTAAGGTCTCAGATGCTATAAACTTAATTGCAAACCACAAACTAATCTCATGCATAGAAAAAAATAGACTTCTCTTTTTAAGAGTAAAAAACATTCCCTGGAATTGTTACTTTTTCTAGCCTGGATCATTAAAATAATTTAGCAAATATGGTAACATGTACTGATACATCGTAATTTCTACCCTTGTTATTCTACCTCCAGTCCCAATAATAAATCATATTATCTTCATGTTAGGATTGGGTAAACTGAACTTCATTAAAGATTCTGCTTCTCTGAATTCTAACCAATAGTGGAATATGCTTCCTACATTTCAGTGCAAGGTCTCCAGCTCCCACTGGAAGTAAAGTTGAATAAAAAGCTGATTTTTGCTGTCGTTGTTGTTAATCCTCACCTGAGGATATTTTCCCATTGATTTTTAGAGAGAGTAGAAGGGAGGTAGGGAGAGGGAAAAAGAGAGGGCGAGAGAAACATCAATGTGGTAGAGACACATCGATTGAACCAGGGCCAGGGATCGAACCTGAAACCCAGGTACATGTCCTAGACTGGGAATCAAACCCTCTACCCTTTGGTGAGCAGGCCGAGGTTCTAACGACTGGGCAACACCAGCCAGGGCAGAAGTTGAATTTTAGAAGGAAAATAGCTCACTTTATCAAAGTAAGGTAAGCCTTTGAAAATACTCACTCTTTCCAATTTTTAAAAAATTCTAAATATCATATTTTTTCTTTCTCCCAACTAAAAGTCAAATATAATGTGTAACAAATGTTACCTTCATAAAATTAAATGACAAGTAAATTTTTTCATAATTTGCAAGAAAACTGTTTATGAAAACCTATTCTCTTATCAAAATAGCTCCCTAAGGTTGTTGTGAAATTAATAAAGTCATAATTATACATGTTTTAGTGCAGGTCCGATGAATATTAATTGATTAATTTTGCCGGGTACCAATGGCAGACTTTATATAGTGTGGAGAAATGAACTGGTGCTCCAGTTCTATGGAACAATAGATCTAGATTTGGCCTGAACATTTTGTTTGTTACTAGTGTTTCCTACAAGCAGAATATCTATAATAATAATCTATAATAATAATAGAGGAATATGCAAATTGTTTGGGATGCTGTCACAGTAACAGTAACAACCAAACAGCAAGCTGCATGGGGCAACCAGGCCGGCAGGGGGGTTAGTGAAGGATGACCAAATGACTGAACGGAAGGCTGCATGGGGTGACCAGGCCAGCAGAGGGCGGGGGGGGGGGGGCAGTTAGGGGTGATGAGGCCAACAGAGGGGGGTAGTTGGGGGTGACCAGGCCGGCAGCAGGGACAGTAAGGGGTAACCAGGCTGGCGGGGGGGTGGAGCGGGGGGGGGGGCGCGTGGCAGTTAGGGGCAACCAGGCCAGCAGAGAGGGGCAGTTAGGGGCAACCAGGCCAGCAGAGAGGGGCAGTTGGGGGCCACCAGGCTGGCAAGCAGAGGTGGTTAGGGATGATCAGGCTGGAAGGGGGGGCAGTTAGGGGCAATCAGGCAGGCAGGCAGGCAGGTGAGCAGTTAGGAACCAGCAGTCTTGGATTGTGAGAGGGATGTTCAACTGCCGGTTTAGGCCCAATCCCAGGGACATCCCCCAAGGGGTCCAGATTGGAGAGGGTGCAGGCTGGGCTGAGGGGACCCCCCCACCATGCACAAATTTCATGCACTGGGCCTCAGTATTATACATATTGCCCTATTGTTTGTGAGGCCTGTTCTTATGCAGAACAGGGCTTCCATCAGCTTAACCAAGGGATGACTTTACCATGAGGAAATATAGGATGTTCCTTTCAAATATGCTTTGAGAAACTTCAGTCCGGGTTTAGACAACCCTCCCTTCCTTGTCCTTCAGCCTACATCAGAAAGTTACGTGACTTCATAGCAAACATGCAGTTATCTGGAAACGATTTTCTTGTGTGCTCACAATGTTTTCTCTACAAATAATAGAATTCCATAGAGAAAAATGTTGGCTTTACATGTCTTTGGTTTCCATATTCTCTGAATATGATTTTCCTTTTTTAAAAAAAGTGTTACATTTGAACTCCAGTAAACTTTAGACAGATTCTATATCCATTCTATGCCAAATTTTCTCTAATCATGTATTTGTCATTCCTAACCATTCAGGAACTCACATTTAGTTTGAGCTCCTGTGCATTTTGTTTTATATATTCTAAATAAAGCCATGTTTTAAATGGCAGAGAAAAGACACTCTTGCACAAATTGGATAGCCATTCCCCACTGTAGCTTTACATTCCCCCTTTGAGCAATTTGAGACGTAGAAAAATTTTATTCTTCATTTTACAGTATCGGTAAGAAAAGGATATTTTGTAAGAATTTCTCATGAATTGAATAATAAGACAGATATCAAAAAATTTAATTATATATGAAGTAGTGGTAAGTGCTAAATGAAAAATAATATAACCATTTTTATAAAACAAAATTAAATTTAGTTAGTTATTTTACTTCAGTAACTTCTCTAGAATCATGGTGCTATGGAAATTCCATAGATGTGATTTAATCCATGGCTCTGCCTTCAGGGAAAATAGAGATCTCATTTTTGTAAACTTCTGTGCAAGAGATTCCAGAATCACAGAATCACTCTTACGCAGCCATTTCAGTAGAGATTCAGTATAATTCAGAAAACATCATATGTAAATATACTGTTCTAAATATAGTGTCTTAATTCTCTAAAGTACCAATTAACCTGGGTTAATTGATGGTTTAATCACGCAAACAGTAATTTACTTCTCAGGAAAATAGACAAAGCCAAGAAGATCAGCGCCGTGTGTTTTTACGCTTTCCAGCAGCTTCTAGGGAATGCGTGTGTACTCCGCTCGCTCTCTGACCCTCATGTGTACTTCTTGAAACTAGAGGGTGTGATGTCAAGCTCAGATGATTGGAAGCAGAAGGCACTGCAAGAACCAAAGTCTTTCAAGAAAGATTGCATTGCCCACCCGGCATGGCTCAGTAGTTGAGCATCAACCCATGAACCAGGAGGTCACGGTTCAATTCCCAGTCAGGGTACATTCCCGGGTTTCGGGCTCGATCCTTTTTAGGGGTGTGCAGGAGGCAGCTGATCAATGATTCTCTCTCATCACTGATGTTTCTCTCCTCTTTTCCTCTCTCTGAAATCAATACAAACATATTGTTAAAAAGAAAGAAATATTGCATTGTGGTCCTTATACTGTATTTGCTATGGTAGGAAAATACCCTAATCACTTTACAGTGATTTTCAACATTGGTTGAAATTAACTTTTAACCTTTATTCCCCTTAAGTTTAAACCTGCGTTGAGAGAAAAATTGCAATTTACATACCATTTCTCAAATACTCTGGTCAATCAAGCTTTTACCATGTGTGATTTAGAAGTCATTAAAAATGCTGAAGCAAATTCATCAATTTAAAACAATGTTTGCTGTTGTTTTATTGAGGCTGAAGTCAACCTAACTGGTTTGAGTCTTCATCCTCAGAAGTTACACACTGACTGTGGTCGTATTCTCAATGCGTTAGGTCAAGAAACAGACTAGCAAAAAGGAATAAGGCATGGAAAGAGTAACATTAAAGCCACTTAATCCAAGGGAGAAGGCCTGACCTGATGCCAATAGCAATATTTTATTTTATTTTATTTTTGGAATGTAAAAATATTTATGCTTCTGAAATCTTAGAAATTTCAAAAAATAGATTGTATTTTTAAACAGAAAGTGGGACTTCCTGAGCCTTAGGGTTTTATATAGTTTTTTATTTGTTGTTTGTTTCTTGATTTTTCTGTCTGTATCATTTCTAAATTAGAACATAGGCATTTTAATTTTTGGAGACATTCAATAGTGAACAGAATGCAGCTAAGTGGACAAATCAAGTGTACTGATTTCTTTCCCCTTCTTGATCCTCCATAACAAGAGCTGTTTTAACAAAACAATATAGAGCTCATGAAAGTCCTCAATTTGGACATTTTTTATGTTCACCCTCCTCTGGAATGTTACCTTTTACTGAGCCAGACTCATGAAAATACCTTTAGGCTTAGAATTTGTTCTTTATACACCTAGGCCAAGGCTTCCTAGCATCAGATCTCTGAGCAAAACAGAACATACGAACTGGACTTACCACCTAAGAGAAGACCACATTTTCTCCTCTCCATCACTATTTTCCACATTCAAAGCAAACAATGTCTTTTTTTTTTTAATTCAATTCATTGAGATGACATTGGTTACTGAAATTATATAGGTTGCAGGTGTACAATTCTATAATACATCATCTGTATTGTGTGTTCACCAACCCAAACAAAGAATGACTTTTTAACAAGGTAACCATTGCTCACAAGGCCTCAGTTTGATAATTGAGAGACTTATTTTTGTGCTTTGTATTTGTATTTAGGATCAACTCAGAAGTAAGTGCCACTTGGGTTATCGTCTCTTGTTTATAAATACGTTAAACTGAGACTAAAGCACGCATGTACTTACCAGGACCTAGGGTGTGGGTGCCAGAGTGTTGTCTTTACCAGGCAGTCTCTAAGTCCCCGCATTACTGTTACAGTCAGCACATCGATAAAGAGGAAACCACAATAGAAAAACCAAGGTGGTCATCTGGTGCTTACAAAAGAATAAAAATTAAAAATGAAATTTAAAAGTGGGACTTACTTATAAACCATCAGTCCCCATAATAGTACTCCAGCATAACCAGTGCAAGACCCTGCTACTAGGAAGCTGATAATAGAAGCCAGAAAAACAAAAGACCTCTGTGACTAGAGGAACCCAGCACAGAGCGAGTCCTAAGGAGTGAGGGGGTGCTCTTAGGTTCATGGAGGCTTATTTAAGCCTTTGGGGGCATATCCTTCACTTTCTTTTCTCCTATTCATACCTATTCTTCAAGCCCATCGTAACCTCACTTCAAGAATGCAGACATTTCTCAAGGAGGAAATCCTACCTGTAAGTCTGGCGTGTTTCTATGCTCATGACAATCTACTTGTAAGGAAAGTCATTAAAGAATTGTGTTCAGCCATTGTGCCACAGAGTCTGGAGAAAAGTTAAGTGAGTGGACAAAGCAAAAAACAAAAAACAAAAAAGGCAAATAGGGAGAAAAGGCAGATGTATGTAATCCTAACCTCTAACTGGACAGTCACCTCATCCCCTCCCTCCATGTTTAGTCACACATCCGGGAACTGGGACCTGAAGACATGAGGCAGAAGCATCACGCCATGCAATAGGAAGGTCCCAGTCAGCAAAGAAGTCATGGGGAGCCCTAGCTGGTTTATTTCAGTGGATAGAGGGTGGCCCGCGACTGAAGGGTCGGGTCCTGGTTTCAATTCCAGTCAAGGGTATGCATGTACCTCAGTGTAGGCTCAGTTGTAGTCCCTATCCTTGCATGTGGGAGGCAACCAATCCATGTGTTTCTCTCACATCTATGTTTTTCTCTCTGTCTCTCTCTCCCTCAATGGAAAAATACCCTCAGGTGAGGATTAACAAAAATAAAAAAAGTTAAAATTAAAAAAAAAGGGAGTCATGGAGAAAGGTAGCTGCTGACTGGGTTGAATTTGTTGGCTTCAAAATTATTACCTATCTACACTAATAAAAGAGAAACATGCAAATTGACCATCACTCCACTACACCCACCAGCCAATCAGGAGCAAGTATGCAAATTAACCCAACAAAGATGGTGGCGGCCACAGAGCTGGAGTGAGCAGGAGGCTTGGGTTGGCCCCAGTGATGGAGGAAGCCAAGCTTCCCACCCGCCCTGGCTGGCCCTGGCCTCCGCTCAAGGCTACAAAGTTTTAATTATAGAAGATAAATAAATCCCAGATATCTGCTTCCAGTAGGCCCTGACCTCCACTCAAGGAGGCGCTGAAAAAAAAAAGAAAGAAAAGAATAAAAGGAGGGGCTGGGAGCTTGGGTTGCCAGGGGGTGTGGCCAGCCTGAAAACAGCCATCAGCCCCTCACCCAGGCTGGCCAGGAACCCCAATGGAGACCACCACCCTGAAGGGGGTATGGCCAACCTGAAAACAGCCCTCAGCCCCTCACCCAGGCTGGCCAGGCACCCCAGCAGGACCCCCTACTGTGAAGGGGCTGTGGTCAGCCTGAAAATAGCCCTCAGCCCCTCACCCAGGCTGGCCACACCCCCATGGGGTGAGGGTCCCCACTGGGGGCTTGGCCAGCCTGCAGACAGCCATCAGCTCCTCACCCAGGCTGGCCAGATATCCCAGTGGGGACCCCCACCCTGAAGGGGCTGTGGCCAGCCTGCAAACAGCCATCAGCCCCTCACCCAGGCTGGCCACACCCCCATGGCCTGATCCCTGTAAACAGGCAGTTGAAAATCTCTTGAGGGGTCCCAGATTGGAGAGGGTACAGGCTGGGCTGAGGGACACCCCCTACTGCACGGATTTTGTGCACCGGGCCTCTAGTAATTAATATTTTCTCGGAGCTTACAGAATATGTAGCATTCTACTAATGGAGGGTGGTGTGGAAAAGACACACAGACTCAACATCCATTTAATAAGGTAGACCTTTGTGTTCAGTTCAGAGTTCACAAGTATTGAGTTGAATATCTAATCAATTTTTTAAAACTATGTGTATACAATCTGCTAAAACACCACCTCAGCCAGATTTTGCCAGGTAGTGTTTGTTTGTTTTAGTAGCAGATGAGTCTATCAGTCAAAGGCAAAACTCAGTCTTGATTTTAAACATTGGATAATAAAATGTTCCTTTCTCTTCTATTACAAACAGAGCCTGAGCAGTAAATATAGACTTTACATACTTATGTATATATCAGTCAATAAGCATTATCTACAGCATGAAGGATACTACACTGGCATTGGGAGGACAAAAATAAAGAGCTCTGCTCCTTAGAAATCTTAGAGTTTAATTAGAGAAATAAGACATGATATTTAAGTATATAATAAGAACATGTGAGAAGATTTTTAAATAATAATGTATATCAAATAAGTGCTACACTAATAATGGTAACATTTCCTAATCACACCACAAAGGAGAGGTCAGAAAAACACCAAAACCCAGGAAACCCCAAAATTCAGTAGAATTTCTTCCCTGGAGGCCTCTTGAACTTCAACTTCAGCTTTGCTGGGAAGAACCTAGATATGAATGGAACTGACGATACCGAGGCTGATGTGGTGACAGATTGACCCAGTCTGGGGATGACTAGGATTCCATTTATCCCACAGGCTGGAGCCCAGGACAGGAATGTGTTTTTCTAGGACACAACGCCAGCCCTGAGAAGCCCTTCTAGCCAACTCAAGGATCTGTACCAATACTACCTTTTATTTTTACATTCCATATTATTTTGTATTAGTCTCAGGTATACAGTACAATGGCTAGACAGTTATATAATTTACAAAGCGATCCCCTTTTAAGTCTAGTACCTATCTGACAACATACATGATTATTACAATATTATTAGTCAATAATATGTTTTCTATGCTGTACTTTAAGTCCCTGCGAAAAAGGTGAAGGGATTAAGAAGTACAGGTTGATAGTTACCAATATTATAATTTTTTATATATGTCTTGACATGAAAAATTTGCGAAGCTCTGGGAGACCAGCGGAGAGTCATAACACAAGGAAGTAATGCTTGTTTTGAGGAAAGTCTGGGAAGAGAGGGAAAGGGAGAAACTGCTTGCTTGTTTGTGCCCTTCTTTATAAAGACTATAATGAGCCACTTCAAGGCAGGAAACAGACTCCTCATCTTTTTCCCAGGGCTTTGTTGTGTCACATAATATTTATTTAAAACTGAATTGGGTGAATCAATGTCTGGATCAATGATTCATTGAGTAAGTGTCTGCTTCCTCCCCTCCCACTCACTCTTCAACTCACTCCAGTCACATCCCCACCAGGTTTCCACATCTACCCTTGCTGGTGTTTTCAGGGACTTCCTCAATTTCCATGTTGCTAGATCAAATGACTATTTTTATTCACATCTTACTTGATGTTAGCATCACTTCCATCTCCAGACTGTGCCTCTCATTTAAAAAAAAAAAAAGTCTCTTGTTTCAGCTTCTGTGACATCATGCATTTCTGGTTTTTCTTTCTTCTCTGATCCTGATTAGTCCATTCTATTAGCCCTTCTACTTCGTCTTTAAATCCACATCCACTCCCAGACCCACTCTCACATGACAAGGTCTCATTTCTCCAGCTTTAGTCCCCACCCAATTTAAATTTCAACCCCGACCTCTCTTCTGACCTCTGCACTCCTGTAACCAATGGGTTAAGTCCCAGAGTTATCTCTACTTGAACTTACCTGACACTGAGTTGAGTTCTTCGACCACCCAGTCCATTCCCTGTGCAGTCCTCTCTACCTCCAGTGCCTCCAGTACTCCATCAACTCAGCTTCATATGCTAGGAGCTAAGCATCTTCTTTGTCAGCTGCCTCTCCCACACTCCCACCATCAGTCCATCACCAAGTCTCTGCTGATGATTCTGCCTCTAAAAACGTAAGTTAGGTCTAACACTTCTCTCCAAATTCATCACTAGCACTGCATTTTTATTTCCCGAACTGTCCTGTCATACCTGTTAATGCTGAGTCTTCCCAATATGTTCTACTCAGGACTGGCAGGGACATCTTCGAAAACTGCAAACAAATCACGTCATTCACCTACTTAAAAAACTATGTGTAGATTCTCAGTGCTTAACATAAACTACAAGGCATTGAATAACCTGGTTGCCACCTAATTCTATAGCATCATTTCATACCATCCTATTCCTCACTCATTGAACTCCAGCCACAGGTTCTGTTTTCAGAACTAAAATCAAACCAGTGTGTGCCCTAGCTGGTTTGGCTCAATGGATAGAGTGTCAGCCTGCAAACTGAAGGGTCCCAGGTTCGATTGCGGTCAAGGGCACATGCCCAGATTGCAGGCTCGATCCCCAGTAGAGGGCATGCAGGAGGCAGCTGATCCATGATTCTCTCTCTTCATTGATGTTTCTGTCTCTTTCTCCCTCTGCCTTCCTCTCTGAAATCAATTTTTAAAATGTACTTAAAAAATAAAAGTAGCCAAAACCGGTTTGGCTCAGTGGATAGAGTGTCAGTCTGCAGACTGAAAGGTCCCAGGTTCGATTCCAGTCAAGGGCATGTACCTTGGTTGCAGGCACATGCCCAGTAGGGGGTGTGCAGGAGGCAGCTGGTCGATGTTTCTCTCTCATCCATGTTTCTAGTTCTCTATCCCTCTCCCTTCCTCTCTGTAAAAAATCAATAAAATATATTTAAATAAATAAATAAAAGTCATAAATAAATAAAATAAAATAAAACCAGTGTGTTCACCTAGTTCAGCAATTCTCAAAGTATGGTGCCCAGAGCAACAGCGGTGACATCACCTGGGAACTTAAAGAAAATATAAATTCTCTAGCCCCATCCTTGACCTACTGATGTACCGAATCCAAAAACTCCAGGAGTAGGCCCCACCGCTGATTCTGATGCACACTCTACTTTGAGAACCACCGATCTAGCGAAACTGAAAAAGGAATTCCTGCAAGTCCTACTTTTACTGTTTTTTCATTTCTTAGACACAACGGATTTGTCAGGGTCTTTTGGAGGATTTAGTGAAGGAAATATATCGGAGGCTAGTGTTGCTTGTCCAGCTTGATTAGTTGGCTCCTGGTGAGGTAGGGAAAACTGTAGGTGGATTTTGAATTGTGAGTGACAGGACATAATTATCTGTACTTTTTTGTGAGTCTTTGGATGTTCTATTATAGCATGTCTCGATTTAAGCAGTGGTCAGCTGATACTCACAGAACTATGGCCTAAATGCAAGCAAGCTTTCCTTAAGCAAATAGCTGGACCCTCTTACTGTCCAACGTTACCTCTCGGCATCCTGAATCATTAGTAAAACTTGCATGTGTGTGTCTTTTTCTCTCCAATCTCAAGTTCACTGAAACTAGGCATTGCGCTTCATGATTTTTCATGTTTTCCTCACTGCCTTGCAATACCAAGTTTGTAATATATATTGAATGAGTGGTTGACAGAGCCACTTTGCTTTCACTTGGAATGAATAGAAACCACTGCATGTTTTAAAATGTGATGCAAGAAGACAATTATCTTTTTCCCAGAGAATATTTAGCCATGACCTGCGTCTGTGAGAGTGCCGAAGTTCTTTTCCTTTGAATTCTTAAATCTCGATGGTGTTTTCCAAAGAGTTACAGCAGCTGTTTGTCTTCACATGAAAGACTGTCATGTACTAAGAATCACTCACTGACAGCCTGCTTCGTTTATGTCCCTACCTTCCCATCAGGCCTCACAAACCACCCACTCGTCAGCCTCCTTTCATGGAGGAGAGCAACATTTATGGCCTCCTGATGTTTTTCTGTGTATGTACGAAATTACTGCCCCAGAACATGTCTAAGTGTTTGAGAAGTGTTTTAGAACTATTGTGCAATTTAGTAGGACTATTGGAAGCAAGAAAAAAATTTTTTTTATGTATCACATGATCCCTTCTTGCCGTACCAGAAGGAATCCAACAGTCTCCTCAAGGGACTGGCTCTGGTCTGAGAGCCAAAAGCTCATTAGCCTCCCTCCTACTTCCTCTCAGGGCTTCCAGGGCTTAAACAAGCTATAAAAGCAAAAACCCAGGACTGACTGCTCAGCTTCTGAGTTTTCTCTTTCCTTGTTGGTTTTTCTCCAGTTGTTTTATAAAATAATTGCCGTAAGTTACAGGATCCTAACAAAAATATTCTCTGTTATGATCCTCACTTCCCGTGAGTGCCTTCGTTGGGTCTGTTTTCTACATGGTTCATTCATATGCCTACGTAATTTCAAGAAACTCAAACATTTCTTAGCATTTAATGCTTAAATCAATCACTTGAAATATCTTACAGTAAATAATCTTTATATAGCATCACCAAAATACTGACAAAAGACTATTTGATACCCTAATAGTTGCCTTATATACATGGCGTATTTGTGTAGCATATAAGACACACAAACATAATGTCTTTGAGATTTATCAAAGAAAACGCCATTGTGATTGCATTTTGGTTGGTTTAACATATGCGTGTGTCTGTCTGTGTGTATGTGTGTGTGTTTTAATTTATGTCAGAGAGAGAAAGGTAGAGGGAGAGATAGAAACATCAAAGATGAGAGAGAAATCATTGATTGGCTGCCCCCCAAACACTCTCCACTGGGGATCAAACCCACAATCCAGGCATGTGCCCTGACCTGGAATCGAACTGTGACCTCCTGGTTCATGGATGAACTCTCAACCACTGGCCACACCAGCCGGGTACATTTTGGTTGGTTTAAATTGCAAATTTTCAAGTTCAGTAAAGGCTTTACAATAGTTTGATGTGTAATATGATTCTAATCTGAAAAATACATATGTTCAATTTTTCACTTAATAGGTAAAAGTACGTGGTTTGAATTTGGTTTGGAATCTAAGGGCTTACTCAGATTAACACAGAAAACTGTATTATATTGTTAAAATTGGAGCTTGTTTTAAAGTCACTTTTAAGGAATTGCCTTAGCAACATATACTACATTTTTCCCAATAATATGAGCTACTAAAATTATTTAGTTTGCTTCCTATGGTACCTCTAGAGAGTCCCCTAGTTAGCACATTTGAGAGAGAAAAACAACAAAAATTTTATTATTTTTTTCAGTATGTTTTTATTGATTTTTACAGAGAGAGTAAAGGAGAGGTATAGAGAGATAGAAACATTGATGAGAGAGAAACATCATCAACCGGCTGCCTCCTGCATACCCCCTACTGGGAATTGAGCCCGCAACTCACGCACATGCCCTGACCAGGAATCAAACCAGCATCCTCTTGGTTCATGGGTCAATGCTCAACCACTGAGCCACATTGGCCAGGCAAAATTTTAAAAACATGGCTAGATTTCTCTCTAATGTAAGACAGAAAAAAATCCAGCCTGATTTGTCAGACTTTGCATTCACTGGTCTCCAGTAACAGACTTGTTCCTACTCTGCTCGGTGGCACTTCTCATGAAGCCACAAAACTGGATGCATTGAGATATATTAGCTGTCTCACATCTATAATAATAAAAGCATAATATGCTAATTAGACCTGACACCCAAACAACTTTCTGGATGTCATTCCGGACGTCCTTCTGGACAAAGCCACTGCAGTGGGGGCCAAGGCAGAGGCGGTTAGGGGCGATCAGGCAGGCAAGCAGAGGCGATTAGGGGTGATCAGTTAGGGGCGATGAGGCAGGCAGGCAGAGTGGTTTGGGGCAATGAGGCAGACAGGCAGAGGCAATTAGGGGCGATGAGGCAGGCATGCAGAGTGGTTTGGGGCAATGAGGCAGATAGGCAGAGGCAATTAGGGGCGATGAGGCAGGCAGGCAAGTGGTTAGGGGCAATGAGGCAGACAGGCAGAGGCAGTTAGGGGCGATCAGGCAGGCAGGCAGGCAGAGGAGGTTAAGGGTGATCAGGCAGGCAGGCAAGCTGTTAGTGGCGATCAGGCAGGCAGGCGAGCGGTTAGGGGCAATCAGGCAGGCAGAGTGGTTAGGAGCCAGCAGTCCCAGATTGCGAGAGGGATCCCGGATTGCAAGAGGGTGCAGGCTGGGCTAAGGGACACCCCCTACCATGCACGAATTTTGTGCACTGGGCCTCTAGTAATTCATAAGCCAGCTTGCTGGATTGGTCTGCACTAATACAACACTAGAGTAATTTTCTGTATTTTCAAAGTCTCTAAAATATGTTTATAATCAGAAAAAATATTTATTTTCAAAAGGAATAATACCACTAACTAGTAAAGGAATTATTTTATGCCTTATAGGATTCCTATAAGGATTAAATAAAATACTGAATATAAATATTCAATAACAATAAAGTATTCACATGTATTACCTTATCTTTGTATATATGTCAGTATGGTATAAAGACCATATGCCTTGCCCTAGCTGGTTTGGCTCAGTGGATAGAGCGTTGGTCTGTAGACTGAAGGGTCCTAAGTTTGATTCTGGACAAGGGCACATACCTCAGTTGGAGAGTTGATCCCTGGCCCTGGTTGGGGTGCATGCAGAAGGCAACCAATCAATGGTTCTCTCTCACATCGATGTTTCTTTCTCCCCCCCCTCCTTTCCACTCTCTCTAAAAATCAATAGAAAAATATCCTCAGGTGAGGATTAACAACAACAACAAAAAGATTATATGCTCACATCACATTTTGTTGAAAAGTCTAAGTTCCTTAAGGATAGAAATCATTTTTTTATGTTATATGTAATTCCTATTTTTACTTAAAATGTAGAGGGGAGATCAATAAATATAAATTAATAAGTGCTGCTCATCTACCCAAGCAGAATGCTTAACTGCAAAGAATGATGAAAGAGAATAATGAAGATTAGATACCAGCTTCCATTAGGACTGCCACAAAAAAAAATAAAAATAAATAAAATAAAATAATGCTATTTAATTGTAATGGGGAATTTGTATTCTTTATATTAAGGGTAAATTAATGTCTTTGAACATCAAATAGTCTTTTAAAGGAGCTCTAAAAGACCTAGCTCCTTAGGAAGTAAGATGAATTTAAATTTAGATATAGTTTTGCAGATGTATACAAAAGATAGCATAAGTTCCTCGTTTAAATATATAGGTAAATGTATTAGTTATTTGTTGCTGCATAACAAATTACCCGCAAATTTAACAACTTAAAATAACTATGAACATGTAAAATCTTTATGGGTCAAAAATTCAGGAGCAGCTTAGTTGAGTGGTTCTAGCTTGGCATCTGTCAAGGTTTCCGAAGGCAGGACTAGGGCTGGAGGGTCTGTTTCCAATGTGGCTCGTTCACATGGCTGTTGTAGTGTGAACTATGTAGGCGGACTTGAGTGTCCTCATGACATAGGAACTAGTTTATACCAGCGCAAGCTGTCCTGTGATGCCTTTTAGCACGTCCTGTCAGAAGTCACACACCCATCACTTCTGCCGTTCTCTATAAGGGAGGGGAATGAGGCTCCATCTTTTAAAGAGAGTTGTGTCAAAGAATTTGTGGACGTATATTAAAACCATCACACTAAGTTCTATGGGTCATACCACAGAGAAATCATATGAGGAATATGCAGTAAAGAAATATCACTTCCTAGACCTCATATGGTTTCAGTTTGGCTGAGATATTTTCTGACAGACATTTCAGCACAAATGAAGAATTACTTAAAATTTGGAGCTTTAAAGATAAGCTAAACTTTATAACTAAGAAAACTGTAACCTAAAGTGTTTTACCTTGGTAAGGCTCCAGGACTAGATCTGAGGTCTCTGGAAACCCAGTTTTAATCCTTTGGGGTTTGTGATATGTTAGAATGTCAGATCCATATGAAATCAATGTAAAAATCTAAATTCAAGTTAACATTTTGTGTCCAACAAAGTATGTCTTATAAGGGGTACAAGTAGATAAACATACTAAAGTACTTGCACTTTAAGTAGAACAAAGAGCTTCCAAACATATAACAATTATTTGTTTATTTTATCAATTGACCTATGGTTGTCTTTCAAAGCAAAATTGGCCACAGGTATTCAACACCAGTGGCTGCCAGTTAAAATAGCCCATAGATAATATCTTAAATGTTTTGATTAACTAATTAAGCACTTAATGAAAGCAATTTTGATTTTCTATTTGAATTTGTTTAATATAAGGACAATTTACTATTGTGTGTATTTTTGAAATTCAAAGCCCAATGTAAATAATGCAATTGAATAAAGATATCTTTTAAGGTCTACTTCAATAAATCTTTAATTTTTAGTACTCAGTGTTCCCAGAGTGAAGAATAAGTGGAAAGGTACCATTTGTAAATAAAATTTTTGACCCAAATACTAAAGAAAAGAGTTGGGGAATTAAAAATAGACTTACAGAGAATGTAACACATTTACTGAATTCCTATAAAAGACACTTAAAAATAGGTCACTTCTTTCATCTGGGCCATGTGAGTTTGTTTATTTGAAAATAACGGCCAATTTTTAAAGTGTTTTTTTCTTATTAAAAAAATAGATAATAGATATTCAGAAAATCTTACAGTTTTGCTGAGAACTAGGTGAATTATCCTTCAGATTTAGGGCTCATGTGATAGTAACTTCCTGTTTTAAAAAAGGGGGCAGTGGCGAATTGGAAAGAGAAAAGGGCCTCATCACAGAGGAAACATTCTCTTTGTCACTAAAATGCACTGATTGCTCCGTTTTCTCACTTTGGAAAAACTTTATCACCTCTGGTTCCTTTATTGACTGTTTCCATATTTAACATATAGATTAATAAGCCTGAATGTTTAAAAAATATGTAATTCTTTCCTAGTATTACATTTTTCATCTTACGTATTTGGGATGATATCAGTTTTGGGGCGGAATCCTGCTATATTGCAATCCTGAAAAGGGGGAAATAGCAGCATTGCTTTCATATTTTTTATTTTAAATTGTGCTACCAAATATTTTATTTTGTTAGTTACAGAAAAATAGATCATTGGATGAAGTTGTACCCAAAACAAAAGTCAGAGTTACCCCAAGAGGAAACTAAATTCTCTCTGGACCACAGCTTAGCTCTTTGACTTTCCTTTCTCAACCCTCTTCCCAGTCTTCTAAAGTCCTAATGCAAACTCCTTCCCTTCCTTCTATATTCTCTCCCCCTGTTTGGCCCCTCCTAGTATCTTTAATTCAGGCCCCCACTCCGGTATTTCCCCACACACACTATACACAGCCCCCATAGATGTGAGCATTAGTTCTGTAGTGATACTGGTCAAGAGTACTGAATGACTCCACAAATAACAAAATGAATGACTCTTCATTTTGTTATTTGTGGAGAGTGCTCCTTGTTTCCACCTATTGCCAGGAGAAGTGGGCTTCTTGTGATAGCAAGAGAAAAAAAAATTTCCTGAGATTGGCATGGGATAATTAATGGAATTTATTTGCTTGTAGTTAAATCCCTGAGTTTCCAATATCCCATTTCCTTTCGTCCCACCAAGGAAGAAGTCCCATTCTGCTTTCAGCAGAGCTGGAATTAAAGCTGTTGCCTAGAGTTTTCACTCCATGTTGGGGCACATTCCAATCCAGCATCAGGATAGCTTTGTTTGTGTTCCCAGTTGTAGTCCATCAGTCCATTGCCTGTGGGGTCAGCCATATGGGTATGGAGGTAGCACAGGCAAATGCAAGAGTCATAAGAGCCAAGAGCACCAAGAGAGCCACCAGCCACAAGAGAGTGAGCTCCTTTAACTGGGGGATTATATAGTACCAAGTTTTGTGGACTGCAGTGACCCCGTCTCCTCTGGCCAATGATCTCTGTTCCCAGGTTTGACTAACAGACGTCTTCCCTTCTCACCCAGACTTTACTGTGCATGCGTCCATCTCCTCTTTGTTGGACACCTTCCCCCAGTGATTTGCAGGGAAGGGACGGGTGGTTCCCTGAGGAATGTGAAATTGCATGCTTATAATGCCTGGCCTTCCCTTTGCTGCTTTTCTATTATTAATAACTAGCTAATTACAACAGTAACAATTTCATCCCTGTCTTTTGCAAGGAAGGGCCATTGGGGGGGGGAAAGGGGGGGGGACCCAGGCCTGCAGGTGAGAGCAGTTAGGGGTGATCAGACTGGCAGGCAGAGGCAGTTAGGGGCGATCAGGCAGGCAGATAGGTGAGCAGTTAGGAGCCAGCAGTCCCAGATTGTGAGAGAGATGTCTGACTGCCTGTTTTGGCCCCATCCTGGGATCAGATCAAAACTGGCTGTCGGACATCCCCCAAGGGGTCCCGGATTGGAGAGGGTCCAGGCTGGGCTAAGGGGATCCCCGCCCCCGCCATGCACAAACTTCGTGCACTGGGCCTCTAGTATATACATCCTATCTAAGAGCAATATGCAAATTAACCATCACTCTGCTATGCCCACAAGCCACGCCCATCAGCCAATCAGGGGAGAGTATGCAAATTAACCCAACTAAGATGGCTGTGGCCACAGAGAGAGCAGGAGGCTTGGGTTTCCCCGGTAATGGAGGAAGCTAAGCTTTCTACACACCCTGGCCGGCCTAGGCCTCCACTCAAGGCTATAAAGTTTCAGTTATAGAAGATAAATAAATCCCAACAAAAATGGCTGCGGCCATGGCAGGAGGCTTGGCTCCACTCAAGGCTACAAAGTTTCAATTATAGAAGATAAATAAATACCAGATACCAGGGCCTCCGCTTGGGTTGCCGGGGGGCGTGGCTGGCCTGCAAACCACCACAGGCCCCTCGCCCAGGCCGCCCCACACCCCAAGGGAACCCCCACCCTGATCCGGGACACCCTTCAGGGCAAACCAGCTGGCCCCCACCTGTGCACCAGGCCTCTATCTTATCTAATTCTATCTAATAAATGTGCAAATTGACCATGACTCCAACACACAAGATGGCTACCCCATGTGGTCAAAGATGGCTGCCCCCATGTGGACACAAGATGGCCACCACAAGATGGCCAGCAGGGGAAGGCAGTTGGGAGGGACCAGGCCTTCAAGGGAAGCAGTTGTGGATTATCAAGCCTGCAGGGGAGGGCAGTTAGGGGTGACTAGGCTGGCAGAGGAGGGAAGTTGGGGGTGACCGGGCCTACAGGGAAGGGCATTTCGGGGGGACCCAGGCCTGCAGGGGAGAGCAGTTGGGGGGACCAGGCCTGCAGGGGAGAGCAGTTAGGGGTAACCAGGCCTGCAGGGGAGGGCAGTTAGGGGCAACCAGGCTGGCAGGGGAGCAGTTAGGCATCAATCAGGGTGGCAGGGGAGTGGTTAGGGGTGATCAGGCTGGCAGGTGAAAGCAGTTAGGGGCAATCAGGAAGGCAGGCAGGTGAGCAGTTGGGAGCCAGCAGTCCTGGATTGTGAGAGGGATGTCCGACATCCCTCAAGGGGTCCCAGATTGGAGAGGGTACAGGCTGGGCTGAGGGACACACACCCCCATGCACGAATTTCATGCACTGAGCCTCTAGTTTATTATAAAAGGGTATGATTCAGGAACAAGCAGATGGAAGGGATGCTTAGGGCATGGTCTGAGGAAAGGAAATGGAGCTTCCATGCCTTCTCCAAGTAGCCAATCTTAGCAAATTTTCATTTGTTTACTGTCAATAAGCTCTCCAAACCCTTCCTTCCGAGTTTTTATGGAGGCTTCATTGCAAGGTATGATTGATTAAATCATTGGCCAATGGCAACCAACTCAACCTCCAGCTTCTCTCTCCTCTGCGGAGGTGGAGGTAGAGGTGAGGGTAGGGGTGGGACTGAAAGTTCTAACCCTCTAATCACATGGTTGGCTCCACTGGCAACCAGCCCCCATCCTTAGGTGCTTTCCAGAAGTCACATCATGAACATAACAAAAGACACCTTTATCACTGTCATCACTTAGGAAATTCCAAGAGTTCTAGGAGCTCTGTGCCAGGAAGGAGACTAACTATATTTTTCTTATTATAAATCACAGTATCACTCCCTTATATGCCCTCCTGGTGCTCCCACTCGGCTCATCCTACCTGGATGCCATGGGCATGGGTTAGTGTAGATGAAGTTCATACAAAGTACTTCCATATAAATTATCATCCAAACTGGGACACTTTTGAGAGTTAAAGGAGTTGCTAAAATTAATTGTGATTGCTGCAAAAACACAGACCAAAAAAAACGCTACTCAACAATTACATAACCATTCTAGTTTTGTTGTTGTTGTGTTTAATACATTTTTATTGATTTCAGAGAGGAAGGGAGAGGGAGAGAGAGATAGAAACATCAGTGATGAGAGAGAATCATTGGTTGGCTGCCTCCTGCATGCCCTCCACTGGGGATCGAGCCCATACACAACCTAGGCATGTGCTCTGACCGGGAATTGAACTGTGACTTTCTGGTTAATAGATGGACGCTCAACCACTGAGCCACGCCATCCGGGCCATTATAGTTTGTTTGTTTTTTAAAATGTATCTTCATTGTTGAAAATATTATAGATGTCCCCTTTGTTTGTGTATTTGTTTGTTTCTCACCATCATTGATTTTTATATTATATGATAAATAATGAAACATCCTGGTACTCTATGCACTCTCTAACAGAACTGCTCCTCCACTTGGCATCGCATAGTAAGAAGCTAGGAAAATTCCAGGACAAGCAGAATAGGGAAACTAAGACTGAAAATAGTTAAACAGCAGTTTTCAGCCACCTAGTAAATTCTATCTTCCCTAAACCAAGAACACGTAAGAGTAAGTAGTTTGAACTTCTCTCCAACCAGAGGGAAAATAGTTTAAATCACCTCACCCTAGTTAGGGGGACAGATAACAGAAATCCATTCCATTCCATTAGCCAACTATACCCAAGGACAAATTAACAGAATAAAATCTCATTTTGGCACAGCAGCATAAAGCTGATGAATATTCTATTAATCCTCCCCTAAAACCTCCCTTAGACACTCAACCTTTAACCCTTCTGAAAACAGAGACCCCTTCAGGGGAGCATGCCCATGCCATTCCCTTCCCCCCTTCTTCCCACTAAGGGACTCCCTGAGACTTGTAACAAGGGGAGCAATAGGCAGCTGCAGCTTGTCCCAGGCTAACCCTTGACCTTGTCTCCAAGGCCCCCTTTTCTTGAACTTCTCACTGAGTTGAAGCAGCCCAGCCTAAGCTCTCCTCTTAGTTCTTCTATCCCTTTCCTTTTTGCATGGTCCGAAGTATATCTTTGCTGCAGCCAATGAATTCTTACTTACTTTGCTAAATTTTGTCTCTTGATTGAAATCTTCCCCTCAAGAAAACAAGAACTGAGGTCTGGTCATCTCCCCAGTAATACTCTCTTTGCCTACATTTCATATGCATATTTCACATACACCTACCCCACATTCCCCTCCTGCCCTGCAGGCTCTGAGTATCCTGCTGGCTCCAGCAAGCACCAGAGCAGCACTGGCAGGTACACCGAGTGACCAGCAGGGCCGCGGTGCCGGACACTTTTGTCCCCACCGGAAATCAGGAGCTAGCTGTCCCTAAGCACTTGTGTCGGAGTGCACTTTGTTAAACCAGGGAGCAACCTGCCTGCTGGTCTTAAAAGGGAGGTGTTTTTTAGATGACATCTGGAAAGGGTTGGGGAAAGAGTCTGTTTATCACTAGTCATTACATCAAAGTGAGAACTGTTCTCAGCACATGAATCTCACACCCTACTAGACAAGACCATAGGAGCCAGAAAGACAAACCCAGCCTGACTGACAGTGATGCAGCTACTTATAATTTCATGTCAGCGAAAAATGAACATTACAGAACTAAGCATATTCTTACCATACAATTTGCCATTTCACTCTTGGTATTTACCCAAAGGAGCTGAAAATGTAAGTCACAAAAACCTGCACGTGGATGTTTGTAGAAGCTTTATTCATAATTAATTGTCAAAACCTGGCAACAACTAAGATGTCCTTCAGTAGGCAAATAGATAAATAAACTGGTACATTCGGACAATGCAATATTTTAGTTCATAAACGTGGGTAACAGTATAAACATAGTAACAAATAAAATAATAATAATAATAATAATAATAATAATAGCCCTGGTTGGTGTGGCTCAGTTGGTTTGAGCATCATCCCATACACTGAAAGGTTGCAGTTTCAATTCAGGTCAAGGTATGTTCGGGGAGGTAACCAAATGATGTTTCAGTCTCACATTGGTGGGAGTGTGTGTGTGTCTCTCTTTCTTCCGCTCTCTCTCTCTCCTTTCCCCTCTCTCTAAAATAATGAGCATGTCCTTGGGTGGAGATTTTTAAAATATAGTAATCTATAATAATAAAAGCATAATGTGCTAATTAGACCGGACGTCCTTCTGGACGAAACTGGGGCTGCAAGGGAAGCCCGGGTCCCGGGTGCCAGAGGGAAGCCAGTGCCAGCAGCCAGGGGAAGGAAGGCCTGCTCTTGCATGAATTTCAGCCATCGGGCCTCTAGTATAATAATAAAATTTTAAAATAATGAATAAAAGTATAAAGTAAATATTGTAATTTCTGAATCATGTATGAAATTATAGAAAAACTAGAGGCCGGGTTCACAAAAATTCGTGCACTCAGGGGGTCTCTCAGCTGGGTCTGCACCCTCTCGCATTCCAGCAACCTTCAGGGGATGTCCGACTGATGGCTTAGGCTACCCCTGTGGAAGTGCACTGACCACCAGGGGGCAGCTCCTGCGTTGAGTGTCTGCCCCCAGTGGTCAGTGTGCATCATAGCAACCGGTCATTACACCATTTGTTCAATTTGCATATTAGCCTTTTATTATATAGGATGATATAGTATAAATCTCATTAGGTGTCTGGTTAAATGTGAGTGATGTCCCCAGTTAGTCTCTACCATTCAGAGGTCACCCAAGGTTCCACAAGTACAGAAGATAAATGTTGTGCATCTTCTGGTACAAGGGTCACTTCCATATACACCCTCAGGCCCTAATGCTCCAGGATGCACACACGTGGGAGCACAGAACTTCTTTGTAAGGACCCAAGATGGACAGTATCCTTTGCCTATACCTAAGAGGGCAAAGAATAGACCCGCCTGGTGACAGGCTTCACGTTAAGGGTGAGGGCTGAGAATGGTAGCCTCCAAACCGGGCTTTATCAGACTGAAGGAAAATAGTTGACAAAAAAATAAGAATTTTTTTTTCAAAATAACAGTAAATAATTACAAATAGTTCAAAACAAATAAAGGAGGAATGAACATGAAAAAAAAACAAGTTAATCTGACAGAAGGTGGAGGAGGAGGCAGAGACAAACAACCTATTCTTTTCATTATTTCAGAATAAATATGTAGTCACTTTTTAAAAAACATATTTTTATTGATTTCATAGAGGAAGGGAGAAGGAGAGAGAGAGAGAAATATTGATGATGAGAAAGAACCTTGATCAGCTGTTTCCTGCATATACCACACTGGGGATCGAGCCTGCAACCCGGGCATGTGCCCTGACTAGGAATTGAGCAGTGACCTCCTGGTTCATATATCGACGCTCAACCACTGAGCCTTACTGTCCAGGCTATGTAGTCACGTTTTTCTGTCACAATGACAGATCCAACCATAGGAATAATTTACACTTAGGGAGTTCTGGGACAAGTACTATGTTAATCCCCTTTTGTGCAGTATTTCAATTAATCCCCAAATAGCCTTGAGATGTAGGTATTATTTCTTTCTTTCTTTCTTTTTTTTTTTTTACAGATGAGGAAACTGAGCTCAGAGAGTTCTAGAAACTTGCCAAAAGGCACAGAGCTAATTAGTGGCAGCAGGGAGCCTAGTACTTGTTCATACCCATCATTTTCTGTTTTAGCCTTCAGCCTTGAATTCACAACTAGATTTCTTATTTTTACAGCAGATCTTCTATTTCTTTTAGTGCCACCAGAGCTCTTGGTAAAAGACTGCACATGTAGTGGTTACTCAATATGTGTCTGTTAACTAATTAACTAGAACTGGGCCCAAGAGGCTGAGGATCTGAGAGCACAGCACGTAGCTGGCAGCTGAGCATTCCAGGAGGGAGCAGCATCAGTCAAGCATTTTAAAGCAAACAGTGGGGGAGTGATAAACTGTAGCGGGACAGTTGCCTTTGCAATGTCCTTCAGGTAGAGCAAGAACGAGGGCTGCACACCAGCAGAAAACTGACGCAGGCCAGAAAAATAAGGACCTGGACCAAACGAGGGGAAATCCATTATGAGGGATACCGGGAAGAAAGAGACGACATAAAGGTTAGCACCGAAGGGGCGGTGACTTGCTGGTTAACGTCGTCCAGCAAGAAAAATAAGCAGTCATTCTGAGGCAGTTGCTCACTGAATAAGTCACCTGTCTTAAATGTCATTTTTCCTTACATGTAGTTATGTTAACGTGTGCTATGAATAATATAACCAAATGTTTAAACCCAAAAATTTATGTGTTTTATTTTTATTATTTAAAGCAAGTCAAGTGAAAAAAAATTTTTTTATGTTTTGTATTTTCTTAATGATTTTTTTTTCATTGCAGTTTACATTTAATATTATTTTGTACTTGTTTCAGGTATATGGCATAGTGGTTAGACAGTCAAAGCCTTTACAAAGTGTTCCCCCTAATATTTCCAAGTACCCACCTACCACCATATATAGCTATTACAATATTCTCGACTATATTCCCTATGCTGTTTTTTACATCCTCATGACTATTCTGTAACTACCAATCTGTACTTCTCAATCCCTTCATCTTTTTCACCCAGTCCCCCAACTCCCCTTTGAAATGTGTTTAAATTTAATATTTCAAAAATTATTAAATAAATAGTTTATAGGTAACTCATGTATATAGTACAAATTGTAAAGGTAGTATTCAAAGTGCTATAGTTTGGGAAACAGGACTAAATAGTATTAAATTCTGCCTACCAAGAAGAGCCTATATTTTCTGTGAAGGAACGATGACTCTCAAAGCTAGAGAAGTATTTTGTAAACCAAAAGCGGTGACATCAGATTGTCAGTCAAACACAGCTTTTCAATGAACTTCTTTGTTCAAATGAAAGCAAACAGAAATCATTGACTGGCTAATAATATCGCAGACTGGAGTGATTTCAAAAGAGTCTTTAAATAAAGAGATGGAAACAAACCCATTTTCCAATGCACCTTTTTGTCTGTTGTCTTTCATGTCTTCCCCCCAAAAATGTTAAGCCCCAAACCCTTCCTGCGGCCCATTGTACCCACAATGGGCTCTTGTGCCCTCATCTGAGACAAAGGCTATTCCATCGCTGAGGGAGGTTTTCCTGAAATTTCTGAGGACATAATGACCCCTTTCTAAATTTCTCTGTAAGATATTTTGTGGAGACAAAAGTGAATGTTTTTCAAGGAAAGGAAGATATTACTCTGCCACTGGTTCCTGCAATTATTAAAAAGGCAAATGGAGGAAATCTCTATAGAAAAGAACAGAATATTCCATCAACTTCTGTGTGAAATCACTAATATTTTTAAAACATGCAAAACAAGCACTAACTGTAAAGAGAGAAAGCACAAAATTAATGATAGGACTTTTTATTTTAATGCGGGATGAAAATGAATCCCTTCATGGAAACTTTCAGTCTATCATAGCTGCCCATTGTTGGAAGGGTTTAGCTTTCAAAGGTCCTTTTAATGGTTACATTCTGTGAGCCTGGTTCAAAAAAAAAAAATATATATATATATATATATATATATATGGAACATAGCATATTAATAAAAATAACATATTAAAGGAGAAAATCATTCTCAATTTTCACCTAAAATCATCAGGAAGAAATTGGGTCAATTAGAATGTTTCCATTGTCATTAGATTTAAAAAGATCCAGATACAACATCTATTACTTAGTTACTGTTTATGTCAGCAGCTTCTATGCAGTTAGTGTAAGGTTCTAAAAGGTGCTCAGCTGTGGTCCCCCTGTGAGTGCAGAAAACCATCCTAGCACAGATCAAAAGAGTCAACATGTGTCTCCAACATTTCCGCCAGGCATGTCAAAATCAGCATTTCCCCAGCCATTTTTTACGTCCAAAAGCACAAACAGACTCACACACAGCCTGAGCTCCCACACACAGCTTTTAAAGACCTCATTAAGAGAGAGCAAATTGTTTCCTCTCCTCTTACTAAAAAAGCTCTTTCTTGAATGGCTTTTTAAAAATTCAGTTGTAAAACACCTTAGCAGATTAACTTAAATGAAAATCTTTACATGCGGAGAACCATTGGAGGGTCAGTATGACCATACCAAAGGTTGTTATTCTATCATTTGACCATCATGAAGAATAATAACAAAAGACTATAAATTATTTTTTCTCTCATTTGGAAGTTATTAGTAGATTTGCCTTTGTTCCACTGAGAAATGAGAGAAGAAAATATGAAGTTATAGCGAACCCATATGGCCAGCAGGAAAATCCTGTTTAATTGCTTTATTGCCAGAAATGTTAAATCACTTCCTGAGGATACAGTTCAAATGAAACATGTGGCAGCTATTAACAAAAGCCCCTAATGAATTCCAAAATATGCCTTTTATGGGAGCTTTCTCATAAGCAGCAGGCATACATGTTACTTAAACTGTAGCTACAAATATGCATTTGGTATTTTAATTCCACAAATGTTTGATGAACACTTACTCTGTACCAGACTCGCTAGCCAGCCTGCATGGAATGTTTCTTTCTCAGCAACAGACATAACACTAAGGAGCCTCAGGACATGGACCCCAAACCTAGCCGTTTCTCTTCTCAGATGTCAAAGGGGAAGAGAAAAAAAAAAAGAAAACCTTGACCCACGCCTCCTTCCTGAAGGTTTGAGGCCCAAGAAAACCAATTCATTTTCACCTGGGTAGTCCTAATTATCCACTATATTCCTGCTCCTGTTAACAGCACGTCAGTGGTGATGTTAATTATTGTCATTTAGCATCCACTGCATGGATCTATTTTTCATCTTTTCACATATCTTCTTTAATTGGATATGAATTCCACAAAGAAGAAAACTTCTTCATTAAAGGTTGTTGTACATATAATAATGTGAGGCATCTAATCTGAATCTACAAATAGCTTTAATTAATTGAAAACTAAGTATCAGTATTTTTTTTATATTTAATTCCTTTCATCCCTGGGAAACCTCACAAATTCAATCAATTATTTATAAACCATATTCTAAAGGGACAGTTCTACCTCAAATTCAAAGATAATTCAGCCGATGGACATCCAGCTCATATTACTATGTGATTTTACTTAAAAGAGAAGTTATCAAATTCTGGGTTACATTAAACTTTGATGTTCTTTGCTCTATCTCATAAGATGGCCATTGCAGTTACTTAATGGAAATGAGCCTTGGTAGCTTAAAGAATCATGAAGAACATGGTGCAATTTAAAATTGACATTGGCTCCGTGAAGTATTAGCACTGGCTGTATGGAGGCTAAAATATTTTTGCTTCATAGTGCAGCTCATCAACATTTTATTACATATTTACTTATTCATGCTCGGTTGCATACTTTGTAATCAAATAGAATAAAATAAGGAAGGCCTGTCACCAGTCAAGTTGTAATGTAGAGCAAGACACTCAATTTGCCTTAAATGCCTTAGCTGTAAGAAGAGAGAGCTTACTTAGACTTTCTAACTGTCTATCACAATTATGCCTGCACAGATATTTTGTGATCTAAGGCAGTTTCTTATCATGGGAATCTCTTCAAACCTTTCTGCTCTTTAGTGTTTTGAAATTAGTGTTCGTGACCTCAGAGGCCAGCATGCCAGTGGTTGGGTCCTATCTCCCAGGACTGACTGTGACCTCATACAAGTTGCTTTGCCCTCCAGGACTTCATGGGTTTGTTCTAAGGATTGAGTGAGGTCATGGAGTAAAAGCTCAAAACTTTGCCTTGCACATACTAAGAATGTAGTAGTCAGTATTAGTTAGCTATTCGTATACTAAGGAACTTTCTCATTAAACATCCTTTAATTACCTTTCACCAACCTTGACAAGCTTGACAATGAAAGCATTCCTGTTTTGTGTTGTTTTGTTTTTGTTGTTTATTTTCTTTTCACACAAAAACAAGTCAATTTAAAAGCTGTGATCTCTAGCCCAGCTGTTACGGCTCAGTGGTGGAACCACCTATGAACCAGGAGGTCACGGTTCAATTCCCAGCCAGGGTACATGTCCAGGTTGCCGGCTCAATCCCCAGTGTGGGGTGTGCAGAAGGCAGCCAATCAATGATTCTGTCTCATCATTGAAGTTTCTATCTCTCTCCCTCTCTGAAAGCAATAAAAATTAAAAATTAAAAAAATAAAGATATAAATAATATAGTATGGATTTAATGTCATTTTTAAATCCTTTCCAAAAAGACACATAGAACAAAGCACATCACCAGAACTGTAGGGCAGCTTTGCTGTAAAGGGAGAAAAGAGCTTCCCTGAAGAATGGGAAGGAAAACTTCTAGAAGGGAAGGAAAACTCCAATGCCCCTGCTGTAAATGAAAGCATGCTGAGGAAGATGCTTACAGCCCACTCGGGCCTTCTGACGCCCTGCTCTCTGGGTGGGACGCCCCACTCTGCCACTCGCCCGAGAGTCTCCCCACGGCTGCATCTTTGTCAGTGTGCAGAGCTGATGCTAACACCCAGAGAACAAGACATGAAGGCTGTACGCAGGTTGAGGTTAAGCCTCATTTACTCTCACGATACATCGACATGGCCAAAGCAAAGCCCCCTGGATTGTTACCCATAGAAAGACGTTTCCCTTATTTGAAAAATTACATTCATCTCCAAATCCTATAAATTCCAAAGGTGAGGATCTCCCCACTAATAAATATCTCGCAACAACATAGGTGTCTTGATATTTGATATTTCTGGAAATGAAGATGGATGCTATTTCCTTAGGCTGATCTTTAACAGAGGTGCATTGAGCCTCTCTCTCTCTCTCAATCTCTCTCTCTCTCTCAATCTCTCTCTCCCTCTTTCTCTCTCTCTCTGTCTCTCTCTCTCTCTCTCACACACACACACACACAACAAAATTAGTTACCATGTGTCTGTTTTTCTTACTCCAATTGTAAGGACTTTGTTCCTTGAAGAAGGGGAGAAACATCACTTGTGGATGTCTTGTGAGATCAATGGCTGTAGGGCAGAAGGCATCAAATCCCAGTGGGTCAGACAGATTTAGAGAACATTTCCAGTACAGATTAGTATCCTCATGCTAACTGTATTTTATACATGAATAACTGAGGTGCCTGGGAACCAGAAGTCCAACTTCCTAACATGCTTTTAGAGTCTCCACAAACAGTAGATCTAGACATTTATACTATAAAGTCTTTTGTAAGCATCTCATTCTAAACTCTATTTTTTTAAATAATGAGAGTGATATGTCATATGCTGGAAACTGAACTTCTAAACCTCTCATGTCGGAGAGGTTTAGACCCACTGGCCCGAAGCCCATAGTAACTAATAGAGCAGCTACCTCTTCCTGAGGACCTCCTAAGCTTTCTGGAAGCTACCACAGTCCTCCCAGCAACCCGGGGAACTAGGAGCGATTCCCTGTCTCCCAGAGGAAGGTTCTGGGCAGTGAAGAAAAGGACAGAGATTTGAAGTGTAAGGGGCTGAGTAAGCAAGTTACGTTTTTTGACTCCCAAAGTAGAACAAAGCAAATGAACTCCAACGATTCTACCCAGATTCAAAGAGTGTTTTAGTCTCATTTATCACCAGTATCTTTAAGGGCAACCTGAGTCTGTCTTCAGAGAAGAAAACAATTACATGATGATTTAGAATGATCATAGATGGGTCTAGTAACTTTGCTGACAGTTCCACACTCTCATTTTTCTTTTCTTTTTCTTGTTAGCTTTTTTGAGGTATAACCTATAATAATGAAAGTGTAATATGCAGCCGAAACTGGTTTGGCTCAATAGATAGAGCATCAGCCTGCGGACTGAAAGGTCCCAGGTTTGATTCCGGTCAAGGGCATGCACCTTGGTTGCGGGCACATCCCCAGTGGGGGGGCGTGCAGGAGGCAGCTGATCAATGTTTCTAACTCTCTATCTCTCTCCCTTCCTCTCTGTAAAAAATCAATAAAATATATATTTTTTAAAAAGTGTAATATGCAAACCGACGGAATGGCCAAATAGCGGAACAACCGGAGGACCACGCTATGACACCCACTGGCGCCAGGCCAGCCAAGGCGGGTGCAGTGCGATTGGTCGAGGGGCGCCCCAAAGAGGGAGGTCCAGGCTCTGAGGCAGGTGGGCAGGGCCTACCTTTTTGGGGCGATCGATGGCAGGGCTCCCAGACTGTGAGAGGGCGCAGGCCAGGCTGAGGGACTGAGCCCTCCCCCCTCCCCGTGCACCTGGGCCTCTAGTTGACAAATAAAATTGTAAGATATTTCAAGTATATCTTGTGGTGATTTGATTTATGTATATCTTGTGGTGATTTGATTTATGTATACTCAGTGAAAGAATTGTTTACATCTAATTAGCAACATCCATTACCTCAGATATTTGCCCTTTTTTTTTAATTTTATTTTATTTTTATTGTTTTAAGTATTACAAATAGTAGTACATATGTCTCCTTTATTTTTCCCCTTTGATCTCCCCCCGACCTCCCCTACCCTTTTTTTGATGAGAACATTTAAGTTTCACTCTCTTACCAGATATCAATTACATATTATAATAGTATGAACTATAGTCACCATGGTTTACCTTACATCCTCAGAATTTATTCATCTTACAGCCGATAGCGTGTACCCTTTTAACAACCTCTCCTTATTTCTCCCCTATTCCCCCACCCTTCCAGCCTCCCACCCTACACCCACCACAGTCCCTGGTCACCACTTATGTCCTCTGGTTCACTTAGCATAATGCCCTCAAGGTCTACGTTACTGCAAATGGCAGGAATAGTATCTTTCTCATGCCTAGATAATATCCCATTATATATCACATCCATATCTTGGCGATTGTGGATAATGCTGCAATGAACAGAGGAGTGCAGATGTCTCTTGGATTTCCTCTTTTTATTTCCTTTGAATATATACCCAGAAGTGGGATTGCTGGCTCATATAGCGTTCTCATTTTTTAAAATTTTGTAATGATATTACTTGATGTTTCTTTCTAATAATACCACAATTTTTAACTTTTCTTTTCTTTTTCAGGCTCTCCCAGGTATTTCAGAGAAGGAAATGGCTGGTAAGTGGAAATATGGTTTACTTTTCCTTCCTATCTATTTTAGAATGAAAATTCATCTTCATGCAGACATTGCATTAAAACTGTGTTGATCTCATCAATCTTTGCACAAATATTATTGTTGAATTATTGAAAAATAAATTGTGTTTTTCAAAATGTAAAAAAAAAAAAAATGTGGTTTTCTAATATAGCATTTCATACTAGAATGAGATGTATGCTTCTTGTAGCCCTACTAGTGTTTGTGGAATGAATGACAGCAGCCACAACTTTTTTCTCGCGGGAAAGAATGCGATGTGGTTTACTGTGCTGGAGAATGGTCTTTGGAAATTGGTTGTTAATAAATATCAATATTTGTTTTTTAATCCTAAGTAGTTTATTTAGTAGTCAGGGGAAAAGATGTAGTTATTTAAAGCTGATTCTATACCATCAAAATTATAATTCTAAAGCATAAGAAAATTATATTGGAAATAATTATAATATTTTCTGTGCTCTGTGCTATCATTATAACTATTTAACAGTATTGTGGAGAATGGATAAGGTCTGATGAAAAACATAGAATGTGAAAAATTAGAGTGGAATTGGTGGGATTATGTGTTTTTAAAAAAATCTGTGGATCTTCCTCAATATTGTCTTATGTTTCCTGTGTAATAACAATAGGTTTATATAATGCAGATTAAAGGTGTGCTCTCAAACGTGAAGCACGTCACTTAGTCCTTAGACACTTGTGATTTTTAAGAGCCATATTGAAAGTTTATAGTATTATCTTAAAAATGGCATGACTTTGTAGATTTATAATGAAGCTTTGGAGTTGTTCTGAGGCGATTTTTATACCGGGGATGTTCCCTTTCTAGTTCGTGATCTTACGTTTGCTGCTAGGTAGTTTTCACACAAAAGTTTTGATGGTTTGTCTCCTTCCACGGCTTAAGTTTTCTCCTATGTGAGACTCGTTCTGATTTCTTCACGCTCATATGTTGAAAGGTAACCCTTTTCAGAATGGAAGGAAAATACTGAACTGGCGTCAGTTAAGTGGAAAGCTGCTCCATTGTGGTGTTGCATGGATTAGTAGCAAATACTGAACAAATTTAAATGACAGTTCCAGAGCTCTGATATCGTAAATCGATTGTGTTAGCCATTGAGTAAGGACAAGAAATGTACGGTGAAGCGTCATTTGCATCACAAAGGAAACCTAACTCCCAAGATTAGCTGCAATTGAAACAAAGTGTAAAACAGGGCAAAGTCGTCATCTGTTCCAGAAGATCAGCAACTTCTCTCATACCTCAAGGAGGGAATTGGAATGTAAATTCTCGGCTGGTGGGGAAGGGTAAAAAGGGATGGGTGGACAGTCATTGCTTGAGGAGATGGAGAGCCAAAGAGTTCTCTTGCCCAGGCCACTTAAATGATTTCAGATGGACAGGGAGAGCCCTCTTTTTATCAAGCTTCTCCACTATTTTAAAGGTATTTTTGTTACAACAGGAACTAGTTAAACAGAGTACAAGTACGACGCAGCCACCACTTTTTATCATAATCCTGGAAATGTTCCTCCTCGAGAACAACAACAAAATTAACTGTCATTCTTTACTTAATATCGCTCTCGGTCATTTCTGTACTGCTGCACAACCAACGCAGAGTGTTAATAAATGCCATTCACAGAGTTGCCACAAGATGATCTGTGAAACACAGACCCACCAACTGATAGGTATGACCATCCCAGGTCCCAGTCACCTGGAGGCCCCATCTCAGATACTTAACCCAGGATGGGATGACTTGAACAGAATATTGAAACATAATTAGGATTTATTCCAGAATAGGTTTTTATTTTGATTTCTTGAGAATGTGCTGATTTGCTTAAGAAGAAATATAGTTTTGTTTGATAATATAAATGCAAGAAAGGAATGATATTTTTTAAAATATCAGAGAATTTGTGTCAAAATAAGGGCTTATGTTTGGATATTTAATTAATAATGGTAACAGATTTGACAATTCAAAAGAGAATATGATTTACTCCAAAAGTTTTAAAGGACCATAACAGTCAAAGCAATCTAATTCTTGTATTCCTAAGCTCTATTATGCCCTATTTAAAATATTAAAAACGTTTGAATGTTATAGACAAATGCGAATCTCTTTATTCCTATCTTTATGAATCTCTATGCTTAAGCTCTGCTACACAGAGGAATGAGGATGGAAGCAGAGGACCCGCTCACTCTTCTGGGGGTTAATTGAGCTCTTAAATAGGATTAAGCTTCCCACCCGCCCCTAAGGCCTGCCATTTTTTTCTGTCTTGCTGAGTGAATGTAGACTATTGTTCCTTCTTGAGAAAGCCTATTTTTAATCTGTGTGACCTCTCATCCAAGCCAACTGGAAGCAACTCCACCAGGCTTTGCGAAGCTCTAAACAAAATCGTTTTGGTTACATTCCGTGAACAATGCTTGAATTGCAGTTGTATGGTTGCCCCTCTGTGTCCTTTAAGTGGCCATTTTCTATTCTGCTCCATGTTGCTAAGTAAAGGAAGCCTAGTGGAATGACTTTTGCTGCTGTCTCCCACCTTGTGATGGCAAAAGACTCCAAGGGGAAACAACTTCGAAACAGCCTCCCATTGGTTCATTCATTCCACAAACACTTACTGAACTACAGCATGTACTGGGCATCATATTAGGTTCCCTCACGAAAGCAATTATTGCCCTGACCGGTTTGGCTCAGTGGATAGAGCGTCAGCCTGCAGACTGGGGGGTCCCAGGTTTGATTTCATCAAGGGCATGTACCTTGGTTGCGGTACACATCCAATAGGGGATGTGCAGGAGGCGGCTGATCGATGTTTCTAACTCTCTATCCCTCTCCCTTCCTCTCTGTAAAAAATCAATAAAATATATTTTTTAATAAAAGAAAGCAATTATGACTAAGGCATGGTGCTTGCCCTGAAGGAACTCAAACTCTAACGGAGAATATTCTATTAGGCTAGCATCCTCCTTTCCCTCTTCTCAGTGTGCATTCCTTAACCCAGCTGATGCAGCAAGCTTCCCAGGAAAAGAATAAAATAAAAAATATTGTTTTCAGCAAAGTGTCACAATGTGCCTTCTCAGGATCTGAAATAGAAGACAATTCATTTGTTTTTTTAAAAATCAGAACTAATCACACAAGTATCAATACATTCAACACATAATGTTTCCAAATAACTTCTGTTACGCAACGAGAGTCTGTGTGCCCTTGACGAGTAGGTCCAATGTCACTGGTACCTTTGCCAGCACATCTGCTTTCTATCTGTGTGGCCTTGAGCAAGTTACTTAACCTCCTCATTTTCTCATTTCTTGAGTATAAACAGAGAAGCTGTCACACTGTTGTAAGGCAACAATGCTTGGCGCAAACAGGTCCTACAAAATGGTAGCTGTATTTTATGATAATTAGTTGAGTTTATAACCATCGTGTGTACCAGCCAAATGGAAGCTAGCTGAGTGGCTGCTCTCCTCCAGGTGTTCATAAGCACTTCCTCAGGGCACCAGCTGAGAGCTGAGCAGCCATCAGTGTGAAAGAAAGACATCGCCTTCTCCATCAACTGCTAAGGGAGTTCATCCAGATGGCGGTTCTCACAGGAGAGACAGAATTGGTCCTATTTGCCCTCTCCTTAGGAATGCCTGTCTCTGTTAGACTGAAATTCTCTCCTGTGAGCCGATCATCTTTGATTTTCACCAGGATTAGTCCCTGAGAAATGCCTCACCTGTATCCTCTTCTCCTATGACTCCCTGTATCTCAGGCCCCGAGGTAACCGGACCCCCTCACCTCCTGCACACGGTCCTGTCAGCACTGCCTCCTCATCATCCCTTGTCCAGTCTCCCTGCCTCTGCTTTAATGCAGCCTCCACTTCCCCCTGGACTTTCACAACAGTGTCCAGGCAGGTTTCCCTGCCTTACCTATCACTGCATCAGTCCGTTCTCTACACTTTCATCAGTTATCTTTGAAAATCACAACCTGATCATAGAAATTCCTGCTTCAACATGTTCTTTCTCTCCCTACAGGATAAGGACCAACTTTCCTGCTTGATATGTATGAACTGGATGCAGTGTCATTTACTGCACTGGACCTGTCCATTTTTCCCCTCAGACCCACCTCGTCCCACCCTGCTTTTCCTGCTCTGTGCCCTGGAGGCTGATGTCCACATAATCAATGGGCTGCCCTCCCCCCTGTCTTCCCCGTTCCACCAATGAGGAGCCAGGGCAGGAGATGAAGGTGGGGGGGCCAATGTGGCCTCCTGAGGAGTCACTGCTGGCTTCTCTTAGGTGGCCCTTTCTACACCAGCTTCCAGGTGCTGACAACCATTCTCTCTTCTTGCCCTGGTGGTTTCCCTACAGCTTTATAAAGAGTTCTGACTAAACTTCCCTCAGTTTACCCAATGTGGCATCTGTTTTTTGCTACAAGTCTCACTGGTATACCTACCAATATCTTCTTTCTGTTTCTTTGTGTATGTTTATTCATTTCTTTGTTTTACCCCAGCCACCACACCTAGCCAGAGAACCTCTCCTAAGTCTATATTTTTTCTGCTCTTCGTAAATCACATAACTGTCTTTTTAAGAAACATAGGTGATAGGTAGTATAGAGAGGGAGAGATGGCTTAGTCAGGAAAAAAAAAAAAAGATATGGACTGTGTTTGCCCTGAATTCATCCTAAGTGAACTCAGTTTCATTTCATTCAGTCACATGGGAGAGAAAAATATCCACCCTTATGATTTAGAATGTGTTCCCTATAGCACAGAAGCATGTAACTTAGAGAATTCACACTGCATATTAACCACTAAAACATGACTCTGGGAATATTTGAAAAGTAAGAATCTATACTAATAAAAGGGTAATATGCTAATTAGACTGGACGTCTTCCAGACATCCTTACAAACATCCTTCCAAACAAAGCCACGGTGGTGGGGGCTGAAGCAGAGATGGTTAGGGGTGACCAGGCCAGCAGGGGAGGGCAGATAGGGGTGACCAGGCCGGCAGGGGAGGGGTGTTAGGGGAGACCAGACCAGCAGGGGAGGGCAGTTAGGTGCGACCAGGCCAGCAGGGGAGGGCAGTTAGGGGCGAGGAGGCAGACAGGCAGATAAGCAGTTATGAGCCAGCAGTCCTGGATTGCAAGTGGGAAGTCCAACTGCCAGCAGTTGGACATCCCCCGAGGGGTCCCAAATTGGGGAGGGTGCAGACCAGGCTGAGGGACCCACCCCCATGCATGAATTTCATGCACCAGGCCTCTAGTATGGGATAATATGAAATCTCTCATTCTAAAATTAAATCACATGGAAAACAGGTAATTATTGTTAGCCAAAAATGGCAAATATGCCCACCTTCTCTGTCTTGAAAGTTCTACTTGTTTTATTAGATCTAACTAAACCTCCACCTTAATGAATAACCTCCCAGACAGTTTAGTCGTTGATGGTTCTGTGCTCCTAGAAAACTTTATATGTTTTCTATTTCAGTCTTATTATTATCTTGCTTCACTGTGTGTCCATGAGCTTTTCTAAGTCAGGATTATTGTCTTTGTGTGGCCTGTAAGTAAAACAGCTATTAGTGCATAGTAGGTGTTCCATAAATACATGGTAATGCATAAATTGTAATCACAAAGATACTTTGGTTTCAATCTTAATGATTTAAAGTTAATAGAATTCTAAACTTTAACTCCCCCCCATACACACTTCCTCCATTACTCTTGCCACTTCCACAACTGCCAAATATCCCAACCAGATCATTAACTAATGGTGTTCTTTGCAGTTCTATCCCATACAAATATGTGAAGGGCGTCATTGAGAAGCATGACTTTAGAATTTGGCTTTGGTTGCATTTCTTGGCCATTTTTCTTAGAATGTTTGTTCTCCTGCCTCGAGGTTGGCCAGGAATGTTAAAAACCCAGATAGTGAAAGATTAGAGCCTGAAACACTTGTGAAAGATAGCTTTCAGGATTATATAACAGATTCATAGTCTTTCCAAACTTTGTGTTGTGGCTTGGGAAGGCAGGACGTAAAATTCAAACACTTCTTTGTGACAAATGTGTAAGGGGAAAAACCAGGGTTTTCATAATTTCATTCCAAACACCTTGTAAACTTACTAATAACAAAGCCCAGACGTGGTGCCTTTTGTTATTAATTTTTTCACTGCCTTTGATCACTGAGAAGGGAAATGCAGGTGACAACACACACACACACACACACACACACACACACACACACAGATCTAAAATGCAAAGATACTCCCTTTTTCCAGTCTGATCATCATTGCTTCAGTTCAGAAGATTACCCATGCAATTTACTGCACTCTGACCCATGTTCTAACATCAGCAGGTCCAATAGTGTTGGGGGGGGGCGGGGAAGGACGGCTCTGTTTCAGAGGTCTCCTTTGAAAGACTCTGCCCTGTTTGTGCCTCCATTTTAATACAAATCAGACCAGTTTAATGCCATCCCACCCACTAGACTGTAAGTACCTGAAAGATGGAATTTTGTTTCATTCAACTCTGTACTCCCAATGCTTGATGTTTGGTAAATGAATGAGTAAATGAGATCTTTTAAAAACCAGAAAATGCTTTGCTCTATACTCAAAACACTCCCAAAGCCCATGTAGAATTTTATCATTCTGTTCTAAGTAAAGCGCTTTCTGTAACCGAAAAGCCCCCCCTTCCCCCCACTCCCCCCCCCCCCCCCCCCCCGGCCCCAGCTGTTTTACAGAGTTCGGCAGGATCTGAAAATTGTCTTTATCTGGCCAGGCTGGGCTTGGGCCAACATTCAAATTCTTTATTCCCTTTCACTCTCAGAAAATGAATTTCATTATTTTTATACTAATGGCTTGTAAATGCTCACTTGCTTCACTTTTCTTAGTATACGGTCTCTGCTCGCCTGCCTGTTTATGAGGCAGGAATTTAGGGTATGCCCGCACACAACCTCTCATTTTTTCTGAAACCTAATGTAAACTAATCCATGAAAAGTTGGTTGTGGTTGACTGGGCTGTTGAGAGGAAATATATTAGCTTTCAGGTATCAAGGAATTCGTAAAAAATATAAGTAAGTTATTCTTAAATGCCAAAGATCTTGAATTCATAGAATATTTTTCAATAGTGGATACTTTTCTAAATACTTGCCTCACTGTTCTTATTGGTATTTTGTTTATTTCCAAGTCCATAAACCAGAACCATTCAAACATACTTCCTTTTCTTCTCAGTTATATTTCAAGCAACCTGGCTACATAATAATTTCTCTTTTAACAAGTTCTAGTTCAGATGTTACCTCCTACACCTTGGAGTGACCCTCCCAGGTCTCTATAGCTGATGGGGGCTATATCTTTCGATAGCATTTAATGATTCCTACTGTGTATTTCTGTTCATGAATTATCTTCCACATCAGGCTGCGAGCTCCTTGAAGGCATAAAGCTCTCATTTCATCTCTCTCCCTCATACCCAGTATAGTATTTTGAGCAGAGCAGATGCTCCAGAAAGAGTTTTGAATCAACCCATTTACTTGAAATACCAAACAGCTTATGTGGGCTCTTAGTTAATCTCCAGTCTTACAATGAGCATAACTTTTCACAAGATGGGACAAATGACAAATTTCTTCCTCCAAAAAATCATATGCACATTTTATCTGCCTGCCCCCCTTTATCCTTTGAAAGAATGGCTATCAGCAGTATGAAGAGGTGCCTGTGAACTACCAATGCAATTTGGCATTTCAGTATTTTAATTGGCATTGACCTATTTCGTAGAAAAATTAATTTGTCGTTTTCAATTTTCCCAGAAGAACGACAATTTATGAAAAAGGCCCTTTCTATCAGTTGTATTTACAAAGTAATAGAAGAACTTTCATTTAGTTTGTAAATCGTGTATGATCATTTTTTAGATGCCATCAAATATTTAGCTTTATAGAGTTCCCAGTGAGGTCTGTAGTTCAGTTACTTTTATTAATAACATGAATATAAACACATATGTACTGACAAGATAATAGTACATTGATTTTAATTTCTTTGGAGGAGTGCATTTATCTTGGACAAGTACATATAGCAAGGCATTACTTTTGACCTGTTTGAATATGAGATCAGACCCTCCATTGGTTTGAAGGACTTTGATTTGTTTCTTTATAGGCAAGAATCTGAGATCAATGTCTCTTTCAGATTGATCCATAAACATTTCTATTGCAGAAATAATATATGATTTTGAGATATAGTATATCAAAGTGAGGAGTTTAAAACAGTTATTAACAACCATAAAAATTAACCAATGCCCAAGAAAAGGCTGGTGACCTTCTTGTTGTGCAGGCTTGTGCAAAAAAGTGGGTCATGGATTTGAGAAGCTATTTCGTCCTGTCTACTGTAATCAGGTAGGAAAGATCTCATAGAATGCCATAAGTGATGTTTAAGCAAATCAAAAAGCACTCACTTGCTGACCACAATGGGATTTTGTTTTTTTGTTTTTAAATTTTTCTAACCATTACACTGTCCCAGAAAACATACTCCAATGACTCCAAACTGCTAATATTATAAACTTTTTCTTAATATAAATGTTAAATCTACTCTTCCCTCTGGATTTAAAGAAATATATAAATGGAGGATAACAGTACAATTCATCACTTCTTGAACTAACCCACCTTTTATTTTATTTTACTTTTATTTTATTTTTATTTTTTAATCCTCACCCAAAGATATTTTTTTCCATTGATTTTTTAGAGAGAGTGGAAGGGAGAAGGAGAGACAGAGAGAAACACCGATGATAGAGAGACACATTGATTGGTTGCATTCTACATGCTCCCGACCAGGGCCGGGAGCCTGAAACAGAGGTAGTGCCCTTGACTGGGATTGAACCCAGGACCCTTCGGTCTACAGGCCGACACTCTATCCATTGAGCCAAACTGGCTGGGGCTTAAACTTACCTACCTTTTAAAGTCTATGGTCTTGTTGGCTATATTAGCCAAATGTTTCCCCTGCTGTGCTGTGATTTCCTGAAAGGCAGACATTCTCTCTGCACCCATGGAATGCCAGCCTCTTAGGAAGTTTTTCACTTAATGTTTGTCAAATGGATGTTTGAATGGATAATAACAGCAAGTGTTTACTCTGTGCCTGCACTTTTCTAAGCACTTTGTAGATATGAACTCATTTGATCCTCTAGCAACCCTATAAGGTAGGTGTTACCTTTTTCTATGTTCTAGAGATGAGGGACCTGAGACTCAGAGAGGTTTCCTAAAATAGCCAGAGTCACACTGTGGCCAACGCAAGAGGCAACACAAACAGCTCAGTCTAGAATGCGTGCTGTATGCTGTGTGTGGTGGTTACATGCCAAGACTCCTCAGGCTGATGAATAAATTTTTCCATAATTTGACCTTAGCCTTCCTTTTCAACCTTATTTCCCATCCTCCTCTAACATGTACTTCCCTCTGTAGTCATGGTAGCAACCTCACTTTTCTCCTGAATTTGCTCCTGCATAACTTGACCTTTGCTCCTTCGGTTTCCCTTCCAGAAATTAACTTCCCTCATCCCCCAAGGTTTCATTTGGGTCTCACCATCACTGTGAGTCTTCTGTGACCTCCTGCTCATATGAATTTCATACTTTTTGAAATGATACAACTACAGCATAAATAGTCTGTACTGGTCATTTTCATACTTTATTATATGTGGATTTTCATCATCCATTGAGTGTTTTATTTGTCTCAGCCTTGATTCCCAATAGTCTTTTAAGCATTTTTTAAAAATACATTTTTATTGATTTCAGAGAGGGAGAGAGACATAGAAACATCATTGATAAGAGAGAATCATCGATTGGCTGTCCCCTGCATGCCACTTACTGGGGACTGAGCCCACAACCCTGGCATGTGCCCTAACGGGATTGAACTGTGACCTCCTGGTTCATAGGTCGATGCTCAACCACTGAGCCACACTGGCTGAGCTTAAGATCTTTTGAAAAGTCACTTAGCACAGTGCTGTGCATTTAAAAAGGTTTAATTAATTCTTTATTTTTTAGAGAAGTTGCATACTTACAGAAAAACTGAGTGGAAAGTATAGTTCAAACTATATGACATTTGTTTAAAAGGCAAAATTATGAACATTTCTAGATGAGGGGTTGCCAGGAGATGGGGGAAGGGAGTCATGAATCAATGGAGCATAGAGGATTTTTAGGGCAGGGAAACTATTCTGTGTGACTCTGCAATAGATATGCATGTAGCCTTTTCAGATTGGTTTTTGTCACTTAGCAATATGTCTTAAATTCTTCCATGTCTTTTCATGACTCAATAGAACACTATTTTTTAGACTGAGTAACATTCAATTGTATGGAAATAGCACAATTAAAGGAACTTACTTAATATAGATTTAATGTAAAAACTTTTAAAAAACATCCTATCTAATAAAAGAGTAATATGCAAATTAACCATCACTCTGCTACACCTACAAGTCATGCCCACCAGCCATTCAGGAGTGAGTATGCAAATTAACCCAACCAAGATGGCTGCAGCCATGGAGAGATCAGGAGGGAGGCTTGGGTTTCCCTGGTGATGGAGGAAGCCAAGCTTTCTGCACACCCTGGAAGGCCCAGGCCTCCACTCCAGGCTACAAAGTTTCAATTATAGAAGATAAATAAATCCCAACAGAAATGGCTGCCGCCACAGAGTGAGCAGAAGGCTTGGCTCTGCTCCAGGCTGCAAAATTTCAATTGTAGAAGATAAATAAATCCCAGATACCAGGGCCTCCGCTTGGGTTGCCAGGGGGCGTGGCTGGCCTGCAAACCACCACAGGCCCCTCACCCAGGCCACCCCACGCCCCAAGGGAACCCCCACCCTGATCCAGGACACCCTTCAGGGCAAACCAGCTGGCCCTCACCCATGCACCAAGCCTCTATCCTATCTAATAAAAGAGTAATATGCAGATTGACCATCACTCCAATACACAAGATGGCTGCCCCCATGTGGACACAACATGGCCACCACAAGATGGCCAGCAGGGGAGGGCAGTTGGGAGGGACCAGGCCTGCAAGGGAGGGCAGTTGTGGGTGATCAGGCCAGCAGGGGAGGCCAGTTGGGAGGGACCAGGCCTGCAAGGCAGGGCAGTTGGGGGTGATCAAGCCTGCAGGGGAGGGCAGTTAGAGGTGACCAGGCTGGCAGAGGAGGGAAGTTGGGGGTGACCAGGCCTGCAGGGAAGGGAAGTTGGGGGGGGACCCAGGCCTACAGGAGAGAGCAGTTGGGGGAGACCAGGCCTGCAGGGGAGGGCAGTTAGGGGCAAATGGGATGGCAGGGGAGCAGTTAGGCATCAATCAGGCTGGCAGGAGAGTGGTTAGGGCGTGATCAGGCTGGCAGGCAGAAGTGGTTAGAGGCAATCAGGAAGGCAGGCAGGTGAGCAGTTGGGAGCCAGCAGTCCTGGATTGTGAGAAGGATGTCTGACTGCCCGTTTAGGCCCAATCCTGGTGGGGATCCTAAACGGGCAATAGAACATCCCTCCAGGGGTCCCAGACTGAAGAGGGTACAGGCTGGGCTGAGGAACACCCTCTCCCCGCCCCCCATACACGAATTTTGTGCACCAGGCCTCTAGTTAATCATAATGTATAATCACAATGAACTTTTATCTTTCCTTATTTAGCCATTGATTTTTTTCTGAATTAATCTATTTATTAGTTCTATCTTTGTGTAATATGTTAACTTGGTTTATTTGTTTTCATATTTTTTTATCTTTATTGTTGAAAATATTACAGATGTTTCCTCTTTTGCCCCATTGATCACCTACTGCCCCTGCCCTCCCATCTAGGCTTTCACTGAACTATTGTCTGTGTCCAGGCATTATGGCTATGCATGAAAACATTCGTTATTTCGTAATACTTTTGAGTACCAAATTTAAAAAGAACAAGTCATGTAGGTCTAACTGTGACCCTGACTCTGAGATGGCACTCATCGTTCTGCAGCTAATCAGGAGCCATCTCCCAGATGGTCCATGACAGCAGAACATAAATAGAGCAGTGACCCCTCATCCTCACGCGCAGGGAGCATCCTGGTCTTTCTGTGATGTGGACATGGGGACTGTGACAACGAGACGTGAGAAATGCCTTTCTAAGTGGAGGTATTCCAGCACACATACAAGCATCTCCAGGCGTTCCAAGAGTACTCCCATCTAGAACGGAAGCCAGCTTTTAAAAAGTAACTGCAAATTACAGATAGCAAGACATTTCCTAAAGGAAACAAAACATAACATTTCAGCAAAGTAGGTTTAGTTCGAGTACAGATAAAAGCTAAAAGGAAGCCTCAGTTGCATTTTGGTTTTTCCCTGGGAGAACCTAAGTGAGCCAAGCTAACAGCACTGATGCGTAGAAAGAATTCCACATCTGGAAAGTCTTTGCTCCATCTGTGGCAGGTTTTCAGTGTCTTGCTCTTTCCTTACCATTTCCCATGACTTCCGCTTACCTCCCTTTTGTTTTCTTTAGTGAAATTGTTTAACCCTTAGGGGTTTCAGGGTTTTGTTTTGTTTTGTATTGTGTTGTTTTTAAAAGGAAGAAGAGCAAGGGAAATCTTCACAATGATTTTGAGATGCTCTAGCCTTACTTTATATTTCTCTAAAGTGTCTAAGTGATATAAACATTAAAAATATAAATATCTGGTCAATTTTATGGAGTTATATTTTTGAAGTACCTTAGGTAAACTCTCTTATTGGAAGATTATGTTGTCTCCAATAATGGCAGTTAATATCATATAGTACATAGAAATAAAGTTATGTATTTGTATCAGAGTACTCATTGATATCATTTTAATACAATTAAGAATATTTACTACTGTACCTTTATCTCACTGAATCCCTTCTCAAGCCTTAAATAAGTTGCATGACATTGATATTTGGAATTTATTTTCTTGTCTGTCCTTACACTTCCTCTTGGGAGTCTCACCCAGCTAACAATATGTGTACACAATCGCTAGCCCTACCCTCTCAGCCAAGCTGCCCACCTCATTACCAACTGCCCTGAGACACCTCACGGAAATGCCCACACTCTCCACATCCTGCACTTTCTACTCAGTATCATTGCTGATACTGTTACCTTTTCCTAAAATGTCCTTATATACTACCTTCAAATTTTCACATCCGCCTCCTCTTTGAAGCCTTCCATGATCTGCACTAGTATGAAGCCAGACCTTCCTCCTGGAACTCTCAATACTATATTTGAAGTTGTCATGAGGTTTTTATCCCTTTGTGCTCTTTATTATGATCATGAAGGCTTATTTTTCCCCCATTATTTAATAAAATCCTTGTCTGGTTTACCTTTGAATGTCTTGCACATAAAGGACATGCAAAAATGTGGGGGTTGGGAAAAAATGCATTTTTAATTGAAAACAAAGTCACACTCCTTTAGTGCAATGTTTGTTCAAATGTGCCTCATAATTTTCTAGAATGTTTGTTTAAAAATTCAGATTCCTGGATGCCTCCAGTCCTCCTTAATCAGCATCTATAGGCCAAAGAATCTTAAATATAATATACTCCACTCTCCAGGGAGTTCTTATCTACACTAAAGTTTGAGGATCACTGGTCAATGTCAATCAAAGTTTCCCATTTATTCTTCCTCACAAGCATATTTCAACATGAACTTCAAAATTTGTACTGCATAGCAAAATACTAAGGCTTAAGAAAAATTATCATGATTCTGAATGGCTAGTAAAAGGTCATAGTTTGTTATAAATATAACCATAAATATTTCAGAATATCTGTTTTAACCAAATAGTGTGCTAGACTTATAAAACTGTCTACCCTCAGAGAGCTAGTAGTTACGTGAGAGAAAACATACATATTAAAAGTTTATTGAACAAGCAAACTAATCAAAGATGCCCTATTATGCCATCTATTTTCATATATTTGTCATAAGCCAGCCCAGTCGTTATTCAATCAACTAAAGAGAACAACATTGTAAACAGTGAAAATAATTCCATATGCAGACATGATAGGAAGAGAAAAAAAAGAATAGAGACTAGGCAATGAGAACTGCAGTGTCCCACCACTCACATTCAATAAGCAGATGTGTATTTGGACCAGGTTCTTGTTTTACATAGAAATTTCTGTACAGCCCAACTCCTCTTCTCCTCGTCTCCCAGGGCTAACCTTCATGCTGGAATAGCCCAGCAAGTATTATCACCCCTATCATAGGAATCCTGATCTCTGTGAGGTGGCGGGGATTTGGGGGTGCAGGAGTAAACCACCATCCAGTGGTGACTTTGGACAGTCAGATGGGAGAAGGATGGAATGACTTAGGGAAAAAGCATTCCTAGTTTTCAATTTTGTAATCTTAAAAACAGCCCAAGTGACAGTGAAAAATTATTACCATATATTGCTGCAAACAGACAAATATGTTATCATTCTTTAGTAAGGCTACATTCCTTAGCTCCCCCTTAGTGGAATGTATTGTCCCTACTCCAGGTTAATCTAAGTCCAGCCAAATGTCAGTTCATCCAATACTCTTCTTTAACCTCTTTCTTTCCCACTTCCTCTCCCCTCCACTAGAAAGTTGAGGGGCAGTGATAAAGGGGAAAGGAACTGAGAAAAATGAGGTGATATATGCTCCTTTTTCTGCCTCTCCTGTTTAGTTGTCTCAGGATTTCCTTGTTCTAGACCTTGAGAATGCTTCCAGCCTGCTGAGCAATATAAGTGGTAAGCTTGGTGGTAAGATAAAGAAGACTCTAGACATTTAGCTGAGAGAAGTCACCTGAGCTGAATGGTCCAGTGAGGATTGGGGGGGAAGTAAGCCTTGAAAAACTGGGAGAGAAGGCATGAGACTTTTCTAGGCGAGGAAAATGATGTTGGCAAAGGTAGCACCGTGGGAATGCACGAGGCACAGTGATGCAATGGTATAGCCCGGCCAGCTGGACCACAGAGTTTGTGTTTGGAAGGAGAGAAGTTTGGAAAAATGGGATGGGTCCAGACTCTAACAGGCCTAGGAGAGTGATTATAATTTTTACTAAGAATAGTAAATCTTATTAAATTAGTCAGGGGTTATTATCCCAGCTGCAAAGATCTAGACAGCTTTATTTTTAACTTTTTATCTGAGTAGTAAAGGAAACAGAGGCAGAAACCGCTTTTTATTTTAACTATGCCTTACAATACCTAAGCCCATTAGACAGCTATAATCACTATTGATAAAGGACTTTTAATATGTAAAAATCAGATGGGATTTAGTGACGAGGTTAGAAAACAATCAAAAGATTTTCAGTTATGCTTTTGGTCAGACAGATAAAAACTGAGTTCTGCTTTGTTATAATTCAACCCTTGGTCATGATAATCAATAACAAGTGACACCATTAACACAGAGAAGAGATAACATGAATTTAGAGAACTAAAGAAAATAGCTGCTTCTAAACATTTCCAATTTTCTCACTGAATTTAGAGCAAATCATTCTCCGCAGAAATGCTAACCATTTCTTAAAAGCTAGCTACATAGAAAGGTTTACTTTAGAATAACCATATTTATGATTATGACCAAATTGCCAATTACATTTCCTGCCACCATCCATTCTTTTGTTTGTTTTTAATGTTTTCGTTTTTATGTTCTTGTGTCATTGATGATGTAGAGTGTTGGTGCGAGATGTGCACTACTCGTTGTGCATGAAATTTCAAAGACTCCCATTTCCTTTAAAGGATTTTTTTCAATTTCCAACTTGAAATATTAACAATACTATGTTGATCTGCCACACAAATAATAAATAGCAAGAAATGTGCAAATACCGTCAACTGTTTATTTTTTAAAAAAATACATTTTATTGATTTTTTTACAGAGAGAAGGGAGAGAGATAGAGTTGGAGAAATCGGTGAGAAACATCGGTCAGCTGCCTCCTGCACGCCCCCTACTGGGGATATGCGCACAACCCAGGTACATGCCCTTGACCGGAATAGAACCTGGGACCTTTCAGTCCGCAGGCCTATGCTCTATCCACTGAGCCAAACCGGTTCCGGCCCGTCAGTTGTTTAATTCAAAGACTAAATTTTCACAAAACAGTGTATTACCTTTCTCTCCACTTAAACACAAGGAAACTAAAGTACCAGCCACTGAAGTACCCTCTCCAGATACTTTGCATATCTCTTTAGAGCAGGGTTTCCTAACCTATTTATGGTGATTGATTTTTCCCCCCCAATCTCTCCTGGACACATACCATTTAAAAATATAATGAAAACAACCCAGCCGGTGTGGTTCAGTGGTTGAATATTGACCTATGAACCAGGAGGTCACGGTTCGATTCGCAGTCAGGGCACATGATCAGGTTGTGGGCTCAGTCCCCAATGTGGGGCATCCAGGAGGCAGCCAGTCAATGATTCTCTCTCATCGTTGATGTTTCTATATCTCTTTCCCTCTCCCTTCCTCTCAGAAATCAATAAAAACATACTTTAAAAGAAAAATACTAAATACTTCCTCTTGGCCTCACACGGAATTGTTATAGCGCCCAAGAAGCCCAGGCCAATAATGAGTGTGAGGGGACGCTAGAATCAGAACTCCCACCTTTGCAATTCAAGGTTAGAGAAGCAGTTTCTTTGAACGATGCCACGTTTCTTACAGCCATTAATGAGGGTGTTCCCACAATTTTTTTTAAAATTGAATTTTTCCAAAGAAGCACTTGCTAAAAACCTTCACTGTCCTTCGCCACCTGCCTTGTTCGCTCAGACAGGAGTATGCATGACCTTCCCTGCAGATGGCCTCTTTCAGGTGAAATTTACAGACGGTCCTTTCCCAGTCAGGTTTAATTTAAGCAAATGAATCGTGATGTTCCCTCTCCCATAGTTCTTTTTTCCTTTCTCAAGGCCTTTATTTTTAACTTTCTTCTCCTGATTTGTCTTTCTTTATCTTTTTATATGCTAGTCAGAAGAGTAAGTGTTTCACTTTTGTCCTTTCTTTTTTTCTTATTTAAGATGTTTGGGAAGCTTTTGAGCAGCTATGTCATCATCCTGCCTGTGGGACCCAAGGCATGAACTGACTGCTAAAACTGCATGCTTAGCAGGAAGCAACTGCTAGCATCATTCAAAATTATGTGTGACTTTAAAATGGCTTATTGTTCGTAATAATGGACTTTTAAGCCGTACAAGTAGTAATTAAGCTAATAGAGTGTAGGTGTGGACTACTGTAACACATATGAAAGAAGATATTTGCTAACAATTCAAGCTTTTTATGATAATTTTAGTATCAATATTTCCCAAACATATATTGAGCATCTAATGACATATACCTTGAAACATACAAAAAACATACAAGTCGTTCATGATACTATTCAACTATGTGACAGAGATATAAAAAAATATCTATACTAATAAAAGGGTAATATGCTAATTAGACCGGGAAACCTTCCAGACGTCCTTCTGGACAAAGCCATGGTGGCAGGGCTGAGGCAGAGGCAGTTAGGGGAGATCAGGCCAGGAAGGGAGGGCATTTGGAGGCAAGCAGGCTGGCAGGGGAGGTAGTTGGGGGCAAGCAGGCCAGTGGGGACGGGCAGTTGGGGGTGAGCAGGCTGGCGGGGGGGTGGAGTTGGGGGCAATCAGGCTGGCGGGGGGAGTCAGTTGGGGGTGAGAAGGCCGGCAGGGGGGCAGTTGGGAGTGAGCAGGCTGGCAGTCAGGGTGGTTAAGGGCAATCAGGCAGTCAGGCAGGTGAGTGGTTAGGAGCCAGACATCCTCCAAGGGGTCCCGGATTGGAGAGGGTGCAGGGCGGGCTGAGGGACACCCCTCCCCAGTGCACGAATTTCATGCATCGGGCCTCTAGTCCTATATAATAAGAACTAATATGCTAATTAGACCAGATGGTGGAACGACCTTCCAGACGACCTTCCGGAATGACCAGTGCGTGGGGCCATGAGGCAGCTGGGGCTGCGATGGGCCAAGCCCCTTGCATGAATTTTGTGCATCGGGCCTCTAGTAAATCAATAAATTAAATTAAATATTTGGGAAGAAATTGTTGGCTTATTTTTTATCAGAAAGAGGCTGTGAAAATTGTATGTTCTTTTACTGCTGTTAGAAGATTACCTACTTGCTTAAATAAGCATTTTCTAATGTTCCATCAGGTGCCCTAAAAACAAATATATACCTTCCCAAATAGCATATTCTAATATAATAATGCTATCTAAAAATAACCTTATCATTGTTAAGTTAAAATGTTTCATTTGTTTTGGTTAAAAACATGCCAATACTAATAACACTACAAGAATTGATACTAATAATTATTCTATATAGAATGAGTCTTTCATGATACTATTCAAATATATGTTATTGTGGATAATATTTGAAGTGCCTTCTCTCTCATATAATTTGATCCAATAACACCACACTAGGCATCCATTTCAGTATGCCCATACTCTCAACCAGTGACCATTCTCCAAGCAGTGATTTCCTCCCTACCTCTCTGATATTCAAAGATTCAGAGTTCTGGGGATTTGCTTTTCTCAGAGAATTTTCAATAATATCAAAGTTTTTAACACTGATCTTCTATTTCCCAATATTATCACTTCCATATGTTCTGTGAAATGTTTTTTCATAAAATCCATTGATTTTTTTTTTCTGTTGGATTGATAATGTATGTGTAAGGTACAGGGTAAGGGTTGAGGCTCATTTTTTCATGTGATTATTCAGCATCATTTGTTAGAAAAGATCATCCTACCCCATTGACTTACCTTGGCATCTTGAACAAAAATCAACTGAGCAGGTACTATGGTCCTCCTTCTGGAATCTTCATTTTCTTCATTGGTCTATATGTCTAGCCTTCTACCAGTATCACCCTGTCTCTATTACTGTGCTTGCATAGTAACTCTTGAAATCAGGTAGTATTAATCTTCCAACACTGCTTTCCTTTTTCAACATCTTTCTGGTTAATTTAGATATAAACATTATATTTCCATATAAATTTTAAAACCAATGTGTCAGTTTTCCCAAAAAAAAACAAAAAACCCCTACTTGAATTTCAACTGGTTTTACCTTGAATCTATAGATTAGTATGAAAAGAATTGACATCATGACAATATTGAGTCTTCGGCTCCATAAGCAGGGTATATCTCTATTTAGATTTAATAATTTCTCTTGGCAGTCTTATGGCAATTGGTGTAAAAGTTTTGTACACATATCATTAAATCTATCTCTAAGTAGTTCATATTTTTGACCATGCTGTAAATGATACTTCCTTATTTTAATTACTAGACATTAGACAAAAGTATAAATATTTAAAGAACTATATACATAGATATAGACATAGATTCTAAGATTTTTCTTCCTGACTTCTAAGGGCAATCTTATCCCAGGGCAGAGATCAGAGATTTCAAGAAAATCATCATTGTGGTTTATTGGTCTACCAGGCATCAATAGATAACTAACAAATAGTATTAACAGCTTTTTTACCTAAGTTCTTTGGTTAGGGAAATATAACAGCTTATCATGAAGGAAATTCTCAACCAAGTTCAATGTAATCCTTAGGGTTTCAAATGTAGAAACAGATTAAGAAATAAAATTTCTACTTGTACCAGAACAACATGGTAAAGGTGGTAAAGTTAAATACACATTTCAATATCGAAACAGTCACCCGCAGCACGTAACTTGCAGGCTAGGGATTATCGATTGGAATGCACAGAACACATGTATATGCTCCTCAGAGTTAGAGAGTCTTCACACTCTGCATTCACTTCGCCATGGGCTTTTGGATACCTATATAACGGAGAATTGTATTTTTGTGGACTGACCGCCTACTGGGCAGACTTGCTATAGCAGGGTAGGCACTGTCATTCGCTAAGCCTGATGTCCTGTTGCAGGCGATGGATTGCTCATAGGGCTTAGCCAAATGAGGTTTCAATAATTTCCTTTCCATGCTAAAGACCCAGATCCAGACATGCCATTGACTCAATAAACTTTCCCTTTCCCATCATTATTCACTTTTTTTTATAGAAACTATCAGTGCTTTGGCTAGTCCTAACTGTTCTAATTGCTCCAAAGAAGGCTTAAATGAGTTGCCTCAGCAAATGAGAGTGGCCCTATGACCACTCTTATGCTACACAAGCTTGGAAAGTAAGGTGTCCCTAACATTACATCAAAGCAAATGGGACCTAGAAACACCATAACATTCAAATTTTGTTTGCAATAATAAGGCAACATTTATAAGTTAGACAGAACTAGATAAAATGTATAATATATTGCCAAATGTTTTTCTTGGATGGAAAGTATTAGGGACATAGTAGAGCCAGAATCTCTAGCTGGCTAGACAAGAATCTCTCTCTCCAGGGATCTGGACGGGTTTGCAAAGCTCGCCCAGGTCAGAGAGCAGCCCCACCAATGGCTAATATGAGCTCTTTATCACAAAAAAGCAAGGAAGTGAGAAGCTGTCAAAGCATTATGTGGCCATTCTCATTTTGTCTTATAATTCCCAGTGGGATCCTGAAAGAAACCAGCAAACTTCTCATATTCCCACTTTCCCCATCTGCCAAACTGAGACAACACTAATTATCACATACTGCCCTCAATTCTCAATGGTTTGAAAAGACTTGGTTTATTTGAAATTTGTGGAAATACAACTTGAGGAATTATTCTATACACAGTGGATTCTGAAAAGCAGTTTCTCTGTGTGGGATATTTCTAGTGGCCAATAAATACAGAAAGCAAGCAAAAAAAAGAATAACTTAAAATTGGCTGTGTATTAAAGTGGTTTTTACATTATTCCCATGATATGTGGCTGAAATTCATCCATAAGGAGCTGATATATCCTCAAAATGAAATCTGATTTAATGAGTTTTCAAAAATGAGAGGACAAGTGGCCAGCCCTGTGGTGGACTCTGGTGAAACCAATAATTAAAGCCTTCCTTGCTTGATGACATGGTGTTGTGCTGCTCCTCTCCAATAGTCTGCCAATAAGTCACCTTTATGTTGGTATATTTCCTTAAAAAACAACAACATACGAAACCTCATATTGGTTAGGTCTATGGAAAATTCCACCAATGAAATCGATGTTCGAGCAAGTAGGTTTTTCCAATACCTGCCAGAATGAGTTACAAAGAACTGGGAGGACTGTCCTGGAAATGAAGTATTGCAGAAGAGGAGGGTCGTTTTGGAACAATTTGGAGGCCAGACCCGGTGCCCTATCATTAAATTGTATGTGTTGACTGCGCCCAAGTTCTCTTGGCTCATTGCCCTTTGATTTCCATAGCTGGGATCACCTAAAACCTATCTGAGACTCAAGCTTCTTTCACATCCTGGGTGATTTTATTGGCTAAGAGTAAGGAACCTGGGCCCATAGTTCAGTATCCACTGAGCCTAGATAATATTAATGCGTCATTATCATCAATAACATTAACTTCTGACCAAACTATTTATGACTGGAGGCTTACTAAGCTTAACACATTGCGGACGGATCACGAGAATTCTCACTTCATATTACACAGTGTTTTATAATGTATCATACTTTAAAAAGATATTAGCTTGTAAGACCATGTAATAAATAACTTCAAAATGCAACGGGTATTTAATTTTAAAGTCTTCCTTTAACATTTATGTAGAACGTTTTTGTATTCGTTCAATAGAAACTTATCTGGCCACTGGGTAAACCTAGCAATAAAACTACTGGTCCGCAATGTGTTAAGATGCAGACAGCTCTTTAGTGGGTGTGTATCTTGGATCTGCCATTTACTATGTGACCTTTCTCTAGTCTCTTCTCTCTAAACTTTAGCTTCCTAATCTCTGAAGAAGAGATAGAACACCTATACTGATTGATCTATATACACTAGTCTATCCATATACAGGGGTCTAACATACAGTGCTCACCATTTTTTTTAATGGTGAGCTTGTGCTATGTCATAGGTACTCAATAAATGTTATTTTTCCCTTATTGCTCCTCCTTCCTTTCTGTATTTAAATATAACAAAGCTTCATGCCATTATAGTCACTCATTGTTCATGACTCAGACACTCAGCTGTTGATATTTATGCTAGGAACGATTGTCTATCCTTAACATTGTCATAGATCTAGAATGGAAATGTAGGTGAGGTTAGTGACTAGGAAAACTTAGAAATCCAAGCTATGTTTGTTTTTTCCCCTCCTGTGTGGTGGCCCATTAACATTTTTTCACCACGGAACTTATCACATTATTCTGAAATTATTTGTAGTCAGTGTGATTTCTCCTCTTCAAGGACAGAGTTGATGTCTTCATCTTCAGCCTCCCCAGGCCCAGCACAGTGTGCAGTTCAGTACTTGTGGCTATGGTTACTTCATCCTGTTCCTCTGCAAGAGGGGGCCACACCATCGACCTGTTCTGTCTCACCTGACCAGAAATGAGTCGGCCTGCTTCCAGAAGCTCAATCTCTTTAAAGGAGAAACACATACTTAAACACTAAAGAGAGAGAGAAGAGAGAGAGAGAGAGAGAACTTGTTTTAAAATGAACCAGATATTAGGTGATCACATTTTTTTTTTACAATATATTTTTATTGATTTCAGAGAGAAAGGGAGAAGAAAGAGAGATGGAAGCATTAATGAGAGAGAATCATCAATCAGCTGCCTCCTACACACCCCCTACTGGGGAAGGAGCTGAGCCTGCAACCCAGGCGTGTGTCCTGACCAGGGAATTGAATTGTGACCTCCTGGCTCATAGGCTGACTCAACCATAGCGCCACAGCAGCCAGGCTGGATTTTTTTTTTTTTTTAATGGTGAACTGTCCCTTGGAATTGACTCCCACAGGCATAGAGGTCTGTATACCTCAGTAGTTTGTACCTCTTGATCTATGTCCAGTCCAACAATAAGGCAAAGGGGTAGATATCTACCAAGAAACACAGTCTGAGTTGGAGATATTCACAAGCTTTAACAATTTGGAAACAATATACTTTAGGACTCATGGGTTACTAATATGCAGTGGTACGTACTAGTATTACTCATAACGTGAGCACCTTCTCACAATTTTAATTATCATTCTCTGCATAATTAAGTTGTCAAAGTTGATGGGAAAGAGGATATATGCTGTAGAAATTTGGAAACTCTGGAGATCAATGTGGGTTGAAATTAGTTTCATGTTTAAAAATAATTATGATAATAATTAGAATTTGCTTGGTACCTGATAATTTACAAAGTGCTTTTTACACATTATTTAATTTCACAAGGATTATGAACTGGCCCCTAGGTACTTGATGCCAAACCTTAAACATTATAAAATGGAATTTAGGGAAAGTCAGAAAGAAGATCATTAAAAATGCATTAAAAGACAGAAAATCAGCCAAATTAATTGGCAGAGAAATAGATTTATTTGGCATTTTAGAAACTCAACATATCTTATAAAAGAAGCAGTTGGCCCATCTTTTGATTTCACAGCGTTGGCACTGTTTATTGTTTTGGGGGGAGTTTTTGATGTGCAGTTATAATGACCATTGCTTACTTAACACTGAAAGATGTGCAAAACCACGAGACATCTGCACTATATTTAGAGGCAAAAGCAAGAATGATTTGATTCAATCACTGAATGAAAGAAGAATAATCAGAGGGGAAATATGAGGGGCTGATTAATAGTTGTTTAAAACTCAGGTATCCACCTAGAGAGAATCCAGACTGGCCTGCAGGATGCTAGTGACAGCCATAGCTTCCTTCCCACAACCGCCACTAAAGGTTGTTTTCTGTCTCATAAACATCCTACTCTGAAACCATGAGTTAATAAAACACAAGGAGATAGTCAAATGCGGCGCATGTGAATGAGAGTTAACCTCCGAAGTCCCAGAGCGCCCTACCTGCGACCCCTCCTCAGCCTCCCTCATTTGTTTATTTTTTATTATATTTTTAAATAAATCTCTATTCAGATTATTACAATTGTTTCTCCCTTTTCCCCCCATAGCTACCCTCCACCCCATTCCCACCCCACCTTCTGCCCTTACCTCCCCCGCACTGTCCTCATCCATAGGTGTATGATTTTTGTCCAGTCTCTTCCTGCACCCCCCACAGCCCTTTCCCCCTGAGAATTATCAGTCCACTCCCTTTCTGTGCCCCTGATTCTATTATATTCACCAGATTATTCTGTTCCTGAGGTTTTTAATTCACTTGATTTTTTATTTTTTGCCTCCTGCCCTGCCTTTCCTTCAAAATGCAAGATCCTGTGGGTTGCCAGGAAAGGAGAGATGTGATTTCACAGACGGACAGCCAGGCAGGGACCAAGTCAAGTTACTAGATTACACAGGAAGCTAGAATCAGCTCGAGAGCCACGAAGGCAGCTCCAGAGCTGCGCGAGGGTGTCGTTGGCTCATTTGTAAGCCTTTCCAGATGTGGCAGCCGCGCGAGCTTGAGCTTGGCGGCGGTCCAGGAGGCTGCCTGCAGTCGGCGCACTCCGGGCCGCAGTGCGAGCCGCATTGCCCGGCTCCTGAAGGCGCGGGGCTCGCGGGCGCCTGGTCCCTGTCCCCGGCCCCCGGCCTGGCGCGCACGCCGCCCGGCCGCCTGGTAGAGCCGCAGCCCGCAGCCCGGGGAGGGCGCTTGCAGCTGGAGGAGCAGGAGCGGAGCAGAATGGTCGCGGCGCCAGGGCAGCAGCACTGAAGTCCTTCGCGGGGATGGGGGACCCTGAGGCCCACGTGATGGCGCGGCCCCTGAGAGCCCCTCTCCGGAGGTCCTTTAGCGATCACATCCGAGACTCCACGGCCAGAGCCCTGGATGTGATTTGGAAAAACACCCGAGACCGACGGCTGGCAGGTGAGGGGCGAAGGGGAGGGGGCTGGGGGAGGGGAGGGCTTCACAGGAAAACGATTACACACACAGGCTCAGTTATGAACTCGGGCCATTTAGGATCCCATCAGCCGGGTCAAGTTCATCACTGTCACGGCAGTGATCTCGGTCTCCCTCTGATATTTCAGGCTGCTGCAGGGTTTGGGGTTTGGGGTGTGTTTTTTCTTCCTTATGATGCCTCCGTCTGATTATTTCTAGATAAGGTTTGATGAGAGGTGTTTTTTGTGGTGGTGGTGGTATTGTTTTTAACCTTGAAAAACAAAGCGACATCCTTATGAGTGCCAGGGAGCCGGCGGAGGTGGTCCGCCTCTGGCCGACGCGCGGGGCTCCGCCGGGCTGCGGGGTCCGCTGCGGAGCGGGTGTGTCCGAGGTGGCCTGGCAGGCGCGCAGGCGAGGGGCCCGCGAGGGCGGTGTGTCAGGGGAGTAATCCGCGCTGCCCAGTCGGAGCTGCTGGTATTTCCTCTGGCAGCTGGAGCTGTGCTGAGTTCCAAGAGTGTGTCAGGTATGCTGGAGGCAGGCATTTGAAATATAATAAAGCATATAACTACAGTGGTGCAATTCACACGTCCTCCGGCTCATGTGACAGCGACCAAATGGCAGGCTGTGTTTGCAGGCGCACGCGAGGGAGACGGGAACTTCTGCCTCATTCTGGCATGAAGACTATTCAGAGATTGATCCCGAATAGCATCTCGAACAAGCAGGCAAGACAACTCCAAATCCCGAAAAGGTCTCCCCGTCATGTTGAAGGGCTCTTTCTTGTTTGCTTTCTAAGTCTGTATACTGATGTCATCTACACAGATGGGGCAAAGATTATGTTTTCTTTACCCTTTTGGTTAATCCAGTTGTTTTTCATATGCTGAGTGAAGCTCTGCACTGTTAAAAATATTACAAGTGTCAGTCCAGACTTCTGTGCTGTGCGTTCTCAATGAAAGGTCATTTGACTTTCACACAATTGTCCCAACGTGACTTGAGAAGGGGAAATTTAAGTTTGTGATTGTGATAAAGCAGATTATGAAGATAACATACTCATTACCTAATCACGGTATGCTGGAAATTTTTCCTAAATGCTCATAAACATCTTTCTGTTAAACTAAGCAATATTGCCCAGGACTGGGAGAGAGTAAGCAGTGCTATCTAACCATAGAGAGGGGAGATAGAGCAAAATATTTTAAATTTAACCATTTTAAGTGTGGCTTTATAGTAAAATGTGATACCTTAAAGAAATCGAACTTTTTAATAAGGCAGAGTTTTTTAAGGTGTTCTGTCTAGTGATAAAAATTTGTATTTGGCTAGAGGAAGTTTAAGAAATAAGATATAGGACTATAAAATTCACAACTATAATTGTTTGAACCTTAAAAAAGTAAGGTGATTGCTTTATTGTTGTCTTGTTTGACAAATTCATTGTCACAAATGGAAAGATTCCACAAACAGTGTCTTGTAAAGATGACACAAAAATATCTTACTATGGTTGGGTGTTTTAATTTGAGAGTTAAGACTAATTCAAACATTCCAGCGTCCCAGACTTCCCCTTACATTTTCATAAATGAGGAGCTTTTAACAGATGTTGACTTCTGAGAATAAGGATATGATCCCTGGAAAATGCTGTCTCTGTTTTGTCATTTGTCTATTAAATATATTAAGTATGTTTTTATTGATTTCAGAGAGGAAAGGAGAGGGAGAGCTAGAAACATCAATGATGAGAGAGAATTATTGATCAGCTGACTCCTGCATGCCCCCCACTGGGGATCAAGCCTGTAACCCATGCTCAACCATTTAGCCACACCATCCGGGCTTGTCTGTTAAATATTAAAGGTCTATATGGAGTCAAAAATAGAGCACCAAGTGAAAAATGCTTAGAGAAAAACAGTTACTTTTTAATGTGTGATGAAGCATTAAACAGGTCCACTGGAGGAAGAAATTCTTTGTATTGCCCAGTTTCTCTAAGATGAGTCTGACCTCTTAGGCACTTCACACAGCGGAGTGTCCAGGTGCTGTCCTGGAAGGAAAGGGCTTTGGCTACCACAGTGGACCGATTGCTGGGGACTCGGACCCTTTCTGTGTCCTCCCCTGTTTTGGTACGTGGCTCAGAGCTCCGTCAGTGTTTGTCCAATGGAGACCGATTTGGTCCACATCCAAACCTCAAGAGCACTCATGTCTATCCTTTCCCTCAAACTTCTCCCTGCACCCCACCCTCCCACTGACCAAAGACTTCAGCTGTTAATTATCCACAAAAAGTCACTTCTCCAGGCATCAGTACACTCTAGTATATGCCCTACCACTTGGCCCTCCTTGCGGAATGGAGGGCAATAGGAAGTCCAAACCTCCCGCTTCCCTTTATGTTGTGAAATTAACCAGGTGACAGACCAGAAGTGTTTTGAAGCCCCACAGGAAAAGCCTTCGGTAAAAAGCACCTGAAACATTGTTTCTCTGATGATCGTTTCATCTAGTTTCTCAAAAACTAATCTGAGATTTCAAGTTTCTTCTACTAGATGATCATTTCATCTAGTTTTTCAAAAACGAATCTGAGATTTCAGTTTCTTCAGTTGCTGGGCCAAGAGACAAAGCTTTAACTTTACTTGTTAAATATTTTCTGTCAGTTTCTCTCTCTCTCTCTCTCTCTCTCTCTCTCTCTCTCTCTCTCTCTCTCTCACACACACACACACACACACACACACACACACACTACATAACTTAAGAGTTCCTAGTTCTGCCCCAAATGATGCCATGTACAAAAACCATCATATATCTCTCGTTACCTTAAACTCCCTTATGTCAAAAATAGGAATTTCATCTGTTACGTTTAAATATCCACAGCCTTACAAAAACAACGTACGGAATTCTGCTAGAAAAGGCCTTTAGGTTGCGAGGAGTGACAGAACAGACTGTTGATTAGATGCTCCTTTATATGTAACTAGAGGCCCGATGCACGAAATTCATGCAAAAGGAGGCCTTCCTTCCCTGGCTACTAGCCCTGGCTTCCCTCCGGCACCCGGGACCTGGGCTTCCTTCCCTCACAGCCCCAGCTTTGTCCCGAAGGACATCTGGTCTAATTAGCATATTATGCTTTATAGATTGCCTTTCTCTGCCGAACCACACAACCCACAGGGCTTTCTTCCCAAGCCCACAGGTACACTGTCCTCTTTCCTAAGCACAGAGGGTGGCATGGAGGTTTCAGGGAATTGGAACTTTGGGTGACAGATGGGGTCGACAGCCCTCCTGCCTGACACTTCCTTTGTGTCCTCACCACTCCTCTGCTTCAGTCCGGCCTCCCCTTGAGCCCGAGGGCATCTTGGCATCGGGGTGCGTTCATTCCTGAAAACCTCTTGCCCTTCAATCCTTGCGTATAGGGTCATGTGGGCGTTCTTAGCCTTTTTTGTGCCAACTGGTCTCCAGCATTCCGGTGAGGCCTGTGGATCACTTCTCAGGATAATACTTTTAAAATAAGTAAAATACATAAAATTCTAACGGGAGCCAATAATAATGAAAAGTAGTTACCGAGGTATTTAATATTCAAAACACAAAGTTGTGATACAGTCATGTAACATGGATGGATTATATAATACACTATTATGTTTAAAATATAAGGAAGTACATATAAATTAAGTATTTTTCAAAGATCCCAGTGTGCAGATTATTATTGCTTAGCTAGAGTAAGAACCTGAAACTGTACAGCAGCTTTGGATTCATCTCCTTGTCGCCAACCATCATAGGTAGGGAATACGGGGGAGCGACATCCATACCCAGGTCCCCAGTGCGCAAACCTTCAACTTCCCTGTTTGGTAGTTGAATGGGGCCAGCAATGTCACATGAACATCTGTGGACAGAAAAAGTGCACTCACGTGTGATCAGGGGCAGCTTTGGTAACGCCCATACCTGTACAGCAGGGATGTGTGTGATAGTTTGTGATTTCTGCAACAACTGTAAATGAATGGAAAAGTCTGTATGGTGACAGTCACGGGGACAGCTAATGCCATGGCGTGTGTGTTGCAGGGCGGGGGCGGGGGGGTGGTGGTGAGGAGGTGTAGCTTGTCAACCCTTATCATTAGAAGAAATGTGAAGTTTTCATTAGAATTTAGTGAAACTAAAAATGAAATTTTTTCTCATCCAAGTTCATGGACACCCTGAATTCTATCGATAGACCCCAGATTAAGAATCCCTGCTTAATACCTGTAACTTCCAAATACTTCTCATCAATAATTATCAGAGTCTGAGATGCTGGGCCATCGTACATGAGATGGCTGGAATTCCTTGATGTTTATTTGACAAAGCTCCACCAATGACTGAACTGATACACCAGAAAGACTGCCTCTGAGGAAAAATGAAAGAAACTAAAATTCAGACTAGAAAGAGACAGAGAGACTGAAATCAAGGCAAAGCCCAGACTATACATGCATAGTAGCTGTCATCAACTGGGAAGGTGGAATGAACAAATAAACCACAAAAGAAAATAAACATTAGTCTTTCTTTAACATCTAGTAAGGTAAGGACAACTTATATAGTGTAAAGTACACTGATTTATAAAAATATTTAATCAATTCTTACTACTAGGGAAACATGACACAGAAGGAAAAAAATATGAATGCCTCAACCTGCTATGAGACATGTGGCACTGCTTCTAGAGCTAAACAGTCAAAAGAGGAAGAAAAGCTGAATTGTCTGTAAAGAAGGAAAAAAAATGTAGACCAATCTCAACCCAGATGAGATTCAATAGACATAAAATAAATTCTTCAAGTGTCTACATCAGGTTGTATACCCCTGGGATATTTTGCTCAGCATCTTCTGTCTTTTGTGAAATAAATTTTTACCTTTCAGCTGACCAGGTCTCTGATTCACTAGCAAAAAGAATGCTTGACATGCTGTGTGATGCACTGGCTTTCAATTCCATGGGGCATCAAAAATCCTGGCCCACTTCCCATGGCAGGCAACCACAAACACTGACTTTGTGAACTGTTTTCTGTTCATTGGATCACAGTGCAAAGCAAGTAAGGGCATATGTAATGCCTTTTAATCAAGGGTGATGCATGCCTCAAAATATGCAGGCTGCTCCAGTAAACAAAGACTTCCCTAGACATACGCAGTACTATATAACGTTTTAAAGGGTCTGAGAGACAACCACTAATGATGCTTCCTGATGAGACACTCTCACATTTCTGGAGGGTAGATGTGAGCATATATCTACTAAATTAGGTGCCACCATTTCCGATAAAAAGAAGAGCATGCTGACGTGGAGGCCAACTTTGATGAGAGAAAACAGTGGCTAAGGGAGCTGGCTGTGACATCAGACTGCCTGGGTATGAATCCTGGCCCTTGCACTGGATAACTTTGGGCAAGTCCGTTTATTTCTCACCAAGATAAAGAGGTCAATAATAGTACTATACCGTAACATTGTTTTAAGAGTTAAATGAGCAACTAGGCAGAGTGCTTAGGAGAGTCATTGACACATAGTAAGCATTCCATGCGTTTGGATTTTGTAACCCCTCTTCTCTTTCCCTTTTACCCTGCTTCCCTGGGAGATCTCCCTGTTAGCATGACACTGCTATAATTTTTCTAAGCCTTTTAGGCAAAACTAGTTGAACCAGTCTAAAAAATAGAAAAGAAGAGGTTAAAATGTTCATGGTAAATGGGCATTATTTCTGTACCTTTGGAGAAAAACAAAGAAGATTCTAATGGAGGTGATATTTTTTTTGCGTGCAGACCTTGAACTCCAAAATGAAATGACTTGAGAATAACTGTTTTTGCACATTAATGAAGGAATCAGTCTTGCATATGATTTTGTCAGGCTAGATCTACAATATCTGAAAGTCATCCCAAGCGAGTTGGAACCTGCTTTGGAAATTGCTGTATAGATGCAGCCAAACATGGGAAAGAGCAGCAGCACCAGCATGCTGAGGTTTCAAGCACGTGGCCCCGTTCTGGTATGGGAAAAAGTATGCGAAATGCCAAGGTTGCCCCGGGAGAGGGACATTTTGCATGGCTCGCTTTCGGGAGCAAGACCTCTATAACTTTCTTTAGTTCAAATAGCATGTATGAGCAGTCTGCATATTTTGCCAAAGGTTATTACACACAAATAATGAGATGTGTCCAAAGTCAAAGGCCTGGCAGGAGGGGCATATGAATTAGTCACAGGTCTGCTAAGGATCTGAAGCTGTATTATGAAGCCAAAAGTGGATTTAAGAGAGCATTCCTGGAAGTTCTCTGTTCCAGAGGAATTACTAGGGCCTAGATTGAAGTTAAACTTGTCCTTGTGTTTTCCAATTTCTGATTCTAGTCACTTTTAATAATAATTTGTCATTCTTTTTTTATTTTTATTTTTAAATATATTTTTATTGTTGATAGTATTACAGATATCTCCCATTCCCGCCCCTCTCCTTAATCCTCCTCCTCCCAGGTCCTACCCTCCCCCCGACCAGGTGTTCACTACCCTATTGCCCGTGTCCATTGGCTATGCCTGTAAGTATATAATTTCTTACCTCGTCTCATCCACCAACCCCACATCAAGTGTGTTCCATGCCTTCATGCTTAGGGCCTTATTTTCTTGGTCAAGTCATGTTGTTCATTAGATTCCACAACTAATTGAGATCATGTGATATTTGTCTTTCTCCTATTGGCTTATTTCACTTAGCATAATATTTTCCAGGTCCATCCAGGCTGTCCCAAAGTGCTGTTCTTTTTTTAATTGAGGTGTAATTGACATACAACATAAGATTTCACTCTTAATTATATTAGGTATACAACATAATCCTATCTACTAAAAGAGTAATATGCAAATTAACCATCACTCTGCTACACCCACCAGCCACGCCCACCAGCCAATCAGGAGCAAATATGCAAATAAACCCAACCAAGATGGCTACAGCCACAGAGAGCAGGAGGGAGGCTTGGATTTCCCTGGCAATGGAGGAAGCCAAGCTTTCCGCCTGCCCTTGCCGGGCCGAGGCCTCTGCTTAAGGCTACAAAGTTTCAATTGTAGAAGATAAATAAATCCCAGATACCAGGGCCTCCACTTGTGTCATGGGGGGGGGGGGGCGTGGCCAGCCTGCAAACCACCACAGGCCCCTCGCCCAGGCCACCCCACGCCCCAAGGGAATCCCCACCCTGATCTGGAACACCCTTCAGGGCAAACCAGCTGGCCCCCAGCCGTGCACCAGGCCTCTATCCTATCTAATAAAAGAGTAATATGCAGATTGACCATCGCTCCAACACACAAGATGGCTGCCCCCATGTGGTCAAAGATCCTGCCCCCATGTGGACACAAGATGGCCACCACAAGATGGACAGCAAGGGAGGGCATTTGGGAGGGACCAGGCCTGCAAGGGACGGCAGTTGTGGGTGATCAGACCAGCAGGGGAGGGCAGTTAGGGGTGACCAAGCTGGCAGAGGAGGGAAGTTGGGGGCGACCAGGCCTGCAGGGAAAAGCAGTTGGGAGGAACCCAGGCCTGCAGGGGAGAGCAGTTGGGGGGACCCAGGCCTGCAGGTGAGGGCAGTTAGGGGTGACCAGGCCCACAGGGGAGAGCAGTTGGGGGGGACCCAGGCTTGCCAGGGAGAGCAGTTGGGGGGGACCAGGCCTGCAGGGGAGGGCAGTTAGGGGCAATCAGGCTGGCAGGGGAGCAGTTAGGCATCAATCAGGCTGGCAGGGGAGTGGTTAGGGGGTGATCAGGCTGGCAGGCAGAAGTGGTTAGGGGCAATCAGTAAGGCAAGCAGGCAACCAGTTGGGAGCCAGCAGCCCTGGATTGTGAGAGGGATGTCCGATCCCACGGGGATCGGGCCTAAATGGGCAGTTGGACATCCCTCCAGGGTCCCAGATTGGAGAGGGTGCAGGCTGGGCTGAGGGACACCCCCGCCCCGTGCATGAATTTCATGCACCAGGCCTCTAGTGATTCAATATTTGTATGTACTTCAAAATGATCCCCACAGTAAGTGTAGTTAACATCCATTACCATACACAGTTACAAAATTCCTTTTTTTGTGATGAGAACTTTTAAGATGTACTCTCTTAACAACTTTCCAATATGAAATACAATATAATTAACCATACTAGAGGCCCATTGCATGGATTCTTGCACATTGAAAGTAAATTAATTAGAAGGTGGCCGGCGGGATGGGACTGGGCAAATCGGGCCAGACACGCCCTGAAGCCAACCTCCGGTGGTCCCTCCCCAGCTGGCTGCACCTGGAGTAGCACTAGGGTTCGAAGAGTGTCTGCAGAGTGAGTGGGGTCCCTCCAGCAGGTGGGGTTCCTTGGCCTGGCCTGTGGGGAATCAGGCCGAAACCAGCAATCCAGCATCTCCCAAGGGGTCCCAGATTGCGAGAGGGCACTCTGCAAAGTTGCTGCTCAACAGCTCCTGTGTTGAGTGTCTGACCCCTAGTGGTCATTGAGCATCATAGCTACCAGCTTAGGCTTTTATATATATATAGACTCACCATGCTGTACTTTATATCCCCATGAATTTTTAACTTACAACAGAAGTTTGTAGCTCCCTTCACCCATTTGGCCCACCTCACTCCCAACTCTGGCTTGTTTTGTTTTGTTTTATTTTTCAGAATTCCACATATAAGGGAGATCATATGGTATTTGTCTTTCTCTGCCTGACTTCTTTCACTTAGCATCATGCCCTGAAGGTCCATCCATGCTGATGCAATGGAAAGATTTCACTCTTAATTTATACCTGATTTCACTCTTTATTTCATTGTATCTATGTACCACATTTTCTCTCTTCATCTGTCCATGGACATGTAGTTTTTTTATATCTTGGCTATTGTAAATAATGCTGCAGTGAGCATGGGGGTGCATATATCTTTTGAATTCATGGTTTTGTTTTCTTTGGATAAATACCCAGAAGTGGAATTGCTGCATCATCTGGTAGTTCTAGTTTTAATTGTTTGAGGAACCTCCACTGTTTTTCACAGTGGCTGCACCAATGTACATTCCCACCAACAGGGCACAGGTTTCCCTTTTCTCCACATCCTTGCCAACACTTGTTATTGCTTGTCTTTTTTATAATAGTCACTCTAACGTGATAGCTCATTATGGTTTTGATTTGCATTTCCCTGATAATTAGTGATGTTGAACATCTTTTCATGTGCCTGTTGGCCATCCGTATGTCTTGTATAACCTGTGATTCTTGAAGAAAGAGGATGTGCCATGTGCTGGCGTTGTTTGTGTGATGATGATGATGGTTATCACCTTCACCAATCCTTCTGTGCTCTTCCCCCATTGCTTTTGAACAACCACTGCTATTTTTGATGCATTTGTTTGGAATTATCATTAAAGACATAACCAAAGTTACCCAAGGAACCAAGTGATCTATCTCCTTACTGATCAAATACATGACTGTCGTGCTACTGTTGCACTTCTCAGCCACAGCCAAAGACTAGGTGTGTAATGTAAACTAAAAGCATTTTTTGAGGTATGAACTAAATCTGACACCTAGCAGTAGGTGTCCATTTTCCACTATCGATCATGGAAATAAAAACATTTGAGTCCTGGCAAAGAGCCTCTATGCCACTATGAGAATATGACAGTAGTGGGGGGTGTGAAGTAAATGTAGGTATTTTGGATTGTACTTTTATTCACAGTATCATTGGTATGTTCAGCCAGGTAAGTTATTGGACATTTTTCAATTTGAGAAAATTCTCACTAGTAATTGGACTGACTTACCTGGTTGCTGCCTCTGCTGAATAGAAATAAAAACATGCAATACCCCACTGTGATTTTACTTCAGTATGCCCAGGGAAGTAGTAAGGTTTGCACTTTTTGAGACAGTCATTGACCCACACCTTTCATTCAGTGTAACTCAAATGTATTCCGGATGAGAAAGTTCCATAGGGTGTGAGAATGGCTGAACGAGAAGTTCATTTTATGATTTGCCAAGATACTTACCCAAACTCATTATTTTTTTAAATATATTTTAATTGATTTCAGAGAGGAAGGGAGAGGGAGAGAGAGATAGAAACATCACACCCCCTACTGTGGATCAAGCCGGCAACCCTGACATTTGCCCTGACCAGGAATCGAACCATGACCTCCTGGTTCATAGGTCAACACTCAACCACTGATCCACACCAGCCAGGCCTGAACTCATTATTTGACAATAAAAATACCTTAATGTTGAATTCAATTTCATACAAGGGTTGTCGGTTTTGATCCTCTATAGCAATATTCTACAATCAGTAATTTTTTTAATTCAAGAACTGAAACATTCAATAAAAAAAAATTAATGACTTCTAGATAATGAAAATTACCAAGACATAGTAAAAAACATGGCATGTTATTGCTTGGTGATCTCTGAACATCCTAACACCACCTATCACTTTCTCTGTCTCTTTAGGGGATTTATCATTAGCAGGAGCACATCTATCAATTAAACACACAAACACACAAACACACACACACACACACACACCAATCGAGGACCTTCTCTTCATAAAAGATTGAGGATTCCTGACTTACAGGATGCTGATGTACATGTCACAAAGTAGCCTCTGGTTGTTGACAACTTGGGGTGGAGGCGGGGATACAACACATTTAATCATGTCTAGACTCTTTTATCTTGTAGGTTTTTTTGTGACACATTTAGCTTTTTGCAGACAACTCTCAAATCCTGACTCAGCTATTCAGTGTGGTTCAGTTTATCAGGATCCATCATCTCTAATATGGTTTTGAATAGCAGGATGTTGTAGGTCCAGATTGAAGTGTGACCTCTGAATGTTTTCTATTCATGCTTGATTACTATATCCTAGAGGTCTAGACAGTGTTATTGGTTTTTCACCAACATAAACATCTGGGGGAGAAAAGGAACTAAATTAGATGAATAAGAACATTCCTAATCTACCTTTATAATATGCTACATTTAAAATAAAACTTTTTTAATATATATGTTTTTATTGATTTCAGAGAGGAAGGGAGAGAGATAGAAAGATAGAAACATCATGATGAGAGAGAATCATTGATTGGCTGCCTCCTGCAGGCTCCTTACTGGGAGGGATCGAGCCTGCAACCTGGGCAGGTGCCCTTGGCTGGAATTGAACCCAGGACCCTTTAGTCTGCAGGCTGATGCTCCATCCACTGAGCCAAACTGGCTAGGGTTAAATAAAACTTTTTAAATGGAGCCCTCTCAAGTTGAAAGGATGCCACCAAATGTATTGTTTTTCAACTCTGATAAGACAGTCTTTGGACTATGATTTTTCGCTGATTTAAACGAGTTTGAACATGTAATTTCAGGCTGCAATAGAAACGTCTTTCCTTGGTGCTACTACAAAAAGATAGAATTTCATTTAGTGAATTCCAGCCAAATGAAATTAGCATATGCATGTTAACTCATGTATATAGCTTATGGATGGGCAAATGAGAAGACAATCCAATGGGGTGGGGCTGGGGGGAAGGGAAGAAATGGGACAAACCCAAAGCAATGTGGGAATAAATATAATCAGGCCACCACGAGTTTTATTTCTCACGGTTTGCTTTTCATATTCTAAGAATTACTAATCACATTAGAACTCTACAGAGAGCTTATTTAAGAACCATAACCCAACAGCCTAGTCGAGTACTGTGCCACCGAGTCACAAGGAGAAACTGAGACCCTTTCCTTTATGCTGGGGTATAGACCACATTCAACCAGACATCGACCAAACATGCCCCCGGCCAGGAACTCCAGGTGGAAGAATGTAGAGGGATAACAAAGTGTGTGCCTTCCTCGTGCCTTTTGTATGCTGACGGCACATAGAGCAGTACTGTGAGAATAGCACCGGAAAGTTTAGACTTTGATTTTGTACATTTATGAAATGTACCTTCAGTACCTAATTCCAACTTACGTATAACAACTTATACATACAATTGAACTTCTTTCTTTTTCTCTCTCTCTTTTTTTTTTTTAAGTGTATCTTTTGCTAGGGTAAAAGGGAAGATAAAGGTATAAATCGGTGATTTAGAATCCAAGGCTGTGTTCCCAGCCAAAGCTCTTTGGCACAGCACAGTCATTGCACAACTGAAGATAAACATAGAGGGCAAACTCTAGAAAAATTATGTCCAAGCAGGGCCTGAAAATCTATTCTAAATGCACTTTGCACCATTTAAGACAATAATAACCGCATGTGACCCGCCACTATGTGCATACCCCAAGGATTAGCCGGTACATCAGAGCCAAGTGTAAATAGGCTGGGAAAAGAAAAAAAATAAACATTTAACTTTTTTTAAAAAAAGTAAGGGCATTAACAGGGGCTGAGGGTAAAGCATGCCTGCTGGTGTTGCCCCTTGGGGAACAAGGACAAGGGTGTCCAAACCGTGCACCCACCTTCCTGGCCGCACCACACACATTCCAAGCTCCCATTCTTGCGAGGCCACTTTGTAGAAAATGTTTTTATTTCTGTGACCCTGAGCATCACTCCCACTTCGCTGCATAAAGTGTTCCCTGAGTGAACCCTCGTGGCCTTTCATCCTGATTAATCCCTACCACCAACCCACACAGGCCCTGCCTCTCAAACTGCTTTTGTGACTGCTCTTTTCCTTTACTCACTTTGTGCTTCAAGTTAGAGGCTGACTTTAAGACGCTCATAGTGCATCATTTGTCCCGTGGGTGCGTGCTTTCTTCCCTTGGTCCCATATTTTCCTCCCTTTTCGGACCTAAAGTATTTTAACTGATTAGCAAAACACCATTCCTGGGGCTGTCCACTTGTCTTCACACAAAGGTGCGTGGTTTTGAATCACAGTAACTTAGATAACGTCTCCGTTTCTAAATGCACTACAGGAAAATGACATTTGACATTTTGTATTAAGATAGAAAAAGGCTGACCCCATACCACCTACCAATTGAGTTGTAAGGGTCAAAAGCCAAGTGCTTTTAATAACTTTTTAAGAGTAGGTAATCCTTGCTCCCTTTGAAGACTAAAGCATGTACTAATTGCTTTTGTAGAATGGAGGTGATGTTGCTATAGCTAATGGTCCATGCAGTCCGACCCTGGGACATTTGATCCCAGTGTCTCGTGTGGCTTAAGTTGATGTTTTCATAACATACTCATTGGTTTTGATTCGACACAGGTCAGATAACATTTAAAACGGGTGTTTTTGCTTTCCAAAAGTCTTTTCTCCAAAAATATCTTTAGATATATGATCAATTGATTAACAGCAACGTTATCTTTATTAATATTTTAGACATATAAGAAACCCTTGTGTCAACCACTAATTTAAGTAATAAAGCATCAAAATTACTGTTTTAAAAATTTTAAATTACAGTGTGCCCCTACTGGATCACATTCCCGCCCCACTCCTCCTCCCCTACTCCCTTGGAATTCTTCAGTCCAGAACTTAGTGCTTAATCATGCCCAGTTTTGTACTCATATTACATATTTAAGTAAGCTAAACCAATATTAATTATTGTTTTTGCACATTTAAAAGCTTTAAGTAGTACCATACTGCAGATACCCTTCTACAACTCACTTGCTCAAAATTATATTTTTGAGATTTATTCATGTTGAAACAGAAAGATCATTCCTTCTTACTGCAGTTATATAAATATGCCACAATTTATTATTCATTCTCCTATTGAGAGGCATTTAGAATGTTTCCAATTATGTCTTATTACCACATGCACTTGCTGTTAGGAATACTATTTTCTAAACCTCCATGTACATATGTGTAGCAATTTCTCTATGGCAGAATAATTCATCTAAGGATGGAATTTCATAGACTAAGATATGTACATCTTATATAGGTACATTGTTCAACATGAATTACACTTGCGCTAATGGTATAAAAGAATGCTCATTATAGAAAAGAGAAGCTTTCAAATGCCATTAAAGTCATAGAATATTTACTTAAAAAACATAGAAATGTAAATTATATAGATATTAAAGTCAAATTTACATATATACAGTCATATAGATGTATTCATGTATATATACTACACATATAAATTTGTATAATTATCTCTTGTATAAATATATCATAAAAAGTTTTTAAATTAGTAATAGAATTAACCAAAGATTAGATGAGTAAAGTTTGGAATGAAGGCTACAAATAATAAATAATATTTCCCTAATTTTTAGTGTGGTTTTTTATATAGGTCAGGCTAAAATATAATTAAGTATCCATTTAAAGTAATAATAAACATCAAGTTGATATATGCCTAATTTCAGCCTATATTCAGGTCTGAATGCAGCTGAGGTAGGGATGAGAATAGAATATGGAAGGAGAGAATCTGAGAATTACAGGAAGCAAAAAGTGTATGATTCAGAGATAACATCTTCACAATAACCTATATTAGGAAATGCTTATGAGAGCACCTAACAGATTGCTTCTTCCCCACCAAAAAACATTAAAAAATATGTGAAAGCTTCCAGAAAAACCAAAGGTTCCTCGGAACCAAGTGTGATAGTCTAACGTAGGGACCAACTATTTGAGTGCCATTGAAGAGCAAATCTTTCCTTAAACAGCGAATACTTATCTTCAAGCGTAGAAAATATTCATTGGAAAAATAAGCGTAAATTGTATTTGTATTTGACTTTATTATATGAGTAAGTAGCAGCACTTTATGTTTAAAATGTCTCTTGTAAGCAAAACATCATGCTTTAGAATGATGTCCATGTTTAAAATCAGCATCCTTACTTGACCTTTTCTCAGGGAGATCCTTAGCTAACGATGTTCACTCGGTTTTGAAGCTCAGGCTACGGAGTGTGGACACGATGGCCTCCGGGCTTGTATTCACCCATCTACCTAGGAATCGTTCTTATCATGTTGATAAGCTGGGAGCCATGTACTGCTTTGTGCTGCAAGGATCTCAGATGTCATTTTTAAAATGCGGGGCACAGCCCTGCCAATGTGGCTCCATGGTTGAATGTCAACCTGTGAACCAGGAGGTCACAGTTTGATTCCCAGCCAGGGCACATGCCCGGGTTGCAGGCTCGATCCCCACTGGGGCGTGCAGGAGGCAGCCGATCAATGATTCTCTGTCATCATTGATGTTTCTCTCTCCCTTCCTCTCCTTTCCTCTCTGAAATCAATAAAATATATTTATAAATAAATAAATAATAAAATGGGGACACAATCAGCTCCTCATAATTGTCTGGAAATATTGATAAATTTTCAATTTTCATAGTTAAATGACCTCTTTTTATTTTACCAAGTTGACCACAAACCATTCCTTTAGAACGTAAAGTCCAGAAGGGACACAGCCATACTTTGTAAAACATGTGGTGGTTTACTTCGTTATCACTGGTTTGTTAGTTTCCCTCCTGATGTTAATGCTTGTTATCATTTCTCATGGAATATGTGCCCTTCAAGCAGTTCTTTAAGTCTCTTCTCTTTTCTCCAAAATATAAACCCCCATCTCTTCTTCGAAGTCTCCTGATTTCAAGTAGAACTTCTCTCTAATAACCATCATTACTATTCTTAATTTACTTATTCAGTCATAATCACTGTCAAAATTATTATATTTAGCACACATGAAAAAATTTACATTTAGAACTAACATTCTCTCCCACAACACCGTAGCGCCCATGTCTCAAAGAGAGGTTGTGGAAGAAATTGTAGCAAGGGTTTTTTTAAGCGGTGGTGTTTTTTTTTAAGACTCAGAAAGAATGTGAGATTGAAGTTTTTCCGCAACTTCCTCATATTTCATTTTAGCTACACACCTAACATTCAGTGCCAGCCTCTGCTTTGGTTGCATTGTTTACTCCTCAGATGACCCTGTGAAGTAGACTCAGTTACCCGTGTTTTACAAATGAAAGATGTCCACAATGTCCACAGAGTGTAAGTAACTTGCCAAAAATCACTTAACATGTCCACATGTGAACTCCTTCACTTTCCCTCAAAGCCTGTCTTTTCATCTCCGTCCATGGCTGTTATCTTTAGCTCCTCTCTTCTTTCATTCTCCGCATTCCTCCCACCAGCCAATTATAGCGGCTCTACCTGCAGGATTCATCTGGAACCCAACCACTTGTCACCACCCTCACTGCTCCCACCCTGGCCCAAGCCACCATCATCTCAAACCCGGATTCTCGCAACCGGCCTCCCTGCCTCCACCCCGCCCCTCTCCTGTAGCTTATTCCCAACTTGGCAACCAGAGTGACGTTTTTAAACATAAATCATGTCCTGTCACTCCTCAACCCCAAAGCCTTCAATACCTTTCCCTCACACTTAGAATAAAATCCCTTCTATAGCCAAGACGTCCTTACCTGACCTGGGGCCTGCCTGTCTCTCCTGCGGCATCTTCTGTCCTCCCCCAGTTCACTCCATGCCATGCACTCTGGCCTCTCTGTTCCCGGGAAACTGCTGTTCCCTCATCCTGAAAAACTCGTTTTCCAGATCGTCTCTCCCTCACTTCACTCAGGTCTCGGCTGACATGTCACCTCGGCTGAGAGGCCTTTCTGGCTCACTGAATTAAAATCACATTTTTAAAAAATCACATTCTCCTATTAACCAAGTACAATCCATTTACCCCAGAATGTTACGTATGTTTGTTTATTGTCTCTGTCTCCCTTTAGTATAAAAGTTCATCTTTGAGGCCAAAACCAAAATGCACACATACATATTTCTAAGTGAAGCTGTACATATGTGAACACTTGTTATATTATCCAAGTATGTTTTGTATTGGACCAACTAAAAGAAAAAAAGGTATCAGGAGATTGAGACAAAACATCTACTTCACATTTTTTTCTGAATCAAACATTCAGAAACTGTTTGAATGAGTACCCCCTCTTTTGTATATCACATGTATTGTATTTTTCATAAATTATTTCCAGGTTGTATTCTTACCTCTATTTTGGTAACTCCAAAGGCTCAAACTACCCTTTATAGAGTGTCCCAAAAAATGTGTACACGCACTTTGAATAATTATAAAGGCAGTGTTTACTAAAATACATTTCATTTTCAAAACTGAGCTATCAGTTATCTGTTAAAGTGTATATATGTATTTTTGAGACAGTCCATATATAAGTGATATGATAGTTACACTTGTATGCGTTCAGCATCAGTTGAGTTTTTTTCATCTATCTATCTATCTATCTATCTATCTATCTATCTATCTATCTATCTATCTATCTGTATCTATCATCTGCATATCTATCTTTTCTTGTCCTCTCTTCACCTTTAAACTCTAATCCTGTCTCTCCAGCTGTCTATTGGACATGTCTAGTAAATTTGGAGGTCTTGCAACATCAGATGAAAATCAACAATTCCAAGGTTAACCTCTCTGTGTGTCTGGCTCCTCCTCTCTAGGCAGCCACCACTACCTCACAGGCTGTCATTATTCTCACCTAGATTAAGTCAAGGTCTTCTAAGCATGTCCCTAGAACTCTAACACTTGCCACTTCCATCCATCCTATCCGCCACTGCCATCTTCACTCTGTCACTGTTTCTGCTCAATGTCATGCAATTTTCAGACACATAAAATCAAAACACCTCTGCCTGCTTGTGAAGATCCTGTTACCTAGCTACACTCTCCTTAGTCACGTTGCTTTCTCATGTTCCACTACAGCAGGGTGGGTGTTTGCTTCTCCTCCAGTTTGCTCCTGTTTGTCAACAAATGTCGCATGATCCCTTCATCCAAAAGCAGTCATCTTGCTTTTGCTTTTGTAGCATTTAGAACAATGTCACCTTTTACTGATGTCCATTTTATCCAAAGTCGTGTAACACTGCCTGCTTTTTAAAATGCCCATAATTAATTCTTTGCTGTTTTATTTATTGCATGTCTTTGTTGCTATTTCATGGGTTAGTCTTCTCCACCCAATTAGATAGGAATCTACCTGAACAGAAGAAACATCTCTTGTACTTGTATATAGCACTGGTATGCACCCACATAGCATACCAGTACTTTTTTTTCAAACAGCACGCATACACACACACACACCCTCACACACACACACACACACACACACACACACACACACACACCAGTTCAAATAAGCCAGCATTCCCATTGCTTACTCAGAATAAACAAGTTTGCATGCCAATTCAAGTAGGGCAGGTGGGAGCGAAATAAAGGAAATATGATGTGTTTGGGGGAAGTTTTGAAATTTTCAAACATTGTAGTATCTGTTTTTGTTTTTTTGTTTTTAATAATAAAAATAAGGCACTGATTCCTTATACCCCACAGCCAGGCAGATTTATAATGAAGCTAATGAACCTTCAGGGTCCCTCACTTGCCCACACCCCTCTAAGGTCTTAGGGCAGCCCTAGCCCTGTGTTCACATGTTTCTATAAAATTTTTAAAATCAAGATTTTTTAACTGCATTCGATTCAGACCATTATGGTTCATTATGATCCACAGCACTACCTGGTCAGTGGGCATAAGTTTTCATGTTGGATGGTATTGGCATGGCCAAGACCTTTTGTATTCACACTTTTTTCTTTTTTTTAAATTTAATTTTATTTTTTCTCATCACCGTTTATCCTCTCTATGCCCTCTTCCACCTCCACCCCTTCTCCCCCTCTCTGTAGTCACCACGCTGTTGTCTATGTCCATGGGTTCTCTCTCTTTTATTTTATTTTTTGCTTAATCCTGCCCCTGTACTCATAACTTTCTATGCCAAGTGCTACTGGAGTGATTGAGTGGACATTTTGTAATTATAATTTTAATCTTTTATTTTCTCATTGTTTCTTTAGTTTGCAAAATGAAATTGAATATTTTAAAACCTAGATATAGACTGTCTCCTGCCCATATGAGAAATGGCAGGATCCTAGACAAATATTAAATGAAATATCAGAAGAGATAGAAACTAATTTTCATTGAGGACCTAATACATTACATCTCCTTGAGTGCTGAAACAGTGATGTAAGGCAGATGTCATTTTCCCCATTGACAAATGAGAAAACACAACTGAAAATGTTAGGTAACATGTCAAAAATCACAAAACTAGTAAGACTTTAAAGGTGGATGTGAACTCAGTTCTCCTGAATGAAAATCCATGATGGCCCCATAACCTTATAGGACTGAAGCCAAAATCAAGAAGTAGGTTATACATTGAGGGGGACAGACATGGCTAACCACTTTTAGAAACCAACAAAAATCCCCTCCTATCTCCATACTTTTCCATAACATATTTTTGTAAATGCAAAGTAAGAATGTTATTTCTTTCTTATGCTTTTCTGTATTTTCTTGACCTATTACTTCAAGAAATTCAGACTAAAGTTTTCTTTGTGAAGCCAAGGATTTATACTTTGCCCCTAAAGAAACATGTGAAGGAGGAGGAGTTGAAAGATCTGAAGCGTTTAGAGGCTCTTTCTGTTCAGGTACTGGAATGTTGTGTTTCCATCAGCCTTGCCCTTGTGATTTGCGGGGTGATTCAAGTTGAGATAGTAGCCACTCTAAAATGGTGTAAGTGAATTGGAACTTGTTGTGTTTAAGTAATTACTTCATTGTGGCTCCCTGACATTTAACAGGCTTGGAGAAATTTGTTGTTAGTACTTGTATATATTTTATTTCAAGTTGACTTTTGGTTATTTCCCTCTTGTATTTTCGGAGACACTTGCGTAGCTAGGAAACGGCTCTGCCCTTTGCTTTGGTAAAACGCACACAGAGCTTGCTGCTCACTGAACACATGAGCAGAAAGAGTGATTGCTATTACGGTCCCATGCATTGAAGGAAGGACAGCTGGTTAGGATTAAGAGAGCATTCTACCTTTAGCATACAGCACTCCCACAGCTTCTAGTCCTCTAGTCCTCTTTTTTTTTTTTTCTGTAGCTGCCATAAACAAAGTCTACATCATATCCTGTATGCAGTTAACATTTTTTATATAATCAGGATAGTATACAAAATAATTTTTTAATGCAGAATACAGCAAACATTTCAATGTTAGATCAGGAAACAATGTCTGCATTTGAACCAGAGCAGACATCCATGTGGTGACTAAAACAAAAGGTTATATCACATATGATCATCCCACCAGAGCTATTTTTTAATATATTATATTGATATTTTACAGAGAGGAAGGGAGAGGGATAGAGAGCTAGAAACATCGATGAGAGAGAAACATCAATCAGCCGCCTCCTGCACACCCCCTCTCCCCCACTGGGGATGTGCCCGCAACCAAGGTACATGCCCTTGTCCAGAATTGAACCTGGGACCCTTCAGTCTGCAGGCCGACGCTCTATCTACTGAGCCAAACTGGCCAGAGTGAGCCTTTTTGCCTTTTTTTTTTTAAGGTAAGCATATGTGGTCCTGGAAACTACGTAACAGGATTAGAGAGAAAGTTCTCCTCCGAGAAAATTCGCCTTAGTTTTGTGAAACAAGTTATGACTCCCGTAGACAACTGTTTTGTGACATCCCGATTGCAGTGCTATAGTATAGGGTGGAACTTGGCCCCTGATCGTATCTTCCAATACAAACAAGACAGCACAGACTGCAAATAACAGGGTCAGGGACTGGAAGGTGTGTTTAAAGAATATCACACACTAAGCAATATGTTACTGGGAGTCACTGTTCATTGCACGTCACCTCTGGCCATCTCTACAGAGCCTGCCCTTGCCTCCTAATGAGTTAAACTATTTTAAAAATCTGTGATTAGAAGATCCATTGGTCTTTCAATAATTTAGGCTAAACCCTTGTTTGTGGTCTTAGGAATTCTGAAAGCTTGAGTTACATAATAATAAATACATATGATCACTTACAAACCTCCGTTAAGACTATTTTTTTCACCCATTTAAACAAAACCCGTGAGTGAAGAGGTCTGATTTGTATTCCATATTCTGGAACTAAACCAGCTCTGAGAGACTTGAGCAAGTCAGTAACTTATGTGTGTAATTCTCATGTTCCTCATCTATGGAAATGAGGTTCAATTCCATTATCTCTAAGGGTCCTTCAAACACAAATATGCTATGTGCCTAAGTATTTGTTCACTGCTATGCTGTGTTGTAATGAAAACGTATAGATAGGAAATAGGCTATACTCTCAAGACATGCTCATTAAACAACAAAAGATATTCTTCCATTTAACAAATATAAATTGAGTACTTCCTATAGGCACTTGGCCATGTGCAACAAAAATGACTATGGATGACATCAGTGTTCAGTGCTGTGGGCATTACAAGGAAGCTAGACCTGGAGGTGTCTGAAAAGTGAGCATGGGTTAACAAATTATGGGTTAAACATTTCAGGCAAGGTAGTGGAGAAGAGGGAATATTGTGAATCCTGGTAAAGAGCACAGAGACGCCCTCGCTGGTTTGGCTCAGTGGATAGAGCGTCAGCCTGTGGACTGAAGGCTCCCAGGTTCGATTCCAGGCAAGGGCACGTACCTTGGTTGCTGGCTCGATCCCCAGTAGGGGGTGTGGAGGAGGCAGCCGATCAAGGATTCTCTCTCATCATTGATGTTTCTATCTCTCTCTCCCTGTCCTTTCCTCTCTGAAACCAATAAAAATATATTAAAAAAAAAAAACAACAAAAAATACAGAGACAATAAAAACAATGGCCAGGCCAGTTCGGAAAACTGTCTTGGCTAAAATGGAGGCTGTGGTTTCAACCCCTGAGACTGTTCATTTACTGTTTCGTCCTTCATTTATTCATATATTCAAAAAGATGTGCTAGTACTTACCAAGTCACTGAGAGCTGGGATTCAACGACGGACAGGAGTCATCTATGCCTTCATTATAATTAATAATGTCACTTACTGAGCTATTATATAGCAGTAGTGCTGTAAGCTTTTCATACATGCATCACTAGTTCTGACAAAAATACATTTTATAGTAGATAAACTGACAGTGACGTTTCAACCTCATCCCAGCGGGTGTAACTCTTCCAAGGTCATACGGTATAGACGGGAGTCAGGACTTGAATCTAGACCGTCCGTCTCCAGGGTCTGTGCCCTTAACCAGAGCTACTCTGCTTTCTATGTATTTGTTAAATGAATTCTAAATATTTTGTTAAATGCTAAGTGATTTTTAGTCATGTCACAACCCCCTCATGTGAAATCACAAATATAAAACACAACTACAGATATCCTACTCCCAGATATCCTTTTTTTTTTTTTTTTTTTTTTTTTACTGTAGTTTAGTCTTTCTTTAGTCAATGATATTTGACAGTTGGGGGTTCATGTGGGTTGGGATGTAACTAATGAAATTTTGTTCCATTTTCTTTTCATCATCATCCCCCAAATAAGCTCATGTAGCATAGCCTTTTTAATTATTTGATCGTGAGAGCTATACAAGACATCAAATACACATTAATTTAAAATAGTGATCAAAAGTAGAAAAAAATTCAAGGTACAATTTATAGTTTTCTTCTCCAGCTGAACTCTAATAAGTCTTCTCTTATTCTTCAACTGCCTAGAAAATATGGAGAAATGTACATAAAACCTAGAAATGTAGACAGTCTTCTTACCCCTGCCTCTGAGTGGGTAAGAAGAGTGTCCTGATTTACATCCCCATGTCGATTAAGGCTCAGAACTACTTACTTCTCATTTTTACATTCACAGTTTCCCTTCTTGCTATTCTTTTCAAGGGCTTTTTACTTTTTTATGTAATCTTTTGGGGGGGGGGGGCCCGGAGTGGGGGAGTGAGACTCCCAAATAGGTGACCACAACATTCCAAGGAGATGACTACCCCAAGAACTAGCTGGTGTATTTGTGTAATCCCAAAGCTGGTCTCCCAAATATTTAGTAGACTACTTATATTCTTAAGCTGTTATGTTTTCATGGATTTTCGCTAAAAGGACTTGGCAAATTGAAGGAAAGACCACATTCACCCAAACTTTAGATGGTTACTATAGTTAACATCTGGGCTGTGTCCTGACGTCAGGACTGCCGTGATGAAGTCCAGATGTTAGAACTAAGCAATGTTTCTGTTACCCCGAAGCATTTGCTGCCTTTGTTGTTGTTGTTTCTAGACTGCCCACTTCATAACGCGTGATGGCATTGGAGGAGAGGGGAAAACGTTAGCATCTGACATGGGCCCAGGGTGACTGGTTTCCTCCTCCTTCTAAGCATACTTTCAGGCCATCACATGGGAAAGGCAGGCACCAGGGCCTCCTCAGATAAGGATATTTCCATTCAGTTGCTATTTTCAGTTAAAACAGGTTATGTGATGTACTACGTCTTTTCAGGTTTAATATCAGGTAGAAAGGAACCCGGAAAAGGAATAAAATCAATAATAAATATTCCAAAATTTTTGTAGTTGTGTTTTTAATCTGATTTTAGCTTTGATTATACATATACGTAAATATCACACAGGCACAAAAATATTGATTGTTCTACAAGAGAACCCCAGTCACACAAAAGCAACTACATTGGAGCAGATTCATGTTACAACGAGTGTCCAAGGACAGTTTGCAAAAGGCATTATGACTCCGACATCCATGCCAAGAAATTAGGAAAATCCCAAAGAACCGTTTATTCCTTCAAAACCCATTTTAGGTCTACGACCATAACTTTTCTAAAATATGTGTGTGGTTATTCATATTTTTAACTGATTTTACCTCCTATGTTAATGAATTCTATATGCAGTCCACATACTTTAATATCTTGGTGTTAATAACTCAGTTTTGGCCCTAGCAGGGTGGCTCAGTTGGTTGAGCATTGTCCCATGCACCAAAAGGTTGCCAGTTCGATTCCCAGTCAGGGCACATGTCCCAGTTGCGGACTCGATCCCCAATAGGGGGCATTCAGGAGGCAACCAATCAATATTTCTCTCTTACATCAATGTTTCTCTCTCCCTCTCCCTTCCTCTCTCTCTAAAATCAATAAAAACAGTGTTTTTTAAAAGTAGCTCAGCTCTGTTAAATCTGAAACTATTCCTACAACTTTCTAGGAGTCACCCTAAGTTCTGTCCTATGACTGCAAGGTTTGGGGAATAGATTGATCGCATGATAACTTCCCACTTCTTTCAGTCCTATGACTTCATGTGAACTTTTTGTAGTGTCATTATAATGTATCTTAAGCTGTGCATGATAGTTTAGCAGTGAACACATGTGGTCTATGCAGGGTGGGATTAGCTTTCTGGTTTCGGTTCTTGATCATACTTACTATCCAATATAATAAAAGCGTAATATGCAAATCAACCAAAAGGCGGAACGACCAGTCAGTGGGGGGCAGGGCCAGCAAGCAGGCAGAGCCAGGCCAGCCAAGGCACGTGCCAGCAGGCAGAGGGAGGGGACAGCAATGGGGGGAGGGACGGCAGCAACCAGCGGTAGTGGAGGGGCTACCGGCCGGTGCAGTCCCCTGATCAGAAGGCCTGTCACCTCCCGCAGAGGGAGGCCACCTGTGGCAACGGTGGGGTGATTGTGGGAGGGGGGGAACGGCGGGGGGGTAAGGCCGCTTGGAAGCAAGTCTAAGCTATCAGTCGGACATCCCCTGAGGGCTCCCAGATTGCAAGAGGGTGCAGGCTGGGCTGAGGGGGAACCCCCTCCCCCACCAAGTGCACAAATTTTTATGCACTGGGCCTCTAGTTTTTTGTAAATGCATCCTGATCCTCAAGAGAAGTGTGGCTACAAGGCCAGGCACTCTTCTCACTCCCTTTCTCATGCTATTCCTGTTTGGTCAGAGACACTAACAGACTATTGTAATAGGACAGTTCTTTGAAGCATCATATAAAATGTTTGCTCACTTTTCTATATAATGAACCTTCAAATATTTGAAAGCAAGCAAAAAAGATATGTTTTTATTCCCAGGGACTAGCTCCTTAATTATTTCAGCATGCTCTTACTGGGAAGGGTTTCAAGATCCTTAACGGTCTCTTCTTGGTGCTTTCTGGTTTGTTAACAGCCCTCTTCAGTTATAAGCAAGGTGCTCAGCATTTGCTCTGGACAAGGCAGGGTGTGGTAGGGTTCCTTCCTTCCTTACTCGAGGTCAAGTGACAAAATTAATGTGCAGTTGCAACATATTTCCTTTTTGTCTTTTTATGACCTTCACCATATTGATGGTCCATATTAAGCTTATGATCACTTATAAGTCAGAGATCATTTTAACGTGAACTAGAATCCTCAGGCCTTTTCTCTTGTGCAACAGAGGTTTGTTTGGTTGTTTTTTAAGACTAAATGTAGGGTTGGCATATATCCTAGCCAAATCTTATCTTCTTCATTTTACTTACACCTTCCTTGCCCATCATTCCAACCTACTGAGATAATTCCGAATCTTTATCTCATCATATACTAGTTCTTTATTTTAGCTTTGTGACACCCGTAGACATTATTAACACTTGGAACTGTTAATCAAGGATTTTCTATTTTAACTCGATCAACATATTACTAGGACAAGATCAATGACAAAATAAAGATCTCACTCTGGGTCCATATTCATTCAATTATCAATCCTCTTAAAAGTCAGTTGCTCAGCCAAAATATGACTGTATCCAATTGTTTTGGTGCCCATCTAGTAAAGAACATTACTAAAACTTCGTAAAATGCTTTGCTGATAGTAAAAGGCATGCCATTTCTCTGATCTATTAGTCTAATCCTATATAATAAAGAGGTAATATGCAAATTGACCATCACTCCAACACACAAGATGGCCACCCCCATGTGGTCAAAGATGGCTGCCCCCATGTGGACACAAGATGGCCGCCACAAGATGACTAGCAGGGGAGAGCAGTTGTGGGCGATCAGGTCAGCAGGCGAGGGCAGTTGGGAGGGACCAGGCCTGCAAGGGAGGGCAGTTGTAGGCGATCAGGCCTGTGGGGGAGGGCAATTAGGAGTGACCAGGCTGGCAGGGGAGGGCAGTTAGGGGCAACCAGGCCAGCAAGGGAGGGCAGTTAGGGGTGACCGGGCTGGCAGGGGAGGGCAGCTAGGGGCAATTGGGTTGGCAGGGGAGGGCAGTTAGGGGTGACCAGGCCAGCAGGGGAGGGCAGTTGGGAGCAACCAGATTGGTAGGGGAGGGCAGTTAGGGGTGACCGGGCCAGCAGAGGAGGGAAGTTGGGGGCAACCAGGCCTGCAGGGGAAGACAGTTAGGGGTGACCAGGCCTGCAGGGGAGGACAGTTGGGAGCAACCAAGCCAGCAGGGGAGGGCAGTTAGGGACAACCAGACTAGCAAGGGAGGGTAGTTAGGGGCAATCAGGCCAGCAGGGGAGCAGTGAGGTGTCTATCAGGCTGGCAGGGGAGTGATTAGGGGGTGATCAGACTGGTAGGCAGAAGCAGTTAGGGGCAATCAGGCAGGCAGGCAGATGAGCGGTTGGGAGCCAGCAGTCCTGGATTGTGAGAGGGATATCCAACTGCCCGTTTAGGCCCGATCCCACTGGGGGTCCCAGATTGGAGAAGGTGCAGGCTGGGCTGAAGGACACACACACCCCCGTGCATGAATTTCATGCACCAGGCCTCTAGTAACTTTATAAAATGGAATTTTGGGTGTTTTTAAGAATTGCTTTTTTTCATCTATTCTTGCATGTTTCAATATTTTAACCCAACTGTGTTATATCTAATCATTATTATGTGCCTTTATTTGTATAGTCGCACATTTAAAAAACACTTCAGCCCTAGCCAGTTTGGTTCAGTGGGTTAGAGCATCAGCCTGTGGACCAAAGAATCTTGGGTTCGATTCCAATCAAGGGCACGTACCTCAGTTGCAGGTTCCTCCCTGGCCCAGACCCTGGTCAGGGTACAATGCAGGAGGCAACCAATCAATGTGTTTCTCTCACATCAATATTTCTCTCTGTCTTTCCCTCTCTCTTCCACTCTTTCTAAAAATCAATGGAAAAATATTCTCTGGTGAGGATTAAGAAAAAAAAATACTTCAGCATAAATCACCCTTATGAAATCCTTTCAAACAGATTAAGGAAACATATGTGATTATCGCCATTTTAAAGATGAAGAAACTTAAGCTCAGTGAGGTGGCTAAAACCCAGAGCTTATTACTTTAAGCACAGCTTTCTTTCCATGACACCACAGCTGACAGGATTCAACTGCATTCTACTTACACGGTTAGGTGCTCAGTGAATATTTTTAAAGGATGAATAAATTTGTGTAGGACCAAAATTTAAACACTATGTTACCAAGTACATAAAATAGGTCATTTTTTAGAGGCTGCATATGTGATATTTACAATGTTTAGAACTGTGTTTCTCAAACCCTGACCTGCAGATTGGCACCGATCCAGGGTGAGATTCCCAGTGACCTGCAGCACGGTGGTATTCTGTTACAGCAGCCCAGGCAGACTAACACAGCAATGCACCGAGAGCTGTATACTATTAAATGTATTCAGTTGAATACCGTATTATTCTGCCCCGCTTACTTTTCTGTTGTTGTTAAAGTATCCTCACCTTTATGAAATTATGGTAATAATGGAAGTTAATTTGGGGTGAAGTGGAATATGCATTTACTTAAGATAATAAAAATTAGCAATACAGCCCTGGCCTTGTGATTCCGTTGGTTAGGACAGTGGTTGGCAAACTCATTAGGCAACAGAGCGGCAAACCACAGCTTGCAAGCCGCATGTGGCTCGCGAGCCGCAGTTTGCTGACCACTGGGTTAGGGTATCCTCCTGATACACCAAGATAGTGAGTTTGCTCCCTGGTCAGGGAAAATGCTGCAAGAGTCAACCAATGAATGGATAAATAAGTGGAACAACAAATCTATGTTCCTGTCTCTCTTTCTCTCATCAATACATACTTTTTTTTTTAATTAGCAATCCAAACCTGTGCCCATATAGCTTGGAATTTTACCAGTCTACAACTTCATAAGTGTAGAAATAATTGGAGGAGAACATGTGAGTGAATAAATGATGTTTTGTTGGCCAGCTGACTTCCACCAAGAGAACTCTGAACTACAAAGAAGCTTAGTAAAGCAGATGGGAACAATATTGTTCTGGCAGGGAGTAGCAATATGTTGGGTCAAAAAATGATCAAATTATATTAAAGCAATAAAAAGAGGCAATGTGAATGGAACAGAGTCATTTTGGTAGATCTTTGTATGAGAACATTTATTCAACACGTATTGATCCTCTCCCATGTGCCAGGCACTGTGCCAGGTAAGGACGATACAGTGGACATGGCACATTCCAGGCATGGAAGGGTCTCTCTGGCTAGTACTCAAGTAGAGTGAAGGGAGTATTGTGGTAGAGGTGGGCACAATATCCCAAAACAATTATAGAGAGAGACCCAACCCAGCCTGGAGGGTCCTGGCAGGCAGAGATAATTCTGGGAGAATGACATGTAGAAAGGCAAGAAATGGCCAAGCATATAAGGGAAGTGATGACATCAGTTGAGTCTTTTCATTTGGAGACATTTGCTGGGAGAGGAACAAGAATGATAAACAGGGATAGTTTTGGATGGGGAGAATAGCTTCAGGGTATGTTTTGGTTTGTTATTTTGGTTTGTGTTGTTTGTTTTGTTATTTTGATTTGTGTTGTTTGTTTTTTAATCAGGATGAGAGAGCCTTTAAGCTGAGGGGGAAGTTGCCAGTTAAAGAGGAGAGGTAGGGGAAGGAGAAGAGAAAGGAAAGAGGGAAGGAAGGAAGGAAGGAAGGAAGGGAGGGAGGGAGGGAGGGAGATAGAAGTTGACACTCTGAGAAAGGGATAAGAAAATTGTTGAAGCCATAATTGAGGAGACAGAGTGAAGGCACAAGTAAAGAGGAGTCTTGGCTAGGAGGAGGGCACTCCTACCCTTAGACTGGCAGGAATGGGGTAGAGATTGCTGTGGCAATAAATAACTTAACAAGGAGTGTCTGGGGAGCTGAGATAGATCAGCACTGATAATCTCCACTTTCTTAATGCAGTTCAGACAATGCAGTCTACTAAAAACGGATCAGCTTGAGTTGTATGGGGAAGGGTTAGAGGAATTGCCAAGGAATGGAGAGAGAGAGAAGTCCAAAAATGGGTAAAAGAGGCCTCCCAAGGCTAAGGAGCTTGAGTTGGTAATGGCTGCTATCTCTAAAGCTGTGGGGTTTTTCTCCAATAGTAATTCGCCATTGCAGGAAAGAGACAGAAAGGGTAAACGGCAGCTCTGATTCAGTGTGGAGGTTTTCCTGGTTGAAGGCAATGAGAAGCCAGGATTCTATAGAAGGTGCATGCCAGGAATGAATGAGTGGCTCAGCCATTGCCCAGCTGTGGAGGGGTGGGGGGCGGGGGGCATTTAAGGAGGATGGGAGGCTGAAATCAAAATGAGGTATCAGTGAAAAGAGTTCTGAATGAAGCAGTATAGGAAATAAAATGAACCAGACTGTGGCCTGGTGATGTCTTGAAATTGTAAGGTCACAGAGTATATGGACTGCTCACAGAGACTTTGCCTCCTCTGGTGAGGATGTCGGAGTTGGAGAGAAAGGGAAGTATATGACCCAAGAGCTAGAATCTTCAATGAAGAAGGAGGAGCAATAGGAGATTCAATTTATATAGATGGATGGCCTCAACTTCAAAAGAGGTGGGAGAAACAGCAGTTCAGAGAGAGTAACTCTTCCTGCAACATATGTAATGGGGTATGGAAGCAAGAGAAGAGGTGTGTCAAGGGTTGACCAAGTCTCCGTTAGGACCAAGAGGTGCAGAGACTACTGCAAATGGTGGCAGTATAAGAGTGTGTGAACCATTAGGTGAGGATGCCACTGGTCCAGGAAAAAGGACTGGGAGGAGGGTAAAAAGGAGACAAGAGTAAGGAAGTTCCAGGCAACACATTGTGAGAGATGCTTCAATGACCTAGTAAGACACTGCTCTGTGCAAATAAAACCAACTAGTGGCCCAGTACACGGATTCATGCACATTGAAAGGAAATTGGGAGCCCGCGCTCATGTGCCCAGGGAGTTTCCATGCCCCCGTGAGCCTCCAGGAAGTTGCGTGGGGAGTCTGTCCTCCTCCCTGCAGCTTCCTGAAAAAATATTTCCAAATGTCCCTTCTGCAGCCACAGTCGCGCCTTGCTGGCCGAGTGGTTCCCAGTGAACACCTTGGGCTGTGCTGGATGCTTTCCACCACTAGGAGCCAGATAAGAGATGCTCTTAGGTGAAAAATACAAAGTTGGAGATCTTGGGCGGGGGGAGGTGCTCTGTTGCCCATGCCCTCACCCTTCAGATCCATCTCTCTTTGACTTTTACCCCGATTGTCAGTCGCCACCTTGTGGCCACTGTTATATTGCTGCCTTCCTCTGTAGCTCCGGGGCAATCGGTAAGGGATGAGATTTGATCTTGATGCCCGAGGCAGAGTTCCAGGAGCCCAGCAGCAACATCAGGCTTGTCCTGGTTACTCCAAGTGTCCGCGCTTCAACAATTCTCTGGCGATTGTAACTACAGGCTTACGGGGTATGATGGATGGAGCAGTATGCTAAGTGGCAGGCAACCAGGGAGGAACCTGAGCCTGAGCCTGAGCCTGAGCCTGAGCCCAGGCCAGGCACCACACGGCTCCCGCTCAACCCGGCCCCGCTTCACCTGCTGCCACCGCGGAGGCAGCAGCAGCTGCACTCCCCGTGAGCCTGGCTTCTGGCTGAGTGGTGCTCCTGCTGTGGGAGTGCACTAACCACCAGGGAGCAGCTCCTACATTGAGCGTATGCCCCCTGGTGGTCAGTGTGCATCATAACAACTGGTCAACCAGTCATTCCAGTCGTTCGGTCCTAATGGTCACTTAGGCTTTTATATATATATAGAGAGAGAGAGAGAGACTAGAGGCCTGGTGCACAAAATTCATGCACTCGGGGGGGAGGGTCCCTCAGCCCGGCCTGCTCCCTCTTGCAATCTGGGAGCCCTCATAAACCTGGCTTCTGGCTGAGTGGCTCTCCCCCTGTGGGATCGGGCTGAAACTAGCTCTCCAACATCCCCCAAGGGGTTCCAGATTGCAGGAGGGCACAGGCCAGGAAGAGGGACCCCATCAGTGCACGATCGGAGCTGGGGAGAGACATGGAAGGTTGGCCAGCCAGGGAGGGACCCTGAGAGGATTCCAGGGCTTGTCTGGCCCGTCTCACTCAGTCCTGTTCAGCCAGACCCCAGCAGCAAGCTAACCTACAAGTTGGAGTGTCTGCCCCCAGGTGGTCAGTGCATGTCATAGCCAGCAATTGAGCTACCTTAGCATATCTTTAGCATATTATGCTTCGATTGGCTGAATGCTGACCAGTCGACCAGACACTTAGCATATTAGGCTTTTATTATATAGGATGACCAAGACAACCCAGGTCCCTGCTTTTCTGCAGTTTCCGTGTTGAAGGTTTGCCTTTCACTTCATAACTAACCATTCTAGTGAGCAGAGGAATGGTCTCCAATGACTGCAAAACTACCAAAAAACATCTACATGTTATTTGCTACATTTGCCATAAACAATAGTCCACAAAAATGAGTTGCAAACCAGAATGGAGCTTTGAGCAGCTCCAGCTGGTACAGTGTTAATAAATTAATGCATAGTTTGGTTGGAAAAATATTCTAGCATCATTGTGAGCCTTAAATCTGTGATAATCTGCCTTGAAGGTAAAACACATCTATTTTTTGTACTTGTTTGAGCATTCTTCTAACATTACCTTCAAAGCCAGGCACTTGCACAGCGTTGGGGCAGCCAGCCATAGTGCTTATGAGAAGCAGCATTATGTGGCAATTAAGAACAGGCATCTTGGAGACAGACTGCTGGGGTTTGAATCGCATTCTGCCTCTTACAATGTGGATGTAACTATGGACCGGTTACATAACCTCTCTGTGCCTCAGTGACTTCATCTGTAACATGGGCATGCTAGTGACACTGCTACCACATGATTAAATGGAACCTTCCAAGTGCTGTATTACTCTATTTGCATATAGTGTGTCACTCTCTGAAAGACATTATATCGTCTAGAGTCGGATCCTGCTGGACAAAGTATTGGCAGCACTAGCTTTGCAATTGTAATCCTGACCTACTAACAGCCCTGCCAAATTGCATCAGCACAGAGCAATGTCTGGCGATGCCTGGAGTTCTGCTTGCTAATGGAACAACTGGAACTGACTTTTATTTGGCACCCAACCACATCATGAATCCGTGCTGTCATTTCAGCGGCATTGTGCCTCTTGTCCCCATTGTCAGTGCTCGTGCGTTAAATGCTTACAGAAGGCAGCCTACTTCCTTCTGGGCAATAAGTGAAATGCCTTGCCACGTGGTGAAGGACACGGATATCTGGTTGGTATGCTTGTTAACTGAGGAGTCTGTGTCTGCCTGCATTTAAGAGAGACACTCAGTCTGGGTTTTGTACGTTAGCGTTTTGCAATCCAGGGTCACTTCTAGGTGGGGCACTGAACTGACAACAAAACAGGTATGAACAGTATTTATGATCTCAGTGATGGGATGCATGGGCCCGATGCATGGCTTTATTTACTCAACAAATATTATAAATATGTCTCAGGCACTGTGCTGAACCCCGGACACACTACCTCCAGAGAGTAGGAATTCAGATAAATGTGATAAAGCAGTGAGGGAGGCAGTGGTATGCAAGCAAGTGGTGGAAGATGGAATGCGGCTGAGGGAAAAGCCATTGGAGCTACTATACCTTTGTGGTGTCTTTATTACGAACCTGTCGGAGACTAGGCTGATGTGACTGCTATCTGTATACTCTTCAGTCAACAAGATTTCTGAGTGCTCTCTATTTTCAAATGCTTTCTGAGTATCAGATTCTTCTATATCAGATGAGATTCACGCACATGAGGGACTCACGCACATGCTGCCATGTGACCCAATCTACTCAAAAAGGAAGGACACTGGCCTTAGCCAGTTTGGTTCAGTGGATAGAGCCCTGGCCTGCGGACTGAAGGGTCCTGGGCTCGATTCCAATCAAGGGCATGTACCTTGGTTGCAGGCTTGATCCCCGGCCCTGGTCGGGGCACGTGTGGGAAGGAACCAATCGATGTTTCTCTTGCTCTGTGCCTCCTCTCTTCCATTCTGTCTAAAAGTCACTGGGAAAATATCCTCGGGTAAAGTTTAAAACAAAGAAGGAAGGACACTGTATATGTTGGAGCATTAATAACTGCACTCTACGCTAAAGGTGTCACTATTACTATCTAAGTTCTTTTTTAATTTTGTCAGATCTCTTTTTTCTAAATAGTTACCTAGAATCCCATAGAGAAAAAGGTCTAGGGTATTTAAAAGACATGCTTTCAGACTGTTGGAAACAAAATTATTTTTTTCTCCAAATGAAAACTATTCCATACATGAAAACATCTCTTTAATCCCAATTCCTTCCTTTAATTTGCCATCTTTGTAAATGGCCTCTGAAAATCTCAGTTCTGGGCAAAAGTGTTACTGGATTCCTTAAGCCGGCCCACTGCCTTTCCTTCTAATTGGGCTTTCTCAGGACCACCGTCCTTGGTCCAAGATTTAAACAGATCCGTAGCCTGTTCAGAGTGTGGTTTTAAGCATTTTAAAATGTTATGTATCTATCTGAATAATTTCTGATGCTGGAGGCTGGGCAGTATCCTAACTTTGATTCCCTCGAGGGAAAAAGAAAAGTCCCTGAGACAATGATTTGGGTGTTTATTTAGGAGGGGAGCTGATTTAGGAGGTGATGCCCATAAGCGCAATGAAAGAATGGAGGGGAGAGATGGGTAAGTGAGGAGCACCACAAACGTTTCGTGAGCAGATTGGTGCTGTGGGAGGGCGTTCTGGTGCCATCGCAGCAAAACTACCCCAAAACCCAGTTGTAAACCAACCCCTTAGGGTGCTCCTGGAGCCTGTGGGTCAGGAGGTAGGGTGCACAGGGGCCTCCGCGGGAAAGTTTCGAAGGCTGGGCTGGCTCCACAGCTGGGAGCTGGAGCTACCTTGCAGTTTCTTCACTCATGTCTGGAGGTTGATGCTGTCAACTGCCACCTCAGCTGAGGCTCAAGAGAGCATCTCCACATGGCCTCTCCCTGTGGCCTGGGCTTCCTCCCAGCGCGGCAACCTCAAGGCAGTCAGCTGTCTTACTGGGGCTCCCAAAACAAATGTCCCAGGCGCTAGGGGAAGCAGCACCTCCTCTCCTGAGCTAACTTGAGAAGTCACACAGCCACATTCTGTGGGTTACAAGAAAGTAACAATCCTGCTCTCATTCAAGGGGAGAGGAACAGAGCTCAGCCCTCAATGGAGATACAGCAAAAGAATCTCCGTCCTTTTTTATAAAAGCAAACAAAAAACGTGTCTCCGTGTAGACCAAGTTCTTCCTTCTTGACTAGAATCATTAAAGGTGTGGGAGGGATTGTGAATTAACAGATAATCACAAAGTAATATACAGGGAATAAGGTATGCACAGGCATCATACAGTCACAGAGGAGAGGTCCATAGCTTGGCCATAAGGTTCAGAGAAGGTGGATTACAGTCAATCAGGTGACAAGAGGTAGGGAGGAGATTTCAAGTAGAAGGAATAAAAGCATCGCTTGGTATGCGCAGTTTGGTAAAGTGGACCAGAGAGTGGCCGGTGAAAGTGGAAACGGAAGGTGATGAAAAGTCTTGAATGTTATATTAACAGGCAAGGACCTTATTTTTAGGCAATGGAGAGTCTTGAAGAGCCATTGTAAGCATACAGAGGAAGGGTTAGGAGAGCCTGAATGAAGGAAGGATAGCTGAGCTAAAAGGTAGGAAGTAGATTTGAGAAATCTTTTTAAAATAAAGTACTTAATACCTGCAGATTCATTGGGAATGGGAAGTGTCAGAAAAAGAGAATTCTAGGTTTACTACCAGGTTCCTACCCTGGATGCTTGGAGGAATGGTGGTTCCTTCAGGTAAGGAATTTTGGAAGAGAAACAATTTAGGGAGGAAATGGTGAGCATAGGGTGGCTGTGGCCATCCAGGTGTGTGTGGCCAGTAGATAGGTTCATGTCAGAATCTAAATGTGGGAGAGAAGGTAGAATAAAAAAATACAATTTGGGAGTCATCAGCAAGTAGGAAAAGAATGAGGAAGTCCAAGGGAAATACATGAAAAGACAAGAGCAGCTTTTTTTGGCCCCAAGAATGCAGATGTTACAAATAACTTGAAGAACTTTATACCTGATCACCTTAATTTTCTTTATGATGAAGATAAAGTTATCTGTTTAGAGATGATGGAGCCCAAATACTGAGAACAATTTTTTAAAATATATTTTTATTGATTTCAGAGAGGAAGGGAGAGGGAAAGAGAGATAGAAACATCACTGATGAGAGAGAATCATTGATTCTCCTGCACGCCCCTTACTGGGTATCAAACCCACAACCCGGGAATGTGCCCTGACCAGGAATTGAACCCTGACCTCCTGGCTCATAGGTCGATGCTCAAACACTGAGCCACACTAGCTGGGCCTGAGAACAATTTTTAAAACACTAAACAAAGAGAAACAACATTCATAGCTCAGGGGAGGGAAAAGTTCACGCTGTCAATAACATGCAAGTCTTTGTAATTGTTTCTGATGCCTTCTACTTCTCTGAAATTCAAACCTTGAGTCTCATTCACTAAATAGGCAGAAGCGTTGCTAAAAACACGTTAGGGGATGACTGGATAATGAAGGTGAAGGAAATAGCTAAAGAACATATATGGATACCCATGGACACAGAAAATAATTTGGTAAAGGAAGGATAGGTGGGGAAGGGTGAAGGTGGGCAAAGGTGGGGGGAAGGATGGGGACTCTTGCGATAATGTCAACACTAAAATATTTTTAATTAAAAAAAAAAAGTTAGGGTCATCCTATTTATTATCTGCAGCTGCACCTCACAGCTGATTTCAACTTCTTCTAATTCACACATACTGAGTCATCAGAAAGCAAGAAAATCATTCGCCATCTTCAAATTTAAGCCTTCCCAAATAGAAACACCTTTAATGAAAAGGAAGGGGTGTCGTTGTTGTTTTATTTTCCCTTGGTGTTTAGTATTTGTTATTCCAAAACATCTCAACAATCTGTACTTGTATGTTTCAACGAGGGTTTCCAACCGATGATAGATACCAGGCTTCATCTGTAAACCTTCATTACTATACTTGCAACTGAACCACAAGGAATTCAGAGTAGTGCTGCCTTAGGAAAGACGTCTTTCCAAGAGGAATTGGCCGAGGAACAGAATGTGTTTGAAGACCAAAAAGACAAGATGAACCAGGCTTTCTTCCATATGAGCACATATTGCCTTACTCAACAGATGCTGACAGCATAATTACTGTCATGTTGGGGTGCATAGTTGTTGTTGTTGTTAATGTGTAAAAGGACTCCTTTTAGTTAAAAAGAGTTGGAAATCACTGGTTTAGAGAATCCTGATCCGTGGATAATCCCCCATCTCCCTACAATGACTTCAGTTGCCTTCCCCAAGAAAGGCTGTCATCAGCGCTCCTAAGGGTGAACCAAATGGACAGATCTGAGCTTTCTCCCTCTTAATGAAGCATAGTAAATGACCAAAAGGCGGGCTGCTAAAAGAGAAATGAAAGGAGCCCAGGGTCTGGATATTCCAAACTGACTAATTGGCCCCTGAAAGATAGCGAGTGGTGTGCTAATGCCTCTTACTTCCTAACAGCGCAGCAGGGCCTTCATGCAAGAATAGCTCACCAACTGGAGGGTCATGGCAAAAGGGAGATCCTCAGCTAGTGCCCTTTGTCCCCGTTGAGAAAACTGAAAGCTTCTCGTCAGAGTGTTACATTGCCATTTAGAGGGGGAGGAGAGCAGGAGGGGAAAAGCTTTCCTTATGTTTTCTCCGCTACATTCATACATTCATAAAGAGTCTTACCAAAGTATTAATTTTTGAGCTATCTTCCTTTTAGGGTCTACAGTTTGAACCTGATCTAGATTATAAAAACATACAAAAAGGTATAATGAGTTTGAAAACCAGAAACCATGGAATAAGAAACCAGGAGTGGGGGGAGGGGGGGGGGAATGTGCCTCGGATCAGGTTGGGAATTCTAGCAAAGGAAAACGTGTGTGCCTGTGAGATGTTGCCTCCCGCTTGCTCACACTGAAGGTGTTTACAATAGATATTTGCATATTAATTCCTTCCTAAGTGGCCTTTTCTTAACTGTTAATTGAAGGCACTTCTCACCTCTTTGGATAATTTTTAAGGATCTGCTTGTATTTCAGTTGGGAAGTTCAGTGTCTCTACAGGAACAATACAGAACTACAATTTGACCTTCCAAAGTCCCCATTATTGAAGAGTAGTATTTCTCCACCAGACATTGAGTCCATGCAAGAATATATGTAGAGCTGAAACCGGTTTGGCTCAGTGAATAGAGCGTCGGCCTGCAGACTGAAGGGTCCCAGGTTCGATTCCGGTCAAGAGCATGTACCTTGGTTGCGGGCACATCCCCAGTATGGGGTGTGCAGGAGGCAGCTGATCAATGTTTCTCTCTCATCGATGTTTCTAGCTCTCTACCCCTCTTCCTTCCTCTCTGTAAAAAAATCAATAAAATATATATTTTTTAAAAATTTAAAAAATAATAATATATGTAGAAGAGTTCCCTTGCTGCCTCCCTCTCTCTCCTTTTAGATTTATTTCCCTTTTCTCTCAACCCTGTCTTTGGCCTTTCTTGCCCTCTCTTTCTCAACCTTCTGAATCTGATTAGAAGAGAGAGCCAAAACTATTCATAACTTAATACTTTGCATGCTGAACCACACCTACCTGCTGACACAGTGTGACAGTGAGAAACAGCCTAATAATCCGTGTTGGTAACTTGTGTCTCCAGGAAAGGTTGAGATTTTACACATTTAGGGGTTTTCCCCAATTGAAGATATTTTCAATTTAAATCCTATTTGAAAATTTGAATAGAAATTGGTCATGAATACTTCAGCTATATATATATATATATATATATATATATATAGAGAGAGAGAGAGAGAGAGAGAGAGAGAGAGAGAGAGAGAGAGAAGTGATTATTGCTTCCTTTTCCTCCACCAAAATAAAAAGCATCTTAAGGAAGATGAGGTGAACTAGTCCACGTGACCATCACATGATGCAAGCGAAGGTTGTTTTTCTGTTCCTTTGAACTGCCAGTCCTTTCTGCACCCTGGAATCCGGTTAAGCCCCTTCCTTCTTCTGCAGCTTCTGTGGCTTAGAGAACACTATTATGGGAAGAGCAAGTCCAGTCTGGTGAACTGTAGAGAGACATGCCCAGGTCTCCAGAGACACCCACTTGAAGTTAAATTTCTATCGTAGGCTGACGCTCCTTCCTTTTTGGAAGTTTCCATAAAGAGCTAAGAAAAAAAGTCCCCCTAATCGTGTTCCCATGTGTCTACTGTGCATTTGAAGATTAAGATTATTTATGTTTAGAGAGCCCGGCCGCCACTTGGAGAGCTCTCCCGCGGGCCGAGGGCTGCAGGGATGCACTCATGTTTATCACTGGCACCAGAACAAGCATTACAGAAATGCGGTTCCTTGGCTCCCCTCCCAAACTCTGCTTTCTCTCTGACTGACTTCAAGCCACTTTGTAAATTGTTCTGTTGTGTGAGGAGAGTATTTCTCTCTGGGTTACAGCGCTGCAGCGGTCAGTATTCCAACACTGTTCTTCTGGAAGGGTTCCTGTTTCTCAGACTGCCCCTCCATGGCTTCCCCTTTGAACTTGGAGAGTGTGGCCCAGGCCTGAGATTACATATCAGCATCCTTTCCCTCTTGAAGTCTATGCCTACGTGTGTGTGTGTGTGTGTGGTGTGTGTGTGTGTGTGTGTGTGTGTGTGTGTGTGTGTGATTGGCTTCACTGGGTGTGTAGAGTGTAGTGTGTGTGTGTGTGTGTGTGTGGTGTGTGTGTGTGTGTGATCGGCTTCACTGGGTGTGTAGAGTGTGGTGTGTGTGTGGTGTGTGTGTGTGTGTGTGTGGTGTGTGTGTGTGTGGTGTGTGTGTGTGTGTGTGTGTGGTGTGTGTGTGTGTGTGTGTGTGTGTTATTGGCTTCACTGGGTGTGTAGAGTGTGGTGTGTCGTGTGTTGTGTGTGTGTGTGTGTGTGTGTGTGTGTGTGATTGGCTTCACTGGGTGTGTAGAGTGTGGTGTGTGTGTGTGTGTGGTGTGTGTGTGTGTGTGTGTGTGTGATTGGCTTCACTGGGTGTGTAGAGTGTGTGTGTGTGTGTGTGTGGTGTTTTTGTGTGTGTGTGTGTGTGTGTGTGTGTGTGATCGGCTTCACTAGGTGTGTAGAGTGTGTGTGTGTGTGTGTGTGTGGTGTGTGTGTGTGTGTGTGGTGTGTGCGTGTGTGTGTGTGTAGAGTGTGGTGTGTAGAGTGTGGTGTGTGTGTGTGTGTGTGATTGGCTTCACTGGGTGTGTAGAGTGTGGTGTAATGTTGGCTGGGACCCTGGTTTCGGTCCCCGAACATTATCCCCAGAGGAAGGCTCCCTGCAGCTGCACATCCAGCTCAGAGCCCCGAGGATCATTTGGCAGTTTCCGTGCATGTGGTCCATCTGGGGAGGATGGAATGACAGACCCTGCTTGCCTCTCCTCTACAACCCAACTTGGACGCCCTGCTCCATTTACCTTGGACTTTTCACAGTTGCACACCCATCTTTTAGCAATTCCCATCTTTGAGCTTTTGCCTATGCAGCACCCCAATCCTGGGATAGTCACCCCAGTCTTCTCCAGTGATTTAGTATTATTGCAATATGACATTAAATGCTTAATCTAGGACGCCTCCCCAGCCATGTGCCTATAACAGCCACCCTTGTTTCTTCACAATGAGCACTAGAGAAAACATTTTGTGGCTCTTTGTAGATGAGAGATAAGGAACCTTTTATCCTAGGTGTATACACTCAAAATCCTCCCACCCACTCTCCTTTTTATATAAAACAGGAAAGAGGAAAACCAAGTGGTTGTGTATTCAGAGCCAGACTTCCAGATCACACCACACTGCCTGGCTTTGTTCCGACTGCCCAATTAGACCATGTTCTGAAAGCAGGGACCTGTCTTCCCTTCATGCACACGCTCCCACACGCTCAGCAGAGTGCAGTGCACACAGTAGGCTCGGCACAGGCTCACTCGGCTTCTGCTTGTTAAGTACACACCCTCCTGGAGCTGCCCCTCAAAGAGCCTGTACATCACCACGGAGGAATGACTTGTATAAGATTCCAGGAAACAAGGCTGATTGCAGTTGCCAACTGCTGTAACCCAGGCCAGGGTTAGGCAGGATCTGCCCTGCGCGAGGGCTCATGGCCAAGGAAGCTGAAGTCAGCCTGTCCTCGGAGCTCCAAAGCCTGGAGGGGGGCTGCTCCCCTGAGAATGGGTGGCCTTGCTCTGATTTGTTAAAAGGTGTTGATCCCTCACTAAGCCACACACCTAGGGGGCAGTGTCTCCTGAGAGGGCACCTTTTTCTAATTTATCCAGTGGTTTTGTGTGGGTTAGCCAAGGTTCAGGTATAACAGAGGGTAAGGAAAAAGGATCAAGTGTTTAGTAAATTGATAGATTTTAGTTTTATATTATCACAGTCAATATATCGACATATTTTTAGATTGCCTTTAAAAAGATGAAATACATATGTCTACAATATAAATAGAAATGTTAACATACACCTATTTATATACACACACAAGCATACAAGGTACTTGATTTGGGATAAAAAAAAAAAAGTAGAATAAATGCAAACCTAAATGTTTATGAGCATAGAGCTACCCAGTATTTATTAACTTATCCCAAAGGATGTTAGAGTAATGCTTTTACCTGTTCACTCATCTATTCTTTCAACATGTGTATTAGGTCTGTGCTATTTTAAAAGAATCAATTACAACCCAGAAAGAGATGTGCGACTTTGTATGCTCTACTCCAAGAATACTACAAATATCTCTCTAGTGTTGTCAAAAAAAAGGCCAGAACAAAGGGGGTGGGGGAGAGTGGATGACGCAGTGAGCAAGAGAAAATTGAGTTCTCTCCTGCATAATATATACCCACACACCCCTGGAGCTTTGCACATGGTTTTGTCCCCTCTGCTGCTGGCCCTTCCAAGAGCAAGCAAAACAACTGATGGGATTTAAGGACTTCATACAGAGAATAATCTTTATAAAATCATAAAAGATTAGAGTTGGAAGGGACCCTGAAACCATCTAAGCCAGCAGTCTCTTCATTTCGCAGAGAGCAATTAAAATCTGAAAAGGTTCAAGGGTTTGTATCTCATGTCTGAGTTTACAAAGATCAATTATTTTTAGGACCAAACATGTCTCCTCTTTCCTACGGGTTCCTAAAAGCCAGGAACATCTTTTGTTTTTCCAGCACCTCGCAGATCCTCTGGGCAAGGTAGCAAACCCTTTGAGATGGAGATAGATCTTGGAATGTTGATCTCAAGTTGTACTTATTTCAATAAACTCATAACAAAATGTGGTAAGCATTGCCCTGCACAGTATTTATTCAAAATATAATGAATTTATTCTTTTGGATCCATCTCCAAAGCAAATGCAATAGGACTTACCTATGTCAGAGTTGTTTTAGGAATAGTGTCAGAGTTTAACAGTTTCTTTAAAGAACCCAAGCCCTAGCTGGTTTGGCTCAGTGGATGAGCATCAGCCTGCAGACTGAAGGGTCCCAGGTTCAATTCTGGTCAAGGGCACATGCCTGGGTTGCAGGCTTGATTCCCATTAGGGGATGTGCAGGAGGCAGCCAATCAATGGTTCTCTCTCATCATTGATGTTTCTATCTCTCTTTCCCTCTCCCTTCCTCTCTGAAATCAATAAAGATATATTTGTAAAAATAAAAAAAGAACCCAAGAATCTACGGTATAATGCACTCAGATGAATTAATATTTTTCTTTTGTTCACGGTAGACATTTCTGTAATTTCCGATAGATATGAGTGAAGTAACGATATGACAAGGTTGATAGCTTAATTGGTGGGCTAGGGATCTTAAATTTTAATTCTGTTTTTTTCATATCAGTTTACAAAGACAGAATCTTTTAATCACATCTTCCATTAGTTAAGGTACAATAACACTATTCACTGATGTCAGACAATCATCTTGAACTAAGATTATTAAAAAAGAATTAAAATAAAAAATATATTCCTTTAAATTTACAGAAAATCAAGAATCTGTAACCATAAGTATTGGAAGAGAGAATGAGACTTTAAAAGTTTATACTCAAAGAGATATTTAAATATCTTGATTTTGCAACACTTTATGCTGCCAAAACAACATAATAGATTCTGCCTTCCGCATTCTTTTTATCCTTAAGTAAATTAATAATATCTTCTGTTTTGCATGGTTTTAAATGTTTTGTGTTCACAAGATGTATTTTAGATTTACCATAAATAAATTATTCAGAATTTCAAAAATGGGTTCCATTTTAACTTCAGAAAATGGATAATATCTTAGTTGCAGCTCTTTTAAAATTTCACTTTGCCTTTTACTGCTTCTTCCTGCTTCCTACTATTAGAGTTTTGTGTAATAAGTACCAAAGGCTCTAGTCTTCAAACATTCCTTCTGACAACTGTCAGCTATTTATAGTCCCTTCCCCTCAATTTTGCTTTAACGGATGCTTTTAAAGCTGTTAGAAATTAAAGGTCTCCAAGGCTGAATGTGTGTGTGGCAATTTGTCCAAATTAACTTATTATTGTGACCTGGTGGGTGGTGATGAGCCTTCTGGCTCCATTTTTTAGGAATATCCTCCAAGAGGATGATTTCTAACAGAAGATTTAATTATATTTCACCTCAAAAAAAACTTAGGTAGCCTATGGATTCATTATTGTTAAATTTAAGTTTCGGGAAGGTCTGTCTTTCAATATCTCATCTATTTCTACTTCACAAGAAAATGGACACAAATTGGCTCCAGAATAGCTATTTTCATACACAGATTTAGAATATCACACTGAACAAATGTCTTTCTGCAAAGATGAAAAATGATAAAAATTAGAGATATTGGATATACAAATTTCCTTTTGGCCTTAAGAATTGAGGGGAATGCGGTGTATTCTCTCCACATTTTCCTGATATATCTCAAATGAAAAAAAAGGACCACTTTAGACCCAGCTGTGACTTCATTTTGTAAATTTAAATAAGGCCACTGTTTTCCTTGACCCATTAAATGGCACTCCATTGTCAAAAAGACATTAGATACTTCATTTCATCTGTAAAATTGGAGTAAAAATTAAACTATACCTATTTCTTTCACTGCCTCCCTTTCAGATTTTCATTTCTAGAAGGATATACTTACAAAATTGCAAGCAAACTTAAACTTACTTTCATTATTAAATAACTGGATAAGACCCAATGTCAATAAAAATACCCAGAAGATAATGGCTATTATACATAAGCTGACAGTTAATGAAATGTATTTTACACCTTTATTCAATTTACTTTTAGGCTCTACACAAGTTGATTTTTCTCTGGAGAGCTATCTGCCTGATATCATGAAGCAAATGTTAAAAGTACACAAATTACTCCTCCTCTATTGTAGTCGAGTTGCTACATCTTATCTTTTAAAATTAATAGACCAGGGCAATTGGCACTTTGAAGACAAGCAGGTACATTACGTATTGTCCTACCCACATAGTACAAGTGACTCAGGTGCTTCCAGGTCAGCAGTCCCCAGCAGCAGGAGCCTGCGGATCATGGCTCCATGCCTCAGGAATGTGGAGGAGCAGGACACCCCACTCACTGTTCCCTGGCGACGGCCCATCCCAGGAAGCTTGCCTCGCTATCTCCTGAGCTCCTGACCTCCACCCAGAACCTTACGTTGTACCCCCTGCCATATGGATTCAGACCAACTTTCAGAAGCTCCAAAATGTGGAAAGGCATCTTGCTGGAGGGCCAAGAGCATGGGCTTTGGCGTACGTAAGAATCGGGTTCCAATTTTGTCTCAGTACAACTAGTTCACAGTGAATGGCCTGGGCCAAACACTTAACTTTTCTGAAACTCCGTTTTGGTGTTCACCTCACAATTAGGCAGAGTATTATCTGATGTATAAAATGGTAATGACAGTTAAATGAGACAACTTAGGTAAACTGCTGACTGCAGTGGTGGGAACACAACCAACACTGGGAATGAGCTTTTCCTTCTCTTTCCTTTTCAGAAAGCAGTAGAATGAGGACAAAACCTAACAGACAAGGCTGGTCAAGGCTACAAGCCCCAGAATTCAGTCTTGACTATCCATCCCATTGCTAAGGGTTTCAAAATAGTTTCTGATTTGTCTTCATTTAAAATCACATTATTTACAAATAATTGTTTTGGTTTTCTTTTTGAAGACAACTCTTTCTTTTCTTTGCCAGGATCCCATGCCAAACCAACCCAACAAAATTCAACTTTTCAGCATTCGTGTGCCTTTTGTGATAGTGTGGCTGCAAAATTTAATCTTTACCCTCTCCAGCGTTCATTTGATAAATGTAGCTTACATGCACCATTGTTTTATTTTAAGTGGAACTTAAGACAGATGTTTAGAAAAGGAATGAGCAAAGGTATTTGCCACTTACCAGATCCTCTCCTGGCTACACCCCTTTGCTCTAAGATGGTAGTGCTAAAAAACAGCTCACTTTGTTTTTAACAATGTCCTCAGCTTTCCATACATACAGGACTTTTCTTCATAAGATGAGAGTGTTATCTTAAATGACATAAATAGCCAAAATATAAGTACTAATTAAGGCTGATTTGGGGATTCTAATTAGAATTAGAGTAGGATGCTTATGTAAGCAGGAAATAAGCTTGAAGAGACCTGTCCTGAATTACCCAGCTACTTACTATATGTTTTATTGGAACCTGCATTTAGCTTCCACTAATGGGTCAGGGACCAGTATCTAGTTTAGAGTTAATTGCATGTCCTTATCAGGTTGTGTGTTTTTTTAATACAAATACATACGTTTTATGAAAAAAATAACTACAGCATGATCCAAGATTGTAAACTGACTTGAATATACCCCATTATTTGTTTCCTTTAATCCTCACCCAAGGATTTTTTTCCATTGATTTCTGGAGAGAGTGGAAGAGAGAGGGAAAGACAGAGGAATATCAGTGTGAGAGAAACACATCTATTGGTTGTCTCCTGCACTCACTCTGACCAATGCTCAGGCTGGGGAGCAGCTTGCAACCGAGGTATGTGCGCTTGACAGGAATCGAACCCAGGACCCTTTGGTCTGCAGGCTGACGCTCTATCCACTGAGCCAAACTGGCTAGGGCTCTATCCCATTATTTTTAAAGTAAGAAAGACAAAATCAAAAGAAAACATTTACTTGTTATAGCTTGTGAGTGGTTGAGACTTCCAAGGCATTCAGTGGTATTTTATGAGCCTGAGAGACAATAAACCAATAGAATTCATCTCTCTGCAACCAGATCTTCCCTTCAAGACTCTTACTCTAAGGATTTATGGCAGATGAAGGTTTTATTTATTTAATACCAAACAGCTGGATGAAAATGAACAATTCAGGCGTATCCAAGTATCAAAACATTGCATTGACAAAATATCCAGATGACAGGTTAAATAATTTTCCTTTCATTCATCTGAAATATTTTATTGAAACTGAAGCAGAGTGATAGAAGATGAGGTACATAGCTGATTGTGAGATAATAGGACCTGTATTTGAATTTTCTATTAAATAAATCCATATCCTGTGCAAATTCTCTTTTATGAATATACTCCATGATTCAAATAAAGTATTTTAAAAATAATACCCAGGTTTAAAATATCTCATTGTTTCAGAAAAAAATTAACTGTTAGGAAAAAAGAAAATGTACTAAGAATGTGTTGAAATTTCTCTCAGATAACAATATGAGTGTCTGAAATGAGGATAACAATGACCAACCATTGTAAACAAATATAAGCCAGAGTTGTGAAATGTCTATTTAACAGTGGTCAAAAGTGTGAACAAGTACTATATTTTTAATACTCAATTTCATTTATTATGCCACTATTTCTTCCATAAATAGTGTTGCTCCTTGAGGGAAAGCAAACAAACAGACCAACAAGTGGAAAATTATTTCCTATACATTAAAAAAAAAAGTTCCACCTAGCACAGAAAGAGACAACGTAAGAAGATAAATAGCTCCTTCTGAAAACTCTGACTAATGCAATATGATATTTCTACAGCTGCCAAGTCAACATTAATGTCACCTGAAATGAATGTGGGTAATGGCAGGCAACCTTTCAGTCACAGTTCTCTTCACACTCTGAGACTGCAGTTGAGTCATGAGGTTGGAATGGCAAGAAAGACTCCCCACTCACTTTGAGTGAGTGATTGACTAGAGGAAGAAAATCCTAAACTGTCCCCACACGTCATCCCTACCCAACTTCAGCATTCATAGGTCCAAGACTGTCATATTCCCCCTCCCAGGAAGCTTGGCTACTGCCTCTCGTGATATTGATTTGTCACTGACCTCATCCGGTGTCTGCTGCAGATGCCAATGGCCAGGTGAAATGGGGCCACCTCTTTAATTGGAGAACAGCTGCCACTGCCTTGACTAAAGAACGAAGAACCCAAGAAGGGCCATTGTGACAGTCTTAGAGTGAACAAAACTGAACACCGGGGGCTAAGTTGGATGTGCCAGATGTGCAGGGATCCTTGGGTTATTTGTGTTTTCTGGAGACACCAACAGCTGGCTCCAGCAACCGATAAAAAATATCTACAGATTCCCTTCATAAAGAAAATATAGCCACGTCCATCTACATAGGAAAATTATGGTTTCAAGTTTATACTTTCATAGAAAGCTTTCAAGGAAAAGATCAAAATATGCCATTTGCAAACAATTAGAGGACATGACATTTTAAACTACTTGAGCACAGTGATGTGCTCAGTAATGTATGCTGTGTAACCTTGGACAAGTCATATCTCAGTCTCCTCATCTGTTTAATAAGAGGGTTGGACCATATAACTGCTGTCCTATCTCTCTGCTCTAACAGTCTTTGACTTTGTGTATGAGATTATGAAAAATCAAGGACTAATAAAAGTAAAAGAATTTTCCAACTCTTTGCTTATGTGTGTTTTCTATAACTAACATGTATTCCTTTTGTAAGTTGGGAAATAATAACAGATCTGTATCTTTTAAAACTTAAAATATATAGAAATAGAAACTCTAGAGATCATCTCATTAAACAAAGGGAGTCACAGAAGAGTTAGGTTAAATAATTCGCCCAAAATATACAGTAGTCACCTGGCCAGTGAAGCTCAGTGGTTGAGCATCGTCCCATGAACCAGGAGGTCAGGGTTCAATTCCCAGTCAGGACACATGCCTGGGTTGAAGGCTTGATCCTGGGGAGGAGGGGTCATGCAGGAGGTACTCTATCAATGTTTCTCTCAACAATGTTTCTATCTCTCTCTTTCCCTCTCCCTTTCTCTCTCTGAAATCAATAAAAACATATTTTTTAAAATGCACAGTAGTCAATGGTGAATCTGGGATCCTGACCAAATTCCTTTGACTCCAAATTCCTTTAATTTCAAAGCTAGTGCTCTTTGGTGATGCATGTGTGTTTGTGACACAGTGACCCACCATTCCCTTCTCCACACCACAGGCAAAGTGGCAAATGCCTAAAACCCTTTGGCGTGGTATTGCTTCACAAAGTAACCCTGAAAAGGCTGTCTCTCTGAGGATTGAGGCCACCTTTATACACACACACATTCAAAAGCAAATTGTTGCATGAAGCTGATTAGGACTTCCAAGGTGTTCTTGACTCTTGGCTGCCACCGTTTCACACCAGCAGAGACTGAATATAGCATTTTTTGAAGATATCCTATAATCACTATTTACTGGCTGCGAGTGCACGAAATGGTTTATTGGCTAGTATTCGTCAAACATCAAAGTCCTTTCTTAGAAAGCAGTGCCGTTTCCCGCCAGTTCAGTGTGCATGAAATCAGTGAACCTAATAAAGCAGGGAAGGCTCATTAGGAAGAGCAACAAAGTTCCCAGTGTCCTTTATGAGCAGGCAGCCACCGCGGAGGAGATCAAAGCCTCGTCAGTGGTGTCTGTACATCTGTTTTCCTTCTATCCAACATGTTATTTGGTTAGTTGTTTGACAACATCAAAGCTTTTGGCCATTAGGTTCTTTGATCCACTTGGGGCCAAATTCATTTTGCTAATCCATCTGCTCCAAGATGTAAATGTTCCCCAAAAACTGCAGGTCTCCAATTTGAGGGGAATGAAAACTTTCAGAATTTATCACTAGATTTTTAGGGGCCAGGTTCTCTTCATTAGCTTGGAGGTAGAGAGCTTCTTAGCATTTTGTAAAGTTATTTGCTTTCACTTGAGGAAATTTCATGTAATATTCAGAATCCAGGAAAAATAATTCTCTCTCTTTCTCTCTCTCTCTCTCTCAACGTAATTCGCATGCTATTTAATTCACCCATATAAAGTATGTAATTCAATCATTTCACTATGTTCACAGAGTTGCACAATTATAGAACATTTCATCATCTCAGAAAACTCTGTACCCATTAGCAGTCACTTTCCATTATCCCCCAAGACCTCTTCTCCCCTTCTCTCGACCCCTTGTCCCAATCCTAGGCAACCACTAATCACTGATCTCCTTTCTATCTCTTAGGATTTGCCTATTTTGAATATTTCATATAGATGGAAATATACAACATGTGGTCCTTTATGACTGACTTCTTGCCCTTAGTGTCATATTTTCAAGTGTTGTAATTTTGTAGCATGTGTTAGCATGTTATTTTTATTGCCAAATAATATTCTAATATATATATATATATATATATATACACACACACACACACACACACGCGTATATATATATATTCCAAATTTTATTTATTTGTTTATTAGTTGATGGATCAGTTTGGGTTGTTTTTATTATTATGAATAAGGCTGCTATGAACATTCATATACAAGTTGTTGAGTGTACATATATTTTCATTTCTCTTGGGTATATTCCTAGGAGTAGAATTGCTGGGTCATATGATAACTCTATATTTAACCTTCTGAAGAACTGCCAGGCTATTTTCCAAAACAGTTGTACCATTTACTTTATCACCAGCAGAGTATGAGTTCCAATGTCCTCACCAACAATTGTTACTGTCTGACTTTTTGTTTATAGCTGTCCTAGCAGGTATGAGATGGCATCTCTCTGTGGTTTTGATTTGCATTTCCCATTCTATATTCATGGCTAGTGATAGTGAGCATCTTATCATCCCTATTGGCCATGTGTATGTCTTCCCTGAAGTAATGTCTATCCAAGTCTTTTGCCCATTTTTAATTGGGTTATTTCTTTTTATTACCAGATCTTGCATTGTTATATATTCTAGATATAAATCCTTTATTAAGTGTGTAATTTGAAGATTTTTTTTCTCTTTTTGATTTTATCTAGATGTTCTTGGATAACTGTGTATTTACTGTTTATATAAAGAGGAAACTCCTAAAAAGGAATAGTGAGTCATAATAGAAGACATAAAATATATTTCAGAACCCTCTCTTGCCAAATATACAAACTAAAAAGGGGGAGGGGAGCCCTAATAATATTAGACGAAGAACTTACTAAATAAAGGTACTGTGGCCACTTCAGTTTTGTTGCAACAATAATAATTATTCATGTTTTTATATAGATTTAGGGTTTACAAAGTACCTACCCTGTATACATAATCTCTTGTCATTTTCTTAACAGCTATATTAAATATTACAGTTATCCCAATTACTAATGAAAAAAACCACGAAATATTCAGGCCAAAGTTTACTCAATGAAATATGAAAGCCATCAAACCAGTTGTGTAAAACAGTTCCTTTTTTTATAATTTATACATTTATGTGTGATGCCTAAAAGTGAGATGAGAAGCAAAACAATTGCTTATGTCATAATAAATTGTGTATAGTTATGATTAAATGATATAAAATATTCAAAAAACTTTTAACTTTTGTCATGTCTTACAACACATAGGTGGATCCCCCTGAGAGTGTATTGATGTGGGGGAACTCAGTATGACCGTAGAGCCTGTATCTACAGGTTTGTTTGTTTGTTGTTGTTGTTGGTTTTCACAAACATAGATGTACGTAGATGTTCAGGAGAATAATTATGCATACTGCTCTGCCATTACTGTGTGATATTGGGCAAATTGCAAACTTCTCCCAGCCTCAACTTTATCAGCTAGGAAATCCACTAAGATGTCTGTTCCAAGCTTTTCCGACCTATAGGTTCTGCCACATGATCTCTGAGATGGTGTAGATTTGTGCTTAAATAAAAGGGGAGAAGGGCATAAGAGAAGTTGTGGCTTCCTGGTATCTGAATAGGAGAGAAGCAGCAATAATGATATGACGGTCCAGGTCCTGTTGACTAATCACCATGTAAGACTGTATGTAGAACTACATGTAAGACTCTATGTAAGAGGAGGTGTTTTTATTAATATTATTATTGTAGTAAACAGAGAATTCAGATGAAGCTCAGTAGTCAGTCCCATCCCCATTCCCCATTCCCCTACACAGAGTACTAATGAACTATTTCTCATTTGTGTCCAGTTTTTTGCTACACTTGTTCATGGAGATTACCGCCTCCCAGTTGTAGCTCATGGGTACCCAAGACTTTGATGTGAACCACTTGAGGAAAGCTGAGAATCAATTAAGTCTATACCCAGGACAATCTATTAATGTAGAACAAAAGCTACCCTCAGATCGAAATCCAAGCACTTTCTAAGGTTATCAAAACCACAATGAGTCAGGGGAACTCAAAGTTATATTTGTGACAAGAGTAGCCTCCATAGAGAAAGTGTTTTCTGCAATGAAACTGGTCACATGGTTTGACAATAGAGAATATGAGAGAGAGAGAGAGGGACACCATCCTCGAAAATCTAAGATCTACAATTGCCATGTACTTGTGACTCCCCAGAGATGCCATTAGCATCTCCCCTAAAGGACAAACTGACGGTCTGGAAAGAGAAATTCTCATTTCCAGAACTGAAGCTTGACCATTCAATCTGACCATGTAGGTCAGCTGTGGGAAAGGGTAGCTGTTCCCCAAGTCAATTGTGTCCAGTCTAGCAGCATTTATTAGCATTAAATGAAATGATAGGGCAGATCACTATAAATTATAAAGTTCTATATGAGCGTTTGTGCCATTCACGGTTATGTGAGCAGCACTGATTTCTCTGTCTCTACTAGAATGTGAAAAAATATGTGAAAGCACCTCTAATTCTTGAGAGAAAACTCAAATATAAACCACAAATAATATCAACCAAGAGGGTTACTTGATTAATCAATTTTTGGAAAAAATAATTCTCCAACTGTGGAAAAAACTAAAATCTCTACTGTATTTGTTATTTTTTTGCCAAAAATAAACTCTTGGGCACAGTCAACCTCCCCTTCTACATGCTATACATTCAATTTGGAGTTCTTCTTAGCTTCCTTCTAACCAGAGGTGAGGTCAGAAATTCCTTTTTCAGGGGGAAGAGGGTTGAATGGGATGTTTGCCCTCTTTGGTTGTAGGTGCCAGCCTGGAGGTTCACATTCCTCCCTAAACTCTTGACTTACCGTGTTTGGGAAATTTTCAAATGTAAATGTGATGATTACATTGGTTGGAGTGCCTAGAGAGTGAAGCCTTTGAGGGCGTGCTGGGCTCCTTCAGCAATCCAGGGGAACTTGTTCTCTGTCAAGAGGCACTTTGAAAAAGAAACAGGATTTTCTAAAAGGCAGAACGCTCACCTTTGCATAAGAATATCAGCTTTCTATTTAAAATCACACAGAGGTATAGAAGAAACAGACATTTCCGCCGCATGCAACAGACTTTAGTTAGTTGAGGTTAAGTGTCTAGGCTCTTGAGGGATTCTTCAAACTGGCCTTTCATTTCCTGATATAGATAGGAAAACTTACTGGAAACCTAACAAAGCAAAAAATGATGGGGTCTCTACTCCAAGAGTCCCTCTTCCACAGTTACCTAGAAAATTCCTGAGGAAGTTTCCAACTTGGTTTTTTAGCTTTGTCTTTGGTGCTTAATTTACATCAAGTATAATGATTGTGTGGGGTGGATTGCTTGACCTTTGGCCCTGGGAGGAGCAGCTACAATAGAGATAGTGAGAGAGAGAAAATCTGTAAGCACTTGGCTCCGTGGATACTGCCATATCTCGCCCTTGCTGAGCACGCTGCCCTGTGATAATATTGGGGAGCGAGGAAATATTGTTTAGGAGGAAGTAGCTCTTTGAGGAAGGAAGTGGGCAGTGCAGGAAAAACAAATCAGGACCTTCCCAGAATAGAATTCTCCTTTGACAACCACTTAAAGCTCCCCACCCCATGTCCAAGTCCTGCCGGACATGAATACACATGTCAAAACCTGTCTAAGTCTGCCATGCCCATAAACAATCACAGATATTTTCCTGAAATGAATGTCACTGATGTTTGTAGCGCTCAGATACTTCTCAAGCCCTTCATAAACAGCCGAGTCTGCGCCATTTGTTCTCACTTTGCAAAGAATTTTACATTCCTCCAACAGCAGCCAAGAAGCCAAAAAATTAATGAGAGTTCATGGTCGTTTATTTGGTGGAGAAGCTGTTCTGGCCCACAGGAGTGAAATCTGTTCACAGGCTCTGAGAACCTCTAGAAAATAGATCCCATCTACTGATGTCTCAAAAACCAATCGATACTCACTTTTATAGAAGATTCACTATGTTTATAAGAACTTTATGGTCGCTTGATAGAACAAAATGAACTTAATTTTTTATTTTATTTCTCCAAAGAATTTCAGTAGCCTTAGAAGAGTAAATGAGTCATTCTTCTCATGTTCACCTGGATCTAAGTAACCTTTTTGTTTCTTTTATTTGTTTTTTTTTAATTAATATATTATAATTACTATTTGTTTAAACAACAGTTATTTCTCACAGTTCTGGAAGCTAGGAAGTCCAGTAGCAAGGTGCCAGCAGATTAGTGTCTGATGGAGCCCTGCCTCTCCTCTTTCCTTTCTGAGCTGTCATCAGAATCACTCTTAATGCCAAGGTCCTTTTGATTGGGCATTTTCTAGCATGAATCTCAAAACTTCTCCAGGATCTACTGGAGCCCAGTTCTGGTCACTTTATTCCTCTGCTCACAAACCTTCAGAAGTTTCTCCGTTGCTTTTGGAGTACAGTTCAAACACTCGTGCCTGGCACTGCATGTCTCCATAAGCTTCCTTGACCACTCTTTTTCCAGGTTCTCTCACCTTTCCTGTCTCCATATTCTACTCACCCCAGATGCACATATATCAAAGCAGGCTTCATTTTTCCTACAGTTTTTCCATAGTGGTGGGACAGGTGAATTGCTCACTAGCCCTTAAAGACTTCTGCTTAGCAATGGTCTGTTAGCCACAGCAAGCCATATGGACACAGCTGTCTTCAAGAAGGGCCAGTAACAGGAGAACTGGTGAGCAGCCCTGATGAGCACCATACTCTGAAACCATCAGATACTACAGGGCACCAGTTTATGTGAAATACTAACTTCTTGTAACCAAAGGATCCCAAATGTTTTTATTTTTAAAAAGCTGTTTTTGGGTCAGATAGTTTATATGCCCTAAGGGCCTATAGTCATTCCAAAAATCACATAAGTTAATCATGGCAATTCAGGATAAAATAAATGCAAAAAGAAACAGCTTCTTAAACATACTCTCGGTACATTTTCTTTTTTATTAGAGTAGGTTTCAGACATTCTTCACATTTTTAGGAAATCTCTTGATTTGCTTCTGTTTTACTGTGTAATTTAAAACTCTCCACATTTTACTGAAATGTATTAACCACTGAAAAATTAAGAGCAATATAAAGTAGGAACAGTTGAAGCCAGTTTTAAAGACTTTAAGGCTAAAATAATTTTTTCAAATTACAATGCTCTACTTTCACATATATGTATTCCTAGCAGGCCAATAAAATGGAGTACTCGTTGTTTATTAGAAATTGACATTCCAAAGGTGTTAGCCAACCAAGTAATTCTTTTTAAAGTTTCCTAAGCAAAAATGTATACAAAGAAATATTTCTATACCAATTGATAGTTTGGTTTAGAACACTAAGTTAAAGTTAGTCTTATGTGCACTTTTTACCATATTTGATGAATATCATTGGTGATCAATTTTCTTCTAAGTTTTTAATTCTGGTTGCATTGCAGAAAAATAGCAAGGGAATTATCAAAATAGACATAACACAAAAAGCAAGGCTTCACAGACAGATTATTATGCTATTTTAAACTAGAAACCTGGTGCATGAAAATCATGCACTGGCGGGGGAGGGGGTCCCTCAGCCCGGCCTGTGCCCTCTCACAGTCCGGGAGCCTTTGGGGGATGTCCGAATGCCAGGGAGACAGGAGAGGCTCCTGCCACTGCCACTGCACTCACTAGCCACAAGCCCGGCTTCTGGCTGAGCAGTGCTCCCTGTGTGGGCAGCTCCTGCTTTGAATGCCTTCCCCCTAGTGGTCAGTGTGTGTCATAGCAACCGGACATTATGCTGTTCAGTCGATTTGCATATCAGCCTTTTATTATATAGAATGAACAGTCACTGTTCTTTAAAGAAAGTATAGCTGCCTTATGGTACAGAAATGCTGTCCAAGGTATTTGGCACCAACTAAGGGACTTGGGGGACAGGGCCAGTTTGATGGACCAGGGGAACAAGTTTTATTGAGTTCCTACTTAGGTGCGCTGCTCTGTAATGAGTGGTTTATATACAGTCTTTTCACATTATCCTCTTTTTTTCCCCCAATCCTCATCTGAGGATATTTTTCCCATTAATTTTTAGAGAGAGTGGAAGGGAGGGAGAGAGAGAAAGAGAGAGAAACATCAATGTAAGAGAGATATAGCGATTGGTTGCCTCCCACACGCACCCCTACTGGGTCCAGGGATCAAACCTGCAACCCAGAAATGTGCTCTTGACCAGGAATTGAATCTGCGACCCTTTGGTGCACAGGCTGATGCTCTAACCACTTAGCAACACCTGCCAGGGCTTTCACATTATCCTTTAACAAACCTATACTGTTACCCTTCCCATTTTGCAAGTGAAGAAATTGAGGCACAAATATATAAGAAGACTGCAGAAGGTCACAGAACTAGTAACTGACAGAACTAGGATTTCAGCCAGGTTTCTTTGATTCCACATCCTAAGCTTCTTCTTATAACAGAGAAAGAATCACAGAATGTTCTAGTACCTAAAACGCAGAATGGTGTGGAAGGACAGTGTCACAGAACAAGCCACAGAAGCAACAGGGAAACCAGTGAGAAGCAAGAGTTCTGGAATGCCCAACTCTCAGAGACAGTTTTGAAATTTTCGCAAGTAAAACTTGGCCACTTCTGATGAAGGAGCAATTGGATGGCCAGGACTCACGGGAACAGACAAAGAGAAAACCGTACTTGGCTTTTAAAAGATGTGTCTAACCTTCATAAAACATCATCAGGAGAATCCAAGATGACGGCAAAGGTAAACAACTAAACTGCTGCCTCCCACAACAATTTAAACTGCAACTAAAAGACAAAACGTCTATCACCCAGAACCACGGGAAAGCTGGCTGAGCGGAAGTTCTACAACTAGAAGGAAAGAGAAAAGAGCTTTGAGACGTGCACGAGCGCTGAAAAGCTGAGGTACAGAGGCGCGTGATCTGGGCTGGCTGCGGGCAACTGGGTGCGTTGCTTTTTTCCACCCGAACAGAGACAAGCCCCCGATTACTCTGAAATACAGTCTCTGGGGAGACGCGGGGGACCCAAACTCCTACGGGGAGAAGCTGGACTGTCTGCCAGCGAGGGTGGCTTGCTTGCAGAGCTGCGCACAGGAATAATTGTTTACTGAACTGGGGCACGGGACTCGCGGATGCCTTTGGGGACACAGAGCTGGCTAACTAGCAGCCATTGCTGTTTGCCATGCCCTAACCTAGTGACACCCTGAGGCCCCGCCCTGCACAACCTAAAAACCCACCCAAGCTCCAAGCAACCGAGTTAGCATAAGAAAAGCCTGCCCTATCGCAGCTTAACCTACCAAACTTGCAGCCCGGGTCAGACAGTTCCAAAACCTCCAAACCCCAAGCAAAGAGGAGAAAACTGCAGCTCTCACTGTAGCTCCTGCTGAGTGGCCTCAGACAGTAGCTGACCTGCACCCCATTGGAGATCCAGAAGCCAGTGTACCTAGTGGTCAGTGTGAGACACCAGATTTCAACTCCTCACATCCATAAGTGACACATTCAAGAGGCAAACTCAGTGAGCACCGAAGCCCCAGTGAAACAAGTCCTGCGTGTCTTCAGCACAGCAGTTCTTCCATTATAGACACAGGGAGTGCTCACAGCTAATTGGCCTGGAGGTCAATTCCTCCCAGCGTACCAACAGCAATTCAGGCTTAACTACACCAAGACTTTGCACTCAGCCCACAAAGGGGTGTACCAAGAGCATCCACATCAGGTGATTGGGGAGGCTGAGCTACTGCCCCCTATAGGTCACCTACCACACAAAGCTACTCCATCAACACAGGGAAGCAGCCAAAATGTAGAAACAAAGAAACATGTCACGAATGAAAGAAACGGAGGAAAGCAAACTACTGGATGACATAGAGTTCAGAACCACATGTATAAGGTTACTCAAGAATCTTCTAAAAACCGCTGAGAAACTTGATGACACTTCTGAGGAGCTTAGTAAGACCTTCCAGGACCTTAATGAGAATGCCAAAAAAATGGAAAAGGATCAGTCAGAAATGAAGCATACACTGTCTGAAATAAAAAATATGCAGAAACTCAACTGTAGATCAATATAATAGAATCAATATAATTGAGTTTCAATATAATAGAAGAAAACCAAAGATCTGAAATATGTGGAAACAAAAAACATCCATCCAGAAAAACAAAAAGAAAAAAGAATCCAAAAATATGAAGATAGTGTAAGGAGCCTCTGGGACAACTTCAAGCGAACCAACATCCGAATTTTTGGGGTGCCAGAGGAAGGGAGAGAGCAAAATATTGAAAACCTATTAGAAGAAATAATGACAGAAAACTTTCCCTACCTGGTGAAAGAAATAGACTTACAAGTTCAGGAAGCACACAGAACCCCATACAAGAGGAACCCAAAGAGGACCACACCAAGACACATCGTAATTAAAATGCCAAGGGCAAAAGACAAAGAGAGAATATTAAAAGCAGCAAGACAAAAACAGTTAATTACCTACAAGGGAGTACCCATACGACTGTCAGCTGATTTCTCAACAGAAACTATGCAGGCCAGAAGGGAGTGGCAAGAAATATTCAAAGTGATGAACAGCAAGAACCTACAACCAAGATTACTCTACCCAGCAAAGCTATCATTCAGAGTTGAAGGTCAGATAAAGAGCTTCACAGACAAGAAAAAGCTAAAGGAGTTCATCACCACCAAACCAGGATTACATGAAATGCTGAAGGGTATTCTTTAAGAAGAGGAAGAAGAAGAAAAAAGTAAAGATAAAAATTATGAACAACAAAATGACATCAAATACATACCTACCAACAAGTGAATCTAAAAATCAAGTGAATAAAAAATCTGAAGAACAGAATGGACTGGTGAATATAATAGAATCAGGGACATAGAAAGGGAGTGGACTGACGACTCTCAGGGGAAGCAGGTGTGAGGGGTGCGGGAAGAGATTGGACAAAAATCTTACTCCTATGGATGAAGACAGTGGTGGGGGGTAAGGGCATGGGGTGGGGTGGGGAATCAGGTGGAGGGGAGCTATGGGGGGGAAAAAAAGTGGAACACCTGTAATAATCTGAACAATAAAGATTTATAAGAAAAAAAAACACATCATCAGTATATTCAACAAAATACTAGTGCAGACTGTAATGTTCCTCTCAAACACTTAGCACAGTAGCTCAAGATCCAATATAGGATAATGAATACTCACCATTTTTTCCCTTGTCTTATTTATGATTGAAAAGGTAGGTAATCAAGAGATTTAATAAAAATATATTTTTGAGGATAAAAATCTCTCTGGGATATATTCTGTTGCACAGTACCTTGCATGCCAAAGGTTTCCAAGTAAATATCAGTTGATGATAACAACACAAAGGCCTTCTTTGATATCAGAATTTCAATCTCTTAGAACAGTGGTCGGCAAACTCATTAGTCAACAGAGCAGCAAACCGCGGCTCGCGAGCCACAGTTTGCCAACCACTGTCTTAGAAGAATAGCTAAGTGTAACTTCTAGTTGGCAATGCTTCCCTTGACATCAAGAAATGGAAGACCTTTGAAAGTCATTTTGCCCAGTGAGTACACGGGTGTCTGAGTGAGGATTGTGGTGGTCAGCCAGATATTGAGGCCTCTTCCCAGCCTCCCTGTCTCTATTTGGGTGTGCTGCCAGCAGCAATCATCCAGGTCAGTGGTGTCTAACATCCCCCACAGGGAGATTGAGGTGGTGACACAATAGCTTTTTGTTTAGTTTGTTGGGAGAAGTTGTGAAAGGTGATGACCTTCGTTTAGGGCAGAGAAGCCCCAGTGAGTTTAAAGTGACCAGGAACTGAAGACTCCAGAGATAGTCCCTTCACCATATTGGACACAGGTGTACCCTCCAGGCCTCCTGGGCCCAAGTCTAGCCATTAGGTTTAAAACGCAATCAGCTAACACCTTCTTATGTGGGGTTGCCTTTCATCACTCAGCCCCTGGCCTGTCGTGCTGACATGCTGGGCTGCAGCTGCCAGGCTGCAGGGCCAGTCCGTACCTCTCATGGCTATTGATCTCCATGCAAACAATTAACAATCCCTGTTTCAAACGCTGGAGATTTCAAGTTGCACTTTACTGCAATAATAAATCAAAGACAAATTAGCTCCTAATGCAATGATGTATGGATTCACTTTGGATGGAGAAAAATAAATATGCTGTGTGTGTCCCCACCTCTCTCCTCCACAGGAACACAGTATTTGTAAAACAAATGTTATAAAAATTGATGAACTGTGAGTGATCACAAGGAATATATATGCCTTTTTTTCTCAACGGTGATAAGGCAATAATATCTTATTATAAAATTAAAAGAGTATACCATCCTATTTTATGTGTTCACTTACTGAGAGTTATATTTAACAATGTAGGAGGATTTGGTTTCTGATGAAAATATACTTAGTGATTTAAAGCAAATCTTGCTTAGATCAGAATTGTAGAATGAGAGACTTTCCTTCGCTTTTCCACATGAACTCCACTTGTTCCACAGTTATTCTGCTCAAATTTCCATCTTTATCAGGGTCATCCTTATCCTTCTTTGCTGAAAATTCAAAATTGACATCTTTGTGATCAAGCCCACCTTGTTCAAAAAAGCCTTCATTGACACCCCACTCCCAGAACCAATATCAGCCATTTAATTTTATTTTTTTGTGGTAAACTACACAAAACATAAAATTCACCATATTAAGATGTACAATTCAGGAGTATTCAGTATATTTACAATGTTGTGCAACCATCATTATCATCTAGTTCCAAAACATTTTAATCACCTCATAGGGAAACCCCTTCCCCATTATGTGGTCACTCCCCAGTTATTTCCCTAACTTTCAGCACCTACAAATCACTAATCTTTCTGTCTCTATGGATTTGCCTTTTTTGGATATTTTATATAAATGGAATTATATAATATGTGACCTTTGTGTCTGTTTTTTTCATTTAGCATAATAATTTAGAGTTTCATCCATATTGGAGCATGTATCAGTATTTTATTCCTTGTTATGGCTGAATAATATCCCATTGTATGCTTATACTACGTTTTATTTATCCATTTATCCATTCATGAACATTTGGATTACTTACACTTTTCAGCTATTGTGGAAATGACATTTTATTTTATTGCGAAATATAGTTTACCCTTTAGCTATTGTTCAGCTGCTGTGAACATTCTTATACAGTAGGTTGTGAGCATCTTGAGAGCAGAGACTTTCTTATTATTTTATATTTTAAAAACTTACACCTTATCTTTTAAAGAAATTATACTGATTTTCCTGGGTCAAAAGCTTGCGTTTGCTTTGGTTCCTTTTTCCCCATTTTGGAAACCATTTTAGCCCTTACCAAAAAAAAAAACAAACACACACACACACACAAGAAACATAAAAGAAATGTCTCCTTCCTTGAACGGGGTCTTGTCTACTTACAAAGGGAAGACACATATGTATGAACAACTTAAAAAAATAGCAGTATATAATTAGTAAGTAAAATGCCTTCCACTAGAGCTTTCCAAATTGAATGAGGGAAAGAATAATCTCTTCAACAAATGATGCCCGGACTACAGAGTATCCACGTGCAAAGGAATCAAGTTGGACCCCCTACCTCTCGCTTTATGCAAAATGGAACTAAAATGAATCGCAGACATATATTTAAGAGCTGAAACTATAAAAATATTAGAAGACATAGGTGTAAATGTCCATCATCTTGGATTTGGCAATGGATTCTTAGATATGACACCAACAAAAGAAGAGCTAGGTAAATTGGTTTTAATCAGAATTAAAATTTGTGTGTTATTGAGAGAGTAAAAAGACAACCCACAGAGAGGAAGAAAACATTTGCAAATCAATACCCATTTCTCCAAAGAAGATAAACAAATGGCAACAAGTACATGAAAAGATGTGCCATGTCACTAGCACCAGGGAAATGCAACTCAAAACCACAATGTGCTACCACTTCACACAGCACTAGGATGGCTATAATTTAGAAACAGAAAGTAACAAATGTTGACTAAGATGTAGACAAACTGGGACCCTCATTCATTGCTGGTGGGAATGTGAGATGGTGCAGCCTCTGTGAAAAACAGTTCAGCAGTTCCTTATTAAGTCAAAAATACAATTATCATATGACCCAGCGATTCCACTCCTAGAGTTGGAACGGAGAAGCAGCCACGAGAGAAGGCGTTCAGAAGCCCGGAAGGAGAGGAGGCAGGCCTGATGGGACCTTCTGGAGCAGGAAGCCGTTAGAGGAGAGTGACGTGGGGGATGTCTGCTTTGACACAGTGTTGCAGAGAAGATGGGAGCCGGGAGGGCATGTCATGAGAAAGGCATCAAGGACACCTTTCTAGGGAGACAGCCTGGATGGAGGAGAGGAGCCAGCGCAGAGGCAGCTGCTACCCCTGTGGAGCCACATCCGCGACCTGGTGGCAATAAACAGAGGTGAGCAGCTCCTCTGGGGGACCTGTTGGGGGCTGAGTCATGACCTTTTGGAGAAGTGGACAGAAAAATAGGCCGATTGACTCCATGAGCTTGTGCTCTTGTTTATGTATAATGTAACAGAATACAAGTCAAACTATGCATGATTTCTAAGACAGTTTAATCCTATATAACAAAAGACTAATATGCAAATCAACCGAACAGCAGGACGACCGGTCGCTATGACATGCACTGACCACCAGGGGGCAGACGCTCAACACAGGATCTGCCCCCTGGTGGTCAGTGCACTCTCATAGGGGAGCACCACTCAGCCAGAAGCCAGGCTCATGGCTGGCGAGAGCAGCAGTGGTGGCGGGAGCCTTTCCCGCCTCTATGGCAGTGTTAAGGACGTCTGACCGCCAGCTTAGGCCTAAGCTGTCAGTTGGGCATCCCCTGAGGGCTCCCAGACTGCGAGAGGGTGCAGACCTGGCTGAGGATGTGTGTCCCCCCACCCCACCCCCCTACCCCCAGTGCACAAATGTCATGCACCGGGCCTCTAGTATTTTATAATCAATATAGAATTCTAAGAAAATCTGGATTCTGAATTTTCCTCGAATTTTGTCCCACCTTCCACAGCACTACAATGGTAATATTTTTTGGTGCCATACATATACAATGGAGTGTAATTATATAGATCTTTGTGGTTTAACTTCATTAAACATTTCATATTTAAATTCAAATTCTCTCCTTTCCCCCTAAAACTAAGGCAGAAATGTTCCTATATTAACTTTTCTTTAATTAAAATCATTTGTATTATCACACTTCTGGGAAATGGCATTTTCAGCACGTCATAAGAATGTAGAGAGTACAGGCTCCATTTGGATGTACCTAAGCTTTTAAAGGGTAGGATTTGGGGCTGTTTTGTTCATTGCCTTAACCCTTGTGTTCAGAACAGTGCCCGGCACATGGTAGCACTCAAACATGATTTGCACATGAATGCATGAATGGACAAGAAGCACATGTAGTTGGTGCACTCTTTTTGGATGGTTGTGACTGACCAAGTGCTGTGTGCATATGCTGTGCTGGGTCTGATAGTATCTGACATCTAATCAGGAACTAAGGCTGTTATCAAAGCTGTCTCCCTGAGACCCATCCACTGACACTCATTCATTGCCACCAGCACTCACACCAAGCGTTTCCTCCTCTCCTTTTTACCACCTCTGAAACCCAGCAGAGGTAAATCCGTCAAGCTGGAAGTGGATGTAGATAAGAGCACAAAGGGATCAAATTTTGCCCCCTCGGAAGTGGCCATGGGTTTGTCTCCCTACACCTTTCCCCATGAGTGTCCTTTCCATGTTCCTGGAGAAGAAAACGTCGTCTGGGCGGGTGTGCGCCTGCAGGACTATTGCCCTCCCATCTCCTCTTCGGCTACAGAAATAAGGGCTCTTCAATAGACTTGACGATAGTCCAGCTCCAGCAACAGATAAGAGAAGCCTGAAACACCAGCAATCACCACAGGCCACAGGGCTGCGAGGCCCATCAAACAAAGCGAATAGGACAACTGCTTCTAGCGCTTCCCTCTGCGTTCTGAAAATGTGAAGAGGAACTTTCCTAAAGAACTATTAGAACAAAACAAAAAAAACACTAAATTGATCATTTAAGGATGCTCCCCCTAGTTAGAAGGATCCTTACTTGCATATTTTCCATTTTCTTTTGCCATTTTGTGTATTTCCTAGCGAATAATGCTTCCCCACTTTCTACATCAGCTAGCAGGTTGCTCATTCTGATACTAGAAATCTTCATTCGGTGGGGGAGGAAGCCCAAGGATATTTAATTTAGAATATATCATCTTATAAAGAAGATAGAATAAACAGAAAAGGACTTACTCTGAAGTGCATTAACGTGACCACATTTGCCCTGGTGGGTTTGGATCCGTGATTAGAGCGTCGGCCCGCAGACCAAAGGGTCTCTGGTTTGATTCCTAGTCAAGGGCACAAACCTCACCTGCAGTTCAATCCCTGGCCCTGGTTGGAGCGAATGAGGGAAGCAATCATGCTCTCTCTCTCTCTCTCTCTCTCTCTCTCTCTCTTTCTCTCTCTTTCTCCCCCCCCCCCGCCCCCCCATTTTCTCTAAAAATCAATGGGAAAAATATCCACCAGTGAGGATTACAAAAAAGACCAAATTTTCATTAAACATTGATTTTGGATTTTCTTGTGCTGTTGGATTACTGCAGACCTGCAATACATAGCTAGGGCTCCTAAAAGGTGCAATTTCATTATTGAAGAGGCATCAAGGAGGGAAAGGGAATCTGCCTTGGGGTTTCTCTTCACTGGACATGGAAGCCCTTAAGGTTTCCAATGTGATTCATAGGAGAAACTACCTTAATTTATTAGGTTTGGGTTTTTTTTTTTTAAGATACAATGTCCTTTAAAATAGTGTACCCCGGGTTCAAAACTGATAATTTTCCAATAGCTTTATAAATTGTAACTTACTGGATTTCTAAAAATCTAAGGAGTCCTGATAAATTCAGAGACATTCTCTTTCAATCTTTTTTCTTTTTATTATTGAGGTATAACTGACATATAACGTTACATTAATTTCAGATGTACAGCATAATGATTCAATATTTGTATATATTGTGAAATGGTCACCATAAGAAGTCTAATTAACATCCATCAGCATATACCATATTCCTGTGATGTGAACTTTTAAAATCTACTGTCTTGGCAACTTTTAAATATGCAATACAGAAATAGTAACTACAATCACTATACTGTACATTACATTTCAGGATTTAAGTATTTAATAACTGGAAATTTGTACCTTTGCCTCCCTTCACCACTGCTCACCCACCCTCTGGCAACCACCACTCTGTTCTCTGTTTCTATGAACTTCGGTTTTTATTGTTGTTTTTAAATTTCACATGTAACTGAGATCATATGATATTTGTCTTTTTCTGACTTATTTCACTTAGCATTTTACCCTTGAGATCCATCCATATTGTCCCAAATGCCAAGATTTTATTTTTTCATCTTTATATTGAAATATTTATAATAATAAAAGCATAATATGCTAATTACACCAGACAGCCGAACAACCTTCCGGACGTCCTTCTGGACGAAGCCGCAATGGCAGGGGCTGAGGCAGAGGTGGTTAGGGGCGATCAGGCAGGCAGGCAAGCAGTTAGGGACGATCAAGCAGGCAGGCAAGCAGTTAGGGGTGATCAGGAAGGCAGGCAGAGTGGTTAGGGGCAATCAGGCAGGCAGGCAAGGGAGCGGTTAGGAGCCAGTGGTCCCGGATTATAAGAGGGATCCCGGCTACAGGGATCCCTGCGGAATCGGGCCTAGACTGGCAGTCAGACATCCCAGGAGGGGTCCCGAATTATGAAAGGGTGCAGGCCGGGCTGAGGGACACCCCCACCACGTGTACTAATTTCATGCACCAGGCCTCTAGTAGAAGTATATGTTGTTAGGTCTATATAGTTTAAGAATACAAAGTATATTAGAGATTGGAACAATAGCCTTGAAGGTGGGGGTACACAACTGTGAGCGTGTATGTAGTAGGTACAGGTGAAACATATGTGCTTATGTGTAGTCACTTTACTTGACTGAGCTACATATAGCCAATAATAATTCCTGAGGAAAATTCTGTTTTCCCAGTAAGTATAAGTTCATTCCTGGGGTATTTTTAATGTTGATGTTATTATGCAGAATCTTTAGTAAAAGTCTTTCACCTTGTATCTGAGTGAGACTAAAGAGAAAGACAATAAGTTAATAAAATTAAATATGTAAATGTTATTTGTCGTTGTGACATGACAAGTAAATTATAGTAGTTAAACTCCCATGGCATTAAACAAACTTAAAAATTCAAAAAGCAAGTATAGTTATTTTTTAAATCTCTACCATAGCAAATAGAAAGCTATACAAATAAAAATCAAAACGGTGCCCTTGAGTAAAGCAAGCTTTGAGTAGGTCAAATGAAAATGAGCAAAGTCCAGAACTAGAAACAAACACTTGGTCAAATGGAAAGCATTTCTGGACGCCTGCCTTTCAGACCTGCCTGCCTCCCGAGCTGTTATATAGTGATATAGAAAATACTTCACATATCGTAGAGATAACATGAGGATGAAAGGCATGTTTGAAGTTCTTGAAACTATTCTGAGAAAGCTACTTGAGAAAACACAAGCACTGTCAATAATACCATGGAGTCCATTATTAAAAACAGAAAATCACTTTCCATCCTTTTCATCTTTCTGTCATATTTTTTGACATTAAAATATCACATTATAATTAACATTTTCTAAATTAGTCTTCTTTCTCAAAATAAATGCCAAAAGCAATACCCAAACCAAATCCTCATAAACTGAGACAAGCAAAAAATATGGTTTTAGGAAGTTAACAAATTTGTTCATTCATTCATTCATTCATGTTAAGCATTGTGCAAGACACTAGAGAAGAGCAGTAAACAATACAGACACAATCCCTGCCCTCAGGGTACTTCTAATTCAAGAGGAGAAACGGCAATTACTGAGTGTTCCAAATACAAGCAGGGTGCTATTGAATCTGTATTAACAGAATGACCTAACTTAGTCTGGGGAATGATCAGGGGTACTGACCGGAACAGAGGCCACTCTGGAAGCTTGGAGGGCCAGCATGGATGGTCGTCTTATATGACCCAAATTAAAAGAATGCCAGTCAATTAATGTTGTTGTTTAGTGCCATGGAAGTCTTTTTAATGTAAACTTAAATTCTACACGGAGTATTTACATATGTATACCACGGTTCATTTAAACTGGGGTCATTGGTTATTTCTTGTCTATCCAGCATGGTACCAACTGTTTGTAGGAATGATTTCTCTATGGTGTATTGAAGTCCTGGTTATGATTTCTTTAAATATCTTTTCATTGATTTTTTAGAGAGAGAGGAAGGGAGAGTGATAGAGAGATAGAAACATCAATGATTAAAGAGAAACATTGACCTGCTGCCTCCTGCACACCCCCTATTTGGGATCCAGCCCTCAACCCAGACATATACCCTGACTGGGAATTGAACTGGTGACCTCTTGGTTCTTGGGTTGATGCTCAACTGTGGAGCCACATTGGCTGGGCTGGTTACGATGTATTTAACCTCAGCTTTAGTTTGGTAAAATAACAATGTGTGAGTTCCATTCCGTTTTCATTCTGGAATGCTGACATACACAACCATAGGATTATTTTACCTGCCAGAACTTCATGTAGATTTATTTATTTATTTTTTTAAAATAAATCTTTATTGTTCAGATTATTACAGGTGTTCCTCTTTTATTTTTCCCCATTGCTCCCCTCCACCTGATTCCCCACCCCACCCCATGCCCTTACCCCCCACCACTGTCTTCATCCATAGGAGTAAGATTTTTGTCCAATCTCTTCCCGCACCCCTCACACCTGCTTCCCCTGAGAATCGTCAGTCCACTCCCTTTCTATGTCCCTGATTCTATTATATTCACCAGTCCATTCTGTTCTTCAGATTTTTCATTCACTTCATTTTTAGATTCACTTGTTGGTAGGTATGTATTTGATGTCATTTTGTTGTTCATAATTCTTATCTTTACCTTTTTCTTCTTCTTCCTCTTCTTAAAGAATACCCTTCAGCATTTCGTGTAATCCTGGTTTGGTGGTGATGAACTCCTTTAGCTTTTTCTTGTCTGTGAAGCTCTTTATCTGACCTTCAACTCTGAATGATAGCTTTGCTGGGTAGAGTAATCTTGGTTGTAGGTTCTTGCTGTTCATCACTTTGAATATTTCTTGCCACTCCCTTCTGGCCTGCATAGTTTCTGTTGAGAAATCAGCTGACAGTCGTATGGGTACTCCCTTGTAGGTAATTAACTGTTTTTCTCTTGCTGCTTTTAATATTCTCCCTTTGTCTTTTGCCCTTGGCATTTTAATTATGATGTGTCTTGGTGTGGTCCTCTTTGGATTCCTCTTGTATGGGGTTCTGTGCGCTTCCTGAACTTGTAAGTCTATTTCTTTCACCAGGTAGGGAAAGTTTTCTGTCATTATTTCTTCTAATAGGTTTTCAATATTTTGCTCTCTCCCTTCTTCTGGCATCCCAAAAATTCGGATGTTGGTTCGCTTGAAGTTGTCCCAGAGGCTCCTTACACTATCTTCATATTTTTGGATTCTTTTTTCTTTTTGTTTTTCTGGATGGATGTTTTTTGTTTCCACATATTTCAGATCTTTGGTTTGATTCTTGGGGTACGTTGATCTAGAGTTGAGTTTCTTTATTTCAGACAGTGTATGCTTCATTTCTGACTGATCCTTTTCCATTTTTTTGGCATTCTCATTAAGGTCCTTGAAGGTCTTACTAAGCTCCTCAGAAGTGTCATCAAGTTTCTCAGCGGTTTTTAGAAGATTCTTGAGTAACCTTATACATGTGGTTCTGAACTCTATGTCATCCAGTAGTTTGCTTTCCTCTGTTTCTTTCATTCGTGACATGTTTCTTTGTTTCTGCATTTTGGCTGCTTCCCTGTGTTGATGGAGTAGCTCTGTGTGGTAGGTGACCTATAGGGGGCAGTAGCTCAGCCTCCCCAATCACCTGATGTGGATGCTCTTGGTACACCCCTTTGTGGGCTGAGTGCAAAGTCTTGGTGTAGTTAAGCCTGAATTGCTGTTGGTACGCTGGGAGGAATTGACCTCCAGGCCAATTAGCTGTGAGCACTCCCTGTGTCTATAATGGAAGAACTGCTGCGCGAAAGACACGCTTATGGGGCATGACTTGTTTCAGTGGGGCTTTGGTGCTCACTGAGTCTGCCTCTTGAATGTGTCACTTATGGATGTGAGGAGTTGAAATCTGGTGTCTCACACTGACCACTAGGTACACTGGCTTCTGGATCTCCAATGGGGTGCAGGTCAGCTACTGTCTGAGGCCACTCAGCAGGAGCTACAGTGAGAGCTGCAGTTTTCTCCTCTTTGCTTGGGGTTTGGAGGTTTTGGAGCTGTCTGACCCAGGCTGCAAGTTTGCTAGGTTAAGCTGTGATAGGGCAGGCCTTTCTTATGCTAGTTGAGCTGCTTGGAGCTTGGGTGGGTTTGTAGGTTGTGCAGGGCGGGGCCTCAGGGTGTCACTAGGTTAGGGCGTGACAAACAGCAATGGCTGCTAGTTAGCCGGCTCTGAGTCTCCAAGGGCATCCGCGAGTCCCATGCCCCAGTGCAGTAAACAATTATTCCTGCGCACAGCTCTGCAAGCAAGCCACCCTCACTGGCAGACAGTCCAACTTCTCTCCGTAGGAGTTTGGGTCCCCCGCGTCTCCCCAGAGACTGTATTTCAGAGTAATCGGGGGCTTGTCTCTGTTCGGGTGGAAAAAAGCAACGCACCCAGTTGCCCGCAGCCAGCCCAGATCACGCGCCTCTGTACCTCAGCTTTTCAGCGCTCGTGCACGTCTCAATGCTCTTTTCTCTTTCCTTCTAGTTGTAGAACTTCCACTCAGCCAGCTTTTCCGTGGTTCTGGGTGATAGACGTTTTGTCTTTTAGTTGCAGTTTAAATTGTTGTGGGAGGCAGCAGATTAGGTGTTTACCTACGCCGCCATCTTGGATTCTCTCCCCTCATGTAGATTTAGAAACAATCCTCCACTCCTCAGTTTGGGATTTCCTTTGTTTTCTTTTTCATGATTTTATATCTAATACCAGCCTAGTTTTTATTTCTATTTTACAGCTATCATGCCATAATGGTTTCAAGTTTAAGGAACTAGAAAATAGAAATTGGCATTTCCCCTACCAAATCATGTTTTGGGATTATTGTGTTAATAGAAGCCCGATGCACAAAGATTTGTGCAAGAATGGGCCTTCCTTTCCCTGGCTGCCAGCACTGCCTTCCCACTTTGGCCCCAGAGCCACCTCTTTCCTCTCTGGCCCTAGAGCTGCCTCTTTCTGCTCCAGCCCCGCCTTTCCACACTGCCCAGAGGCCCTGAACAGCTGGAGCGGTGCAGAACGCCTGTGTCCCGCCCCTAGCAGCTTGGCATCTGCATATGCAAATTAACCCACCAAAATTCGCTCCTGATTGGCTGGTAGGTGTCACGAAAGTATGGTCACTTTGCATCTTTTTCTTTTATTAGTGTAGATATGCCTGTGTGATTGGGCTGAAACTGGCTCTCCGACATCACCCAAGGAGTCCCGGATTGCGCAGGCCAGGCCAAGGGACCCCACCGGTACATGATCAGGGCCAGGGAGAGACGGAGGTTGGCCAGTCAGGGAGGGACCGTGGGAGGGCTCCAGGGCATGTCTGGCCCATCTCGCTCAGTCCTGATCGGCCAGACCCCAGCAGCAAGCTAACCTACCTGTCAGAGCGTCTGCCCCCTGGTGGTCAGTGCACGTTAGAGCGACTGGTTGACTGGTCCACTGTCGGCCCCCTGGTGGTCAGTGCACATCATAGTGAATAGTTGAGAGGACTTAGCATATCATTAGCATATTATGCTTTGATTGATTGAATGGCCAACCAGTCAACCAGACACTTAGTATATTAGGCTTTTATTACTTGGATTTGTTTAATAGACAAAGCAAACATGGCTAGTATTTGTTGGTAATTAATATAGTAGCTTCCAATTAGTTTAGAAATAGGTCAATATCTTAAAAGTTCCCTGCAGCCCAGCTGGTGTGGCTCAGTGGTTGAGCATCTACCTATGACCCAGGAGGTCACGGTTCAATTCACAATCAGGGCAGATGCCTGGTTGTGGGCTCAGTTCCCAGTGTGGGGCAGGCAGGAGGCAGCCAATCAATGATTCTCTCTCATCATTGATCGATCTCTCTCTCTCTCTCTTCCTCTCTGAAATCAATAAAAATATTTTTTTTAAAGTTCCCTGCAGAAGTGTTGTTCTCCTTCTCATTCCTTTTACCTGCTTCACTATTATTTGTTTGGTAGTTATAAGTCTAGAGGAAACTGAAACCCTATTCATTTTAAATTTCACTTCTCTTGCTATAGATGACATGACCTAGAATAAATAGATTATTTAATGCTTATTTAAGAACTTCAGAACACAGAAGGATTTAAAAGCAGCAAGAAGAACAAATGCTGTATGTAGTTTTCATTTTTAAGATAAGCCATAAAACAATTTTTTCAGAAAATGTTGGAATAGATGTTGAACTGAGTCACTAAAACATGGGAAACTTGAAGTGAACCTCCAGGGACCAAATGAGGACCATCTGCCATACAATACCAAAGTATCAATTTCTTCTTTCCCAAAGCCAGAGAAAAAGCATTTCTAAAACTGATTTAACATAGTAAATTAATCTGCAAAATATTTTTGAAGTATGGATGTCTTATAGAAGATCAAATCCTATTGTTCCTATTCCCTTTATGTCCCAATTTTACAATTGATTAATAGGCTTAGTTTATTTTGATGTATTTCTTCTTAAGAAGTTTTACCTACAATAAATATTATAATTCTTGTTGATATATTTTAACTTTGATATTCTCTTTTAATAAATATTTTGTTTTACTAAAACAATATTAAACTATAGCCATCATCTTTACATTTGAAAGCCCATAATTGATTTTAATTTATCACTTAGACTTGCCTTTCCCACACTTAATATTTAAAGGAATTTTTTGTTTGTTTTCCTGTTTTCTTTGGTGGTGTTTCAATGAGCAAAACCATATTCTATAATCTCACATAATCTTTAATTTTGCCAGGGAGACTGAGGGGCAGAAGTCAGCTAGCTTATGAGTGAGTTTAGCCAAATGTCCAATATCTCATCATGACTTTATTTTTCTCTACTTAAAATTGCATATTCAGTAACTCTCCTAAAGAAGTATGCTTTCTATGGGTAAAATTCTATATAATTTTGCCCATTAAGACTGCATAAAGTCTCAAAAATCTTGAAATGATCTTTATAGCTATACCTACATATATATCTAGAAAGATAAATATATATACATCAATATATACTAAATATATCTGTTAAACTGAATAAACTTCCCAAACAAACAATTCCCACATTACTACCAAATATTTTTTTAAAGGACTTTGATTTTTCTAGAATTTGCAGGCTTTAGGAAAATTTTTTAGCAAAACCAAAGACAACAGTGATCCTTGACATTCTTTTTATTTTCATATTCTTTAACATTCTTCATATTCTTTAACATCAAATAAAATAACATATGGCATGTAATTAATACAGGCAATATAAATGTCATTTTTACAACTTAAGCTGCATATCATGAATACCAGGCAAGCAATTTTCCTTTTTAGATAGAATGTTATGATCTTCCTCCCATCATCATCTCCTCCAAGTTTCAAAGAAATACGTGTAAAACTGTCTTCTCTGCATTAGACGTACTAGAAAGGCTATTTGTATATGTGTCTGTGTGTGTATGTGTGTATGTGGTGGTCCTATATTCAAATTTCTATTGCTTTTTTAATTTTATAATTCAGTTCCTAAATCCCTATTCCAAAGTCATGATTCATGATTGATCTGAAACTCTGGGCATTGCAGAAGGAAAGGAAGTTTGAACATCAGATAAGAGCAATTTAGAGTTGGAGAGTGATTATTGCACCTCTGGGCAGTTGTTAATCCCAAAACCCTACCCCAAAGATAGTAAAATAATTGTACTAGCCTTTAAAACTGAAATTGTAAACCTACACATTTTTTGTAAGATTTAATACTCTTTTACTGACAAAAGTGATGCTAAGCACTAAAAATCGTGTCTAACTTCACAATGTACTTTTGAAGACAGACCAAAATGGAGACAAGAAGCCTGATAACAAAAATCTTTAACTGTGTTTCTAAATTCAGTTCTTTGCCTAAAAACTCATGGGCGCTAAGATTTGAATAAGTTACATGAAATTGATTTTAGTGCCTGTGGTGTGAGATTAAATTTCTTGAATTCTGTATGCAAATGTATCTAACTTTGTTTGAAGCATTTTATTTTTTTAAACATTTCAGTACTTTAGAAAAACAATAAAAACCAGCTGTAAAGATCTCCTACAAAAATCCTTCTGTCATCCCATGATTTATACTCAACAGTGGTAAAAATGAGGGGAATTTTAAATAAAAATACTATGATGAATTTTTTTAAATACCAGATATTTTGTGCTTAGAACCAGAAAACATCTCAGCTGACCATTCAACTTCTCAGAAGTCATAACTTACAACATTTTAATTGAGTACACAGATGAGTAAAATATTTTTAAATACACACTGTATATTACATATTATACTTATGTATCTCTAATGCAGGGTTTCTCAATTATTGACATTTGGGCCAGATACTTCTTTGTCAGGGGTACAGCCCATGTCTTGTGAATTGTGGGATAGTTAGCAGTATCCCTGGCCTCAACTGACTGGATGTAAGCAGTATTTCCCCAGTTATGACAGCCAAAGAGTATCTCTAGACACTGGGGAGCAAAATCACCCCAGTTGAGAACCACTAGTATAAATCATTTACAAGTACTACTGTACTAATTGTCTATTTTACTGTTAAGTTTATTTTACCTTTTAGTAGTACAGAAAGAAACAACACCCACATTATGTTTTCTCTATAAAAGTTATCATTTATAAATTTTAGAGAAATAAATGTTACAGAATATACTTCAAGTTGTTTTTAAATTTTGGTTTAAATGAAGGGTTACACCCTAATTCAAACTTCGGTTTATTTCAATTCTTGAGTCCATAGTCCATCAAGGTAGAAAAAGACATGAAATTCCACCCATCTCCCAACCCCCCACCCCCTAGCCTTCACCACACCGTTGTCTGTGTCCATGGGCCATGTGTATCTGTTCTTTGGCTAATATTTCCACCTTCTTTTATCACCTTCTTTTTCACCTTCTTTTATCCCCACCCATTTCCTCTGAGATCTGGTTTTAATATGTATGTTTGAAATTACTGCAATTTTGCACATAGAAAAAAATTATAGCTGGTTAGAAAGCTACGATTTTTTTAATGTTGTTATGGGAGTTTTAAAGGTGTTACATACCCATTTTCACTAATAAATTCACACAACAATACACACACACATTTCGTAAATACTCCCAGAATATTTTGTGCATAACAGGAGCTGTTTTCCCTTATCTGGGAAAATACATATTATGTAGGCTTTTTTTAAATGTATGCTCAGTTAACATAGTAGTGACAGTGACTTGTCATCACAGAAATGTCAGCAAATGTGAAATATTTGCTCTTTGTTAAAGAAAAATTAGTAACTCACCATCAGGTTCAAATTTTTTGCTATGAGACAACCAGTGAACCTCTGTAAGGCAAATGGTTTTTGTGGTCATTCTCTACTTCGTTTCAAATATTGTAAAAAATTCACTACATTTTAGAATTTTTTAATTAAAAAATTAGAATATTGGTGCCATCCTATTGCATTTTGTGTACTTTGGCTTTAACTGCTTTGCTAAAATAGCTCATCTATTAATTTTGCAATGTTGTCTCTGCAAACTAAGCCTAGAATTCTTTCTGTGGTTAACAGTTTTTCTGAACAATACCATAAGCTACTCATTTATTATTGAGAATGTCAACTCATTGGTTTTTCTTTCCTTTAATGGCTCATAAGAAAATGGAAAGGTAATTGTTCATATTCCATCATTGAAACAAAATTTAGCAAATACTACAAGCTGAAGCCTACTAGAAGCATCTGTACTTTCATTTAACTATATTTGACAAATTTTTATACTACAGAGTTTGTTATAAAACTTGTTTTTTAGATTTAAAACTATGTTTATTGTGCATTTTCTATCAGTGTTTATTCTCTACATTTCTATCAGTGTTTACTATTGAAGTACTGTATTGTAAAAAACAAACAAACATTGTTTTCAAAGATCCTTTTAGTCATTTTTATCATAGCAAGAAGAACAAGTGTTTCTCAATGTGCCTTTAGCTCATTGGCTAGTAGCAAAATCTTTTAAGTATTGCTTCTAAACATTTAGCATTAAACATTAAATTGAGTATTCCATAAGGTCATGGGAGAAATCAGAAGAGTACATTTTGGATGCATAAGTTTAAAATTTCTTGCTAGTCTTGCTGACTTTTTTCTATCCTTATCTGATATCTCAAAGCACAATTTTCCCCTACGTCAGTCAAGGTTCACTTTGAAGAATAAAGAATGTATATCAGTATTTTGATAGTCCTCTTGGTAATTTCATAGCAGAGGGAGATGAAAGCAGACATGTTGCCAAATCTGATTTACTTATCAACACATGAAGAGTTTATATTAAGAGTAGAAAAACTTTCAGTAGAAGAAATATCAACTTGTTCTTTATTTTGTATTGACTTATTACCATTATTTTTAGTCAATTTTTTTTCAAATAAGATAATATATCTTTAAGGTCTCTTAAGCTTGCTTATATTCATCCAAAGGCCAATTGCAATATGTATGGATATGCTGAGAGCAAATGAATAATTGTGACTCTGTCAACCCATGCAAGCCATGACACTCATAATCTTCTCTCAGCAGACTTTGGGTACATGTTAAATATCAACAAAACCAAATTTTATTCTCCTTTAATAAATAAATAAATAAAGTATAAATAAAAGTTAGTAATATGTTCTTCCCAGACTCCAAAGATTATTACTGCATACTCTCTGGGGTACAAGACACTTTTGGAGCCCCTGCCCAGGAGTCAGTACTAACTATTCTTAGAGATTCAAATGATGTATGTGCGAATACATTGCAGGCTGAAATGAATTCTGTTTTCCTATAGAAAATTAAAACTTGCAGTGCATTTTTTTTCCTAGTGTGACCACCCAATAATGCCATCTGGTCTATAACAGTTTCATTTTAACATGTGATCACAAAATGCTCCATTACAAGACTGGCCAAATTCAGGCAGTATGATCAAGAAGGTGCTAAGAACGAAGTCAATTAGTGTCATAGTCATAGTGTTATAGTTATGGTTCAAAATACAAGTCAGGTGTTTATAACCACTAACCAATTGAAAAGCATTCTCTCCACCTAGTTATATGTAGGAATTTGACCATAGCATTTTCATAAATTTTTAAAAACAGTTCCCTAGCTGAGCTAATAAATGAATGGAATGGTTCAGAATTTCCAGCCAGAGTGTGACAAGTAATTGGTGAAATCTGTGAAATATCTAGTGACCATTTAAAAAGATGTGATGTTTTCAGATCATTAAAGTACAGGATTTCATTGCAGTGATTTATTTCATTTGTAAAGTATCCCACTCATAATGAAATGAAATAGCCATGAATTTAACTTAATAAAATATTTTATTGCTTTTAAAAACCTGTGAGTGTGAGCATATACAGGGTGGGGCAAAAGTTGGTTTACAGCTGTGAGTACACAAAACAGTTTATTCTTGTACTATTATTTAGTAACTACAGGCCCAGTGCACGAAATTCATGCATGGCAGGGGGGCGGGGGAGCCCCTCAGCCCAGCCTGCACCCTCTCCAATCCGGGACCCCTCAGGGGATGTCTGACTGCCGGTTTAGGCCCGATCCCCGGATCGGGCCTAAACCGGCAGTCAGACATCTCTCTCACAATCTGGGACCACTGGCTCCTAACTGCTCACCTGCCTGCCTGCCTGATTGCCCCTAACTGCAACCCCCTGCTGGCCTGGTCACCCCCAACTGAACCCCCTGCCGCCCAGGTCACCCCCAATGGCCCCCCTGCCGGCCTGGTTGCCTACCAGTCTTCTGCTCAGTCATTTGGTCGTCCCTCACTAACTCCCCTGCCAGCCTAGTTGCCCCACACAGCCTGTTCGGTCATCCGTTCAGTTGTGATGGTCGCTTAGGCTTTTATTATTATAGATTACTGTATGGTGATTACCAGAGGGAAAGGGGGTAGGTAGAACAGGGTGAAGGGGGTATCAATGGTGATGGAAGACTTGACTTGGGTGGTGAACATACAGGACAATATATAGATGATGTATTATAGAATTGTATACCTGAAACCTATATAATTTTATTAACCAATGTCACCCCAATAAGTTCAATAAAAATAAAAATATAAATAAATTTTTTAAAAATTTAATTGGCCTAGCTGGCATGGCTCAGTGGTTGAGCGTTGGCCTGTGAACTAGAAGGTCATGGCTCGATTTTTAGTCAGGGCACTTGCCTGGTTTTCAGGCTCTATCCCCAGTGTGGGGCGTGCAGGAGGCAGCTGATCAATGATTCTCTCTCATCATTGATGTTTCTATTTCTCTCTCCCTTTCCCTTTCTCTCTGAAATCAATAAAAATATATTTTAATTGAATTGTATTATTTCCAATGTAAATCTACTTTTACTTCACCCTGTATGTGAATAGATAGATAGATGGATGACTTGAAATTACCCTCAAACTGTCTACATCTACAGTAATTTATTTATTTATTTCTAGGCAGAAAGTTTTAATCTGGAATTTGAACTTTACCTTTATCCATACTTATCAAGAGAATGCTAAAGTTATCTTTAAAGCCTAAGGGAAATAGTTTATTTAACCTTCCAGGACCTCATCACCTGACCTTCAAATAAGTGAAAGTCAGTGAGCTTTGTATGGCTTTGAGCTCTTCCTCCTGTGGAAGGTTAGCGCTGCCCACAGACCCTCTATTTTAGCACAACCAGCAGAGTGTAACAGTCCCAGGGCCCATTTGTCCTCATCCTTGGCATACACTGGACCAAATGAAGATTTCAGAAATATCTCTGGCTTGACAGAAATATTTTCCCTAACAGGATTCTTTTTGGCCTGAGCATTTTTGCCCCCTCCAAGCCTCAAGCCTGTCTTCTAAGCCACTACTGTGATAGGAGTGCTATAGTGATACTGTTGACCCAAAATACATCAAAGCCCCAAGATGTATGTGCAAGACTTGAATGGTGTCTCCCTCCAGGGTAACAGCGGAGGCAGGGAAGTGAGTCAGCACAAACCATTAATAAGTGAAGAGGGTGGATTTAAAATTAACACAAAACTAAAGAGCTATTTTCTTATCATGTTATTTCCCAACTGTTTTTGTTTTGTTTCCCAAAGGTTTATTTCATATAAGACACAAGAGCACTATCGCAAAGCTATTTTAAAAGGCATTTCCTCTTCTGTCCATAACTCCGAGGAACACTTGCCTTCAAAAGTAGAAGCCTATTGTTTATAACTAAGTACAGAAGGAGGGGAAAGATATTTTTAAACTAAAAATGTCAAGAAAAGAGGATGAGACTTGAGTGCACTGTATCAAGACACTTCTGTTCACTGTATAAACAGCCAACTCACTGTAGATGCAACCTCCAGGTTTGTTCAACTTGTTTTCTGTAGAAAATTTGATCTTCATTTCACTTTTGGGAATTATCCCAAGATAGTAATAATACTCATCCCCAACATAATTCCAAAAATAAGAAAAGAAATTTGGATACTTCTTGTCACCTCTTATTTCTCTTTCCTGTTTGTAATTTCCTAGTCAAATTCTATATCTGCTCTCTTGGCTGGGGAGAACTCAGGGATTGTTTGGAAAAAAATCATTCAAATAAAAATGTAAAAAGAAGTAAACATGGGGATTATTGGCATTCAATGCTGAGTTCCTTCTAGCATTTTACAATCTAAAATGAAAAACATAGAACTAGTAATTGAACAATATCTAAGTGAACACAGCCTAAATACTATGAAGTGCACACCGACCTGGGTTTAAGGAAGGGTAAAGGGAGGTAAAGTGTGTGAAGTGTGTGTTCAGAAGAGGCATAAAAGTGAATCTCACTATCCTACTATTTATTTTTTATGAAGGACTAACACTAATATCTCAAGCTCTCCTTGAAAAAGAAAATAAATGTAATATGTTAAAAGCGGTGATGGAAGACTTGACTTGGGTGATAAAGACTTGACCATTTTGATAAAAGTAAAGTCATGGCCTTAACCGCTTTGGCTCAGTGGATAGAGCATCGGCCTGCGGACTGAAAGGTCCCAGGTTCGATTCCAGTCAAGGGCATGTACCTTGGTTGCGGGCACATCCCCAGTAGGGGGTGTTCAGGAGGCAGCTGATCGATGTTTCTCTCTCATTGATGTTTCTGGCTCTCTATCCCTCTCCCTCTCCCTTCCTCTCTGTAAAAAATCCATAAAATATATTAAAAAAAAAAAAAAAGTAAAGTCATGGTGTGGGAAGTGAAATGAATATTGAATGAATGAATGAATCCATAAATATGGAGAGAAAAATATAGAAACCCAGAGAGAAGTGAAAGAGACAGTCAGATTAGGATATACAGACACAGAGGGGTTGACAAAAGTAGATTTACAGTTGTGAGTATGTGAAACACAGAATTAATAAAGCTATTGTAATAATCATAACCTACATGTCTTTTTCCATATGAACAACTGTAAATCTAATTTTGCACTCCCCGTATCCTATATAATAAAAGCCTAATATGCTAAGTGTCTAGTCGTCCGGTCGTCAGTTCAACCAATCAAAGCATAATATGCTGATGCTATGCTAAGGCCGCTCAATTGCTCGCTATGACATGCACTGACCACCAGGGGGCAGATGCTCTGGTAGGTTAGCTTGCTGCTGGGGTCTGGCCAATCGGGACTGAGCGAGACGGGCCGGACATGCCCTAGAGCCCTCCCGCAGTCCCTCCTTGACTGGCCAACCTCCTGTGTCCCTCCCCGGCCCTGATCGTGTATCGGGGGATCCATTCACCTGGCCTCCACCCTCTTGCAGTCCGGAACACTTCAGAGGATGTCGGAGAGCCGGTTTCAGCCCTATCCCACAGGCCAGGCTGAGGGACCCCACTGGTGCATGAATTCGTGCACTGGACCTCTAGTGTAGGTATAAAATAAAGAAGGTAACTTAAGAAAGTCTAGAGAATAAAGACCAAGGTCATTTGTCCAAAGTGTCCAGGAATAAATATTTTATATACAGCATTCAAGATGTATTTTAGGGAAACTATCAGAGATGAGGAATTCAGTATAGTAAAAGTATATACAAGAGTGTCTAGAACATATTCTGGATATTTTAGAGACAAAAAAAATCTCAGTGTCATAAATTATTGTTTCTTAATTACTAAACTACAATAGTATTTAAATCATTATAACAGTGACTGATTTTCATTGTAATATATTAGAAATTAGAAGTATTTCTTCTTGCACATATTCTCAGCTATATTTTAGGGTTCTCATAATTGTTAAATATTGCTTTTCTAAATTTACTTCCTTAATAAATGAAGTTCTTCATTATTATCACAGGGCATAAAATATTTATAAAATATTTGTTTTTATTCATAGTTTTGTTTTTATTTGAGGTTTGTACTCAGATGGTTTGACAATGCAAACTGTAGTGAATATTTTTGTTTCTTTTTTTTAATGTTCTACATGTGAAAATTCTTTAACATAGCATCTTGACATACCATATTTTATAAATTTTTTTCCTCTCAAAGTTGTTTCAAAAGAGAGTAGCTGCTTTGAACATTCTGAAATACAACTCTGAATGATTCCTGCAACCTTGAATGCAATCCCAAACAAATCAGAAACAAGTTGTTGGCTTGATTTTCTTTTCTTTTTTTCTCCTCAGTTGTCAGTTTGCTTTATTATTTGAAGTAGGAGAGAAAAGAATCCAAAAATAAAAACCCTGCTTGTTCCATAATAACTATCCATATGAAACCCAATGTATTCAGTCATCTGGATCAACTCTTTTGTGCTATATAATTATAGTTGAGGCTATAAATGGAAAAACAGAGCCAAACCGTGACATATATACGTTGTATCAAACTGAAACCAATCTTGAAGACAGTGTTCATGCCCAAAGTTCCACGGAAGAGAAAAAAACTAGTATTTAAATCTAGTTTCATTCACATTATGGGTTCCAAAGCCAGACCACCTGGACATGAATCTCAGTTCTGCTACTCTTTAGCTGGGTGACTTCAAGCATATTTTCTAACCATTCAGCACCTCAATTTCCTTACCTGTAAAATAAAGATAATAATAGTACTTACAGGATTATAATGAGGATTGAATGAATTAATACATTAAATCTCTTAGAACATTGTCTGGCATAATTTAAAAAATAAATACAGGCTGTAAGAGTCATTCTTACTTTTCTTAAAAGTATAATTACCATCATTTTAATAAAACAAAACAACGGTGATACTTGTCATGTTTAGCGAAACTGAGCATCACAGCATGCTATGGAAAGTGGTGCTGCGGAGTGGAAAGGGCGTGAGTTGGAGACAGAAGACATAGTTTCAGACTCAGGCTCTATAACTTACCAGCTCTGTGGTTTTATTCATTTCCCTAACCTCTATGTTATCTTCTAAAAACTCAGAGGAATAACATCCTCCCCTCCCTGTCTTGTGTGGAAGACATACATAAAAATAATTTTAATGTAAAATAAGAATGATTTTTAACATAAAATAAGAGTAATTTTAACATAAAATAACAACTATTTAATAAAAGTATGTATATAATGAAAACACATAAAAGGCAGTAATAGTAAGTCTGGGCTAGTGGAACAGGAAGGAAAGCTCCCAAACGGAACTGATGTTTCAACGGTTTCCTCAAAAATAAAAAAAAAAAAACACCTTGTTTGGAGAACATGGGCCAGAGATGAGTTTATCTGGGACCATCCATTATAAGCTGTCCACCACTATCAGTTGTAAATGTTGGTTGAACTTCATCATCTAAATGCCATGCCAAGGAGTTGTAACTTTATCTGAGCCTTTGATACATTCATTGGGAGAGCTAACATCTAAAACCAGTGCCACATCAGTACCGATTCAAGACAAATGGCAGAGCTATCGAAGTGATTTGGACAGTGACCATTTTTTGCTTTGTCCCTTTGCTCTCACTATTTTAAAAATTGTTACTTCAGATCATACTCCCAATTGTGAGTTTCTACACTGACATTAGCTTCCAGATTTCTTCAATCTTTTCTTTCAATATTTCTTTCTTGTCTTACTCTAGTCCTAATCTTCTCTCCCTGCCCAGAGGTAACTACCCTTATGTGTTGACATTTCTTCTATCATCCGTGGTGTGTGTGTGTGTATCAATGTAGAATGTGTAGTATTGGTGGTTGTGTTTTAGTTTACATAAATGGTCTATATTTCATAGAGCTGAATTTATGAATTGATTATTCAAGATCTATTCATTTTGCATTATTTCTTTTCTATTCTCCTTAGCTTAAAATATCCTTTATTTTTTAGACGGTGATAGTAATAAATTCAAATATCCTTAATTGGCAAATGAAAAAGCTGCGCCTATATCTCTGCCATGATACCTTTGCTTATTTGTTTTCAATGGCCCTTGAACTCTAGGAGAAATGGAATAACAATGTCATAAAATCACAGTGTTTCTGCCATGTGGGCATCAAGCATCCATTTGGACACCTCCAGGGAAGGCGATGGTGTTTGGTACAGTGGCATCATCTCTATGGATTACCCATAATTACCCATAATTACTAGATTTTTATGAATCTTCTTTCCTACAATTAAGTATCCTCATTTCCATCAACTATTCATCATGGAATATGGTTCTAATAACAAGCTGCCTTCACAGTCGCTTCAGTTTGGCTGCTCACCATTGACAAGAGCTATTTATCTATGAAGGCTCAAAAATGCCACTGTAGCTGCTGCTACTTGTAAGAATGTGTTTGATGAGATACCTTGTCTTTTGATCTTACAACAGAATGATTGCCATCCCCAATTACTGACGAAATATGTTTGTTTCAGTGGGTGTCCCAGGGTGCCCAGCAACTCCAAAACTCCGTAGCAAATTGGTGCTGTGTGGGATTAGAACCCAAAGACTTGGAGGGTTTCGCTGTTTTTCCCCACATGATACAATATTCCTGTGTCACTTTTGGCCAAATAAAGGAGAAATAGCTATATCAAAGGGTAAAACCGCACTCAGTATTTTTCTTAGTGTTTGTATAGCATTTTTTAAAAAGATAGATTGATTTTCCTAGGTTTACTTTCTTATCCATAACAAAACAGGATACTTCAAGATGCTCCTTCAAGTTGGCTATGAAGGGGATAAAGTTAATCCCCAGAACAGAGTCCTGGTGCTTTAGCCAGCACTGCCCACCTCTGCCGGTGACACTCTCCCAGATCAGGTGTGGAGACTCAGACTCAAAATAGCATTTGCAAACATTTTTGGAACTTATCCAGTTCTAGCATACACAGCTCACCGGGGCCTGCTTTTACTCCAGGACTGGGATGCCATCAGGAAAAGCATTCTTTACAAAAATGCAAGGTTTTATTTTCATCTTTCCAAGGAGATCCATAATGAGAAGTGCAGTGGGGGAGAGATGATTCATGGCTACCCACTCAGCTCCCAGGGAAGATTCCGAAGCTGGTGTTGAATCATTCCACACAGTGGTTGGCGCGAGGGCCTTGGGAGCCGGTCTGATTGCAAATGCAGTCCTCTGGCTTTCCCGAGGAGGGGGAGGGTGTACCCCCGAGGGGACCTTGGCTCACTGGAAAAATATGGCATTTGATAGGTATTTTGAACCCAGATATGTTTTCTTGCTCAGAGAGCAAGTGTGCATTTCTCTGTGGGTAGATAACGCAGATTTTTGTGAGCTGAGAAGTTTGCTCTTATTCTGAGACCAATTGTTGGCCACTCTCTGTCATCAACTCTCTAGTGAATTACTCAAGGATATATAGTGCACAGTTAAGCCTGCACAAAAAACGCTGATAAGAAGCATGGTTTATGAAACTCTGTATCAAGCATGCTTGCGGACCTTTTCGGGGCCACAGATACTCTCTTTATAAAAGACCAAAATAGATGCTCATTTCTTTCGATGACTTATTTGAAATGAATTGTTGGTTGAAATCCAATGAGCACTGGCAGATTTCCACCTCCCAGGGAAGCGCCATGGTAATTACAACTTGTTGGCATTCTTTTCAGCAGTTTCAGAGGGGATACCAAGAAGTAAGCCCTCAAAGAGGTTGAAATCATCCTCTTACCCTTGAACATACTCACTTCCTTCAGTTCTGGCCAAAGCTTTTTGGAAGATACGCTTGTGAACTTCTGTTGCTGGTGTAAGCAGTAGAAAAATAGAAGGCAACAACTGGGATGGAGTTGCTACAGCAGAAACAAAGATAAATTCCTCCGACCCACTGGTTAGAAAGAAGCAATGGGAAGTAATAGGGGACTTCAGCCATAACTGTTGTTATGCTATTTATATCTTTTTAATGCAGATATAGCACTGAATAGTTGGTAGGGTGGACTCAATTATCTTTTACCTTTGGAATTAACAGTTTTTAATTTATTTTTATTGTTGATAGTATTACAGATATCTCCCATTCCCCCCCACACCCCCCCACAAATAACATTTTTAAAGCCTTTTTTTTTTCTTTACCATCTATAGCCCTAAAAGGGCTTCTCTCTCCTAATTCAAAAAAAGATCATTCAAGAAATTTTCCTAACATTTCAGTCTGATATCAGATATTGTCCCTGATGGTCTTCAAAGGACTAACTTAGTGATGGAGCAAAGATGACATGTTGAAGAGTAACACTATGTGATAATAATATAAGACAGTCACAAGGAAACTCATATTCAATTGCCAAATGAATAATGGTTAGTGTGCTCTGAGCTGGGGAAGCCTTTCCACTTGAAGATTTGAAGATGGAGACAAAACTCTAGTTGGGTTGAACTGGAAGAGAAAGAGAGGAGGAGGGTGGTGTTGAGCAAGAGTAGGAGGCAGGAAAGAAGGAAGTCTATCAGCAGAGGAAGTTTTATCAAGAAGCTAATTGCATTAGTTTGCTCAGGCTGCCATAACAAAATACCCCAGAAATTTATTTTCTTATTGTTCTGGAAGCTGCAATCCAAGATCAAAGCGCCAGCAGGGTTGGTTTCTCCTGAGGTCTCTCTCCTTGGCTTGTAGCCACCTCCTCACTGCTTTGGCCTCACATGGTCTTGTCTCTGTGTCCCTGGTGTCTCTTCCGTTTCTTCTAGGGAGACTAGTCCTATTGGATGAGGGCCCACCCTAAGGTCCTCATTTTAACTCAGTCTCCTCTTTAAAGCTTATCTCCAAATAAAGTTACCATCTGAGGTACTAGAGGTTGAGACTTCAACCTATGAATTTGAGGAGTCACAATTCAGCTCGTAATACTAATGAAACACACTTCAGAGACCTGACTTAGGTGGGCTGGGTGAGTGCCAGGAGCCGCAGTGTTCAAGGTGGGGAGGAGAAGCCAGGTTGGAATCAGAGAACACGCTATGTAAGTGTATCTGATAAATTGCCAAGGGAGATATCAGAAGACCTGAATCTTCAAATCTCCAGGAATTCCTTGTGATGTCTTTTTTTATTCTAAATCATTATTCACGTTCATACCTAATTTTGTATTAGCAATGTTGTTATCTTTTTCTTAAAGAGGGCCTCATCCAAAATTGAATAACATTAGGTTTCATAAAACTTGGATCTACTTTTTGAAGTATAAAATACACAGCAGATTTCAAAGACTTACTGTGAGATAAAGAATGTGAAATATCTCATTAATCATCTTTATATTGAATACCTGTTGAAATGATGATACATTGGACAAATTGGGTTGAATAAACTATATTCTTAAAATTAATTTTATCTCTTCTTTTGATGTTTCTTTAAAGGGCCCTAACCGGTTTGGCTCAGTGGACAGAGTGTCGGCCCACAGACTGTAGGATCCCGGGTTCGATTTCAGTCAAGGGCACATACCCTGTTTGCAGGCTCGATCCCTGCCCCAGTCGGGGTGTGTGCAGGAGGCAACCAATTGATGTGTCTCTCTTGCATTGAAGTTTCTCTCTGTGTGTCTCTCCCCCTCCCTTCACTGTCTAAAAATCAATAGAAAAAAATATCCTTGGGTGAGGATTCATTAAAAATAAATAAATAAATAAATAAATAAATAAATAAATAAATAAATAAATAGTTTTTACAAATAAATAAAGTAGCTACTAGAAAATTAAAAATTACAAAAGTGGCTATACCATATTTCTATTGAAAAGCCACTGCTCCAAAGTCTCCAAACACCCCCACTCCATGCCAGGGCTTCTCTCCTCCCCGATGAAGCCTGGAGCTACAGGAAAGCAAAGGCCAAGAGTCTCATCTTCTTTTGCCTCCATGCCAATTGCCTTCCTCATTTGGATCTGAATGCATTTTTACTTAATTGTAGTTACGTTTAGTGGTTAGGACCTACCTGAATATTATCACTGGAGTTCTTTGAATTTAATAAGTTTTTTGTTCTTTCTTGGCTGGAGTTTTAATCATGTTGGTGCTAAGAGAAGAATATTTAGAGTTTGACACAAACAACTTACAAATAAATGAACAAAATGAATCTGCACTTAACCTTAGCAGAAAGAAGCTATTGTTGCCTTTATGGGTGAATGTCTCTTACATAAAAGCTTGCCATAGTTATTTTGTCAGGGAAAATCATTATGCTATTGAAGTGACTTTAGTGAGTTTAAATCAAATGTACACTAAAAATCTTTAAATGATTATTTGAGAAGAGTCTTGGTCCAGAAGAGCAATTTTTAAAAGTATTTCATAAAGACACATATTTCATAGAAATATAGAAAAAGAAATAAGATGAGGCACCCTTATACTCACCCTCCAGCTTAAGAAATTAAGTGAGCTTTCTAGAAGGTCCCTCCCACTTCCCAGAAGTACTACTAATCTAAATTATGTGCTTATCATGACTTTTCTTTTAGTTGGAATTTACTTCCAAAGGAGCAGCTTTAAAAACTGGTTTGGCCCTTTAAAACCGCCTCTGTTGCATGGACCTACCTGCTTAAAATTATTATCCTGGATTCTATATAGCAACCCAAACTCCCAAAGCAACTATTCTATTTTTAGGAGTACTTTCCATTAAAGAGAAGGAGGAGGAAGGAAGGAGGGCAAGATAAAATATATATATATATTATTAACTTGTATGGTTGTACTTTTTATATAAGAAAGTGTCACCATACAGAGAAACACAACTGTTCAGGCTAGAGCTAGAGGGTTGAGGGGCTAAGAGAACAGTAATGAACCACCACTGGAAGTGGCGTCCAAAAGTCTGGAACGTAATAAATACTCCACAAATGTTAGTGGCTCTCCTGAAGAGAAAGCAGTGGTTACTGCCTCAAGGATTCCTAGGTGATCATGATGAATTTTCTCACTCCTGTTCTCTTGATAGCAAAGGTCCAGATTCTCTCTAGCTTCCATTTGTTTCCCACATTCTGTGTACATTTTTATGGAATGTAAAATTTACTATCTGTGTGTTAGTTGGTTAACTGACTTTCTCTGTCCCTCCTCTATAACATCTGTGTGGTTCTCTACCATCCTCCTGTCCAGCTTGAAATGCAATACTCAAAGAATTATAGAGTGTGCTTTTTCTTCAACAGTTCACTTCAACAAATATTAATGACCACCTACTCTTTGCCAGATCCATATTAAACTGTGATGACAGAAAGATGAATAGGGCAGGATCCTCGCCCCAAAGGAACTTATATTCTAGTGAGAAAAGCAGAGAGGTTAAAGAAGCCCTTTGATTCAACAAACATTTATTGAGAACCTATTATGTGCCAAATAGTCTTAGGCGCTGGGGACACATCAATGATTAAAACAGACAAAATTTCTGCTGTCATAGAACTTACATTCTATAGGTGAGAGGCAAACAATAGAAAAATAAGTAAGTAAATTATATATATACTAGTGGCCCGGTGCATGAAATTCATGCACATTAAAAGGGAATTAATTAGAGGAAATATTTTAATATTGCTATTTGTCCTTTCTCTAGAATAGAAGTGTCAGAGATGAGAGAAAATTAGTAAAATGTATATGAAAATCCTCCTGTCAGAGTCTGGGGCATGCTGTGGGACCCAGAGTCAAGTTCCTGCCCAACCCAGCCGGCCCCACCCCCATTGGGCTAGATCCAGACCCGGCTGATCCCACCCCCGTTAAGCCCCACTGAGCAGGGGGCACAACCTCAGGTCCCAGCACTGGGCAGGGGGGCACAGCCTCATGTCCCCCAGCCTGGTGCCAGGTGGAGGGCGCAGCCTCAGGTCCCCCATCAAGCCCCACCGGGCAGGGGGCATGGCCTCAGGTCCCCCATCCTGGCGCCAGGGCGAGGGGCATGGCCTGAGGTCCCCAGTCAAGTCCTGCTGGGCAGGGGGCGCAGCCTCAGGTCCCCCACCCCGGCCCGGCACCACACAGCCTCAGGTCCCTGCTGATGGCTCATTACGGCTTGTTACGAGAACCCCACCTCCGCTGTGGGCACAGCCATCTTGTGATGGTGTGAGGGTCAATTTACTTATTACCTCTTTATTATATAGGATTATGTATATGTTATTCTTTTGGAAGGTAATAAGTGCTATAGGGGGAAAAAGTAAAGCAGAGAAGGGGAATGTGAGTGGCATTTGAAATAAGGTAGTCAGAGAAGGAATCCCTAAGATGGTGACATTTAAGTAAAGACACAAAGGGTATGGCAGCAACCCTCTGGCTCTGGGGAAAGAATTTCTAAGCAGAGAAAACACTAAGCCCCAAGGCCTTGAAGTGAGAACAACCTTCAGGTACCTTTATCCCTAAGAACCATTAAGGAGGCCAATATGGGAAGAGGGATAAGGGAGGAATAGTGGAAGAAAAGGTCAGAGAGGTGACGGAAGGGAGGACCTGGTGGGACACTAGAAGGACTTTGGTTTTTAGACTAAGGTGGAAAGCCAGTGGAGGGTTACCAGTGGAGTCATGTTAGTTTACTTAAGATTTAACAGGAATACTCTGACTGCCACACTGATAACAGACTCTGAAAGGACAAGAGTGGAAGCAAGGAAACTAGGAAGCTATTGGAATGATCCAGGCAAGAAATATTATCATCTTGGACTAGGTTGACAGCAGTGGAGTTGGTGAAAAGGGTTCAGCTGTGGAAATATTTTGAAGGTTGAACCAACAGGATTTACTGATGGATAGGGTATAGAACATCAGAGAAAGGAAGAAGGCAAGGATGATTAGAAGCTATTTTGGAAAACTGGAGTTGTCAGAAACCAAGATGAGTAAGTCTAAGGGAGAAACAGGTTTTCAAGGGGAGAGCAAAAGTTCACTATTGATTCAGTAAATTAAATTTTAAATGTTTATTAGACATCCGAGTATATGTACAGTTGGGTGAAATTCAGAGGAGAAGTGTGGATCAGAGAAATACATTTGGGAGTTATTAGCATGTGGATGGTATCAAGGTCATGAGACTGGATGAGTTCACAAAAGAGGGATTTAATTAGCTAAGATGTCAAAGGTGCCTGAGCTTTCCAGGGCTTCCAGCAATAAAAGTCTGCAAGGTAGTAGCACCCAGCAAGAGACTGATAAAGCATGTCCAATAAGATAAGAGGAAAACTAGGAAGTGTAGTGCTATGGAATCAAGAGAAGAAAGGCTCTCAGGGATGATTGAAAGTGATTAACTTATCAAATAGTGCTGATTGGTCAAGAAGTAGAAGACTTGAGAACTAACCATTAGATCTGGTAACAGGAGAATCAATAATGACTTCCAGATAAGCAGTTCTGGTGAATGGTGGAAGTTAAAGCCTAATTGGGGTGGGCTCATAGAGGAAGGAAGGAGTGGAATTGAAGACAATTGAGTGTGAAGACTCTGAAGGAATTTCAGAGTAAAAGGAAACAAGTAGATGAATCGAAATACCTAGAGGGGGAAGTGGATTCAAATGAGGGTTTTTAATGCTGATGGTAATGACTTAGAAGAAAGAGAAAATTTATTTTTGTTTTTTTATTATTATTTATTTACTTACTTACTTATTTATTTATTAATAAATCTTTATTCAGATTATTACCATTGTTTCTCCTTTTTCCCCCATAGCTCCCCTCCACCTGGTTCCCACCCCACCTTCTGCCCTTACCTCCCCCCCACTGTCCTCATCCATAGGTATACGATTTTTGTCCAGTCTCTTCCTGCACCCCGCCATACCCCTTTCTCCCTGAGAATTATCAGTCCACTCCATTTCTATGCCCCTGATTCTATTATATTCACCAGTTTATTCTGTTCCTCAGGTTTTTAATTCACTTGATTTTTAGGTGTACTTGTTGATAGATATGTGTTTGTTGTTCACAATTTTTATCTTTACTTTTTTCTTCTTCCTCTTCTTAAAGAATACCTTTCAGCATTTCATATAATACTGGTTTGGTGGTGATGAACTCCTTTAGCTTTTTCTTATCTGTGAAGCTCTTTATCTGCCCTTCAATTCTGAATGATTGCTTTGCTGGGTAGAGTAATCTTGGTTGTAGGTTCTTGCTATTCATCACTTTGTAGATTTCTTGCCACTCCTGTCTGGCCTGCATAGTTTCTGTTGAGAAATCAGCTGACAATCGTATGGGTGCTCCCTTGTAGGTAACTAACTGTTTTTCTCTTGCTGCTTTTAATATTCTCTCTTTGTCTTTTGCTCTTGGCATTTTAATCATGATGTGTCTTGGTGTGGTCCTCTTTGGATTCCTTTTGTTTGGGTTTCTCTGTGCTTCCTGGACTTGTAAGTCCATTTCTTTCACCAGGTGGGGGAAGTTTTCAGTCATTATTTCTTCGAATAGGTTTTCAGTATCTTGCTCTCTCTCTTCTTCTGGCACCCCCATAATTCTGATGTTGGTATGCTTGAAGTTGTCCCAGAGGCTTCTTACACTATCTTCAACTTTTTGGATTTTTTTTTTGCTTTTTGCTTTTTAAGTTGAGTGTTTTTGCTTCTTTGTATTTCAATTCTTTGACTTGATTCTTGCGTTCCTCTAGTCTGTTGTTGGGTCTCTGTATAATATTTTTTATTTCAGTCAGTGTATGTTTAATTTCTAGTTGGTCCTTTTTCATACCTTCGAGGGTCTCGTTATATTTATCAGCCTTTTCTAGGATATTCTTGAAAAGCCTTATAACTGTGGTTTTGAATTCTATATCCAGTCGTTTGTTTTCCTCCATTTCTTTCATTTGTGATCTGTTTCTTTGTCGCCACATTTTCACTGCTTCCCTGAGTTGGTAGGGTAGCTTTGTGTGCTAGGTTTCGTATATGGTCCAGTGGGTCGGCCTCCCAGTTACCTGAGGTGGACACTCTTGGTGCACCCCTTTGTGGACTGTGTGTACAGCCTTATTGTAGTTAAGTCTTGATTGTTGTTGGTATCACTGGGAGGAACTGATGTCCAGGCCAGTTGGCTGTGAGGATCAGCTGTGTCTATGCTGGGAGAAGTTCGGTGCTGGAGACAGCTTTATAGGATTAGACTTGCCAAATTGCAAAAGCCTCTGTGTTCAGCTTAGATGGGGTGGAGTCTCAGGGCAGAGCAGACAGTCTTGGCTTCCTGTCAGCCCTGCCCTTGTGCGCGAGCGCAGCCTAACCCCAGCTCCCGAGCCTCTGCCCGAGAGTCCAGATTCCCCCCCGTAAGAGCGTGGATCCCCAGGGCCTCCCTGGAACTGGGGTTCAGTGCAGTCAGAACTGGGGTTCAGTGCAGTCAGGAGCTTCCGAGTCCCTTCTGCTAGGGAAAGCCTGTGGCAACCTCTGCAGTCTTTGTGCGCACTGGTGCCACGCGCCTCCAGACCCCCTCCCCAGGTCTCCGAGTCTCCAAGTGCCTTTCTCTCTACCTCACAGTCCAGACTCCCCCTGTATGAGCCTGGGTCCACGGGGTTTCGCCCGGAACTGGGGTTCAGTGCAGTCAGAACTGGGGTTCAGTGCAGTTGGGGGCTTCCTTCCCCTCCCGCCAGAGAAAGTCAGCCAGGCTATCAGCCGCCCTTCCTCTCTACACGCACAAAGACCCTTTGCTGTACCTCAACCCTTTGCCGTTCCTCCAATTCTCCGTGAGCTTTTCTCGTTCCTTCTAGTTGTAGAATTTCCACTCAGCCAGCTTTCCTGTGGTTCTGGATGGTGTCCGTTCTGTCTTTTAGTTGTAGTTTTGAAATTGTTGTGCGAGGCAGCAGTTTAGGTGCTTACCTATGCCGCCATCTTGGTTTCTCCCCGAGAAAATTTGTTAATTCGGGAGGAAAGGAAGGAGTTCAAGAGTCCTTGAATGGGCAAGAAACAGTGGGATCTTATCTTTGCTTACTTTCATTAGATGAATGTATATATGAAATTAAGGACTACCTGACAAAAAAGCACATGATGAAAGAGATGAAAAAAGTAGGGAATTACCAAACTGAAGTGTTTCCTTCTCTCTGCACCACTCCTCCCAAAAAATCATTTCAATTACATCTTACCTTTTAAAACTTTCTGTTGTTTCCATTAATTATTTGTGCCCCTATGAAATTTCATACCAGACATTAATATATGTCAATTAAATGGGACCTATTTCTGATAAATTTATAAATATGCAGGGTGTCCCCAAAAATGTATACACACTTAAGCTGATAGCTCAGTTTTGAAGATGAAATGTATTTTAATAAACACTGCCTTTAACCTTATTCAAAGTGTGTATGTACATTTTGGGGGACACCCTACATATGCATCTTCAATAGCAAAAAAGGGAGCAACCAATAAATAAGTAGAAATTCTGAATGAGAAAGCAAACATTGATTCTCATCTATATTTTATGTGTGATAGTAAAATTTTAGATTTACCCATACTGGGCAACTCCATTTCCATTGTTTGAAGGCAGCAGATGTTCTGTTTTTAGCAATTTCATTTCATGTGACTGTTGTGTTTTTAAAAGGATTCTTGATCAGTGTTGGAAATATAAGCTGCCAAGAACTGAGATGAATTGTATAATCAGTAAAAATAGGTATCACAGGTATTTCCATATGGTTGAGTTGCTTTAGTGACCGGTCCTATAACATTCACTTTAGGAACTCTTAAATTCAACTTGATACTTCTCAGTGAAAGTTATTGCCAAAATTGTCTTCTTTCTGCTCATGGTTTATTGGACAATGGCCCCCATAAGTGCCTAGTTTGGGGTTCATGATTACCATAGTTAACCTTTACTGGGTCACTCGGAAGATTGTTTTCGGCACTTAAAGTGAGACTTCCTGAGTTTAAATAATGAGCCTAAGATTACACCCTCGCGGAAGCTCCTGAGACCCTCTGCTATAGACCCCTGGCTTCAGCTGCATAAAGAAAAGCTTTGAAATCGAAGAACACTTCTATTTGAATTCTGAAAGCCACATAAAAACTTTTTCAATCTAGTCACGTTGAAGGACAGTTTAAAAGGCAGGCTTACATTATTGCACATTTGGAAAATAACAAAGCATTTATTTAGTTAATCTTTAGTAGTTATTGAAGAAGAGTTTTCAAACTTAGTTTATGTTTCCACTGTAAAATTAAGCAAAACATATATTTTATATATATATACATACACACACACACACACACACACCTTTAGTTGATACAGTTTAATCCCTTGCATTTAAAAATAATTTATCATTAAAGAATTCTGTGGAGAATGATTGTGCAAAAGAGAGAGGGAGAAACATAAGAATTATTGGTCTTTTGAAGATTATCAAAATACTTCTTTTGGTTCTTTCTGTGTAAGGTAACTACGTGGACTTTCTTTTTAACGAGGTAATTTTTTAGGAATAAAGCTGGATGAATGGGTGGGTGGATGGATAGATGAGTGGATGGGCAAATGAAGGGATGGATGGATAGATGGATAATTAATAGGTATTTATGTAAACATTTATTAATGTCATTTGAACAATGAGTGAAGAACTTCAGGAAAGTGCAGCGTTTACATGCATTCTGCTACAACTTATTTCAGGCCTATTCCTTATCCTTAATTCATAATTCTTCTCTTATCTGGCCTAAAGCTTTTTAAAACTCTAGACTCTTGCCATGTGAAAGCATAATCTTCCATGCAGAATAAGAAAGTGAAAAACGAAAGTGCGAAACATTGGATTCTGATGTTCATAAGTAAGTCATAAATTCTTGACATGATTGTGTCAATAAAATACACAGTCAGGTTGTGTCTCTAGCAGATGTCACTTTGGCAGGGTGTTGGTCTGTGTGCTTCGAAGCATCGGGAGCACAGCCCACAGAAGCAAAGCCTACTCTGCCCCAGTGCTTTCCTCCAGTGCAGAAGCAGTAGCACCTTCGTTGTTATCTATTTTTCTGAAGTTTTATTAAGAATCTTATGAAAAATACAGTGCAACTTACCTGAAGGTCACACTTAGGTTTGATTTTTAGCAATGCCTGGCTTTAAAAGGCTACAAACCCGTGCCATGGCTAGTTTGCTCAGTGGTTAAAGCTTCCACCTGCAGACTGAAGGGTCTCGGGTTTGATTCCTGGTCAAGGGCACCAATCAATGTGTCTCTCTCATGTCGATGTCTCTCTTTCTCTCTCCCCCTCTCTCTCTCTTTCTCCTCTCCCCTCCCCCCCTCCCTTCCACTCGCTCTAGAAATCAATGGAAAAAATATCCACCGGTGAGGATTTAAATAAATAAATAATATGTAAAAGGCTACAAACCTGGAGTACTAGTGATAATCTGACATTTATTTTCTATCAGATCTACGAAAGCCACTGTGCTCTGTGACACAAGAGGGGGCTACCAGTCTAGTGGATAAGATAGATACATAAACAGCTAGGTAACATGCCATCAGTAAAGGAGTAAAGCGGAGGTACAAACAAAGCACCATGGCAGTGCAGAACAACTGACCATGATGGTGACCGGACTGAACACAACAGGTCCGTTTCAGGAAAGAGACATCCGTTGGTGGGAACCTGGAGATATGAATTAAGGAAGTAAAGGAATGTCTGCAAACACAATGTGCATTTGCTAAGTACTTGGATTACTAATAATCTATGTAAATTCACCGCAAACTCAAGACTTGCCTCTAAGGCTGACACCGGTGCTCAGGAAACCACAGCAAATCCACTGTCACAAAGCCAACGATGTGCATGTTTTAAAGCGACTCAAGCCCAATAGGCGCACCAAGCATTTTAACATTTGAATAAAGAATGGTATACGTACAGACACGTGTGTGTCTAAGCACACCGCTTAGTAAGTTTGAAAAACTGAACACATCTATTTAACCAGAATCGACATGGAGACACAGCCGTGGCCAGATTGAATCGGTGATCAGAGCATCAACCTACAGTCCAAAGGGCCGAGGGCTCGATTCCAGCGTCCCTCTGTTGTAGGTTCGAGGGGCAAATGCGGGAGGCAACCAATGGATGTTTCTCTCTCTTCCCCTCCTCTTTCCCTTCCACTCTCAGAAAATCAATGGAAAAAATATCCTCGGGTGTGGATTTAAAACAAGAAAAACGTCGCCAGCTTTGCAAAAGAACCCTAAGCCCCTTCCAATGAATCACTACCGTAACCCATTCTGAAGGTTCCTGATTCCTAACAGTGGAGATTCCTTCTGCTTTCTCACTAATAGTGTCACACAGTATGCACTATGTGTGTCTGGCTTTCCTTAGAATCATGTCATGAGATCCATCCATTATGTTGCTGTGCGTACTTGTGGAGTGATCACTCCCATTGCTCTGTAGCGTGCTGTTGTATTGATACGCATGCTACAATTTATTAGTCCGTTCTGCTGTTGATGTCATCCGGATGGTTTCCCGTTTGGCGCTATCACAGATAATGCTGTGACCTTTCCAATACTGGTGTTTTGGTGAACAAGTGGAAACATTTCTACTGGGTGCATTTTTATTTGGTATCTATTTGGTAGAATTGCTCTGTCAGAGTTGGTAGCTGCTGCCAAACAGTTTTCCAAACTGTACACATTTACACTCCTGCCCGCAGTTTATGAGTTTCATTTCCTCCACATCCAACACTTGATATTTCCCACTTCTTTCATTTTAGCCATGCTGGTGGATGCATCGAGGACTGTCTGTCTTTTTCTTACTGGTTTTCGGGGAGTTCTTTTCTGTAGTCGGGATACAAACTCATTCTTTGACTGTATATATTGTGGGAAATCTCCTCCCAGTCTCTTAAGGGTGATGAACTTGTGATGAACAGAAGTTCTTAATTTAGTATAACTCATTTATCATTTTTCTTTTATCATTAGTAGATTTTTTAGGTTATATATGAAGACTTTGCTTCCGAATTAGATCAGAAAGAAGTCTAATTTTTTTCTAAAAGCTGTATTTGTATTTTTCACATCTAGAGCTGTAACTCATAGAATTGGTATTTTAAAATCTGATATTAGTTTGGGGTTGAGATAAGTTAATTTTCCTATATAGATACCCAAGTGACTCAGAAGCATTTTATTCATATAGACAACTATTTTAATTAACTTAAGATGTATTATATCCATTCAAATAAGAACCAAATATATCCTATCATTTTAAATATTTTCTATATCTTAGGTTAAATGTCAGAACTACTCACGTGTGTGGGTGGGTGTGGATGTGACTAACTCAAATTTCTAGCAAATAAAGGGAGGAAGGAATACGGTAATTTCACTACTATAAATCTGTTCTACAGATATTAAATTGGATTTTGCACTTTTCATTCTGTCCAGAAATAGCACTGATTTTTACATGATTCCCAGTCCAAGAACCAAAATTTTTCCTAATGATTAGAACGGTATTTGAGACATAAAATAGCAAAATAGATAGGAATGTTGATACGTTTGCCCTAGACTACCACAACTTCATTGGCAGCCCTTGCTGTCACTCTGCATTGCTTCCTTCAAATTCCATTTGAAAGCGTGACTACTTAGTAATATACATATCAGTAAGCCTGGTAAACTCGAGGGTGTTACCATATCACTTTTGTAGGAATTTGAGGAAGTATGGTTGGGAATTATTGCATTTATAAATTTCTATAAACAATACACTCAGTTTGCAGAGAGCTGCTATATTTAAATAAATGTGCTTTTTCGTTCTTTATTGTTTCTGTAATTATTACAATGAAAATTTTCATTTCTCAAAGTAAATAGGTGACAGAAAGTAGACTAATGGCATATCATCCAATATCCAGATCTTTTAAAAATAAGTGTACTTTTTCAGAGAATGACAGAAAAGGTGGGAAATACATTATGAAGTTTCATGTAGTCCAAGTAATCAACCAAATTTGTTCCTAAAACAGAATTTAAACTTAAATACCTCAATCAGTAGACTCAATGGCTAAATTATTATTGTCACATAAAAATATTTTGTTCCACTCTGACATTCAACTATTAAAAAGGTAAGAACATTTTTAATTATGGGAAAGTTAAGAATTTTAAACACAGTGGCTCTAATGATAAACTATTATTAATTTTAGGCATAATTATTGATAAGTTTTTTAAAAACCTAAATTTAGCTTTTAGAGATACATTCTGAAGCATTTATGGATGAAATAATATGATGTCTGAGGTTTGCTTTGCCATAAATCATTCAAGTTTGGAAGGAGTAGATGGGATATGGGCAAAACAGGATTGGCAATGAATTTATCATTGTTGAAGCAGAGTAATCGGTGCATGGAAATTGATTATATTATAATATATGTTTGAAATTTTCCACAATAAAAGTTTCAAAAATATTTCATTTCAGATACTCACTAATATACTGAGACAGTAACTGGTCCTTGCCCTCCCCAACTTCTTAGCTTCAAGCCCCTTCTTCCACCTTCAAAACCAACAATAGCCATCAAGTTCTTCTCATGTTACATCACTCCAACCTCCTCTTCTATCTCCCTCTTCCACTTGTAAGAATCCTTGTTATTACATTGGGTCCACACTCAGAATCCAAGATAATCTCCCTAGTTGAAGGTCAGCTGATTAGCAAACAATTCTATCTGCTAGTCTAATTCTCCTTTGCCACGAAGCATGGCACATTCATGGGATTAGAACATGGACATGGAGGGTGAGGTATCAGGGTATTAATCTGCCTGCCACAGCTATCTTTTCTAGAATGATGTAGGTTCTTATTTGCAGACAGCTGTCATCCCTCTTTTATCAATTTAAAACTTCTTGTTTCATTTATTCCCCAGAGAAAATGGAGAACAAATGAAAAGCATATTAAAATTTTGCTTCAGAAGCCATAAAACCATACCAGGTCCTGACCTGATTGTACTATATTTTACTTTTATGAAGTAAAATAAGAAAGCAGAAGAACAAAACAGGAAGCTAGAAATATAATTTAACAAAATAAGATTCTATGAAATTTGATGTCTAAAAAGTGGGTAAATTTATTCTCCATTCATAATTCTAAAAAGCAATACATACCGTATGACTCCATGCATATAACGTTCAATGAAAAATAAAATTATAGAAATGGAGAACAAACAAGTGGATGGGTGAGGACAGAAGAGGAAGGTGTTACTGTAAAGGAACAGCAGAAGAACAGTTGGAGAAGCAGCAAAAATTAACAAGACAAGGAACTCAGAATGAGAGTAATTCAGGTTTTGTTCAATTGAATCTTGCAGTCTCTAAAAGATTCTAGAAGCTGATTACTGTGTGCTTTTTACATGGATCTTAGCTCCTGTTAGATGATTTAAGCTAATGAGAAATAAACCATCCATATTCTGATATTTGAACAACCATGCAAATCTATATCAGAAATTTGCTCAAAATAATACATATTCCTGGTAAACTGAAGTCTGACAATGTTGTCACTGTTTTGTCACTTGCTGATTGCATGAGTTGGGGAAATCTAAATAAAATAATTTGAATCTAAATTGCATCATCTGTAAAAGAGAATTATAATAATGGCTAACACTTATTGAAGGCTTGTTGTGTTCCACACCCAGATCTACATACTTTGTGTATGGCTTCATTTCAACTGACTATAAAAATAACACTTACTGAATTACTACTAACTTTATCTCACAGGAAATGATTAACTATGAGGAATAACCAGTATTGTGTGGCTGGAACATTCTAGGTATTAAGTAACTATTGATTCGCTTCCTGCAGTTTCTCTTATTCCAGTATTTTCCTAATGGTGATTTTGGTTTGAGGATCTGCTGGCCATACCCTGTTAGGGGTCTCTGTTAGTGGGGTTGAAAGTATATTACTAAAATATTTACATAAGCATCTTACAAGGCTAGGAACTTAAGTCTTAAAATAAGTAATTACCTCTCTAACTCCCCAGACTCTATAAATTAGTTATAAAAATAGCAACCCCAAATGATGTCTATAAAAAACACATCTTTCTCAAAAGAACAGTGCCATATAGATGAAGCATAATTATTATTCTTGTTGGGCTGATGTTATTACGATTAATTTTTTTTTATGGGGTGACATCGTGTAGACTTACTGAGCTTCTTAGACTTAATTCTGAGCCTGCAAACTAATCCTACGCTGTACTCTACCATGGATGTAAGCCTGTTCCCAAGGACAGGCATTCTTGAAGCTACAGTAATAGGATTCATTGGGAATTCACTTTGAGCCCAAACTTCTCCTTCCTTCCCCAATAAGTCCTCACCAGGGCATCCCCGAAATCAGAGATACTAGGTTCCCCCAAGAAATTCAAGCTCAGGGTAATCCTTAGCAGTACCATTTGCAAGGCCTTATTTGGGTGTTTAATGTTAGGCCTTACACAGACACCCATTTTCTCCTGTATGTCAACTACTACTTAAAAGGAAATAGAACATCTATAAATGTTCAGTGAACTCTTGTCAGTCCCCACTGACTTCACCTCTATTAGAAATTTTTAAAAATCATATTAACTGAGAATAAGAATAAACTTGAGTTCAGACTAAAATGGCATAAATCTTACCATTCTTTTTAAAATATCCTATATAATAAAGAGGTAATATGCAAATTGACCATCACACCCTCACAAAGATGGATGCCTGCAACCAGGCCAGTAGAGGGGTTAGTGAGGGATGACCAAATGACTGAACAAGCAGGATGCGTGGGGTGACCAAGCTGGCAGGGCCGTTAGTGAGGGATGACCAAACGACTGAACAGCAGGCTGCATGTGGCGACCAGGCCGGTGGGGGGGTGGGAGGGGGGAATTGGGGATGACCAGGCCAGCGGGGGGGGGGGGGGGGGGAAGTTGGGGGTGACCAGGCTGGCAGGAGGGGAAGTTGGGGGCAACCAGGCTGGCAGGAAGGGGGGGACAGTTGAGGGCAACCAGGCCGGCAAAGAGGGGGCAGTTGAGGGCGACCTGGCCAGCAGCGGAGGTCAGTTAGGGGCAATCAGGCCAGCACACAGAGGCAGTGAGGGGTGATCAGGCCGGCGGGAGGGGGGGGGGAATTTAGGGGTGACCAGGCAGGCAGGTAGGTGAGCAATTAAGAGCCAGCAGTCCAGGATTGTGAGAGGGATGTCCAACTGCCAGTTTAGGGGATCGGGCCTAAACTGGCAGTTGGACATCCCCCAAGGGGTCCCGGATTGGAGAGAGTGCAGGCTGGACTGAGGGGACCCTCTTCCCCCATGCACGAATTTCGTGCACCAGGCCTCTAGTATATATTTGATTTCAGAGAGGGAAAGAGAGATAGAGAATTATTGATTGGCTGCCTCCGGCACAGCCTACACTGGGGATCAGCCTGCAAACTGGGCATATGCCCTTGACTGGAAATCAAACTGCGACCTCCTGGTTCATAGGTTGACGTTCAACCGCTGAGCCTCACCTACTGGGCAATCATACCATTCTTGAAAGTTGCACTTATCCTATATAATAAAAGCTTAATATGCTAAGTACCCAGTCGTCCAGTCATCCATTCAACCAATCACAGCATAATATGATATGCTAAGGCCGCTCAATCACTCACTATGACATGCACTGACCACCAGGGAGCAGACAGTCGACCAGTCGATCAGTCGCTATGACGTGTACTAACCACCAGGAGGCAGAAGCTCCAACTGGTAGGTTAGCTTGCTGCTGGGGTCCGACCAATCAGGACTGAGCAAGAAGAGTTGGAAACACCCTGGAGCCCTGCTGCGGCCCCCCCCCAGCTGGCCAACCTCCTGCATCCCTCCCAGCCCCAATCATACACCAGTGGGGTCCCTCCGCCTGGCCTGCACCCTCTCACAATCTGGGACCCCTCAGGGGATGTCAGGGAGCCGGTGTTGGTCTGATCCCACAAGCGAGGCCGATGTACCCTACTGGTGCATGAATTCATGCACTGGGCCTGTAGTATTGTAATAACTGTATGGTGCCAGGTGAGTACTGGAATATTGTGGTAGTCAGTTCATCCTATATAATAAAAAGGCCAGCCACCATAAGTGTAACGACTGGAACAACCAGAGACCAGAACCACCATGGCCCCTCACCAGGCTGGCCCTGCCCCCAAGCAAGCTGTTAGGGGTGATCAGGCAGGCAGACCAGTGGTTAGGGGCAGTCAGGTAGGCAGGCCAGCAGTTAGGGGCAATCAGGTAGGCAGATGGTCCCTTGCCAGGCTGGCCCCACCCCCAAGCAAGCAGTTAAGGGTGATCAGGCAGTCAGGCAGAGTGGTTAGGGGTGATCAGGCAGGCATACCAGTGGTTAGGGGTGATCAGGTAGGCAGATGGCCCCTTGCCGGGCTGGCCCAGCCCAAGCAAGCAGTTAGGGGTGATCAGGCAGGCAGGCAAGTGGTTAGGGACAGTCAGGTAGGCAGACGCCCCCCCTGGGCTGGCCCTGCCCCCCAACAAGCAGTTAGGAGGTGATCAGGTTGGCAGGCAAGCAATTAGGGGCAATCAGGCAGATAGGCAGAGTGGTAAGGGATGATCAGGTAGGCAGGCAAGCAGTTAGGGGTGATCAGGTAGGCAGGCAGAGTGGTTAGGGGCAATCAGGTAGGCAGGCCAGCGGTAAGGGGTGATCAGATAGGCAGACGGCCCCTTGCAGGGCTGGCCATGCCCCCCAGCAAAGAAAGAGGGAGGCCCAGGCCAGTCAAGCCATCGCACCTCACGCCTGTCACCTGCAGAGGGAGGCCACCAGTGGCAGAGGAGGGGGGGGGGCAGCTCTGTGCAGTGGCAGCGGCAGGGGTGGGTCCAGCTGCCTGCAGCTAGGGGGAAGGGAAAGCCCCAATAGGCCCTGATCTCAGGCCAGGCCTAGGGACTCTACCCGAGGGGTCCTAGATTATGAGAAGGTACAGGCTGGGCTGAGGGACTCCCCCCAACCCCAAGTGCACAAATTTTTGTGCACCGGGCCTCTAGTTCCTTTATAAAAACCTTTGACACTTTATTGGGAGGAGATGATCATTCAGTAGCAGCTTCTATTTCTTTCTTGTCCACATCCCCGATTGTAACTAGAAGAGACAGGTCTTCTCTTGTTTCTCCTGCACCATTGAAGGATTTCTACATATTTTGAAAGTTGAGCAATTTACTTTTCCCACTGCTTCAGCAGCTTCTGAGATGGCTACCCACAGCACGTTCTAATAACCAGTAAATAAAAGCAAAACTAATACACTGAATAATCATGAGATGAGTTGTGTTTCACAAGTCACAGGATTTCAGAGCTGTAGGCTCCCTCAGCTACCTGGTCTCCTATGGATATTAGCCCGTTGGAACAGTGTATGAATGGTTGGATTCTTAGGTTAAAGCCCCCGGGTTAAAAGCCCATGATTGAGACCATCTCTTTCATTTTAACTCACCAGACACCCTAAGTGACTCTATTCCGCTAGCATTCTATGTCTGTAAAATAGCATTAGCTCATGTTTTCTGTAATGTATAGAAGCATATTTTCATAGTGGCCTTTTGGAATCAATAATGAATGCCCACTTACATCTTACTAACTCAACTCATAAGACGTCTGTTAATTTCTAATTACTATGAAAGACTGTTTAATGAATGTTCTTCTCCGTGACCATGCCTGCATTTTAAATGAGGCATTCTACCGTTTGCCTCATCATACAAGAATTGTTGGCTCTTCAAATATTAAAAAAACATAGATACGCATTTCAAACTTTGGCTCTGAAGAATTTTAGTATGCATTGATAGCCTTCTCTTGCATAGCATTTCCTAATAACGAGGAGTGAAAATTAAAAATGTTATACTAAATAAGCTTGAAATCAGCTTTATTTCATAAATCACAGAAGTTAGAGCTTAGAGACCTAAATCATGAAATGTTCTTCCATGTCCTGAATCCCTTGGAAAATCTGATGAAAGGCAATAACACCTATGGGATTTTTTAAATCCTCACTTAGATCACCTCTTTAATTTTTCACAGAAGTCCACTGAGGTGCCACAGGATAAGATGTGGCCAAAGTCACAGAGCAAGTCCCAGGACCCAAGTGTAGACTGCAACCCTGACACCTGACTGGTGCTGGGTTTTATTAGTAAAAAGAGCTGTTCTTTACTGAGTTTCTACTAAAAGCCAGGCAGTATTCCAAGATACTTTACACATATTAGCTCTAAATTTAAAAACAATAAAACACTACAAAGTACAGATTATTTCCCATTTTACAAATCCAAGGGACTAAAGTAATTTGGCCAACTTCTCATAGATATTTCAACAACAGGGCCGAGATTTTAATCCCTCCCTGTATGTTCCAAACATCAAAGAAAAGAATTACATGCCAATTCTTTCCAGTACTTAGATATTAAAATATAAACATTCTGGAAATCGTGTCTCATAGGACATAGTTGATTTATCTGTGAGAGACAAATAAATCACAAGTTTAAAATGAGTAGTGTTGAGTAGGCCCTAACCTTGAGCCTGTCTAGTAGTAAAGCCCCGAAATTTCCAAGTTCCATGCATCACATTTCCTGCTGTCCAGACCATGGTGAAGATAAAGACATATGCCTGTGTGCTATATCTGGACCAGTAATAAACGTCACAGAAAATTCTAAATCCCATTTCCTATACCCATGCCCTTTCCTACAATGCAGAGAGGAGTATGTGCTCCCCCTAACATTATGATAATAAATTAGACTCTTCTATGCAACGGCCATAACCGCAGGGTCACCATAAAAAAGAAGAAAAACAGAACGCTAATCGCTCAGTCCATTTCCTGACCGCTGAGGGGGGTTTGGGGGGACCTCCTTAGGAAAGCAGATAGATGTCATAGTGACGAGAAGGTCACTGATGTGGCTCTATGGCCCAACTAATGGCCGTCAATAATCGGTTTGGTGTGGACTTCACTTTGGATTTTAAAAGCCAATGTAAAACAGCCAGTTGTTTATCTCTCCTTCTTCCCAGAGGAAGATCAAAAGGAGGCTTATCAGGACTGGAGACAGTTTATTTCTATCTCAGAACAAAAGACAAAAGATACTATGTCTTTTCCTTTCCTTTGAGGTTCCTGTCTCTGTTCCTTTCCACTCCCTTTCCTGATTGGCAATCATATCCTGACCATTAATCTATGTATTTTAAGCATGAAAAACCATTTCTGGGACTCAACTCATTTATTTTCATGATAGGAACAGTGGAAATAGCATCAAGTTGCAATTGGGGGTGAGAGAGATTTTAAATATCCTGTTAGATTTTCCTTTCTGGCACCTGACGTTGCAATGAACTGAAGTGGATCCAGCCAAGATATACTCTAAGAAGCAGAATTTCATCTAGGAAATAATACTGGCTCGGCCAACCATGCAAATTAAGAAGTTTCTTTGTAGAGAAGCAGTTCAGATCTAAACACTATTTGTGCTGTTTTGCTCATTTAAAAAGAAGCCTTAAGGACACTTTTATTTTATCTTAGAAGTGGCCTCATAAGAAAGATAAGGGAATAAGAAATGGAGAGTAAGTGTGGCATTGTTATTAGAGATATTGTCTTTGTGACATAGAGAGGCCTTATCTGAGACAAATTCTAGCCTGATCCCCATTTTCAAAAGCTTAATTTCCCTTAGAGCACAGAAAATGTGGATTTGTTCTTTTTTTTTTTTTTGAAAACAAAGTAACAGCCTGCATGGACTAAATAAATGATACTCAGTATATATTGTATATTGTCAGTCACAGACAACCAAATTGTTTGAGTGGTCTAAAAATGAGTTTCATTTTTGCTTTTATTTTAAACCATGGTGTTCTGAAATGATTAATGTAAGGGTGACTTGGAGATTTTAGGGCTAAAATAATCCATGCAGGTGATGCTATTCGAAGGACTGTATGGATCAAACAATAATTTTGATCCAACAACTGACCCAGCAGCAGTTGTTAGGGGAAGTTCACGTCAGTAACTGCCATGGAGACTTATCACATAGCACGGCTCACGTGAAGAGCTGTGCTCGCCTCAGCAGCACGCCTCTGATTTCAGGCATCATCAATCAGGCAACAAATAACAGCGTCAAGACCCAGGAGATAAATTACCCAGCTCTGCCCACTGAGAGCCATTCAGTTTTAATCCTTAATCCTAGGGGAAATGAGTGTAAGGACCTCAGGTAAATCCGAGGAGAGCTATGGTCCGGGTCACACACATAATGTGTGTAATTCTGTGTAATCAGAGTCGCTTACTAAAGAGCCCCCAAATCCCTAATATAAAGATTGAATTCCCTTGCAACCTTTCAGGAAAAGTCACGACCAATTAGATTTAAGAACATAGGAAATGTTAAGACAAAGGGAGGCTTAGCCAAGTTTACTTCACTTAGCTTTTGTAGCTTTCAACCCCTTACTCCCTTTGTAGCTATTTTCTGAATTATCTTCTTGCTGAGTGTTTACCCTCAAGTGTACACAGATTTCTTCCACCAGGAAAGGTCTTTTGTTAGTTTCCTCTACTTGTGTATTTCAGCTCCCTTGGAGCCTTTTTATTGTTCATTCAGAATTCCATCCGTTTTTCAGGGTTTTGTTTCCTTTAAAAGGAGATGAACTGGACAAGATTTCTCTAACTCTTCATTTTCATCATATGGAAGTGGGTCCGTGGCCCAGGAAGCCTGCCTGCCTTCCTGCCAGCTATGACAATTAAGGAGTTCTCTCAGGGGCTACAGAACAGCAGGTTCCCAGTAGCCCCTGGACTCACCTGCCAGCCCCTACCTGGTTCCCAGCTTTTGCAAGCTTCCTCTCCTGTAGCTGGACTTGGCATGACATGGGGAATCATTGAGGGATTTAAATAGTCAAGTACATAATCAGAGGTGTGTTTAAGAAATATTAGTCAGCAGTCTATATAAGTTGGCTTATCTAATCAGTTTAAATAAGATGGCTTAAAAAGCAGAGAAATCAGATACATGGATACTAGTTAATGATCCACAGTATGATGACAAGGAATGATGGCTTGAAGGAGAGTAGTAGCAAGAACAATGGAGGATGCACTGAAGAGGGAGAGTGTATTAGACTAAATAACTCCTCAGTTAGAGGGGAAGAGAATAACATGAAGATGCCAGGGTGATGTGGATGATAATCGTGCCATTAAGGAAAGACTGAGGAAAGCTGGTGAGTTTAGTTGGGAATATGTTCTTTGGCCAAACACTTTAAGATGAAGAGACACAGCCCCTTCCGACCCTCCAAAGCCCCCTTTCCACCTCCAAAGAAATTGATCTTCTCTGGCCAGTGTGGCTCAGGGATTGAGTGTCAACCTATGAACCAGGAGGTCACAGTTCAGTTCTCGGTCAGAGCACATGCCCGGGTTATGGGCTCCATCCCCAGTGTGGGGCATGCAGGAGTCAGCCAATCAATGATTCTCTTTCATCGTTGATGTTTCTCTCTCTTTCGCTACCTCTCTGAAATCAATGAAAATATATTTGAAAACAAAAAAGAAAATAAATGGGCCCTCACTCAAGGGTATGATTAGTGATAGAGTATCAGGTTATAGCACTAGGAGGTATAATACCCGCGGACCCAGATTAAATGCTTTTTCCTGGATTTGCCATCTCAGTGAGTCAGATGGGCCAATATAATCACATGTGCTCAAGGCTATGGACCCAATGAGGCCATTCACCCTACTTCTAGTCAAGGCCACAAGATTGGGTGGAAAGAGAATCGCTGCCACTCATGCACCGCCAGCCCATTTCACCAGAGTAAGGGAATACACGAAGGTGTGGAGACTAATGTTTTAATTGGAATTGCCACTGCTTTGGTTATACTCTTCAGGAAAATGTAGCCCAAGTGGCAGCTCCTCAAGTTTCAAGGATCCTGGCCAAATCTTTCTTTTCAAAAGAGCCATGGTAAACAGAAATCCTGGCCATGTGTCCACCTTGACGACCAGCAATGCTGCGTTAGAGGTGCCAACAGAACACTCAGGTAAAGACCACTAGCTGGCTGCTGAAACTAAGTGCTCAGGACTGGAGACTCTTCTGATGACAAGGGCAGAATATCTTCTCAACCCATGTGCTCTTTATCTACCAGCCATCCGTGCAGTGCACCCTGCCCAAACCACAGGTCCTTTGCCTGCTTACTCCCTTTGTGAATTAGGCCACTTATCTTTCGCTCATCTGTATTTTTTTAAATATATTTTATTCATTTTTTACAGAGAGGAAGGGAGAGGGATAGAGAGTTAGAAACATGGATGAGCGAGAAACATTGATCAGCTGCCTCCTGCACACCCTCTACTGGGGATGTGCCCGCAACCAAGGTACATGCCCTTGACCGGAATCGAACCTGGGATCCTTCAGTCCGCAGGCTGATGCTCTATCCACTGAGCCAAACTAGTCAGGGCTCTCATCCACATTTTTAAAATATATTTTTTATTGATTACAGAGAAGAAGGGAGAGGGAGAGAGGTGGAAATATCCATGATGAGAATCATTGACTGGCTGCTTCCTGCACTAGGATTGAGCCGGCAACCTGGGCATGTGCCCTGACTGGGAATTAAGCCGTGACCTCCTGGTTCATAGGTTGAACCAGGTAAAGACCACTAGCTGGCTGCTGAAACTAAGTGCTCAGAACTGGAGCCTCTTATGACAAGGACAGAATATCTTCTCAACCCATGTGCTCTTTATCTACCAGCCATCCGTGCAGTGCATCCTGCCCAAACCACAGGTCCTTTGCCTCCTTATTCCCTTTGTGAATTAGGCCACTTATCTTTCACTCATCTGCACTTTTTAAAATATATTTTATTGATTTTCGGCTCAACCCCTGAGCCAAACTGGCCAGGCTCTTTCATCACCATTTTTAAAATTAACATTGAGAATCCCTTAAGACCACAGTATAGAGTAGGGTTACTAGATCTAGCAAACAAAAACACAGAACACCCAGGCAAATTTGGATTTCAGATAAACAGTGAGGTGGGGTTTTTTAAGTATAAGCATGTCCCAAATATCACATGAGACATATTTATACTAAAAATTACTTGCTATTTATTTGAAATTCAAATGTCGCTGGACATCCTGCATTTTATCTGGCCACCCAACTAACTGGGAGAAAACCACTGAAGCCCAATCACAGAGCCAGATCTGTCTCCATTCTGCAACTCACCTGTCCTGATGGCACTCCTCATAGCTGATCTCCAGGGCTATCACCTGCACGTGCATTTGCAACAAAATGCAGCAAAACCCACCAGAAATAGAAATCCAGACTCACAAGCTCTGCTGAGTCAGACTTAACTTCATAACCATCATAGCTCCTTTTGCACTAGTACACTTTTGCAGGCTATTCCACTGTATTACCCAAGTTGATAAACAACTTTGTCCTGGTCAACACAATCAAAAGTTTTTATGTAGAACATTTGCCAAAGTTCCAAAGGAGAAGTCTGTGCTTAAAAAGTTTGATCATGAAAAGTTTTCTCCTGTTGTGTAAGTATGAATGTCTGCTCTGGTTATGCCTGGCTAGCTCCAGAAGGGTGCAGTTTCCAGATCAAATCCTACATTGTGTTCTATACCAGTGATCCCTGATTCATATTTTTACATAGATATCATTTGGTTAAATTTGCCAGAAGCCCTCAAAGGGAACATCAGGAATGAAGATGTCACAGAAAGATGCTAGGAAACCAAGGGAAGAAATCAGGCCATATTGCCTATCAACCGGTGCCATTGCTTTGATTGGATGAATATTATCACACCACATTGGACCCTGAGTAGCAGCTTCATCTGGCTAGCTTCTTCTTCCCAGACTGCGTACTAAGTAGTTTTGGCCACCTTATTCTAGAAGCAGTAAGCACCTTTTCTACCACTTCCCACTATTTCACGCATCTCAATGCACTACTACCCCTGACTTCTTCCACCCATTCCCCACACACAAAGGGTAGAGCCACCCCAATTGGCGTTTAATTCATCTGGCTGAATTAATCTCTCAAATGAGATTAGAGGGCCACTTCTCTTCCACCTTAGTCTGTCAACTCTAGAATAAGGAGTTTGCTATCCATTTTCATAATTTCTTGGCTCTGGGTACTTTCTGGGAGGTCTTGCAGGCAGTGCTGAGCAATAGAAGAATAATATTCCTTTATCCCAACTTTAATCAGCTAATCATGCAATTCACCAATCAAGCAATCACATACTAACAGGATGCAGGTAAAATACACTTTAAAGGTGTGAATTAATATTTGTATTATATTGCAATTTTAACTTATATTTTAAAAGGGTGGTAGTATTTATAAGAGGATGGATTCTAGCTGACTACTGGCCGGGTCACAGACATGTAGGGTTGAGGCTAAAACCATGGGCTGCCTGGCTCTTCTTCAGCTGTTCATGTATGCTTTTGGAAGTATGCCTATAATAATAAGATCTGGTTATTTCTTAAAGGGGCTCAAAGTCTTACTTAGGGAGGCTACATGGTGTCAACCTCACACACAAGTGCAGACAATGACTTTCAGAGAGATCTTCTGCCAATTTGATAAGTATCTAAGAATTCCCAAACCCAGTTGTTTAAAACTATAGCCTACCACCATTTAGTTGCCAAGACAATAATTGCTTTTACTTTGATATTCTTCAATCTCCAAAATTGTTTCAGTTCTTCTGCCAAGCCATACATTTGTTTATCTTTTTCCTGGACTTCATCTTAGGATGATGTTTCTATTAAGTAATAAAACGTCTCCAATAAACACTGCAACTATAGTGTTTGGTTTTATCACAAGTCTCTCTATCTAAGCTGGCCCTCTTTAGCCATTTAGAAATGGTTCCCAACCTTTCAGGCATAAATTATTTACTAAAGGAAAAAACTTTTGTAAATCCCCACAGAATTGTATCTTCACTTTTATTCTCTGCTGATTAAAATAAGGTACCAAAAAAGCTGCTATAAATTTAGTACACTTTGAAATGAATTTGTATTTTACCTATCACAAAAACATCTACGTAGCCCTAGCCAGTTTGGCTCAGTGTATACAGCATCGGCTGGTGGACTGAAAGATCCCAGGTTCGATTCCCGTCAAGGGTATATGCCCGGGTTGTGGGCTCAATCCCCAGTAGAGGGTGTGCAGGAAGTAACCGATCAATGGTTCTCTCTCATCATTGATGTTTCTATCTCTCTCTCCCTTCATCTATGAAATCAATAAAAATATTGTTTTTCAAACTCTACCTATATTTTAACAACAGTGTACATATCTGAGTGAAATAGTTTGTCCCCCCAGTCTAGTAGACTGAAGGGACAAACTATTTCACTCAGATATGTACACTGTTGTTAAAATATATTGATTTATGGACCTTTTACAAGAAGTATAAGGTTCCTAGCATGGGTTCTTATTCCACAGGTTAAGAAGCACTGCATTGTTGGATATATTCTTTATCTCAGAAGAGACACCAACCAGGGAGTGTTCTCTCTAAGGGACGTACTACATTTCCATAAATAACAGAGGCACATAAACCAGTCAGTCTCATGCCGGAAGGTGTCAGGGATAGGGAATATAGGTTAAGTTGGGATTAGGATCAAGGCCCGGGAGTTTTCTTTGAAAAGCATCCATAGATTTTGCTAAAAGATCTCCATCAGGCTTTCACTCCATTGAAAACTGCTCTTAGAATCTTCAGAGTATGGTTGTTGATGCTGTTACGCTAGAGTTGTTAACAAATGTATTCATCTAGGTTTCAGTTCTGCTTCATGAACTCAGGAGAGAGACTACATTAGGTTAGTTAGATACAGAATAATCTTTTATAGGCCCATCTTCCCCACCGCCGGTCCCCCCAATCCATCCTGATCACCTCCTCCTCCTCCACAAAATATTTCCCCAAAACATTAAAGGACATTGACAATTATTACCTGTTCCTCTGCCTTCCATGATAAAAGTCCTCTCTTTTAACAGAGAGTTAACATGCAATAAGTTTTCTGTGGTTTCAAAGACAAATCATTCTTGAGGTTTAACTGATGCCAAGTAAGAGAGAGAGAGAGGAAAGGCGGGGGGGGGGGGAGGGGCAGGTGTGTGAAAGTAGGGAGACATTCCCAAGGCTCACCCTCTGAGGTGAGATGAAATGGAGATGAGACGGCCTAGCCGCCAAATCCAGGAGGGCAGCACCCCTGAACACCACGTGCAGATGATGAGAAACATGTCAAGGTTTTAAATCAAGCTGGGACAGGTACTGGAATACTTACTCCCTGAGTCAAACAGTATTCAGTCCACTCATCAGAGTCATTCTTTATGATTCAAAGGTGTATGGCTTGAACCTGGCGCTACAATCCTTGCAGTCGCTCCCTCCCCTTTTCTTGCTAGATTTCCTCTCCTTCCCTCTCTGTCTCCTCCTTTCTTTTCCTTTGCCATTTGCCCTTCAGACTCAGGCACCAATTGGAAGAACATTCCAAGGACCATGCATCAGCTACCCCACCAAGGGCTCCAGGGTGGAGGCAAACCTTGCCCTGGATGATGCCTGGAGAGACGGTGGACATGTGTGGGACCTGTCTCGTAGGACCAGTGCCAGCTCACCCAGGAACATTATTAGACGGTGGGGGGTGGGGGTACGGGGAGGGGAAAGCCCCTGTCTGTGTTTATAATTGAGGTGATACACGTAGCAGTTGCACAATAAATAAACAAAAGAGAGGATGTTGAATGAGATGGTGCCTCAAGCAAGGGAGAGGGTTCTCAGCCTTCATGTCGGGGCACAGAGCAAGGAGAGCCAACTAAGTCGCTGCTACACCCGTACAAAGACCTCAAAGCAAGAATGTTCAGCTGTCTCCCAATTTCTTGATAAACAACAGTGCCCTAGAGTCACTCTGAGTGACCCAGGCCTGGGCCTCCAGGGTGGCTCACACCACTGCCTAGCAAGGGGGATAGTCTGATGCACCCAGCTTTGCTTCCCCTGGTTGGCTGTCACTTAGAAACTGTGCACCCAAAGCTTGGGGAGTGGACGCGTGAGAATTTTCTGCCTCCATCTCTTACAGTTTCTTGGGCTCCTGCCACAGTACTGGTATTTGACTTAGAGGCCTAAGAGGGAAATCAGTCCCATGTGGGTAGATAACAAAACACTCTCCACCTTGGAATCATGATGTGGAATTTGAATCTGAAGCCAAAAATCCTATCTCTGCCTGCTCCGCTAATTATATAAATTTCCTTGCTAGATTCTGCAGCTGTTTCTATGAATACAGCTCTGGTTCCCAGAAGTGGCACCTCTCAACACAGAGGCTCAGAGCCCTCGTGCCTGGTCTGGAACTCAGACTCTTGAGTGCTTGCTAGTCCTTTGTCTGTGGACTATGCTAGATGACCCTGGATTTATCTCACGCTTTCACACGATGAAGCCAAACAACTGCCCTGTGATGCAGAGATGTGAAAGAAAAGGAGAGAGAGAGAATGGGCGCTGGGAGGGTGTTACTTGTGCACAGTAACTAGCATAAAGATTAAGCGCAGAGAGAGTGTTGGAAGGGAAGCGAAGAATTTGCTGGATATAGTATCTGTGCCTCCCTTTTGAAGGGTCCATCACTGTGGGAAGGATCTCAAGTTCACAGATATTCCCCTTAAAATACCATTTGACTCAGGCAAGAACAACCAGATATTATGGGATGCATTGCCCCCTTTTTTTATCTGTCCCAGAACCTCAGCTTCCTCGTCTGACAACTTTCACCTTCATTTTCATTAGTAATAAAGAAGTTAAGGGTCTATGTTGTAGACCTGAAACTACTATAATATGTCGACTGTAAATGAAAAATAAATTAACTTTTTTAGTTAAAAGAAAAGTTAGAGAAAAGGTACAATTGCATAACCATGACCCCCCTCCAATACTCAAAATATATTAGCACCACAGCTTCTAAATTAAAATGTAACCTGGTTACTCCATGAAGAGCAAGTTCGCAGTAAAATCTCGCTTCTTTTGCTTATTACATTTCTTTTCATAGAAAGATAAACAAATTTGAGTAAATGCGGCTCCCATATATAAGCACTATACTTCACAAAAGTGAGACTCACAATTAACCTTTCTTGATGATATGAGATGATTGGGCTGGGAACCTAGGGTCCTGCTATGGTTAAAAATGTGAAGGACTCCTTAAATGACACACAGATGAACCAATAAAAATGTGACCTTTGGCATCTATTAAAGAAGATATCTTGGGTTTCTTTCAGCGAAATATTTGAAGGCTTTAAAATGTTAAACAAAGCCCAGCTGGTTTATACACCCCAGTTCCAAGCCCTGAATTATTCCCATGGTATCTAGTTTCAGGGAATTCTACTACTATAAACTAGTGAGTAAACTAAACTGCTATGAGATGTTTTCTCTTTTAAATTTTTATTTTTGTTATCAAATTATTACACGTGATAAATACAAATTGAGGGGGGAAATGTAAATTGATCTGGTGGGAAAGGAAAAAGAAAATAATTGTGATCCAAACGTAATAAAAGTTACACAAGCTAAGTTCCCACTCCGAGTGTGAAAAGTCAACCCAAGACTCTCCAAGGATTTACACTTGGGCGGAATTTAAATACTGTACAGACACTATGTTCCACATTTAACTTCTAGAGCTCAGAACAGCATTTTGGAAGAATTCCTCCTTTAAATCACTGCCCCCTGCCCCTTGCGATGCATTTCTTATTGCTGTGAGGGGACAGCCCGCCTGACCCTTCTTTACCAGTTAAGCTCAGTGAGCTTGTGATTTGGTAGCCAATAAATAGCTATGTGGCGGATAACCAATGCTTTCTTTGTCCAATGCTATAGTACCTTTAATCTCTGCCCCCCATCTTGTTTTTCTGCTCTACTTATTCCTATTGTTCCCTCCGGAGCTAACTACCAGCAGGCTCTCTCTTGCAAAAACACATGTTCTTCTTCTCTGAAGTGCATTTTCTTCTCATCCCACACTCCTCCGGGCTCAATTTCACTTTTCCACTCTTGCACTTTCTCTAACCCCACCTCCTCAAATTGCATGTTAAGTTGTTTATCTTTACCACCAGAAATTCTTCATGTCTCTGAGTTCTTAATGTCTCAATGTTACAAATTTAACTTGATCCTGTCTGCCTGAAAGGGGAAAAGATAGCTGCACGGGGGAACGGGATTTGATTTGTAAATTACGGTGCAGAGAAGTATCCAGCGAGCTTCAGACTTAGGAAATCGAGTCTGCAAGGTCAGTGCGACATGCATGACAAGTTCCAAAGAGCTCGGGGTAAGTTGGTCTGAAGGTTCTGGGTGAACACCATCCACGCAGGTGTTTACACTTCCTGTCTAGGAATCAGATTCCAGCCACTGCAGCTAATCTTGGCATTTTAGTCTAACCTTCAGACTTGAAAAAATATATATATTTCCTCACAAAAGCAATAGAAGGCAGCTATTCTTTCTATCCCGAAGATATTCTCTGAAAGTCTACCTTGACTGCAGGGCAGGGTTGCAGTCCAAGGGCAGAGGCGTCAGGTTACTCCCGAGTAGATTTTGGAGAGGTTATTGCATGCTGGCTGCGTCCTACCCAGGGATGCTCTCAGCAAGCCTGTCACCCCAAATCCCTAACTTTAGTTGCAAACAGTCTTTTTAGCCAGATCAGATACAGGAACATTTGGATTTTTCATAACCTTTCATTCTAGAGTTTATAAACGTAGGGACCCACCCTTTCCTTCTCCTAACCAACAGCTATGATTAAGCCCTGGAAGGAAATGATGGGGAGTATGTGAACACATCGCCCACCAATGACTCAAGAGTCAGGATTTCCAAGAGAAAATATTGGATGGTTTCTCGAGGCTTCAGTGGGAAGGAAGAGTTTTCCTCCGGGCCTCTCACAGGGCAGAACAATGTAAGGAAAAGTTAGAGCCAATATATAAAAAGCATCTGGTACATCCAGCACACTCTAACCTTGTAACCTTGTAATCATCTTGCACAGCGGGAGAAATTCAGAACAAAACAGAACTCTGTTCCCAATCTCTTCCGCGGGACTGCAGCTCGGAACTTTTGGGATGGCCTTTTGGCCATGATACCCAGGGAAGGAAGTTGCTCCAGGACACAGCTTGGGGTGAGGGTTGGAGCACTTGGTGAACAGTAAATTTAGTAATATATTAATTGAAAAAAACTTTCCAGTTAAAAAGAATAGAACTGTATTTTAGAGATTAGTAATCTGACAGTAGTAGTCATATCTTTGCAAGATGCTCAGTTGATTCTTCTTACCAGTTAAGCAAACAACAGGAAAAGAAATGGCTACCTTTTCTCCAATTTTAAAAGTCAGAAAGGGAAAGACACCAGGCAAACTAAATCTAAAGAGCACATTACCTTTAAACACATCTAAAAAAAGCAGGCGTCAGAAAACCAAGATGGTGGCATAGGTAAACACCTAAACTGCTGCCTCGCACAGTATCAAAACTACAACTAAAAGACAAACGGACACCATCCAGTACCACAGGAAAGCTGGCTAAGTAGAAATTCTACAACTAGAAGAAAAGAGGAAAGCACATTGAGACTCAGAGGAGCTGCAGAAGGCTGAGGTATGGAGACTCACACGCGGAGAGGACGGGCGGCTGTGTGCATGGGCGGCTGAGTGCGCGGCTGGCTTTCTAAAGCAGGAGAGAGACAGAAGCTACCGACTGCACTGAACTCCAGTCCTGGGTGAGATGCTGGGAAACCAGACTCATTCTGGGGGAATCTGAACTGTCAGGAAAAGAGAAAGCACACTGAGACTCGGGAGCTGCGGAAGGCAGAGGTCCGGAGGCACGCGCACGCAGAGAGGACTGACTGCTGAATGCACGGGCTGCTGAGTGTGCAGCTGGCCTTCTAAAGCGGGAGGGAGACGGAAGCTCCTGATTGTGCTGAACTCCAGTTCTGGGCGAGTTTCTGGGAACCCCGACTCATTTGGGGAGAAACTGGACTGCCTGGCAGTGGGCAAAACTCGAGGGTGGCTTTCTTTCAGAGGTGCTTGCAGTGATTACCGAGGAACACTGAGACCCAGGGGCCTCATAGGGCAGGGCTGACGGGAAACCAAGGCTGCCTGCTCCACCCTGAAACTCCACCCCATCCAAGCTGAGCACAGAGGCTTTTGCAATTTTGCAAGTCTTGTCTCATAAGAGTGTCTCCAGCATATAAGTTCTCCTGGCATAGACACAGCTGATCCCCACAGCCAACTGACCTGGAGGTCAATTCCTCCCAGTCATACCAACAACAATCAAGACTTAACGACAACAAGGCTGAGCACACAGTCCACAAAGGGGTGCACCAAGAGTGTCCACCTCAGGTTAACTGGAGAGGCTGAGCCACTGTGCCCTAGAGGACACCTACCACACAAAGCTACTCTACCAACAACTCAGGGAAGCAGCGAAAATACGGAAACAAAGAAACACATCACAAATGAAAGAAATGGAGGAAAACAAACGACTGGATATAGAGTTCAAAACCACGGTTATAAGGTTTTTCAAGAATTTCCTAGAAAAGGCCAATAAATTTAACGAGACCCTCGAAGATATGAAAAAGGATCAACTAGAAATTAAACATACACTGACTGAAATAAAAAATATTATTCAGAGACCTAACAGCAGACTAGAGGACCACAAGAATCAAGTCAAAGATTTGAAATACAAAGAAGCAAAAAACACTCAGCAGGAAAAGCAAAAAGAAAAAAAAAACCAAAATTTGAAGATCGTGTAAGGAGCCTCTGGGACAACCTCAAGCGTACCAACATCCGAATTATGGGGGTGCCAGAAGAAGAGAAAGAGCAAGATACTGAAAACCTATTTGAAGAAATAATGACTGAAAACTTCCCCCACCTGGTGAAAGAAATAGACTTACAAGTCCAGAGAGCACACAGAACCCCAAACAAAAGGAATCCAAAGAGGACCACACCAAGACACATCATAATTAAAATGCCAAGAGTAAAAGATAAGGAGAGAATATTAAAAGCAGCAAGAGAAAAACACTTAATTACCTACAAGGGAGCACCCATGTGATTGTCAGCTGATTTCTCAACAGAAACTATGTAGGCCAGACAGGAGTGGCAAGAAATATTCAAAGTGATGAACAGCAAGAACCTACAACCAAGATTATTCTACCCAGCAAAGCTATCATTCAGAATTGAAGGGCAGATAAAGAGCTTCATAGATAAGAAAAAGCTAAAGGAGTTCATCACCACCAAACCAATATTATATGAAATGCTGGAAGGTATTCTTTAAGAAGAGGAAGAAGAAGAAAAAGGTAAAGGTAAAAATTATGAACAACAAATACATGTCTATCAACAAGTGAATCTAAAAATCAAGTGAATAAAAAATCTGATGAACAGAATAAACTGATGAATATAATAGAATCAGGGGTATAGAAAGGGAGTGGACTGACAATTCTTGGGGGGGGAAGGGGTGTGGGGGGTGTGGGAAGAGACTGGACAAAAAGTGTACACCTGTGGATGAGGACAGTTGGGGGAGAGGTAAGGGCAGAGGGTGGGATGGGAACCGGGTCAAGGGAAGCTATTGGGGGTGGGGGGGGAGGAACAATTGTAATAATCTGAACAATAAAGAATTATTAAATTAAAAAATAATAATAAAAAAATAAAAAGTCAAAAAAACGAAAATAAAAAAAGCAGGCGTCAGGATGAAAAATTAAACAAGACTAGTCTCTATTTTATCTACTTGTACATGTTTTAATCCTATAAAACAAAAACTAGTTGAGGATCCTCAGTCCATTTCATAGGTGTTTGGCCTACAGTTGATATATTCAGATAAAGTTACTACTGGCCCTTGACTCTTGGTTCTTTTATTTCTCATTTGAACTGTTAAGGGATAGCTTTATTGCATTTTTATTGATAATTATTATTTACCAGGAGAGGGTAATACTAAATTAGCAAGATTTTTTAACAGTCATGATGTGGGCCTTCAAATGATAAACTATTACAATAAACAATGCAATTTAACATCTACAGGCACTAAAATTGTTGATGTTGGCCATTTAGTCTCTTCCCCTTTTTACTTGTGTCTGGGAGGAGGTGGGTTTGTCCTGTGCTCCCGCTGAGCCTGCTTGCACCAGAATATTCACTGAAGTAGGGTTGTAGCAGTAAAGACTGAACACATTATAGATGTCCGTCAACAGAGGGCTAGTTACATACTTAGGATCTATCTATTTAAGAATGCTATGCAAACTTTAAAAGAAATTGGGTACATTTCTTTTTGACATGAAGACCTATACATTACATGTTTCTTTTAAAAGTTGTGAATGTAGAAATTTGTGAACAAGAAAGAATGTATTTTATACATATGCATATATAGAATATTTATAACATGCTAGTAACTGAGTAGAAAATGATTTCAATAATCAAGCTGGCTACCACTCTAAAGGGCGTTTCATAAAAACAAACAACAAAAAATGAAGGGAGTTTTACTTTAGAGTTCGTTCAGTTGTACAATGTTTGATTTTTTTTATTGTGAGCATGTGTTATATGTATAAGCTTTTTAACTTGCAAAAAAACTGATTGATAGAATAGCATTCCCTTCTCTACATATGAAAATATTAATAGCACTTATTTTATGAAAGAAGGCAGAGGGTTTTTTTTTCTTCTTTGATTATCTGTATAATCTATTTTTTTCTACACTAAATATGTGTAACTGTGTAATAAAGAATGAATTTTATATTTTTTTAAACAGAGAACAGAGCATTCTCAGGAAGGGAAAATGTTCAGAAGCACTGAAAGGAATATGCCTTTCACTTTTAGTGTACAGTGGTCTCCCTAGCTGGTTAGGCTGAATGGATAGAGAGTAAGCCTGTGGACTGAAGTGTCCCGGGTTCAATTCCAATCAAGGGCACATGCCGGGGTTGCGGACTTGAACCCCAGTGGGGGGGGTGTGGAAGGCGGCCAGTCAATGATTCTCTCTCATCACTGATGTTTCTATCTCTCTCTCCCTCTCCCTCCCTCTCTGAAATCAATAAAAAATATGTTTAAAAGAAAGTGAGTTGCTTCTTAAAGATACATTAATAGTAAATAAAAATGTGTATAGTGGTCAAAATAGTTACCAAGCTTATTACGTCATAAGCTTAAAACAAATTTCTCTCATGAGTAAAGTCCCTGGGGTAAAAATAGCAGCAGCTTTTGTGATAATGATGAATTCCCAGGTGGCTGCTTAGGACCGTTTCTTCAGCATAATTAATATACAATATTCGTTTCATATTAAAGCTTACACTCAGTCAGATTTCTAAAAACTGACACTTGCCTGGGAATAAGTCAACTTATTTTCAATGGTTGCCTCAATATTCCATGGACATTAAAACCATTACTTCATTTACTGAGGATAATCTGTAATCTTACTAAACAAAGATGCTTTCATTAAAGTTTGAGATACTGTTGAAACTAATCAAATATATTGAGTCATTTTTTTGGATACATATTTATAATATTGGAATTATTGTGTCCTATCCAAAGTCTTGCAAATGAACCCAAAAGAATGGTTTGTACCTGGCAAGAAAGCACACAAGCTTGTCAACCACTGTGGGTGATGACCGATGAGTACTGTCTCCTTTCAGAATACTTCTATGGACCAGGGTATGTGAACTTGAGAAAATCTGGCATAAGTCTCAAGGGATCAGCCTGTCTCCATAAAGCACGCCTCGGATTCTAGCTGTCCCTCACTCAAAGCACCTCAGACCATGTGTTTAGTAACCAAGAGGGAAAGTGCATAGTGTTCAGTTAATAAGAAACTATAGCCAAGCCGGGTGTGGCTCAGCAATTGAGTGTTGACCCAGGAACCAAGAGGTCTCGGGTTCAATTCCCGGTCAGGGCATACGCCCAGGTTGTGGGGTCAATCCCCAGTGCAGCACATGTAGGAGGCAACCAATCAATGATTCTCTCTCATCATTGATGTTTCTATCTCTCTTTCTTCCCCTCTTCCTTCTTCTCTGGAATCAATAAAAATATATATTTTTTTAAAATAAGAAACTATAAAAAGTGGACAATCGATAATACTGTGTAGAAATAGACACATACAGCCACATTTGTCTAGGGGAGAGTAAACCCCCAGAGATCTATTCCTTCAGGAACAGGTTTGAATGCCACCTAGCACCTATTTCATACCACACACATACACATGCATGTGCGCGTGCAGTAGGCGGCCCTACAATTTTCTTTTCTTTCTCTTTTAAAATAAATAATTTTAATAGGCAATAAATGAAAATAATATAAAATTTAGAAGTGTCTTCTCCCAACCCTGTCAGTCACTCAGGTTCTCTTTAGGTAGTTTTTGTTTTGTTTCACACTTTCAAATCTTCGATACATTTGGAAAACACTTTGGTGCAGAGGGTGGGCTCGGGCTCAACTCTGTTTCCAGGTGGCTGGCTTACCTAGATGTCTCAGTGTCAAGCATTGAATAGTCATCCATCTTTTCCTCCCCTGATATGCAATGCTACATTTCATAGAAGTGAAATTCTTCAATTGGAGTCAATTTCTAGACTCACTGTTCCGTTCCGTTGAGTTGAAACTACAGATAATGCCTAAACTCTAAGCCTGAATCCTTGGGTTTGAATATCAGTTCTAATGCTTACTGGCTGTGTGACTTTAAGCAAGTTGCTTAAATTTTGCCTAAACTCCTCAATTATAAAAGTGATATAAATAATCATAAGATTACTGTGGGGATTAAGCTATTTAAGAGATTAAAACACTCAAAAAGTATATAACATAGATGTCACTTAATATATATTAGTGATCATTATTCTTAAAATGCTATTGTTTTCATTGATATTTCATTACATGGACAGGTTAAGGGAGAACTGGCATGTGTGAATACTATCTTCCCAAGTAAATATCATGTGTTTTTGTAATGTACTGGACTCTTCTTTTGTGTCCAATGTCTTCAGACATTTGCCCACAAATCTTTATCCATGTTGTGTAAGGATTCACATTCCCCTCTCCACAATTCCTCCTCCACAGATATTTCATCATCATGTGATTCTCATTCCATTCCCTGTAATTCCTAGTTATTACCTCCCAACTGTCCTGGTCCATTTTTGGCATCTCTTACCCAGGATACTTCCCTGAGGACCCTGACTACAAACCTGTCCCTAGTGAAGTGCAGTAAGTTGCTGTATTTCTTGAAAACCACTGAGATTTAATAGTGCATATAGAGGCTCATGCATTTCCAGGGCTGGTATTTTCTCTAGGGAAACAGTTCTATGTTGAAATATTTTTTCTGGATGTGAAGTCTGGGTTTAGAAAGCAACTTGAGAAATCAAACCCTTCAATAAGATTTTATGCTTGAACCCTTTATCTGCGTTTTTGTTTCATGCACATTAAACTGTTGCTGAAAAGTCTGGGTCCTTTAAAGTTCAGGAGGAAAGTGTTTATAAAGATCTAAGACTGAACTAAAGACAAAGCTATAGCCAGAGGCCTGGTTTCCTGAGAAGGAAGGAGTCCCCCGCTAATCTGTCATGCTTCTGTCTAACAGGATATTAAAGCCGTCCAGGCTCCTTTCTTTTACAGCCAGTCCTGTGTCTCACAATCCCGTGTCTGCACCAGGGAGCCACATGCCCAGGGTCCACGCCACAGCTCCTCCAGAGCGCCTTGTAAAGTGCAATATAGTGAGTAATTAGAGTATTGGCGACGAAGAAGAAAAGAGAGACAATGAAACCCTTATTATTAGGTACCATCCTCCCAATCGCTGCCTAGTGTAATTAGAAGAAAGAAATACAGCTTTAAAGGAATAATTGAGCCTGTTGGGCAAGCCTTTACAGTTCTTATTGTCTGTCAGTGCTCCTTGGTTACGACTCTGATAACATGAAAGGTGAGATGAATTTTACAAGAAAACACTCACTGCAATTTTTTCATCTAAAAAATGGTTGTTAAAAATAAACGCTCGGAGCCCTGGCCGGTGTGATTCAGTCGGTGGGAGCATTGTCCCCTGCGCCGAAGGGTCGCAGATTAGAGTCCACTCAGGGCACATAGCCAGGTTTCAGGTTCGATCCCCAGTTGGGGCACATACAAAAGTCAACTGATGAAGGTTTCTCTCTCACATTGATGTTTCTGTCATCCTCTCCCTTCCTCTCTCCCTAAAATCATCTTTTTGAAAATAGATGCACATAATAAAAGAAGTCGTAGAGCTCCCCCAACCCAACCTATTGTCCTTGTCTTCCCTATACTTCTCTGGAGCTGCCTAAAAGGGTTGGGGATATATTTTCACACACATCCATACATGTATAAACCCCAGACCACAAAAGACATTCGGCTGGTGTTGGTTTTATGAGCAACACTACACACTTCAGAGACCAGTGGCTGATTGAATACTGGCCCAGAGCCGACAGATCTTGGGAAAAGCCTATTATGTCCTTTGGAAGAGTTCTATAAACAAGTGCTGTGGTTACCAGCAGAATGAAGTCTCCATTTCAGACTTGGAGAGTAATTCACTTAGGCAAGTCTCCCCAAACCAAGTGCAAACAAGAGGCCCCACGACCCCGGCGACTGTTAATGGAGCCTTTCGTCTCACAATCACCTGTTTTATTCCAGCCACCGTCAGCCAAGACTTCGGGTTGTTTAAATCCTATTCCTTCCTATGTACAGATGTTCTTCCAGCTGGTAGCGTGGCTAGCCAAGTACATAAGGATCGCTTTGCCCTTCTGAAGATGGAGGGGAAAGTAATCAGCCATTAAAGATAGCTCAAGAAATAGTACTACTGTCCATGCTTGTCTGGGGAGAGTGACAGTGCAGGGGGGCCCGTGTAGAGCTGGGAAGAAGGACCCAGATCAAATTGTGTAGAATGAGATGAGAGAGAAAAAACTAAGATCTAATGACTTGACAGTGAGTAGGGCATTGCCTCAATAAAGGACAAGGGACAAAGAGAAGTTGAGTTGGACAGTTTGTCTCTAGGAAAGAGACTGTTTCAGAGAAAATTCTAGGAGTAAGAAATGAGATGATTATTAATGCTCAGAATGTAATGAGGTAGCTTAGTTGCACAGTTTTGGAATTTAAGGGAAATTAAAGAAAAAGAATAGGGTTTATATATGAGCAAGCAGCTAAGAAAAAAGCCTGATTCTTGGGTGGGATATAAACTCGGAAGGGCAAATGGAGAGGCTTTGCAAGTTTGCTTGAGTTAAGCTTTGGCAGGGTAATAGGAAGGAGACTGCCTCTGTGTTTTGTTTCTGGGTATTTGCTGTCCAAGATAGGCCTGGAAGAGTGAGAAGTGAAAGCATCCTAATATATGTAAAGAGCTAGGTGGCGTCATGACCGAATGGGTGACTGGTCACCGGGCAGTGCATGGAGCATGTCTTGGTCCCCCTCTCCCCAAACCCCCAAGCCACTCACCATGAGGGGGGGCTGGTGGCAGGGCAGGACTGGGGACTGCTGAGCGGCAGTGGTGGGCTGCTTCGAGGGGTGGCCGTGAGCTTAGCGGATCAGTCACCCAGGCGACAGCAAGTTTTGTGAAGCAGTTGCGGTGGGGGGGGGGGGGCAAATTTCACGGAGCAGTTGTGGGATCAGGGGAGCCTTGCAGAGCACTGGCAGGGTGGGGGGAGTTTCGCGGAGCATTCAGCTGCGAGCTTCGTGGGGCAGCAGCAAGCTTCGCGGAGCAGTCGAGGGGCAGGTGGAGCCTCACGGAGCAGTCGAGGGACCGCGAGCATCGTGGAGCGTCCCAGGCGGGGAGCTTCACGTAGCATCGTAGCATCGCAGGGCTGCAGAGGCACCATGCAACGAAGGCCAGGCTAGGCCTAGGGACCCTAACCGCACACAATTTCTTGCGCGCTGGGCCTCTAGTCAAGTATAAAAGGTTAGGTCTTTAGAAAAAAAAACCTTCTTAAGCCCTCAAATGCTACCTGTGAAGAAATACCAGAATGGCTGTGCCCCATTTGTGTATTGCAGGCACATGTGTGCATGCAAACATACACACACACGCACACACGATTTAGTAGTTGTAAAAGTTTCTCTCTATAGGCCCTGCTTAGTATTCAGTGGCCTAGAAACCCAAATTGGATGTGCTCTATCCCTGACACCCTACTCTTCTCAATCACAGAGGACCCCGGCAAATACTGTTCAAATCTTAGCCTTGGGCAGTCCACCTGCTTCATCATCATTGAGGTGAGAGAGAAACATCGATCATTGCCTTCTGCACAAGCCCCAACCAGGATGCGGATTAAATCCACAACCTAGGCATGTGCCACACCGGGAAACGAACCTGTGACTTTTTGGTGTTTCTGAGGACGCTCCTACCAACTGAACCACACTAGCCAGGGCCAATGTTCACTTGTTAAAAGAATGTAAATTTTTTTTCCTAAAAGGTTGTTCCGATGAACACTTTTCTCAGCAAAATATACAGGTCCATATTCTTTTTTTTTAAATATATTTTATTGATTTTTTTATAGAGAGGAAGGGATAGGGAGAGAAAGTTAGAAACATTGATGAGAGAGAAACATCAATCAGCTGCCTCCTGCACACCTCCTACTGGGGATGTGCCCGCAACCAAGGTACATGCCCTTGACCAGAATTGAACCTGGGACCTTTGAGTCCGCAGGCTGATGCTCTATCCACTGAGCCAAACTGGTTAGGGCATACAGGTCCATATTCTTGGCAACACTTAGCATTGCCAGACTTTTAAATTGTAAATCTAGTATATTTAAGACAGCAGCTAATTATGGTATTGATTTGCATTTTTATTACTAATTAGTTTAGCATTTTGCCATCTTTATTCATTATGTTTTCTATGCTTGCTCTTATCTTCTGTCTAATTTTATTAATTTTTGCTCTTTTGTTTATAAATTCCTTTGTTTTGCTTTCTTTCAGTTTACTCTTGTGTTCTTTTTCTAAGCTAGGAGCTTAATTCACTTTTAGCCTTTCTTCTTTGCTAACATAAACAATTAAGCTTATATATTTCATCAAATACTGGCTTCCACTGCATCTCACAAGTTTAAATGTGCAGTACTTTCACTCTCATTCAGTATTTTAAATTTCCCAGTAAGATTTCTTCTTGATCATGAGACACGCAGTACTTTATTAAATTATAAGTTAAAATATTTAAAATTTATACCGTTGTTATTGATTTCTAATTTAGCTGCATTTTGGTCAGAGAATATGGCTGTTCCAGTTATCTCTTTCTGCGTAACAAACCACCCCAAGACAGTGGCATAAAACAATGCCATTATTTTACTTATGGGTCTGGGAGCTGACTGGACTCAGCGAGGCAGTGCTTTCTCAAGGTCTCTCAAGAAGCTGCAGTCAGGTGGTAGCTGGGGTTGGAGTCTCTTAAAGGTGCTCCACTCATGTGTCTGGTGCCTGGACTCAGAACACTCAAACAGCTTGAGCTTCTCCTCCACTTTCTCCTCCTCCTCCTCCTCCTCCTCCTCCTCCTCCTCCTCCTCCTCCTCCTCCTCCTCTTCCTCCTCCTCCTCCACTTTCTCCTCCTCCTCGTCCTTCTCCTCCTCCTCCTCCACTTTCTCCTCCTCTTCTACTTTTTCCTCCTCCACTTTCTCCTCCTCCTCATCCTTCTCCTCCTCCTCTTCCTCCTCTTCCTCCTCCTCCTCCTCCTCCTCCACTTTCTCCTCCTCCTCGTCCTTCTCCTCCTCCTCCTCCACTTTCTCCTCCTTCTCCTCCTCCTTCTTTTCCTCCTCCTCCTCCTCCACTTTCTCCTCCTCCTTTTTCTTCTCTCTCTATCTCCCCCCCCCCCCTCTCTCCTTTACATTTGGTGTCTCCACATCAAGATCTCAGGCTAGCTAAACTTCTTACATGGAAGGCTCTAGAGTGAGTGATTGTCCCAAGAAAAATTTACTGAAGCCACATGACCTTTCCTAACCCACATTGGAGGTAAAGCAGAGTCACTTGTACCACATTCTAATCATTGAAGGTTACAGGGATATAAAAGGCAAACACACACACACACACACACACACACAGTTACATACATTTGGGAGGTGAAGAAAGGAAGGTGAGAGAAGAAAAAGATCAGAAGAAAATACAACAAAATACCTTGCTCAATTATTAATGTTATGGGCAATAAAGGTTATATTTAAGAGCACTGCAAATGTAGAGTATTATGACATACCAGACAGTCTCCATAATGACTCGGATGTAGAAGGTTGTCATGCAAGAAAACAAGACAGCCACCCACATGTCATCTCGTATTAGTTTGGTAGTTTTTTCCAAAGTGTTTGTGTCACTGAGAGGAAAGGCTTGGGTCCAAAGTGTTCTGTCAGTACCACTTTGGGATGGTGGTTGAGTATTCTTTTTTAATAATCACAATAGGTTTCTTGGAAGGGAGAGTAAACATAGAAGAGAGATAAGTGTATGAAAAGTGGAAAAGTACTCTTAGTGAAAAGTGTGAAAGAAATCTCACCAATAGTGATAGAAACACTCCATTTGAAAATCCAGTGGGAGGATTAAAATCAAAATATTATTTGCAAATGAGTGCAGCAACACGGGTGGTGGGGGCAAGGGGGGAGGAGGGCTTTATATTTAAAGTGGTCATTTTGTGAAGAGTCTCAAAATTCTGCCAAACCAAACAGCCTGGTCTGATTTCCATGGCAAGAGTAGGGACCACACCACATACCTCATGAGGCCTCAGTGACGGTAGAGGAGAGAGAAAAGCCTAATGTGTGGATTTCTGAGAAATGGGGCTCTGGTACAGGTTAGGAAACATGAGAAGCTGGCCTTCGAGGGGAAAGAGTTCAACCATAGCAGGTACAACCCAGGGATTTGCAGCAGCATGCTCAGTGGCCTGCAGTCTGAATTGGTGTGAATCATGGTGCCTACAAGTGGATGCTATTTCCTTACCACCATTTTTTTTTTTTTTAGCAATTTTGAATGTGCTTAGAGGCCTACTAAAAGAAGTGAATGTGAATATTAACTCAACATTACATTAAAACTTAAAGATAGCTGAAGGGACCTGAGGGAACCACTGGTCCAACCCCTTCCTTTTACATTTGAGGAATGGTGAGACCTAAAATAGTGCTCCTTGCCCACATGGTTAGACATTAAAGCCTTGGTCATGATCATCATTGCAGAAACCCAGATTCTAGTTCTTTGTGTTGTTTTTTTTAATTTGTCAATTACAGTTGACATTCAATATTATTTTGTATTAGTTTCAGGTGTATAGCACAATGGTTAAACATTTATGTAACTTATAAAGTGTCCGCCCCCCCAATAAGTCTAATACCCACCTAACACCATATATAGTTACTAGGGGCCCAGTGCATGAATTTGTGCACCTTGAAAGGAACTGTGGGCTGCGAGGCTGCGGTGGGCACAGGGGCGGGTCTCAGCCCATCCTCCATGCCCCCACCCAGCCCCTCCTGCCTCAGTCTCTGGTCCCCTGTCTACTGGTAACCCCACTCCTGCTGCTGTCGCTCCCACATGCTAGCATTGATGGTGCAGGCCCCACTTGCACCCGCTGACGGCGCAGAGCGATTAGGGCCAGTGCCAGCAGCGGGTGTGAGCAGGGCCAGCACCACCAGCCTGTGCAAGTGGCAGCTGCTTCCCTAATCATCCCTCAGGAGCAGGGGAAGGTGGAGAAGCCCTCAGGGGTGATCAGGGCCAGCAGCAAGTACGAGTGACGATTCCGACGCCGGCAGTGGGTGCAAGCTCTGGGCGGGACCAAGGCGCACGGGAGCAACGAATTTTCAGTAACAACCAGAGGCTCACCCTGATGATAACGACCAACACCCCACCTTGGTCTGGCGCCCCCGCTCACCTGCTCCACCATCCGCCACAGCCAATGCCCACCATGTTCCGCACCCTGCCGCCTGTTGCCGACACCCACCAGTGACCGGATGTTCGGTTGTTCCGCCGTTTGGTCTATTTGCATGTTAGGGTTTTATATATATATATACATAGATTACAAAATTACTGACTACCTTCCCTATGCTGTACTTTACATACCTGTAACTATTTTGTAACTGACCATTTGTACTTCTTAATCTCTTCCTTTTTCACTCAGTCCCCCAACCCCCTTCCATCTGACAATCATCAGTTTGTTTTTTATACCTATGAGTCTGTTTCTGTTTTATTTGTTCATTTCTGTGTGTTTTTAGATTCCACATATAAGTGAAATCATATGATATTTGTCATTCTCTATCTGACTTATTTCACTTAGCATAGTACCCTCTAGGTCCATTCATTTTGTTGCAGAAGGTGAGATTTCATTTTTCATGGCTGAGTAATATTCTATTATATATATGTATCCACTTATCTGTTAACTAGAGGCCCAATGCACTACATTCGTGCACTGGCAGGGGGAGCCTCAGCCAGGCCTGCACCCTCTCACAGTCCAGTACCTCTCAGGGGATGTCTGCCTGCTGGTTTAGGCCCGCTGGGAGTGGGCCTAACGTCCTTAGTGCTGCCACGGAAGCAGGAGAGGCTCCCGCCACTGCCACTGTGCTCGCCAGCTGTGAGCCCAGCTTTTGGGAGCACAGTGACCGCGAGGGGGCAGCTCCTGCGTTGAGCGTCTGCCCTCTGGTGGTTAGTGCACTGGTCATTCTGCTGTTCAGTCGATTTGCACACTAAGGTTTTATTATATAGGATGGGCACTTAGATTGCTATTGTAAGTCATGCTGCAGTGAACATAAGAGTACATATATCTTTCTGATTTAGTGTTTTGGATTTCTTCAAATAAATACCAAGAAGTGGAATTGCTGGGTCATAAGGTAGTTTCATTTTTAATATTTTGAGGAACCTCCATACTGTTTTCCATAGATGCTGCACTAATTTGTAATCCCACCAACAATGCACAAGGGATTGCATTTTCTCCACATCTTCACCAACACTTGCTGTTTGCTGATTTATTTTTTTTTAAATATATTTTATTGATTTTTTACAGAGAGGAAGGGAGAGGGATAGAGAGTTAGAAACATCGGTGAGAGAGAAACACTGATCAGCTGCCTCCTGCACACCTCCTACTGGGGATGTGCCCGCAACCAAGGTACATGCCCTTGACCGGAATCGAACCTGGGACCCTTCAATCCGCAGGCTGACGCTCTGACCACGGAGCCAAACCGGTCAGGGCTGTTTGCTGATTTATTGATGCTAGCCATTCTGACAGGTGTGAGGTAATATCTCTTGTGGTTTTAATTTGCATTTTTCTGATGATAAGTGACATTGAGCATCTTTTCATATGTCTATTGGCCTCTTTGGAAAACTGTCTATTTAGTCCCATTTTTAATTGGATTATTTGGAGTATGAGTTAAGTTCTTTATAAATTTTGGATATTAACCCTGTATCAGATGTATCATTGATGAGTAGGTTGTCTACTCATTTTGTTGATGGTTTCCTTTGCTGCAAAAACATTTTAATTTGATGTAGTCCCATTTGTTTATTTTGTGTGTGTGTGTACCTTGCCAAGGAGATATATCAGGAAAAAAATATTATTAAGAGCAATGTCAGAGAATTTACTGCCTCTGTTTTCTTCTAGGAGTTTTATGATAAGCTTCAAATTCTTTCTTCCTCAGTTATTAGTGTGAAATCAAGCAAATTATGTAACCTCTCTGAGTTGAATTCCTTATCTATAATAATAATATTTACCTCTAAATTATATTATATCTTCAATTTAAAGTCCTTAGTTAAATGACCCAGCATTCTTCTTTCACCATGTAAGTCATATCCATTTTTATTTATAAATAATAAAATATATACTTATAGGTAATATGTAATTTATGTAGTATATATTGTATATCATATATATATATATATGTGATACTTTTAAATAAGCCAAGGAACAAGAGAAATTATTATGTGAGCAACTCAAGGCCACTGATAGTGTATGTGACCAAGTCAGAAACATGATTTATATCAGATCTCTTCCCTCTACATATGCATGGACCTAAGGACTCTTATCGATTTATTTTTCAAAGTCAGAACCTGAGAACTCACAGTTAGGAAATTCCATGTTGTTGTTTTTTTAATGTTACCGTGTATATGTTTGTTTTGTCAGCCCATCAAAAAGATGACAATAATCAGTACAAAAACAGTTATTTGTTCAACAATAGACTATTTGTATGGTAGAGATTCAATCTAGCCTGTTCTCTCCTGATAAATCTTTAAACATCAGTCTTTCCCAATTCATGACTCTTATGAGCAGGTCTACTTTTAAAAATGCATAATTTGAAGAAGAGAAAGATGTATAATTTGTTGCCTTGCAGTTCCCTCAAACACAACTTAATTCAACTGAATTCATACGAGATAACTGAGTTAGTAATGCATGAAAAGCCAAGCATGACGAGACACTGCAACTCCATCCTCCTGTTGACTATTAAAGTAAGTTAATGACCTGGAGCTGTGTAGGGGTTTCCAGAAATAACACTATAAAGGCCAACTTGCTGCAGTTAGCAGCTAAGAAAAAGGACTGTTTATTATTTTTCAGGCAATTGCCCAAACCCATGCTGTAGTATTTTTATTTAAGAAACCAATCTCCTATGAAGAAACAGCAACAAATTGCAAATGAACACAAGGCGTCTCCTTAAAAACCATCTTATGAATGATTTCACGCAGATTTTCAAAGCTATTAGGTAGAGAATTTTCTTTGAGCAGGTGCTTTAGAAATGCTAGATATTGATTTAAAAGTCAGAGTTTAGAAGGAATTACATAAATGGCTCTTTTTTGACAGACTGGTAGAAAACAGTAGTTTTTGCCCACATGGTTAAAGGCTAACAATGACTATGTTGGCATTGTAATTAGTTCCAGAAACACTCTTAGGTTGCCCAGGATTTGTTTATTAGTAGATATATGCACACACACACAAACATTGCATTTATGGAAAATCTGAATGCTTCTCAGAAAGTCAGTAGTCCTAGGTCTCCAATTTATACGCTGACCCTGCTGGACTTTTTGCAAGGGACCTTTATGGAGGCTTCCTTCTATGCAAGGCATCTATTTATGATGCTAGGGGAGGTAGAAAAATCAAATAAAACAGCTAAAGTATTTCTTTGAGTAAATAGTGAAACCTATTTTAAAAAATAGCCCAACCAGCGTGGCTCAGTGCTTGAGCGTCTGCCTATGAACCAGGAGGTCACAGTTCAATTCGCGGTCAGGGCACATGCCTGGGTTGTGGGCTAGATCCCCTGTGGGGGGCATGCAGGAGGCAGCCGATTGATGATACTCTCTCATCATTGATGTTCTATCTCTGTCTCCCTCTCCCTTCCTCTCTGAAATCATTAAAAATATATTTAAGTAAATAAATAAGGCAAAAATCCCACTTGTTGAATGACCTTGAATTGTAAATTGATTTTGTGTCTTAGTATTTCTGCCTTCAAAACATGTAGGGATAACTACTTAAGTAAACTCCTAGTTAATAATTGAAAAGAACAAATAGGTAAGACCTTTGAATTTTGTTTGAATCTTGTTGGTTTTTTTTTGATATCATAAATAAACAAGCTTAAAAGGCAGATGACAAACTTGTAAAGATATTTTTATAATAAATGACAAATGGTTAATATCCTTAATGTATAAGTAATATTTAGAAATCCGTAAGAAACAACAAAATGTTTCATCAAAAAAGGACTATATGATTAAATGGACAACTTTAAAAACAATACAACTAGTTTATAAATATGAGTATATTCAACTATTATAACAAAAAGACCAGGCATAAAAGGACAAGTACTGTATGATTCTACTTAAACGAGGTACTTAGAATACCCAAGCTCCTAGAGACAGGATGTGCAACAGTGGTTACAAGTGGCTGGCAGGGAGGAAAGTGGGAAGTTATGGTTAAATGGATACTGAGCTTCAGTTGGGAAAGGTGAAAAAGCTCTGGAGATGGATGGTGGTGACAGTTGCACTACATTGTGAATATACTTAATGCCACTGAACTGTACACTTAAAAATTACTAAAGTCATAAATGTATATTATGCATATTTTACTACAATAAAAAAATTCAGCCAGTTTAGTATTCAAACAAATGTAGGCTCAAATAATAATGAGATACTTTTGCTTTTTTAATTAGTTAATAGAAATGGCAATTATAACATTGGCAGTTCTTAACATGAAGAGAAATAGATACACCCAGATGCTGGTGAAAATGTAAGATAACTGCAAACTTTCTGGATGAGAGTTTAGAAATATATATCAAATGTCCTAATACCCTTTGACCGCTTTATTCAAACTAAGGAATATGCCTACGGAAATTACCATTTTTGCTTTTTCAAATTTATTATGCAAGAATATTCAATAAAGAGGGGCATATCCATAGATGGAACAAGAAACAACTATAAAAAGTCACATTCTTTAGATATATTAAGTGAAATAAAATATTACAAAACTATATACACTGTGACCTCGATTTTGTAGACTGAAGTATGTGTACATAAATACCTGACCAGAACAATAGACATGAAAACAAATCTGTAGTTGCCTCTTGCAGTGAAAGTATGAGAAGGTTTATTTTTTTCTTTATACCTTTTTGTAGTTTCTTAACTTTTTCACAGTGAATGTTTTATCTTTATAAAATTTAAATAATTAGGAAGCAAAATATTAAATATTACTAGTACTTATAAAATAATGTTGGCCATCCTCAGCTTTCAATGAATCTACAAGCTCAAAAAAATAACTCTTAAATCAAGGATAATATCAGAATAAACAAAGAATCGAAGCATGCCATTAAAATTGCCTAATTCAGTGGGAAAGTAGCCCAGATTCTTTCATGGAGTAAAAAATAATCGCAATTTTGACTTTTCACTTGGCTTGATTTTTGTGTTGTCAGAGGTCACAGGAAAGAGAGCCAGCACTGGTGAAGGTCAGTTGGAGGTGGGGGCACAGGGGCACTAACTGCGAGCCAGCACTTTTGGGTTCACTTCTTTGCCATTTGGAGCCGAGAGGCCTTGCACTAACCAGCTACCCGAGCTGTTAAATGAAATAGGAGATTCTGCGGTAAATATTGTCATTATCTCAGGAAAGCATGCCCATTGATTTATGAAACCAGTAGAATTGAGAATCCAGTGTGTTCAAACCTTCCGCTGAACTTTCACAGAACTGGATCTGTTCTGACTTTCCAGCTAACAACTTTCTCCCCCAATCCCTCTCTTCATGTTCATTGTTTTGAGCCATTTACTGAATTTTTGTTTTATTGATGTATAATTGACATATAACATTACATTCGTTTTAGATGTAAAACGTAATGATTCAATATATGTATATATTGGAAAGGGATCACCACATAAAATCTTGTTAACATCCATCACCGTACACTGTTGCAATTTTTCTTTTCTTGTGGTAATAACTTTCAAGATCTGCTCTCTTAGCAATTTTCAAATACATAATACAGTATTATTTCATTAATTACAGTCACTCGCCCCCAGGACTTACTTATTCATGTTCATTTTTGTTTCACCAGCACAAGGGTTAAAAAATATTTGTTAAATGATGAAAGTACTAAGCCAGCCCTGACCGGTGTGACACAGGCACATGCCCAGGGCTCAATCCCCAGTAGGGGGCATGCAGGAGGTGGCCAATAGATGTTTTCCTCTCACATTGATGTTTCTCTTTCTCTCTCCCTCTCCTTCCCTCCCTCTCTAAAAACAACAAAAACAGCCCTAGCTGGTTTAGCTGAGTGGATAGAGCATAGATCTGTGGACTGAAGGGACCCAGGTTCGATTCCAGTCAAGGGTGCATGCTCAACCAATCAGTGATTCTCTCTCACCATTGATGTTTCTATCTCTCTCCCTCTCCTTTCCTCTCTGAAGTCAATAAAAGTACATTTTAAAATAAATAAAAATAAATAAGTACTATGCCAGGCTGGTTCATATTTGGGGCTTACGTGATTATCCAAAAAGTAGATTTATATTATATTTATGTAGAAACAAGGGACCCCCCTTTTTTTAAAATATCACTAGTAGACTAAGTAAACTTTCCCATTTTTAAACTTAAATTGTTCAAAAATGTTGTCCAAAAGATCTACTGGAAAAGAGAGCTACTTCGATAGCATTTTAAAGGGTGAACTTATTTCACTGCCTAAGGCTCTCTTGTTCTCCCCTTTCCCCATCCCACACCCCCAGAATTTGAGTTTTAAATGTGTTTGAAAAGACTAGATACCAGGATAGATGGTGGGGGAAGAACCCAGACTTGGGTCACTGAAGCTTAAATATAAATATGTGTTTTAAAAACAACCATTACATTTTAAATTTAAGTACTTCTGTTAAATTGATACTGTTTAAAAAATTATTTTCAAAACTTTCTTTTATTTGTCCTATTTCCTTTGAACATGACAAGTAAAATGATTTTATGCACTAATTTCACAATGCTGCATTGAACACAAATTATATTACGACACTTTCCAAGCTCAGGAATCTTTTAGTTCCTGTGGGAGAGAAATAATTTTTCCAAAGAGATTGCTTGGCTCATATCACTAGAGCAGAGGTTTAAATTCATTGCCCCACAGCTAAATGAAGCCCAAAGTTGAAATTACTTGGAATGGGTTTAGATTTTTTAAAATTTGTTGCCAGCTGGGCCCTGGCCGGATAGCTCCATTGTTTAGAGGGTCTCCCCATACACCAAGGTTTCGGGTTCCATCCCGCATCAGGGCACATACAAAAATGAGTCAGTGAATGCATAAACAAGTAGAACAACAAGTCTATGTTTCTCTCTCTCTCTCTCTCTCTCTCAAAATCAAATTTTAAAAACGGATTTGTTGCCAGCATCTAAAAATCGGAAGAGTTGATATAAAAATAGAGAAATCTAGGGGCTCTTGGAAAAATCTTTAAACCCCAAGCAGTGGGGTTGCTGTGTTAACACTTGCCACAGTCCAGTGGGCCTGCGTGGCGCTGCCCTCCTGGAGAGCCCTGGGCTCCTCGGTCCTCACCTGCCTGGGGCGCGGCTTGCTTTCCTAACCAGCAATACCTGCCCGAGTGCCTGTAGACACATTTTTGCTCTTTTCTTTCTTTCTTTTTCACACTCTGAAATGCAAGGGTCTCTCCTTAGTCACTCCGCCTTCCGTCATGCCGGAGTTGGTCAGGTGATGTTTCTAGCCTTGGTAATATGACGTTGAATGTGAAAACATCCCGATAGACAGGGTATGGACATTCTCGTGGACAGATGCCATGCAGCTGATGCCCGAATAGAAGACCATGGAAACGAGCAAACAGCATAGGACCTCGTATCAAACCTCTTTTCTTTCTTTTTTTCTCATCTGCCATGAAGAACAAATTGACAACAGTAGCAGTGGAGCCTCGTGTACTTTTTTTTTTTTTTAATTCCCTTGTGTTGAAGGGGTTTCAGAGGACCATAGACTGCTGGGTGGGAAATGGGCTATAGTAATCCCTGCCTCTTAAGAGGCCAGGGTTTCAGTACCCGAATCTTATTACAGATCAGCTAACAAACCCAGTCTAATGTCATCTGCCTGTGACAGACAAATGAAACCTTGGATGGTGAGTTGAAGGTCAAATGAAGAGGAAGGACTATGAACTGTCCCAGGGACCCTCTTTCATCGGGTTAAGCACGACTGTTTGTTGACGCTCTTAATGACTTCTCCAGTCCTTCCTTCCCCCACTTCATAAAGGCTCCTCAGATTCAGAAAGGTTAAGTCAAGGTCTTGTTTTGTTTTCATCTTCTCCTAGATAGTTATTTAAATAAAAATTGCATGTTTTTGCTTATGTCCCCACGTAGTACTATATAATGGCTAACATTATCAAGAGCCTACTGTGAGCTAAGCACTTGCATACATTATCTTAGTCAGTCCTCATTAAAAACTCCATGAAATATGCGCTATTTCAACTTCCTTTTCAAAGATAAACTGACGTTTCAGAGGCTAAATAATGTGTTCATCATACAGCCAGGAAGTGGCCTGCTCCAAAAGTAGCCCTGCTTTCAACCACTATTCTGCATGTGTAGCAGCCTTCAAAATGTAGCATGTCCATTTCTAACAGGAGTAAGAATTAAAACTATGAAGACTGGGGTTTGGTCCAGGACACAGGCTGTGTCAGGAAACCAAAGAATGGTAGAAGCGAAAGCTAAATGCCAACCAATACATCACCAAGGGAAATGTCTTTGGCGTTATTAGTCTTATTAGATGATGAACTATTCCCATAATACAAATCTCCAAAGAGATGTAATGAAATTAGAGAAAATCCAGAGAAGGCGACATCAATACACAAGGATAAAGGAATGTGGCTTGAACAGGAAGACATGAGTACTTGGTGGGGTGGGTATATTGCGATGGCACAGACTCTTAGAAACCTAATTAAAGTAGACTACAACTGCTCCCAGCTAATTATAAAAATTAACAACTTATTCTGAGAACTGATATGCTTTGGAGGAGATGCTTAGAATCTATTTTTAAGGTTTGGATTTCTAATAAATACGGGAAATTAGCATATTTGGGAGGTGTATTCCTAATTTCCAAGCTCGAAATACACACTGCAGCCTCAATGATCTTTTCAGAGTGTAGATTTGATCATAGGAGACCTTCTTCCATTAAAATGGCTTCTCTCTGTTCATCACTGTCAAGAATTTAAAAAATCCTTTAACAAAGTCATGCAAGGAATCAAAAGTCCTTGCCCTTTCTTATCCAGCATCCCCTGGAATCACACTCCCCCTTGCTGGCAATTGTGAGCACTTTGACAGCTCCTCCAGCACCCAAACTTCAGTGGGCAGCTCCCTCTTCTGTTGTCTTGGGACAGGCCCTCACCCCTCTTTTTCATGTACCCCTTTTTGCCTCCCCATTAGGCTGTAAACTCTGAGTAGGCAGAGGTGGGCCTGCTCTTGCTTACCTTTGTGTGCTGGGAATTCACATCTGTCTAGGGGAAAGGAGGCTTAGTATTGCTTCTATACTCTATTTGATTGATTATATGTTAACTTCTTTCCATTTGGCTACACTTAATCTGGTTGGGCTCCTATCAAGGTCATCTGTTTACAGCTGTGTCTGCAAAATACTGTCCTACATTTGAACTTTTATCAAGAATAGCATTTAGTAAGAACAGCCCAGACTTTGAGACCCTTGTCCTACCCAACAGTTGTAGGTAGGTGAAAGCCCTGGTCATATTGCTGAATAGAGAAGCCCCATGCCTTCCTGAAATGCCCTCTTCAGAGCCTGATTCTGGTTTGGGTAAGTTAGGGAGCCAGTAGAGGAGGTAGCACATTTTTATTGTTTTTGAAACACATGTGAAAAAGAATTTTGTGAATGTACACTAAGACCTAACTATGAAATCAATACATTTTAAATGAAGAGAGACTAAATTCTCCCATTTGCATTTACCCCAATTCAAAAGTAGACTCTGCCCCCAGCTCTCCTAACCTCTCCCCTGCTTTATACAGTGCTACCTAAGACACTACACGTATTTCACTTATTTGTTTATTGTGCATCTTCCCCACCAGGAAGTAAACTCCAGGAGGGATGGGATGTTTGTCCTTTTTGCTCACTGCTCTATCTTCACAGCCTAGAACAGTGTTGGGCACATATAAATGCTCTCGATATGTTTGTTGAATTAATGGGTTTAGGTTACTAGTAGTTTTCTTTGCCCAGAGGCAATAGGCAGTAAGTATCAGTTAGCCCCAAAGTAAATTTTCATGGAACTGGCTTGGATTTTTAAAAAATTCTTAGAGATTGTTTTCATTTATGAGCTTTAAAAATATTAGACTTCCTAGTATATCAGGGGCCCTGGAATTACAGTGCCTCAGAATCACCAGAGCACTTGAAGAATGCAGATTATCTCCATCAAAGATTACAACTCTGCCCAGCTGGTGTGGCTCAGTGGTTGAGCCTCAATCCATGAACCAGGAGTTCAGGGTTCGATTTCTGGTTAGGGCACCTGCCCAGGTTGCCGGCTGGATCCCAAGTAGGAGATGTGCAGGAGGCAGCAGATCAATGGTTCTCTCCCATCATTGATGTTTCTATCCCTCTCTCCCTCTCTCTTTTTCTCTCTGGAATCAATAAAAACATTAAAAAAAATTTTTTTTTTTGGTTAAGATTATAGCTCTGCAGTCTGGGGTCCGGTCCTACCAGTTCCAGGAGCTGCATTAGGTTGTAGCCCAAGGGCCAGGATTTGAGAAACACTGGCTATGACTGACGGCACACCTTAGACTCAACACGTGCGCAGTAAAAGCTCATCCTTCTCTACAGCAGTGTTAATTACTTACATTACGCCTAGGGGCTTTAGCAATGAATAATCAGCGTCCAAAGGACTGCTACTTTCCCCATTTTACAGACCAGAAAAGGCTGATTTATCCCTACTTCCCCACGTTCCCTCTGTTCACGCGGATGTATGCGGTTCCTATAGACTAAAAGGGAGAATTGCTGAGACTTTTCAAAAGTGCAGAACCACCAAGAAAAACAGGAAAAGTGCGCGGGGTCCAGCGGAGACCTCCCGCACAAGTAGACACCTCGTGGGTACAGCCTTTGCCTTTGCCTCAGGCTCCAATAGTTGGAGACCTTTAGGCGTTTCCTGCTGCAGACGTGCACATCACCCAGGATAACATTCCAGCTCCTGCCGAGGAGGGGCGGGGCGGGGAGAGGGGCGGGGCCAGAGGACCGCCCGAGGCCGAGGCGGGCGAACCCGGCCGCAGGGAGGCGGAGGGGCGGGGACAATGGGCGGGGCTTGGTTGAGTGGGTGGAGCCTGAGGGCTGCAAAAGGCAGTGGCTGGCTACCTTGGAGGTGGGGAGGGAGCCAGGTTGCCCCGCCCGGTCCCGCCCCTCGGGGTGGGTAGTGCGGGCGGGCGCGGCGGGGAGGTCGCGCAAGAGGCAGTGCGCTTCAGTCGCCAGTGCGAGTGCACTTCGTTGCTGTCCCGGCTATGGCCGATCTTCGTAGCCGGAGTAACCGATCCCGGGCTTCTCGCCGGGTTCCCTGAGCGGCCTCCCCTTTCAACCTCCGAAAAAGCCTACGTTCTCTCTGGGGCCGCGGCGAGTGGCACCGAGAGGCGAGCAAGGATGCGCTGAGGACCGCTGGGGCGCTCGTCTGGGGTGCAGCCGTGAGTCGCGGCGCGGAAGCCCAGGTGTCTCGGGCTACCTCGATTTCCCCCCTGTGCGCCTGCCGCCCCCGCCGCACTTGATGTGCAGAAAGAAGCCGGACACCATGATCCTAACACGTAAGCTAGACTTGTGCCTTGCCGTCGGGCCAGCTGCGAGAGCCAGCTGCGGAAGGGACCCGCCGCGGAGGAAATGTCACCCCACCTTGTCAAGTCGGTGCCTGGCGTTCTGTGCTTTTGAAACGCTTTCCGAGGAGGCTTGGGACCGAGTCGCCCGAGTTTCTTGGAGTGGAGGAGGTGGAGTGTGGGGAACCCAAGGGGTTTGGGGGGAGGTCTTACTCTCGGGTAATATCTCCTGGGGGCTCATTGCGTGGGACTCACTGGCTGGCGCGTCCCGTGGGCTCCGGGAAGGGCTGCGGGCTGGGAGGGGAGGAGACCGCGACTAATGAAGTGAAGCCCACGTTAACTTCCTGCTGGGGCTCGGGACCTAGGGCCGGGCTGCGGGTGCATCGCCAGGCATGGGGTGCAGAGCCGGGCGGCCCACCTCCCCGCTGGAAATAACCAGGCGATGATGGCCTCTGACTCCGAGGACCGAGCTCGGCGTGACCGCTTTCTGGAAAGTATCTTTCCTTCGGGGACCTTTCAAGGCCCGGTACTTGCTTTCCTTCGCTATAGGAAGGAACGTTTATTATTTAGGGACGTTTAGATAGTGGTGGCATTTGGAAGTTAAAAAACACACAAAAACAACCTGAACGTAAGTTAATCAAAAACTTGTTTTCATTTCAAACCGTTTTGTTGAAATAACTCAGGAAGGAGTCTGATGGCTGCCGGCCCTGGAGCGTGTCGAAGCTCTTCGGCAAGCCCCACGGTCGGTTTGCGGGTGAGGGATACGTGCGGGACAGGCTGCGGGGTAACTGGCTTCACGTGCCGGGGCGGGGAAGCGGTTTCGTAAAATGTCCCACGGAGATGCCCACGCCCTTGGCCCCGGAGGGGGCGCCCGCGCAGAGCGGGTCCCAGGGCCGGCGAAAGGAAGGAAGCACGCCTCCCGCCCCGACTTTTTTTTTTTTTCCCTCGGAGCCAGGCGACGGCCTTTGGAGCCCTGCCACACTCTGTGACCTTGTCCCCACCTCCGACGTCACGGGCCGGACGAACTTTTGATCCTACCGAAGGAGTCGCACCCTTGGCTGCAGCAAGCCGGCCCTGCTACATGTCTTCCCAGAGCTCAGCCCCTGTCACGAGGGGCGTTCGCGTGGAGCCCGGGGGCGGGAGGCTGGCTCATAGGAGCAGTGTCTGGTGCTGATGTTCCACAAATACCCAATTGATGCTGCTTGTTGTAGAAGGAAACCCCTGTGTGTACAGTCAGTCTGCTCTGTGGAGAAGAAAGCCTTGTCCCGCGCTAGCTGTGCGTGGGTCTGGTTACGCTTAGCAAATGGGTTCATTCTCAGAATTCCGAGGCTGGCTCAGCCATGGTAAGGGTGAAGGTATGCAGCCTAGGCACAGCCATCCGCTACAGAAAGATTCATGAGGGTGGCATCTATGACGCATTTGGGCAGAAAAAGAAAATCCATCTCTGGAAACAGAAGACTACTTACTGAGTCTCAAATTACATCCCCCCCACCCCAAACTCTGCTGAAAGGATGAGGGAAAATAATAGCCCAGCAGAACTCTGAGTGTAAATCTATCAGCAGCTCCAAGAGGTTGACTAACTCAGCATCCATCTGGTCCTCCGCAGGATCATTTGCAGGCCATCAGTGTGGAATTAGCGGAGGCACCCAGTGCCATCTTGGCTTGCAGACTACAGCAGATGGTCGGAGGGGTGCCCTGTAAGTCAACAGCCCCCCTAATCGAAGAACTAAAATCCTGGAGATTGAGTGTCAAATAGTTAGCAGATGTACACTCAGAAGTTATTTCAAGACATTTTCGGAGAAAATGTTGGCGATTGCTCGTGTTAACTTTTATTGTAGCGTGCCAGACTCACAGCGTGGCCCCAGCCTGGGTGCATATTTTTATGATTAGTACTACTGTTCAGAGCTTAAATGAAGCACAGCAGACTGACTTTCCCTCCCAGCTGCTTTTCCAAGTTTGCTTTTGACAAAAGCATCTTACTCTTAATTCAAGCTGAGCGACACCTTGCAGCAAAAGGGACTGACCTGGTTTCCCAACTGCAAAATCAGAATAAGTAGCTCCCAATTTAAATCTTTTACGTAGAGTGGATGGGCAAAGTGGTTTGGGTGACTTCCATGTGTCTCAACTTCCCAGTTGGAGATCTTATGAGAAACGCCACTTAGGTGCCTTAAAGAGGGAAGAGGTTGAACGGACGGGTAGTTAACTATGGCTGATTGTAGGCAGTGATCCAAGTTTTCATACACTGGTCCAGTCAAAAGCTTTTCCTATGTGTGTGGAGCAGAGGTGAGAGGCTGGTTGCACTTTAACCTAAAGCCTTTCTTTCTTTCTTTTTTTAAAATTTTGTTAATGTTCTGTACTGCATTTCAAATACGGTTTAAGGATGTTTTTACATTTAAAAAGGATGTTTGGTTGCTTCTAGAAAAGATACCATATTAACAGAAAAACTTGTTGTGATTAAACAAGTTATTACTGTGAGTGAGTGAAAATTGTTTTCAAGCTCCTATTTGTAGAATCAGTGCGGGGGCTTATAGGGGATGTGGCAGGCCCCAGTGAGATGCTGCCAGTCAGAGGCTTGGTGGGATTCCAAGAGGTGGTTTCAAATACAAAAATAAGTACTTGGGTTTCCCTTGGTGTCCCCATGGAGACTTTAAGCCATGATGCAATGTTCAAGTGAGAGTGGTATTTTTATGACTTAGGTGAGTAAATATGCAATTTGAAAATACCCAGGAAAGGGTGGAGGTGAATTGGTCCAGAAGACAGGGGCATGCAAAGTACAGTGGGTAGAGTGAGTGGTACTGTTCTGAAGAGAGCCTTGTGCTGGACAGGATGGTCCAGTATTGTAAACACGAGTTTCTCATGCTTAGTTCTCCTTCCTAGCAACAGGAAGACGGAAATGAGGCCATGCAGCGGGGAGGGGGGGGGGGGGGGAGACCCTGGCTGGCTCCAGACAATACTTGACCCACCCTAGCATTCACCCTGTATAGCCAGAAGACTTGCAAAAGTAAAAATAACTTCAGATGTTTCCCTTTCCTCCCTGGCTGTTGCCAGATCGCTGAAGACTGAATACTTGGTGCTTTAGAACAGTGCTTTTCAACCAGTGTGCCGCAACAATTTGTAAAACATTCAATACCTGACTATTCAGTCAGGGGCACTGACCTATTTTCCCTTGGATTGTCACATAAAAAAATGACAACAGCCAACACAACAATGGCCGTCCGCAGTGACTGATTCAAAACTATACCCCCCCCTTTTTTTTTTTTTTTTGGTCAGATTGGCAAAGATATATGTATTTTTGGTGTGCCGCAGAATTTTAGTAATTAGTTTTGTGCCAGGACATGAAAAGGTATAAATTGCTGCTTTAGAACATTCTAGCAAAACCTGGCCGCAGGGTGTAGCTAGCAGCAAGGCGCATAGCATGCCCAGCCTGTGCTTGAAATTATAAAGCAGACCTGTAATTTTTCACCTTTAAATAATCCAATAATTAGAATTACATGAATTGAGATCCGGTGGAGGAGAGAGAATTTGATTTCTGAATTTAGAGGTGGAGGTGAACTAATGCTCACCCGGAAAGCGCAGATAACCCAACACTCTGTCCCAGAAAGCACAGTCCATGGTCCTCCTTCAGCTGCTGTGCAATTAGGAGAAAAATGCTTCTCCAAAGCAACTCACAACTGTCCTTATAGCTGACTCTGTGGCCGTTGCCTATGGCGGAACCTAAAGACGTAAGTGAGGGTTCTCTTAATCACTCATTCGTGTTTTTTATTTGGCTCCTAGACCGCTTTTCACTGTGGTTCCTCTCTTAAGAAGATGGTGCCGTAGGGTTAAAGGATGTTTTCTGGGAATGGGTTGCTGGTGTGAATGCAATCAGTGGTGTTTTCTTTCGCCCTCAAATTAGTCAGAAATCTAATTAATGTAAAAAGGGTAAGATTCCCAGCTGAGAGGGGCTGTCCACACTTTTCCTTGGGGGACCCTTGTTATTGTTAAGGATTATCATGATCAAGGATAAGGACTAGGGAGTAGTCCTGCTGGGGTTCTTTAATTAGGTCAACTCTGCCTTTACATTTTTCTCACTAGCTACTCCCTCCTTGCCATTGAAATTTATAGCCTTACACAGTTGGCCTATAGAGAAACACTCAGCCTTCTCTATTATGGACACTCCTTTTTTAAGTTGTATAAAAAGCGTGCAGACGTTTGACAAGATAGTATTAATATTATAGAAGTAAAATTTATCATGTTCGCATGCATGGTCACGTTTCTTTTTGCTGCAGCGCCGCAAAGTAGATGCAGTGGGTCTCCATTTCACAGGCCAGAGGGCTCTGAGGCTTGAGGAGTAAATACCTTGTCCAGGTCACTCACTACGGGGCACACCTAGGTTTTCAAGCAGCTGTGTGTGGCTGTCGCTTCCCAGCTGAGGGAGATGTATTTGTCAGGAGTGGATTCTGTTTAGGAAACAGTAGTTGTCCTTTGGCATCGTGCGCCTTGCAGTAGCTGCCTTTCCGAGGGGACTTGAGCTCCTAGGTAGGGAGCTACAGTGTTAGGGTTCAGGGTAGAAAAGCAACGGTTTTGCACCCCTTCTCTGGAGACCCAGTGGATGGAGAGTGAGCCTCTGTCTCTGACGTGTAGGCCAGGGGTCTGGGTACCGTCTTCTAGCCTGTACTGACTGCCCCGGGTAATGCTCTCTTCAGTGACAGTCTTTTTAAATAGTATGTCCAAGGGGGAATGATTTTGCAGATGAAACTGCAAACATTTGCATGGCATCATGAGAATGCCTGCCTATTAGGAACCAATGTTCTTGGGCACCCCAAGGTCAAATGTGAAAACTTAACTGAAGTCCAGCCAAAACACAGAGAAGTCAGTTTCTCTTAATCATTCATTCTTGTTTTTTATTCGGCTACTAGACTGCATTTCACTGTGGAAAGTCCTGTAAGCTCCTTTTCCCTTCACACATGCCTTTACTTGGTGGCCTTTTCAGGTCTTATCTCACCACACACACAGAGCACACACACACACACACACGCACGCACGCGCACACCCACACACGCACACCCCAAGGAGAAAAATCAAAAGCTCACTGAAGGCTGAGGTGGGTGAAGCCAGTCCTCAGATGCCTTTGACACCTCCCATCCACGTTTTGTTCCCTTCCCTGCCCCGCCTCTGAGTGTCTGCGGAGAGGACTGGAGGCTGCTTCCTGGCTTGTCAGAAAGGCGCCTTCCTTCTTGCGGGAGTCCCTAGAGGATGTCTGAGGGACAAAAGTTTTCCACGCCCTGAGGTTGTAGCATTTCTCAGGCGGCTGCACTCAGGAAGCTGGAGAGAGAGGAAGGGGCCTTGGAGGTGAGAAGGCCTGTGGCCCCTGCGCTGGGCCGCACCACGCCACTTGTGCCTTTTGTCACATCCAGGTGGTAAAGTAGATGGAAGATGCTGAAATTCTGAAATCATCACCACCTCCAACGCCTGGGGAAACCATGAACTGGGGGGCACTCTCCACGCACCTTCCTTTTTCAAACTGTCTAGTGTGAAAAGGAGATCTTGCCTAGTCCTTGTGTTTGTAAAAGTCACTGCATGGGAAATTCCAGAACTTTGCAAAGCAGCCTGGAAAAACATTGCCTCTTCCCTGCTGAGAAGTGGGGAAGTTCAGTGACTAGGCCAAGGTCACCTGCGAATTGAATGGAACTTCATACCCCTTCCTGTCGGATGTGTCAACAAAGCGGGAATAGCAACAACATGAGGCTCTTAATGTGTTGGTAGGGAAAATGTTTCAGTTGTCAAACCCAGAAGGGTTCCTAAACTAGATAGGGGTACCTGAACCAAATTTTCACCATTAGATGCTATGTGTTGGGGGGGTAATAGGTAATTTTGATGAAAATAATTCTTAAAAGACAGTAATACCTTTGTAAATACTTTTTGGCACAGAACAGTCCAATTGAACAGCATTACCTGTTTGAGGTTAGACACAGGAATGGCTAGAGATAGCTTATGTTGACCATGATCTGCCCTGTGTGTGTTTTCACTGCTGTTCGATAAGGCAACTTGATTTTTTTTATTTGATTCTTTGTTTTCTTTTTTTCTCTTTGTCAGAATTATCTGAAATATGGACGAACAGTTTCTTTAGAATTCCTCCCGCTATTCCCTTTATTTCTAATTTACAGATTTTTGTAGCAGCACAATTTGCACAGTATTTTCTATTTCCTGTGCTATACCGCCCTAGAATTTAGGGCAAAAACCAAAGATTGGGGGTAGGTGGGTGGGACCTTAGTAGAGTTAGCTTGTTAACATGTTAAAAGGAAGAATTGATGTGCTTGCCAGCCTTTAATGATGGAGATGGTAGGGTTGCTTTAGATTTGTAACAAGGTATTTTGCCTTAAACAATAAAGGAAATGGACTATATAATCTTAACACAGATGCATCACTTTACACACTCAAAAAAAAAAAAGAAGCTTGAAAAATAAGGCCTCTTAAAAGAATTATTTAGATTGTTTCTTCAGATTGCCTTCTTAATCTGTGCAGTTATCCTCTTTAAAGGGCTTAGTATTTTAAGAGCTACTTCAAACTATTTTCTTAATGCATGGTATGAAACGCATAAGTATTTGATATAGAACACTAAAAATGTGTGTATGTACTCGCCTGTGTAAACGAATCATTTCCATCTGCCCCAGATTGAAATGAAATCGAAAGAGGTGATGATGCAGTATTCATTTCCTTAATAGTTTATTTTCGTTTCAGTTGGACTTCTTTGTGCTGGGTAGTAAGTGCCAACTTTGATTCGTTGGGAGATATTTTCTGTTCCTGGAAGTCATTGGATCAGCTCAAGCCTGGAGTGCCGGAGAAAACTATGTCTTACATGGGCTCCAGTTCATGCTGTTTACCTTGCAAGGGAAGAGCATGTATATTTTTATGTGAGCTATACTTGCCTTTCTTTGGTTTGTGTTAAAAACAGTATTTTGCAGACACTCGAACTAAATGATCCCCAAAGGGGTTTTCACATGATTTAATTTTGCATTTGCCAAGAGTGTCACGCCATGTGCTTAATCCCAGGTACAGTCTTGCACAGAGCGCGCCTCCCAAGATTCCCTTCTTTCAAGGCAAAGCTATTTATTAAGTTGTCATCACATCATTGGGGAAAATGGGTCCTTTCCCCCCCTTTAGATTATTTCTAGGAATATTTTTTACTAGAAAGCAACATATCTACTTCCAAACTTCAAGCAGGAAAAGAAAGAAAGAAAAAAACTAAAAAAGAAAACTCCCCCAAACTTCCAGTCCTTACTCTAGGAACCGGTTCATGCTTTAAAAGTGAATTTACAAAATCGGGGCTGAAAGCAGTACTATTGTTCTCATTTTTGAGAGGAAGAATAATGTATTTGTGAAATTGATAGTAAATCTGGGAACTGACAGTAGCAATGAAACCTGTTCTTTAGGTTGTCAGTGAGAAGGGGGACTGAGCATAAAGGAAACCTCAGACTGAAACCCGGGGGATTTGCAAAGCCGGTGGCAACCCCAGGTTTACAGATGAGGAAGTGGGTCGAGAGAGATTATTTTCTTAAAGCTGCTTAACTGAACAATGGATTCTTTCCTGGACCAGTTTTTCTGACCTGTTAGGGTATACCATTCCCTCTTTCTATGATGGATTATTAGAAAGAGTTTGGGAGGCTCAGATGCAAAGCTATTTTCCATCTGAGGAAATGGAGCTGATTGCTCATTGGTTGACCAGGTGATGAAATGCTTACATCTCCTTCCCACTTCATGCCCCTGCTTCCTTTGCTGTGTTACAGTAAATCCAACTATTTACCACTCCTTCACAAACACGTGTGCTGCTCCATCTCTCCACCTAGCTCATTCTGTCTCTATTCCAACCTCTTCCACCATCCAATCTTAACCCACCCTCTTCCCCTCCCACCTCTGAATTCATAGAGGTCTCTCCTCTGTCACATCACATTCTCCTCTGTACTGTATACAAGTCCTTATTCCTCCCTCCCTCCCTCCCTCCCTCCCTCCCTCCCTCCCTCCCTCCCTCCCTCCCTCCCTCCCTTCCTTCCTTCCTTCCTTCCTTCCTTCCTTCCTTCCTTCCTTCCTTCCTTCCTTCCAGTCTGTCTTCCTTTTCCTCTCTTCCTTCATTCCTTCCTTCCAATCTATCTTTGTTTTTCTTCCCTTTTTTCTTTCTATGAAAGTAATATATTTCAAATTGGTTGCTTTGGTGGGTAACATACCATGTTCAAAATAAAATAGAAAAATGTAAGGCTGCATCACTTACCGTGTTACTTGGTGAAACTTACTTCAATTTGACATATGCGTATATATACACATATCTACATGAATGCATCCATATATTTATACACATTACCTGCATACATACATGTACAAGAAATTTCTTATTGTGCATCCTGGTCAGAAAAATTAAGACCATATTACTGGAACAAAAATCGTATTGTGGCATATTTATTGCGTCATGTTTACTTATTGAGCAACTGCTATATACCCCACACTGTTGTAGGTGCATGGGATATATATCAGAGCTTGGGCTCGGGGGAGAAACGGGGGGGTAGGGGGATGAGAAGAGGCCAGTAAAGGTGGATCACTTAGCCTGAGGGAGATGGGGTGAAAGACGAGTATAGTAAGAAGCCCCAGAGTGTAGTAAGGAGCCCCAGACAGGGCACTTGGCCATTAGGACTTGGGCTTGGTGACTCTTTGGTGCTGCCTGTATAGTCACTTGGGACCTAACAAACACGTGGGCCTGTTAGTAGCCCTCAGGAAACCAATTCGTCCTAAGTAGAGGATCTTCAGACAACCACCACTCAAGGGGGAATTACCTATCCATTTGGCTTCCTGCTTTGGGCCAGGAACCTGTGTCTCTGACTGTCCCTGAGCAGAGCTGGCAGCATACTTAGCAGATGCTCAGTAAATAAATACTGAGTGAAGGGCAATGAAGACTGGCCCCACTTCCATGCATGACTGTACTAGAATATCTCACACAGTGGCTTTGAGTCAGCTACTCCTAGGCCAGATGGCCGTAGAAACGGAGTTAGTATCAACAGGTCTTTCAGAAGTTTCCTAACTGGTTTCTTTCAGAATCCGCACAGCAGGGCTTTAGAATTCTTTTAGGCACGTGAGGGTAAGAATGCTTCTAGTTGCCAGTCCAAATCTTTGCTGGGATTAGGTAACATTAGCGTTTAATGAATATTAATATATAAATACTGCTATCTGACTTGGCCCACCTAAATCCATTTTACATAGGTAATTCCTGATAACCGGTCTTCGGCATTTGTGTGTGTTATTTTTATTAATTGTAAAGAGAAAAGGCTTCAAGTCCTAGTTCTTAGTCTGAATTAGTCCTCTAATTCCTTAGGCTTTTGTTTAAGGAGGAAATCCGGGCAGCATTTCTTTGCCTTGGGCCCTGGTTGTGGGGTAGGTAGCATGTTGTTAAAGGAGTCAGGGAACCTGAGAGTGCCCACTGTGAAGACCACAAACAGAAGATTTATTTTATTTTGTATTAATCCTCACCCAAGGATATTTTCCCATTGATTTTTAGAAAAAGTGCAAGGGAGGGGGAGAGACAGAGAGAGAGAAACATTGCTGTGAGAGAGACTCATCAATTGGTTGTCTCCTGCACGCACCCCGACCAAGGCCAGGGATCCAGCCTACAGCCAAAGTACTTTCCCTTGATGGGAATCGAACCCGGGACCCTTCAGTCCGTGCTGTAGCCACTGAGCCAAACCAGCTAGGGCAGCAGTCACTTCCTGCTTCCACTCAGTCACTGTTACTCAACCTGCGAAGAGCAGCGGGTGTAGCAGAATGATGACGGGGTTGGGGAATTTCAGTCTCACTTACAGAAACTGAGGGGGAAGGGGAAGACAGGGTCATCCCATCATTCCAGGAAATGTGCAAATATGGCCTGATGGTTCCCAGTCATACACAAAAGGACCTCATTCATCTCCTACAACTGGCCACTAAAGCTGTTTCCAATCAAAATTTCCTGTTTCCTCCTTACCACATTTGTCTGTTGTTTGCTTAGAGAAAACCCAGGTACAAAAGTGACACTGTATTCCCATTGTGTTTTTAGTTTCTGACGGCATTTGCGCCTGGTGGGGAATGTTTTTAAAAATCATCCTTACAGTTTTCACACCACCACTCACATATATTGAAGGAAAAGTCATACCCTGGTAGAGATGTCCAAAAGCCAGGCCTGGGGCAGTTCCTGCAACTGAAGCGATGAAGCATGTCCATGGTTTTCTTTAATATTTTGAGTGTTTATTGTTATAGATATATTTTTTTAAGGATAGAACCTATCCTGTTCATTTCTGTGTGTCTTGGTTCTCTATCCTATGATGGCATCTGAATGAAAGAAAGCTCATTTTTAAGAACCGGTTATTTCCCTGTTTGTACGTCTTGGGGATGATAGTGGTAATCCATGTGTTAGAATCAGTCTGAGGAGTATGAATTAATATGCATTAAGTGCTTAGGAGGGGCCTTGCACGTAATATGCACTCAGTAAAAGTTAGCTATTGATAAAGTGTGGAGAGGCATCTGGGAAGACTGCCCAGAGGAGGCAGCATTTGGGCTATGCCTTGAAGGACGAGTGATGGTTGACCTTGAGAGGATGGGAAAGCATTTCAGGCCAGAGTAGTCACAGATGTGTGGGAAGACGAGCACCACGTTTACTTTGGCTGGGATCCTGAGGCGGACAGGGAGCTGGAAAATGAGGTTGGATGCCACATGAAGAGGCTTGACAGCCGCACGGAGGTGTTTAGACTTGATTTTCTAAGCAGTGGAGTTCCAGAAAGTTTGTTCGAGACAAGATCAAAACCGTAACTTAGGAAATTTGATGAGCCAGAGTTGGATGGATCCTCAGAGAGGAGAGAATTGGAGACCCTACAGTTTTAGTTCGGAGACAAGAGTGAAAGTAACGGCCTGGGTCAGGAGGGTGAAATGAGAAAGGGTATTCCCAATCTGACTTGGATGTAGACCGTGAAGTTTTTATTTTTTCTTTCTTTTTTAAAAAAATATTTTTATTGATTGTTAGGGAAAGGGATAGAGAGATAGAAACATTGATGAGAGAGAACATCAGCAATCGGCTGTCTCCTGTGCGCCCCCTCCTGGGGATGGAGCCTGCAACCCGGGCATGTGGCCTCCAGGGAATCGAACCAGTGACCTCCTACTTCCTGGTTTGGTGCTCAACCACTGAGCCACACCAGCCGGGCTAGAAAATTTTATTTTAAAAAACTCAGTACTTATATCGGATTATTACCATTTTCTCTTGGTAGTAATTGGAAAGGGGTGGGAGTGAAATCAATTAACTAGTCTTAGTTTAAAAATCAGTGACAACTTTTTACAATGTTTACCCTTTTTTTTAAATTCTGATTTCTACAGAAACAGCAGGTTAAGTTCTCATTCGTTAGGCAGCCTGAGTTTTCATGCATGGACATTTTTCAATGTAAAATAGATACGGGCTTATCTGTTTCCCATGGTTTCACATCCAGAGGAAAGACAGGTTCTCATCCATTGCAGGGTAAGGAAAAGGAAGGGCAAAATCACTGGATCTGCACTTCTTGAACGTGCTTAGCCACTCTAAGCCTTTCGTTCCGTTTTCTGCTGCGGGGGGCAAATCCTCGCCTGTTCACATCACTTTTTCCTAACTAAGTTGCTCTAAGAAGAGTGACTATTTATTTATTTATTTATTTTATATTTTACTGATTTTTTACAGAGAGGAAGAGAGAGAGAGAGAGAGAGTCAGAAACATGGATGAGAGAGAAACATCGATCAGCTGCCTCCTGCACGCCCCCCACTGGGGATGTGCCCGCAACCCAGGCACATGCCCTTGACCGGAATCGAACCTGGGACCTTTCAGTCCGCAGGCCGACGCTCTATCCACTGAGCCAAACCGGTTTCGGCAAGAGTGACAATTTAGACACCATCTTTTTTCGATCAGTTTTTGGTCATTTGGGAGCATTTCATTTAATCAGCGATGGAAAATGAATAAGAGAGTGGCGAGACAGCAGTAGGCATTTATGAGTTCCCGAAATCACACGGGTCCTTAAGTGAGTAATATATGTGACAACACTCTGTAATTTGTAAAGCATTACTAGTATATAAATAAATGTCAAGATTTTTTAGAAAAACGGTACCTTATATCTTTCGTGCCTCTTGGCATAAAGCCATTTTAATAACGTTGGGAACATGCTCTAAACAAGTGGCAGTAATGGCTGGTGAGCTGTGTCTAATTAAGGCTGGTGGTGTGTGTGTGCGTGTGCACTGTGACCTGGTGTCATGTCTGAACACAGCCAAAACACGTGGCCATTGAGAATTTCTAGTCACTCACCACTTGAAATATTAAGAAAACAAGAACATTTACTTTTTAACAATCTGTTGTTCCATGTCTAACAATCTGTTCAACAGAAATAATCTCTAAATAGTCAGAAACTGAGTTATTTAAAATATTTTCTACAAACAAACGGCTCCTCTTTCTTTCCATGTCTGTCTTTGAGTGGGGGCCATGGAGATAGAGAAAAAGTAATTTCCTCATTCTTTAAAATAAAATGTTGAGCTACTGTAGGGTGTCCCAAAAAATGTGTATATACTTTGAATAATTATAAAGGCGGTGTTTATTAAAATACACTTCATTTTCAGAATATAATAGGATCTACAGAAGAGTATGTGTACATTTTCTGGGGGCACCATATATTTTTCCAGCAATATCGTTTTCTAGAAAATGTTTGTTTTATGATTTTATTTAAAGCTTTCTTAATTTCTTTCTGAGACAAGATATGGGTATAAATACAAAAAAAAAAAGCTAAACCCAGATAATTCCCATTGGACAATTCTATTTGTTCTACTATGCAGTGCAGACATTGAGTTTATGTCACTTTATCCTTCGCCCCCAATTCAGCCCTGAATCTGGTGTTTGATGCTACTGCTTTTATAATAAAAGATTCCTGGAAGTAAACTTTGCCGCGTTGATTTTCCCACTCTGCTGCCATAGTGGTTCGTAGCTGGGCATTAACTAACTCATCAGAAGACAGCAGGTTGTTTTCCCCTTTGGACTGCTCAGTGAGGACATTCCTATCTGCTTTCCTGAATCTGAGTGTTCATAATTACCTTTCCTTCAAGGCAAGGAACTCTGGAAATAAGAGGCCCCAAAGTTAACAGGCAAAAATAAGGTGTTAAGTTACCAGGCAAAAATAAGGTATTCTTCTCCAGGATGGTCTCCCGTCTGGCCCAGAGGAGAGATGCTAAATGAAGGTTTGAATTTGGAATAAATTAAGTAATGCTGAATGAATAGCCTTAGATACCTATGTAGTCTGATGGCCTGGTGACGGTGGGAAGAACTGAAAGAATATTCTTGCCCCGGCCAGTGTGGCTCAGTTGGTTGGGCATCATCCAGTGTACCAGGAAGTTGCCCTTTTGATAACTGGTCAAGGGCACATGCCTTGGTTTCGAATTTGATCCCCAATGGCATGTATGCAGAGGGTGGCCTTTGGATATTGGGCATTCACATTGATGTTTCTCTCCTTCTCCCTCTCTCTAAAAAGGGGAGGGTCAATGGGGAAAAAAAAACAAAAAAAGGAGATATATGTACTACTATATGTAATGCTTTAAACCAGTGGTCGGCAAACTCATTAGTCAACAGAGCGGTAAACCGCGGCTCGCGAGCCGCAGTTTGCCGACCACTGCTTTAAACAATAAAATAAATAAAAATCAAATCAACTATGTTAAAGGAAATTACTAAAAATAATAATGATGATAATAAAGGAACCGTGGTCGGTGCGGCTCAGTTGGTTGGGCATTTTCCTGTGCACCAAGAGGTTGCTGGCTGGAGCACATTCCCTTGTTTCTGGCTACATCCCCAGTGGGGGCATGCACGAGGCAGCCTATCAGTGTACTCTCTCATTGATGTTTCTCTCTCTCCCTCTCTCTAAAAAATCAATTAAAAGAATATTGTCTGGCCAGTATAGCTCAGTGGTTGAGCTTCGACCTGTGAACCAGTAAGTCAGGGTTCAATGATTCTCATCATTGATATTTCTCTCCCTCTTCCTCTCTCTGAAATCAGTAAGAGTATGTTTGTTAGTGTTAAAAGCATGTTTGTTGTGCAAGCAGAGAAACTCATGAATGTGCCCTGGCCTCCTATGTGAGTCAGTGTTAGGAGAATTGTGACCACGTCCTTAAATGAGTTTGAATATAGTAATGCGTCAGTTGTACTTGGCCTGTCTGTTTATCAAAACTATCTACATTCTACAAGATGTTAATCACAGGGAAATAAAAGCTTTATTGGGCATTTCAGCCTCCCAGGATTGTGGGGTTTATTGAATTAATGCCCCCAAGTCATGTGACAGCCCGGGCCTCCTCATGTAACTGCAGCTAAAGACCTGTTGCCCCAACGCCTGGGGCTTCATGTGCATCCCATTAGGGGGCTGAAGGTCAGGCCGGTGCTCTTCCCGGGTGTCGGATGTACTTGGTGGCCTTCTGTTGATGTGAAAAGTAAACCAAGTTAGGCCCTGATCATCAATAACCGGAACAGCAGCAGCACAGGGTAACCTAGTGCTGGGACCTCACCCTGCCCCCGCCCCTCTTTTTAAGGAAAGATGGATAATTACATGCATTTTTAAAAGTGTGGAAAGATGCACAAAATTTTAAATCATTTGAATTCAGGAGACTTGGCAGCTTATTTTGTTACCAACAGACATCCTGTTTTGCTTGTAGAACTGTATCAGAGCTCATTAAGGAAGAAAAAGCATTCTGAGGTACACATGACTTAACCTCTTTGTTTTCTGTTCTGTTGCAGAAATTGAAGCCAAAGAAGCTTGTGATTGGCTACGGGCAACAGGTTTCCCCCAGTATGCACAGCTTTATGAAGGTGAGCCGGGAACACCATTTGTAAAAAATGTTAGCATAGCCCTAGCCAGTTTGGCTCAATGGATAGAGCATCGGCTTGCGGACCTAAGGGTCCCAGGTTCGATTCTGGTCAAGGGCACATGCCTGGGTTGTGGTCTCAATCCCCAGTAGGGGGCGTGCAAGAAGCAGCCAATCAGTGATTCTCTTTCATCATTGATGGTTCTATCTCTCTCTCTCCCTCTCCCTTCTCTGAAATCATATTTTTTTAAATGTTAGCATAATTATATCCTTGGTTAATAATTATTATTGATCTATTATTTACTTTCAGACAGTTTATTATATACTTAGCTATTTCCTTCATTTAAAAAAACAATGTAACAAGCACCTAAGACCCCCACCGCTCAAAGCAAAAGCTAGGATCTTGATAATAACACAACCACGTGCTCTCCCTCTGCCACTCCCCTACCCAAAATCACCGTCTTCCTGAAACCTGTGTTTATCTTTTCTTTTTTTTTTGCTTTCCTTTTACGTAGTTTTATTGTATTTTCCTAAAATATATTTTTTATAAACTTGTTTTCCTTTACCAAAAGGGCCGTGTGCTCTATGTAAACTTGTAGAATTTGATATTTTCACTTCTTATATTAAGATTCTTCCAGTCTGGGTGCCCCCTGGACTGTGTCCCTGTACTGCTGTCACTGCTGTATAACATCCATTGCGTGACTATAGCACAGTTTATTTATAAACCCACTCTGCTGGGCATTTGGGTTTTTCTGTTTTACTTTCATAAACCGTAATGTTTCCAATATTCTTGTGCCTGCTTGTGGTACTCTTGTACATGTGCAGTAACTTATATCACATGTATTCCTCAGGGTAAGATGACTGGGTAATAGAGAATATATGTATTTGATTTAATAATGCAGGTTTTTAAAAAATGCGCCGATTTTCATCCCCACCATGTATTCTCAACACTTGATATTGTCAGACTTTAATTTTTGCCAAGCAAATGGGTATAAAATATCTTACAGAGTTTGACTTCCATTTCCCTCATTATTGATGATACAGTGCACATTTTTTTCATATCATCTGGCCAGATGTTTACTCTTCTGTAAAGTCTGTTGCCCTTTTTTCTCCTGAGTTGATTGTGCTTTTCTTGATGGTTTGGAAGAGCTCTTTATTCTAAACCTCTTGAGCTTATGTTGCAGTTTGTAATTAGGCTTTTCACTTTATGGAGATTGTCATTTTTTATATTATTTCTCCTAGGCATTCAACTTTTTAATGAAGAAAAATGGGCCTTTTAAAAAGTAATTAGGATCTGGGCTGAAGTTTTACTACTTCGTTTCCTCGTCAGTGCCCTGGGGTGCTGAGGGCCAGGACATGGAGCACCTCTAGTCTCCATCATTCTCAGCCTCCGGCCGCCCCTTGTGAGTGGAGTGTGCGCTGCACAGCGAGATGAGAATAGGCTGTTGGTTTAGATGAGAGTTTTATCATTCTCTGTATTAAATCATTTAAAGAGAATTACAGTTGTGAACGAGTGAACTCCATTTTATGAGTAATTTTCAAGCAGAGGTTGGGTGAGTAATGAAGTGGTTCCTAAATTGAGAGTAAATGACTTCCAGGACTTCTTCCCACTGAGCATTCTCTGCCTCCGTAATACTGCTGAGATGGCCACACTAGGAGTCTCTCCTTTATTCATTTACCATTCATCCAGCCACCTGTCAACTGATCGAGCAGCTAGTGTTAATCAACAAGGATGACTGGCACTGGTGGGTGCGACATGTCTTACAAAAACAAGACAGTTCAAACCTCAAAGAAGAACTTTAAGGGATTGTCAGACTCTCATAAAGCAAACATAATTTTGGTCAATTCACATTTAAAAACTACACCTTTTTCATTAATGAAGAAGGAAGGAGATGCAATGAGACAGTTAGCCACCATGAGACAAAAATCTCTAAAAGATTTAATTGAAATGATGTCCCTTAAATTTGTTTTCATGTTGAACTCTTCTCACAATTACTAGTTATTTTAAAACAGGTCTTTAGTCCTTCTCTCCTTCTAGGATAATAAAATAGCAGGCTGGTTCCTATAGCAATGGCAGCGTTCTCTCCATTGGAGCTAGAGGTCACTGCCAACCTTCTTTAATGCATGAGCCCAACCTCATGAGTCCAGGCCAAGAACGGCTATAGTGCTAGACAGGATCAGCAGGTTGCCTTGAAGAGGGACATGGAGTTGGGTGGAGACGGGTGCTTCCCAGGAGCAAATTGGGCCACGACCCTAGAGATGATTTCTTTTCCCTCGCTCACTCAGCTAAGTTCACTCATGACCTAAGTTACAATACCTGGTCTCTACCGTATTATAGCCCAGATTGAACGTATGCTTTCCCCATGAAGATGGATTCAGAATTATTTTATTGTTAGATTGTATAAAACCTTTTCCTGCTCCCCCATTTCAATGGGCATCTCCAACTCCTTTTTTTTTTTTTAAAGATATTTGGTTAACCCGTATGTGTATTATGATGGAGTTGCTTATCTTCGCTTTGGAGAGAATGTTTGACCTCTTACCCTGGAGAATATCTCTGTCCTTCAGTAGGGCTTTGGGGGTAGGGGCAGCATTCTATTGGATTTCCAATTCACAGCTCTCCTGGAGATGGGGGAGATAATTGCATTTGCAGTGGCGGCGCCCGGGCTGTCCTTGGTCCCTTTTGTTCTCCTATTTAGAAATTAAATTTCCTCCAATTATGTCCATTTTCGGTGTTGATTTGTTGCCAAGCAGCAGTACTTTCTTGTGATGAGTATGTTTGCTAAGACCCAGTTCCAGCCTCTGTCCTCACGCCTCCCCAAACCCTAAAACGCACACTGCCGTTTCTCAGGTTACATTCCGGGGGTCCCTGCGTGCTGGCAGTTCTTTTTGAAGCATAAGCCTACTTTTGAGGTGTATTGTTCTGGGCTATCGATACTCCCCTTCCTGTCACTGTGTGCAGGGTGCGTAGCGCACACACTCCACACACCAGCCCACACATTCCTGGTCTTCCTGTTCAGCTCTATTTTGGTCCTTGGCAATTTTGACTTCCTGCCTTTAAACCCAAGCTAGAAGTTGAAATCCTAACCTGAAGAACTCTGGGAACTTCTACGCATCATACACCATCATCTATTGAAAGCTATATATATATATATATATATTTTTTTTTTTTTTTTGGAAAGAGTTGAGGCAAGTAAGAGAAATTATTGATTTAATTATTTCACTCCTCTCTTGCTTTTAGCCCCTAGTGAATTAACTTCAAAATTTTAAACAAAATTTTGAAGTTAATTTGGATCAGGAAAGTAATCTAAAATACAGCCTTGCCTGGGTAATCTAAGTTAGGAATTGCTAAAATAACATAGTTGCTGTCTCATAAACATTTAACAGCATGTGAGCTTTTTAACGTACATTTATAGATCTGATGTTATACTTGGGAAGTATTCAAAATATATTCTTTAATGGCAGCTCTGTTACTTAATACAGAGTTTCTGGTGGCTGTTCAGAGTGAAACGCAGTGGCATCACCTTTAAACCGCTTTGCGTCTGCCTTGCTTGTGCTTACTAAGCTTGCATTCACTGTAAGCCCCTCCTATTTCCACTTATATTGGTGCCATTAATCATCTGCCAAAGAGACTTGACCTACAATTTAATGATGAGATATTAATCCCGCAATACTAACTTTCATATATTTCTTCATAAATCTTTGGGCTGTGGCGACTTCATTGGTTTTTCTATGTTATCATCAGGGAACAGTAATCTAACTCTAGCCTTCAGAAAAAAAGAATCGACTATAACACTCATTCTGTTAGTTTTCAACATTGTAAAAAAAAAAAAAGAGGTGTCTTAAGTGTTATCTCTAGAAAATAATAAATTACTCATGAAGCGTTCTGTAGCACATGGGCAAGCCCATTATTCCCCCTTATGGCGGGGGCTCTGCGGGAAAATGACGTGCTTTTCTCTCGTGGCAATTCCAGAGTGGACGTACATTTCTAGTGGTGCTGCTGGTCTTCTCCCTACTCTTGGATTTGGGGGGGAGGGTGGATTTTTCAACAAGGGATAGAAGAGTGACTTCTTCCATTGGGCGAACTGTCTCTCCCTTTCTGCTTTTCAGTTCTGCTAGAACTCCTCCGTGTCCTAGGAGTACTGAACTCTTCCACAGATGAAGGGACTCGGGGTTCTGTTGGTCTACAGCAGCTCTGTGGCTGGCCTTCTGTTACAGGAAGAGTTCTGTGAAGTCCTCAAAAGCCATATGGAAGTGCTAATATGTGTTTAAAAATAGCATATCCTGAATTCTCTTTAGCTTCTGATGTCCTGCAAATGGTTAGATTTGGTTTACCACACTTGCCATTCATTATTCTCTATATCTTTCTTTGGCCCAGTTTTCCATGACCTCGTCCCTGGTCAAATGTGAACAAAGAGACACATGGAAAAACAACACCAACACCAGAAAACCCAGCCACGTTACAAGGGAGCGTCCTTCTGGCCTTTATTCCAGCTTAAGTTATAATTTATGGCGTGGCTCTCCAGCCTGCTGATTTGTTTAAAGGTGGGAAGGGTGTTTGTGAGCCACTTATCTTTGACCAGAAGAGATACATGAGTCTCCAAACCACTTTAGATCCTAAGCTTCTTTAGGCCACTGATACAGAATTGTCTGAAGTTGCTTTCTTCTTCCACAGCACTTGGCAGGGAAGGAGGTGTTTGTTCTGCATACAGTAGGTATTCAAAAGGCCTTTGGAGTGTTCCCTCCCCCACACCTTGCTAAACTGGGCTAGTTTGGTAAGAACCTAGGGTGCTCAATTAGTGTATTTGTTTTTATTTTTCAATGTATTTGTCTTTTCAGATCTCCTGTTCCCTATCGATATTTCCTTGGTCAAGAGAGAGCATGACTTTTTGGACAGAGATGCCATTGAGGCTCTATGCAGGTAAATGGAAAGGCTGTGAGCACTTTTTTTTTTTTTTTTTTTTAAGAATAGTGTGCTTATCAATACAAGATGGTTTTGTTTGCTTTTGTTCTAACTAATTAGGTCGGATCTATTATTAGCAAATGTGTATGGTGATTTGCTTCATTATAAATCATAGGCCTTTTAATTAAAATAAGTAAAATTCTATTATTTAGCATTGCCATTAAAATAGCACTGCCTTAGGAGGTACTCAAATAGCACTGTTCCATATTCGACACCGTATGATTGCTCAAACAGCTAACTTCAGATGGCTCAGAAGCTTGGAACAGGATTCTTCACAAGGCAATGTGACTGAATGCACTGCCCACCCAGGTACCCTAACGAAGTCAGAGCTGCTGGTGTCCTAGATGGAAATATCATATTCACAGGAGTGAATGGGGAGGGGGGCTCTCCATACTAAAGTCAGAAGGACCCTTGCTTGAATTCCAAGAAAGCCTCTCTGAACCAGCTCCACTTTTCCAGGTACAAACTAGTAATAATAAGATTAAAGCGGCTGGAAAATAACTCAGCCCAGCCTTTCACCTGCGGTGGACAGGCAGCAAGTGAGCACTCAGTGAAATGTGACTGAGTGAGGCACCCTCGTTCGCTGTGCTGGTGGGTCTTCAGGCTGGGTGTTACCAAAGCGAAAGTAATAAAACACACAGCCGACAATGACGGACACTGATGAGCCTTCCGAACTTCGTGACATTTCATTCCCTTTAAGTCATTCGTGCTTCGTCATTTTTCTCAAAACCTATATAAGCCATAAAGCCTGGATTCTGGGGGGAAAAAAGATACCTAAACAAAATTCACATGCTGACTCGATGGTAAAATTAAATATTCTTTCAATGTCGGTATTTAGTTTAACTTGGAAAAACATTATTAAGATAGAATGGCATCCAATATTTAATTCCACTTTGTCGGCAAAGAAAGCAGTGGTATTTCTGAGAAAGTATTATTCTTTCCTTTCTTATGTAATACAACGTTTTCTAAAGCAGCTAACTTAAGCAGTGGTTTTAAAAGAAGGATAGGGAGGATGTTCAGAATGGTAAATGGAATAGACTAGTTCTCATGGTTTAAGAAAAAAAAAAGAAGAAAAGAAAAGCCCTATTAACCACAGAGACGCTGTCACTTTTCAAACCCAACCAAATGACTGCTTAGATATGTCCAGAGTTTGTGAAAGAACCCAAGGTCCAAGCCCGAGTGTGCAGCATTAGAGCTATGTGCTCTGGAATGAAGAACCCAGGCAGGTGAGGAGGGCGGGAAGGGGACAGCATCTGGAATAGGAACTACTGCAGACATTCTTCAGATGTTTTCATGCTTAGCGTGTGGCAGAATTAATTTATTTTCAATTCATCATTGGCGATAACACATAGAAGTGAGGCCACTCATATGATGTGTCCTAGGAAATATTTACGCATTGCATCACATCATCCATTTCATATGTTTTAAGCCACTTAGTGAGTGGGCCCCTGAACAACAGCAGCTCAGGAATTCCTGGGCCATAAAAATATCACTGCTGCCTGGCCAGCGTAGCTCAGTGGTTGAGCATTGACCTATGAACCAGGAGGTCACGGTTCGATTCCTGGTCAGGGCACATGCCCAGGTTGTGGGCTCCATCAGCAGTGTGGGGCATGCAGGAGGTAGCCAATCAATAATACTCATCTTTGATGTTTCAATTTCTCTCTTCCTCTTCCTCTCTGAAATCAATAAAAATATATTTAAAATACACACACACACACACACACACACTGGCCAGATTATTATGATCTCTGAATGCATAATAATCTGGCCACTCAGTGTATATCCTATACAATAAAAGGCTAATATGCAAATTGTCCCCTCGACCAGGAGTTCGACCAGCAGGCAGGCCAGCCAACTGCCTATGTCCCCTCCCCCTGGCCAGGCTGGCTGGACCCTACCCATGTACAAACTCATGCACCGGGCCTCTAGTGTGTGTGTGTGTGTGTATGTATACTAGAGGCCCATTGCAGGGAGATTCATGCAACAATAGGGCTTCCTGTGGTGGTCTCTGCCACCCCGCCTGCTTCCCTCCCTTCTCCGCAGCTTCACTCCCCTCTACAGTGGTAGACTTCCTTCTACGCTGTCTTCAGTCTTCACTCTGCGCCTGGATATGCAAAATAACCACTATATTGGTTGGATTAATTTGCATATTCGATCCTGATTGGCTGGTGGGCGTGGTTTGTGGGCATGGCAGAGGTGTGGTCAATTTGGGTGTTTCTCTTTTATTAGATAGGAGATCTTTATATTTATATTTATATGTATATTGAGTGGCCAGATTATTATGCTTTCAGAGGTCATAATAATCTGGCCACTCAGTATATATATCACTGCAGCCCTAGCCAGTTTCATCCAGTGGTTAGAGCGACCTATGGACTGAAAGACCCCAGTTTCTATACTAGTCAAGGGCACATGCCTCTGTTGCAGGCTTGATCCCTTCCGTCCCGTCAGGGTGTGGGAGACAACCAATCCATGTGTCTCTCTCACATTGATGCTTCTCTCTGTGTCTCTCCCCCCCACTTCCACTGTCTCCCAAAATCAATGGGGAAAATATCCTCAGGTGAGGATCAACAACAACAAAATATATCACTGCAGTATTACAGCCCAAGGGTCACAATTAGATTCCTGAATACTTTTTTTTAATACCTGTGTGAAATTTCGTTTCCCTGCTCTGCGGGGAAGGGTATCCTCTGTGCTTTATCATTTCCACTGGCCTCTTCGCTGTTCGAGAAAATGTCCCCTTTAAAGGGAAAGACCTGTGCTCCTAGATATTTCGTGAAAAGCCGAAACAACTGGGCCTTGACCTGTGTTTGGAGTCTGCAGCGTGTCCTGCCTGGCTTCGGTTTCCTCTTGTGCACAGAATAACATCTCCCAGGTTACACGTGGGAAGGGAATGCCGGCCGCACTGGCTGTCAGCGTGCTTTAAATCTGATGCCTGGCTGGGAGCACGAGGGGAAAGGCTGGAGCTTGGGTTTTCTTAAAAAAAAAAAAAAAACTTCAGAATTCACAGCAACAGCCATCAACTTGTTTATAGTGGAAAACCCAGGGCTGTTGCTCACATGTTCACAGAAATGGACTTTCATGGAAAATGACTCCTTCAAGAAGCCTAAACTAACATTTCAGAAGGAAAGGTGGGAGCCACCCCCGGGGCCTGTGAGCATCTTCCTTTGAAATGCGCTGCAGGTTCAGAGCTGTCAGCAGAGGAGCTGGAGACCCTTGTTTTACTGATGGTGTTATTTTCATCTCATCTGCTGTTAGCCTCTTCCATCTACTTCTCAGTCCTTGGAACTCAGGGCCAGCAAACATGAATCTGTAGTGTGGTGTGAAATTTTACCTCGTTGAAATAGTTTGAGTAGTTTATTTTTTAATTCTCGCCCGAGGACGACATTTTCGTTGTGTTTTTTTTGTTTTTTTTTAGAGAAATGGGGGAGGAAGGTAGAGAGAAACAATGATCAGTTACCTCCCTCACACACCTTGACCAGGCTCAGGATTGGAACCTCAACCTAGGTATATGCCCTACCAGGAATCAAACCCACAACCTTTTGGTACATGGGACGATGCCCCCACCAAATGAGCCACACTGGCTAGGGCTTTGAGTAGTTGCTTTTAAAAGCAGATGTTAATATCATTACAGAAACTCAGTTGAAGTTTTGCTTTAATAAAATATTAAGCCCTAGCAGGTTTGGCTCAGTGGATAGAGCCTTGGCCTGCAGACTGAAGGGTCCCAGATTTGATTCCGGTCAAGGGCACATGCCCAGGTTGCGGGCTCCATCCCCAGTAGGGGGCGTGCAGGAGGCAGTCGATCAATGACTCTCATCATTGATGTTTCTATCTCTCCCTCTCCCTTCCTCTCTGAAATCAATAAAAACATATTTAAAAAAAATAAAATATTAAATATTTAATTTGACATTTTTACTTTAAATAAAATGTTTTTAAATTTACTTTAAATAAAGTAATTCTTACATGATTCTCCTTTCCTGCCATCACCCCCCAACACAGACAGACAGACTGACACACACACACACACACACACACACACAGATGTTACAAGTCCTCCCATGTCCACACTAGTGTTCTGTTTACACTTACATTTGCAGATGTTATAGCTCCTTTGGTCAACAATTTGGTACAAGCTGATCTCTTAACATAGTCTACGTAAGGCAGGAAGGAGACTTGTAGGCTTAAAATGTTCTTGAGAGTGAAGATTCTCTCTTAAGTATAAAGTTTGGTAACGACTAAAAGTGATAATCATGGGACTACTCATTTTTTTGGATTTGGAGTGTTAACCGATGTTCTTATACTCACTGGTAAGGGGTTCATGTATTTGTTTCCTTGGCCAGATTGGCTTTTGTCCCAGTCTTGCAAGCTTTGCTGTCTAATCCAGCCTTGATGATAAAGCCAAGATTATGGGAGTCACATTCAGTGTTACAGTCTTGAAGACAGTAATACAGACGGTGACCTGTGGTTAGAATTCCGCTTATGAATGGTCTTTGTCTCTCTTGAGTTTCTGGAAAATATTCCATATTTCTGTTTTCCTTTGGAGTTGACTCCTGTAAACACTCCAAAGAATTATGTAAATAAGGTGATCATCACATAATGATCGATAGATATCCATGCCCTACCTGGTTTGGTTCTGTGGATAGAGTGTCAGCCTGTGAACTGAAGGGTCCCAGGTTCAATTCCTGGTCAAGGCACATGCCCAGGTTGCGGGCTCGATCCCCAGTGTGGAGCATGCAAGAGATAGCCAATCAATGATTCTCTCTCATCACTGATGTTTCTATCTCTCTCCCTTTCCCTTCCTCTCTGAAATCAATAAAGATAGATTTTTTAAAAAATAGATACTCAGCCCTGGCCACTTTGGCTCAGTGGATAGAGTGTCGGCCTGTGGACCAAAGGGTCCTGGGTTTGATTCTGCTCAAAGGCATGTACTACAGTTGCAGGCTCCTCCCTGGCCTGGGCCCTGGTCAGGGTGTGTGCAGGAGGCAACCAATCGATGTGTTTCTCTCACATGGATATTTCTTTCTGTCTTTCCCTCTCCCACTCTCTCTCAAAATCAGTGGGAAAATATCCTTGGATGAGGATTTAAAAATCCTATATAATAAAAGCCTAATATGCAAATTGACCGAACAGCAGAACGACCAGTTGCTATGACACACACTGACCACCAGGGGCAGACGCTCAACATAGAAGCTGCCCCCAGTCCCCAGGCCAGCCAAGGAGGGTGCCAAGGGGGGACCCCTGATCGCCCCACAGATCGGCCCTGATCGCTGGCCAGGCCTTAGGGACCCTATGAATTTTGTGCACCAGGCCTCTAGTAATAATAATACAATTAATTTTTCTTAAAAAAGATAATAGATATTCATACCATCATCTTTGGTCTGCACTTTGTTGTGAAATAGCCCTTGACATGCCTAAGCTACATAAAGCAGACTACCGTATAGTAGGTTTACACTTTGCTAACTTTTTGGTTTATTAAGAGGGTAGCGAGTGATTTTTTCCAGTAATTGCACTCATTCCATTTAGTAATCGCACTTATCTGTAAGAAATGGAACGATCTTTATTTGTCCGGTCTTGGAAAGTTGTTTCTTCTTCTTTCCTCACTCTTCTCTTGTACTTGTCCCTGTTTTCTTTTTGAGTAAGAGGCCCAGAGAGCCTGCCTGCTCTGTTTTTATCAGGGTGCTTGAAGCTCCCTGAAGCAAAGCTCTTGAACCTTTGCTGGCCCACCCGAGCTCCCTCCACCCTCAGAGCAGGGTACAAGTTGCTCAGCAGATAAGACTGACACATTTCTGTGGCACTGAGCCCTGTGAGGGCCCCAGGGTGGGAACGGCCAGTTTCTGGACAGATGGTGCAATACCATTGTTCGCCCACTCATTTGAGGAATCGTACTTAAGATAGTAGCTGCTCCCATATATTATCACGATTAGCATTTATTTTGGAAAGGAATGAAGCCCTAGCCAGTTTGCTCAGGGGATAGAACCTCAGCCCACGGACTGAAGGGTCCTGATTCAATTCTGGTCAAGGGCATGCATCTCGGTTGCAGGCTCAATCCTGGGCCCTAGTCAGGGCACATGTGGAAGGCCAAGAGTTGCTGTGTCTCTCACATCGATGTTCTTCTCTCTCCCTATCTCTCTCCCTATCTTCCACTCTCTCTAAAAAAAAAAAAAAAAAAAAATCAATGGAAAAATATCCTCGGGTGAGGACTAACAACAACAAAAAAGGGATGAAGCAGATACTGGTTTTGCCCAGCAGGTGTGGCTCAGCGTTTGAACGTTGGCCTGTGAACCAGGAGGTCACAGTTCTGTTCTCGGTCAGGGCATATGCCCAGGTTGCAGGCTCTATCCCTTTCTCCCTTCCTCTTTCTCTAAAATCAATAAAAATACATTTTTAAAGAAGAAGAAGAAGAAGATACTGTTTTTAAGTGCCAGGCCCACCATATTTTAGTCCTGTGGCCTTGGACAACATTCGTGGCCGAAGCGCCTATTTCCTCATCCATAAAGTGAAGCTCAATAATCATATGTATACCTTAGGGTTGTGGTGAGGACAATACATATTAGGTACAGGCATAGTGCCCAACTCAGAGCAAGCCCCGAACTGGTCTAGCTGGAACTGTTATCTCTTAAGGTCCCACCCGTGGGCATTCTTTGGAGGTCCTAGGGGACAGTGAATCCCCCTCAAACCCAGGGAATAACTTCTTGGCTTCCAAATCGAGAGACCGTTAGCTCAGCACTACCAACAGAAGAAGATAATATTGACCTTAAGTCTCGAAAACATTTGAAAACTAAAAATCACACTGTGGGTTCAAGCCCTCTGAGCACTGATGTCCCTCGGAGAGGGACCTTACGTGCACTTGTTTGAAAATCTGAGCACTTCTTCTCGGCTGCTTATTTTCTTGCCCTTCCCATCAACCAAGAGAATTTCCCTGAACATTAGGTGCTCTGGGTTATCTTTGTTTATTCTCTAAACAGGCTACCACATAACCTGTGAAATCAAAGGCAGTCTTATCAGCAGGCCTGTGTGTCAAAACTGTTAGACAGAGTTGCAAGAGCAGGACTAGAAACGTGAAGCCTGGAAGAGGCCTCATGGTCAGTTTGAATTTGTGTGAGTTAAATGCTGGTACCCTATGAAAACGGAAGAATTGCAGTTGGAGCAAAACTGGCAGACTGACGGTGCAAAACTGCAGAAGGTTCATTCGAGGAAGACTAAGTGATGATTGCCTAGAAGATGCTAGAAAGAATTGGGGTCTGATGGGTTTTGCACATCATTTATTCCTGTCTGTGCAAAGGGTTTCTTTCTGCAGTTATTTTTGTCAGTGAGGGTTTTTTTTCTTTAACTGTTTCATTTCCAGTGAGTCTTAAGTTATATCCCTAAGTTTAACATTACTGTTTGGCAGGGGTAAAAGAAATATTCAGCTACAATATGACTCCTGTTCGGAAGCAGAATCTGATCCAAGCACTTAAAAAAATGAATTGTTCCATGATTATCACTTTTAGTCGTTACCAAACGTTATACTTACGAGAGAATCATCATCACTCTCAAGAACATTTTAAGTCTACAAGCGCTGGACTCTGTAAGATTTTGATCCTTGAAGCTTCAGTATAGGAATTTTTAAATAATCATTTGCACTATTGCTGTAACTATCCCAAACAGTATACTATACTAAAACAGGAAGTTGTTTGGGTATTATAGAGGGCTTGGATTTCCTTTTGGTATAAGAACTCGCTAGTTTTTAAACAGGATGCCTAAGATGGTTATTGGTTGGAGATGGTTTTATTTTTGTACGTGAATTTTTACTTGAGATACAACATAGTGTTTACCAACAGCTCTGCTTGGTTTCTTGCTGTGACTGTTTCTATGAAAGGAGACATCACAGGCATTTACTGGGTGGAGCTGCCCCACGGCCCAGGTAAGGGGTCACTGATGGTTGTTTGTTCCATGAAGAGTAAGAAAGCACCTGACAGCACCTTCCATAGCAGTGTGCCATTTCACTATATACTAGTATAATAGTAACATCACATGAAAAAACTTAAGAAATACGGAGATATTGTGAAGCTATTCACTTTTTAAAGAACTTTCTAATACTCTTCTGAATTATAGATATTAATGGATTCAAAGAATCTCATTAAACATGTCAACTGGGGGAGGGGGGGAATTTATCCACCCACCAGTGGTGTCCTATCTTTGCTAACATTATTTCTTTGCTCTGTAGGCGTCTAAATACTCTAAACAAATGTGCGGTGATGAAACTGGAAATCAGTCCCCATCGGAAAAGAGTGAGTATCTAAATTGTGCAATAGGACAGGAGGAAGGGGTCAGACCGGAAACTCGATTATGTGTTTTGTAATTGGTTTGGTGTATGAAGTCTTCCTCGTTCTCCAAAACATGGACCTTTTTAATGTTATAAACCAGTCGAGTGTACCAGACTGTAGCTTTATATAATTTAGACCAGTAGCTGCAGGCAGCCAATAAATTGTGTTTTTCCTGCTGTATTTTTAAATTGAGATGTAATTTATGTATAACACTATATTAATTTAAGGTGCACAGTATAATTGGATATTTGTATGTATTACAAAGTGATTCCCCACAATAAGTCTAGTTAAACATCGATCACCACACATAGTTGCTATTTTTTTTTCTTGTGATGAGAACTTTAAGATCTACTCTCTTATCAACTTTCAAATCTGCAATACAATATTGTTTCCCAGAGTCACCGTGCTATACATTACATCCCCAGGACTAAGCTATACTAATAAAAGGGTAATTTGCTAATTAGACCAGGTCGACTGGCCATCTTCCGGATGTCTGACTTCCTTCCGGACAGAGCCATGGTGGTGGGGGCCAAGGCAGAGGCAGTTAGGGGCGATCAGTCTGACAGGGAGGGCCACTGGGGGTGAGATGAGGCCGGCAGGGGAGGGCAGTTGGGGGTGAGATGAGGCTGGCAGGGGAGGGCAGTTAGAGGCGATCAGGCAGGCAGAGGCAGTTAAGGGTAATCAGGCTGGCAGGGGAGGGCAGTTGGGGGCAACCAGGCTGGCAGGGGAGGGGAGTTGGGGGTGATCAGGCAGGCAGGCAGGCAGAGGCAGTTAGGGGCGATCAGGCACACAGGCAGGTGAGTGGCTAGGAGCCAGCAGTCCCAGATTGTGAGAGGGATGTCCGACTGCCAGTTTAGGCCCGATCCCTGCCCAAACCAGCAGTCGGACATCCCCCACAGGGTCCCCGATTGGAGAGGGTGCAGGCTGGGCTGAGGGAATTTTGTGCACTGGGCCTCTAGTTTATTTATAACTGGAAATTTGCACTTTTTAACCCCCTTCACCCATTTCATCCAACCCCCTACCTCTGGCGGCGACCAATCTCTTCTCTGTATTTCTGAGTTTTCCTATTGTTTTTGATCTGAAAAAATCATCTATTCTGCCTCATTAACTCAGTGCCTACACCATATTAAAGGGATGGGGCTGAAGGCGTCTGGTAGACTGCATTGCGCCCTGCAGAAATTACAGCCAGCTCCCATATATGACAATATGGTTCGAAGCTGCGGAGATTTGAGTGAAGGCTGGGCTGTGGGACAGTAAAGAATGTTGAGCGTGTTGGAGGGAGGAAAGGAATCGGGAGAGAAGGGAGGGCAGGAAATCCCACACATTCTGGCCGACTGGTGGCACATAACTGAGTCAGATGGTATTTTCTTCTGAAATGTGAGGCCCTTTTACGAGATTTCAGGAGAAGAAGTGGGCGTAGTACTGGGAGTGAGTGTCACAAATTAGAGTAAACAGGAATAAGTTTGGTCAAAGAACATACTTCTGACTGTTCAGAGCGCGCATTTTAATTATCCTGGAGGCCCTGGCCTGCAACCGGTTGCCTTCCTGGCGGAGCTAAACCTTTTAAACCAACGGACTGGAACCTCAGTACCCACCGAGCCGTGGAGAAGAGCCAACAAGGCCACATTTAGTGCTCTTGACTCATTGTCCTGTGAAGCGAGGGTCACGTGGAATTTCCCACACCGGTGGGAAAGATAGGCATCGTACTGAATCATGCGTGCCTTCTGACATTTCTCCTGAAAGGCCCAGATGCGGCAGCTTGCGTTGCAGCACAACCCCGAGTCCCCACGAGTCCAGCGTAATCAGCACAGATGTTACTGAGCGTTTGTGAATGTTACCGATTGTCAGGCCTGGGTACTGGGGAAGCCTGTTAAATTGCCCGGAGCGGGTCTGAGGTTGAAACTTCACAGGACTCTTTTGGCTTTAGCTCTAGCCCCGCTGTCTGGCGGGGGAGGGAATGGAAAAGAACAGGTTAAGAGTGAAACGGATTGGACTGAAGCGGAAATGCACTGGCTTCCCTTGCCTGGGGTCTCTGTTAGTCTGTTAGGAGAGCTTGTGGCCTTGTAGGGTGGCTGGAGACTTCAGTCACCCCTCTTCTTAGTGTTGAAAACTACCCTTTTACTTGCAAAGGGAATATAAACACACACTATCAACACAGCAGCACTGAAGGCGGAGCAGAGGGAGTTCTTCCCGCTGCTGACTCCAGCTCGAAATATTTCGCATGCCTGGGATTTCCACAGACCTCAGAAGGTTCCTGTGAGCAGTTAAAAGAACAGCCGATAGCCCCCAGTTTCCATAAAATGACTTATTTCTCTTTTTTTAAAATGTGTTTTTACTGATGTCAGAGAGGAAGGGAAAGGGAGAGAAATAGAAACATCAGTGATGAGAGAGAATCATTGATCAGCTGCCTCCAGCACGCCCCACACTGGGGGTAGAGCCCGCAATCCGCACTCGTGCCCTGACTGGGAATCGAACCATGACCTCCTGGTTCAAAGGCCAGCGCTCAACCACTGAGCCATGCCAGCTGGGCAAATGACTCTTACTTCATTTCAAGCACTCGGTCAGCCTTTTTCCTGTGACATTCGTTACATACATAGTAGTTATTTTTAAAAAATAAAGATATCAGGGAACGGGGGCGGTGTCAGCCCCGTTATAAGCAGCCTCCCGGACCCTCGGCCCTCAGCACATGTCCTGCTCCCTGAGGTTTGCCCGTCCCAGGGACCAATGGCTTCATTCTGTCTTTTCAGAGTGAGGATTCGGACGAGGATGAGCCTTGTGCCATCAGTGGCAAGTGGACTTTCCAGAGGGACAGCAAGAGGTGGTCCCGGCTGGAAGAGTTTGATGTCTTTTCTCCAAAGCAGGACACGGTCCCAGGGTCCCCAGAGGATCCCCACCTGAAGGGCGCCCCGAGCCACGAGAGCATGCTGACGGACTTCAGCGAGCGCCAGGAGGTGGCTTCTGTCCGCAGCCTCAGCAGCACCAGCAGCCTCCCCGCCCACGTGCCCCACGGCGGGGACACGGCCACGGCCCGGACTAACTCGGTCCTCAGCGTCTGCTCCTCCGCCGGCCACTCCGTAGGCAATAATGACGACTCTTTCTGCAGCCTGCCCTCCCCCAAGGAGCTGTCCAGCTTCAGCGTGAGCATGAAGGGCCACGAGAAGACCGCCAAGTCCAAGACGCGCAGCCTGCTGAGGCGCATGGAGAGCTTGAAGCTCAAGGGCTCCCAGCACGGCAAGCACAAGGCGCCCTCCAAGCTGGGGCTGATCATCAGCGGGCCCGTCCTGCAGGAGGGTATGGACGAGGACAAGCTCAAGCAGCTGAACTGCGTGGAGATCTCCGCCCTCAACGGCAACCACATCAACGTCCCCCTGGTACGAAAGAGGAGCGTCTCCAACTCCACGCAGACCAGCAGCAGCAGCAGCCAGTCCGAGACCAGCAGCGCCGTCAGCACGCCCAGCCCCGTCACCCGCACCCGGAGCCTCAGCACCTGCAACAAGCGGGTGGGCATGTACCTGGAGGGCTTCGACCCCTTCAGCCAGTCCACGTTCAACAACGTGGTGGAACAGAACTTCAGGAACCGCGAGAGGTACCCCGAGGACACGGTGTTCTACATCCCAGAAGATCACAAGCCCGGCACCTTCCCCAAGGCCCTCTCCAACGGCAATTTCTCTCCCTCGGGGAACAGCAGCTCCGTGAACTGGAGGACGGGAAGCTTCCACGGCCCGGGCCACATCAGCCTGAGGAGGGAGAACAGCAGCGACAGCCCCAAGGAGCTGAAGAGACGCAATTCCTCCAGTTCCGTGGGCAGCCGCCTGAGCATCTACGACAACGTGCCGGGCTCCATCCTCTACTCCAGCTCGGGGGACCTGGCGGACCTGGAGAACGAGGACATCTTCCCCGAGCTGGACGACATCCTCTACCACGTGAACGGGATGCAGAGGATCGTCAACCAGTGGTCGGAGAAGTTCTCGGACGAGGGAGACTCGGACTCAGCCCTGGACTCCGTCTCTCCGTGCCCGTCCTCTCCCAAACAGATACACCTGGACGTGGACAACGACCGGGCCACGCCCAGCGACCTGGACAGCACAGGCAACTCGCTGAACGAACCTGAAGAGCCCTCTGACATCCCAGAGCGGAGGGATTCTGGGGTGGGAGCCTCCCTGACAAGGTCCAACAGGTAAGAGCTTTTGTTCCCTCTCTGGATTGGGGACGGGGCGTCAGCGAGGGGCTGCTTCTGCTTGTTGCGTAGGGGAAATAGGATCATTTAAGCCTGGCATTCGTAGCCATGGATGTGCCGAAGAAAGAGGCAGCCCAGGAGATGCTAACATCCCCAAAAGAATGGCTATTGTCTGATGGGTGTGGACCTACGGTCGGGGAAGATGAAATACAGGCTCTGTGGATGGAGGGTGGTGGTGATGGTGCAACCATGTGAATGTATTGAACGCTCCTGAGCCGTACACTTCAAAGTGGTGCAGATAGTAGGTTTGATGCTATTTTCGAAGCTGAGTCCTCTCAGTTCCCCAGACACGAAGCCCGGGGGCAGCCTGCTGCGGATCGGTGGCTGCCTGTGCAAGCGCCTTGGACTCCCTGACGCCCTGCTCTTCTCCCGCAGGCACCGGCTGAGGTGGCACAGTTTCCAGAGCTCTCATCGGCCCAGCTTAAACTCGGTGTCGCTGCAAATTAACTGCCAGTCTGTGGCCCAGATGAACCTGCTGCAGAAGTACTCGCTCCTGAAGCTGACGGCCCTGCTGGAGAAATACACGCCTTCCAACAAGCATGGTTTCAGCTGGTAAGAGTTTCAACGGCTCCGTGAGCCCTGGCTGAAGATGTTTTCGCTCAGGTCCTCAGACCGTCCTGGCACTGAGTGTGTGACAGTCCTATCGCTTTAATATCTTTACCTAACCATCCCAACGCAGTCACTCTCTGCCTTGCTGCGGCTGCATTTGATGCTACGTGAGCTGTAGGGACTTGCCAGAAGGGTTGGTTGGTTGAGTTTTCAGCTCTCCCAGTGCCAAATTGCCAATGGATGGGGCGAGAATGCATCTCTCCTCCATTGAATTGTGCAGAGGGAGGCGTAACCCATCGTAGGGAAATATCTGTGCAGTATCTGATTTTGGAAAGAAGGAAGGGAAAATGGAAATTAAAATTATTTTTATTGATTTCAGAGAGGAAGGGGAAAGGAAAAAGATAGAAACATCAGTGATGAGAGAGAATCATTGATCGGCTGCCTCTTGCCCACCCCCACGTGGGGATCGAGCCTGCAACCTGGGCATGTGCCCTGCCTGGGAATCGAACTGTGACCTCCTGTTCATGGGTCGACGCTCAACCACTGACCCACACAGGCCCAGTGGAAAAATGTAGTTTAGATGATGCTGTGAGACTGACTTTAAAATGCTTGATGTACACTGCTTGGCTTTAATACCCTATTGTATGCTTCTGGAAAGCATTTTTGATGTGACTGTTCACAGCACCACTCAAAAACGGACTATCCATAATTACACGTGAAAATATTGCCCCTCACGTATATGACTGTTGGGCTGGATGGGTCATGGATATGACCTAATACCTACACCTTAACTTTTTTACTCTCCGTGCAAAACAGAGACATGTCCTTAGATTGACATCCCAGCGCATTCCACAGTGTCAGCTGGGTATTCGTAAGTGTTCTCACTCATCTGCGTGTTTGTTACCCAATTGCACAACTACTGTTTTTGCTGAAAACGAGGAGCAGCCCGTTTCACGGGGCGTGCTGTAGCGAGGCGGAGTTGCCCGTGAGTCAGCAGAGCAGCGGAACTGGCTCCCCTCTCGGGACTCGTAGTGAGTTTAACTTCAGCATCAAAGCACCTCCTGTTCAAAGGCTGTTATTATGTGAGCCTTGCTAAATACAGGAGTTGTTTGTTCTGACTGACAGAAATAAGTATTGACCGGTTTATCCCCACATGCTTCAGATTCTCAGCGGGGATCGTAATGTGTTCTCTGCACATTCCGCTGCCAGGCTTCGGTCCCCCGACAAAGCCAGTATTATGCACACTCCTAGCCGTGATACCATACCGTATACTTAACTGTATGGAAATACAAATTTGGCCCTGCGTCTCGGCTTTACCTCTCCTGCAGCTATAAACAGTACCGTGTTGTGGCTGTTGGTAAGCACCCAGAAGTCAAGGCCGTGCGTCTCCTGCCGTGTTCCTCTGGGCGGAGAGTCACATTTCCCCGCTGGCTATTTAAAACTGCATATTTCACATTCTCGCTTCGGAGTTGTCCGCCCCCTTCCCACCAAACCCTCAAGAATCTGAAAGTCCATAATACTTCTTGAGTTCTGGTCAGTTTTTCCAGTGAGTCAAGACCAAATGTAAAAGCCTCGCTTTGTGGGATCCCCGGAGCAGGGAGAAATTCGACACAAAATTCTTTTCCTGTTAGTCCTGGCCCTTTCGTGTCTCGTTCACAGAGGTCGTTTGTAGAGCTTGACAGCGTTAAAGGCATGACATTGGTTTCCTGCTGTTGCAGATACTGCGGGGCGGACCTGCTTTCAGGACTCCGGGGAGCGGGGACCAGGCTACAAAACCCTCCTTGTTCTTTCCCATCTTCCTCAGGCGCTTGAAGATGTTCTGTCCTCCAGCTCAGCAGCTGGAGAGTGGTTTTGATGTCAGGTCATTAGCATGGCCCCATTGTTGAGCCCTGGAGTTGGTGTCCCTGTGTTGGCCAGCATCGTGTATTTGCTGTTTCTGTCATCCAGCCTTACCTGATCCTTTTTTTCCCTTCCTTTTTATTTTATTTTACTGATTTCAGAGACGAAGAAAGGGGGGGAGAGAGAGAGATAGAAACGTCAATGATGAGAGAGAATCGTTGATCAGCTGCCTCTTGGCCCACCCCCAAGTGGGGACTGAGCCTGCAACCTGGGCATGTGCCCTGCCTGAGAATAGAACCGTGACCTCCTGGTTTATGGGTCGACCACTGGGCTGACCTTTTTTACCCTAAACTCTTTGGTTCTCATGAAGAACTCAGAAATTGTTCTTGTCCATTTTCACAACAAAGGGGAACTTGTTTTTCAGACTCCGTCATGAGGCACCTAAGGAGGGTCTGGCAGGGTGTCTTCTGCCTCTGTTACTTCCCATGCCACCATTTGCTAAGGAAGCCCATCAGTTCCCTTACGGATGTCAGTGCGCCCCTGGCCAGGTAGCTCAGTTGGTTAGAGCATCATCCCAATATACCAAGATTACGGGTTCGATCCCCAGGCAGGGCACATACAAGAATCAGCCAATGAATGCATAAATAAGTGGAACAGTAAATCGGTGTTTTTCTCTCTCTCCCTCTCTCTCTCTCAAAAAAAAAAAAAAAAAAAATCAATTAAAAAAATAATATAGACCCGATTCTCAGAGTTCACAGTGGAAGGGGAATCCCCAGCTGAGGAAGTGTGACTGGCCTCACAGCCCCCATTCCTGGGAGACCTCTCACAGCACCTCCAGTGGAACTGTCTGGGATGGCGGAAATGTTCTAAATTTGCACAGTCCAGTAGAGTCGCTGCTGGCCACAAACGGCTAGTGAGTGCTGGACATGTGGCTAGTGCCACTGAGGATCTGATTTTCCAATTTTATTTCATTTACGTTTAAATAGCCACCTTCATGGCACCGCTCTAGGGCCCACAGGGTTCACCTGCGGAGATGGACTAGAGTAGGCAGACAAGTAAACATCTCCCCTCCCCACCAATGTTCTCCAAATAGGGCTGTGCCCAAGTTCATGAAAAGGATCAAGGTTCCAGACTACAAGGACCGGAATGTGTTTGGCGTCCCTCTGACCGTCAACGTGCAGCGCTCGGCTCAGCCCCTGCCCCAGAGCATTCAGCAGGCCATGCGCTACCTCCGCAACCATTGTTTGGATCAGGTGAGAGCCGCTGCTGCAGGTCCCACGTGACCTTTCGAGTTTTGCTTCCATCTCGACCCTAATGGTTTTCTTCCAACAGGTTGGGCTCTTCAGAAAATCGGGTGTTAAATCCCGGATCCAGGCCCTGCGCCAGATGAACGAAAGTGCCGTCGATTGTGTCAACTACGAGGGGCAGTCTGCTTATGACGTGGCTGACATGTTGAAGCAGTATTTTCGAGATCTTCCGGAGCCACTAATGACGAACAAACTTTCGGAAACCTTCCTACAGATCTACCAATGTAAGTTGTTCTTGGATCTTAACCCTGTTGGAGGTGGGAAGAAATGGGATCAACTGAAACCTCTAGCTTCCTTTTTTTAAAACAGAGAAACCATAAGTCCAGATTTTTATATGCATTCTCTGAATTTTTTAAAAATATTTTATTGATTTTTTTATTTTTATTTTTTAGAGGGAGAGGAGAGGAAGAGAGAGAAACATCAATGATGACAGAGAATCATTGACCAGCTGCCTCCTGCACATGCCCCCATGGGAATCGAGCCCGAAACCCGGGCATGTGCCCTGACCCAGAATCGAACCGGTGGCCTCTTGGTTCCTGGTTTGATGCTCAGCCGCTGAGCTACGCCAGCCGGGCACCTCTGGCTTCCTTTGATGTCATTCTTTTGGACCCACCTGATGGCCTCTTGGAAACACACGTCATCAATTTCTTCCTTGCCTCCTCGTTTGTGGATCGGGTTTCTGTATACCTATGGAATGCAAAAATAAGCTTCCCTTGTCATCATCCTCTCGTTACTGAAGCAATTGTACATTTTTACCTTCTGATCCCGGAGCTCAGTCTTTCATTAGTTTCTAGAACAGGGTTGCCTACAAAGCTTAAAAGGGCAGGTACCAGGATCTCTCTCTCTCTCCACCTTCTGTATGGACATTTCAATTGCTTCACATCCCTCCAGCAGGACCTGTTGTGTTTAAAATTTCACAGGTGTCTGTGTGTTTTATCTTGATGTTCAGTGAATAAATAATCCTTTTCTGTTCTTCTTCTCGGCTTCTGCCAGAAATACTTGGGAAAACAACACCCATGCCCCTCACACTTTTAAGTAAAGCTTAAAGCAAACAGCATCTAAATTAATGATGAGGATCGGGGCTGTAGCTTCCGCAGCCCTGTGTGTCTCCTGGCTCAGGTCGTGGACAGCCCTGTCACTTGAAAGCAGCTCGCTCCTCTTAGTGCTCACATCGTCTGGAGCTGGCGCATGGGACTCTCTTTTATGAGAAATGGAGCTGGTCTGGATTATTTCATTATTTGTTTCATCCTTTCAGATTTTATGAAAACACAGGTCACATTTTCCCCACCAAGGTATTTGTTATGTATTGTAACCATGGAGCTGTTTAATCAGTGTGTCCTATGGCGCTGCGTTTGAGTGACTTGGTTTTTCCACCACATGCCTTTTTAAAAGAAAGATCTGCCTGGAAAAGGAGACCTGCAGGTTGAGTCCAGCGTTTTCGACATGTGTCTTAGTTTAGGGGCCTCGTTCTCCAGCTTGTGTTTTTATAATAGCCTCTCGGCAGGCTTTCTAAAGCTTATAGAAATCACTGGTCAAATAGGTCTGTCGTTTAAATTGACTGGATGTTTGAGCAGCTTCCTTTTCCCACTTCAGGAGTGAGCAGCTCAGTTACCAGTGTGCAAGTCCCCGGAGATACCGAGCATTTTGTAGGAAAGACGAAGAAACCTCCGTTCTTACCCTCTGACACATAGCTTAGATAAGATATTTCATTGACACTGAACCAAAGTATAAGCGCATACTGTTTTCAGAAACTGAGAACGATAAATTAGGGATGTCTAAGAAGTACTTGGAAAGAAAGGGTGTTCTGTAAACTGAAGAAACGGGCCTCGTCGGGAGCCGAACTCGGAGGTGGGCTTAGGAGTCTGTTGGCATTGTGGGTGTTCAAAGCGTCTTACCTCCGCCGCCGGCAGGAAATACTTGAGGGGAGTGACGCTGGTGCAGCCCTAATTTCTTCCATATTAACCTCGAGTACACTCTCTGCGAGTGCTTGCTCAGGGCTGGCTGAGGTCTTTGATGCCGATGTGTTTGCTTTGGGACATTTCCTTGCGATGTACGTGGGAAGGCTCTGAGCTGATGGGGAAAATGCTGGTGTTGTGCAGATGTGCCCAAGGACCAGCGCCTCCAGGCGATCAAGGCCGCCATCATGCTGCTGCCCGACGAGAACCGGGAGGTGCTGCAGACGCTCCTGTACTTCCTGAGCGACGTCACGGCCGCTGTGAAGGAGAACCAGATGACGCCCACCAACCTGGCCGTGTGCCTAGCGCCTTCGCTCTTCCACCTCAACACCCTGAAGAGAGAGAATTCGTCCCCCAGGTAGGGTCCCGGGGCGGGGCACATGCATCATGCTGTCCTTCGGGGCCTGTCCCCGTGTTCTCAGGGGATTCATTCCTAAGTCAAGCAAGTAGGAGATGGATCTTCTTCCTTCGCAACCCACATGACCCTCCTGCCTTCCTAGCCCTGGGCGTGTGACTGCCTGGACACTCTGGTTAGAAGGGGGGAGAGTAGGTTCATGCTTCAGCATGGGAGTGTTCGCCCAGTGTCCCCCAGAGCCCTCTGTGACGTTGTCATCATACTCTGCCAGCAGAGTCACAGATGTACTGACCTAAACATCTGGGGGGTGGGGAGGGTGAGCCCTGCCTTGGCGCCCAGGGGGCCAGAGGAGCCCAACTCCTGGCCTGGGCCAGCAATTGAGAGGAAGTAGCCAGAGCTAAGAGAACTGAGCATAAGGTGGAGCCTGCAAGTTAAGGTCCAGCCCATGATTTGCGGAGTTTCTCCTTCAATGCCTGCAAGGTGGGAGTGGAGTGGCTGTAGAAGAAGCAGGAGAATCTGGGCAGTAACAAAGGCTGATGTTTGCTCAGCACTTAACTCCGTCCCAGTCACGAGACTGCACCCTTGACATTCATAAATTTCTCACTTAACCCTCAGAACAATCGCAGGAGGTGAGGATGATAACGTCCGTATCCGTTTTCCAGGAGAGGAAAGTGGGGCTGCGGGGAGGCCAGCTGAGGTAGTAGCTGGCACATGCCTGAAACGGAGAAGTGCAGAGCCAGTTGGAGCCTCTGACTTCTGAGAATATTTCTCATAAAGGCCTCATGGGGAGGGGGGCGGGGACAGTCACTCACTGGCCTTGCCCACGCCAGATCCATCCTGCTGATCCCGTTCCTTCAGCTCTGGGGGACTGCCACAGACATTCTGAGCTAGAAGCCAGGGGCCTTGTGGTAGCTGAAGTAGTTTGGCTTCTGGAAGCCAGGCAGTGCTTAAAGAGCCTTGAATTACTTCTGACTGTTGATAAGCGTTTCAGCTTTTCTTTTATTTAAATCTTTATTATTGAAAGTATTACATATGTCCCCTTTTTTCCTCCCTCCCCATGAACCCCCACACCAGCCCACACCCCACACCCCTAGTGTTCCAGCTTTAATAGGATAGAGAACAGAGATGAGCAGCAGAGAGAGGTCAGATAAGATTAAAGCAAAACCTTTAGGAAACAATGGATTTCCCCTCACCTTTGGGAGGGGCCCTGTTTATCTAGACTGAGAAGAATAGGGACACTTTACCCCAGTGTCCGGCACCTCCCACCCACACCCTTCTTAGCTGCCTCTCTCCCTCCCCAGCACACATCCCATAGACCTACAAGCTCCACTGTGTAAATAGGAACCTACTTAATGTGTTGGCTTTAAAGAGCCTAGATATCATTGAAAACAGTCTCTTTCATGTTTTTTTTTGTGTTGTTGATAAAACTGAAAAATTCTAGTGACCAAAGTAAAGCTCCCTTGGGCGGGGTGGGTGGGAAGAGCGATTAACCAAAGGACTTCTATGCATACATGCATAACCCATGGCCACAGATAATAGGTCTGGGGTGGGCGTGGGGAGAAAGGAGGCAGGTGCCAGCCAGAAGGGGTCATTGGGGGGTGGGGGGGGGGAGAGGACATCTGTAATATTTTGAACAATAAAGATAAATTTTTAAAAATAATAAAGTTCTCTTGAACCCTTTAATGGCAGGTAGGCTCCAGTGAGCTGTTTGGGTTCCCTCAACTTACACATTGATTTAAAAATATGTAAATATTTGAATCTTTCCCCTCCTATTTCTTCTGCCTAGGGTAATGCAAAGAAAACAGAGTTTGGGCAAACCAGATCAGAAAGATTTGAATGAAAACCTTGCTGCCACTCAAGGGCTGGCCCATATGATTGCGGAGTGCAAGAAGCTTTTCCAGGTAAGGATTTGGGGGATTTTGTTGTTTGTTAAGGATAACGTGGGTAGGGACGAAATTGTAGGTGCAGTACTTGGTCCCATCTTACCAAAAGATCTCTTCCCCCGCTGGAGAGTTTGTACAGAACCCAACAGTGTCTTATTCTATATATTATTACATAAGCTAAGTATAGTTAGTATGCTTAATGAAGTGCCTACCTCCATACCCCTTATAAAAGCAACAAATTACGTGCAGTAAATACTGTATCTGAGACACGTGCCTTCATCAACGTAAGGCCTATTTTAGTCACTTACCTGCTACGTGACTTCTCAGATACCTTACACTAAAATAAGGTATCCGTAGCCTCGTGATAGCGTGTGAGGTGGGCGGGGCCATCCTCCAGCTGTTGGGAACTGGGAACGGGGATTGGACTGCCTGCACCACCTTGGGGTCCCAGCCTTGTTTCTGCCCTGTCACTTCACTGCTGGACAACGAGTGTGTGCGCGGGCAGACCAACCTCCTTTTTTTTTAATATGTTTTTATTAATTTCAGAGCGGAGAGGGGGAGAGAGATAGAAACATCATTGATGAGAGAGAATCAATTATTGGCTGCCTCCTGCATGCCCCCTACTGGGGATGAAGCCCACAACCTGGGCATGTGCCCTTGACCGGAATCGAACCCAGGACCCCTCAGTCCACAGGCTGGGGCTCTATCCACTGAGCCAAACCAGCTGGGGCACCTCCCAACCTCCTTTTGGTCTCGTGTTCCTCACAGGTTCCTGAGGAAATGAGCCGATGTCGCAATTCCTACACTGAGCAAGAACTGAAGCCTCTCACTCTCGAAGCGTTAGGACGCCTCTGCACTGATGAGTCCGCTGACTACCAGCACTTCCTGCAGGACTGCGTGGACAGCCTGTTTAAAGAGGTCAAAGAGAAGTTCAAAGGCTGGGTCAGCTGCTCCACGTCTGAGCAGGCCGAGCTGTCCTATAAGAAGGTAGGTCATCCCTCTGTCGTCAGCCAGTGGAGTTCCAGGGGTCAGGGCTTGGGTTCCTTAGAGACGAACCCTGTTACCCACACAGCTCTGCGTGGGGATCTGGCACCCATCCCCTCGCCTGCAGAGCTGGGCGGCCAGGTGATTCAGATCCCTGGGTAAGAGCGGAAGCCAGCCCAGCGAGGAATACTTGTCAGAGGAATCAAACAGCTAATGCAGTCCCGCTTCCACAGCATCACACCAGAGTGCCCTGGAGTGTTTGACTAGTGGTGTTGGGTTTAGGCTCTGTAGAACCAGCTTGGATTTTTCCATAGTTTGATCAGAATCCCCTTGCACGCTCCACTCTGCTCTTGGTCTTTTGAAGAGCGGAGAGCTGTCAGGGGAGAAATTGACCTGTTGGGACTGCACGTCTGTGAGGGCAGGCACGTGCTGGATGGCTTAGCAGGGTAGGCCCACCACAGGTATTTGTTGACACTGTCTCCACCACCTTGAAAAGAAATGAACCAGGAGGGCAGTCCGGATGGCCATGCAGACTTGGGGTGCAAATAAAAGGTCCTACTTGATTGCATTAACCCTGATATGGGCTCTAGGCCGACATGGGACAGTTTGAACCTGAGGTGACCCCAGCGGATCTGTTCACTCCTGGCCTCTCAGGGATGGCAGCCTGTTAAAGCCATAGATGATCATTAGCCTCCAAATGGATGACCGCGTACCGGGCTAGCAAGTTGCCTTCTGAGTCTGGGTGTGTGTGAATTGTCTTAACCCTGAAAGGTGCGTCCTCTCTTCAGGTGAGTGAAGGACCCCCTCTGAGGCTTTGGAGGTCGACCATCGAAGTCCCTGCGATGCCCGAGGAAATCTTGAAGCGCCTTCTTAAAGAGCAGCACCTCTGGGATGTAGACCTGTTAGATTCAAAAGTGATCGAGATCCTGGACAGTCAGACTGAAATTTACCAGTATGTTCAGAACAGTATGGCACCCCATCCTGCTCGGGACTACGTCGTTTTGAGGTAAGAGCTTCTGCATTGATCATTTATTTTTAATGTTTTTTAATTGATTTCAGAGAGAGGAAACGAGAGGGAGAGAGAGATAGAAACATCAAGGATGAGGGAGAATCACTGATCGGCTGCCTCCTACACACGCCCTACTGAGGACTGAGCCCACAACCTGGGCGTTGTGCCCTGACCGGGAATTGAACCGCAGCCTCCTACTTCATGGGTCGATGCTCAACTACTGAGCCACACCGGCAGGGCCCAGATTGATGATTGTGGTCAGTATGAGCCTGTGGGTCACTGAATAAGATGGTAAAATTACTCCCAATAGAACGTACGCCTCCATAAAATTGTTGAGCCTTTTGCAAATATGAAAAATAGATCTACTTTTATTTCAGTAGTGTGTTCATCCCTGAAATGGTTTGGACTCTTGAGCTCAGAAAGAGAGGCACACTCCACTGGATGCACTTGGGGACAGATGCTTCCCCCTTTTAGGACAGCTGTTCTTGTTGGAAGTAGCTGACGGATGCATGAGCCAGGAAATAACATCCGGGTTCTCGGGGGGTTGGGGTTGAGGCTGATTTATATCTAATTCATAATTCTCTGGAGACATGATTGGAAGAGGAATTCCAAGAATCTTTGAGGAACTGTCACGTCATTAGTCCAGAACTGTTCCAACAGAGCAGCATTCATTCGGATGCTTTTGCTCTCAGGCAGCTGTGAAATGTAACAATGGTTTCCGGTCACACTTCAGATTGGTTCCCTTTGAAAGAGCTGACTGTGTGAGCAGGTCCACCCACTGGAGACGGGGCTGTGCACAGAGCTCTCGTTCAGGAGTCCTCGCACGCTGGTTCAGGATGCTGTTCACGCGGGGCGGGCTCACACAGCACGGCTGCCGAGCCTGTCCTTCAGTGTCTCTGAGAGGGAGGCCCCCTTTGGCTTCCAGGAAGTTTTATTTTTTCCCTCTGGTTTGGTCTCGACAGGACATGGAGGACTAACTTACCCAAGGGGGCGTGTGCCCTTCTACTCACATCCGTGGATCACGACCGGGCACCTGTGGTGGGGGTGAGGGTCAACGTGCTCCTGTCCCGGTATCTGATCGAACCCTGCGGGCCAGGGAAATCCAAACTCACCTACATGTGCAGAGCTGACTTAAGGTAAGCTCTGGTTCTGGTTTTTGTGGCATGGTGAGGGTCACGGAGAAGATTGAGACTCTTTGCCTGGTGCAGAGAATGGCTGAAATGAGTACATGTAGCATCTTGGTTACTCCAGGAAGAGTGGTGCTTAAGTAACACGTTCGTGTTCCTTGGCCTTTCGATCCTTTAGAAAACAGGGCGCTAAAGTAATGTGGATACGGTGCTTCTGCCATGAATTTAAAGCCACAAGAAATGTGAGTTTGAACACGCAAGCCGGGTTTCCTCATCTTAGAGTCAAAGGTGTCTGGATCATGTGACATGCCCTTTCGGTGATTAACCAGGCCTATATGTTCTTTGCTCGAGATCAGTGTGTATTAGTATCAGAGAAGTAGTGCAATGCAGCGTTACAGACAGAAAATGAACCTGGGCAAACTCCATCCACAGTGGCTCTCAGGTTACATAAAGTCTCATTGGAAATCTTCACGTCTCAGCCCTTCTCCGGGCCCCGTGGGCTCTGTTTTTGTTAACATGCCGCAGCTTTCCCTAAATAGTTTTACTCAATCTGTAGTTTCTTGGGCAACTTACAGTCCCCAGTGCGTGATGGAGAGGCCAGGAGGTTGCCCCGGAACAAGAAGAGCAACCTGTACTTACACATGTTGCTGAGCAGGACATGGAAGTGTATTTGCAGCTCCCTTCGCTAGCCTCGGGGCTTTCCGGCTGGAATAATTGGTCTGTCTTTCCTCTGTTCCAGGGGCCACATGCCGGAGTGGTACACAAAATCGTTCGGACATTTGTGTGCAGCCGAAGTGGTAAAGATCCGAGACTCTTTCTGTCATCAGAACGCTGAAAGCAAAGACACCAAGTCCAGGTGATCACCGAGGCAGCGCCACTGTCCACCTTCCCACCTTCCGGGCGTTGGTTCCCAGAGCCCTGGCCAGTCCTTGGAAGCACGGGTTCTGCGTCTCATCCTGAAACAAAACTGCAAGTTGGAGCATAGGAATCGACTGTAGTGATTTGATACATTTTCAAAGCTGCTTCCTGTTGGTTTAAGGTCTGTGTTATAGATCTTGACTGGAATATATAAGACTGCAAAAAAAAAATGTATTCTTATGCGAATTGCTTCTGAGAAGCAAAACTATAAATACATTACAGAAGATAATGAAGATACTTCATTCTCTTGTGATCTTGGTGTATGTGTACCTATGTCATTTTGTTTGCAGCGTGTTGAGGGGCTGGTGTATCCACTGGAATAGTTGGTACTCTTTGACAGGTTTTCTCACTGAGATGAGCAAAGAAAGGTTTGCACAGAGAGAGACGTGTGTGTATGTTTGCTTGTTGCTGGTTGAATGGCACGGATGTGTAAGTTGGGACGCAGTGTCTGGCACACTGAGATGCCTCCAAGAAGGGTATTGATGCATCAGGTTCAGTTTAACCTGGAATCTCTTAACTACCCGTGGATCCATCCAGAAATTTAAAAGGGAACTCTTTTATTTTGAGGGGTCAGACAGTCTACCCTTGTCCATTTTTTTTTTTTCTTGACTTATTAAACAGACCCCTCCATCAACTTCTTCTTTACCTGAAAAGTGATTGTAGTGAATTTACTCACATCTCCCATTTCAAACAGTTTCTCTCTAGACCTGATTGCAAAAGTTTGTAGATTGTTATTAACAGCATTTTTGAAAGTGGAACAGGTTTATTAATTTCATTTGCCCTTAACAGCAAATAGGATTTCTGGCTTTTTTTCTTGGTGTTTTTTTTTTTTTTTTTTTTTTTTTTGCTTTGCTTTTTCTACACTTTCTTTTTCTTTATAATGATGTCCTTGGAATATATTTTCATGGTAAATGGCAAACAGGTATCACAGGAAAAAGCAAGATACCAGCACAGTTTTGAAAGGGTGGTCTTTATACAGGTTTTACTGTAATGGGAAAGGTCGGCTTCAGAGACAGTATTAGTGAATTTATTTAGTATGGGTCAAAGTGAATAATGTATGAATGAGAGTTGTAAGAAGGATTTTTATTTTGTTATAATTTAGTTACCATTGTCAGTGTTATTTCCAAGGTTCTTTGAAGAATTGGTGGGGACAGATGAGAGTGTTAAAATTTGAGTATTTTGGATATCAGTGTTTTTCATGAAGATATACTTGTATATTCAATTTTAATGGCTTTCAGATTTGTAAGATTGTATGTTGTATATACCATTCTATTAAGACACATGTACACATGTCCACTGTGCTTTCAAACATAGATTAAGCATGATAAAGATTATTATTTAAAATATACTTGTATTTATACCTCAGATATTCTTTTGGGTTTTGTACCTCAAGGCTTTTTTTTTCCTAATGTAAATACACTTACATGAATACAGTCTAAGAGAAAAAGTAAATAAAAGAAGAGGTTTATAATGTGCTCTGCATCTGTACAGAATATAATCGGTAAGTGCACTATTAAATGTTTAAGGGAAAAGTCTGGCCTGCTCTCCTCTGCCATGCATCTTCCTCCCTCCCACCCAGAAAACCACAGACTGCAAGGCATATCATTCTAGCACCAACCACAGCGAAAGCATGGAGTTGCTGAAGGAAAAATCGGACTGCATATCATTCCAAGGCCAAACTGCAGCTGAGCCGCGCGCTAGCACCCTGGGAACCCTGGTGAGGGTTCGGGAAACCTGGAGATGCTCTCCGGAGGTCGTGAGGAAACGACGCTGAGAAAGTTACCAGAACAAGCGCAACAGCGACCGAAAGATGCTAAGCAAAGCCAAGGTCACCGGCTCATCCCACCGAAGGTCTCGCTCCCACGGTTTGGCTCTCCCGTTGAAAGGATTCCTTCCACATTTGACAAGAGGAGGTTTCAAAGGATGTGACCATGAGCAAGAACTCTGTCACCTAGTGTGGTAGCACCACAACGTACTAATTGTGACTAACGGCCGAGATCGGGAGGTCTCCGAGGGCGGGGCTCCCCTGCACATCTCTGTCCTCCCCCGCAGCAGCTTTCAGTGTTTGTACTTGTTGGCACCTAATAAATTGATTATTTGCTAAATGGGATTGATTGAATTCTCTTGTTATTTGGAAAGGAAGAGAAGCAAGGATGTCTGAAGCCACCACTTTGGCTCACCACTCCCCATTTTGAGATCAAAGAGACTGGACATTGTTAAACCACGTGGGATCTTAGAAGTTTAAACTAGCAAAGATGCATAGATAACCGGAGAGAGATGCTATGCATACTGATCCTTGACATTTGAGGTTCTTTGAGAGGGAATCTTTAACCTGTCGCATTTCCCAGATACGATGTGATATTGATCTTAGAAGAGGTTTGACAAATACTCACTTTGGGCGTAGAAAAGGGGGAAAACCCAACTTCACTGTAAGTTTTGAAAAGACACACCCAGACTGAAGGCTTTTTAAATTGGCCTCTGCCTTCAGACCTGGTTTCCATGGGGCTATGTAAAATCAAAGTATCTTAGGCCTGAAATACCTAATACTTCAGTTGTTTGAACAGTTCTGAAGTGGAGTTTCTAATAGGCTTCCTGAGGTTACAGGATGAGGCAGTAACCTCATGGGCACCCAGGTAGATTTAGATGGTGTTGATGGCACCGCCAGTTTATTCACGTGGGCAAAGCGGTTAGTCAACACCTCCTATCTGCCTGACACTGCTCAACGCTGAGGATACAGCTGTGTGCAAGACTGACGTGGCCCTGCCTTCTCAGAGTTAAAATCTTCCCTGCCAGGCTCTAAAATAAAAAGTAATAATGCCACCTAATGAACGTTAGGACAGGTTTCTATGTGTTGGGAGGGGTAGCTAAGATCTTAACAAAACTCAAGGTAATCGTTCAAGTATCCTGCCTACCAATTTGTAGGTGAAATTACTTGGAATATTCCCAGAAAAGGAAGCCTCACAGGTACCCACGAAGCATAGGCCGTCTCTTCAGTCTAAGGAGAGGATGTGGCTTAGAGAAGTGACGACTAAGGGGCCCAGAGCTGCTCTGGCTGGTGTGGCTCCATTAGAGCTTTGCCCCCTCCACAGGGCACGTACCCAGGTTGTGGGTTTGATCCTTGGTTGGCTCACCAGGTGCAGGAGGCAACCAATCAATGTCAATGTTTCTCTTCTTGTCTCTCAAATTAAATAAAGTTAATTTTTTTAAAAAATGACACCCAGAGCTGGAAGGAGGAGCTGAGATTCCAGCCCAGGTCTGCTGCCTCAGACCATTTCCTGTTTACTGATCTCCTGATTGGGAAGCAAATATCTCATAGTAAAAGCCAATCCAGCCCTAGCTGGTTTGGCTCAGTGGATAGAGCGTAAGCCTATGGACCAAAGGGTCCCAGGTTCAATTCTGGTCAAGGGCACATGTCTGGGTTGCAGGCTCGAGTGCAAGAGGCAGCCAATCAGTGATTCTCTCATCATTGATGTTTCTATCTCTCCCTTCCTCACTCAAATCAATAATAAATAAATAAGAAGCCAATCCCCATGGCCTCAGCATCAGAATCAAGAATTCTAGGGAGGCCCAGCCAGTGTGGCTCAGTGGTTGAGCGTCAACCTATGAACCAGGAGGTCAGGGTGCACGCCCAGACTGCAGGCTCTATGCCCAGCCGGGGTCATGCAGGAAGTAACTGATCGACGCTCATCATCGATGTTTCTATCTCTCCCTCTCCCTTCCTCTCTGAAATAAAAATATACAAAAAGAATTCTAGGGAAATGAAGATCCACAGCAAAATAACACATTAGTTTAAAAATCTCAAAGTAATTAAATCATTTGTCATCCCATTGCTGAGAGGCTGAAGGAGAAATTAAGGCAAGATAAATATGAGGCCAAAGTTTTGTTTCAGGTCAATGGTGGAAAGAACTCAGAGTTCTGTTTGCAAACTGAGTGTATGATTTCACGTATATGAAGACTCCACTGAGGCCTCCCTGTGAAACAATAGGACATGCCTCTCCCCTTTGCAGCACAGAACAATTAGCTGTGATGTGATTGCAGGCAGGCCCACCCAACCTGGCAATCTCACATTGCTCCAGGGGATCCAGGGGAACATTTAAAGTCAGGCGCCTCTTGATGACCAGGATGCGTGCTGAGAAATATGTCCTTAGGCGACTTCGAGGTACAAATGTCATAGCGCCCCTTACACAAACTGGATGCTATAGTCCACTGTAACGCTACTGCTGCACAGGCAGCGCAGTAGGTTTGTTTCCACCAGCATCTCCACAAACATAACAGACTGTGAGCCCTGACAGTTGGCTTTTGTGTCTGTTGGGATGCAGGCTTTGATTTCAAAAGCATCCACTTCAAGGAAGGCTACCTGGAATGCACACACGGCCATCCTCAGGACTCGACAAAGAGCCCGGTCCCTCCTCCCCTGCAGGCTCCTTGGTTTTGGAGACCTTGATTGATAACTGACTATTTGGGCTACTTGCTTTTTTCTCTTCCCTGTGATTTTTTTTTTTAACTTAAAAAAAATATATATATCTTTATTGATTTCAGAGGAAGGGAGAGGGAGAGATAGAAACATCAATGATGAGAGAGAATCATTGATGGGCTGCCTCCTGCACGCCCCCTACTGGGGATCGAGCCCACAACCCAGGCATGTACCCCTTGACCAGAATAGAACTGGGGACCCTTCCATCCACAGGCCGATGCTCTATCCACTGAGCCAAACCAGCTAGGGTTGTGCTCTAAATTCTTGATCTTCTGTTTTAAATTCACCAGTAAAGAGTGAGCCCCTCCCCCCCACCTCGACTCCAATTAAAGCAGGACCCCAGGCTCTCCCCCTCCACTCTCACCTCACTGTGTGCCCTCTAGGTGCCTTGTAAGCTCCAGGGCCTGTAAGTGATCAACTTGTTTTCTTTAAAGTCACCTGGACGTGCTTGCTGAAGAGCACCTTGCAATGGCAATAAGGACCCCCAGGGTTGGGGGATTGTCACATTGGTTTAGAAGGGGAGAGGTCTGGGGGAAGCTCATGGCCCAGGCGAGTGCCCCAGGCTATCTAGCCCATAGCATCACTGTAGCTCAACTGCAATCACACAGACCTATGACAGCTGTGATACCACCAGGCGGTAGATATTTTCAGCTCCATCTTAACCTTGACTGGATCACTGTATATGCAATTGGTCATTTACTGAAATGTCATCGAATAAAGTCTGGACCGTAGATGTTGAATGTACTGCTAGGGCTGGGTGGCTTAGAGAGAGGATGATGTTCAGCACACTTTGCACTTGCCCTGGACACTCGGCTGGGCACTGAGCTGGTGGAGCAAGGGGGAGATTAGGCTGGAGGGGAGCCCAGAAGCCTGGCCCTCCTGCCTGGTGCGGAGGCACACTCACTTCCCTTCCCTCCCTTTCTCTTATTTAGATAAATTTAGATACACAAATACCATGGTGTTAAAATAGCCTACAGTATTCAGTCAAGTAACCTGCCGTACAGGCTTGTGGCCCTGTGTAGTAGGCTGGACCACCGGGCTCTGTGTACGTGCACTCACTCTACGATGTCTTTATGAGGTGCATGGTTGTACTCGCACACTCTAACTTGCAACCCAGCACCAGAATCCTGTCCTGGGACTTCCTGCTATCCCTCGTTATCCTTTCCCACCTCAAGAATACCATGAAGTGCCGCTGAGGTATCTGTGAAGGCGCTTTGTAAAGGGAAGCCAAACGCTTTACCTCACCTGCCTGTTGAATCGTTCCGCTAATGATTCCAAAGCAGAAATCCTAAACAATGAGATAATAGCGTGCATATCACCTTGGAGTTCCATCAGGATGAAATTTAAATTCCACTTGCCTAAGGAATGCAAATTACAAAAGACCTCAAAGAGCCCGTGGCAAAGGAAGAGCAGGTAGGTCCGAGCAGTTAAAATGAATTTGGGCCCATTCCCCAGGGGAGGATCAGTCCTTTGCAGGCAGGGAGTTTGCTAAATCAAGTTGGCAGCTGTAGCCCAGAGTAATTAGCCCTGCTGCACACACAGTTCCCATTAAGAGGAGCCGGGGTGCCCGTCTGGGCCCAAGCCTGTGTTGACTCCTGCAGTATAAACCCCTCTGCAGAGATTTTCCATCTCATTGGACTACTTAAAAAAGCAAATTAGGGAGAGAAATGTTGCTCCTCAAAGGGGATTTTCATTTCTTTCTTCCTCTTTCTTATTAAGCTACAAAGCAGGGTGGAAGCAAAAGTCTTACTTTCCTTTTGACTCTGAGAATGGCTCTTCTCAACCAGGATGGGTGACTTGTTTCCATAAAAAATTGTCTGATTCACAAAGAAATCATTCCCAAAGGCTCTGTAGGTTACAGGCACTTCAGAAATACAAATGTGTTTGGTTCCAGGCTGAGTGGGCTTGTTGAGCAGCCATTTATTAAGCGTTATCATGTGCCCGGAACTGGGATGTATGCTTTACCTACAATTAGGATCTCATTTAAATTTCCTAGGAGTCCTTTGAAGGAAACCTTCTTAGCCTCATTTTATAAGGACAAGGTTTAAAGAGGTAGGGAGACAAACAAATAAAGTCACTATATGATATTTGCAAAGGAATGCAAGAAACAAGAGCAGCCGCTTACGAGGACATTCGGCCGTGATGGGCACGGGCCACCTCCGCCTGCTGGGACAGCCACCGCCAATGTGGCTCTTGAGCACTTGACTTACGGCTGGTGTGGCAGAGGAGCTGAATGCTTAATGTTATTCCATTTTTATTAGCTTAAGTTTAAATAGCTACCTGTAGCTAGTGGCTACTGTATTTGTACAAGTTTTATTTCAAAGATAGAAGAATTTTTCCAAGCAATCCAAATCCTATCTCTTTCCCACCTATAATCTCTTTAAAAAGAAAGCAAGGCAGGAAGGCAGAAGGATGGGAGGGAGAGAAGGAGGGAGGGAAGGAGGGAGGAAGATGGTAAATGTTTGTAAATTCTAACTGGCGTCATTTCAGGTCAGATAACTCGCTCAACATTCCACCAGCCACATGCATCCTCCCAGCCTATGGCCAGTCTCTGCGGTGCTTAAGCCCGAGCTGATGAGCTGTTTTCTTTCTTTGCTGCTAGAGTATTTGTATGTGTCCAAACCAGAGAAAAGGCTGCAGCTGATAGGAAAGAATGCTTCGGAAGTCAGAGTACTCCCCTAGCTTGCCGCGAGCAAAGGGACCTTCACGGATGCTGCTGTTCCCAAAACCACAATGGCCCCTTTGTGGTCTGTGCCTGTCCCCTCATTCCCTTGCCCGGGTGCAGGCTTCCTTTCATGTTGGTGGGGCTGCCCCTCAGCAGCAGTTGTCAGAGCCCGTCCATGACAGGTTTTTTTTTAAACCATAATTGACATATTATATTCATCTCAGGTGTACAACACAGTGACTTGACATCTAATTACATTGGGAAATGATAACCACAATAAGTTTAGTTACCATCTGTCCCCATTGTACATATTATCGCCATAGTCCCTACACCATACATTACACCCCCATGACTTATTTCAGATCTGGAAGTTTGTACTCTTTTTTTAAAAAACTATTTATTTAATTTTTTTATTGATTAAGGCATTACATTTGTGTTCATATGCCCCCATTGCCCCCCACCCCACTCCCATACATGCCCTCACCCCCAGTGTCTTGCATCCATTGGTTATGCTTATATGCATGCATACAAGTCCTTCAGTTGGTCGCTTACCTCCCGCCCTCTCCCTCCTCCCCCGCCCCCCAGAAGTTTGTACCTCTTGATCCTTCCCCTGTTTCGCATTCTTGATCTAGGGCTGATAAGTGTGAGGTGTCTGAACCTAAAACAGCGGCAACAACTCTAAGACAAAGATATACCTTCATTTTATTTCTTAACAGGCTCCACTCTTTTTCCATTAAACATATTAAATGGTATAGCTTGAATTACTGCACTTCTTTTCTTATTTCCAGTATAGATACATATTATTTATAATTGCTAGTCAAGGCTAGAACTCTTAGCCAGAAGTGAGAAATCACTGTTAGTGGCGTGTGATTTGAGAGTGTTCTCAATGCAAAGCCGCTCAAGAAGGCTTTTAAAGCTGAAGCCTGGCCAGGGCCCTGGCACCTCCGCTCCGCGGAAGCTCAGGGAGAATGCCTGGCTCAGTGAAGGCTGCTCGCCCTGTGCAAGCGCGTAGCTCAGGATAATTCATCCAGGCCGTGGGGGCTTTACTGCCAGGGGCCGGAGAAACTGGTTTTCCTGACCTCTGGGCCAGCCGATAGGATGTACGGTTCCACTCACAAAGATAAACTGAGCCCTATTTCATTGCAGAATTTCAAAATGTGAAAAGATGAGTAGATCGCTGAAAATCATTCCAAGAAAGCAGGAAATTAAAAGTTTACACAGCCTGGCCCAGCCAGTGTAGCTCAGTGGTTGAGTGTCAACCTACCAACCAGGAAGGTCACGGTTCAATTCCCGGTCAGGGCACATCCCCGAGTGGCAGGCTCAATCCCCGGTGAGGGGCATGCAGGAGGCAGCTGATCAATAATTCTCTCTCATCAGTGATGTTTCTATCTCCCTCTCCCTCCAAATAAATACAAAACATATTTTTAAAGTTTGCACAGCCTGTAAAGATTATAAAGCAAGAAGAGGTTTGAACCTCTTGGGGCCATGCAAAATGTTGCAGCATCTCAAAGAGCTATTCTGATCCAGAATACTGAAAATGGATTACCTGGTACGTTGTCCTGCCATGTTACAAACAGGAAAGAAGCTAAATTTCTAGAAAGCAAAGCAGCATGGCTAGTAAGGCAGGATAAGGGTATAGCTGCTGGTTTATTCATTTATCTTGTTTTATTTCTTTTTAACCACCCTAATGCCACAAACACTGTTGGGTCAGATTCCCCTTGCCCTCAGTGCCACCCATGGCCATCTATAGTTGGCCTCTTACCCTGAAAGATCCAACAGGACCATGCACATCCACGATCTCCCCTTTTGGATGATTTTGTTGATAGTTCAGCCTGACATCAAAGTACCAGTGGCCATTTAAACATCAGGGGTGCATTGTTGGTGATCTTTGACAGTGCTGGTTCATGACAGAATAAGAAAAGCAATTTCCAAGACTGGTGACTCCATTTATTTGTTTTCACCCACTTTCCAAACCCATGTAATCCCAAAACAAGTACGGAGATAAAATCAGGAAATATAAGGGACGGTGCCTCCAAATAAAGCAAAACCTTCAAACAACAAAAGAAAAAAGGAGTAAGAGAAGGAAGCAAACAAAAGAAGGGCCAATGCAGGGTGTAATTAGTGAAATATCTACACTAATAAAAGAGTAAGATGCAAATTGACCGTGCCTTCACAACACCCACCAGCTAATCAGGAGTGAGTATGCAAATTAACCAACCAAAGGTGGTGGGTTAATTTGCATATGCAGGTGCCAAGCGGCCAGGGGCAGGGCGGGACAAAGGCGTTCTGCACCGCCCCAGCTGCTCCGGGCCTCTGGGCAGCATGGGAAGGCGGAAAGGTGGCTCCAGCTGGAGTGAAGGTGGTGCCAGCAGCCAGGGGAAGGAAGGCCCATTCTTGCACAAATCTTCATGCATTGGGCCTCTAGTACTCAATAAGATTCTTAAGTCTTGGCCACCCCTCCTACAAATGTCTCTGGGTTTGGAGACACCCAAAGAGCCCAATTCTCTTTCTTATGTTGGCTAATAAAATGCCATTTCTTTTTCTTTTTGAGAGAGTGGAAGGGAGGGGAAGAGACAGAGAAAAAGAAAGATCAATGTGAGAGAGACACATCAACTGGTTGCCTCCCCCAGGCACCCCGAACAGGGTCCGGATAGAGCCTGCAACCGAGGTACGTGGCCTTGACCGAATTGAACTGGTGACCCTTCAGTCTGCAGGCTGACTAACCACTGAGCAAAACCAGCTAGGGCTGAAATGCCACTTTTTCATGTCAATTTTCTCACTAACTTCTTGGCCTCTTCCTGTTCTCATCCTCTTGATGTCTGGATTCGTGTCACTCTGGTGCCTGTTCCTTCACACTGTTCTTTCCTCTCTCCTTTGTGACTTTTTTCTCTTGATCCTTCAAACCAACTTTATCCCAAGCCCTCCCCTGGCTTCCCATTTTAATTCTTTTTTCTCTCTTCCTTCTTCATCTCTTTCCATCTCTCACACTTCCATATGCCTCCCCTTATACCCCACATCCTTTTTTTAAAAAATTTCTAAAAATGAAAGTTTTGTAAAATAATTTCTTCAGCTCCCTCTAATTTGCAAAGCAGAAAGATCACTTTGTTTCTCTTGCTTCTACGACATTACAAGTACTCAGTCTATCTCTGCTAGAGAAGCCGAGAGATTCTTCATCCTCTGCCTGCTCTGGGCAAGGAGAGCTACCTTGTTACAGAGAACGTTAAAGGACACGGTAAGAACCTGGGGTGAGAGCTAATGGTCGCTCAGTAAGTTGGACAGGTAAAGCAGACAGCCATAGAGTGGTGGTAGTCAGAAAGAGCAGGGTGTTTGTGTGTATGTGTGTTTTTGTTTTGTTTTTTAAGTTCAGGGGCGCGTATGCACAGGCTTGAAGTAAGTAAGGGAGATGCATAGGTTTGAAGACAAAGGAAATTTGTTGGTGGATAGAGAAGGATTGCAAAGAGCGTCCAAGTCCCTCTACGATGGGGAAAGATGAATGGGCTCTTTCTTTCCCAGGAGGAAGGGTGGCTTTTAGAAAGGGTGACCTTTCCTAGCATGCAAGCACGGGTTCATAAAGTGTCTTGGTGAACCAGAGCCTTGATGCTCTGACTCTTCTGGGCTGGGGCCTTTGTCCCGTCACTGCTGGCCAGTGGTGTCACTTCCTCTTTCCTTGCCTTCGCTCCCTACCACTGAGTACCCATTGGGGTTGCATGAATAATTGTTCCTTTAATAAGTAGGTCTGCACGATTCTGCTTCTTCCGTGTTATCATCTCACTTAATCCTCACCACAAACCTGAAGGTCAGAGGCAATAGCAACCCATTTTACAGATGAGGGCAACAAAGCACTGCTGGGTGAAGTCACCCAGGGCTCCCATCACGTAAACCACATACAGCATTTAGAACCCGGTACGCAATGAGCACTCAGGCTCTGTTAGCTGCTGTCTTTTTTTTTTTATAATATATTTTTATTGATTTCAGAGAGGAAGGGAGAAGGAGAAAGAAACATCAAGGATGAGAAGGAATCATTGATCCACTGCCTCCTGCAGGCCCCTAACTGGGGATCAAACCCATTACTCGGGCATGTGCCCTGACCGGGAATCGAACCACAACCTCCTGGGTCATAGGTCAACGCTCAACCACTGAGCCACACCGGCTGGGCAGCTGTTGTCATTTTTCCTTTTATACCAGAGGACATATAATAGAGCAGGTGGGAGCACAGACTCTCGACAGATTCTCTTATACTAACTATGTGATCTCAGGGAAATTGTTACTCAATCTCAGTTTTCATATCTGTAAGACAGAGAGAACAGTGAAGAAATTAGAACCATGCTTGACGCATAGTAAGCATTATGTATTATTACTTCTGAATGTCTGTTTCTTATTCTTTTCTAGTTTAAACTGGTGCCTACAATAAACTATGTGCTCATAAGATTAACATTAATTAAGATTAATACCACCCAAGCTTGGGTGGCCAGACCCCATGAGCAAGGCAGTAAAGACCTGGAAGCTTCATTTCCTTATGGAGTTTCTAGAATTTAGCTTTGGCCTAGAATTTTACTTGGTTAGTAATTCAGAAAATTTGCTGAGTACCTACTAAGTGCCAACAAGGAAAGACTCAGAAGTGTAAGTGACCCCTCTTGATTTGGAAGTGCTTATAGTCTTTTTAAGGAAACAGACCGAGAAATAATTTAATATGTTTTATTATTTTTTGTTGTTGTTAATCCTCATCCGAGGATATTTTTCCATTTATTTTTAGAGAGAGTGGAAGAAAGAGGGAGAGACAGAAACATAGATGTGAGAGAGACACATCAATTGGTTGCCTCCCTCACAGGGACTGAGCCTGCCACTGGGGTATGTGCCCTTGACCAGACTCGAACCTGGGACCCTTCAGTCTGTAGGCTGACACTCTATCCACTGAGCCAAACTGGCTAGTGCGAGAAATAATTTTAATAAAATGTGCTGGAGACTCCACTCAGAAACCGACAGAAGGAGATGAATCTGAGCGAGGCGTTAAAAGATGATAGAGGGGAGAGGGTGGAACTGCATTCCAGGCGAGGCAACCTGGGCCGCCTGCAGGAATCTGGCTGGATGCAGACGCAGGAGGGTCCTGCACGGCTGGAGGAGGGTGCTCTGCTGGGGAAGGTGTGGCCGGACAAGGGCCTGGAGAAGCAGGCACCTGTGAGATTGAGGAGGGCCTTGCATTCCATACTAAGGAATTAGAATGCCACTCTGCAGGCAAGGGGGAGCTTTGCAAAGCTTGTATGCAAAGAGCAATAGAATTAGATCTGACTTTTTTTAAAGAAAAGTCTGCAGGTGATGTGAAGAGGGGATTCTGTAGGAAGTCTTCCCCAAGGAGAGTTCCACACAGTAATACCCACCAAAGATCCCCAACATCAGAACCAAGAGTGCCCTCGGGGGGAGAGGGGAGGAGCCACTGTTCATTAGGAGCGAGAATCAATAGGACTCCAGTGACAGTCTTGTTGGAATGAAAGGAAGTTGGAGATAAGGACTGCACGCCACAGCCTGGATGGAGCGGCTGCTACGTCTAAGATAAGCAGGGCAGGAGCAGAACCAGATGTGAGATGAGGATGGAAAAGCACAGTGGGTTAAACTGGGGTGCATCGAGGCTTCTGCAGGGCATGGCAGGGGAGCTGTCTCATAGGCGATGGGAATAGGGGACCCAAGTTCTAGAGGGAAGTCTGGATAAAGGAATGGATTTGGAAGGCTAAAAGGTAGCTGAAACCCTGGAGGATTTGAAGATGTCCTGGCCTGGGGAGGGACAGAGAGGCCCCGCCCATGCCATTCCAGCCCCAGAGCATTAGCCAGGTGCCTGGAGACCACCTTCTACAAGATCACAGGGCCATGGCATTGGGAGATGGGTTCCTTGATAATTATCATGAACTTAAGAGGTTTTTTTCTTAACTTGATGTTTCAGGTTCCTGAATTCCTTCGCTCACTGGAAACAATGAATTTTGTTTATGAATCTCATCCATGAGGTGCTGGAGGCTTCATGGGCAACTGGAATGGAAATAAGAGTGGCTGGAATCAACCAAAAAGCTTAGTTACATGAAATAAGTGTGCACATGAATGTAAACACTAGAAGCTGCCCGGTTTTCTAGACGATCTGATATTTAGACACAGACCCGGATTCACAGTCCGTGTGTACCAGAGTAAAGAACTGGTTGCTACTTAAATATCTTTAAAGAAAGAGAGAGCCCTAGCCGGTTTGGCTCAGTGGATAGAACATCGGCCTGCAGACTGAAGGATCTGGGATTTGATTCCGGTCAAGGGCACATGCTAGGTTGCAGGCTCGATCCCCAGTAGGGGGCTCATAGGAGGCAGGCGATCAATGATTTTCTCTCATCATTGATGTTTCAAACTCTCTCTCCCTCTCCCTTCTTCTCTGAAATCAATAAAAATATATTTTTAAAAAACGAGAAAGAAAAACGAGAAAAAGCTAATGCAAATCCTACCTTAGCACAGTGTGTCTATCCTAACCAATTAAAGACTTCGTTGATTTTGTAAGAAGTTACCTCTGTTATCGGTGGAGAGAGGTCCTTGCGATGTCCCTGAGATTCATGCAGGAGGATGAGGTATTGTAGACAGTTTTATTTCTGCCTTGACCGGTTTGGCTCAGTGGATAGAGTGTCGGCCTACGGATTAAAAGGTCCCAGGTTCAATTCTGGTCTACCTTGGTTGTGGGCACATCCCCAGTAGGAGGTGTGCAGGAAGCAGCTGATCGATGTTTCTAACTCTCTTCCCCTCTCCCTTCCTCTCTGTAAAAAAAAAAAAAAATCAATAAAATACATATTTTTTTTAAAAAGCTTTATTTCTGTGGAATCAAACTCCTAAGTTTCTGAGGTCCCATTTCCCTTTGTTGGACCAAGGAAGTATAGCTATGGCTTCAAGAGGGCTGGAATCAAAGCCAGTGCCCAGGATTTTCACTCCATATTGGAGCCGTGTACAGTCCAGAATCGGGTTAGCTTAGTTTGTGTTCCCTGTTGCAGTCCATCAGTCCCTCGCATGTGGGGTCTGAACGGACACATGGCCATGGAGGAAACATGGACAAATGCAAGGAAGCAGGAACAAAATCAAAGGAACCAGAGAGCCAAGAGCCAAGACACAGCCAAGAGAGCGAGCAACTTTGTTTGGGGGATTATGTATCCCCACATTTTCACAGGCTTGCAATAGCCCTGCCCGTTCCGGCCAATGATCTGTTCCCAGATCTGACAGGCACCTTTCCTAGTCACCCCAACTTCACTGCCTATGCATATATCTCTCCTTTATTAGACCCCTTCCTCCAGTGACCTGCAGAGAATGGGCTGGTGGTTCCCTGGGGAGTATGAAATTTCAGCTTCCTGGTGAAGCTGCCCAAATGACATGCCTTTAGTGCCTGGCCTCCCTTTTGTTCCTTTTCTGTTATTAATAGCTAGTTAATTACAATGGTATCACATCCTCCCCAGTGCAGTGTCATTTGCTATCCTGTGATCATCAGAAGCTTCAACTGACTGTTACATGTGTTTTGGATATCTATATATATAAAAGCCTAAGCAACCGGTTGACCAGTCGACCAGTAGCTATGACATGCACTGACCACCAGGGGGCAGATGCTCAATGCACAGGCATGGAAACATGGAATCTCAGAGGGAAAGGAGCAGGGGGGAGGGTGGGAAGAGATTAACCAAAGATCTTATATGCATACTGTGGCTTCAAGAGACCCCTCAGCCTGGCCTGCGGGGACCGGGCCAACACTGGCAATCCAACATCCCCTGAAGGGTCCCAGATTATGAGAGGGCACAGGCCAGTCCGAGGGACCCCCACCGGTGCACAAATCTATGCACCAGGCCTCTATTATTATAATAAAAATGACAATTACATTTGCTTTATCGATGCACTTTAATTGACAGACATTAGTTTTTAAAAGGTTAAGTCTCTGAGGGTTAAAAAAATAAACAAAACAAAAAAATTAAATGATATCCTGGCTGGTGAAGAGTTTGGGAACCTGAAGACAGTGCTCTGTCCTTACTCACTGTCCTTGTTAGTGAGCTGGGCGCCACCCAGCAGTGTCACTGGCATACCCTGAAGTGACCAAAGGGTCCTGTCTGCTCACACTTCCAAACACTTCTGTAAAAACAGATGAGTGGAAAATTTTAAGTCCTGCCTAGCAGACTAATTCATCCTTCAAGAGACTAAAGATCCCCAGGAGGGGCGAGGTGTCCTTTCTCTGGGTTCTGTTTGCCACGTTATTTTGTCATTGCCTGGGCTGGTGTTTTGTTCTCTTGTGGTTTTGGTCTGGTTCTACTACCAGACAGTCAACCCTTTAGCAGAAAACATGACCTTACTCCCCTCCCTGTCCCCCACACCTAAGACCGTGCCTGGCATATAGCCAGAGCTCCAAACGTGTGGCGTGAACACATGCAGTCTGCTTTACAGGACTCGACTTTGAAGAGAGGATGAAGAACATGTATTTCCTACCATGGGAGCTCCAGCTCCAGCTCCCAGCTCAGGAAAATGGTGGCAGGGGGATGGCCACCTCGTAGTCTGGGTCTGCTGGACCTCTTCCCCTGGACCAGCCTGCAGCACCCTAGCAAGCATTGTGAGGCTCTGGGGTGACACCATGAACCCCAGATTTGGTTCTTGCTGACTTGGAGCCTTCACCTAGTTGGGGAAACAGAAATCTAATTATCCATGTGAGCGTATCTTGAGGGCCCTATGTGTGCCCCTTAATGAGAGATGCAGGAAGCAGAGAGGAAACTGGAGGTGGAGAGCTTTCATCTCTTCATTTGGACTCTGAGGCCATCTATCTAAATAAGCACTTATCCTCCCAGTTAAGGCTAGTGATGCTGGAGGAAATTTTAAGTAGGCCAAGGATGGACAAAAGCATTTGCATTGGATGTTGGCTCTTCCTTTTTTTCATATATATCCTATATAATAAAGAGGTAATATGCAAATTGACCCTCACACCCTCACAAGATGGCCATCCCCACATCATCACAAGATAGCTGTCACAAGATGGCCACCCCCATGTTGTCACAAGATGGCCACCTCCACATCATCACAAGATGGCAGCCCCCACATCATCACAAGATGGCCAGCAGAGGAGGGCAGTTGGGGGCAACCAGGCCTGCAGGGGAGGGCAGTTGTGGGGGACCAGGCCTGCAAGGAAGAGCAGTTGGGGGCGATCGGTCCAGCAGGGGAGGGCAGTTGGGGGCAATCGAGCCAGGAGGGGAGCAGTTAGGTGTCAATCAGGCCGACAGGGAGCGATTAGGGGGTGATCAGGCTGGCAGGCAGAAGCGGGTTAGGGCCAATCAGGAAGGCAGGCAGGTGAGCAGTTAAGAGACAGCAGTCCTGGATTGTGAGAGGGATGTCTAACTGTTGGGATGGGATGTCCTGAGGATCGAGCCTAAACCAACAGTTAGACATCCCCCGAGAGGTCCTGGATTGGAGAGGGTGCAGGCTTGGCTGAGGGACACCCCCACCACCACAGTGCACGAATTTCATGCACCAGGCCTCTAGTATCTATATAAATAAAAATGTAAATGTTTGTTTATTCAAAATCTTAAATCTCCAAAAGTTCTTCACCAATTGCTTTGAAATTTTGACACAACGTTGCATTCAAATACATGCCGAGGAAGCAGCAAAGCGATGTGCAGCCAGACTTGAGGATGCATGGTTGCGAGCACGGTGATCGCGTTCTGCAGCTTCAGATCTGCTTCGTTCTCAACAGAATGAAAGTGACAGGCTGAGAGTGGCTGAAAGACGTCAATGAGAAACAGCAGATCAGCGTCAAACATGACTCCGTGCTCAGCAATCACGCGATTACAGTCGCCTTGCATTCCGGTACAACCCAGCTGATGATTATAGTTTGAGCCGGCATGTTCTCATCGGCACTATGACTGCAATGTGTCCTTATTGCTGACATCAAAAGAAGAATTGGTTGAAAAAGTATTTCCCAATATTCAAACCAATTATAAGAGTCATGATTGGCTGAGTGAACGAGCTATTCTTGCGGCCAAGAACAAAGGCGTCTACAAACTTAACAATACTATTCAGTCTAACATTCAAAGCGAGGCAGTCACATACAAGTCTGTCGACACTGTTGTGGAAGCAGATGAAGCGGTTAATTATCCAAGAGAATTTTTGAATTCACTCGATCTGCCAGGGATGCCACCGCATGTACTACAATTGAAAATCGGCGTGCCAATTATCATGTTGTGAAATATCAACCAGCCAAAGCTTTGCAACTGCACGCGGCTTGCAGTAAAAAAATTAATGAGCAACGTCGTAGAAGCAACAATCTTGACAGGACCTTTCCAAGGTGAAGATGTCCTCATTCCTCTCATTCCTGATTCCAACGGATATGCCATTTCAATTTAAGAGACTGCAATTCCCAATTTGATTGGACTTTGCACTCACCATCAACAAAGCTCAGGGCCAATCTTTAGAATTGTGGGGTTTAGATCTAGACACAGATTGCTTCTCACATGGACAATTATATGTTGCGTGTTCTAGAGTCCACAAACCAGACAATCTCTATATCTGCACAGACGATGGAACAACAAAAAATATTGTATACCCACAAGCATTGTGCAATTAAACATATTAGAAACGTGAGCTTTCTCTTTTCCTCTTTTCTTTCTTTTCCATTTAACCAGACTGAGCCACAGCAACGCGTGGCCGGGTACAACTAGTGTGTGTGTGTGCGTGTGCGTGTGCGTGTGCGTGTGTGTGTGTGTGTGTATATATATTTGATTTCAGAGAGGAAGGGAGAGGGAGAGAGAGATAGAAACATCAATGATGAGACAGAATCATTGACCAGCTGCCTCCTGCATGCCCCATTCTGGGGATTGAACTTGCAACCCAGGCATGTGCCCTGACCGGGAATCCAACCATGACCTCCTGGTTCATAGGTTGATGCTCAACCACTGAGCAACTCCAGATGCTCACAGTGTTTTTCCTGCTTTGTGATTAAGATCTCAGTTGTCTAGGCTTTACCAGAGCTGGCTGCAATTGCTTTGGGTGACTCTGCCTCAAATTACTCTGACAGTTTTCTTGGGGTCTCCGTTTATGTATGTCCCAGTAGGTGTAATTGTATGGTAGCTGACTTCTCCAGTTGATCATTTACCTGCTCACTTCCCCAGGCAGCTCTCCTTGAAAAAATAAGCAGCAAAGTCTTAAGATATTTATTTCACTCAGCACAAACCAGCTACCAAATAGAAATCTAGGCTTTAAAAAAAATGACTTGGGAAAGACTTTACATCTTTGAACCAACCGTCAGACCTCAGTCTGCAATGGACAGGAAACGCATGCTATGTAATTTAATCACCACCTTCTGTTTCCCAGCCTACATTTCTCTCCCCAGATAAAGGGCTTCTCCTCACACCCCCTTATCTTTGTCTAATCCTTCACCTCTGGGAGAAGGAACTAGGAGCCATGAAAAGAATTAATTTGGTTGCAACAACCTGGGAAGAAAAAAAACATTTTTTAAAGATGTAAATGACGTTGAAGGACTGTAGTTTTAAGTTCAGGCTCACACCTCTCAGTGCCGTTTAAGGGCTTCCAAATGTAAACCTCCGGCGTCAGGGGAGGGGACTGCATCTTGGTTCAAAAGTGCTGTTTTAGACTGGGATTCTCCAGCCTAGTCCACAGGGCAGGCTGGGATCCCACCAAGCAGGGAGGAGACCGCAGCACTTGGCAAATCCCTTTAACAATCCCCTGGGCACAAAAGGGTTTGCGGTCTACTCATCTGATTTTAGCATTATCTCTAGCACTGATTTGTCTCAGGTATTTGGGAGTGTAGGGGTGTGGGAGGAGAGGGGAGGAGTGGATGTCAGTGTAGTTACCCAGCTCAATGGCTCACTGCGTGATACTCCTCCATGAAGTCCACTTCAGAAGATCAAATGCTCAGGCGGATTGTTAGCTCTTCCGGTGGCGGTGGCGAGGATGAATTCTGACCCCCTGGGAGGAATGTCAAGCCCACACCGCAGGGTTGAGAATTACATCAGAGTATGCCCAGGCTGAGCTGACAGTCCGCAGCGTGAGTGTTTACAAGGTGGAGGGTGAACGAGATGGTGCTGTCATTCACATACAGCCTGTTACTGACTATTCCACACATGGCTACGGCGTGACGATCACTAAGTAATGGGAGTAATAGGACATGATTAATGGAAAAATTAGGCGGGATCAGAATTCCAGGACTCCAGTTCTTAGTCTGTCTGGGCCTCTGTCTATGAGGCATGACAGGAAGAAGCTAGGGAAATTCCTTGGCAAGTGGAATAGGGAAACAGACAGATAGCTAAGCAGCAGTTTGCAGCCATCTAGTAAATCCTATCTTCCCTAAACCAAGGACACTTAACAGTAAATGGTTTGCACTTCTCCCCAGCCAGAGGGTAAATAGCTTAAAGCACCCCATTCAGGGAGATAGACAGCAGAAATCCAATTAGTGCCATTTGCCAACCACACCCCAGGACAGATGAAGTTAAGGAAATAAATCAGTATAAAACTGAATATTCTATTGAGATCCTGCCCTAAGACCTCCCCTAAACTCCCAGCTGTTAAAACTCCTCAACAAGGAAGGTCCCAGAAAACTCCCTCCCTCCCAATAGCACGCCCTTGCCTTTCCCTCCTCTCCCCCTCCCACTTCCCCCCACAGGCATGCATCTATTAAACTCCAAGGGACCCCATGAGGCTTGCAGCCAGGAGAGCAACAGGAAGCAGCAGCTTGTCCTGGGCTAACCCCTTGAACCAGTCTCCAAGGCCCGCTTTTCTTTGACTTTTTAGTGAGCCAAAGCAGCCCCGCCCAGGGTCATTTCCTCACCTAGTCCTCCTCCTGTAATCCTAGGCCCTTCCCTGTTTCACCGTCCCCAGATCTAATAAACATCCTCTAAAAGTCACCTGGGATAGTGCTGTGAACCCACATACAAACAGCCAGCCCCAGGCAGACACACAAAGGGCCAGGTCCCCTTTCTGGTAACATCATGTCAAGAAATAGGAGGAAGAGCCCGGTGGCATGGCTCAGAGGTTGAGCGTCGACCTATGAACCAAGAGATCGCAGTTGGATTCCTCGTCAGGGCATATGCCTGGGTTTGGGGCTCAATCCCCAGTGTAGGGCGTGCAGGAGGCAGCCAGTCAATGATTCCTTCTCATCATTGATGTTTCCATCTTACTCCCTCCCTCTTCCTCTCTGAAATCAATAAAAATATGTTTTTAAAAAAATAGCAGGAAGGTACATGTCACTGAGCCTAAGGGTGACACCGAGCATAAAGGGACACCTGGTAGACCAGTCTCCACAAGGGGCGCAGAACCACAATCATCCTGTCCATACATGTAAGCATTGCTGGGATTTTTTCATGGGGTCCTGGACTGAAAATCTTCACGGATGAAATGACCTCTCACCCTCTCTGCTGAAGAAAACTGGGACTTGCTCATGACTAAGGCTGTCATGAAAAGAAAAACAAACAAACAACAACAACAAAAAACAAAAATAAAAAAAAAACCTGGATTTGCCTGCCAGACCTTCACTCTCCAAGGCAGTCTAACATTTCTAAAGTTTATGGGTTGTCCCTCAATGACACACAAAATATAGTCTCTCTCTAAACCCTTAAACTGATGCCTTCCAACTCTTAGCCAAAGGCTGGGTGAGAAATGGTTCCCTGTGAAGGGCTATTTCAAAATTACTCAGCCCACCACTGTTGATATTTTAGGTTCTTTCTTGGGGTACAGCCAGACATGAGAACAGCAAACACTTAGACATTTCATATTTAGGTTCAAAAGCAAACACAGAGTTGCATTTTCATCAGGGAACCCCCAAGAGCCAGGGTAGAAAGCATTTGATCTGGATCTGCTTGGGTGGTGGAGCTGGGGCCCCTCCAGCTCCTGCATCCACCTAGGAAACCTCACACCAGAAAAGCCTTTTACTCCCAGGGGCTCCAGAAAGCATTTTCTCCTCTGAATTAGCTCTCAGAATTGACCGCATCTCCCCCACCCTGGTTTTTTTAGGTAGGGGGAACCCCAGCATTTAATTTGCAACTCAATGTAACAAACCTATGGCCCATGTGGTCTGCCCGCTTTTATTGCATTAGTCAGGTGCCACGTTTCTGGTCAACCACTGACCACATAGACCGTGGTGTCCCATTGCTTGTAACAGAGCTGAAAAATGTCTGTCACCTAGCAGACCTCCTGGCTGTCCTAAGGCAACGCAAATGCTTGTTTTGGTCTATCAGTACTAATGCTCTTGGCAAGAAATGCCTAGAGAACTCACCTTGAGCTTCCCAGACACGCCTCTCCCTTTCTAAATGGAACAACCTGAGGCATCCTTGAGATTCTTATTACCATTGCAAGACGCCTTTCAGCAACTATCATTAGGAAACTTTGCTCTTCAGAAATAATGTATTACTTACCGGTCCTGGACTGTACAAGCACTCAGAGAAGTCGGTGTTGCCAGGAGAGAGTCTGGGGCTCAGGTTTTATTGGAGTAGACTTGGGGACCTAGGGTTGTATGTGGGCCAGGAGATGGGGGGGGGGGGGGGTTGGGGGGGGGCGAGGCTCACTCTTTACTCCTGAATTTAAAAGAGAAAGGCAAGAATGTAAAGCACTGGGAAGAGAAAAACAACAAGTAGCCCAAATGGTCAGTTATCAAACAAGATCTCCAAAACAAAGGAGCCTGGGAGGGGGAGGGGCCTGGCTCTCCACCTCCCGTGTTCCTTCCAGGCAGCCTTCCTTGAAGTGGAGGCCTCTGCAAGGGAAGCCTAGGTCAGGCCCCTGCGTCAGAAAAAGAAAAGCCAGCTGTCAGGGCGCTCACTCCAGTTCCGCAGAGTTTGTGGTGATGCCGGTGTAAGCAAGCCCACGGCACTGCCAGCCGTGTGGCAGTGTCATTACAGCAGTGAGCGGCAGCATCTCCGTCCGCGTGCGGGCTCTCAGTGATGCTCACATCAGAAATGGACTGTATCCCATCGTTCAGTTAGGCATGACTGTACTTTGCAGACCTCTACCCTGCCATCTCCCTCCTCCTGGCTTTAGTACGTGCTTTAATCAGGAGCTGTCTCAAACCCTTTCTGGAAATTAGGAAGCCATAACAAGCAAACAACGTATTTAAAATAATGTTTCCCAAAAAAAGAAAGAAAGAAAAGAAAAGAGAAAAGAAGAGAAGATTTTACAGTCCACGTGGTCTCCGTTGCAAGTACAGTCATTCTTCTTGGACTTGGTATTTATGAATTTGCCTACTCGCTAAAATCAGTGCCTGTGGTGTCTCTGTGGTCACTCGTACACATGTGCGGAGCAGCGAACAATGAATGTGTCTCCCGACGTCTATGTTCCCGGCTGTGAGGCTGAACAAGGCGACATCCTTCTGCCTTCTTGCTCAGCTCTCATGCCGTACACAAGTCCTTTCAGTGACCTCTTTAGGGTCAGTTTGTTTTCTGTTTGTGATTTTTCTGACTTTTGCTATTTAAAATGACACCCAAGTGAAGTGGCATCTAGTGTTCTTATGTACAAAAAGGCTGTGACGTGCCTGAAAAGGAGAAAATATGTGTGTTAGATAAGTTTTGTCCAAACATGAGTTATAGTGCAGTTGGCATGAGTTAAACATTGGGGGGTGAGGGAGGAATATATATATATATATATATATATATATATATATATATATAATATATATATATTATATATATGTCCTTTCAACAGAAGAAACACATAAAATAAATAAGATTATGTATTGATCCTTCCTTGACAAAAACCAGAGGCTTGCAGGAACCTAACCCTGATTTCCCTTAGGTGCAATAGTTTAGCATTTGCTAACTCAGTATCCCAGTGACTTCATAAAACATAATTACTGTGAATAACAATAACCGATTGTTTTCACCTCTGCGTTTGTAATGTGAAAGAACCCATCAACAATAGGCAAACGATGAGCATGGCTGTGAGCCAATGAAACTTTGTTTATAGTGTTTATAGACATAGGAACTTGAGATTTAGAAATTTTTGTTATATTCTTTTAAAAAAATTTCCCCCCAACCATTTAAATATTTTTTATTTATTTTATTATTTTTTATTTCACAGAGAGAGGAAGGAAGAGGGAGAGAGAGAGACAAAAACATCAATGATGAGAGAGAGAGACTGGGAATCCAACCATGACCTTCTGATTCATGGGTGGATGCTAAACCACTGAGCCATACTGACTGGCAGCCCCCTTCCCGCCCCCCCCCCCCCCCAACCATTTAAAAATGTATAGACCGGTCTTAACTTTCTGGCCTTACACGGGCTGGGTTTGGCCCAGGGGCCATAGTTTGCCGACTCTTGCTGTGGAGCCTTGTTTTCAATGAATCCACTGCTTTGGAGCCAGACCGCAGTAGCTTAGAGAGAGCCATATCTTGTTCTCCTGTAAGTCTCTGCCATCCCAGGACTCCCGCCACTCTGATGGGGCCTGAGAACATTCGTGACCTCTGGGTCTTTGGAATAGAAGAAGTCAGCATATATATATATATATATATATGTATATATATATATATTTTTTTTTTTTCCAATCTCCTCCAAGGATATTTTTCCCATGGATTTTTTAGAGAGAGTAGAAGGGAGAAGGAGAGAGAGAGAGAAAAAACAGGAGAGAGAGAAACATCGATGTGAAACATGGATGTGAAAAAGGTACATCGATGCTGCCTCCCACACGGGCCATGACCCGGACCAGGGATTCATCTTGCAACCAAGGTCTGTGCCCTTGACCCGAATTGGACCTGCGACCTTTCGGTGCACAGGCCAGCGCTCTGACCACTGAGCCACACGGGCCAGGGCAGGAGTCAGTAGTGAAGCCAGTTGGAGAGTTGGGTCTGAAAGCCGGCTGCACTCTTCCTAGCTGTTTCTACCTGAGGCCGCTTTGCTGAGCCTTGTGACTAACAGAGAGAATCACGGACATCTCCACGGACCGCAGTGCAGGTTCAACTGCACAGGAAGCAGAGGCTTGAAGATGGGATTCCCATACCGGCCCCCCCCCCCCCCCCCCCCGCGCCCCAGACCGGTAAGCTGCTTGACCTCTACACGTGGGAGTCCTTTGACATCATCTAAGCCTCACACAGGGAACAAGCAGATGCCCCAAAATCTCCTCACCATTTTCCAGGCCCAGAGACCATGCAATGCAACCAATAAGCGAACAGGGAGATATTTCCCTAAAAACTGTAGCCCCATTTCTGTTGCCTGGCAACATACTATTTAGGGTACAAGGGAGGTGCCCAACCCCCCACCCCCACCCCATGGCCCGCACCGTTGTGTAGCCTCCTGTGAGTCAGATAATTGTTAGGCACGGACAGACACCCGCTGGTGAGAAACCTCTCACAGGTCCCCGCTGACACAGGAGGAAAGACCACGGAAAATTCTGTTTCCCTGACCTAAGAGATAACATCGCTTTGTTCTTTCCCTTTGGTGAAGGTCAGATCGGGAGCATCCCTTGAAAGTGGCTCCAGAAGAAGGAATTTCTCAGACACATAAATGTATGTTTTTCAAAATGGACTACTTGCAGCAGTGATGATTCCTGTCGCCAGAAACCATGTTCCTGTCCTCCTCTGTAAAACTGACGTAATGATTCTGACCCCACGGGACTGTCACGGTTATGACGTCTAACTGAAACGTTGATGTTTAGCATGTCCTTTTGGCGAATCTCACAAGCAATGGGTGACTAAGTCAGCACTTTTATCCCAAGCACCTCCGGGCACGGTCTCATTCATTTTCGCAGAGTATAAAAGCATCGTTCAAAAAAATAATTAAAAAAATTAAATAAAAAAGAAAAGCATCGCTCAAGAAACCGCAGCCGCAGTCCCTTGCGCGGAAAGACGCTCGGGGCCGCCCTAAGTCCTGGGTCTAAGGATGAGGCTGCCGGCCCCTGCGAGCGGCAGAGCTTGAGCGTCTCGGATCCAGAAAGCAGACTGAGTTCTGGCCCGGATGTGCGTCTGGCCGCATCACGCGTTTCCCGGACCTGGTGGCGAGTAGGGCGCTGGAGGCGGGAGGAGGGGACGTGCCGCCGGGACCCGCCCTGCTCCGGGCGCCCGGTCGGCGGAGCCGGAGGGCAGGACCGACCTGGGCTGCGAGGATGTGGCGAGCGCGCGGTCACGTAGCCACCGGCCCGGCCAGCTTCCTGGCTCCCCGAGCGCCACCTAAGGACCGCCGGCAAGAGCGCCTGAAGGTCGGTGCTCCAAGTATAGCGGCGCCGGGAAAGGCACGACCCTCCTTTCCTTACCGTAGTTGCATCTTTCTAGATGGGAACCTGGCACATTTGTACATGTTATGCTTTTTGCAAACAAGTAAGTGTCTTGGAATAGGGGCTCAAAGACCCCGAGTTTCTCCATTTTTGCAGAAAAGGATTTGACCAATCGCCTGTCTGCCGCCTCCCTCCCTCCTCTTCCCCTCTCCCCCTCCCCCTTGTTCTGCGTCCTTGCCTCACACCTTCCTGCAGTTCTGCTAGTTTTATCTGGTGATTTAGGATTTTTAACAATGCGCTGAACACGCTGCAACTGGGAAGGCCAATCCCGCCTCTGCCACTAAGTGAGGGTGTGTCTTTAGCGAGTGGCTTTGCCTCAGGGGTGGGGAAGGTACAGCAGGCTGGCGTCTAGTTGCTCACGAAATCATTTGGTCTGGCCGTGCCAAGGCATTAGGGGTGATTTCATTAAATGTTTGACCAAATATAGCAGGCTAATTTAAAAAAAAATTCTTTTTTGTTGAAAGTATAACATATGTCCCCCCCCTTCTCCCCCAATGACCCCCTCCAGCCTGCTCCTGCACACCCCCCTCCGCCCCCCGCTAATTTTTAAGTTAATAATGTTGTGTGGCCCGGGAATGGTGGTATAAATATCCAGATGGCCCTTGGTAGGAAAAAGGTTCCCCACCCCTGCCTTATCTCTTGGGAAGCAGGGACTGAACCTGAACTGATCACAGGTGTGTCCCTGAGCGAGCCCAGCGCTGGGTACTGTGGGGGCGTGATGAGTTTGGAACCCTCCCCAAAGCCCACGCTCAGTATCTACCTCCCGTGGCCACTGAAGCTAAGCTGGAAAACCTGCAATTTTTCTACCAGGCTGGCCCCAGGGCTTTGCCTGCCCTCCTGCGTGGTGAAAAGAAAGGGTTCATTCTACTTGGACTTTATGATTCTTTAAGGCCACAGCTTCCATTGCAAACAGGTGGTTTTCAAAATTCTGGCCATGGGATACAGCCTTCAAAGGACTAATCAGAAGCAAGGTGAATTGAACAGCCATGGCTGGCCTGGTCCGTTGGAAACAGGGGTGTGGGAGGGTGAGAGTAGAGCACACATCACCCTCCTGTTGACTGAAAAATATCTGTTACGCATACCAGGTTCCAAAGAAATATCTGTGCCAGATGCTTCCAAAGAAAGGCCAATATTCAACAGCTCAGAGTTTTGGAGTAAGGCAAAGCTTTGGATCAAGAAGGCCTAGCCCGAGAAGATGGGAGAACGAATTCCCAAAGCCACGAAGAGGCGGGAGAGGACTAGAGACAGCCAGGCAACAGAAAGGAGTCCAAGGAAAAGTAGGAAATTTCTAAATCCCTTTGCTCCTGGTCGACCCCCGCAGATCGGAGTCTGGTTCTGGAGTCCTTACTTGGTGCGTATCTCCCCACTTCTTCCCTGGCAGAAGGGCTGCTCAAGCAGAGGCATAATTCCTCCAGTTCATTAGCAGATCTGTAGCTGGCGTTATTAGCCTGGAGGCCACCAGAGAGAGGAAGCATTTCACTGTTACATGTGGACTAGGTGTTTGGTCACCAAAAAGAAATTCCTGGGGGGAGGGGATGGAGAAAGGGTTGCAACCCAGTGCCTGCACGCATGGCAAGCCACGCGCACACCCTGGCCTGTGTGGCAACGTGGAGGGGTGGGGGGGACGCATTTTTATTTATTTATTTATACTTATATTTATATTTTTATTGATTTCAGAGAAGAAGGGAGAGGGGGAGAGAGAGAGACACATCAATGATGAGAGAGAGTCATTGATCAGTTGTCTCCTGCACGCCCCCTACTGGGGATCGAGCTTGCCACCCTGGCATGTGTCCTGACCGGTAATGGAACAGGGTGACCTCCTGGTTCATAGGTTGATGCTCAGCCACTGAGCCACACCAGCTGGGCTGGAGGGGCGATTTTAGAAGGGGAAAGGAAGTTAAGGGAAGGGAAATTTAGAGCCAAAGAACTTTATTATAAACCTACTTCTCCCTGTAGAGTTCCTGCATGCAGGGTTCTCAGATTATGCAGAGTTCGAGGACTTCCACAAGCTCTGGCTCTCCCATAGACCCTCCCGACTGATGATGTTCACTGAAGGTGCAAACTGTTTATGTCAGTCAAGCCCCATCAGCATACGGTATCCCTTTCATTTGTCTACTTCCCCTGCTCCAGGGTCACTGCTCCGATGTTACCATCCAGTCACGCCTCCCTTGGTGATTTCTCCAGCGCACCGCACTCTTCAAATGTCCCACCTGTCACACCGTTGTTTGAGGTCAGTTTCTCCCATTGGATCATGAGTCCCTTGAAAACCAGAGCCATGTCTTATGCTGTGTCTTATCCTTACAATGTTTTTGTTTTTTCTAAAAATACATTTTTATTGATTTCAGAGAGGAAGGGAGAGAGGAGAGAGAGAACACCAATGATGAGAGAGAATCATTGATCGACTGCCTCCTGCATGCCCCACACCCACAACCCAGCCATGCGCCCATAGGAAGTGAACCATGACCTCCTGGTTCATAGGTCCATGGTTCATAGGTCATACTCAACCACTGAGCCACACTGGCTGGACCTATTCTTACAATGTTTAAGTGATGTTTTAAAAACACTTGAGTGCTAGGCTGTGGGGATAGAGTTGAGAGAAGAGCTTCCCTCGTGGGGCTGACATCTTAAAGAAGGGAGACATAATAAGCTTGTCAACGTAAGAAGCATTTAAACCTGTAAAGCGTTTTTGTGAGTTTATGAGTCTAACTGTCGACAATTGCCTGGTAGCAAAATTTCCACGGAGTAAGATAATGCTCTGAGAATGGCAGTGTTGCACCTTATTTTATATATTACAATTTAAAGAGGAGACGTCAGTGGGTTACATGGAATCCACTGGTGATCGATTGGGGAGGTGGGAGAAAGCAAAGTGGGGAATCCTCTGGAATTGGGTAAAAAGTAAGATGTTAGACACACGTTTCTTTTACATATGTGGGATAGGATAGTTAACAGTCAACAATTAACTCAGTGACGATGAGGGGATTTTTGGTCTCTGCAGAGCTTGGCCTGTACTTTGAGGGGTCTGGGAAAAGGAAATTACTTGGATATTCCAATTATATATTCTCATAGATGCAAAAGACAAGAGACCGGCTCGGTTAAGGACAAGATTGACCTTTATCAGGGAAGATCCTGGCCTAGGACATGACTACCCCATAAACTGCTTTTAGTTAAAAAAAGTTCTCATTTCAGACCATCCTTTGTGGCTACTGTAGGTCTCTGAGTTTGCAAGGCCACCACGCAGGCCTTCCCTGAGCTACTCAGGTTAGCACGTGACCTCTTTGTGCCCACAGAGCCAAATTGACAGTTGACAGGAAGTCAAATCTTCTTGCGTTGAGATAATGTTCCAGAGAATGGAAGGTTTGAACCTTATTTTACATTATAATTAAAAGAGACGATGTAAGTGGGTTACAGGAAATTCATTGGTGATAGATTAGGGAGGCGGGAGAAAGCAAAGCTGGGAGGGAACCCTCTGGGATTGGTACATTGTTTGCATAGGTGGGTGCAGGGTAGGTCATGGTCAATGATTAACACGGTAAAAATTACAGTGAGAGGATTTGTATTCTCTGCTCTGGTGTTGCTTGTGCCCGGGAGGTCCGGAAAAGGGTACTGTAACATTCCAAAGGTATGTTATTGTGAATGCAAAAGACAATAAGCTTAGCTACAGTAAAGACTGACATGTTCCCAGCCAGCGTGGCTCAGAGTTTGAACATCAACCTATGAACCAGGAGGTCCTGGTTCAATTCCCAGTCAGGGCACATCCCCAGTGTGGGGCGTGCAGGAGGCAGAGAATCATTGATGGGCTGCCTCCTGCACACCCCGCACTGGGGACCGAGCCCAAAACAGGTGGCAAAGGAGGAAGTGGTATGGACCTTCATGGGGAAGCTGCCAAACACAGAGCAGCACAAAGCAACGCCATGTGAGGTGGGAACAAGGAAGAGGCCACTGCAGCTAAAGAGGAGGAGGACTAAGAAACTGGGAGGAGAGGGGGAGGCGAGATTAGAGAGGTGCAAGTGTGTGAGAAAGCGCCAGGGCCTCCTGGGTGCTAGAAGGGCTCTGGGTTTGACCTCTACGTGAGAGGGTCAGGTATAATGTTTTGAAGTTCCCACAATTTCAATGAAGCTGCTTCCACAAAGGACACAGTGACCATTCTAGTGCTCATTTCTCAGGCTTATTCGATTTCTCTGTTGCCTTTGATGCCATTGGCCACTCCCAGTGTTTTGCATCTCTTCGGTTAACTTTCGGAATGCCACTTTCTCCTTTTCTTTTCTACTTAAGTGGCTACTGTTTCTTGGGCTTTTGTCATTTCCCTTCTCTGCTCTCCCTTGGAGTGTTTCTCCCAGCCAAGGCTTTCCCTTTAGCCTTGTGCGTTAGTTCCTAACACACCCCCTCACCCAAATGGGAACTTAGAGCATGAACAAGGTGGGTGGGATTGGCAGGGAAGAAGGCGAGAAGGTGTGTGTCATGCCTATGCCGTATCTGGCCCCTACTAACCTTTTCGGGGGTCACTTCAAATACCTCCCATTTTTAGAAATTTTCAGCTCTGGCTTCACTTAAGAAGTAGTGTATTGACTGTGACTGGGAAACAAATCACCAAAAACAGTAACCATTTATGATGTCTCTTGGTTCTGGCTTAGACTCCCTCCTGAGAGGGCAAGGAAGACATTGGCCAGGGCTGCAGTGGCCCGCTGGGGCTGGTAAGTGAGCGCTGGCTCTTGATGGGAGGCCTCAGCCCCGCTTCCCGTGCGTTGTTTGAAGTTGTTTGAATATCCTCACGGCGCAGCATCTGGCTTCCTCAAGAGCAGGTGAGCCAAGAGGACAAGACAGAAGCTGCAATGCTGCTTGTAACCTACCCTCAGAATTCACACCCCATCATCTCCACCATTCTCTATTGGTCACGCAGAAGAGCCTTGATCCAATGGGGGAGGAGGCTGGGCAAGGGCATGAATCCCAGGAGGTGAGGATCTTTGGGGCCATCCTGGAGGTGGACTAGCCCATGTAGTTTTCTACTTTTTTGGTCTAAATAACAATGACTTGTCCCTAAAAACTCAGCTCACAGACACACAGCTACTTTCTTTGAGCAGCCTCCCTCATTGGTGGACTTGCTCTTTGGCTCCCCTCTTACAGAAAGCTGCACTGGAATTGTTGATTGAACGGCTTCCCCCGCCCCCCCGTCTTTAAGCTCTTTGAGGGATAAAAGCATGTCTGATAGGACAACTTGATACCAGGGGATACCAGAGTCGACAGCACTGGTGCAGAGTAGAGACTAGTACCAGTTATATAAGGAATACATGAATGGATCCTTCTCCAACCAGAAATATTTTGGATGGCTTTTAATTGACATCACCACCCACTTCAGTTCTCTGCTGGTTGGTTTTCATATTTCAGCTTCCATATTGCATTTCTTACCTCCCCTCCCCAAAGAGGAAGGAATCCCACCTCCAGACAGCAGGTGTTCTTGTTGGAATTGCCAGCCTGCCCTGTAGATTTTGGACTGGCCAACCCCTGCAAACTGTGTGAGCATCTTCCTCAAAACAAATCTCTCTCTCCAGACATCTTATCGGTGCTCTTCTTCTGGAGAACCCCGACTACCCATGTGGACCAGGCACAGTGGGGGCTGGACAGGTCACTAACACCTGGCGTTCAGGTACCTTGCCTGTAGTCTCATGGCCCCTTAACCAGACTATAAACCAGAGCAATTGTTCTGTTCACAGCACATTGTTGGGAGAATGTGTACCTTTTCCTCACAAGTTCAGGTTTTGGAAAGAATAGTTTAAATTTTTTTTATTTATTGACTAGAGGCCTGGTGCACACATTCATGCGCCTGTGGGGTCCCTCGGTCTGGCCTGTGGGGATGGGGCTGAAACCAGCAGTCCTACATCCCCCCAGGGTCCCGGATTGTGAGAGGGCGCAGGCCAGGCTGAGGGACCCCATCAGTGCACGAATCTGAGCACTGGGTCTCTAGTATGCATATAAGATCTTTGGTTAATCTCTTCCCACCCTCTCTCCTCCTGATTCCCTCTGAGATTCCTCAGTCTGTTCCATGTTTCCATGCCTGTGCATTGAGCGTCTGCCCCTGGTGGTCAGTGCACATCATAGCTACCAGTCAAACAGTTGCTTAGGCTTTTATATATATAGATTTGAGAGAGAGGAAGGGAGGGGGAGAGAGAGAGACTGATTTGTTGTTCCATTTATTTATGCATTCATTGGTTGATTCGTATATGTGCTCTGACTGGGGCTTGAACCCACAACCTTGGTGTATCAGGATGACCAACTAAGTTACTGGGCCAGGGCGGCGTGATCATTTTAAAGCGCCATAAACCAAAATGAAAATGAAATTCATCAAAATGCCTTTGAATTTACTGTTCTTCCCCTTGTTTCCACACTCTCTCTCATGGAGGAAGAATCCTCACCAAATCGAGGCAGTTGATTGATGAACGCCATCTGTTGTCCTCCCAGGGTGAACGCCATGTGTGTGTCATGTTCAGTCCATTCCTCCCACACTCACTTTCTCTCTTCTGGGCGTTAAACGGAGGGAAGTTTCCTCTTCCTCAGCAGCAGTGCTCGCTGTAGCCAACAATGACAATGCTAACGGGTGTGCTCAGGCAAGCTATCTGAATGCTTCGTCCGATGGATGTGCAGAGCCAAAGAAAAACAACCAAAATGTGCCACCTCAGCGTTTTTCTATCTCTCGTTAGAAATGCTTACTGCCTTCCTTGGAGGCCTTGCGGGGAAGGTTACAGAACAGGATACATTTGCATCTAAAAATAAATGAGCTGATATCACACAATTGAAATTATACATTGGTTAGGATTTTTAGCTCTTATTTCTCTTCTCTATGAGCTTAGTTATGCTGAAAACATTAACTGGAAAAGTCAAAGGAAAATATTTGAACAATTTAGATTTGAGCCAAAATGCGCCTTTCATTGTAGTCACTTAATATTGATTTTAAACAGCAGCATGTGTGTTTTTCTGTTATCCATTTTTTTTATTAAACAGTTTTAAAAATCTTTATTGTTGAAAGTATTACATATGTCTCCTTTTTTCCCCCATTGACCCCCTCTAGAACCGAGCCCCCGCCCCCAGGCCCTCACCACCCCACTGTCTGGTCCATGGGGTTTGCATAAATGCATACAAAGTCAGCAGCAGCATGTTTTGATCAGACCTTTCTGTCTTCTGACTTCTGTCTTCTCTTTCTCCCGTGACTACCACCGGCTACTGGTTTAGCCAGGGCGGATGGAGCTTTGAGCAGGGTTCTCACAGTATAAAAGGAGACACTGAAAGTGAGGGGTTGAGCGGACTCAACAGGAAGCTCCGTTTCAGCATGCTAGGAGGTGCACCGGATGTTTGCAGAGCCAAGGAGCTGGAGGTGAGGAATGAAGCCGGGTAAACAGCACTATGCCACATAAGGACATTTCAGACAAGGGCCGACCACCTACATGACATGTGACAGGAAGGTGACTGCCTAGCCACCCGCCACCAGCAGTGTCCTGGGGCAGAGCGTTACTGTCTTGTGCCATTCTCCGTGTACAGATAATAATGCTGTTGGTTAACTAGAAACGCCTGGGGCACCCACAAGGACCAGTGAACTTCCCAAGGTTTTTCCTCTTTCTCAACCCCTGTGACGGCTGGTGGGACTCCGTGGCAAGACGCCCTTCAGCAAGAAACCACCAGGTGACTCTTTTTTTATTTTTTCATCAGGTGACTTTGAAGAAAAAAGCCTTACAGGCCCTGGAGCATTCAAGACAGCCAGGGGGCACACAGCAAGGTGAGGGTGGAGGGAGGGAGCTGGGGTCCTACTTTCATTGGAATCAAGCTTGAGGGTCTGGGGGGCGGGGCTCACACTTTATTGGTGAATTTAAAACAGAAAGGTAAGACTTTAAAGCACAGGGAAGAGAAAAAAAGCAAGTAGCCGAAATGGTCAGTTATCAAAGTCAAGGAGCATTCCAGGTAGCCTTCCCGGAAGTGGAGGCCCCTTGCGATCAAAGCCTAAGTCGGGCTCCTGCATCATAGAAAGCAAAGCCAACTGTCAGAGCACTCCCTCCAGTTCCTCAGTGTTTGTGGTGCTGCTGGTGTAAACAAGCCCACAGCATGCCAGACGTGTGACAGCGTCATTGCAGCAGGCGACCATGGCACCCAGGTGTGCGTGTGCAGCTCTCCACGATGCTCACAGGAGGAAATTGCCTAACGAGGAATTTCTTGGGAAGTGTCCCGTCGTTAGGGACAGGCAGCATGTGACTGTAAAACTGATTTTAAATGGCTGTATAATATTCCATTCTATGTCAGCCGTTTCCTGTATTTTAATTTTTTACTTTACAACGGTCACTCTGCAGAGTATTTTTGCACATACTAATTTTGTGAATTGTTTTTGTATGTCCTTTACCCATTTATTTCTTGAGAATCCTAGTGTTTTTCTTACTAATCCTATCTAATAAAGAGGGAATATGCTAATTGACCATCGCTCCATCACAAAGATGGCTGCACCCACAGCTGAGGCCAAGTTCCCATAAGCAAGCAATCAGCAGGGACCTGAGGCTATGCTCTTCCCTGCCCCCATGGGGCTTGACAGGGGACCTCAGGTCGTGCCCCCTGCCCTGGCATCAGGCTGGGGAACTTCAGGCCACACCCCCGCCCAGTGCCAGGCCAGGGGACCTGAGGCCACACCCCTGCCCCAGTGGGACTTGACAGGGGACCTCAAGGTACGCTTCCTGTCCTGCTGCTGGGCTAGGGGACCTTAGGCTGCTCTCCCTGCCCCAGCGCCAGGCTGGGGGACATCAGGCTGCGCCCCCCACCAGGTGGGGCTTGACAGGGGACTTCAGGCTGCACCCTCCACCCCGGCACCAGGCTGGGGGACCTCAGACCGTGCCCCCCGCCTGGCGGGGCTTGACAGGGGACCTCAGGCTGTGCCCCCCCCTTCCCCAGCACCGGGCCAGGGGACCTGAGGCTGAGACCCCCCCTGCCTGGCTGGGCTTGACAGGGGACCTAAGGCCGTGCCCCCCGCCCAGCAGGGCTTGACGGGGAACCTGAGGCTGCGCCCCCCTTCCAGTGCTGGGCCGGGGGACTTGAGGCTGCTACCCCCCCGCCTGGCGGGCCCTGACGTGGGACCTCAGGCCATGCCCCCCACCTGGCAGGGCTTGATGGAGGACCTCAAGGCATGCCCCCCGCCCTGGTCTGGGCTGGGGGACCTCAGGCCACGCCCCTTGTCCTGGCCCCAGGCCAGGGGACTTGAGGCTGCACCCCCTGCCCAGCAGGGCTTGACAAGGGTGGGACTAGCCGGGTCTGGATCTAGCCCAATGGGGAGGGGCAGGCCTGGGTGCATGTGGGTGGGCAGGGACTTGACTCTGGGGTCCGTGATGTGTCCCAGATTCTGACAGGAGGAAGGTTTTCATATACATTTTAGTAATTTTCTTTCATCTCTAACAGTTCTATTATAGAGAAAGGGCAAATAGCAATATTAAATTATTTCCTCTAATTAATTCCCTTTTAATGTGCACGAATTTTGTGCACTGGGTCACTAGTTTATATAATAAAGATGTAAACTCTTTAAGATGAAAAAAAAAAAAAGGATCTGGCCCTAACTAGTTTGCTCAGTGGATAGAGTGTGGGCCTGCGGACTAAAGGGTCCTGGGTACGATTTCGGTCTAGGGAATGTACCTTCATTGCAGGCTCCTGGCCCTGGTCAGGGTATGTGCAGGAGACAACCAATCCAAGTGTCTCTCTCACATTGGTGTTTCTCTCTGTTTCTCCCTCTCCCTTCCACTCTCTAAAAAAAAAAAAAAAAAAAATCAATGGAAAAAATATCCTCGGATGAGGATTAAAAAATAGTAATACTAAAAATTAAAAAAAAAAAGGATCTGGAAGAATCTGGGGTGAATAGGGATGAAGTGACCAGCTAGAATGCACCCTGTTCTTCCTACCTTTACAGTGGATGAATTCACTATAAAGTACAACACACAACCCCAATCTGTGTTTTCACTTTCTGAGAGTTCGCTTATCCTTGGTCTGAAAATATTACAGGGACAATTCCAGAAACAAACAATCATACGTTTTTAATTGTGTGCCATTCTGGGTGGTGTGATGAAATCTCAAGCTGTCCTAGTCCTTCCCCCTCGGAAGTGACTCATCCCTTTGTCCAGTGTATCCATGGTGTAGGCACTCGCCACCTGTTAGTCACTTAGTAGCCATTCCCAGTATCAAATGGATTCTCGTCAGCTGTGCTCAAGCACCCTTTATTTCATTTAGTAAATGCTGCATGCCTGGCTGGCGTGGCTCAGTTGTTGAGTGTCGACCTTGAACCAGGAGGTCGTGGTTAGATTCCTGGTCAAGACATATGCCTGGGTCTCGGGCTCCATCCCCAGTAGGGGGCGTGCAGGAGGCAGCCGATCAATATTTGCTCTCATCATTGATGTTTCTATCTCTCCCTCTCCCTTCCTCTCTGAAATTAATAAAAATATATTTAAAAAATATAAATGCCCCAAAGCATAAAAGTAGTGATGCAGGTAATTCGGATATGCCAACGAGATGCCCAGCAGTCTCGTTTAAGTGAAAAGGTGAGTACAGTACATTAAGATATTTGGGAGGAGAGAGGCACTTTCATTTAACTTTTATTATAGTATACTAAAGGCCTGGTGCATGAAATTCGTGCATGGGGTGGGGTGTCCCTCAGCCTAGCCTGCACCGTCTCCAATCTGGGACCCCTCGAGGGATGTCTGACTGATTGTTGGACATCCCTCTCACAATCCAGGACTGCTGGCTCCCAGCCACTCACCTACCTGCCTGCCTGATTGACCCTAACTGCTTCTGCCTGCCAGCCTGATCACCCCCTAACCACTCCCCTGCCAGCCTGATCGACCCCTAACTGCTCCCCTGCCAGCCCTATTGCCCCAATTGCCCTCCCCTGCTGGCCTGGTTGCCCCCAACTGTCCTCCCCTGCAGGCCTGGTCCCTCCCAACTGCCCTCCCCTGCAGGCCTGATAGCCCACAACTGCCCTCCCCTGCTGGCCATATTGTGGTGGCCATCTTGTGTCCACATGGGGGCAGCCATCTTTGACCACATGGGGGCAGCCATCTTGTGTGTTGGAATGATGGTCAATTTGCATATTAGGCTTTTATTATATAAGATAGTTAGAATTGTTCTATTTTATTATTAGTTACCAGAGATCCAGTGCATGGATTCATGTACCAGTGGGGCCCCTCAGCCTGACCTGTGGGGATTGGGCTGACACCAGCTCTCTGACATCCCCAGAGGGGTCCTGGTGGATTGCAAAAGGGCACAGACCAAGCTGAGGGACCCCACCAGTGCACAATTGGGGCTGAAGGACCGTAGGTGGGCTCCAGGGCGTGTCCGGCCTGTTTCGCCCAGTCCCAATTGGCAGATCCTCACAGCAAGCTAACCTACTGGTCTGAGCGTCTGCCCCCTGGTGGTCAGTGCATGTCATAGCAACTGTTCGAACATTCAAAAGAACAGCTGGACACTTAGCATATTAAGTTTTATTATGTAGGATTGTTGTTAATCTCTTCCTGTGCCTGATTTATAAATTATTCTTTGTCATTGGTGTGTACATATGGGCAAAAACAAAGTATATATAGGGTTTGGTACTCTCCTCAGTTTTAGGCATCCGCTGGGGGTCTAGGAGCATGCCCCGTGAATAAGGGGGGACGACTGAATAGGGCTTTGGGAAGAATGGACAAAGGAAAACTGGACAACTCTTCAGCTGTTTTGGTCTTCTCTGTGATTTCTTGCTAGCCTCCCCACCCTTGGCTACTACCCACCCCCAAATTAACCCGGCCAGTAAATTATTCTGGCCTGACTAAGAGTGCACGCTGGTGTTAGAACTAGGTTAGGCAGCCGCGAAAACCTGTCAGCTCCCTGGTGACTCGGACTTGCCTTTTCCTTATTAAGACGTGTTGTTCTCCTGCCGTGTTCCCTGAGGCCCCAGGCAAAGGCGTCCTATGATTCATGCAATTTTCAAATGTAAAAAATGTCCCTGTGGTAGATATGCAGGGCCAACTTGTCACACTATATGCAGGGGTCTATTTCTAGGAGACCAAATGTAGCCAAGTCACAGGTCAAAGTTCAACAAGGAAGACGGATCAGCAAGGATGACAATGTGGTGGTCAGGACAAAAGGACACAGGAGCGGAGAACCTGAGATGAAGCCTGTCATGTACCTAATTTCTACGATGCTGGAGAGTTGCCAAATGTGGAATGTACATTTAGCTTTAAGACGTGTGGAGCCTTGCCCAGCTGGTGTAGCTCAGTGGTTGAGTGTTGACCCATGAACCAGGAGGTCACTGGCTTGATTCCCTTTTAGGGCACATGCCCAGGCTTCGGGCTTGAGCCCCATTAGGGCGTGTACAGGAGGCAGCCGATCCATGATTCTGTCTCATCATTGATGTTTCTATTTCTCCCTCTCCCTTCCTCTCTCTGAAGTCAATAAAAACATATTTTTTTTTAAAAAGGTGAGATTGAAGAAGTTTCCTCATTTCCTCAATAATCACCATTCAATAACAAGACCAAGAATCAGAAGCCCATCCTTTAATTAAAAAAAAAAAAAGAAGAAGAAGAAGAAAAATTGTGGGGCCAACCCCACAGAGGATGGTGTAAGTTACAGGACTGGGAGAGGGTCGTTACAGAAATACCGTTGTTCTAAGAGGGAAAAAAAAAAAGAAATACTGTGTTCTTGGAACAGAGATAAGAGAAAAGCCTACCCTCCCACCGCCCTTATCATCACACCACCCCAACTGCCTCCGGGAACATCGCAGAGATGCTAGGCCAGTGAACCGACTTTCTAACATCCATACAGTAGAAGCATCAAGGATTTGCAAGGGCAGGGACTGTAAGGGCATAATCACAAGCAATAGTCCCGCCCTCCAGCATTTCATAATTTAATGGGAAGGGGCAATATTTTATGATTTAATGGTAGAGGGGATTGAGTGCACGGCCTTGGGTGAGCATTTCCACTGAAGGGAGATTTCTCACAGTTTAAACTGAATATTCCCAGTCGGTATAAAGTGCAGTGTTCTGCATAGAGATGGCAGCCATTCCTATGTCCCTTTTGAAAAACATGGATTGCTAAAAAAGAAATGAGCCAGGAAAGAGATAAAAATCAATACCTTTACCGGGGTAACAATAATTCATACTTATGGGAAAAGCGTGAAACCTGTGAAATGAAAGAGTGGCTCTTTCGGGAAGCAGGGGGTGAGGGGAAGGGGAAGAACCGTCACTCAAAGGAAGCTGGTCTGCGGGGGAGGGGAAATGGAAGGCTGAGGCCAAGGCTGGAGAGACCACTCCTGGGACTGAGGAGAGACTGGGAAGTGGCCTGGAGAGACTGCCCCTAGCAGAGGACTGTGTCTTCAGCATGAACGCCAGCAGCGTCTTGCTAGGGTACAGGGGGGAGGAAAACGAGGCAGGAATTAGTTCCAGAGAAACTCTCAAGTGAGTGGCATACTATTTCCTCCTGGGCAAAGTGCTTTCCCTGGAGGTCCTGCAAGCCACTCCTTCTAGCCTGTGTTTTTACTGGTCTGTGTTGTTTTCATTGGTCTGTGTTGGCCCCGGGTGCCTGGATTAGGTGAACACTGTATTGATGATGATGCTAATGTGTTCCAGAAGCGACTCTGTGATACTTTGAAGCAGAAGCCATAGTCAGCTTTTGATGTCAGGGAACTAGAGCATCTTAGTACTGATAACCCCACTTCCATTCTTGCTCTCTTCTGACATCAGTCTCTGTGCTGAACAAGTAGCGGTGAGTAACGTCAGCACTCCCACGCTGGCCCTGAGGGCAGGGCGGCTTCTTATCCCAGCCCAGCAGCTCTTCTTAAGCCATTTCCCCAGTGGCTGGCTAAGAAGACGGGTGAGGTACCATCCTCCCAGAAGGGGTAACGTAGCAATCCTTAAAAAAAATTTTAATTAATTAAAAAAATGTGTGTGTGTGTGTGTGTGTGTGTGTGTGTGTGTGTGTGTATTGATTTCAGACAGGAAGGGAGAGGGAGATAGAAACATCAGTGATGAGAATCATTGATTGGCTACCTCTTGCACACCCCACACTGGGGAACGAGCCCAGAACCCGGCATGTGTCATGACTAGGAATTGAACCATGACCTCCTGGTTCATAGGTTGTCACTCAACCACTGAGCCACCCCGGTCGGGCAGTAGCATTCCTTTTAAATCCACAGAACCATGCCTTCAACTCCCTCTTCTCTTTCCCATTCCCATTTCTCCCCGTGACATTCCCATTGGGTGCACCCACTGGGCAGCTCTCCTTTTGGGGCCATCTCACTACTGGCTCACTTCCTCACTCTCGGTCACACCAGTTCATTTTTTATGGTTATCACGGGACTTCATGTTGCTTGAAATTATCTTGCACATTAATGTATTTATGAGTTTATTGTCTGTTCTTCCCCTTCTAGGGACAAAAAAGGCCACAAGAGCAAGGACTTTGCTTGTTTTGCTGAATACTGTACTTTTAGTGCTTAGAACAGTGCTTGGAATATAATAGTTATATAATAATGTTTTTATTGTTGTAAACAGATGGTACAGTGAATTGTAAATTAGAGCACTTGGGAAAATAGGATATCCTACTGAGTGCTGCAATAGGGGAACAGAAAGTAGCCATAGGTCACTGGGGACCGAGCCTGCAACCCAGGCATGTGCCCCAACCGGGAATGGAACCCGTGACCTCCTGGTTCATAGGTCTACACTCAACCACTGAGCCATGCCGGCCAGGCAGGAGACTGATATTTACAGATGCTTCTTTGTATCATAAGACAAAGAACTATCTTGTGGGGTAATAGCTATTCAGTCCCATTTTGACAGAAGAAAGAGGCTCAGAAGAGTTAAGCACCTTGCCCGAGACCACTCAGCTAATAAATAGGGGGCCAACCACAGGTCTGCCCAGCACTTCCCACCAGCCCAGAGTACATCTGGTAATTATCAGAAATATTTGGGTCCAAAATACTTTCACTTAAACTATAAGCACAATTGAGGTTCACGTTGGCTTTGATGTCTTTGAATTGTCCCGGTGACTGCCTTGGGATGCCACACTGTCCCTTTCCTAGGCTGGTGAGGACAAGACAATGGCGTCCCTGAATAGTCACCAAATTTCCTGCAAAATTCTATAAACCAGCTGGGCCTCTCTCTAAGCTCATTGAAATAATTCTTCCGGAGGGAAAGGATTTTTTTCTTGCTGTTTTTGTTCTGCCTTCTCTGTGTGTGTGAGCATGGAACTGATGACTAAATAGGGTCGCAAGCTTGAGCTGGGCTTCCTGTGAGTGTGCAAGGGGCTGGCTTCCAGCCTTTCGCCTGATACGTTATCTGTGGCGGCTGTGCCCGAGTGGACATTTCAGATGGCTTCCTTCATTTGCTGTGCTGTGAGAGTGGTGGCAATCCCATCGATTTTTAGAGAGAGTGGGAGAAAGAGGGAGAGACAGAGAGAGAGAACCATCGATATGAGAGTGACTCATCCATTGGATGCCCCCTGCACGCTCCCCAACCAGGGTCAGGGATGGAGCCTGCAACTGAGATACATGCCTCTGACTCGAATCCAACCTGGGACCCTTCAGTCCACAGGCCGATACTCTATCCACGGAGTCAAACTGGCTAGAGCAGGGTCACATGTTTTCATGGAGAGAGGACAGGTCCAGTGCTTGTCGGCCACTAATGATCTGTGTAGTTTTGGGCAAGTTATTTAGTTCCTAGGCCCAATTCTGCTTCCTTACACGGCTCTTTTCAGCACTGAAATTTTGTAACTCTGAGGTCTACTCAAAATCTCCCTTTCTGACTCCACACACCTTATTGTTCTGAAACATTCTTTCTGACTTTAATTTCTGTGTTCTATTTTTTAAATTTATTTTTTATTGATTTCAGAGAGGAAGGGAGAGGCAGAGAGAGATGGAAACATCAACGATGAGGTAGAATCATTGGTCGGCTGTCTCCTGCACGCCCCCTACTGGGGATTGAACTTGCAACCCAGGCATGTGCCCTTGACTGGAATCGAACCAGGGACCTTCCAGTACTCAGGCCTACGCTTTATCCACTGAGCCAAACCAGCCAGGGCTAATTTCTGTGTTCTTGGTTCTCTTCCGTTTCCTTTTATTATTCCTTAAATCATAGGCGCTTATATTTAAGTTCTTCTAGAAATGGTTGTCCCCCAGCTCTTATTATCCTGCTCCCATCTTCTCTAAAAATGATATTACAAATGATCAACTTCTCCAGAGAAAGAAGATCCAAAATGTGTTCACTTCCCGTTCTTCCCAGGGGGGGTCAGAGCCTGGAGATGGGATTCTGTCAGGATCCGCCCTCAGGCTATAAAGCAGCCCAGAAATGTGGGCTGGCCGCCCCTTCTCCAGCTCTGTTCTATTTTTATTAAATTCAGTTCGATTAAAGTATGCAGGATAATGGCAAATTTAATTCATCTGCTTGTGTGTCCGAGTATGAACACGTAAGATGGGACCCGGACGGTACACTTGTCTTGTTTTCTACAAGAGTGGACTGTCCCACACGGGGCTGGCTTCCCCAGAGCCCCCACGAGTGGGCTTGGCGCCACCTCGTGGCGGGCTGTGCTGCTGCCTGCTGCCTCCTCCCTGCAATGCCTGGTGAAGAAAGCCTGCTGACTGTGGAAGGGAGGCAGGAGCGGATTTAAACAACGGACTGGGAACATTCGCAGCAGATCACTTAGTATATTAAAGTTCAACTTCGCCGTCAACCACGCAAGTGTGTGTACGTTACAGAATCCCGGGGGCCATGCAAAGTGAGGAAGTATGGGTCTGTTCACTTCAGATCGGAGTCATGTTCCGTTTTTAACTTCCCAGCGACGTTTCTGAGGACGCACGTGTTGGGTGTTGGTAATTTATGCTCATGTGGAAAATCCTGGCACGTGGTTGAATTTTTCTCCGCCTCAGTTTCTTTTTATCTCATCTGCAAAGATAATTTCTAAGAACCCTTTCAAAACTTTCCATCCACCGCAAACACTACGATTCTGTGATGAACACTGGTGATTGTACACATGTCGAATCCATGATTCCTTCCATCCTTCAAGAGTTTATTGTTAACCGGAGGCATAGAAATAATACCAGAGCAGCTTCCAATCAATACCAATGATTTTCAGTTATTGGAAGCTGGTATTGTTTTAGCAACTTTACTTACACACATTTTCTTTTCTTCAAATATATTTTTTTTTATTGATTTCAGAGAGAAGGGAGAGGGAGAGAAAGAGAGAAACATCAATGAGAGAGAACCATGGATCGGCTGCCTCCCGCACGCCCCACCCTGGGGATGGAGCCTACAACCCGGGCGGGCATGTGCCCTGACCGGGAATTGAACCATGACCTCCTGGTTCGTAGATCGATGTTCAACCCCTGAGTCACGCAGGCTGGGCCACATTTACTTGTTAATTTTATTTTTTTAAAAAAATTCTGGCTGACAAAACTCTGCAGCATAAATATGGGTATGCTCATTTTACAGATAAGGACTACAAGGCGCTGCCCCCTGCTCTCCATGTCGACAAACTAGGGAAGATAAAAGAGGAGCAAGCGAGAAGCATGCTAGTGTCGTTAGAGGAGAGAGCTCTCTCCGCTTCCACAGACCCACAGCGCTGCCGTCACAGGGCGGTGACCAGAGAGGGCGTTTTCATAAAATGCCATTTCTAAGGACTCAGGGGAGACGCGTTTACTAAGCTCTGACATGGTCCCCACACCTCTTTAGGGTCAGGTGCTCCAAGGTGGCCGCGTGTCCCAGCTGCTGATTCGAGAACGGCAGGTGGCAGAAGCCGCTCCGGGCGCTCATGGCGTGGCACAGTGACACCTTCTACCTGTTTGTGCTGATTGGCGTGTTTGGGTCTCCTTTTAAAAGCTGGGCCGCCTTTCCCAAAGCATGCTCTGTAGGGTGTTAATATATTTTATGTGGGAAACGAGCTCCCGGGTCACATCGCACGGGAACCACCAGACTGAATAAAGTTAAATGGCTTTCTTGGCTCTAGTCTAGCATTGCGTGAAACATTTTGGGTATCCACGCATACTTTTTATTTATTTTAGAAATTAAATATATTTTAATTAACTCCCAATAGCTGAGTTAGAAAGTGTAACTCTTCTCCCTAGGTGGGAGCCCTGTCCCTTAACCCCTGTTGATTTTTATGTGTGTTTACATTTCCAGAAACATACTGGGGGCATCACCCTGATGAGGGGGGACAGCACATTAGTTCTGATGAGTGCTGAACAAGTGCTCTCTAGCTGTCCCCTGGCCATCCTGGCCTACTGGTCTACCTCCCACAGAGCATCCAGGAGCCCAGTAGCTGCAGCCCTGGAGATGGGGTTTTACTCCAGATCGCACACCCCTCCCAGCACCCTGTCCTTCTATAAATACACTTTAAAAAATAAAAAAAATTAAGGGCAAACAGGACAACAGGAATAATGAGCGTGATGAAGCTATGACTTTTGTCTTTTTTCCTTTTTAGTTGTAAAAAGAAAAGCATTCGTTTTGTGTTGGTTAGGAAAAAACAAACTTATTAAAAGAAAAATAGGAAGTGAGGATTTGTAGCATCAGCAAGTCCACTTCTGAATTCTCATTTTTTTCTGAGAAGCGGAAGATCGGAGTGAGTGGGTTCTGAGCGGATCCTGCTCACTGGCAGGTGCTAAATGCTCCGGAGGCATTTCCCATCTGCAGCTGGGCCGAGACCACTCCCAAGCAGAGGGAAGCCCTGGGAGGGTCTCTAAAGCAGGCTTGCGGTGTAGGTGACTGACAGCCCCGTGGATGACAGTGGATGAAACGGCACAGGAGGAGGCCCAAGTTCAACTGAGTGCATAGCTTTTAGCCCTTCCCCTAAGCCCAGTGGTTGGCAAACTCATTAGTCAACAGAGCCAAACACCAACAGTACAATGATTGAAATTTCTTTTGAGAGCCAAATTTTTTAAACTTAAACTCCTTCTAACGCCACTTCTTCAAAATAGACTCGTCCAGGCCGTGGTATTTTGTGGAAGAGCCACACTCAAGAGGCCAAAGAGCCACATGTGGCTTGCGAGCTGCAGTTTGCTGACCACTGCCTTAGCCGATGCATTCGCGTGGGTTAGAAAGCTGGGCCTGAAGGAATGCGATTGCCCGGCCTGGTGAGGCGAGAGCCAGGGTCCGGACATGGATGATTCCGGGCCCGAGGTGTTGCCCAGGGATGTGTGACCTGCAGCACATGCCACGTCCCTGGACTACTGGACATGGCCTGGGACCCCCAACATCTGCCGGGACACAGAGGAACCAGGGTGGGCACAGTGAGGGGATGGGGGCAGGACGAGGAAACTCAGTGGAGACACCTCCCAGGTTTGCCTAAACCTGGCCTTGACCTGGTCTTGACTTAGTCTTATTATCACCAGGCAATTCCTCGTTGGATAGATTATCAGAAAATATTCGAAACTCAGGAGTTGACCTGTTGATGCTACAAATGCTCACTTCCTATATTTCTTTTTACCTTTAAGTTTGTTTTTCCCTAGCCAATACAAAACTAATGTTTTTCTTTTTCACAGCTCTGAAGGAAAAGGACAAAAGTCAGAGCTTCATCACTCTCCAGTTATTAATTTTTTAAAATGTATTTATTGATTTTAGAGAGAGAGAGGGGAACTGCAATTTGTTGTGTGTGCCCTGACCAGGGATGGAACCCACAACCTTGGTGTATGGGGACCATGCTCTGACCAACTGAGCTACCCGGCCAGCGCCCTGTTTGTCCTTTAAACACAGTGTCTGTGCCAGACACTGGGACAGGATATTACACTGGCCCACGAGCTAGCTGTCCCCGCCCCCCTTGACAGCTCTTTTCTGATGCTTTGAACCTCCAACGCAGGTTACACTTGTAGAGGGCCCCCTGGGAATGCATATGGATATTCTTTAAATTGATGTCAGCTGAGTCTGAGATGACTGGCATGGCTGTTTCTCAGAAACAGCCTCCCCCAAGAAGGTGGAGACCGTTATCAGTAATGATTTCTTATCTTTATCCAGGTGCTGGGAATGAGGGAATGACCTTAGCCCACAAAGGCCTTGATATGTTAAACCCAATCCTAATACCGGGAATGAGAGAATGAATATGACCTGGGCACACCCAAACTCCTTTGATCCTAAGCTTTTCTGGGAAACCCCCCTTTGTATTTTGGAAATAAATAAATGTGCTGCGTGGCTCAGGGGGTCGTCGTCGATCTGTCCAGCAGCAGAGGGCAGCGACCCACCCGGGACCAAGCTTTGAATCTATCTCTGTGTTGACTCTCTTTATTTCTATTTCTTAATCCCCGGCCGCCTCTACCAAGAACCAATTTCATCTCTCTTTCCGTGCTGGCCACGGAAAAGAGAGATCCCCGCCGCATCAGGCCCCCGCAACACTTGTCTGACTCACCCAGGACTGTTACCATGAACTTGATTTCACGGGTGAGAACATTACACAGGGGAGGAACCTGATGCTCAGGAGGGGCCATGCAATTTGGTCAAGCCCGTCAGTCTTTTTTTGTTAATCCTTACCCGAGGGTATTTTTCCATTGATTTTTTTTTTTTTTAGAGAGAGTGGAAGTGAGAGGGAAAGACAGAGAGAAATATCGATGTGAGAGAGAAACACACCTCACAGGAGCCCTGACCAGGGCCCGGGCCGGGGAGAAGCCTGCAACCAAGGTACATGTGTGCCCTTGACTGGAATCGAACCTGGGACCCTTTGGTCTGCAGGCCAAGGATCTATCCACTGAGCCAAACAGGCGAGGGCAAGCCAGTCCATCTTAACAGCAACAACAGACAGAGCCTTGGCGAGGGGGATAGCCCTCCGAGAGAGGTGGTCACACTAGACTCACTGTGGTGATCATGTCGTGGGAATGCAAATGTTGCATCACCATGTGTACCCCTGAAGCTACTACACTGAGTGGCCAGATTATTATGATCTCTGAACACATAATAATCTGGCCACTATATATATATTAGAGGCCCAGTGCATGCATTCGTGCATGGGTGGGGTCCGGCCAGCCTGGCCAGGGGGAGGGGACATGGGCGGTTGGCCGGCCTGTCTGCTGGTCGAACTCCTGGTCAAGGGGACAATTTGCATGTTAGCCTTTTATTGTATAGGACCATGGTCGGCAAACTGCAGCTCGCGAGCCACATGCGGCTCTTTGGCCCCTTGAGTGTGGCTCTTCCACAAAATACCACGGCCTGGGCGAGTCTATTTTGAAGAAGTGGCGTTAGAAGAAGTTTAAGTTTAAAAAACTGGGCTCTCAAAAGAAATTTCAATCGTTGTACTGTTGATATTTGGCTCTGTTGACTAATGAGTTTGCTGACCACTGGTATAGGATATTTACTGAGTGGCCAGGTTATTATGTATTCAGAGATTATAATAATCTGGCCACTCAGTGTGTAACAACTTACGTCAACTGTACTTTAATCATTAAAACAGACAAAAATACCCCAACAAGGAAGCCATTTGCTCTCTCTTTCCTGGTCCAAGCTCACTGTGCTCTCTCTAGTTTCGCACTGGAGCCCCGAGGACTCTCTCCCCAGGCAGCCAGCCAGGGGCAGTCACCCTCAGCTTTGAGAAAGGGGTAGGTCCCTTCAAAACTGCAAACCTGAGACAGCCAATTCTTGGTTTTCCCACTCTACAACCCCTGTCTAGGGGAAAGGCAAAGTGTGGTTTTCCTCCACCTGCACGAGGCTCCCCAGGCCGGGAAAGGGAAAAGCAGGGTGTCAGGTGTAGGTGATTGAAGCTGCAGATTCCCCACAGGCTCACCCCCAGCCCAGGCACCCCAAGGCCAGCCATGTAAGTCTCCTGGTGGGTGAACACTAGACACTGCAGACCCGAGAACTGATTGTAGCCCATGCAGTGTTTATCGAGTGATTGCCTATGCCAAGCAGAGTTTCTTGGTGTGAGAGTTAGAGCAGTGGACAAAAAACAAAACCAACAACACGATGAAACAAAAACGGTCTTTCTGGGACCCTACATGAGGGGGTGGGGTGAAATAGACGACATGCACACGTAATGTGCTTTTTAAAGACGATAAGGGCTGTAGGGAAAAACGAGGCATGAAGGAGGAATAGGGTGTGTGTGTGTGTGTGAGTGTGTGTGTGTGTGTGTGTGTGTGAGTGTGTGTGTGTGTGTGTGTGTGCGTGTGTGTGTGAGTGTGCTGTGTACTTTTACATGGGTTGGTTGGGGAGACCACTTGGAGGACATGAAATCTGAGCCAAGCCTGAAAGGAAGTCAAGGGAACCTTGCTTATATGTCAGGGAAAAGCATTCTCCATAGAAGGAACGGCAAGATCAAAGCCCCTGAGTCCTGCAGTGTTTGAGGGATAGCAAGGAGGCAGCGCGGTTAGAGCCGAAGGAGGGCGGGAAGCTGAGAGGAGAGGAGAGGAGAGGAGAGGAGAGGAGAGGAGAGGAGAGGAGAGGAGAGGAGAGGAGAGGAGAGGAGAGGAGAGGGTAAGAGATGAGAGGAGAGGGCGGGAAGCTGAGAAGAGATGAGAGGAGAGGTAAGAGCAAGAGATGAGAGGAGAGGGTGCTGTAGGTCCTGGAAGGCCACCATCTATTTTCTTCTCATGATTCTCAGATGAGCACAGACATACCACCCTCCACCCTGCGACCACTCAGCCACCATTTGACTCACCCCCTGTGGACAGTCCCTCTCAATGGCCCTGGAAACATATATGCCCTGGGATCGGATGTGAAGATTAGGGGGTTGGGTGGGGAGGCGGACAACCTAGCTGGTTGGTGGGGTGTACCTAGCAAGCAACACTCCCCGAGTTGGTCCCCACCAATTAAGTGTAGTTTTCATCTCCTATTATCTTGGCCAAATTGCAATTGTAATATTTTGAAGTTGTTCAAACCCTCCACATTGCAACAGGTGATAGCCTTAAGTATTCCAACGTCGCTTTAGTGGCTAAAAAAAAAAATTTAAAAAAATCACAATTTCAGTCCTTTTGGCCTCTGAACATATTTAATATTCCCCAAAGACCTGCCATCCGTGGTCCTCCACAGATTATAGTCTTACTCAAGTAGAATTCTCTTTTGTTATCACTACACGCCTTCTAACTCTGAGATGGTATGCCTTGGAAGATGGAACAAAGTGCTTGGACAGCCTCTTGTCTGTGCGCACCCAGATGTGTCTGCACTGCTACCCGTTTACCACCTTGTTGGTTCCCAGTTAGCGTGGACTCCGCATCAGGGGCTTCTGCAGGGAGTTTCAGCAGAGCTGGGGCAACGCGGACGTCACAGCGCTGCAGCGGCTTCTGTTCTCCAGCAGAGGGCGCCCGCGCTCCACGCCGCGCGGAGGCCTGGGCCCGGCTCCTCCGCGGGGCTGCTGTGTTTGTTAAGGTTCTCAGCCTCCCAGGTGCGAACCTGGAGCCATTTATTCCTTTTCTACTCCCTGGCTCTCATCACATTCTAGCTCATTCTATCTTAGCTTTGCATGGATCTTACTTTCATTTCTTTCTTTTTTAAAAATATATTTTATTGATTTTTTTACAGAGAGGAAGGGAGAGGGCTAGAGTTAGAAACATCGATGAGAGAAACATCGATCAGCTGCCTCCTGCACACCCCCTACTGGGGATGTGCCTGCAAGCAAGGTACATGCCCTTGACAGGAATCGGACCTGGGACCCTTCAGTCCGCAGGCCGACGCTCTATCCATTGATCCACACCAGCCAGGGCTCATTTCTAAGCTTACTGTCCTCACTCCTCGCTGTGCCCTCTCTTCCCCGCCGCAGATTCCACATCTCAGCGTCCTCCCCACCCACACCTTTGCTGGGCTCTTTCTGCAGCATCCTCTCAAAAACTTCGAGAGAGAGAGAGAGAGAGAGAGAGAGAGAGAGAGAGAGAGAGAGAGAGAGAGAGAGAGAGAATAACGGGGAAAATGGTGGGTGATAAAGGAAGGTTTTTAATTACTAATATTGCGAGTAGCAATACCCTAATGTGTAGGGCTGTAGGGTGGCAAAGAAGTAGGAAATCAACGTGGAGCAGTGGGATTGGGGCCATTTCCCTTGCAGATGGGACCTGAGCTGGGGCCGCGGTGTGACTGGATCCGGATGGATGCAAAGGGCCACCGCTTCCCCCAGGAATAAACACTGTGTGGCGGGGAAAGCGGGTCTGCTCTTGGCTTGGGCAAGGCCCTCTCTCTCCGAGTCGGCGACAACTGAGGTCTCTGGCAGCTCAGCCGCCCGCCCGGTGGTTTTCCACCTGCTGAGTCTGCTCAGGGGGCGCCTTCCTGGGGACTGAGTGGGGAGTGGCGTGTACAGTAAAAAGCAGCACCTAAGTTGACAGTTTACTTCTGGTTCCAACCATCAAGAACACTAAAATCTGTTAAAAAAAAAAAAATCAGTTAAGCAGCCCTAGCTGGTTTGGCTCAAGGGCCCAGGGTTCGATTCTGATCAGGACACATGCCAGGCTTGCGGGCTCCGCAGCTCGATCCCCAGCGGGGGGCGTGCAGGAGGCAGCCGATCAATGGTTCACTCTCATCATGGATGTTTCTTTCTCTCCCTCTCCTTTCCCCTCTGAAATCAATAAAAAAATATTTTTAAAAAAATCTGTTAACCAGACAGCTTTTAAGCTGAATCGGTGCATAGCTATTTCAAAAACAGAAGATGAACCCAAAGATGGAAGACTTAAAAATAACGAGTGAAGTGTGTAAACGGAGAGATGTCTGCTGAGCACACAGCACGCGGCTGAGGTTTCATTGATTCTCTCTGAAAGGCGGGCACCGCGTCTGTTCCCTCTGCTGTCAGCACTGTTTCTTTTTTGTCTCCCAAGCAGCCGCCATGAGGGGCGAACTGAGCCCGGGGAGACGTGGGGGCTTCCTCCATCCCAGGGAATGGGTGGGAGGTGGGCAAGGTGGCAGCAGGCCAGGCACCGTCTGTGCTGGAAGGCAGCCCCCAGCCGCGCTGAGCTGCGAGAGCCCCGCCCCGCCCCGCCCCGCCCCCGCCCCCGCCCCGCCCCGCCCCGCCCCGCCCCGCCCCGCCCCGCCCCGCCCCACGGCTCACCGAGCCGGCCACCTGCAGGCGGCGAAGGTCAGCACAGGCAGCAGGCGGGCTTGCATCCCAAGAACTTAACACAACGACCTTGTTTGAATATTACAACCACGCTTTCACACACCTCCGCTCTCAGATAGTCGAAGACGTCTTTATTAATCTTAAAGGATTTTAGAAGTCAGTAATATCCCTTTATTAACCAATTAAAGACACTCGATTATTGAACAGTTAGTTTGATCTCCTTTAGACAAAGACAACAGAATTCCAACAGGAACTGGCCCAGGTCTGTGGAAGGATAAAGAGCGGGCTGAACTGATGGAGGAGGGGACCTGGGAGTGGAGCTGAAAGGCAAACCTGCTCATGCAGGGACGCCTGTGAAAACGCTTACACACAAGGGGAAGAACTAACACGTTTCTTAAGCACACACAGGACACCATCTTTATAATCCTGATTACCAAAAGATCCTAACGTCATTGTTGATGCAACTACAATATCTTCAAATTGTCCCAATAAAGATATTTTACATCAGTTTGTGCTTTTAAAACTATTGGTAGCTTCTTCAGGGAAAAGCTCAGGTAACTGTACATTGTAGAAAAAAAAGATTTTTGTACTTTTGATACAAATACATGTCAACATCAAAAGAGGCACATAACAATTATCTTCGAATTTCCCTAAAACGACAGCAAAAAAATCAATTCAATGAAATACATTTCTATGGTAATTGGTAATTTAATGTTTTGACAAGTGCATAAGGGGCTGCTTTTTCTTGGTCAGTAATGACGGCCAACACTAGACGTCTAGGAATATGGATATTTACATCATACATATGGAAGAGAACATCTACAGAAAATGGGACAGTTTTCACATCCATGTTCAAAGCGTCTCAGAAATTCCACTGGGGTCCATTTTTAGTGAGACTTAAGTAGTGCCAGGGTTCTGTGCAAATAAACAGTAGAGCAGTCCTTTACTCATGCCTTACATGTGCAAATAAAACATCCAATGGAAGTGGTATGGTTAGCTCACTAGAGAAATGTCTGTCACGCAACCAAATTTCCCACTAAGCGACCATAAATATTAACATAACTTCTTCAGGGAATTCACCATTCAACACTGGCTACAGATGAACTGCTGTGACCCACGGTTTTTTCTCTTCAGAGGTAACAACCAGAGAAAAAGAAACGTTCCATGTAGAAAATATATTGTTTTGTACGGACCCTTTATTTTTTAAAAATATATTTCTTTATTGATTTCAGAGAGGAAGGGAGAGAGAGATAGAAACATCAATGATGAGAGAGAATCATTGATTGGCTGCCTCCTACATGCCCCCTACTGGGGATCGAGCCCACAACCCAGGCATGTGCCCTTGGCTGGAATTGAACCCTGGACCCTTCAGTCTGCAGGCTGTCGCTCTATCTACTGAGCCAAGCCAGCTAGGGCTGTATGGACCCTTTAATAACTAATTTGGTTCAGAAACTTCATTTTTCCCAGCTCTAGTTGAAGATAATATTATATATATTGCCAAAAGAGGGGTCCAATTTTTAAAATATATACTTTTTTATTGACTTAGAGAGGAAGGGAGAGGGCGAGAGATATAGAAACCTCAATGATGAGAGAGAATCATTGATCGGCTGCCTCCTGCACGCCCCCTACTAGTGGTCAAGCCCGCGACCCAGGCATGTGCCCTGACTGAGAATTGAACTGCAAACTCCTGGTTCATAGGTCCATACTCAACCACTGAGCCATGCTGGCCGGGCAAGGGATCCTATTTGACGATTGATTCTCACTAGTAGTCCATTGGATTGGTCATCTATAATAATAAAAGGGTAATCTGCTAATTAGACCAGACATCCTTCCGGATGAAGCCAGGGCTGGAGGGAAGCAGCCGGGGTCCTGGGTGCCGGAGGGAAGCTGGTGCTGGCAGCCGGGGGAAGGAAGGCCTACTCTTGCACGAATTTTTGTGCATTGCCCCTCTAGTACTAATTAGTTCAAATCCCATCCAGAGAGAGTGATTATTAGTGCATGATCAACATGGAAGACCCAACTCTAGAGGGGACAGCAGGTGTGTTAAAACTGAAATGATGCACCTCCCTACGCATGCGTCACGCACCGTGGGACCCGTGGGGAACCCAAAATAGGACAATTCACAGTCAGTATTTCCTCTTTGATTAGCTGCCTTAGGCTTCTGTGTTTGTGTTCTTCATGCCATGCCTTCCGCTTTCCATGTGCATGATCATTTTAATTCTTGGTTGGTGAGAGTTCTTTTGAAAATACGCACTCCAGTTTTGTAGATGATTGAGGTGGCAAATATGGAGTCCGTAACTTCAAACTAGGAATTGAAATGTTGAGTTAAGGTTGGGATGAGAGGAGCCAAGCCTCCTGGTTTGGGGTCTGTTGGTGCTTCTGTCCTTCCCTTCCACTCCCATGGTTTTCCCATCTGTTGGATGGGTGTATGATCGCACTTATCTCATATGACCTTTGAATTGATGGAAGGAAGCCTGCTTCCTGGCTTTTTCTTTGAAGAAGGATTGCAACGGTGGCAGTTGAAATCCAAGTTTATATCTAGGGGATGTGATAATTACTTGTCCTTATGTAATTTCTAATGAATGCATTGTTTAAAACAGCAGATTGCAGGCTAGAAAAAATTGGGTGCAATTTTAGGAGATGAGGCTGAAAATAATTTAGAGTCAACTTATGAATGACCTCCTAAGGAGTGTGTGTTTTATTCTATTAGACGCATTATTTTCTGAGATGCTTTCCACAGAATGCTTGTGCTAGAGGATGTTCATATGCCTGGGGCAAGCTCAGTAAATTGTTTATTTCAGGGTAGGTCTTAAATATGCCGATATATATTGTGATTTCCCAAGAGTATTTTGTGTATTGTTTTCCTCAAACTGAGCACTGTAACTTGGTAGTAGGTACACAATGAATATACCTTTCAGTTAATTCTAATATTCTGTGTACACACAACACATCTGATATTCATTGCCACATAACCCATATATCTGGAACTTGCAGGGTTCAGTAAACAAGTGGAATGAATGACCTATCTGAATAGCCCTCAAATTTCTCATTTACCAAATGGAAAAAGACACAAACAAAAAGTAAAATAAAATGGGGAAACAGTAACACAATTTTTATTTAAAAGAATGTTTTTATTGATTTTAGAGAGAGACATCAGTCAGCTGCCTCCTGCATGCCCTGGTGGAACCGGCGACCTCTCCGAGCATGAGGTGAGGCTCAGCCATCTGAGCTACACCGGCCAGGGTGGTAATACCATTTTTAAAATATTGAAGAGTTGGAGAGAAGTAATCACACAACATTTTGTGACCGAGACTATTTTTTCTCAATTGAAATCAAATGGAAACAGACTTGAAAATGAAGAAAAAAAAAATAATAAGAGATGGGTGAAAATATGTAAGGAACAGCGATGGAATTACTGATTAGCTGTGTAATCTTTGCTTAACCTTGAAAGGCTCTTATAACCTAACTAGAGGCCTGGTGCACGAATTCGTGCAGGGGCGGGAGGTTAGTTGGCCGCGGAAGGTTGGCTGTGGGAGCGCACTGACCACCAGGGGCAGCTCCTGCGTTGAGGCCCCCTGGTGGTCAGTGTGTCGTCATAGCGACCAGTTGACTGGTCAAGTGGTTGACGGGTCATAATGGTTGCTTAGGCTTTTATATATATAGATACGGTGACCAGGTGTATATAGTGTGGTTGAGAGTACTGGCTGGGAGTCAGACTGCCAGGGGTTGGATCTCAGCCCTGCCCCTCACGAGATGTGTGATACTTACTATGGGTATGACTGTGATGCTGGGCAATTTCTTCCTGTCTCAGTTTTCCTCATCTGTAAAATGGGAACAATAAACATGCTTATTTTAGAGGGCTATGGCTAGGATTGCAGATGAAATGAATGTTAGATATTAAGAAAAGTTAGCTGTGATCAATCTATTTCAAATTTTCTACATAGTAGGAGACAAAAGCTCCAGACTGCCCTAATTTGTTCTTCTTAGACTGTAGCTGCTCAGCCAGTGTTTCCACTCCCCCTCTCCCTCCTGAAGTGGCTGCACACAGCTCCCTTTTAAGCTGCCCCACCAAGTTTCACAGCTATTAGATGAGGCCCTCCATCCTCCTTCAAACCTGTTTATTTTTACTTAAAAACTCCACCAATGCTTATGCCTTTTGTGGCCATTAATATGCAAGTTCATTGATGTTTCTAGCTGGTTTATAGTTGGATTAGTCTTCTCTGGATTACGTCTAACTTTTGCCCATTCAGTTGATGTTCAGTTAAAATGCAGGGAATTCTTGACATTTAGAATTTGCAAGGACACAGGAAGGCAAACTAGAGACAAGAATGGCACAGCATCCTGCATACGGATGAACGAGGAGAAAGGAGGGCCAACACGATGCTCCAAGATATCTGTTAGATGGCCTGCCAGTTACTACGACATGCTGGTGTCATTCCATCACTGCAGTGACAACTTAAAAATAATCTGAATAGGCCTCTTGCATGGTTCCCACCAGAACGTTATTTTGATTGCATCCTCTGTCTATGTGAATGCACTTTCCCCAAACCATTTGACTGTTTATATGGATTTCCGCAAATAAGCCAGTGAGGCATCAACAAGCCAGCCAAGGTTTTTAGAAACAGCCCCAATAATCCCTCTACTTCTGACTGGGGGAGTCTGCAGTGATGCCGGCAAGTAAAAGAGAAGGAGTGGGAACACGGTTGGACCAGTACTAACAATGGAGTCTGAGCTTTCAAATCATTTCAGATAGAGCAGCAAAATCTGTAATCGAGCAAGTTAAGGCAGACTGAACACTCACAAATAACCTGTGTGTGTTTAAGCTCACTTATGACTTGTATTTCCTTTGGAGGACAATTTTAAAGATGAGCAAGACTTTGAACTGATCAAGATACTTACATTAGGCTCTTGCATTGCCATATATATATATCCATATATATATATATCTATATATATATATATCCATATATATATATATCTATATATATATATATCCATATATATATATATATATATATATATATATATATGGATATATATATGATATGATATATATCCAAAGGCAAAAGTTAGATTTAAGAATGCTTTTCACATGAATATACCAAAGAGACATTATCAGCCATGGAATTAAATATTTGTGTACAAAATAAGGTCTGGATGCATAGAATTCTGTGCACAGTAGACGAAGAGTGAATGATTGCTATTATCAATGGTTTTTCATTTAGAGCCCTGTCAAAATTATGTGAAAATATGTCTTTATCGAAAACCATTCTAAAGAATCATTTTCTGCAAAGTGTGTGTGTGTGTGTGTGTGTGTGTGTGTGTGTGTGTGTGGCTGTCCATATGGGTTAGCGCAAAGCTTTCTGGAGCAGTCTAATGATTGAGTGTTATGGAAGTGGCAGGCTACCACCAGAAAGACTTCCGACTGATTTCTTGCAGCAGGACTGGGATTAAAAATACATCTGAAAACAGGCTTCAAAGAGAGGGAAAATCCACTTGCAATAAAAAGGTCATCAAGCTTTAATTTTAAGAAATTCTCTGACTCCAAGAATCTTTTCTTTCTACCAATAAAACCACTTATACTCATGGTTTAATGTCCCAATTTAAGAAACTCAGTGGTTGAGTGCTGACCTATGAACCAGAAGGTCATGGTTTGATTCCCAGTCAGGGCACATGACTGGGTTTTGGGCTCGATCCCAAGTGTGGGACATGCAGGAGGCTGCCGATCAATGATTCTCTCTCATCATTGATGTTTCTATCTCTCTCTCCCTCTTCCTTCTTCTCTGAAATCAATAAAAGTGTATTTTAAAAAAAGAAATGGATGACACTAAATTAATTTCTAATTTATATCCCACTTCTCTGCCTGTTTTCATTGTCTCACTGATGCAAACTGCACTGAACAATACAATGTCTCATTTCCACCACACAAGCCCTTCAGTCAGAAAGGTGGTGATGCAGTATTATTTCAAAGCCAAATGGGTTCTAAACATTGATAATGTTCAGCTAAGCATTAAAAATCATTCTTTAAGTTTCTTTGAAAGTAGCATTATTAAGTCAGAGCACAACCACTGAAGGAAAAAAGAAACCAAATGGAATCTTTTACTGTTTCAGTTAGTTTTAGTGGAAAATAGAACAAGAATCGGATTTTCATTCAGGATTACAATGGTCCAGAAAGTATAAAAGCTCTTGTCAAAATTATGTGTCCATTCTCTCCTCATTAAGGAACCATCTGAGGCTGTATTCCTGGGTCAACTTATTCCCGCTTCTCTTAGATCTCTAGTCCCGTCCTAATAGTATATCTATGTCTCAGGATCCATGACATGGATTTAAACAGAACCCCTGGTTAATCTAAACAAAGGCCACACAAGGCCCACACTACTGGCTTGTCTGTGAAGTGGCAGGAATTCAACCTTTAATGAATAGGACTCGATTCTGCCTAAATGTCTAATATAACTAACAAAATGGCCACGTTCAAAAGGATAAATACCTGGGTATTGTTTTTAAAAGTTCAACACCTGGTCTCCCACCAATGCCACATATCTTATCCCTTAGCAGTCTTTCATACTGAGAGCCAAAGGGAGCTTCACCCAGATTCTCATTTCCTAAATATCCACTCAGTCCAAAGAAGGTCATCATTCCAGGTCAGTGGTTCCCAACATGAGGCACACAGGGAGGCAATCTGATTTTTAAGGGGGGGAGGCAATTCGAGAATCAGTTATTAACAGTGATTTTTTTGCATTTCTTATGGTTCTAGGGGCCTCATATATAGTATCTAAATATATATTGTGACATATTTATGCATTTCAGTTCTCTATTATGTTTTGAAACTTTATTTGCTATTTCTTCCTATCACTTCATATTATTATTATTTTTTAAACAATTTCTTAGTGACTTCTTCCTCAGTACAACTATCCTTTCGTTCTTTTATTTTTCTCTTTCATGTGCCATGTTTTGGGGAAGCTTGTTTAGACCAAGTTCATGTCCTTCTAGGCTTCCTCCGTGTGAATAGGAGTTCACTTTTTGAATAAGAATTTTATGTCACGGGGGGAGGGGGGGTTGGGGCGTCAGGATTTTAGAGATGCTTAGGTGGAGCATGGCCACAAAAAGGTGGGAACCACTGTTCCAGGTGAAAACTCCTCCTTAGTCAATCTTGGTCTTACCATAACTGGATATTCCTGCCTCTAACAAGGTCAGAAAAATACCAACTTCAAGTACCCGCAGTCACCTCTCTCTAAGCTAACAGTGCCTTTAAAAACTTCTGAGTGACACGGATAACCTTGAGATCTACTTAGCTTGACGCCAGACTGCTGATCATTTTGAAAAGTCCAGCAACACTTCTTTTCTCTCTCTACCGTTTTCTACCTTTCTGAAGACTCTAAGCGGAAGCAAGGCTCTGGCGACAAAATAATTGATCGCCAGGTTCAATTTCCACCTGTGCAATGGGACAGGGTTATCTGCTATCTGGCACACAGATCTAAAGGATCCTCCGAGAAACAGAAATTACTCCCTAACTTTACAAAAATGCCGTTTGGGGAAGGTATACTTACAAACAACCTTTTAAAATCAGTTTATCAGACTGAAAAACTATACACAGGTAGTTTCATGATAATTTCATCTTTCAGGGGGAAAAAACCCCAAACTGTATTGAAGCTCACTTCACACTGCTTCTTCAGATCTCTTCCATCAATACCCTTCGCCAAAGGCTTCAGATGCCAGGATCTGTGCTTACGCAGAGATCCCAAAGATGACCATTCCATAGTCTCGACAGACCAGAGCATGCACGGGCTAAAAAAAATGGAAGTGGATGCAAACTCGGGCAGCCAACCCACCGCCGGTGAAAGGAGCGCGGCTCGTCTCTGGAGGAGCTGTCTGAGATGATGCAGTCAATCACAGGTCTCCTTTTTCTCGGCGATGATGCACCAGTTGCCATGGTCATTCCCAGAGCTCAGGATGTGGAGCTCTGACACGTTTTCCCTCAGCAGGCCACAGAGCTCGCCTTCTCGAAACACGTGGTAGTAGCGCATAAAGGCCCTGGAGTCCAAAACGTCTGGCTGTTGTCCTTCAACAGGAATTGTGTCATCTGGGCTGGAATCTGTGGAATCAAGCGTAGAAATCCTTCTCAGTATCCTACGAGCAGAAGGCTTCCCTTCTTCTAACATACCCGCCGCCGCACACTTCTCAGTAGAATGGGTGCTACCCAGACCATTGCCACCTCCATTTCTCCCCGTTTCTCCTTGATGGTCTCCGCCGAGAGGTTTCAGCGTGGCTGGTGCTCTCAGCCACTCCAAGTGCTTCTGAGAAGTTTCCACAAACACGTCCTCATCTGAGTTTTGCTCTCTTGTTGGAAATGGCTCTTGGGGATCCCTGTCTACACTAGAGTGTCTGGAAGGCTGGATGGATATAGTGCTGGTGGCCCAACCTTCTGTGTTGGTCAAGGGTCGCATTCTTTCAATTTGCTTCCTCAGACTCGACTCATCCAAAGATCGGGAGCAAAACCAGGAGCGAAAAGATTTCCCTAATGTGCTATAGAACCCGTCTTCTTCCCCAGCCTCCTTCGGAACGTTTGCACAAGTCCTGGTCCTGACAGGGTCATAGTCGGCGCTGTGGGACCGTCTCGGGTCCCGTCGCTCCTTGAAACAAACAGAGCAGCCGCACGCAGAGCCGGGCGGGTGGTAGGGGTGGCTTCTTTCCAGATGGCCACACTGCTTCTTTCTCCCAGGCTGGCTGGATTCGGAGAGGAGCCGGGAGCATAAGGCCCTGTTCCACGGAACCAGCACGTCCTGCTTTTCAAAGTGCCGGTTCTTTTGTTCCATAGCCCAAACGTAAATCATCAGCTGGCCTCCGGGAACCAAGATGCGGGCCATTTCCTTTATTGCTCGGATTCTTCTTTGTTTTGTAGAAAAATGATGTATAACTGGAAAAAAGAAGAAACTAGATCTCAGTGTGTATGTACATACATAAGCCTGCATATTTATGTGTTAGTCTTTTCCATGTAACAGCGATGCAATTTTGTCATGTAGTGAAATCTCCGTATTTCTTACAGGGCAGGGCGTATGGTAGAAATAGCATAGGCATGGCTTTGGGGGAGACATAATTGCTAGCTTCGACTCCTGTAATTAGCAGACAACTGATCTTGGGAAGTTATGTAACTTATATGGATTGTAAGTCTCTTCATCTCTGACACCTCGAATGAATAATGTGTGAAATCTCTTCCAGTTCCCAAATCCTATGAATTGTGCTAACTAGAGGGTGAACAATGTGAATTGATAAAATCTGCCAGGAAGCACTAAGTTAGGTAAGTGCTACCAGTAAAATTCTGTGAAGTAATTCCTTACTTTAATGAATGATTGGTACTTCTAAAGCTCTGAAGGATTAATACCACTAATCAGTGTTAATAAAATTAATAAATCAAATAGGAGTGGAGCAAAATGCTAAAATGTTTTTCTACTTAGATAGTGCAAAGATAGCCAGTCAAGTTCAAGTCCCAATGATTGCTTATCATTTTTAAGAATGTTAATGTAATATAAAATGGAATATATTTTAAGAAGTTAACTTCTAGGCCATCATTTTTACTTTCAATCTGCAACGTTCAAGTGAGAGTCAAGAGAACTGTCTTTGTATCATCATAGACATGCTATCAGGCCACACTGGATAAATACCATATCACGCCCTGCCCGGTGTGGCTCAGTGGGTGTCTTCCTGTGCACTGAAAGGTGGCTGGTCCCATCGTGGTCAGGGCACAGGCTGTGTTCCCACTTAAGGGAATACTTGTCATCAGAGGATGACAACCAGTACGCTCCACTGCCTCTGGGACAAGGCATGGGACTTCAAGTGGAAGGAGAGGAGGACTTGGCCCTGCGCACACGGAGCATTTCCCCAAAGTAGGAAGCTGGTCAATAGCCCATGCCCACGACAGGGCCGCAGCCTGGCCTGGATGTAGGTGGCCTTGCACACCCTAAAACTAATGTAAACTAGAGAAGAGCAAGGAATCCTCCTCTCTGACCTCTCGCAGATTCTAGGTCTTTACCAATGTCCCCCTTTTGCACTGAACAGTTTCAACTACAAAGAAGCAGGGCTATTACAGAGCTGGTTTCTATGGCAACCATCGCCTGCCGGTCCTAACTAGTTCCAAGGTTAGGGCATCCAGGCCTCAATATACAAAGATACAGTCCCCATCTAATGTTGAATAAATCCACTTCTCATCTACTTCAGGAGAGAGCAAACCATTTTATGCCGAGTTTTTATCTGGTCAGTCCATTTTATATAGGTTCCCTTTGCTTTAATAAAGCTTAGTATATTCAAATAGATTAATTTTTAAAGTGTTTTGGAGCAAATAATTTGCTTTGCAAAAGAATTTGCCATGAGATCAGCAAGGGCCCCAAGCATATTTAAATATGACTAACCTATCAGGTTTCAGGAATACATGTTTTGAGTAAAATGAGCCTGTGTAAATTTCAGGCAAGGGTTTTTGCTGTGTTTTTTGTTTTTTTAAGTTTTGGCATTTATATTTATGGGCACACTTGCTGGGAGGATATGAGAAACATACTCCCTAGATTTATGAGCAATCTCTGGCAGATAGAGCTGAGTGGCATTATAAAAACAATGCAATCTGGGACCAGGTGGGCTATCTTCCCCCGGGACTTGCTTACCAGCATGTGGCAGATTGGAGGACACATCCTTCCAGGTGGCATTAATCCTACAATATTCTGCTAATAAAGAGCACACTTATGGCCTAAAATAGGTCAGATGACTTTGAAATGTCCACTTCATGCTGAGAGATCTGGCTACATTGCAATATAACGAAGTACTGTTTTCAATGAGTAAAATTCCTCTAATACTTCCTTACTCATAAGCAAAAGAAACTGAAATGAGTCATCAAAAAGAATAAAATAACAGTATGAAAGTTTAACTAGTTAAAATAATTGTATGTCCCTACACTTGAGATTAGTCAAATAATCCCATTAGGTGATATGTTTTTACAAATCAGATAAAATGAACTACATAGACCCTTCCACAAAGAATGGATGTTGGGTTGTAAGAATGGCCTCAACCACGCAACATGATTCTCATGGCCAAGAGGGAACATGTAACCAGGCTGCCTTACCTCCGATGGAGATGATGGCATCGAAGCCTTGATCCCTAAAGGGGAGATTAAGGTTGTCACATACCATGACTTCACATCCCCTACTCCGGGCAATCTCTACCAACGGCCCACAGTAGTCACAGCCCAGGGTATGTACCTGGCTATTCACTTTAAGGTACTTTCCAGTCCCACAACCTATAAGAGAAAAACTGTGTTACATTCTATCCTTAAAGGAGAATGGAACAATGTCGGTTAGCCTGTCTGATAACAAGAACAGAAATAGCTTTATATTAACTAACCGAGACAGAATACAGCATGGTGTGAAGGTAAACACAAAAGCAAAAGCAAAGCCTTCAGGCAGCTCTTACATATTTTCAGATAGAATAGAAGAGGGAAAGGGGATTGGGAAACCTAAATAATACTTATTAAATATTTAACGAGGTAATGTCCATAGGGCGTAGCATGCTAGCACAGCTGTTAGCTGGCCCATGGCAAGGAATGATAGTTCCCTAGGATCCCAGAGACAGTGTCCAGTCCCTTTACAAAAGCTGCCCTCACATACATATTTCATTATGTACAGATCTATATGTTATGGCCTTTATTCTCATGCTCTCTCTCTAGAGCAGTGGTTCTCAACCTTCCTAATGCTGCGACCCTTTAATACAGTTCCTCATGTTGTGGTGACCCCCAACCATAAAATTATTTTCGTTGCTACTTCATAACTGTAATTTTGCTACTGTTATGAAGCGTAATGTAAATATCTGTGTTTTCCCATGGTCTTAGGCGACCCTGCTAGCAGTTCTCAACCTGTGGGTCACAATCCAACATGTTGAGAACCGCTGCTGTAGCGCCTAAGACCATCAGAAAACACAGACATTTACATTACGATTCATAACAGTAGCAAAATTACAGTTATGAAGTAGCAACGAAAATATTTTATGGTTGGGGGTCACCACAACGTGAGGAACTGTATTAAAGGGTCGCGGCATTAGGAAGGTTGAGAACCACTGCTTTAGACAGTCTTACTGCGTACTGGTTACATAAAACAAACCACTGTCCACAGCCTTTAAGTGGCTATAAAGAACACAGGCTTTCAAACATTTTTATTTGAATGAATAAAATATTTCAACAGTTTTTCATCCACCCTATCGTCAGTGCTCGGTTTCACGTGACTCAGAATACAACCTAAGAAAGAACTATTCTTTCCTTAAATAGGCCATTTTTGACATTCAGTTTCTGATGGCAGAGACCCAAGTCATTCAACATTTACACAGCCCAGAGATTTAGGTCAATCAGATCTCAGTTATATTACAGGGAAGAAGATGGTACCGTGAATGAATCACCATCCTGAAACAAAGCCTCCCAAATCCAGTACCTGGTATATTCAAGCACAGACACGTCATCTAATTCCTTCTCAAAAATATTTAAAGATATCAACAGAGCTGAGATTTGTACCTTCTGGAATTACCTGTAGATTTTTGTCTCACATTTTTCTAAAATATAACCACTATTCAAAGATGATTAATTTGCAGCTTCTGAAATATGTCACTTTTTAAAATATATTTTTTATTGATTTCAAAGAAGAAGGGAGAGGAAGAGAGAGATAGAAACATCAATAATGAGAGAGAATCATTGATCGGCTGCCACCTGCATGCCCCACTAAGGATCGAGCCCGCAACCTGGGCGTGTGGCCTGACCGTGAACGGAACCGTGACCTCCTGGTTCATAGGTTGATGCTCAACCACTGAGCCGCGCCAGCAGAGCTGTCACACTCTTTAAATAATTCCTCCTTGATAGGAGCTGTTCAAAATTACATGAGACACCACAAGCATAATTAAGGTTTGCTGGTGCCAGGTGAGACAGTGGATGGCTTATGAATAAAAAATAATATTTCCAATGTTAGTATTTCCATGTATGTGGTTGAGGTCTCATAAATATTTCAGATCTCACGGCCACTGTTCCTAAGAATGCTTGTGAGAAAAAGTATCCAATATTTAAGAGCAATCATGAGGAAAATATAATCCACAGAGTGTTTTAAAACTGAAATCCTGATTACAAAGGTGATGGTCATGTTTTTTTTTTTAAAAATCTTGTTTTTTACTGGCTTTTTAAAATTTTTATTGGCTCAGGGGTTACATTTAGAGAAATGAAAGGAAAATTACTTCAAAAATACGAATAAAAACAGATTTATAGATGATTAGTGCTAGAAGCAAGTGTTCAGAAAGCAACTGGTAATAATGAGGAAAATGAAGTCTTTTAAAAATCTCAGCATCTCCTGAAAACTTCCCAGCATGACTCATCCCAAATTCATCTCTAATGGTATTCATGTTTAAAGATAGCAGTGGCGATCCCCAACCTGATGTGGTTATCCATTTCCTAAGTGCACACACGGAGATGCTAGCGAGGGAAGGTGTTATCTTAATGGGGAAAGCCAGAAGACGGCCAAGCCTAGTCACCCCACTATCGTAAATGTGCAAGAAATAAATCAGAAGATCTTCGATGCTGCAGCAAGCACGGGTACACACCGGGTCCTCTGCAAAGTCATTAAATGCTGACCTTTCGTAGGATTGAAGAGAGACCAGAAAGTGTCTGCATGCTTCCATTTCCCTCCACTTTGTATTCTGCACCACACGCATTTTGTGCATTTCCGTACTTTTGGGGGGTGACTTCACTGTTTAAAATTCAGCATCGTGCTGAAGTGCTGCCTACGGTTTCTAAGTGCAGGAAGGCTGAGATGGGCCTTATGGACAAAATACGCTTTGTCCAGGCATCAGATATGGTTGTTGCCTGTGAGTTCACTGTTAGCAAATCAATAATAAACAGAAACACATGGAACCAGGTGAGGTATTGACCAGTTGACAAAAATGTGACCACAGGTTCACAGGAACTCAATCCTGTACTTCCCCTGAGGGTTATAATGCAGGATTCACTAATCCAGTATCCTTGACAACTTGATAGAACATAAATACTGTGAAAAATGACAACCAACTGTATTTTTTTAATGCTTTCTGACTTTTAAAAAAATATCATACAGAGAAAGGCCTTTTGCCTCTGTTTTTTATTTTATTTTATTTTTTTAAATCCTCACCCAAGGATATTTTCCCACTGATTTTAGAGAGAGGGGAAGAGAGAGGGAAAAACAGAGAGAACTATCAACGTGAAAGAAACACACCGATTGGTTGCTTCCTGACCTGGGGAGGAGCCTGCAACCGAGGTGGGTGCCCTTGACCGGAATTGAAATCAAGATCCTTTGGTCCACAGGCCGACGCTCTATCCACTGAGCCAAACCGGCTAGGGTTATTTTATCTTTTAAAATTATTCTTTTATTCTGTTTTATTTTATTCTTTTAAAGTAAGCTAGTTGTCCTCTAGTTCTTTAATGATTTCATTTTCTTATACTTCCATCGGTACTTCATTTGGAATTTCTGACGTAAGGGATGAGAAAGTAGCGTATGTACATGCTGTTGTCCTGAAGCCATGCGTTGAACAGTTCCTTTTCTTACTAGCTGATTTTAAGATCCTGGTACTGTGCTTAGACTATGGATGGTAAGCGTTCCAAAGTCACTGTGTCTTCTGAAACCAGATTTATTAAAACAAAAGCAAAAACAAAACACTGACATGATAGAGATATTTTCAAAGACTCTATTTCTACATGACATGCACCCCTTTCCCAAATTCCACACTGCTCACACCATCTTCAACAAGTCAAAAGCCCTGGCCAGGTACATGTGTTTCTCTTACTAGCACTTAGAGCGAATGTCAAATTAGGCAGAGTGTGTAAGTACAGACTTAGCGCTCCCTGTGTGTAATCTTCACTTTTGGGTGGGCAACCTCAAATGGGGATCCCAGACCTTAGTCTTAGATCTACCGGCCTATGGTTTACCACTACATGCAGAAACATCCTTAGCCCAAATCTGCCAGGCAAATCCATGATTACACAGCCATGATCTCTCTAAAGACAGGCTCTAATAATGAAACACCCACAGAATAGTTCAGGAGAAAAATAAATCCATGAGATTAATAAGAGGTTACAGGAAATTGATGATCTCTGGGTCTTCTGTGGAAGGCATGAGAGCCACTCGAGGTGAGCCCCCGGAACACACTATGTACACATGTGACCATCTCTAAAGTTACAACAGTCAACTTCCCAAGCAGTCATTTTAATCCTGATTTAGTCAACCGATGTTGGAGGATGTGCCCCAAAATGCTGAAGAGATCGCCACTGTCTCCACGTAAGTTTGAGGAAGTTTCCTGCTTTGTGTCTTGATTGTATGAATTCCTGCTGTAACGTGAATGAGCTGCCCTGGGGTGTGGCTCAGTGGTTGAGTCTAGACCTATCCCGGTCAGAGCACACGCCCGGGTTGCCGGCTGGATCCCAGTGTGGGGCGTGCAGGAGGCAGCCGATCAATGTTTCTCTCTCTCCTTCTTCTCCTTCTTCCTCTCTGAAATCAATAAAAGTATCTTAAAAAAATAAAGGGAATGAGCTGGGTTACAGGCATGCCAAGGGCACCATTTCAGACTTCCGGTTCGCACAGCAAGCAAAACTGACTCTGAAAAGAACGACACGACGGGACCTATTTCTCACCACGCAGCCGGCCCTGCGTTACCTATGTCGGCGATGAGGCTGCCCGGCTCCTGGTCCTGGAGGAACTGGCGGACGCGGGGCCAGGCTTTGCCCTGCAGGTCGCTGAGGTACCGGGCGGTGCTCTCATACACGTTGTGCACGTGCTGCTTCTCCAGCTGGGCCGCCTCATGGTCCATCCTGGGGAGACAGGGCCACCCCAAGAAAAGGCTGGTCAGAGACAGCTGAAGGAGGAGGCACATGTCCTAAACCTGGGAACCCACAACTGCCCAAGGCTGTGCTGATCTTTACTAGAAGCTGCAACGAGAAAAACCTTCACCACAGCTGTCAAACGACTCAAAACTGCATCCGTTTTACTGGCAAATCTTCAGGAAATAATGGTTTGGGAATGAGCTAGCCATTGTCATTTCCTGTGCAAGATCGGTTCTAAATTTTGGAAGCACATACCTAAGACTCACTGGGAGAAAATCGTTCTGATGATAAACCAATTTTTAAAGTGTGTAACATGCAGCTCACCATTCCAATCCAGCCACAAAGCCCGAATGACTCTACCTTTTCAGTGTCTCTGGATTTCAAGCATTTCTCTACATCCCTGCGGATGCTGCTTTAGAAAGGGTACTTATTTCTTTACCTGAATTACTTCAACAGTCCATAGGCAGGTGATTTTTGGGGCCCTTCAATCCCTTTCTTCATTTCTGCCACAGCTATTTCTATAAAATATAAATCTAATTGTGTTGCTTCCTAGCTTAGACTTCTTCAAAGGCATTCCATACTTGTCTGATCAAGTTCAGGTATCTTAGGAGGGCTTCCCAGTCTCTTGCTGACCTGGCCTCGACTTGCCTCTTAAAGCCATTTCTCACCATCCTTCGCCAGCATCAGATGAGCCTGTGATGCTCAATGATGCACTGTTTCTCAGGCGCCACTCACCCCCCTCACCCAGGGGCTGCACAGGCGCTGCGTGTACCCTGGCTAACGTCTATTCATTCCTGGCACAGCAGCGCCTCTTCCAGAACATCGCCTCTGCAGGACAAGGGCACTCAGAAAGGAGTGGGAGAAGTACAAGGGCAGGTCTCAGAGGCCTCTGCTGTTTGGGGCTTAATCTTCCCGTTATTCTCTTGTGGCAGGTGAGTGAGGAGTAGCCCAGGGAAAGAGCCAGATGCTGAGATTGTGGCTCTTTACCAATCAGTATGAAAGGAAGTTCAATCATGTAAGAACCCATCTGGCCCTACTGGTGCAGATCAGCTGGTTCAGTCCTGCTCCTGGCCCTCCTGTTGCATCCCATGCATACTATGAGTGTAGGTAGCTAGTTAATTAAGGAAGGGAACAAATGGAATCGTGCACTAAGCCTGATTCACTAGGGAGCCGAGTCAGACATTAAGCCTGACTTACTAGGAAGCCACAGCACCGACAGGCTCCCCAGGGGACAGCTGCATCCTCTGCTGAGGGGACTGAATGCCCAGAGTGGGCAGGAATAAGTAGCTATCAGTCATTAGCCGGGATGGCTGAGTGAGATATAAAAACATCAGGGGAAATGCCTTTGCTGGGCACACGCGCAGTAGAAGCTAAGATGGTGCGGGTGGGCGGGGGCGGGGGGTGGGGGGTAAGCGCATGTGTAGTATAAACCAGATGGTGGGGGTGGGGGGTAAGCGCATGTGTAGTATAAACCAGATGGTGCGGGTGGGGGGTAAGCGCATGTGTAGTATAAACCAGATGATGCAGCAAAACTTTGGGGATGCAGGGTAGGAGCCAAAATGGTAACATAAAGGGGCAAAGTCTAGCATGGAAAACCTGGGGAAAAGACTGAGGTGGACAGAGGGAGGACTCAGCCCAAGCCCGCTAAGAGCCAGGAGAGAGACTGGTTAGTTTGAAAGAAAGCCTGCTCTCTCCCAAGCCCCAGGGAATACACATTTGCTCGTTCACCCGTTGGCCCCAGCATTCTCTCTCGGTAGCAGCAGGTGCTGTGTTTAGGCCTAGCAGACACGCAGGCCTAAACTCAACACAAGCTGCGGCCCAAGCGCAGCCTTGGCAGTGGATGTGCAGATAGGGCAACGAGACAGAAGAGTTCTGCATCTCTGGGCCCTGGTCCTCCTGGGCTTGGTGAAGACAAGTGTGGGTTTACGGCCCCAGAGACTGGACTTACTCGGCAGCGGGACGGAGCGGAGCCATCTGGTCGTGGATGAGACACCAGGCACCCGGAGACCCTTTGTTATCGCTCCAATAAATCTCACCACAACACCTCATCCTCCTAGCGGTGGGCCCTCAAAATGCTTTTCTCGTGACTCCGTGGAAGAACCCTCTCTCCACCGGCAACAAAATCTCTTGAGACCAAGGAAACACCCTGTTTCTCATCCTCTCACCCACCAGTTTTAGCACCTAATTCACTGATGACTCTTACTTAAAACAATCATTACTACAATTATCACCAAATAACAATATAGTAGTCCCCCCCGCCCCCATATCCAGTTTTGCTTTCAGAGGTTTAAGTTACCCATGGTCAACCACAGTCTAAAAATATTAAATGGAAAATTCCAAAAAGAAATAGTTCATAAGTTTTAAACTGTACGCTGTTCTGAGTGGCATGATGAAATCTGGTGCCATCCCCCTATGTCCTGCCCAGGATATGAATTATCCTTTTGTCCATCATATCCACCTCACTTCACCTCATCACGAAGGCATTGTACCATCTCACATCATCATAAGAAGGATGAGTTCTGTACAATAAGATATTTAGAGAGAGAAAGACCACATTCACATAACTGTTATTACAAACTATTGTATTATAGTTATTGTTATTAATCTCTTATTGTGCCTGATTTAGAAACTAAACTTTATATATGTATATGTGAACTTCCTATATGTATAGGAAAAAACATAATGCATATAGGGTTCAGGATTATCGATGGTTCCAGGCATCCACTAGGAGGTACAGGGGACAACTGTATTCTAATTTCATCATTCCCTCTACAGCAAGAAAGAGACATTTAGGATTTACTCTTCAAAAAAATTAGGAGTCAGTTATCCTTAATTACCATGGACCTGCATACAGTCCCAGCAAATCTGGCAAACTCCTAACAGAGTACAGATCTCATTTGTGAGGTCTGACAAAACTTCCACCCAAATTGAAACAGCTTATATTGCACCCTCTACTAGAATTTACAAAGTAAACATATGGCAGGCTACAACTGCCTACACACAAGAAAAACCAAAACACGGAGTGCTTTTCTTTTAAATCAAAATCTCGGTAGACTAAAAAAAATTTTTTCAGTAGACTTAGTCTGTTTAAATGGTTTCCCTTTAAGAAATCATTCAGGCAATACAATTTCGAGAACCTAGAACAAATAAACTTCATTGCACTTGCAAATGTTAAGTGGCAATCAACAAAAACTCAATTCCCTTCAACCTGGCTCTAACTACCAGCTCACATTTTGTAGTATCTGATCAACACCCCCAGAGAACGTTCTCTGAGTCCTCTCCCAATTGCCTGGCTTCTACCATAAACAAGTAACTTCAAAGAGCTATTTTAAAGTGTGGGAACAATATAAATCTATTTTTTTGTTGTTTTATTATATTTTACAGTGAAGATTATACACCGCAGAACAAATAGCTGACTGTGAAATTGATTTGGAGCGAGGACTATCCAGTATGACATTTTGACACTGTGGATTTAAATTTCCTGCAATATTTTCCATGTGAATTATATACGCAGATTCCTTGAGAATTCGGTAATGTAATTAAGTTAGCAAGACTCACAGTAAAATAAAAGTGCAGGGCTCAAGGAGAAGCTAGGCAGACAGGGTTTGGTCTAGCCAGGCTTCCTAACCTGTGTGCAGTCCAGTTCTGGACCCCTGTAGCTGATGCCTTGCTGGTGAGTCATGAGAGAAGGGAACATAATTTGAAAGGTAAGGAGAAGTCACATACAGTAATGCACTGAAAATCTGAAGGCCCAATTTGGAGTTTCCTTTTAAGTCTTTATTGTTGAAAGTATTACATATACCCCACCTCCACTGACCTCTTTTAGGCCTTCACCACCCTATTCTCTGTGTCCATGGGTTATGCATATATGCCTACAAGCTCTTTGCTTGATCACTTCCCACCCACCCACCCTCCCCCGCCTTCCCTCTGAAATTAGACAGTCTGTTCCATGCTTCTGTGTCTCTGGATCTATTTTGTTCAACAGTTCATCCAATTGGGAGTTTTTTAAGAGCAATAGAAAGAGGTTGGGAGTTGGTAGGTGAGTTGGGGGCAACATGATTAGATTTACAATATTAAAATGTCACTTTAGGTATATTTAACTCTGAGTAGGCTAGAATATCTATTGTCTTTATTTGTTCAATCAAGTTCACCTTCCCCCTTCTGATAATTTGTATCTTGCCTTCCCTGGATGGGCACGTGACCTAGCCCTGGCCAATCACAGTATCCTGTATTCCTGGACACAGTCATTGGTTCAAGTGTGGCCAGGTGATAAAAGCTGAGCCAATCACTGAGCCCTTCCTCAAGATATCTCAGTGTTGAGCCAAAGAAAAGTTGGCCTTGCCTCCGGCATCACAGAGTAGGAAAGGCATGAAGGTCAGACGGCCCCTGGCCATTTTCTCCCACAGGGAAAATACCTGTCTTTAAGTTGAAGAAAATGAAGCCAGGGGAGCAAACAGAGTAAGAGACAAATGGAGAGGAAAAACAAAACAAAACATGGCAGCAGAGTGTCCTGCTTCCAGTCCCTGAGACTAGTCCTTGAAGTCTTGTGAGCCACTCCTTACCCTTCCTGACTCAGAGAGCCAATAAACTCTATCACTCCTCATCGAAGTCTTCGCTGAAGTCAGCAGGTGGTTCTCTCTCATCTGAAATGCTCTCCTATCTCCTACCCCCTCCAAAATCTCACCTGGCTTTCAAAGTCTAGCACAGCTTCCTCCTCCTCCACGAAGACTTCATGGATAACTATAGCTAAAAACAATCTCTCCCAGTAATTTTGTGTGCTGCATATTTATTATCTCTGTCACTCCTAGGGCATTTCTCCTGATACCACCTTGAACTCTATACTCTGTATATGCCCCCAACTAGATTAAAAGATCCTGGAGGGAAGGAACTGAAGCCAGGGGAGTCACTCAGTAATTAACTGTAGAATTAGAATCAATGGCTCAATGAGCTGTTTCCTGAGCATCCTCTGCAAGACAACAGATTTCCTGCCCTAGTAGAGGCCTGTTTTAGAGCTATACCCTAGGCATGCAATAGCCACACTTCTATCACTAAAAAAATTTAAATTGTTTTCCTACTATAAATACCACAGAAGACACAGTATTTAAAATGAGGGAATAAAACTGTTTTACATTTTAAAGATGTATTTAAACTCTAATTCAAAAGTAAAAATACAAGTTAGTCAGGACAGTTCAAAGAATTTACTTATACTTAACTAGAGGCCCGGTGCATGAAAATTCATGCACTGGAGGCAGGGGGTCCCTCAGCCCGGCCTGCCCCCTCTCATAGTCCGGGAGCCCTCAGGGGTGGGAGGTGACCTGGTGATCAGGGGAAGGCGATGCCCGCATCACACCTCTGCTGCTATCACTGCCGGCAGCGCAAGCCTCAGCCAGCCCTGGTTACCTGAGCCTCGGACCAGCCCTGGTTACCTGAGCCTCGGACCAGCCCTGGAAGGCTGGGCAGCCACCATCTGATGCTTGCCTGCACCTCGGGTGTCAGCTGGGCAGCCACCATCTGATGCTTGCCTGCACCTCGGGCGTCAGCTGGGCAGCCACCATCTGATGCTTGCTTGCACCTCAAGCGTCAGCTGGGAAGCCAACATCTGAGTCTTGCCTGTGCCTCACGGTGGCCCTAGGTGTCTGGGAAGCTGACATCGAGGCTTGCCTGCACCTCGGGCCGGCCCTGGGCAGCTGGGGGGTTGAGGGGACTGCTCCAGAGGCTGGTGCGTAGAGCAGCCGGACCTGCCTGGGGGTGGCCCAGCTGTGCAGCGCGCCTGCCACCCAGGCGGGGCTGAGGGGACTGGGCGGTTCCATCTTTGAGAGCATGACAGTCAATTAGCACATTCCCTCCTTATTGGCTGTGAGTGCTGCCATCTTTGTGAGGGCATGATGGTCAATTAGCATATTCCCTTTTTATTAGATAAGATCATAAAATACATAGGATTTTTTTAGCTTTTAATAGGTGATTCTTCAAACTTAACATCTACATAATTACTTTCAAGTACAAATTATATTGCAAACTTTTGTATAATAAAAAAGTATCATTTAAGAGAGAAACCAAGATGGCGGCATAGGTAAACACCTAAACTGCTGCCTCGCACAGCAATATCAAAACTACAACTAAAAGACAAAATGGACACAATCCAGAATCACAGGAAAGCTGGCTTAGTGGAAATTCTACAGCTAGAAGAAAAGAGGAAAGCACATTGAGACTCAGAGGAACTGCAAAAGGCTGAGGTACGGAGACTCACACGTGGAGAGGATGGGTGGCTGTGTGCACGGGCGGCTGGCCTTCTAAAGCGGGAGGGAGAAGGAAGCTCCCGACTGCACTGAACTCCAGTCTGGGTGAGATGCTGGGAAACCAGACTCATTTGGGGGGAATCTGGACTGTCAGGAAAAGAGAAAGCACACTGAGACTCGGAAGCTGCAGAAGGCAGAGGTCTGGAGGTGTGTGCGCACAGAAAGGACTGACTCCTGAATGCATGGGAGACTTAGTGTGTAGCTGGCTTTCTAAAGCAGGAGGGAGACAGAAGCTCCCGACTGCGCTGAACTCCAGTTCTGGGTGAGTTTCTGGGAACCCTGACTCATTTGGGAAGAAACTGGACTGTCTGGCAGCAGGCGAAACTTGAGGGCAGCTTTCTCTCACAGGTGCTTGCAGTGATTACCGAGGGACACTGAGACCCAGGGGCCTCACAGGACAGGGCTGACAGGAAATCAAGGCTGTCTGCTCCACCCTGAAACTCTGCCCCATCCAAGCTGAGCACAGAGGCTTTTGCAACTTTGCAAGTCTTGTCTCATAAGAGTGTCTCCAGCACAGAAGTTCTCCTGGCATAGACACAGCTGATCCTCATAGTCAATTGGCCTGGAGATCAATTCATCCCAGTGATACCAACAACAATCAAGACTTAACTACAACAAGGCTGTGCACACAGTACACAAAGGGGTGCACCAAGAGTGTCCACCTCAGGTAACTGGGGTGGCTGAGCCACTGGACCCTAGAGGACACCTATCACACAAAGCTACTCTACCAACTCAGGGAAGCAGCGAAAATGCAGAGACAAAGAAACAAATCACAAATGAAAGAAATGGAGGAAAACAAACAACTGGATATAGAGTTCAAAACCACGGTTATAAGGTTTTTCAAGAATTTCCTAGAAAAGGCCGATAAATTCAGTGAGACCCTCAAGGATATGAAAAAGGATCAACTAGAAATTAAACATACACTGACTGAAATAAAAAATATTATACAGAGACCTAACAGCAGACTAGAGGACCACAAGAATCAAGTCAAAGATTTGAAATACAAAGAAGCAAAAAACACTCCACCAGAAAAGCAAAAAGAAAAAAGAATCCAAAAATTTGAAGATAGTGTAAGGAGCCTCTGGGACAACCTCAAGCGTACCAATATCCGAATTATGGGGGTGCCAGAAGAAGAGAGAGAGCAAGATACTGAAAACCTATTTGAAGAAATAATGACTGAAAACTTCCCCCACCTGGTGAAAGAAATAGACTTACAACTCCAGGAAGCGCACAGAACCCCAAACAAAAGGAATCCAAAGAGGTCCACACCAAGACACATCATAATTAAAATGCCAAGAGCAAAAGACAAGGAGAGAATATTAAAAGCAGCAAGAGAAAAACAGTTAATTATCTATAAGGGAGCACCCATACGATTGTCAGCTGATTTCTCAACAGAAACTATGCAGGCCAGACGGGAGTGGCAAGAAATATTCAAAGTGATGAATAGAAGAACCTACAACCAAGATTACTCTACCCAGCAAAGCTATCATTCAGAATTGAAGGGCAGATAAAGAGCTTGACAGATAAGAAAAAGCTAAAGGAGTTCATCACCACCAAACCAGTATTATATAAAATGCTGAAAGGTATTCTTTAAGAAGAGGAAGAAGAAAAAGGTAAAGATAAAAATTATGAACAACAAATACATGTCTATCAACAAGTGAATCTAAAAATCAAGTGAATAAAAAATCTGATGAACAGAATAAACTGGTGAATATAATAGAATCAGGGGCATAGAAAGAGAGTGGACTAACAATTCTCAGGGGGAAAGGGGTATGGGGGTGCGGGAAGAGACTGGACAAAAATTGTACACCTATGGATGAGGGCAGTGCGGGGGAGGTAAAGGCAGAGGGTGGGGTGGGAACTGGGTGGAGGGGAGCTATGGGGGGGAAAAAGAGGAACAATTGTAATAATCTGAACAATAAAGATTTATTAAATTAAAAAATAATAAAATAAAAATTTAAAAAGTATCATTTAGCAATGCTTTTTAAGTCCTAGAAAAGCAATTTGCACTCTAATAAAACCTAAATACTGTATATTCTTGTAATTTTAACTTTGTCTGTACAACTATTTTCAAATTCTTTTTCTACCTAGTGTAAAAATAAATTCCAACTTTATATCATGGTCATAAACTTAAAATTATAGGGATTGGGATTAATTAGGTTTACTAAACAGGGACATAGCCAAAAACCTCAGATTATTTAAAGTGTAGTAATAGCTGAAAGCAACTAACCTGAGTCATCTTGTGATTACAGGAAAATTACTTCTTGTCTTTGTGAATCATGGCAGTTCCCACCCTCAGAGAGTGACAGTTGTTGCTCACGACCTTCTCAATGTGTAATGCACGTGAAAAGTAGTAGGGTGACATCAAGTAGAGATTTCTTCACATGATGAGCCACTCTGCAGGGGGCACAGGCCCTATGAGGGAAAAACAGACAAACAGTGTTATTTTACAGAATAAAAATGTGGAGCCAGCTGCAGCCCAGGTTCACCTCTGGACCTATCCATATATTACCCAGAGAAGAAGGGATGAGAACGAACTGTCAAGCTCTGTGGAATACGCCAGAACTCTAAGAGCAGTTTCTGAATTTAATTCCTAAGCTTTCTGTAAGATGTATTGTACTTTTCCCTAAAATTAAATTGAATGGTTTCATCTTGTCCCTGGAAAAATTACAAGCACACAGAGTCAACTTGGAATACCACAGTGGCTTAATTAAATGTACTACCTATTTAAGACAATATTACTAAAGTGTGCTAAATCATTCCAGTACTACTCAATATTTGTTTGTGTTATCAGCTACTTCCATGTCACTCTGACAAGTTCTCCTATTCTTCTTGCTCACATTTACTTTTTGCATTTTTCATAACAGAGGGGGTCTGACATGAAACCCATCAAAAAGCTATCAGTTACTAAAATTTTTTAAAAAAATTGGACTTGGTATGCCAAAAAGCACTTTGCAATGCAGAGGTCTTAGGGGTACAAAGTGAGGTCTGAAGAGCTGCCTGGTGTGGCAGGAAAAGTCCATCCTGTGAAACCTTGGGCCAGATTCCTCATCTGCAAATGAGGCAAATGGATCTTAATGTGATCACAGTGCTCAACCATTTTTGTAGACTTCGTATCCTTTGTGTGTGCACCTCACTGCCACAAACTGTACCTCTTACTATGTACAGTGATTCTCAAGATGGTGGGGTGCATGTGGCTTTCCCCAACTTCCTTCTGTCCCCCATCCCACCCCAATCTGGGCCCCTATTTAAGAATCAATGATCTGGGTATGCTCTGAAAAGCTCTCTGGTCTTTGGAATATTTAAACCCCAGTCATCTCTCAATCATATGCAGGTATATGATCTGCACCACTGAGAACTGCAAAGGGTGACTTTGTAGGAAGAATATTTAAGAAGGATCTTGCCCAGCTGGTGTTGCTCAGTGGTTGAGTGTCAATCTATGAACCAAGTGATCATGGTTCCATTCCCAGTCAGAGCATATGGGGGCTTGATCCCAGTAGGGGTTGTGCAGGAGGCAACCCATCAATGATTCTCTGTCATCATTATTGATGTTTCTATCTCTCTCTCCCTCTCCTCTCCTCTCTGAAATGAATAAAAACATATTTAAAAAAAGAAGAAGGGTCTTGAAAGAGCTGTTAGTCAAAGGACCTCATCTTTCCTCGTGCACTTTCAGAGCTTCTCTAATCATAGAGAAGGCATGTTCATTTATTGAGCCTTGTGCCCTTTCTGCAACTAAAGGCTCTCATTGGCAATCACTCTTCCCTGGCCTGACCTAAGCACTCCACTGGCACCAGCCAACGCTGTCTGAGCGCCTTCCCTTCAACCTTCAGTGCCTAAATGAATTAGCTGCCCTGACAGGCTTCTATCCAAGCCGAAGCTCAGGAGACACAGGGGTAAGTCAGGTAAAGGTGGAGTGGATGACTCTAAGCATGGGAAACAGCATATGCAAAAAGGAAGAAATGAAAGTGATGATAATCTCTGATGAATTTTGAGTAGATTAGCAACAATTAATAGCAAGATACAAAACACAGACATACATTAATTATTTACTGTCAGCCAGGCCATTATAAGCATTTAACATATATTAAATTGTTGAGTCTATCAAATTACTATATGAAATAGAAACTAGGTCCCTCATTTTATAGAAAAGGAAGTAAGGCAGAGAGAACATAGTGACTTTCTAAGGTTACCTAGCTAGTAAGTGGCAGAGGCAGGATTTGAACCCACTTAACTATACACACTTCACTATACAGTTGGTGGGAGGGAAAGAGGAGGAGAAGACAGTGGTGCTATATAAGCCTGGAAGAGTAAGCGAGAGTCAGACCACATAGGGCCTAGTTGAAGTTTGGACTTTATCCTGAACATAATGGGGAACCACTGAATTATTTTAACAAGAGAAATGACAAAATTTGATTTGGGATTTTAAACTCTTCTCTGGCAATAGGGTAGACTGGTATTACCTGGCCAGGTTCACAATGAAGACAGAGAAAGAACCTGATTAAATACTTTAGACAGAGCATGACATTAAGCATGTTAGGACAAATACAAGAAATATTAAGGAGAGAGGATCAAATTCATAGGAATGGGTGACTGATGAAGAGTTAAAGCAAAGAGCACGCTGAGGAGGCTACGGTGATAATAAGGCTGATACAGTGAGGTGTGCCACCATCCTAAAATAAAGTGGTAGAGAGAATAAAAGGCAAACATAAGGAAACTTTGGTAATGAATTTTGAGTAGATTAACAACAATTAATAGCAAGACACAAAACACAGACATACATTAATTATTTACTGTCAAATAAAGATTTATCAAATATATCAAATAAAGATTTGCCTTAGTATGCACCTGTAGGACATAGGATATAAGATGGACTAGATGTTGGTAACTAAGTTTGAAATGTCATAGTAATCAGTAAACATCTATAATAATAAAAGCGTAATATGCAAATTGACTGAATGACTGAACAGCAGAACGACCGTCCAGACTATGACATGCACTGGTGCCAGGCCAACCAAGGCGGGTTGGTCTGGGGGGCCCTGCCATCGCCCTACAATCACCCCGCAGAGTCAGGCCCAGGCCACTGGCTGGTGGGGCAATCAAGTGATCACACCCCATGCCTGTCGCCTGCAGAGGGAGGCTACCAGTGGTGGGGCAAGAGGGCAGCACCACATAGATGGCAAGCAGTGGCAGTGCCAGCTGCTGTCAGCCAGGGGAAGGAAAGCCCTGATAGGCCCTGATCGCCAGCCAGGCCTAGGGACCCTACTCAAGGGGGGTCCCGGATTGCGAGAGGGCGCAGGCCGGGCTGAGGGACACCCCCCCAGCCCCCCCCACACACACGAATTTCGTGCACCAGGCCTCTAGGTTTATATAATGAGATAGGCTTGTATATATCCTTTATATTCTGTGATTGATTTAAGCGTTTTTCAGGGGAGGACAATGTGTCTTATGATCACTGAGTATTTGCGTGGCATTTCCATTTACACAGTGCTCAAAAATGTCTACTGTATGAACAGGTGAAGAAAGGAATAGGAGGATTTAAAAGATGGCCCTTTAGATGGTGCTACCATTCACCATCAGAGGGGAGGTTCAGACTTGCATGTGTTGTTTCTATGGTATCTGAAGGACAACCAAAAAAGATTAATATGAAGCCCAGGAGAACAAACTGAACTAGAGATCATTTAAAAACCATCATTACCCTAGGACTTGGCATAGGAGATTAAGTGAAGAGAGACTGTGCAGAGTAAGAAAAGGAATGAGGTTAGAACATCAAGGATGACCAATATTTGACCCTTGTATGTTAGCATTAAAGGAGAGGCTAGCCATGTGCTGTCTCTACTGTCATTAAATTTAATTAAAAATATATGGACCAAGAACCTATTGAGTAAAAGATGGGCGGTCCCCACTCTCAAGAAGCTACAGCCTAATACAACAGCAATGCAGAGGAAGAATGAGAAAAATGACAGGAGTAGGTAGCAAGCATATGAGTTTTTAATAGAAAAGTAGAGATATAGCGTGCAATATTAGCCTTTATAATTGTCTCTGAGTATTATTCCCCTAAATAATGGGGGTGCTGTTCTAATGGATATTCCCTATGTTACACAGAACTCCTTAATGATGCAACAGAGAGATTAAAGGAGAAATGGTAAGAAAGGAGCACCTGGCATTTCTGATTGAAATCTTATGCGTAGAACACACATAGGACTTCAACACAATAAAACATGTGGCACTGGGACACTATGACCCTCTCTGGATTTCCAACAGGCACCAACAGGCTACTCTGGAGTAAATATATATTGAAAGAAAGTGGAAAGAAATGAGGGGAGTTTATCCTAAGGGAAAGGGATCAAATATCCACACACCCCCCTCCCCCCCACCAAATACTTTGTTTTTCTTGAAAAGTTTGAGCACTATGTGCCTAAATTGAATTCACTTAGGAGGAAGGTTTCACCCTGAAAATCTAAATGAAGGAAATGAAGGTGATACCATCTTGGTGGGGACTGTGTGTGCACGCGTGCATGGCAGAGCAGTTGGTGATGGGAGGCAAATAGAAAAAAACAAAAAATAAAAACAAAACATAAAAGACCAGAACTCGCAGCACAGTGTTGATGGTGAGAGCTGTTATCAAAGGTGACTCCTCCACAGGAGAGGCCTCGGCCCTATTCATTGGAACTCGATTACAAGTCATCCTGACTCTGTAGATGAGAGAAGGCCAGAAAAAAAGAATGAGGAAATGAAATAGATGAGATTCAAGATAAATGAAAATGTAACACTGAGCATCCCTCAGTGGTGTCATTGTGGGGTACAAAGTCCATTACTGTGGGGGTATAGTGTCTTTACTTGCTGGCTAGACTATCACACACACACACACACACACACACACACACACACACACACTTAAAACATTATTTATTGTCACCAGTGGCACGTCCGTGAATGGACAATATACCCCCACAAATTTGGTGTCAATTTGACCAAACCGGCTCTCAGTCTGTGTGAGGATGAAGGAGCCCCAGCACAGCAGCCGGGAGAAGGCTGCTCTGTTATTCTGAACGGAGACCAGAGAAACGGAGCTTCGCGCCCCCTTCCTCTTAGGAAAGGAGGTTCCGGCAGGTCAGGTCGGCGGCCAGGAATGCCTCAGCCGTTTAACTGTCAGAGGACGGTTTCAGAAGGAGCTTTTCCTGAAGACCCGGGTAGTCCATTACAAATTACAAAACTACCAATTAGGTGATGCTTTTCTAAGAATGGAATGAAGGCAGAAAGGTGAGGACAGATTATGTATTAGTGTATTTCATAAAGGGTTTCTAATACAATTGACCCCAAAGAGCTGCTCACGGGATTATTGATAAAAACGTCTGATTGTACATTTGAGGTACAGAAAGAGTCATGTGCACACAACGTGCAGTAAAATCTGGACTGTCGGGCATCTTGTCCTACAGATGCCACCTGTGTCTCCCTCCTCTGATGTGTCTCCCATCGTTTCCCCCATTTCCTCACCCCGAGTTTAGGCCCTAACCTAGCAGTCCAAGATTTCTCTCTCTGGTGGATTTCACAGACCCTCGGATTTTCAAAGGGATATTTGGGGAACCAGAGGGACCAGCTGATTCTTTACCCAAAGGCTAGACCATCACACACACACACACACACACACACACACACGCACACAGACATACACACGCGCACACATTTAAAACGTATAATTTATTGTCCCCATTAGAAAGCAGATGAATGGGCAATTTACCCACACAAAAGTTGGGAGGCCATAATTTCAAACTTTAAAGATGTCCTTTAAAAGTGAGTAAAATTTAGCTTTATGAAAACTGACTAAACCTTCTTTAATTTTCTCCTTCCACTACAGATTGATGAAAACATTGTCACAAACTGGATTGAAGAGCTGAGTTTGGGGTAAATCTTGTTTTGTATATTTGAGCACAATTTTAAAAACAACCAATTTCAGGCTCTCCTGAAGTCCTGCCGGTTATTCTAGCAAATTTCAGAACTTGAGAGTAATTGGCACCTGCCGTCTTTGGGCCCATGACTATTGTGGTCCCTCCACACTGCTTTGTGTTGCGGGGGTGAGGGCTCTGCAAACATTTCCTCTTTGCCAGCAGGGCCCATCAGAGGGAGCCTGGAAGGCCGGAAGGGGGGCGGGGAAAGGGCCAGCACCTTTCTGGTTGCTTCCTGTTCCTGCCAGTTACCCGGCAACACCCCTTCACCCAGGCAGCAGCATTAGTTTCCAGTAGCAGTTGGTTCCCAAGGCTTTCCACTTTCCCAGAACCAGCCCTTTTGCACATCTGCATGAGACACCTGCCTGGCCAAGCAGCAGCCCAGCCAAGAGATCTGTGTCCCAACTCCCCGGGGACCCTCATATGTGCGTTCCATAAATCCGCACTAGCCGGCCACCGTCCCCTTCTCTGAAGTCTGGGTCTCCACTCAGGGGACTCCCTTCCAAGCATCTAGGGTCTGATACCTGTTCTCTTTGTTTCCACAACACAGAGTGGCAACTGCTGTTGACTCTGTTGTCCTACCTCATTTGCTCCCTCTGCATTTTCAGTCCTGTAATATCTGGTTAGCCAGCTCCTTATACGTTTCCTGTCAACTTAACTAGGGTGGTTTCCATTTGCCCGACTGTATGCTGACTAGTTCTGCCATGTTTTTGCACTACTGTGCAAAACAATGAAAACAAGAAAGAATTCCATTTCAACATCCTGCTAGAGTTGGTTATAAATCGTTTGTAAACACCATGAAATAGAGCGTTTTGGGTTCACTGATGTATGCACCCACCTCTGTGAACACCGCCTGGCACACAGCAGGTGCCCAATCATGTTTGTTAGGTAAATGGATAGAAAACATTGAAACATAAAAAAAAAAAAAAACAATTTGGTTATGAAAATATGCTTGGAACATGTAAAAGTTATAACCATGTGCAAATATATCCAGAAGGTCAATCAGTAGCTGAACGTGGTAAAATTCTCTGAAATTCTTAGCAATACCCATGTTCTGCTTTTCTTGCGTTATTTTCTTGTTTAATCATTTTTGTCAGTGGAGGTTTCTCCGTATTTTTCTTGTACATGTTGGCATGCTATCCAGGAGAGAGCTGTACAATGATTCAAGTGTGATATGATGATTTACAAAAAGAAATACATATTTGGCCTCTGTCCACTGCTCCTGGGACATTGCTCCTAAAACCCTCGGCATTCCCTATATAAGAGCCATAGGGCCCTCATCTCGTGTTATGTTTTGTTTCTATCCCCAGTTCCTGAGATAGCTCCGGAGCAGAAAGGTGAAATGAGTGTCTTTTGCTATTAATAAATAACAAGTCCCTTTTTACTACACGTTGAGTTTTTGTTAATGAGGTGACCTTTATAAAGTCCCTAAGGAGGGAGCTGGTTGCCAGGGGAACCACACACATCCGATGAGCCTAAGTGTCAGAAGTGCGGTATGAGTACTGAGAGCACACACACAGGAGAGTTTTTCCTTTACAGTCAGTCCTTAAAACACACAGCTTGCCCGGCCAGCATGGCTCAGTGGTTGAGTGTCGACCTATAAACCAGGAGGTCCCAGTTTGATTCCCGGTCAGGGCACATGCCCGGGTGGGTGGGCTCCATCCCCAGTGGGGGCCGTGCAGAGGGCAGCATGATTCTCTCTCCTCGTTGAAGTTTCTATTTCTCCCTCTCCCTTCCTCTCTGAAATCAATAAAAAAAAATATTTAAAAATAAAAATAAATAAATAAAAAGCAAAACACACAACTTAAAAATGGAAATACCAATAAAATGCCTTAAAGCTCACAAAGAAAACTTCAAAGGTAGAACTCGGAGCATTTTGTTCTGATCCAAAAACACTGTCCAGTGAAAGAAAGACCTGGGCCCAGAGCTGCCACTGGCAGTGTGACCTGGGACAAGTCACTGAGTTTCTCTAGGTATCTGTTACTTCCTCTCAGATATAAAGAAATTACCCTTCCTCTTTTAAGGCTCTGGTTTTCATAGAAAACGTGCTTTAACATCCCCACAACACACCATAACTTTAAAGCACTCGTAGCCTACACCAGACTTGACTTTCTTCTCTCAGTCCCAAACCCAGTTCTCCGCACAGACTGAGCCTGGAAAAGTGCGAAGTGACTGACAGCATGCAGTCTAAAACAAAGCTCCGGTGCCAATTCCTACTTCCAGTTCCAAACGAAGTTATAATTTTCTGTAGCTAATATTTAAAAAAAATATGTTTTTGTTGATTTCAGAGAGGAAGTGAGAGGGAGGAAGAGATGGAAACATCAGTGATGAGAGGGAATCATTGATTGGCTGCCTCCTGCAAGTCCCCAACTGGGGATCGAGCCTGCTACCTGGGCATGTGCTCTGACCAGGAATTGAACCACGACCTCCTGGTTCATAGGTTGGCATTCAACCACTGAGCCACACCGGCCAGGCTGTAGCTAATACTTTCTAAACTTGGCCGGATATGTTCAAGACCCTAATCGGTGGCATAGTATTAATATTGGCAGCTGCACTAAACGTCTCTAACACATTGGAGTTCGTGACAAAGGTCAGAAAAGACCAGGTTGGGGCAGCCGACTCTTTTCTTTCACTGACGTCTAAAGGCGTAAGACAGCCCAGGTCAGTGCAAGATCCCAACAGTGGATCTGAACAGTGGAGCGCAGGCTGACTGAGAGGTACCTTCCACGGGACGCGGAGCCGTGAGGTGAGCTGGAAGAATGGTGCACGCGAGGTGAGTGCCCTTGCCCTAAGCACTCTCTTTGCTGCCATGTGTGATGAAGCATGGAGTGCAATAGAAAAGTGGATCAAATGCCAATTTAGCAATAAAGAGAACAGAGGGAAAACAGGCTTACATAAAAAACAGATCTCAGAACCAGAAGTTCAAGGTCAGTAAAAGAACAGACTGCTGTGTTTAACAATAACAGATGTCTACAAAACTTAACGGAGTAAAATTGTTTTTTTGTTGTTGGTTGTCACTAGTATTTTCATACAATTTTGTTCATAGAAGCGAAATACAGTGTATTTATTTATACATCAATAACACATAAACTTCCAAGCCTACGTGAGCATAGAAGTACAGCTGGGTCAGCAAGCACAGGAGAGAGGGTGTCATCAGCAGAGCCAGGGCTCTGGTTTCACATAAGCAGGTAAGTAGGAGTGTCTCTGTGACTCCTAAGCACCACAGATCTGTTGCTTCTCTCTGAGATGCCGGTCAGGCCAGGCCAGTGGGTTAGTAAGTGGCATGTTGTAAATCCATCACGGCTCCGCAATTGTAGTACCTGGAAAAGGCCTCCTGGGAGAGGTGGGGGTGAGGGTCCAGGGTCACCTTCTGCGCTGCCTGTCCTACCATCCTGAGGACCCTCTCCCATCCCCCTTCCCTCCCCGCCCCCTCCCCCCGCAGAGGAGGCAGCTGAACTTTGAGTCAAGGTGGGTATCAGCTCGCACCTTGAAAAGTCCCTAAGATTGCTCTTAACCTGATAGCTTCCATAAAAACTTAGAACTCAGATTAGAGAGCAGGGAGGGACGTGGGTAATCAATGAGAAGGTATGCTAGCTCTTTGTGACAAATAAATCAGAAATTGCTAAAGGATCAATATTTGCATATGAAAGGAAAATCCTTCCTTACAGCCATTCCAAAGAGCAAGCCCATGGCTTTCTAGGTTAAAGCGACAGAAAATGGGAAGGTCTGCCCACCCTATTCCCCCTCCCACCTCATCCGCATCCAACAGGCTGCATCCCAGTGAAGTCACACATTTTTGTAGACCCCCCTATACTCTTAGTATGTGTGCCTTTTGTGATTTGGGTAGCATCCCATTTAAAAGAGAAATTCATCGATATCATTGTCTCTTTTGAGAGGGAGAGAGATGAGAGAGAAACAGCCATCAGTTGCCTCCTGTACATGCTCCAATGGCATTGAACCTGAACCCTAGGTATGTGCCCTGACAGAGAATTGAACCCTCAGCCTTTTGGTATATGGGACGATGCTCCAACCAAGTAAATCACCCAGCCAGAGCGTAAATTCAGAATTTGTGAATAGCTTGGACCCGGTTACTACTTTCATATTCACAATTGCTATAAAGACAATGTTCTGAAAAAATGTATTTAACGCTCTTCTGGCATTCTAAGTGGATTCATGATTGCAATTCTACTATGGAAGTGACAGCTTCCATACTTACTTAATGAGAAAAATTGAAATCTCAGAAGGCTTTCCCTTCCTGGGAAATGACCAGTATTAAATAGCCACTTTACTTAGGAAGGATTCACTTAGGTACAGCAAATTAGTGGAGACAAGTTAAAAAGAATCTAAATGGAGATGGCCTGAGCTGGCCAAAAGCCAACAGGAAAAAGTCACCTTAATGTTAACTCTATCACAAGCAAAACCTGTGGAGTAAGCACTTCACTCTGGTCAATGAGGTTCAGACTTTGTGTGGAACTGGTCGGGTGGAGCAGGAGGTAAGAATAGGACTGGATGTGCTAAGGTCCTGAGGCCAAGTCCCAGCTCTGCCACTCTCTAGTCCTATTATGGAACACACCTGTTCCCCAAACCTTGGATGATAGCTCACTTGTGCTTCTGCCCGATACATGAGCATTTCGTTGAATGGATCTAAGATTCCAGGGCACTATTTGTATCTTTAGATGATTATTTCAGAGAGAAAACAAACACAGGAAATGACTTCCCCAGGACCCTGGAGGTAAGCAGTATTTGACTACAAAACCCACAGAGCATTTCTGCTTCCCCATACAATGTTTTGTGTACTGTTTCGCCCTGACCAGTGTGGCTCAGTTGACTGGAGCATCATCCCATATACTGCGGGAAGCTGCCCATTGTCTTCACTAGCAGAGAGGTGTGGACAAGGGGCCTGGAAGGCTGGTGACCCTTGAGCTCTGGCAAAGGTCAGAGCTATGCACCCACTGTTTAGTTGAGGTAATGGTAGCTGAAGCAACTTCCCCACCCAACAGTGATGTAAATCCTTACTGATAAGATAGTCTGCCTGTTACTGGAAATTGCCTGCCTAAGGGCTATAGGTGTATCCCAAATTGAATAAATGGCTGGCAAGACCTGAGCCCAAGTGGGAATCCTTCCTCTTGAGCTGGGCTCCTGCCTGGTCCCCCGATATTTCTAAATTATTGTTTCTTGTCTCGTCTCTTTCATTTGCGTGCGGCCCCTCTTCCAGAGCCTGAACCCTGAACCACGCGGGACGTGGGACATTCACAATATACCAAAAGGTTGCAGGTTCAATTCCTGGCCAGGGCACATACCCAGGCTGGGAGGCAACCTATATATGTTTTTCTCTCACGTCAATGTTTCTCTTTCTCTCTCCCTCTCCCTTCCTCTCTCTCTCTCTCAAATCAATGAAAACATATCCTTAGGCAAGGATTTCTTTTGAAGTTTATTTTCACACTACCTAAAATTTTATTTCCTATACTTCCCATGCCTCTGGAGTATTAAACATTGGGATTGGTCCTGATGATGAATGCTACCTGATCATAAAATGCCTTTGGATTATAACCTCAGAATGTAAAAATTGAAAGGGACCCTGTAAAATGGAAGCAGGGACATGAAAGTATTGGGAGCTCTATTTTGCTCCTCTGATCTGGGGAAATGAGGCTGTAGGCCTCTGCCATGCACCTGCCCCTGTGCCAGCTCCTGAACAGAGGGGTGCAGCCCATCTCCAAGGGGCTGAGTCTCCTGGTCACAGTCCTAGAAGCCAGACTGCTCTCTGAGCTCCCGCCGCATTCGGGAGTGGGAGGTGAGGGTACGGTAGCAGTGTGTGCCATCCGTCTCTTGTATTAGTCAGAGAAGTCCTATGCTAAATAAGTAGGCACTGAACTCAATATTTAGGCCAATTTTCATAGAAGCCCGTATCACATAATTTAACATTAGAAATAGCTTAGGTTGATCCTTTTTTAGGACCAAAGTATTATTTATTTTAATCACTTTTATAAAAATCTTTCTAATATGTACCACATACCTTTTATGTCTTTCTAGACAGCCTATAATGAATGCATTTTTTTCATGAAGACACAGGGGCAAAACACGACCAAGTATTACAGAGCAGCGCTGCTCCCCGGGGCCTGCCAGTGTCAGCATCTCTGAGGCTCTGGGTGCCCAGCCTGCCGTCAGCAACCACTTCTCACTCTGTCTCCTTAAGCTCTTCTACTTTCCCATTTGCTGCTTTTGATTGGCTTTGGGCTTAAAACAAAAAACCGGACAAGGAAATCTTTTTTGTTGTTAATCCTCACCTAAGGGTATTTTCCCACTGATTTGTATGGAGAGTGGAAGAGAGAGGAAAAGACAGAGAGAAACATCAAGGTGAGAGAAACACAGTGAATGGTTGCCTCCAGCATGGGGCCAGGCCCAGGAGGAGCCTGCAAACAAGGTACGTTCCCTTGGTCTGCAGGCCAATACTCAATCCACTGAGCCAAACTGGCTAGGGCAACGAAATCTTTTGAAACCCTACCTAAAATATGAAGAAAGGGACTTTTGGGTCATCAGAAGGGTCAGCTTTGGATAAATATAGTGATTTCTGTACTGACCACTCTTGGGCCGTCTTGGTTCTGAGTCGTGATCTGGCAGCTGGCAAAGGCTGCTGCACCTGAGACCTCCTGCTAAGTCCTTGGGCACTGGCCCTCTGTCAGCATCTGCCTTTTTTGTTTGTTTTGTTAATCCTCACACGAGGATATTTTTCCACTGACTTTTAGAGAGAGTGGAAGAGAGGGGGAGAGACAGGGAGCTAGAAACATCAATGTGAGAGACAGATAGAGTGTTTGCCTCCCCACATGCACCCCAATCAGGGCTGGGGGTCAAGCCCGCAACCGAGATATGTGCCCTTGACCAGAATCGAAACCGGGACCCTTCAGTCTGCGGGCTGATGCTCTAACCACTGAGCCAAACCAGCTAGGGCTGCCTCTGCTTTTTAACCAGAACTCCCAAAACCATCTCTTTGCTGTGTGTTCACTTCAGTGCTACTTCTGTTTCATTTATCCTGAGCTCCTACTAGCTTGGATCTTGTCGTTCCTTCCACTGTCTGTAGCAACCCACACCTGCTTAATACTTATGAAAACCAGTTCCAGGGGAGGGTTTGAATGTTTACATCACGCACAGAGCTTTCAATTCTAAGTGCCACAATTATGAAAGCTGCACAGAAGTAGGAAATACATCAGTTGAAAGAATGCTCTAATTTGCAGACAGCTTGGGTGTATTTTATCAGACTATACTTGACATTTTAAGCTTTCTTATGTCAGTAAATTATACTTCTCCTAGCAGCAGGAGTTATTAAGTCTGTGCCCAGAATAAACCAGACAGTTTTGGAAAGTTTAATTTTTTTTTTCAGTTTTCATACTCTATGACTGTGTTTGTTTTTCCAAAAATAAGCCTATAATGATACATACTCTCTTATTTCTAACTAAGACTTTATATAAATGCCATTTTTTAAACTTTCACAAGGTTTCGTCATAATCTGGTAAAAAGTTTCAAAAATTCAAAAATAAAAAAGACATAAGATTTAATCTGAAACTGCTATGCAAGATGGAAATATTTATTGGTGATGGCTTATTAAGATTAATATTGTTAGATATACAACACTTAATGGAGTCTAGGGTGCCACCTTCATGAGAGGAATTTTATGTTCCTCAAAATTCATATGTTGAAGCTCTAACCCCTAGTGTAACTGTATTTGGAGATAAGCCCTATAAGCAGGTAACCAAGGTTAAATGAGGTTGTAAGGCTGGGGCTCTGATCCAATAGGATTAGTGTACTTTTAAGAAGAGACACCAGAGAGCTCTCTCCAGGTGCATGCAGAGGGAAGCTCATGTGAGGACTCAGTGAGAAGAAGGCCATCTGCAAGCTAGGGAGAGGGCTCTTACCAGAAACCAGATGGACTGGTACCATGACCTGGGACTTAGAGCTTCCAGAACTGTAAGAAAATAAATTTCCAGTGTTTCTGTTAAAGAGGCAGCTAGTTAGATGAAAGACTGGGATGGGGGGCGGGGGGAGAGGAAGTCTATTTTGATTACAATGGCTAGAGGAGAACAGAAAGGGAAAATTAGCTCATACCAGACAGCATGCCCCAAACTAAAAGTAATTCTAAGAAGAGCACAAGGTCAGTATAGTACATATCGCTTTTTTTTTTTTTTTTTTTTACAGGGCAGCCACAATAATGAGGAAGGGGAGACTTGAAACCCTTCCAGATGGCCCGGACATGTGGGGCAGTCTAGAAACCTAAAGAATAAAGATATATAGCTATATGATCTTTTAAGACCCCCATTAGGGGGGGTGCTCAGACCAGCTGAGGTGCTTGCCAATATTAAATTTGAGTGTCTTTTCTTCTGCAATAAAACTTCACTTGCTTAGCCTGCTACTTGTTGTCCCTGGTTTGAATTCATTCCTACAAGCAAGACAAGAACCAGGGTGAGGTGGGCTTGAGACCCCGGTAACATTTCCCATCCTGCTTGGGTCTTTGGTTATGGCAGCCCATGCTGACTAAGACACCGTCTACCATATAATGTGCACAGTTATTTTGCCAAGAAAGTCAAAGATATGCCATCAACTGTAAGATATACCCCAATTCCAATGTTGAAATGTGAAATGTTAAAAAAATAAGCACAACATTTAAAATAAAAAGCAATTAAATAGCAAAAATAATCCGTATGACAATAATGATGAGCTTTTTAAAGTAGCTTTTACCTGAATAAGGCCAAATAACCTGCTCCAATTATCTTTGTTTGATGGCCTCCTAACCTGATAGAAAATGAGAGGTTGCATAGTTTCGTGCATGAGAAAATAATCAAACATGGGCAAATGGATATAAAACCAAAGCTTAACCTTTTATTGTTTTCACTAGAGGCCCGGTGCACTAAATTTGTGCACGGGGGTGGGGGGGGGGTGTAGGGCAGGGGTGGGGGAGGGGTCCCTCAGCCTGGCCTGCGCCCTCGGGGGATGTCCAACTGCTGGTTTGAGGGAGGCGACCTGTGAGCACTCACCAGCTGCCCCACCCTCACCCCATCTCCGCTGGTCACCTCCCTCAGGGAGGCAGATGCATCATAGCGACTGGTAGTTCCACTGTTCCTTTGTTCAGTCGATTTGCATATTAGGATTTTATTATATAGGATTGAACTTACCTCCATTTCCCCAGAAAGCCTGAGCTATTGACAGATATATTGACAAATAGTGCCTAGACTCTGCTCCTACCTCACTAAGAACATGTAAATTTATTCAATTCCCCGCCTAAAAGCGAACACATCCATTTCGTTTCAGAATTATGGGTCCTTTCAAAGGCCAGCATCTCTCCTCTGTTGATCTCTTTCCTGGGCCATTAGCCTGTCCTCTCTCTTCCCACCCTCAGTCTCTCTCCCCATGGCCTTCGCTCCTCAGTCAGCAGAGATGGAGTTCCCTCTCCTTAAATAAAAACAGAAAACCACACACAAATGCAAGCCGTTCCCAGACCCTGCTTCTGCCCTCATGCTTTAAACACTTCCCTTTTTCTTTTTCAAGAGGGTTCCATAAGCCTTGCTGTCTTCCTCCTCCTCCGTTCTCCTTTGTATAGAGTGCCATACAACCCCACTCGCTATCACGAGTCCCTCGGGTTTTCCTGACACATGCTTCTATCACTAGGTTTCATAGCAACGGCACCGGATGGATTGAATTCCACAGGATGGTCACTTTGCTGGTCGAGAATCTACTCTTTCTGAAGCCAATAGTCATCCAGCAAACAAGAAACCTCCAGCAGCGAAGGTGCCTCTCAAATGAAGGATTAATGATGTGAGGAAAGGAAAGGTGGCAAGTGGCATCACGCTGACGTGGTGGGGCCAAGGAAAATAGCAGCTGTGTGTGGAATGACAGTTAAGCTCCGTGTCATAGCGGTGAAAACCAATGCCATTGGCTTCATTTATAAATACCTGCGAGTCACCAAGTAAGGGAAAGAAAACTGTATTAATCTCTTAAGGACTAAGGACTAGAATCCATAGATACTAATTCTGTAAACCCAGAGTCCACCACATCACAACACAGTTGAAAGAACCAGGTCTAGGAAAACAGGAGTCAGTGAGCCACAGCTTTCTCTAAAGGAGTTGCTGCACAAAGTTTTCAAAAACCTGTGTAAATACTTGAGTGATTGTTATTGACCTGTAATAAAATGTCCATGTCAAAATGTAATGTAATTTTCCTCTCCGTTTTTAAATTATTCAATCAGTCTTCAATTTTCTGTTTGAATGGATGAATCATAACACACAGCACACTGGAAATCATTCAAAACCCCAAACTGAGTGGTTAGAAGTTTCTAACCTGACCATTTAATCAGGGCATATCTTGTATCAAGCACAAGGAGCCAGGGTGTTAAGCTGACCTGCTTTTAGCTGAACAAGTGGTAGGATTTCTAGTAGCTTCTGCTATTTATTTATTATTTTAAAATATATTTTTATTGATTTCAGAGAGGAAGGAAAAAGGAGAGAGAGAAACATCAATGATGAGAGAGAATCATTGATTGGCTGCCTCCTGCAGGTCAGGGGATCGAGCCCACAACCTTGGCATGTGCCCTTGACCGAAATAGAACCCGGGACCCTTTAGTCCGCAGGCTGATGCTCTATCCACTGAGCCAAACCAGCTAGGGCAGCTTCTGCTTTTTAAAGATTCACTATCATTCTAATGTGGTATCCTATACTTAAACCCAACAATTTTATACCAGAATATATCATCACAATGAGAATAAAAAGCTTCTACTGGCACATATTGTCAATTCCTTTCCAAAGGCCCAAATTTTAATAAGTAGAATAGACAAATTATATGACAAAAGATCATAAATTACTTTGGCTAGGAAAATATCCTTAAAAATAGCTGGCTCTGCGGACTGAAGGGTCCCAGGTTTGATTCCAGTCAAGGGCCCATACCCAGGTTGCAGGCTTGATCCCCAGTGGGGGCATGCAGGAGGCAGCCAATCAATGATTCTCTCTCATCATTGATGTTTCTCTCTCTCCCTCTCCCTCTCCCTTCCTCTCTGAAATAAATGAAAATCTATTTAAGAAATAAATAAAAATAGCTGGATCAACATTCTTCTTGTAATTTCCTACATATACTGCATACAAATGAGTGTGAACGTGTGTTTAAATAGCTTTTTTTAAGGAGATGGCATATGGTGTAGCCCACTTTTCCATGGTCATGTAGGAACCACAACATTCGTTCCTAGCAAAACAAGATCTAGGTCTGTATTTCTGCCACCTCAATGCAAACCCTCCAGAGCTTCCTGCATGGGGAATCTAGTCAATGTCTGAGCAGGAAAAATGAATGGTAGAAGGTTGGAGGGCCTTGATGATGGCCGGCCTTGCAGCCTCCGGACTGGCATTTGCTCTGGTTTCAGGCCTGTCTATCACTGAATTCTGTGGGTCTGGGTCCTTAACCAACATGAAACTGGGTGGCAAGGAATAGTTTGCTCCGAAGTCTGATTGAGTGCATCTTCCCACTGCTGGGAGCTTGGGGAAATTTGTGCATGTAGGGTGCAGAGTAGAAGGTTAGATGTTCAGCAGGGATTAGACAGACAGTATTGCTCTCATTCATTAATTTCCTTGACTTGGCACTCTGTTCCCAACCACCTGACACATCACCACCTAGACCCCTTACGTTAACATTTTCTACATCTTCCACTCTAGCACCAGGTGAAGTGCCTGTTAATTTTAAAAGTACATATTTTAAGCAAATGTGTGTGTGTGTGTGTGTGTGTGTGTGTGTATGTATGTATTTTTTTTTATTGATTTCAGAGAAGAAGGGAGAGGGAGAAGAGAGATACAAACATCAGTGATGAAAGAGAATCATTGATCAGCTGCCTCCTGCACAGCCCCTACTGGGGATCAAGCCCACAACCTGGGCATATGCCCTGACCAGGAATTGAATCGTGACCTCCTGATTGATAGCTCGATGTTCAACCATTGAGGATGCCAGCTGGGCTTAATTTAAGCAATTTTTAATTAATATCTTGCATTAGTGTTGAATGTTGGCAATACTGATGAACCAATATTGATACATTATTAACAACAAATGCCCATAGTTTACATCAGGATTCACTCTTGGGGAAATTTGTGCATGTAGGGTGCAGAGTAGAAAGTTAGATGTTCAGCAGGGATTAGACTGACAGTATTGCTCTCATTTATTCATTTCCTTGACTTGGCACTCTGTTCCCAACCACCTGACACGTTACCACATTATTAACAACAAATGCCCATAGTTTATATTAGGGTTCATTAGGTTATATGAGGTATTATACAGTTCTATGGGTTTTGCCAAATGCAAATTGTCACGTACCCACATTTCTAGTATCACTGCCTTAAAAATCCCCTGTGCTCTACTTACTCATCTGGCCTCCCCCTCAAAAACCCTGGCAACTGCTTATCTTTTTACTGTCTCTACAGTTTTGCCTTTCAAAGAATGTCATATAGTTGAAATCATACAGTACTTAACCTTTTCAGATTGATTTCTTTCACTTAGCAATATTCATGAAGGTTCCTCCATATCTTTTTGTGGCTTGTCAGATGTCATTGCTGAATAATTATATGGAAATACCATGGCTCATCTAGCCACTCACTTACTGAAGAACATCTTGGTTAGTTCCAATTTTTGGTAATTTTGAATAAAGCTGCTAAAACATCCCTGTGCAGGTTTTCATAGGGACCTGCCTGCTGATTTTTCGGTCCTCACCCATACAGGTGCAGGGTAATGAGAGCTGACTTATGGACACTATTCATTCTGGAAAGCAGAAGATATTCACTTTGGGGCCATTTTCCCCCTCAACGCTCCTTGTTAGCTATTTGGCTCTCAGCTATCATTTCTGCTTGACAGATAACTTCTGCAGATGTGTTTTCTGAAGCTTGGTTACGTCTAATGACTAAAAGGTTATCAAGTTCCTTCAAGGGTACCGTTATAGATTAATGAGTTTCCTCTGTTGACTACATAGAGGGCTGACATCTGCCATAGAGACTTAAAGAGAGAGCCCGGCTGGCGTGGCTCAGTAATTGAGCGTCGACCTATGAACCAGGTCACGGTTCAATCCCCAGTCAGAGTACATGCCTGGGTTGTGGGCTCGATCCCTAGTAAGGAGCAATGCAGGAGGCAGCCGATCACTGATGGTTCTCTCTCATCATTGATGTTTCTGTCTCTCCCTCTCCCTTCCTCTCTGAAATCAATAAAACATATTTAAAAAAGAAAAAATACACCTTCCTTATTGTTTCAGACATGTCAGCATTACTTGCCAGGACTGAAAATCCCCAGTGGAAATAAAAGTGCTTGAAATTTCAGACAAAGGGTTATGTATTGATGCTTCTATATTCATAAAGGAGATTGTCTAAATTGAGTGCAGACACATTTATATTCTTCACATTGACATTCTGATCTCTACTTCAACAACCAGAGCAAGAATATTTTTCTTTGTATCAGAAGGCCCACATTCTGCTGTAGCCTGTCTCCTTTCCTCTCAGCTGCCAGATCAACAGGTGGCTGCTGGTTCTGTTGCTCGTTTCCAGGAAGTTCATGGTCCCCTGTGCTACCAAGACGTCCTTGGTCCTTCTATTGTTAACCTCATGCTGTTGACCTCCTAGTTCGTTGGTTGCATCATTGACCCTGATTCTGACATTTTAGATGCTGGCCTTTCACTTAGAAACGTCTGTATAATGCATAAGGGTAACTAGCTTCTTTTCTTGTGTGGGGATGAAATTTGAGAACCTGGGTGTTTTGTTCAGCAGGCAGTTTGTTTATTTTTTAAATACATATTTTTATTGATTTTAGAGAGGAAGAGAGAGGGAGAGAGAGATAGAGACATAAAAAAAAATGACAGAGAATCATCAACTAGCTCCCTCTTGCATGCCCCCTATTGTGGGATTGAGCCCACAAACCAGCATGTGCCTTGACAAGGAATCGAACGGTGACCTCCTTGTTCATAGGTCAACATTCAAACACTGAGCCACAGTGGCCGGGCGGGCAGTTTGTTTACAGTGTCTGCAACAGCTGCTTCTTCTGATGAATTGTGCAGAGCCATAGTAGGACTCCTATCTGACAGAGTACTACGCTGAGGAAGTGTGCCCAGAAAGATCTTGTAGAGCAGGAGTGGGGAACCTTTGGTCTGCCATGGGCCACTTGGACATTTATTACATCATTTGCAGGTCACACAAAGTATCAGCTTTAAAATTAGCTTGCTATATGGGGTCAAACATTTAATTAACTCACCCCTAATGCTTTGGCAGGGCCAGACCAAATGATTTCACAGGCCTTATATGGCCCGCAGGCTGGATGTACCCAATGCCTGCTGTAAAGGAAAGAGGATGCTTTTCCCTCTCCACTTACAATTGTTTTCACTTAAAAATCAGATTTGAAAGCAAGGGCTCACAGAGATATTTGCACACCCATGTTCATACCAACACTATTCACAATTGCCAAATGGAGCAACTCAAGCGTCCATCTACAAATGAATGAATAAACAAAACACGGTATATACATACAATGAAATAGTATTCAGCTGTAAAAAGAAAGAAAACTCTGACACATGCTACAACATGGATGAACCTTGAGCACACTACACTCAGTGAAATAAATCAGACACAAAAGGACAAACACTGTTTGATTCCACTGATATAAGATAGCTAGACTAGTCAATTTCATAGAGACAAGAAGTAGAATGTTGGTGTTTCAATGAACTCCACTTTTTACCTCACCGGGACAGAACACACCACTTTCTCTTTGAAACAGCCACTGTTCTCCACACTGTGATAAGAGTCTCGAATCACCAAAGCCCTTTACCGCTCTCTCCGCCAGACCACCAGCCTCTCAAGGGCAAAGCCATACATCTTGCACCATCTTCCAATACAAAGGAGGTTCCATTTCCTGAGTCAGCGAATAAACAAATCATTCAATGATGTTCAAATACTAGTCTTTCTGCTTCTCCTCAAATTTGGCTTTCAAAAAAATGCTGTGCTCTCTTTACGTACTTTAATTCCGCACATGGGTGATTGCAGATGTGGGTGTTTTTCTATTACATAATACACTTAGCAAATCAAAGGGTCATTTTGATTTCTGATCCATAAAAGGAGTTGTGTGCTATCACTTAATCTTTAACTTAGCCCCATAAAGCTAAAGACAAGGATTCATGACTCTTATAATCCAAAGGGAGGAAAATCCAGCTTTTTCTCTTGAATGTTTGCTCGCATGAATGAGAGAGGAAAATTGGGGGTAGGGGGAGATGCTGAAATTAGAGTTCATTAATATGCTACTATAACAGAAATAGGAACACTACTTCTTTTCCCTTACAATTAATCAAATGAAAATATAATGTTAGATTTAAACAGTACCATCCTGAGAATACACTAAGAATGGGGTTTAAGGACAACAGCCTGGTAGGGACCTGAGACCACTACTCTTCACATGACCTTGCCTGGATGTTCCCGGATGGCAATCCACCGAGGGTGGGAGCAGCAGGACCTATGTCACAGCTTCTCCGAGTGGGGCTCAGCAGTTCTCAGCTCCAGACTCGGGAAGTGAATCAGTCTCTAAGCTCTTGAATAGACAGAGTCAAATGGCATAAATGTACTTATCTTGTCTATTTCCAGCTATCCCATATAGAATATATATATATATATATATATATATATATATATATATATATATATGGTTTTTGTTGTTGTTGTTAATCCCCACCCAAGGATATTTTGTCCTCATTGATTTTCAGAGAGAAACATCAATGTGAGAGAGACACATCGATTGGTTGCCTCCCACACATGCCTCCACGGGGGACGGTGGGGGGGGTGGTGGTGGTGGCTGGGGCTTAAGCCTGCAACCAAGGGATGTGTCCTTGACTGGAATCCTTCAGTCCATGGGCTGATGCTCTAACCACTGAGCAAAAACACCTAGGGCTATATATGGTTTTAAAGTCAGACAGTAATGCAAAGAGCTGACAGTGAATTATGGTCTAGGTTCTGGTCAGCTAAAAAGTTGATAGTAAATATGCTTTTTATAATTCAATAGAGTAGTCTGAAAAAAAAAAAAAAAACAAGGTAAGATGTCTATGCAAAGGAATTAAGAATTCTACTGAGACTGTAATTCTTAACCTAAAAAAAGAAAATGTGTGTCACAGCCCAGGCCTACTGTTCCCGGCTGGCGTGGCTCAGTGGTTGACACATGTTTCCTTCTTCAAAGACACTGTTATTTCCACAGCCCTTGCTAGAGGGAAGTTCCCAAAGTGAATGAGGTCAACTCCTTTTGGAGACCTCTTGGCCAGCGGTCTATGCTATGTACTCTTATGACATCAAGAGAAGAGAATTGTGCCCGGCCGGTGTGGCTCGGAGGTTGAGCATTGACCTATGAATCAGGAGGTCATGGTTCGATTCCTGGTCAGGGCACATGCCCAGGTTGTGAATTTGATCCCCAGTGTGGGCATGCAGGAGGCAGCTGGTCAATAATTCTCTCTCATCATTGATGCTTCTATCTCTCTCTCCCTCTCCCTTTCTCTCTGAAATCAATAAAAATATATTTTTTTAAAAAGAAGAGAATTGTAAAAACTGAAGGACATTCAACTGGTCACTTAGCACCTCTATAATTTCAGCCCTACCAGGGACTGAACTATGCTAGAATCAGGCTTACTATTTAGTTCCTTCAGTCTGTCCTTAAATAAATCCCCAGAGTCTTAGTACTTTCATGCCACTCTCCTCAGAACACTTCCTAATTTATCTACGCGTGAAGACAAAAGATTGCACAGACAAGTTCTGACAGTCGCATCTCAACAATGCATTATACCAAGGGCTAAATGACAATGAGAGCCTCACTCAATTCATATCTAAAACACAGTTCAGGACACCAACATGCAGCAAACACAAGGAAAGTTGCCTTTCCTCCCCCTCCCCCAACAGTGAGCTCCTGTCTATTGCCAAGCTTGTCCGGCCCTTCATGCCTTCTTCCAAGCAGTGACAGAATCCTCATCATAATGTGTTTCAGATTTTGAAAACTAGGTTTCTAAAGGTGCATACGAATTCTTTACAAGTGAAATGCATATAAGTATTCATATATTCACTTATCAGAAATGCTCCGAGAGCCCGGCTGGCATGGCTCAGTGGTTGAGCATTGACCTATGAACTGGGAGGTCCCAGTTCGATTCCGGGTCAGGGCACATGCCCCAGTTGCCCGCTCGATCCCCTGTGTGAGGCATGCAGGAGGCAGCCGATCAATGATTCTCTCTCATCATTGATGTTTAAATCTCCCTCTCCCTTCCTCTCTGAAATCAATCCTATCTAATAAAAGTGTAATATGCAAATTGACCATACCCCCGCCACAACCACCAGCCATGCCCACCAGCCAATCAGGAGCAAGTATGCAAATGAACCCAACCAAGATGGCTGCAGCCACAGAGAAAGCAGGAGGCTTGGGTTTCCCCGGCAATGGAGGAAGCCAAGCTTTCTGCCTGCCCTGGCCTGCCTTGGCCTCCGCTTAAGGCTACAAAGTTTCAATTATAGAAGATAAATAAACCTCAACAAAAATGGTGACAGCCATGGAACTGGAGAGAGCAGGAGGCTTGAGTTGCCCCTGGTGATGGAGGAAGCCAAGCTTCTGCAGCCCTGACCAGTCTTGGCCTCCGCTCAAGGCTACAAAGTTTCAATTATAGAAGATAAATATATCCCAGATACCAGGGCCTCTGTTTGGGTTGACGGAGGGCGTAGCCAGCCTGCCAACCATGACAGGCCCCTCACCCAGGCCACCCTACACCCCAAGGGAACCCCCACCCTGGTCCGGGACACCCTTCAGGGCAAACCAGTCGGCCCCCACCCATGTACCAGGCCTCTATTCTATCTAATCCTCTTATCTAATAAAATAATATGCAAATTGACCATCACTCCAACACACAAGATGGCTGCCCCATGTGGTCAAAGATGACTGACCCCATGTGGACACAAGATGGCCACCACAAGATAGCCAGCAGGGGAGGGCAGTGTGAGGTGACCAGGCCGGCAGAGGAGGGAAGTTGGGGGCAACCGGGCCTGCAGGGAAGGGCAGTTGAGGGGGACCCAGGCCTGCAGGGGAGAGCAGTTGGGGGGACCAGGTCTGAAGGGGAGGGCAGTTAGGGATGACCAGGCATGCAGGGGAGGACAGTTAGGGGCAAACAGGCTGGCAGGGGAGCAGTTAGGCATCAATCAGGCTGGCAGGGGAGTGGTTAGGGGGTGATCAGGCTGGCAGGCAGAAGTGGTTAGGGGCAATCAGGAAGGCAGGCAGGTGAGCAGTTGGGAGCCAGCAGTCCTGGATTGTGAGAGGGACGTCCGACTGCCCGTTTAGGCCCAATCGTACCTGGGCAGTTGGACATCCCTCGAGGGGTCCCAGACTGGATAGGGTGCAGGCTGGGCTGAGGGACAACCCCCGCCCTGTGCATGAATTTTGTGCACTGGGCCTCTAGTAAAACTATATTAAAAAAAAATATCCTGAGATTTAATACATTCTTTATGGTCCTTAACCACCATAAGATTTGGCTTCAGAGGTACACATGGACAGAGACTGAAGGTTGAGGGGCAGCCCTCTGCCCCTCCATTTCAAGGCAGAGTTAACCATGCAGATAGCATTTTCAACCTCACATCCCTCCAATAAATAAAATTGTATTATAACCTTTGAACTACCTTGGTGCTTTAGCTATATTAAGAACACACACAAAATGACCAATTATTTCCAAAGAACATCGTTACAGTAATTGAATCTTTCTAGAAAGAGGATTTCTTTTTAATCTAGAAAAGAGTTTATAAAGAGTGCCCTTCTCAAATCTGACCAAATGCATTCATAAGGCAGTAGCTCTCTGGCGCAGTTTCCTTAGCGAGGAGGCACTTTCCAAATGGCCAAGGTTTCCTTTAGAAGGCATGAGCTTTGACCTATGAACCAGAAGGTCACAGTTTGATTCCCAGTCAGGGCACATACCCAGGGTTGTGGGTTTCATCTCCAGTAGCAGACGTGCAGGAGGCAGCTGATAGATGATTCTCTCTCATCATTGATGTTTCTATTTCTCTCTCCCTCCTCCCTTCCTCTCTGAAATCAATAAAAGTATATTAAAAAAGAAGACGTCGTAGGCAATTCTCTCCCCTTTGGGCGACTCTACAGCCGCCCTCACCAATCTGAGTTGGGTACACTGCATTTTCAGCCAGCTGTCAAGGACAGAAAAATCTACAATTCTCCCTTCCCTCAACTTCAGAACCAATTAACCATGTATTAGCCAGTAACATCGTCCAAGGACTCGATAGGATTATAAGTCACGCGAATAATAGTACTTTTAGCGGCTGAAACAAGGGATTAAATGCCAATCGTTACCTGTAACCTTGCCAATAACCTTAACCACAAAACCATATAGATATATTCTGGCTCTTTGCCCGCACGAGCTGGTCCATGAACATTTACATGCACACATGCCAACCAATATATAAAGCTGTGTGCGTAGATGTTTATATTTATAACCTTCCCCCCTTTCTCCATAAAGCATTGCACACTCATCACATTTATCACAAAGAGCTCAGGCCATACCCCCAAACATACATATTAGCAAACATCATGCAAACCCTACCATCCCATTTTGATATACCTTTTTAAGCTGTATTTTTGCTATCCTCTTTGTGTCAGTCAGTTCTTTCAGATCAACTGAAAAATATTCTGAAAAACTTTCTGACTTCAGTCATCTTAGTTCACCGCCTGCTGCTAGTTAAAAATCCATTCCCAAATGAGAGCTTCTAAAGGAAACGATACACATGCACTCCAGGAAAACAGAAATTCATTTTCACCTTCAAGACACCAAGCATGTCCCCTGCAGCTCAGAGCTCTGATTTACCCGATGGACCTCGGAAGCACATTCCGCAGTCCCCGTCTGCAGGGCAGGCTCGTCTGTGTTGATCACGTCTAAGTTTTCAAGGTAAACAGGTCACTCTCGGCGACAGGGACGACAAAAGAAACTCACCCAGGCGGTCAGACTCCAGTCGCGGGCACTCCGCAAGTGAGCCGACCTGTCGCGCCCCCTCCTCCAGGTCCCCGAGGGAGGGCAGGCGCAGAGCCGGGCTGAACTAGGCTGGACAGCAGGCTTCCCGCCGCTCCCCTCTGCAGACCATTGTTAGAGCCGCGGTCGGCGAGCTTCCTGCACCGTATGGGGGCGGGAAGCTCCACCGAACCGAATAGTTGCAATGCTCTCCCGGAGCCGGGGAGGAAAAGCTGCTTTTGCATCAGAGGCGGAGGCTGTACCAGGTGTAACTTCCACCCCGTGACCTATTTTAGAGTGTGAGAATGAAAGCAGTAAGAAAAAATAGACGGATGGTGTGCGGGGTAGCTGGGCGCCGTGGGCGCGGGGGCCCGAGTGGGAGCGCGCGTGCGCCCGGGCGCAGATCGGGGCTACCGAAGAGAAGTTGCAGCCAGGGCCCTGGAGGGAGGCCTCGGGGCAGTGGATCCGCGGGCAGAGCCAGGGGTGGCCCCTCCGCAAGCTCCTCCTCCCGCCTTGGCCCGATCCCGGCTGCGCCCCGCCCTTCTCCGGGCACGCCCCGCGCGGGAAGCGCTGCTCGGGGGCGGGGGGGGGGGGGGGGGCCTCGGGGGCCTTCAGGTGGTAGAGGCGGCAGCAGCGAGGCGACCGCCCGCAGTTCCGGGAGCGCAGTTCCCCGCCCCCATCGCCATCCCCGCCTCCCCGACCCACCCTCTCCATTCCGGAGGTGTCCAGCCCCGGCCCGAGGACAGCCTCGGAGAGGCGTTGGGCGTGGAGCAGAGCCCGAGGAGTGTCGCCTCCCCGCTAGTCCATTGGAACGCCCCGCCCAAAAGTGCCCGGGAAGTGAGGCTCTGCCACGGGATGGGGGGGCGGGGGGGGGGGACCTTCCTGCTTCTTCCCCGGGTCCTTCTGGTTTCTCCTTCCTGGCGTGGTCCGTCCAACACGGAGAAGACACCGAGGCGAATACACCTGGTCCGCCGGGAGCGCAGCAACGCAATACCTGACAACAACGTGACGCGTTAACCTTAGGGCATCTTTTCACGTGTGCTCCTTGCCAACAACTACTTCAAGGGAAATGTCCCCATTGAGTACATTGGATAACTGAACATCAAAGGGGCTAAGTCTAAGGTGCCATCGCTTAGACTTTTCACTAAAACAGGATGCTTAATCTGTTAAGAGTTTTGCAAAACTAGCCCCCATCAAAGTAGCATCTATCAGAAGGAGGGATGGAACTTAGGTTAGAAGGTTCTACCTAAAATCTTTCTGCCACGTCTTTAGCATGATAATCTTCAACCTCTATTATTAAACAACTCAGTAATGACCAGGGGCCTGTGTACTTTCCAAGATGCTAGTGCCCAATATCGAAAAATTAGCATGTTTAGTAACTGCTCTGCTGCCCTTGGCCTGTGAGGCTGATGCTCCTGATTTCATGGTTGTGGGGGGACTTCATGTTGAGTTGTTTTTCCAGGCGTGGTGTGTGTGTGTGTGTGTGTGTGTGTGTGTTTGTTTTTGTTTTTGTGGGGAGCCAATGATAAGTGTATGTCTCACACAGACACTGGTGAACTAAGAGGGAGTGGAGGTCAGCATATATAGTTTGATTCTGGAATAGTTTTCTAGTGCCAAGGTATATTGGTCTAGGGGAGGAAACCTTTGCTTGGGCATCTTTATCACTATGCCCAGGATATTCAAATTGACATTTCCTTTTTCTATAAATGTCATCTTTTTGCATATAAAAAGAAAAGCAAAAAATCATGAGCCTGGTTTTACATGTTCTTCTGGAACTGAATGCCAGCCCACAGAAGTGCCACTGCTCATTTTTGCTTCCATGCAATGGAGCTACAACCACACCTCCTGGGATGCAGATACATACTGGATACGGTGACAGTCCTTGCCTTCTTCTAACAGTGCAATAGGAGAAAGCACACCGAAATGAGTAAAGTATAGTGCATGGTACATACACAGTAGGTGCTTAATAAATACTTGTTGAGTGATAAATACGAAAGCAGGTTGGTTTAAATTCTGCAGGAAAACATGAGGGAAATCAGTTATAGGTGAGGTGGTTAGGGAAGGCATCCTGGAGGTGGTGGCAGGTACCAGATTTTGATATGAACTGGCTAAGGAATGCAAGTGAGGAAATATGTTTGCTATGCTTTCAGGACATGCAGAGGCAGAGGTTCCTAACCATTTGTAGGTAACAGGCCTGTGTTAGAATCTGATAGAAGCTTTGGAACTCTCCTGTGTAAAGAAAAATGTAAAAATATGTGCATACATTTGCTGAGATTTCACAGACTAGCTAAAGCAGATCTGTGGAATCCCTAGAGGACTGTGGACTTGAGTTATCATTTTCTTATTTGGAGGCAGGAAAAAAAAAAAAAGAGAGAGATTACTTTCTTTGAGGCCATCATAGGAGGCATTTCCATGGCCACTAACAGAATTTGGGTAATGGCTGAAGGAATGGAAAGGAAAATGTTCTATAAAGAAAATTTACACACTTGGAAGCATAGCATTTCCTCTTTGAAGCTGGACCTTGTAACATTTTTGTTCCTTTGTACATGAGAATTTCACTTTCATCTTTCAACAAAAGGGGGAAGACATAGACAAAATATGACTGTCAGACATTGGCAATTGCCGATGCTAAGTGGGTACATGGAGGGGGTTATTATATTATTATCTCCTCATTTGTGATGCTTGATAATTTTCATGAAAAAAAATTAAATGATTTTTACTCTCAGATAGACATAACCAACCCTATGACATTTCCTAACTTAGCTTGTTAAAAAGGACATTTTGTGTTAAAAAAGGAAAAAAGGAAACAAAACTATAATAAGTATACTAGTGATGCCAACATAAGATTACTAATAAATGCAGTCTCCATAGAAACAGTGGGTTTTTCTCTTATAATTAATCATGAAGTGTGTTAGCAATGTTTTCAAGTGTTCTGTTTCTTTCTAAACTTGTACTTTATTTTATATTGCTTAGTTAAGTCAGTTCCTTTATTATTACATATAATATATACTATTGTATTGCTGTATATAATTATGTAATAATAAATATCTATATATCTATACTAATAATAGCCTAGGTGGTTGTCACACCCTCACGTCGTCTCAAGATGGCCATCACAAGATGGCTGCATGCACAGCAGAGGCCAGGCCTGGTGTCTCTACCACCTCTCACGGAGGAGGTGGGTCCCCACAGAGGAGTCAGGTTGCAGCAGGGGAGGGCAGTTGGGGGTGATCAGGCCAGCAGGGGAGGGCAGTTGGGGGCGATCAGGCTGCCAGGGGAGCAGTTAGGTGTCGATCAGGCTGGCAGGGGAGCGGTTAGGGGGCGATCAGGCTGGCAGGCAGAAGCAGTTAGGGGCAATCAGGCAGGCAGGCAGGCAGGTGAGCAATTAGGAGCCAGCAGTCCTGGATTGTGAAAGGGATGTCCGACTGCTGGTTTAGGCTCGATCCTGCGAGATCAGACCTAAACCAGTAGTCAGACATCCCCCGAGGGGTCCCAGATTGGAGAGGGTGTAGGCCAGGCTGAGGGACATCCCCCCATGCACAAATTTCGTGCACCGGGCCTCTAGTATTTAAATAAAAAATATGGCTGCCACAAGATGGCCAGCAGGGGAGGGTAGTTGGGAGGGACCAGGCCTGCAAGGGAGGGCAGTTGGGGGCAATAAAGCCTGCAGGGAAGGGCAGTTGGGGGGGACCAGGCCTGCAGGGGAGGGCAGTTGGGGGGACCAGGCCTGTAGGACAGGGCAGTTAGGGGTGACCAGGCCTGCAGGGGAGGGCAGTTGGGGGGGGGTACCAGACCAGCAGGGGAGAGCAGTTAGGGGCGATGAGACTGGCGGGGGGGGGGAGGGGGGGACAGTTAGGGGTGATTGGGTCTGCAGGGGAGGGAAGTTGGGGGGACCAGGCCTGCAGGGGAGGGCAGTTCGGGGCAATCGGGCTGGCAGGGGAGCAGTTAGGTATCAATCAGGCTGGCAGGGGAGTGGTTAGGGGGTGATCAGGCTGGCAGGCAGAAGCGGTTAGGGACAATCAGGAAGGCAGGCAGGCGAGCAGTTGGGAGCCAGCAGTCCTGGATTGTGAAAGGGATCCCAGATTGGAGAGGGTGCAGGCTGGGCTGAGGGACACCCCCCCCACCCCCGTGCATGAATTTCGTGCACCAGGCCTCTAGTATATATATAAAAGCCTAAGCGACCATCTGATCATTAGACCACCTGACCAGTAGCTATGACGTGCACTGACCACCAGGGAGCAGATGCTCAATGCAGGAGCTACTGAGCTGCTGTGAGTTGACAGCTGCGGTTCTCAGGTGATGCATCTGAAACCAGAGAGGAGGGAGTCCAATTCCGGGGTGTTTCACCTGATAACCGCCCTCTCGCAATCTGGGACTGCTGGCTCTTAACCACTCGCCTGCCTGGATGCCTGATAGCCCCCTAAAAGCTCCCTGCTGGCCTGATTGACACCTAACTGCTCCCATGCCGACCCGATCACCCCCAACTGCCCTCCCCTGCAGGCCTGGTCTCCCCCAACTGCCCTCCCCTGCCAGCCATCTTGTGACGACATGGGGGCAGACATCTTGTGACAATGTGGGTGCAGCCATCTTGTGATGACATGGGGCATCCATTGTGGTGGCCATCATGTGACGACATGGGCAAGGCCATCTTGTGACGACATGGGGGCGGCCATCTCGTGACGATGTGGGGGCGGACATCGTGTGATGTGAGGGTGTGAGGGTCAATTTGCATGTTACCTCTTTATTATATAGGATAGGATTTTAAGTTCTCAAGAGCAGAAGTGGCAGTAAGTCCAGCTGTTTAAAGTATAGAAGCCACAATGACCATAGCATTTATTTACCGAAAAGCTATCCGTGGTAAGTGAATGATATAGCCATCTGTGCCCCATCCTGTAGCTAAATTACTTGTTGTATTTAGATCATGTTTGTTAGGTAAAATCAAATGTCTGCTCCTCGGCTAAGTATCTTCATTGCATCTACCTACCAAGGTTACGAATGGTAACCTTGAGTTTATGTGAAAGTCAGCTCTGGGAGTAATAGAGAAGTAGCTTCACTCTGTGTGAGTGCGTGAGTACACATGTGCGCATCTCTCTCTCTCTCTCTCTCTGTCTCCCTCTCTACCTTTCTCCCTCTCTCCCTCTCTCCCTCTCTCTCTCTCATGTGTGTGTCTCTGTGTGTGTGTGCGTGTAGTTACTAGAGATTTGATATTCTGGGGGAAATGGTGGGTGAATTTTGAAGTGGTTTTTATTTTTCTTCGATGATATTTTTGGGGTACAACTTTTGAAAAAATTTGTATCTTAAATTAGGTACTAATACATGTTACTAGAAGTTAACTTGTTGTACAATTGTTTCAGAAAACTGTGCAATAAGAAAATTTTGCTAAAAAACATTTGCACTTGTCAGACTACTAGTAATTCTTATCTTCTGGGAATAAACAAGACAAAATCCCATTACAGGGAAGAACATGGAGACTCAACAAGGGGAAGAGATTCCCAAAGTTGAAACTGCCTGAAAGGAGGGCTCCTCCAAGGCGCACCGTTGTTATTGCTGCTGTTGTCTCTGGACAGGCGGGTGAAGGGCCAGTCCGCTTGGCGCCCATGTTCGCAGCGGAAATCCTGCTTGGGAGAGCAGGTCAGGCCCGGAAAACCCTCCCAGCCTGTCCAGAGCTGGCATCCTTTGAGGCAGCGCTGACAAAGGGTGTTGAGAAAGGGCGGAATACCCAGTCTCTTCAGGTGTGTGGACAGAGAGTGAGGCTGATGTTTCACAACACAGCCTTTGAAATGCTTGCTTCTCTTTCCTTCTCCGGATGGCTTCGTCTTCTGTGTAATGGGGAGGAAGCTGGTCATGTTTGGATACAGTAGTAAAGCCAAGACATAAACTAACGTGGCAAAGATGGGCTCATCCCATTGGAGTTCAGCTGAGACCCGGGCAGAAACTGTGCCTTAGAGACCAGGAAGGACCTGGCACAGAAAATCAGGGGGAATAGGTTTGGCATAAGGCTGTGCTCATACCTGCTGTCCTGGATTTTGTACTTCCTTTTGCCCACTTAACATGAAAGAAGAAAAGGAAGTAAAATAAGCAAATAAAGATAATAAGTAGGGGAAGGAGTCTTGACTTAGGGTGGTGAGCACACAATATGAAATACAGAAGATCTATTATAGACTCGTACACCTAAAACCTATATAATTTTATTAACTAATGTCCACCTCAATAAATTCAATTTAAAGAAAGATAATCAGTAGGAAGGTAATTAAAAGCATAAAAATCTAACTGAGTAATCATAACCACCACAAAAGTCCAGATAAGGTGTTGGGGGGAGGGGGTTGTGGTGTGTGTGTGTGTGTGTGTGTGTGTGTGTGTGTGTTTGTTTTTTGTTTTTGTGTGAAAGCAAAACAAATAGACATTATCCAACAAGGATAACAAAACAGGAAAAAATATTTCCCTAAGAGGAAGAGTGCACGTGAAATGCCCAGAAGTTGAAGTGCCTGCCAGGGGCAGACAGGTGGGCAAGTCCTGGGCCTGTACATTTTTTATTACTGCAGGAGCGCACCTGCCCATCATTTTGGACAGTGGCTCTCTCATTCTCCAAGGCAAAAGCTTTTCTGCACTTACTATTCCGGCCACATGCAGGCAAGTGTAATGTAAATCCTTCCCTCATGAGCTCAACTCTATCTGGTTGGAAATTAAACAGTATAACCCGAAGAGAACATTTTAAGAGAATGTCAGGCACAATTTTCCTGTATCCAAATGGAATACATGTTAAAAGAATTATCTTCACTCAAGGGTTAACTGGGCTAGAGAAATGTTCATGCGAAAGAGAAAGCCATCTTACATGAAAGTAAAAATGAGAGTCCCCCCCCCCCCAACTCAGTTTATACCTACATTCCTAAACTACAGTACATGTATAAAATTGAGTATATTTTAGCTCCATCTTTTTTTTTTTTAAAGTCTGAAATTGCTTGGAGTTCTAGAGTTGTGTGTCTCTGATTGTCGTTAGAAATTATTTGGAGTTTTTCCAACATGTATTGATTCAGCATCCAGGTACATGTTAGAGAAAGAAGGAGAAAAACAAAGATTTGAAGAGATATTTTAGCTCTTTACTATTTACTGAGGGAGAAAAAGTCTAGGAGCAAAAAAATGATTTGCTTCTCAGCAGATGAATTTTTAATGTTGCTGGCCAATTATTCCAACACAAGAGTAGAGTGAAGAATCTCTCCGGGGGTCTTCTTGTCTTTTTGAACAAATAACATAAAATAATCACATCACATTAATAAAGCAATTACGTGTGCATACAAAATTGAAGAGATGTAAGGAATTTTGAGATAGGGAGTACATATGGAAGAAACAAATGTTTACTCTAAAAATATATTAAAATTCAAAACTGTGTGAAAAAGCAAAGAAGTCCATAATTGAACCACTTAAAGACACCATTGTTAACATTTTGGTGCATTTTCTTCCTCTCTGTGTCAACAATCTAATATTTTAAAAATCAAAATTTGGATGATATGACATCCATTTTTACTTTACATTGCATCTTCATGCAACATTATCATGTTGTTAAGTAATCTGAATTTTTAATGTCATAATATTTCACTTAAAAATGTTTATCATGTGCCAGGTGTTGGACGAACTACAATGATGCATTAACTCATGTAATTCTCAGTAGAGCCCGAGGCAGCGTTATTATATGGGTGTTATTACCCTTTTTTTAAAAAATGGTGAACCTGAGCTTAAGGAAGTTTAAGTAACTTGCCCAAAGCCAATCAATGATGGAGTTATGACTTAAAACAATTTGGCTCTAACTCTAACACCAATATTCTTAATGATCAGGAGATCATTCCTTGTCAGGAGATCAAGTAATTTCCTTCAGAAGCCTTACTGCATAAATCACTATGACAGCCATAGGAATTGCATCTTCCCTTCGAGAGCAAATGCTTCTCTCTGTTCAAGGTCCTCCGTTTTCTTTTTCTCAGCTCTGAGTTTCCAAAGGGCAATATTGTGCATTGTCTCTGTGCCTATAAGTCTACCTTAAAACTACAGAAGGAAGTCCAGAGAATGTCATATGAATTATAAGCTAATGCCATACAAAGGGTGGCTCTGTATTTGGGACTTGCTATAGTTATACTGTGTTTTCTCTTGCCACGTGTAAGCCCTGATCCCTGACCCTTCTGTATTTTCTATCATTTATTGCATTTTCAGAGTCTACTCATAGCACATCACCTTAAAAAACAGTTATTCAACATTTGCTTGCGGTATACATGGTGATGGTGATAATGTTCAGCGTGTCAATACTTAAATACTAAATACTTACATGCCATACAATAGTTCTCTTAAATGAATGAGTGTTTGTAGATAATCTGGTCTCTGTGGCAGAAATAATGCTAAGCGATCAACAAACCAGGTCCAGTTACCTCCTTGGCCCACAGGGAGACTAAGCAAGCAGCCAAGGCTCCTACGCAGTTTAATGGGACCATGTCTGTGTGTCCTACTTCTGGCCGATAGAATGAGGGCCGAAGTGGTATCTTCCTTTCCAGCCCTGGTCCTTATTCCCTACAACCTCTTCTGTGACATAATTTCTCTCTTCCTCTCCCTCCCTCTACTCTCTCTCTCTCTCTCTCTCTCTCTCTCTCTCTCTCTCTCTCTCTCTCTCTCTCTCACACACACACACACACACACACACACACACACACACACACACACACACCTTGTACGGAGACAGACCTATTAGATTCATAGGTGCTTCGATCTGTGGTGTGAACTATGGAGATATGGGGTGGGGTTTTTTAGAGCCTGTATCCCATTGTGTTTATCACGTATTGAGTTTCAGCTATGCCTTTGGGCCCTATGCCATCATGCTTCTCTTCCTTCTGCTCCTACTGTTTCTACAACTTGAAATTCCCTCCTTCCGTGTCTTTACCTAGTAAACCCCTACATATGACTCAGTTCACATGTCCCTGGTACAAAGCTTTGGTTCATATCACAGGCAGAATAATCTTGCTTTCCTCTAAACTATTGCAGAAGTTTATTTTCTTATTGCACTTTCATAGGTGAGTGCTGGTCACCGCTGTAGCCTTAGTCTCTGCCCAATGGTTGGCATTCATTAGCACTCAGTAATACTTGTCAACAAATGAATGAAGGAATAAGTGCATTTTATTTTTCCCACAGGTTTGATAAATTCTTTGTGTGTAGGACCGTGTCTCATTTATCTTTATACTCCCCAGTGACAGGCACAGAACTTGGCACATGGGAGGCATTTTAAAAATGTACATGAAATGGCTAAAGTGCTATTGATGATGATGAAGAAAGGTGCAATTTTTTTTTTTTTTTTTGGAAAAGGTGTTCATCAGAGTTTTAGAATTCTTCAAACATTTAATAACTTTCACAGGTGGGAAATATACATTTAAATTTGACCTAAATCCATTTTGTTGCCATTTCAAGCCTTCTATGATTCTCAGTTAGCCCACAGTCACAGCACTTTTCAGCAGGAAGAGGTCTGGTCCTCATAAGCTATTTCTGTCTGATGGATGTATTTACAGAAGAGATGGTTATGATTCAACTGCTCTAAATCAATACGGCTGCATTATTTCAGGAAACACAGGGTGTTTAGAGTCTTCCATCATGCATTTCTTGCCCCTTGTGGTTTCTTTAATTGGTCACAAATTCATGCTTGTATGGAGATGGAAAATTAGGAATATACTTATTTGGGGAGAAATGAGGAAAGTGGCAATTGGTGATGCTGACTCTATTACTGAAGGCTCAGTAATTAGTTCTATAAATAGAAGAGAAAATATAAAATATTTATTTTTCAATGATAAAATCAAGAATTATGCTGTCATGTGAATAAGTAAGGAATAAAATTACATGGCTGTTTCGTCCTGTGTTGCAGTTTTGATCATCATTCCTGGAAATTTAGCTTGGAATCTATTTCTTCACTTATTCACTGCAATGTTTGTGAACTCCACATACCCCTTACCAAATTCCTTTTATCTTAAGCTGGTTTGAGTGAATTTTTTTGGGGGGCAACAAAAACTTTAACCAAAACATGATTTAATATTATGTTTTCACCCAATTCTGTCTCAACATAATAAATTTCCAATTCATATTATAAGGGTCAATTTCTGTACTTTTCTCTTCTGTCCCATTGATTTATTTACCTACTCTGCACCCAATACTGCACAGTTATAATTGCTATAGTTTTATATTATGTTTTAGTGTAAGTGGGGATGTCCCTATTCATTGATTCACTATTTCAAAATTTCATTGTTTATTCATGCACATTTTTTTCTCCAAATGAACTTCAGAATTGGTTGAATTGCATAAAATAAACCATTAGCATTATAGTTTCATCAGTATTAAATTTATATATTAATTTGACAAAATGCTTTAAAAATGGTGGTTTCCAAATGTCTTGATCTCTGGATCCTTCTTTACTCTTAAAAATTAGAGGACTTTAGAGAGCTTTTATTTATATGAGTTATGTATATCAATATCATGTTAGAAATTAAAATTTAGAAATATTTAAATTCATTAAAAATAACCGTAAGATTATATCACCATATATAACATATTTATTATAAAATAATTATAATTTTCAAGAATAGTGAGAAGAGAGGCATTATTTTACATTTTTGCAAATCTCTTCAGTGTTTGGCTTAATAAAAGAGAATTGGGTTTCTGATTCTGCTTCTGAAATCTGCTGTGATGCGGTGCTTTGATTTATGTATATGAAGAAAGATTTGGCCTCACACAGATATGTAGTTGAAAAACAAAGAGTGTTTTAATAGCCTTTTCATGTAAGTGTGGAAATTTTCCTTTGATACTACACTACAACCTGATAAGTTTTAATGTCATAGAGGTGAGTAAAAATATGGAATCTGAAATCTTTTCAATGAAATTTTTTGTTCAGTGATTCATTAAAATCCATTAACCTGTCTTATGCTTTTGATAGATCTTTCACTCATGCATGTTAACAACACATTTCATTACACAAAATTTTAAAATCCACTCATTAATATAACCATTGATCGTATCAGAGAAGTTGTTAAGTATTGGAAAGCTGACAAGCTCATTATGGTGAATACAAGTTCTTCAAAATTTTAGATTTTAAATAAAAGTTAAATTTTATCATTAGCAATAAACACTGTTGGTTTTCTTTGAAGTAACAGGCATACTTTATCCTATTTTCAAGAAAATGTTAGCCAAATACCGAAGTCTGAATAACCAGTTTTGTTTTTTTGGTCATTTGCTCTTCCAAGCAAAAATGGAGTTCCATGAAAAAAGTAAATGAATTATTAAAAGAAAGAAAGAAAGAAAGAAAGAAAGGAAGAAAGAAAGAAAGAAAGAAAGAAAGAAAGAAAGAAAGAGAAAGAAAAAATCAACTGAGCTCTAGACACTTGGAAGAGGAAGATGATTCAGCAAAAGAGAGAAAGAAAAGCAGCAGTGTTGACACACTTTCCAACCAAAGACACCAGGAAACCTGGCTGGCGTGGCTCAGTGGTTGAGCATCGACCTATGAACCAGGAGGTCACAGTTCAATTCCCGGTCAGGGCACATGCCTGGGTTGTGGGCTCAATCCTTAGTAGGGGGCATGCAGGAGGCAGCCAATCAGTGATTCTCTCTTATCATTGATGTTTCTATCTCTCTCCCTCTCTTTTCCTCTCAATAAAGATATATTTGAAAATCAATAAAAAATATTTTTAAAAAGATGCCAGGAACACAGCTTTAATTAAACAAAGTCGAGTTTATTACTCATTGCAACAAGGGAGCACACACACCAAGGGAGCTATGTGTGTCTCAGTAAGGGGATGTTAGAGTGACTCAGAAGATTTAGACTTGTGTGTTAGGAGGTTTGGGGAGGGGAGAGTGAAGCAGAGCTTTGGTCTGGATTGGGTGCTCTCAGGAAGAGAGGATAATTCTATTATTGGCTTTCTGAATAAACCTGTGAAGAGTAAGGGAAGACTACAGAGAAGGTAGAGCTGTAATTGATAAAGAAGTAGCAGTTCCTTGGATTAGCCAGGATAGAGGTATATCTGGCCTTTTTAGGTCTGTAATCTGAACAATAAAGATTTATTTAAATGTTCACAGGTAGGGCTATATTAAGACAGCACTATGAAGCAGATTTTTTGTTTTGTTTTGATGTCTAGTGGTCACAGAGTGGCCTTGCCTGAGGTTGGTGTTCTGTGAAACTGTTTCTGATTAAGAAGAGAACAGCAGGGCCTGACCGGGAACACCAGGCTGGGTTCTGATGTCAGGGGCTGCTCTTTCCTTTCTCAGATTAAACCAGAGTGAACCAAGAGGGTGTCATCAAAGCCAAGTGATCAAAAAGATTCCAAGGAAGAGTGATCAATACTTTAAAACACTGCCAAGAGGACTGGTTAGATGGAATTGAGAAGTTCCTACTGGACTTGTCAAGAGGGAGTTATTTGGAGACCTTGACAAACACGTAGAGAGTTGATTGGCGTAAAACTTTTTAAAAATCAGAGTTCTACTTTCAGCTATTTTTTTTAAAACTAGCTTTTTGACCTTGGAAAAGTCAATTCACATGTCTGAATCTTAACCTTCTGTTTGCAGGATGAAGAGGTTGACCTTGATGGTTTCAAGTCCCTGGGGAAGACAGTGTGGTCGAGAGTCTATACTGCAGAACAATGGTTCTCAAACTTGAGCATGAACAAGGGCTTGAAGAGCTTGTTAAAAATGCAGGTTTCTGGGTCCCACCCAAGTTTTGATTCAGTGGGTGTGGGTCCGAGAATCTGCATTTCTAACAGGTTCCCTTGCATGGCTGCCGCTGGTCCAGGGACTACATCAGTGAACCACTGGTATTGACATAAGAGGAGATGAACTCTGTGCTATACAGGCCTGGTGTCAGGTCCTGGCTCCACTCCCTAGCTATGACTTTAGGAAGTAAGTCACTAAAACTCTTGGTGTTTCAACTGCCCCAGCTCGATGAAGTTCGAAGTTGCTGCTTCCTCACCTCTCTGGCCTTGGCGACCTCTGTGCTCAGTCATGCCCTCGTTAAAGTTAGACTTAACATTTATCCACAAAGCAAGGCCAGTGTAGGTTTTATAAAAGTAGGGGATTAGGGGGGCAGAAGGGGAGTAAGAATGGTTTATAGTATAAGCATTTAGCAAGTAAGCTGTTATTTTTTAAAATCCTATAAACATTTGTTTTCCTTCCTGATGTGTCTTCTCAGCGACCAGCCTCTAGGTTTCCTTCCTTCCATCGTCAGATCACTGAAACAGCTGCCGCCTCCTCCTCCTCCTCCTCCTCCTCCTCCTCTTCCTCTTCCTCCTCCTCCTCCTGTTCCTCCACGATGGGAGAGCATTCCCAAATAAGCAGTCTTACTTGTCCTGCTGGTCCTTGTCCTGTCAACACCATTGGAAAGGACTCACAAGTATGTTCTGATTACTTGCATTGGTTGCCCTGAATGCCAAGCATAGGGGAATATGCCTATGGGCAGAGTACAGTAAAGATGATCTAAAAGGCTCTTTTGGTATATTTTCATCTCCATCTCATCGTCCTAATCAGTCAGGTCCTACCCCGTAGCGAAAGATTAAAAAGCCTAGACTTAATGTTCTTGCTTAAATTCAATGTTCCAAGAGCCTTCCAACCTGACAGCACTAAAATATTTCAGTTTATTAGTCTTACGGTTCCAGGAATCTCACAGAGATGCCCTTGTCCATTGAACTTCAGCAAGGACATGTCAAAATGCATTTCTCTCAGCTGTCTGTGAAGACCTTGAAGTGGAAACAGTTCGTTCGAGGACTCAATGGAGGCTCAGATCCTTCTCTTAACTCCTCGCCACCCAGCTCTTAGCATATGACATGTGAAGCACTTGCCTTCCAACAGAGATGGGAGGTAACTATTGATTCAAGATACTGACAACACTTGGAAGGACTCAGTACCTGTAACCCACACACTGGAATGGGGTTTTATTTATTTATTTATTTTAAATTCTAAATGTATTTTATTTTTTAAATTTATTGGGGTGACATTGGTTAATAAAATTAAATAGGTTTCAGGTGTACATTCTATAACATATCATCTATATATTGTATTCTGTGTTCATCCCCCCAAGTTAAGTCTCCTTCCATCACCATTTACTCCCCCTTTATCCTCTTCTACCTCCCCCTACAGGCCCTTTCCCTTTGATAATCACCATAATGTTGTCTGTGTCTATGAGTTGTTGTTTTTTAGCTTAATCCCTTTACCTTTTTCACCCAGCCCCCCGATCTCCTCCCCCCGACAGCTGTCAGTCTGTTCTCTGTCTCTGATTCTGTTTCCACTTTGTTTGTTAGTTTATTTTGTTCATTAGGTTCCACATATAAGTGAAATCATATGGTACTTGTTTTTCTCTGACTGGATTACTTCACTTAGCATAATACTCTCCAGGACCATCCATGCTGTTGCAAAAGGTAAGATTTCCTTCTTTTTAATGGCTGAGTGATATTCCATTGTGTAAATGTACCACAGCTTTTTTACCCACTCATCTGCTTGATGTGATTTCAGTCTTCTTACATTTATTGATACTTGTTTTGTGTCGTAAAATGTGGTCTATTCTAAAGAATGTTCCATGTGCACATTAAAAGAATGTACTAGTATATTCTGCTGCTCTGGAGTGAAATACTCTGAAAGTATTAATTAAATACATCAGATCTAGTGTGTCGTTTTTTAAATCCTCACCAGAGGGTGGTGCTATTGCATTCTTCCAGGTCAGTGATTTTCAACCTTTCTCATCTCATGGCACACCGAAAGGAATTACTAGTATTCTGTGGCGCACCAAAACCATATAATATTTTTTGCCAATGTGACAAAAAAATAGATATAATCTTGATTCATTCACACTGGATGCTTATTGTTGTGTTGGCTATTGTCATTTGACAATCTAAGGGAAAAGAGGTCAGTGCCCCTGACTGAATAGTCAGTATTGCATGTTTTAAAAATTCTTGCGGCACACCAGTTGAAAATCGCGGCCCCAGACTGATGCTGTATGGAGGGGAGTGCTCCACCCAAGAAAGATGGTGTCTGTGGTGCAGGTGAAGAACTCAGCTTAGGATCCTGTCGACTGTCCCTGCAGCTCTCTCCCCAGAGCCACAAACCCCAGTCTTTCCTTATAGGATTCTAGTGTGCTCTGCTCTTCCTCTGCCAGAGCCCAGGTTGAGTGACTGTGAATGGGAGTTTGTGTGTTGGCCCTTTAAGAGGGTGTCTGTGTCTCTAGTGGACTCCCATCTCTCCCAGGTGGACAGAATCCCCACTGAATTTTCATAGCCAGATGTCATGTGGGTGTCTCTTCTCAGCTCTGGTGCTCTGGGCTGGGATCCCAGGGTGAGGTTGAGACCCCACACTTCTCAGGGGGAATCTTGGCAGCTGAGATATCCCTCCAGAATTTCAGCTGCTACCCATGGGAGCAGGGCCAGCCCTTTTGGCACCTGTGCCCTTCCTATCAGTCTCCATGTGGCTTCTTATGTTAATCCTTGGTTAAAAGACTTCTCTTCAGCTACTTACAGTTGGTTATTCTGGTTGATTGTTCTATAGTTTAGCTGTAATCCCAGCGTGGTCCTGGGAGGAGGGGAGTGTAACATCTACTGACTCTGCCGTCACCTTGGATCTACTGGAATGGATTTTCAACCTCACTACTCAAACTTCTATTCAGCTCTGGTATCTGGAAAATACTCCATTAACAACCAAATACTGAGATAATGTTTGGCTTCTTCTACCTAATAGGGTTCTAATATGGAACACTTGGCTTGAACAAGTCATGTTCAGCCATCACTCTTCATCTCTGCCCTCCACCAATCACCCCAAATACTGTTTCCTTTCTTGCACTTCAGTTTTGTCTCCCACACTCCCCTTGGAGATGAAGGTCTCTGCTGTATTCCTTTTTTTTTTTTTTTAAGTCCCTGGAACCCACAGCATAGTCTTATATACAGTAGAAATAACAAATATTTAAGCATAAAGAAGAAACCAAGATGCAAAATTTAGAGTCCACTGAAGTTGTTTATAGTTTTGGAATAAGACTCTTGCATGTAGGTCTTAACATCTCCAGAAGCTAGCTGCAACTCTCTATGTAAAAATACTCAGACCACTCCTCCCCGCAAACCTTCTGTTTCTTCAGAAGAAAACAAAATATGCTAGGTTCAAGGCTATATATTCTAGTTTCTAAATACCACCTTCCAAATTTAATATGCTCCACAGGTTTGGGACCAAGGTACATGGTCTGTTGGCATTTTCTTAGTAAGGAAACTCTCAGCTCAGTCAACATGCTCCGTGGGCCATTAATCAAACTCCACATGTATAAACAGGCCTACCAGGATACATCTACATGAAAGCCATAGAATCAAGATAGTCCAGGGACATAAAACTTCTAGGATATTACATTGCAATTCACTCTCCCTAAAGGGATGAATTAAGTGAGATATAATTTTAGCTGCATAAATCAATTGTTATGATGGCTCATAAATCCTCTTGAGTTATTATTTTTTTCTTTATTTTCTCCCTCTCTCCCTTCCTTCCTTCATCTGTTCAGAGTATTCCTACACTGTGCAGGGAGCTTTATACGTACATTCAGCTGGATCATAACCTTCTTGTTATTTTGATGCAATTTTTTCATTAGCAAATGACATTGTATTCCTGGTTGATTTCTCTGACCAAGATTTCTATTAAGTTAATAGAAGAGATTAAATCAGGGAAATGGAAAAGATTTTAATCCCTTTAATGCAATCATTCAATTCTAAACCTGATTACTGTGACAAGCTTAGGGCCTGAGTCACCTTCCTTCTCTGATAGGGAAGTTTTGTACTAGGTACCACCCTGCTCTGGGCAAAGAGGAAGTATCAGTAGTGCCTGCAGGTTTTGACTTCAGAAAAACAGACTCAGCGAAAGCAGATGTGCTGCCTACAGGTGTGCACTTGGGGGAGTCTTTCTTTCCTTTCCCCATACTCTCCACAAGTGGATAGGCACATATATATTGGTAAAGACAGTCCCAGCTGATAAATAAAAATTTCACCCAAATGACCAATTCATCCAGCCTACAAGAAGCATCTCAGAAAAGATGACCTTGCGTTTGAGGGCAATGAGGTTGGAGGAAGCAGGAAAGACAGCCTCTCCAGGGAGGAATGAACAGCTGCTGCAGGTGGGAGAGCCTCCCCAGAGGATATCCTTCTGGACAAAAACTCTGACATTTTTTGTGCCAATCAGTTTGCATGAAGACATTTTTTTAAAAAAATCCTCACCCAAGGTTATGTTAGTTATTTATTACTAGTCGCCCAGTGCATGAATTCATGCACATTGAAAGGAAATTAATTAGAGGAAATATTTTAATATTGCTATTCACCCTTTCTCTATAATAAAAGTATCAACCAAATTCACAATTGACAATGACAGATGGAAACACACTCGTGCAACTGGTGCTAGCGAGAGCTTTATATGTATCACGCATGCGTGAGTCAACTTAGTCTTTTATACATATTGAATAAATTTGCTTAATTAGACCTGCTTTCTGATGTAGCTAAACTTTTTCCAGCCCAGCGAAGCACCCCAACTTCTCTTTCAGGTAATTGTCAGCAACACAGCAGTAAATATCAACACCAAGCCCGTTATTATTGTAGATCACTCAGGGAGAACAAGGGTAAAATATTTAACTGCAGCAGTGTTTGACTATATTCTGCACAGTGAGAAAACCTGAAGTCATTTTCAAGGTCCACCATTTCTTACTTCTTTTCAGTTGGCTCAAGTTTCTAAGCTTTCTAAATCTTCATTTTCCTGCTAATAAAAAGAAAATAGGATTCCACCAAGTTTCCTATCTACCTACTCCAGGACTTCTGTGAGGATCAAATGAGATGAAGCATGGGAAAATGCTTCACAGACATTTGGTTACAGTGTAAAATGTTTCCACCTAGCTATGAAGCAAGTCATGTTCCTGGGCTGAAGAAATTGCAAGGAGGCTAGTCACTAGGGAGAAGAAGCCAGGCATTGCCATGTGACGTCATTACCCATATGGTCGAACACTTAGCATATTAGCCATATATATATAGATAGATAGATAGATATAGATAGATAGAAAGTATTACATAGGTCCTCCTTTTTGGATATGTTATTTATTGAATTTTTTTTAGAAGAGAGAAAAGGAGAGAGAGAGAGGGAGAAAGAGAAATGTTGATGTGACAGAAAACACTGATTGATTGCCTCCTGTACATGCCCCACCCAGGGTATTGAACCAGCAACCTAGGTATGTGCCCTGGCCTGGAATCAAACCTACAATCTTTTGGTGTATGGGACAATGCTCCAACCAACTGAGCCACCTGGCCAGGGCTGCATGAAGACATTTGAAATGCAGGTAGCTATGAAGGTCTATACTCATTCATGCATTAGTGAGACTTGAATCATTTTAATTCCTCAATATAGTGAGGCATTGGAGTTATGAAATTATGTTAGGTTATGAAATTAACCACCAGAAGCACTGAAATAAGAGCAAGTAAATATGCTTATTTCAGGGGAATGGAAATAGTTGAGGAGACTCTAACTTCCACTCTAGATGTCTGATTTTTCTTCTTCCACCATGTAGAGGTATCATTTCAATGAAAACCAAATAACTAGTTTAAAATTTTTTTAAAAGGTCATGCCGGAGAGAATCCAAGATGGCGGCGTAGGTAAACACCTAAACTGCTGCCTCCCACAACAATTTAAACTGCAACTAAAAGACAAAACGTCTATCACCCAGAACCATGGGAAAGCTGGCTGAGTGGAAGTTCTACAACTAGAAGGAAAGAGAAACGAGCATTGAGACGTGCACGAGCGCTGAAAAGCTGAGGTACAGAGAGGCGCGTGATCCGGGCTGGCTGCGGGCGACTGGGTGAGTTGCTTTTTTCAACCCGAATGGAGACAAGCCCCCGATTACTCTGAAATCCAGTCTCTGGGGAGACACGGGGGACCCAAACTCCTACGGGGAGAAGCTGGACTGTCTGCCAGTGAGGGTGGCTTGCTTGCAGAGCTGCGCGCAGGAATAATTGTTTACTGCACTGGGGCACGGGACTCGCGGATGCCGTTGGGGACGCAGAGCCGGCTAACTAGCAGCCATTGCTGTTTGCCATGCCCTAACCTAGTGACACCCAGAGGCCCCGCCCTGCACAACCTACAAACCCACCCAAGCTCCAAGCAGTGGAGTTAGCATAAGAAAGGCCTGCCCTATCGCAGCTTAACCTAGCAAACTTGCAGCCCAGGTCAGACAGTTCCAAAACCTCCAAACCCCAAGCAAAGAGGAGAAAACTGCAGCTCTCACTGTAGCTCCTGCTGAGTGGCCTCAGACAGTAGCTGACCTGCACCCCATTGGAGATCCAGAAGCCAGTGTACCTAGTGGTCAGTGTGAGACACCAGATTTCAACTCCTCACATCCATAAATGACACATTCAAGAGGCAGACTCAGTGAGCACCAAAGCCCCACTGAAACAAGTCCTGCCCCATAAGCGTGTCTTCAGCACAGCAGTTCTTCCATTATAGACACAGGGAGTGCTCACAGCTAATTGGCCTGGAGGTCAATTCCTCCCAGCGTACCAACAGCAATTAAGGCTTAACTACACCAACACTTTGCACTCAGCCCACAAAGGGGTGTACCAAGAGCATCCACATCACGTGATTGGGTAGGTACCCTATAGGTCACCTACCACACAAAGCCACTCCATCAACACAGGGAAGCAGCCAAAATGCAGAAACAAAGAAACATGTCACGAATGAAAGAATCAGAGGAAAGCAAACTACTGGATGACATAGAGTTCAGAACCACATGTATAAGGTTACTCAAGAATCTTCTAAAAACCGCTGAGAAACTTGATGACACTTCTGAGGAGCTTAGTGAGACCTTCAAGGACCTTAATGAGAATGCCAAAAAAATGGAAAAGGACCAGTCAGAAATGAAGCATACACTGTCTAAAATAAAGAATATACAGAAACTCAACTGTAGATCAACATACCCCAAGAATCAAACCAAAGATCTGAAATATGTGGAAACAAAAAACATCTAACCAGAAAAACAAAAAGAAAAAAGAATCCAAAAATATGAAGATAGTGTAAGGAGCCTCTGGGACAACTTCAAGTGAACCAACATCCGAATTTTTGGGGTGCCAGAAGAAGGGAGAGAGCAAAATATTGAAAACCTATTAGAAGAAATAATGACAGAAAACTTTCCCTACATGGTGAAAGAAATAGACTTACAAGTTCAGGAAGCGCACAGAACCCCATACAAGAGGAATCCAAAGAGGACCACACCAAGACATATCATAATTAAAATGCCAAGGGCAAAAGACAAAGAGAGAATATTAAAAGCAGCAAGAGAAAAACAGTTAATTACCTACAAGGGAGTACCCATATGACTGTCAGCTGATTTCTCAACAGAAACTATGCAGGCCAGAAGGGAGTGGCAAGAAATATTCAAAGTGATGAACAGCAAGAACCTACAACCAAGATTACTCTACCCAGCAAAGCTATCATTCAGAGTTGAAGGTCAGATAAAGAGCTTCACAGACAAGAAAAAGCTAAAGGAGTTCATCGCCACCAAACCAGGACTACACGAAATGCTGAAGGGTATCCTTTAAGAGGAAGAAGGAGAAAAAGGTAAAGATAAAAATTATGAACAACAAAATGAGATCAAATACATACTTACCAACAAGTGAATCTAAAAATCAAGTGAATGAAAAATCTGAAGAACAGAATGGACTGGTGAATATAATAGAATCAGGGACATAGAAAGGGAGTGGACTGATGATTCTCAGGGGAAGCAGGTGTGAGGGGTGCGGGAAGAGATTGGACAAAAATCTTACTCCTATGGATGAAGACAGTGGCGGGGGTAAGGGCATGGGGTGGGGTGGGGAATCAGGTGGAGGGGAGCTATGGGGAAAAATAAAAGAGGAACACCTGTAATAATCTGAACAATAAAGATTTATTAAAAAAAAAAAAGGTCATGCCTATCAGTAAGACTTCAAGTCTGTTTTAATATGTCTACACCATGCAATATGTTGCAGCCATTAGAAAAGGTGAAGTAAGGAAGACCTATATCTTCTGATAAAAAAGGTTTCCAGAGATGAGGCTGATGAGAAAAAAAAAAAGTGCCAATCCAATATGGAGAGTAGGATCTCATTGATGTAGAAAACAACACCAACAATGGCAAAAACCCACACGTGCATATGCAGACTGACCTTCCAGAATCATCGTGGTTTGTGCCTTTTCCCACGTGTAGTGATTAATAGTGCTCCCTTCCACTTTTGAAAGTGTCCCAGTTAGATTGATAGATTCTGTGGTGACCTGACCCTGCCTATGTATGCGTGTATTTGTATAAGCATAGAGAGCGGTCTGTGAGGCTCCACTCCAAACCATGCACTGGCCGAAAGGCCAAAGGAAAGGACTTTCCATCTTTACTAACTGTGTTTCTCAGTTAACGTTTATGGTGAGCACACATTAATTTGCTTTGGTCTATTTTTGAAAATTTTGAGAGAGAGAGGTTGAAAAATAATGCAGGAATATATTATCATAAAAATTCAAAAAATACATATAAAACAAATCATCTCTTCTATCTTAGGTCCCATTTGTATTTTAAACTTAACTTTTGGTTCAAAGGGAAGGCCATGTAGACAATGAGTTTGTAAGTGATTCTGAAGCATGGGAACAGTAGGGTGGAGGGCAGCACACAGGGCCTGCACTGAGTGGGAGGGGGGCAGCAATGTCCCTGCTAGCTCTTCCTGGAGCCCCCCTGCACGTGAGCTGAGGTAATGCTAGAGCTTTGTCTGAAAACCATGCTACAATATATTTTTAAAAATTTCTTTATTGATTAAGGTGTTGCATATGTGTCCTTATTCCCCCATTACCCCTCCAGATCCCCACCCCCCCCTCATGCCCTATTGATTTCAGAGAGGAAGGGAGAGGAAGAGAGAGATAGAAACATCAATGATGAGAGAGAATCATTGATTGGCTGCCTCCTGCATGCCCCTGACTGGGGATTAAACCCTTAACCCAGGCATGTGCCCTGACCAGTAATTGAACTGTGACTTCCTGGTTCATAGGTCAACACTCAACCACTGAGCCATGCCGGCCGGGCACATGTTACAATCTTTGCTATTATATTTATTGAGAAGTATAGTCTAGGTTCCCATAATAATCTTTATTTAGTCAAAGTATGGCTAATTAAGTGTGTTTTTGTTTCCAGATTTTGCCAACCATCTGTCACTTAGTGGTCTCACAGATTTGTCCAGCTGCATAACTGCTAAAAATGTACTTATCCAAATCCTAGATAAAAATGTTAAACGGGGCAGAATAAAGACAAGAACTGTGTGGTGCTTTGCAGGAGGCACCCCACCCCCAGCAGTTTATAATCCTTACAGTTCTGGAGATAAAAGGATTTTTCAGACTATTTAATGCAACATGTATATTGATGAGAAACAGAGATCTACAAAGTGGGTTAAAAGGTTCAAGGACATACAACTAGTTTTTCATTTATTCAAGAAATGTGTGTGTGAGTGTATGTGTGTGTGTGTGTGTGTGTGTGTGTGTGTGTGTGTGTGTGTTGTTTATTATGTGGATTCATTTTTAGTGGAAAAGTCCAAGTCCTCCCTGACTCCAAGACCAGTGCTCTTTTCTACTGATTCCTTTGTCAATGAATAATAAATCATCATGGCTTTAATGCAGATATCTATGCAGCTCTTAAAGCCCCCATATTATTTCATCAATCTGCAGGGATCTCATCGGATAGTTTATAAATCCCTTGTTAATATTAAGATAAATTTGACTATAGCATTCTCCTGCCTGAATAAGTAAATGACTTTATGGATTTAACCGGGCATTGCTTATATTTTAATGAACTTGTTTGTTTACTCCATCCCCAGTCCTATTCCATTCTTCCTCTATTTACCCGAATTAGAAAATCTCATTCATTGTGATAACTTCCAAATATATATCATCAGTCCCTGTATTTCCTCAAGGCCTCAAATTTTTCTCTTCCCATTTGTACCTACGGCCTCAAACTCAACATATTAAAAACAAACTCGGCAGGGCCCTCGGCGGTCCCGGATCTGTCTCTTGCTTCAACAGTGTTTGGACGGAACAGACCCAGGGACACCCCTTCTTCCAGCTGTGGCCTCTCTCCTGCGTCTCATCCAGTCACCACCTTCAGAACCACCTCCGGGACCAGCCAACACACCGGGGTTTTTTCCACCTTTACTCCTTATTGTTGCACAGCCCTGAGCTCCCAAATCCGTCAGCATTAATTCACCCAGTGGAGGCTCCGTCACCCGCCTGGCCAACCTGCCTCTGCGGCCTCCACACCCACCTCTCTCCGGGCTTCTATGTCCACCGTGAGGATGTGGCTCTCCAGGACCTGGGCCGCTTCTCCCTCCAGTTGGCGGAGAAGCATGAGGGCGCTGAGCGGCTCCTAAGATGCAAAACCAGCGCCGGGGCCGCATTCCTTCCAGGACGTGCTGAAGCCTCCCCAGGACGAGTGGGCAAAACTCAGGCGCCATGGAGGCCGCCTGGCCTTGGAGAGGAGCCTGACCCAGGCCCTTTGGGAGCCGCAGGCCCCAGGGCTACCTGCAGACCCTCCTCTCGGTGACTTCCTGCAGAAACACTTCCGGGGTGAGGAGGTGAAACTCATCAAGGAGATGGGCAACACCTGACTCACCTCTCCAGGCTGCCCGCCCAGGCTGGGCTGGGCGAGTCTCTCCCAAAGGCTCCCCTTGAGCACCACTAGGAGCTCAGAGGCCTTTGAGGGGCCCCTCCGTGTTCCCCTGGTGTCTGGCTTTTGCCTGAGCCTCTCCCCGAAACTACTAGCCATTCTTTTAACCACCCTGAAGCCCTCCCCCATGCATTGGAACGACTGAAACAATAAAGCAACAAACAAACAAACAAAAAACCAAAAAACCAAAAAACCAACTTAGGATCTTTTCCTTGTCAATCCCATTTCTTGTCCTCAATTTTTACTATGTTTGATACCATCACAATTGACTTAATATTTTGGGCTAAAAACCTAAATGTTTTTAATTTCCTACTTTACCTGTTTGCTCATCCAGTTACATTGAGTCTAGCTCCAAATACATTTTGTTTTGATAATCACAATAGCCTCTTAGCCCATTTCCAGGTTTTTACACCTCTAATTTCCAGTGCTCTCTCCAGAGTATTCTTTCAACAACTTCAATCCAGTTTTTAATCAAACTAGGCAGCTGTGGAACATTTATTTTTTTCAGTATCCTAAAAAAATTTTCATTTAAAAAAACGTTGCTTATTGTTATAGGCAGAATTCTAAGATGGATCCTCAAGATTCCTGGCCTTTAGCTATTCAATCAAACACTGATCTACTTACTGCTATGAAGAGATTTTGCAGATGTAATTAAAATCCCAAATCAGTTGACCTTGAAATGGAAAGATTATCCTGGACTGGCCTAATCACATGAGCCCCCCTGTCAAAGAAAGGAGAATAGAAGACAGGTGTTTCAGCTGGCCTAGAAGAAAGCAAACCTCCACTCTGTGAACTGTTTGAGGTTGGGGCGGACTATGTGGGAGGAGCCTGAAAGGAACCAGAAGGAGCTGAGAGCTGAGGGTGTCAGTTCTGCAATGGAAAAGAATTGAATTCTGCCAGCAATAAGAATGAGCTTGGGCCCTAGATGGTGTTGCTCAGTGGATAGGGCGTCGACCTGTGGACTGAAGGGTCCTGGATTCTATTCTGGTCAAGGGCATGTGCCTTGGTTGCAGGCTTGATCCCCGGACCTGGTTAGGGCCTGTGTGGAAGGCAACCAATCCATGTGTCTCTCTCACATAGATGTTTCTGTCTCTCCCCCTCCCTTCCACTCTCTCTGAAAATCAATGGAAAAATATCCTCTGGTGAGGATTAACCAATAAATAAATAAATACTGAAAGAGCTTGGTGGTGGATTTCCCCCAGATCCTTCAGATGAGGACTCAGCCTGGGTCCTTGATTTTAACCTGACCAGAGAACCCAATCATGCCAAGTTGGGACTTCCAATCTACAGAACTGTGAGCTAAGAAATAGGTTTTGTCTTAAAGTTGCTAAGCTTGTGCTTGTGGTAATTTGCTACACAGCAATAGAAAACAAATACACGTAATCCTATTTTGGAAATACTGAGCTAAACAAAGTTAACAAGGGTCTTTATTTTAGGAATTCTCAACATGTATTATGCCCATTAGAGTTCTTGGTGAGTCTCCAAGAAGGAGATATAGTATTACGATGTGTTTCCTAAGCCATGTTGACCACTGACATTGGTGAGGAACCTTGTCCTACAAACACCAGTTTGGGAAGCTGCTCATATAACCACTCTACTTCCTTACTTTAAAACCTGAGATGGCTGGTTATCATTTGCCGATAATGCTCAAATATGCAATTTGGATTTTGGGGAACTTGGTCACTGTGATCCCAGTCTGTTATGTTCTCAGCATTGTCCCCTGTCACTTTCTCACATCCAGCTTGGCTCATGCTTATAGACCAAGCCGTGTTAGTTCAGGCTTCTTTAACTTTGCATATGTCTCATTTTCTTTGAAGCACACTCAAATATCTCTTCTATGGTAAGTCCCTGTTCTCCCAGGCAGCTATGTTCACTCTCCTCCTTATATTCCCACTGTACTTGGTTCTCTAAGGTCCTATGTCATATTATGTGATAGTCATGGTTCACATTCTCTATCCAATTGTGAGATACTTCAGCAAAGGAACTATATTTTATTCATGACTGAAGTGAACCTCGGGCTTAGTTTTCTGAGGTCTCTGGATGTATTTCTGTTTCCTTTATAAAAACTGGGGCAACATTAGCCTGTAGAGACTAATCTTCTATCTTTTCTTTCTTGGATTAATTTTCGTTTTTAAAAATTGTTACCAATTAGGAGAAGCAGGGAAAGTGGAGAAAAGAAAAAAGAAATATTGAGGCAAATATCTATCTATCTATCTATCTATCTATCTATCTATCTATCTATCTATCTATCTATCTAAAAAGCTAAGTGTCCAACTGGCCAACTGGCTGACCAGCGGTACATATGACACACACTGACCACCAGGGGGCAGACGCTCAATGCAGGAGATGCTGAGCTGCAGTGACTTGGCAGCAGCGGTTCTCAGGTGATGCACCCCAGAACCAGAGAGGAAGGAGCCTGATTCCTCACGGGGCTGTGTGATTCCATCTTTGTGGGTTATGTTGCTGCTGGGGCACTGTCAGCCCCAAATCTGGCTTACTGCCAAGCTGCAATGACTTGGCAGCAGCGGTTCTTGGGTGACACACCCGGGAACCAGAGAGGAGGGAGCCTGATATTAAAATATTTATTCTAATTAATTTCCTTTCGATGTGCACAAATCTGTGCACCAGGCCACTAGTAGGGTATATGAATGAGGGAAGAAGCACTGTGTGATGGAAAGTTGCTGAATCTGAAAATCTAACTACTTCTGTCCCTTCAAGAGAACCACTCACTTGAACATTATTCTCTTTTTCATACCCCACTCTGCTGCCTATGCTCCTTTGGTCTTTTCCTTAACAGGGCCTCTCATAACTTCCACCTCATTCTAAACTGAACCCATCCTCATTGCTTGCTCCACACATAGCCACCCAATTATAACTGTTTTATGTGTTCTAAGTAAAAATCAGTGCCATCCTCAATATCCTCAGTGGATTTCAATATAGTGTTAAAGCAACGTCAAACAAACGCTGCTAAAATAGTCTTCCTCCTGCTCTTTTGTGGACTTATTTTAAACACTTCTATTTAATTTAGAAGCTGATGGTACTTAAATATCTTTCCCCTCTTGTCTTTCATCCCTTGCTTCTTCCTTTGGGTGAATCCTTTGGATTAAGAAACATCCATCAACTCTACTAATTATGGCAGCTTCCCTTGCAGTTATGTTGGACTGAAGGTCTGCTCATTAAAATCTGGGAAGAAGTGAGTTACTATAGGTCCCCATGCATAAAAGATGTCACACACTCCTTTTGTCTTCTCCTCCCCTGCCAAAGTGACCTTGGAGGTCCCATGCCCAGACGGTGTCATTTCAAAATGGGAGACAGACAACGGATTCACCTCACACTATGTGAAGCTGCAGTTTTATTAAAGCCACTAAAATTTCAGGGTTGAGCGGTTGATGTGGCAGAGCTGAGCCATTGCCCAGCTTAGTCTGTCAAACATTTAAAACTTGAAAATAGCCCATTAAAATTCACTGGCTACAAGTATGTAACTGAAATTTTATTGGAAAGAAGTCATTCAAGAATCTTTGCAATCTTTTCCAAGTGAAGCTGTGTTGTTAAAATTTAAATGCTAAACAAATGCTATAGATGCTCAAGATGGTAATTAAAGTAATCAGAAGGAAACACATTTCCCACGCACAGATATAATTTTATCCAAGAACTAGGCTGCAGCCCCTCCCGTACTCTTTCAGAACTCTTAATTATAGAGATTAGCAGCTCAAGAAACAGGAGGTTAAACATCTGCTTCCTAAAATGAAGCCAAAAGCTCGAGACAAAGAGGCCGAATCATACAAAAAGTAAAGGATGGGAGGCATCTCCACCAGCAGCTCATACTTCTAATGATAGCTCTGTATCAGGGGCTGCGTGGAGAGGGGCAGTTAGGAGCCAGGGCGCCTTGGGGAGAGGCCTCACAATGCTTCTGCAGCCACTCCCATTTTAGCCTCCTCCTTTCGCCTCACAACAGAAGGGGGTGCATTTGTCCCCCACTTTGTTCTCTCACTGGCCTCCCTCAACCTGATGGCTGAAATGTCAGCATTTATCGCTTTGGTAATAGAATCAATACAACGTAAAGGTCTTTCTACTTTGGAGAGCCACTATTAAAATGCAAGAATCCCCACATAGCACAGGAGATTTCTACCCACTTTGACAGCTGAAATAGAAGACCCAACAGGAATAGAAGGAGCAGGGATGGGGGCACAGACGGGTAGGGAAGATGAGGATGATAAAGTCAAATCCGTGCTTCACAGTCCTGCTCCGGAGCTTGGATGAGAGGGTGATGTGCTGCCTGCCCCGAGGGAACTGCTTCAACCATCTCAGTCACTCTCTCTCTCTCTTTTTAAAAAAATATTTTTCTATTGATTTCAGAGAGAGAGGGAGAGAGAGATAGAAACATCAATGATGAGAGAGAATCATTGATCAGCTGCCTCCTGCACTCCCCACACTTGGGATGAAGCCTGCAACCCGGGCATGTTCCCTGGCCAGGAATTGAACCGTGACCTCCTGGTTCATAGGTGGATGCTCAACCACTGAGCCATGCTGGCCGGGCCACACTCTGCTTTTAATATACCACAGGGTGAGACTCTCGTCATGGAAACTCAGAAAATGGTACCAGGGTCACCGGTGGCTCATCAGGAATAGCGATCTCCCTCTCCATCTATGCAGAAGGATATAAATGGACCAAATAAAGCTTTAATGTATGTTATTTAATTTTATTTTCTTCTTCTACATTTCAGCGTAACATAAAGAGGGTAATTTAAAAATTTTTTACCCAAAAATATTAGGATTTAATTTTGTGATAGATCCATCTTTCTTTATGAAATATCACAGTGGTTTGGTAAAGACTTTTTGAGGCCATATTTTATAACTGCACTTAGCAAGATTGAAGCATCTTTATAGTAAAACCTTATTTTTGTTACTATTTATTACTGAAAACTGGGCTCAGAACCCATTTTTTAAATAATAAGTGATTATTAGAAAGCTGCTCCAGAGAATTTCAAAAGGGGATGCTAGTTCATAAATAAGAGATATGACTAAATATCTCAGCAGCTTCATGAGGTGGTGTATCCACATAGATAAAACAAGGCAAAGGAATGTTTTATTTCCATCCCGAGTAGTGCTCTAGAGAAAAAGGCCGAGCCTGAGGCATTTCCTTTTGCCTTTTGCTTAGAACTAAAACAGGTGCCCGCCCGCTTCACCCCAATCCCAGACCCAAAGGTCATAGCTCCCTGTTCAACACGAAGGAAGTCCATTCATAGGCAAGGCGGGTATAACAGCGAGGGTAGCCGGGTGTTTGCTTCAGGCTCCTCTCAGCAGCTCTGGGCTAGGTGCTGGGGCTTGGGGGAGGGGTGGACAGACAGAGAGAGCTGTACCCCCACTTCCTCACGCCCCCTCCCCCTCCGGAACTCGGGGAGAAGGTGAGTCTGAAGGTCTGCACCCACAGGCCAGCACCTGTTCACGCTGCCGGAGAACGCGTCTCCCACTTGCACAGTAAAACGTCCTTGAGCATGACCATCCTTAGCTGTTCTTCTCCTTAGTGAGTGGCAGCGGGACCTGCTGTTACTAAGGTCACCAGCTTGCCTCTTCGGATTCCTGAGACTGAAAGTTCTCTGCGAACTCATCCACTTCGAGGCGTGCCTAGTTTATAAACCAGTCATCGGAGCTGGGAAGGACAGGCGTCTCCACAGGATCAGAAATTCTCAGCTGAAGGGTAGAGGTGTCGCAGAACCCCGTTTTCGACGCCTGTTTCCAGCCCATCGGGGAGCAAAGCTTAGGCAGAAGCAGAAGGCAGTTTCCTGGAAACTGGACTTCAGCAATATGGTGATTTCATTGTAGTTGCATTATAATCCGTAAAACGGCCTTAGAATAAAGGGTGGAAATGCTGGACTTTACAGTGGGGATATGGATGGGGATACCAGGGACTAGAGCCAAAGAAATACCCACACGTTTTAATAATCCGGATGTTTCAATGGCGTGTACTTCTGGTCTCCCGGTGAAATCTCAGGAGTGCCCCTACATCCGGGCCTGGCCCATCCCCGGGTCCAGTGTCTCCACCCTGCGGGCGCTTCCTCTGCATTTGTCATGTAATAGCAGGGTCCCTTATCAGATAGGCTGGAGGGGTGTCGCAGCTTATGTCACTTACTAACGGTCCCAGAGTGTGAGAGTACTGATGCTGGCCATTGGCACTTGCCAGAAAGAAGCCCCAAAGTGCTGCCTTGAAGTGGGAAGGTGAAAGTTCCCCATGAAATAAGGCACCTTGTCCCTCACATCGTCACAAGAAGGGTGAGAACAGTACAAGAAGCTATTTTGAGAGAAAGAACGCATTCACATTATTTTTATTTCAGAATATCATTATCATTGTTCTATTTTATTATTAGTTATTTTTGTTAATGGCTTGCTGTGCCTAATTTATAAATTAAATGTTATTATAGGTATGTATGCATAGAAAAAAAAAACAGTATATAAGGGGTATCCAACTTATATACTGTCAGATATATACAGATAGCATCCAACTATCTGTGGTTTCAGGCATCACTGGGGATCTTGGCACGTGTCCCTCAGAGAAGCAGGCGCTATTGTAATTCCTGCAGGTCGAAGCTGTACAGGTGGTTCTAGATGCCCAGCACCTGGTCCTGGGGTAATGAAGGCAGAGATACTGCCTCCTGGGGCGCAAGGCCAGACAGAGGAGGGGTGACTGTCCTGCTGAGCCCTTTGCTGTCTCTAAGAATTAGATAGTCCAGAGAGGATCAGTTCCTACCCAGCCAGAAAAGCGTTTAAAGAGCCCGGAACATCAACATAGAGAATATTAATAAACACAAACAATGCAAAGCCAAACAAAAAGAAGCATAACAATGAGACATTAACCATCTCACCCACATCCCTCCCCCACCCCTTAGGCAATTCCGTCTCCTCTGAATCAAGTTACCACTTGGGAATGTTCTCTTCCACACCTTTCTCTATGCAAACATCTGCAAACACACATGGGGACTTAAATGTAGGATTCTCAAAATAATCATGGATTCACACTCTATACATCTCTCTACTACTTATGCTTTCACTCGACTACATTTCGTGAACAGCCTTCCACACCAATTCCTGTAGATATCTCATTACTTTTAATATGGCATGTCCCAAAAAATATATACACACACACTTTGAATAATTATAAAGGCAGTGTTTATTAAAATACATTTCATTTTCAAAATTGAGCTATCAGCTGTTAAAGTGTGTATGCATTTTTTGGGACACCCTGTAGATGCTTCATATTTTATAATAAGGATATTTTAATTTATGCAACCATTTTTTATAGACATGTAGGTTATTTTCAGTTTTTTAAAAATAAGTACACAGCCCAGCTGATGTGGCTCAGTGGTTGAGCACTGACCTATGGACCAGGAGTCTGACCTATGGTCAGAGTTTGATTCCCGGTAGGGACACATGCCCCAGTTTCAGGCTCCATCCCCAACGGGAGGCATCCTGGGGGCAGCTGATGGATGATATTTCTCTCTCGTCGATGTTTCCATCTCTCTATCTCTCTTCCCTTCTCTGAAATCAATAAAAATGTATTTTAAAAGAGACAAAATTAAAAATAATACCTACACATATGTTTTCATAAATATCCTGGCACATAAATCATTACGTTCCAGCGCTTTTATTTCCCAGTGGATGGTCAGGTCAGTGACCGCACTGTAGCTGTTACTAGAAATGATAGTGGCAGATTTCTATTTCAAAATGTCATCCTTGAAACCGGTACCAGCAGAGTGCGAAGGTGCTGCCTTTACCACATCCCGACTGTCACGGCATCACACCAGTGTTTACGTTTGTGAAAATTTGGTAGGTGATGATGTTTTCATTTTAAAAAATATATATTTTATTGATTTTCTACAGAGAGGAATGGAGAGGGATAGAGAGTTAGAAACATCAATGAAAGAGAAACATGGATCAGCTGCCTCCTGCACACTCCCTACTGGGGATGTGCCTGCAACCAAGGTACCTGCCCTTGACTGGAATAGAACCGGGGACCCTTTAGTCCACAGGCCGATGCTCTATCCACTGGGCCAAACCAGTTAGGGCATGTTTTCTTTTCTTTTTTTATTATTTATATTTCTCTTGCCCGCTAGTAGCACTGGGCATCCTAGACAAGAAGCTTCTTTATTGAATTTTCCAAAAACACGACGAACCATCTTTTTCTCTTGGTCCCTCAGGAAGCTTGCTTTCCCGAGGAAGCTGGAGGACTTCGCGCACCCCACACCGGAGTGCACATCCTTGCTCTTTCCTCACGCGTCTGTGTAATACAGCTCCTGTCTCTCCGGAATAAAACACAATAAAGCTCTGGCCATTTCCAACTTCGTTGCATTCAGGCTGCCTGGAGGGTATTTTTAAATGCTGTTTGTTACTATTTCATTTTGGGAGACAATGAAAAGCAAATGGCTCTCAGCTACTTCCTTCTGAATGTGGTAATTGAGTTCGTTTTGAGGAGCTGGCTTTGCATTGAATACATTAAGCTATTGAATAGACTTTGGTTTTGTGCTGTCCCTGAGACCTGGTGACATCAATGGCCTGTACGTTTGGCATTGTTAAAGCTGGTCTTGCTGGCAGAATGAAGCCAGGAACAATGGCAAGCCCTGATTTCTCTGAGTGAGTGTACGGTAAATAAACCCGGGAGGGCGAAGCCCTTATTTCTGACAGAGCGGCCTCCATGCGGAGATGGGCAGGGTGGTGGTGGCCTTCTTTTAATGGCCAGAAGCAGTGCCCAGGACCAGTGTAAGTGGGTCATGCTGACGTGGTTCATTAGCTTCTCCAGAGAAATAAGACCCAGAGGATCTCTCTCATCCATCTATCTATCTATCTATCTATCTATCTATCTATCTATCTATCATCTATCTATCATCTGTCATCTGTCTACCAACCATTTATTTTTCTGTTTTAAGGAATTGACTCATGTGATTAGGGGCTGAAAGTCTCACATTTGTAGGCTCAGCTGGTAGGCTAGATATTCAGGTAAGAGTCAACGTTGCAGTCAGAGGCTGGAAACTTGGGCAGAATGTCTGTGTTGCAGCCTGAAGGCCGAGCGCCTTTATCTCTAGGGGACCTCTGTGTTAGCTCTTACAGCCTTCAATAAATTGGATGAAGCCCAGCGCATTACAGAGGATAATCTGCTTTACTTAAAGTCCAGTGATTGTCAATGTCAATTATATCTAAAAAAGTACAGTATCTTTCCAGCAATTTCAGGACTAGTATTTGACTAAGGATTGTTCACAGGTAGTTAGAAAACTACAGTCCACCTGCTCCTTCTCATGACAGATTGCAACGCATAAAACCCTCCCACAGAAGCTGAGTGTGATGCCATGCCATGCTGAGCACTACTTCCTTGCATTTTCTGCTAATGCTGTTTTACAGAAGAGACAAAGTTATACAGTTTTATTTCTTAGCTGAGTGACAGTACACATGAATATGACATGAAACCTGGCTTCTGGGTAATATATGCAAATAAGTTGTAAATTCTCTTGTAAAACCAATGCTAGAATATTATTACATATTTGAATGGCCTGTAGACCTAAAATCAAATCTCAAAAGAACCAATGACTAGAGGGAAACCTTGCAAAAAAAAAAAAAGGGGGAATAAAACAAAAACAGCATCATCAACAACACAGACCTTATTGGCAGCATCATTTTGTACTATCATGAGACCATTTACTTTAAAAATAAGTATCTTACCAGGATGACAGAAACAATTTGCAAGTGGTAAGCAACATCTTGTTATAAACACTGTACCCACTCTGGAATGAAAGAAATGGAAGATACAGTGAAATCAATTCAAAGATCAAGTTATCACATCAGTCTGTGAACATCACATATTTGTATCCTATCTAATAAAAGAGTAATATGCAAATTGACCATACCTTCGCTGCACCCACAAGCCATGCCCACCAGCCAATCAGGAGCGAGTATGCAAATTAACCCAACCAAGATGGCTGCAGCCACGGAGTGAGCAGGAGGCTTGGGTTTCCTTGGCACTGGAGGAAGCCAAGCTTCCTGCACACACACCCTGGCCAGCCCAGGCCTCTGCTCAAGGCTACAAAGTTTCAATTATAGAAGATAAATAAATCCCAACAAAAATGGCTGTGACCATGGAGTGAGCAGGAGGCGTGGGTTTCCCCAGCGATGGAGGAAGCCAAACTTCCTGGCTGACTCTAGCCTCCACTCAAGGCTACAAACTTTCAATTATAGAAGATAAATAAATCCCAGATCCCAGGGCTTCCACTTGGGTCACCAGGGGGCGTGGCTGGCCCACAAACCACCACAGGCCCCTCGCCCAGGCTGTCCTATGCCTCAAAGGAACCCCCACCCTGATCCAGAACACCCTTCAGGGCAAACTAGCCAGCCCCTACCTGTGCACCAGGCCTCTATCCTATCTAATAAAAGAGTAATATGCAAATTGACCATCACTCCAAGACACAACATGGCCGCCCCCATGTGGTCAAAGATGGCTGCCCCCGTGTGGACACAAGATGGCCCGCAGGGGAAGGCAGTTGGGAGGGACCAGGCCTGCAAGGGAGGACAGTTGGGGGTGACTGGGCTTGCAGAGAAGGGCAGTTGGGGGAGACCAAGTCAGTAGGGGAGAAGAGTTGGGGGGCACCAGGCCAGCAGGGGAGGGTAGTTAGGGGTGACTGGGCCGGCAGAAGAGGGCAGTTGGGAGAGACCAGCCCTGCAGTGGAGGACAGTTGGGGGAACCTAGGCATGCAGGGGAGCGCAGTTGGGGGGACCAGGCCTGCAGGGGAGGGCAGTCGGGGAGGACCAGGCCTGCAGGGGAGGGCAGTTGAGGGCAATCAGGCCAACAGGGAGGGCAGTTAGGCATGACCGGGCCAGCAGAGGAGGGCAGTTGGGGGAGACCAGGCCTGCAGGGGAGAACAGTAGGGGGGGACCAGGCCAGCAGGGGAGGGCAGTTGGGGGTGGGGACCAGGTCTGCAGGGGAGAACAGTTTGGGGGGACAGTTGGGGAGGACCAGGCCAGCAGGGAAGGGCAGTTGGGGGGGACCCAGGCCTGCAGGGGAGAGCAGTTAGGGGTGACAGGGCCTGCAGGGGATGGCAGTTAAGGGTGACCAGGCCTGCAAGGGAGGGCAGTTAGGGGCAATCAGGCTGGCAGGGGAGTGGTTAGGGGGTGATCAGGCTGCCAGGAGAAGAGGTTAGGGGCAATCAGGAAGGTAGGCAGGCAAGCCGTTGGGAGCCAGCAGTCCTGGATTGTGAGAGGGATATCCGACTGCTCATTTATGCCTGATCCCGGTAGGCCGGGTCCCAGAGGGGTTTCAGATTGGAGAGGGTGCAGGCTGGGCTGAGGGACACACACACCCCCTCCCCCCCGCCTCCTCCTGCTCCCCGCCCGTGCACCAGGCCTCTTGTTAAATATATGAAGACATCAGTATCTGTTGACTTTTAGCTTAGAAATGACCAATGGTGCTTGTTTAAGAAATGACAATATCAGGAAAAGTATTTGCAATGGTAAAGATACTACTGTTTTGACCAAAAAAAAAAAGTATACCAAGGCCTTTTATGAAGAAGGTGCTCTGTATAAATCACAATTTTAATATTAAAGGTGAAGTGGCTTACTACTCACACATTCTTGATTCCTTCATCAACTAATTTTGAATACCTACAACGGGCCAGGCACTTTTAGAAACTGGCGTTACCTTAGGGAGCAAATTACACAATCCCTGCTCTCATGGAGTTTATCTTCTAGAGACAATACATGACAAGTTGATGTAGTGTGTTGGAAGGTGAAAGGTGCTAGGGAGTTCAGGTTGCTTTTTAAGTACCGCAGTCAAGGGAGGAGGCATAGAGGTGACGCCAGAGCCAACACTTGAAGGGGAGAGGTAGCCATGTGAATACCTGGGGAAGTGTTCCCAGCAAAGGCAGCAGCAAGTGTGGAGAGCAGAAGAGGAAAGCTCTGAGGGGCAAGGGAAGGCATCCAGATCCTGGAATGCGCTGGGGCCATGGTCAGAACATAGGCTTTTTCTTCAATAGAAATTAGAGGACATTGGAGGGGTTTGAGCAAAGGGGTGACTTGATCTGGTGGCTGTGTAGCATGCAGAGGGCAAGGAGGAACTCCAGGTCACCAACCGAGAAGCTGTTGAGATAATGCTGGGAGAGATGAGGTGGCTCAGACCGAGGAGAACCATGGGGGATGAGGAGTGTTCAGATTCTGGAAGTGTCATTTGAACCCTACTCATTTTATTAGATTTCAAACAAAACAAGATAAAACCAAACACACACACACACACACACACACACACACACACAAAACCCTGCTTTTACCTGAAATACATGACTTCTATGTGATTCATATTTTATCCCAAAGCCTCTAAGTTGTATAAAATGCCAGATCTCATAGAAATGACTTTGAAATACAAGCTTTTGCTAGGCCAGCTTGCTCACATTCCTTTAAATCATAAGGATAATCAGATTGCTCACAGATAAGGGGGGGCATCACCGATTGGTAAGCCAATAGTGAACACGGCCTAGCAACATAAACTCCTCCATGCTGGTTTGAAGCAGGACAGAGGCTGCACTTATCAACCATCATCAAGGCTAGGAGGTGGGGTGCTGGAGTCAGAGAGAGCTGCATTCACGTCTCAGCCCAGCTGTTTACTAGCTCTGTGTCATGGTTGCACGTCTTGGCCTCCAGTTTTTCATCTGTTGGCCTACCTGCTAAGTGAATTGGGGGAGAGTCATACATTTCAGGGTCTTCCCTGGTATTCAAAGAAAGAAGGGCAGACAATGACCTTAAGAAACCATGGTCTTGATGGTAGGTGTACTTTCTCTGCCAAGGTATCATTCATTCCAGGCTCCTTTCTCTGCAGACATAGCTGTTTGTATATACATTCAGACAGATCCATGTTTGTGCATGTGGATATGTGTGTGCACACATGCTTATCTCATGTGCACATAATTTCAATGTTTTCACTGCCATGCACATCTGGAGCCACTCTTGCAGGATTTCTGTTTTGATTTGCATGGCATTACAACAAATCCTCAGATAGCAATAGCTCAGTTAGCAAGGAAGTAGGACGTGTCTGGTACATATTATACATCAGATAAATATTTTTCGTATCATCCTATATAATAATAAAGGCTAATATGCAAATCAACTGAACAGTGGAATGACCAGTCGCTATCATGCGCACTGACCACCAGGGGGCAGATGCTCAAGGCAGAAGCTGCCCCCTGGTGGTCAGTGCACTGCTACAGGGGGAGTGCCACTCAGCCAGAAGCCCTGAGCCGGCTCACAGCTGGCGAGCACAGCAGTGGTGGTGGGAGCCTCTCTGCCTCCACGGCAGTGCTAAGGAGCTTGGGCCTAAGCCATCAGTTGGACATCCCCCGAGGGCTCCCAGACTGCAAGAGGGTGCAGGCTGGGCTGAGGAACCCCCCCAAGTGCACAGATTTCATGCACCGTACCTCTAGTTTATTATAAACATGGGTTGTGTAGATTAGCTCTTTGTCCTTTACTCTTAGGCAAATAATTGGAAGGTTGTGATTAATGAAAAGAAGAGTTACAAGCTACAGTCACAGAAAGGAATCTTTGATACCCTTCTGTATCCTGCAATAGAAGTTATGATGTATGTGAAGATAAAGATATATGATCAATATGCTTAAGACTCAGATACTGCCCTTTTGTTTTAAAACAAGTTGAGACTGCTGTCTGGAGGGTGACATGACATCTGACTTGCTGATGTGCCTGTCACTCATGGAAGGAACGTGAAATTTTCAATGGGCAGATTTCCTCAGGTGTTTTTCCTAGGTGGAGTGTTATCACACCTTTGCTAAATTTCTCTGAATAGGAAGTTAGCCAATGCCAACAAAATACTATTTTAATATATTATTTATTAAAGTAATATTTATTGTTACCTTAAAGAAGATTAAGGTAAAGTAAGAACTACTTTCACACTGTCAGAAGTAATTTCTCAAAGCCATTCTTATCGATGGGCTTGATATTCATCAATAAGTAACCAGCTCACAGAAATCAGTTTTTTATAATCCACTCATAAATCAATTTGATGGACTTTTTTACTTTATAATGAGCAGAATAGTGTGCATATCATAAGCAGTAAAATTAATTGCCAACTTAAGAGTCATGAAAAATTAATTTGGAATGAGTTGACATGTATCACACGGGTCATTATTGCTTTGTTAGAGACTTGCTGATATTTCTATGATACTACTGGGTGATAATAAAAAAAACATATGTATATATCCTAAAACCCTTGTAATTTTTTAAGTGATGACAAAAGTGGGAGCATCTTTGTTCTAATATTTGATCTTTGACCCACTCTGTTCCCGCCCTAGGGCTCCTAAATCCCTTGGAACTTCCTGGGTGAGAGAAGTGTCTTTGTCCTACTAGAGTAACTGTTGATGGGCTCCAGGATGGGGCCTGATCACTAGAAAGACTAAGCCATGATTAGAAGCTTGGTGTTCTCAGCCCCATTCACATCCTATGGAGCGGGAAGAGAGACTTTGGAATGGAGTTAATAATGATCAGTCATGCCTACATGTACTACTATTTGTAATACCTTAAACAAACAAACAAAACAAACAAAAAAAAGCAATACTATGAGGTTCAGAGAGCTTGCAGGTTGGTGAACACGTGGGGGTGCTGGGAGCGTGGCGAGCCGGCGAGAGCATAGAGGCTCCACCCCTCCCCACATACCTGCCCTACACATCTCTTCCATCTGGATGTTCATCGACATCCTTGATCATATCTTTTTGTAATGAACTGATAAACAGTAAGTAAACTGTTTTCCTAAATTCTGTGAGCTGCTCTATCAAACTAATGGAACCCAGGAGAAGGTATGGGAACCTCTGATTTAGATCCGATTAGTCAGAAGCACAGGTGACAACCTGCACTTGGTATGGGCATCTGACATGGGGAGGTGGGAGGGAAGTCTTGTGGGATTAAGCCCGTAACCTGTGTGGGATCGGACGCTGTCTCCAGGTGGGTAGTGTCAGATTTGAGTGAAACTGTAGGACACCCAGCTGGTGTCGCAGAGAATTATTTGGTGGCGGAGAAGCTCCCACATATCTGATGTCAGAAGTGTTATGAGTGTGGGAGTCGTGTGAGAATAAAGGGGATACATAGGAAGGGTAGTGTCTGCTATATTATATTGCTAATGTTAATGAAAAGTACCACACACTTTAGACAGGGTTATTATTGCCATCACTTTAGGCAGATAATTAAGTTATCATTGAGCATTGGTATTAGAGTCTCACCCCTTCCCCAGAGCACACCCCTGCCTTTCCCGCCCCCCACCCTCCCTTAAAAAAAAAAAGTTACCTGGAGATGCTCTTATAGCATTCTGTAAGCTTACATAAAATTTTACAATGAAGGAATTTTTAAAGAGATGCATAAACTTATTAAAACTTTGAAGACATTTAACAACTTATTGAAGTCAGAAATATAAATTCTTAACTCTAGAAACACAAAAACTCAAAGGCTTTAGAAAGAATTCCTTATAAAAGGTTAATATTACATTCTTTGTTAGACTGGCACATGGAACACTTGTGATATCATTTCACCATTTCACCCCTGACCCACTGCCTTGATAAATTTACCAGCAGCAGCACATGAAATTATGGATAGATGAGAGCCTCGTATTTATGTTTATTTAAATGTAGCAGATAGAACCAGGTTTCCCATTTAGTGAAATGCCATCTCTTTTACAATTCTTTGGAGCAATAAGCCTTTACGTTCCCATTTCCCCCAATCAGACAAATGAAGGAATTTGAGCTCAGAAAGGTGATGTAACTAGTTCAGAGTCACAATAAGTGGAAGAGGTGGATCCAGAAGCCAGTCCTTGGAAACTGGTCCCTGAGTGTCTCGTGTACACTGGACCCTCCTTTGAATGGAAGGAATGGGTGAATGAATTATAAGTGATCAGATCTGTATCGGGTACTCTGAGTGAGGTCTTCCTAGGATATCATCACCTGGAGCAAAAATTGAGCATTTGTAACAGTAGGAGGCTTTAGATAGTAATTTTAGGGAGAAGAAGAAAAGTATACTGACTGACATTCAACAATGCTGACTTTACTTTCCCTAGTATTGGCTGAAATTGTAGCCATTGCAACCCTAACTACAATATTAGAAATATGGCAGAGATCCAATTTTTCAAATAGCTTCATTTTGTGACGATGTTATTAAGCTACAGAGCATTGGCTCTAAGAAATCAATTAAAATTTTGTTTTGATCTTTCCTTGTTTTTTGTTTTGTCTGTTGGTTGGTTGGATGTTAGGTTGTGATTTATTTATCCTTGTTTGTGGTCTAATAACAGTGTTGCCTAGGATATGGTGAGTTTGCTAATGATGCTAATTAAATTTACACATGTAGTGTTCTGTGTTTTATTTATCACTGATCCTCCACCTTGACGTTGAACTGCTCATTATACCCTGGAGCCCAGAAATATGCTGCCTTGCGTACATCAAGTGCATCCACTTAGCATTTAGAATTAGCGTGGGCTTAGTTCCCTTTAGACATTTTATGTTCAACTGAACAAAAAAGCGCAACTAAAATAACCAGGCCTCAGGAGTTTTTATAGAGCAGAAATAATGAGCCCGGTTCTCTGACTCACAGGTCACGAGTGGATCCCACTGTCAGGTTAGCTAGAGAGAAAGGAAGGTAGAAAACCACTTTTTCTCGCTATTAGTTGGGGGCAGGTAGCCTCCCGGTCCTTCTATGCCCAGAGCCTACTGCACACCTGAGAGCTGAGCTGCCCTGCATGGCCCTGCGCTCCAACCTGCCAACCTAATTGTTTGGAGAAGCTTTTATGATGCGGCACAGAGGGTTCCAAGTTCCGCAGGAGCCGGGGCCCTGGCACAACTACCAGACAAGGCCTCGCTCCCCTCCAGGAGATAGAAGGGGCTTCTCTGAGCTCCTGGACTCTGGCAGGGTCTTTGTGATGATTATTCCAGACAAAAGAACAAGTGGGAAAGCTCAGGCTCCCGTTCTTACATGACTGAGACCTAAGGATGTTAGAGCAAAGGAGAAACTCCCAAGACCCTCTGATGGAACTTTCTGGATTTCGTTCACCCTCTCTGGAGATAGTTATCCACCCTAGGGTGTGGAACGGAAAGTCAATCAGTGAATTCATGTGATTAACAAACCTTTTCAGGGTGCCACCTCTCAGTCGAGTGCAGTGGTAAGTACTGGGAACATAGAAATACAAGACATGACTCTCTTTCCTTCAAAGAGCTCAAAGGATAGAGGGGTTCAGCTGGCCAGGGAGGGCCAAGCCTTCTGTAGGCCTCAGGAGCAGAACACAGAATTGTCTTACCTGCTCGTAGGTAGAGCCTGGAGCCCAGGCTAATATTTGAAAGGCAAGCTCATGAACTTCCTACCAAGCTCATGACTGATGAGTTCCTCTTCCCGCCTGAGACTCCTACTGGGACACCTCTATGAGGACTGAATGCGGCAGTGGGAGGTAAGGCCACACACCTGGTTGCCTATATCTAGCTCTGTTACACAGCCCCATTACTGGCATGAGTGAGAACAACTTTCATCGTCATTCTTTCCCGTCTTTGATCTCGGACCAGCCATTTATTGCCTGGCGCAGCTCATTAGGGAGCCAATAGGGTTGGCAAGAGTGCTTCGTGCTTTGGCAGGGAGAGAGAAGATGGGATAAAGGTCAGTTCTCCCAGCCACCATGGAGGCTGGATCCTAGCCCACAGCATTCCAGCCCGGAGCAGCTGAACTTGTGCCCTAAATGCATGGGACATTTTGGGAGGAGATTGAGGTAGAAGACCTGTTGCTACAACCAAGTCTCTCCATTGGCCGTTACCAAATGGAACCAAAACACAGATGAATTTGGAGAAGGCTTGGATGGAGGAGGACATGGTTCAAAGGTTGGGAACAGAGGCCTATGCTTAAGTACCGGTAAAGTCTCTCCCTGGCCCCTTCCTGAGCATTGTCCCAACAACCATGCTATCACAGCCTTTCTCTGAAATCAAAGGGTCCCTCTGCCATTCATTCCATGGAAGGTTCCTGGGAAGGGGAGTCCCAACAGAGGTGGCCTCTCTCTTCGAACACTGGCACCAATCTAGGCATGGAGCAGGCAGCTAACGCAGAATTGGTGGGAACTGTCCACTGCACTGTAACTGGGACATGCTAGTAGGCTGGTGAGAAGCCTTCACCGCAGCAAAGGTGCTGCCACGATCAGATTGTGGAACTGGTCAGTTATGAATAGACGCCTGTCTTGGGAAAGAAGCTGAGTCCTTTGCTAGAGCAACAGGCACAAAGAGTGACCACAGCGATGCCATCTAAGATAAATCAAGGCTAAGAAGAGTGTGCCCCTCCCCGCTGGGCGCACAGATGCAAAATGAGCCTGAAAAGGAACACTGGACCTCCAGGTGGTCCCTGGAAGTGGGTGGCAGTGAGCCGAGCATCTTATCCCCAGGTCCCCACAAAAGGCAGAAATGTGCCTTGTCTGGCACAAGGTAGCCTGTTGAGTGGAAGCATGACTTCTCCCCTTGAGAGAGGAGAGACTGAGCCTGTGGCTCGGAGATCTCCAACCCACAGGGTTTCTTATCCACCCCCGCCCCCCCAGGGGGCTTCGTGGGAGCACACACCAGTGACACCTAATCCAGTGTGTGGTGGGAGATCCGATGTTCTCAACTCCTGAGAATCATGAAGAATGAAGGAGCGTTATTTAAGAGAGGGTCGCTGGGGATGGGTGTGTAGGATAAAGGCACTCCAGGCAGAAGGGACAGTGCAAGTAGGGGTGTGGAGTTCAGGAAGTCAATGGCTGAGTTGATTTTAGATTTGATAAATGCATCCCAAATCTTTCAGGGACAGTTTCTAGAGAGAACTGTCTATTAACACATTCAGCCACTCAACAGACATTTATTGAATGCCCACAGTGTGCAAGGCAAAAGGCATTAAAAGATTCATAGGTTTGTTCTCTGTCCTCAAAGAACTCACAGTTTAGCAAATATAATTTATAAAGAGACAGGTGTTATGATAGAGGTTAGAACAAAATGTTACAGGAACATGAAGAATGGAGTGATTACTTGTGATTAAGCAGGTCAGAGAGGCTTTACAGGGAAAGAGATTTTGAAATTATTAAATCAAACGGGAAAGGACCATTTGTATTGCCAAGATGTTTAAGTACATCCATAGTTATTTTAGTTTGCCCTAGTTGCGAAAATGCTTCGACAGTTGAGATGCTTATAAATTAGATGTTAATTAATGAAGTGAAAAGGATGCAGAGAAGAGAGTCAGATTTATTTTAGAAGAGCAGGGTAGAATTGAGCTCCTTAGGAAAGTCAAGTTATGCAAATGAAACCAACTGCATTTCTAAGAGAATTGGAAATGTCATTTAAATATGTTAAGTGTATTCTAACAGTGAATATTTATAATGTCAATAATTTTTCTGTTTAATTAACCATTTAAAATAATATATATTTAACATCATGCATTTATAGCTCCTTTTAAAAATAATTTTCTCAATATTAATATTTTCTTCTCTTGTGCATAAATATAGTATACTAGAGGCCCGGTGCACAAAATTCATGCACAGGGGCGGAGGGTGTCCCTCAGTCCAGCCTGCCCCCTCTCCAATCTGGGACCCCTTGAGGAATGTCCCACTGGGATCGTGCCTAAACATGCCTTCTTATAATCTAGGACTGCTAGCTCCCAACTACTCACCTGCTTGCCTTCCTGATTGCCCCTAACTGCTTCTGCCTGCCAGCCTGATCACCCCCTAACCACTCCCCTGCCAGCCTGATTGATGCCTAACTGCTCCCCTGCCAGCCTGTTTGCCCCTAACTGCCTTCCCCTGCAGTCCTGGTCACTCCTAACTGCCCTCCCCTGCAGGCCTGGTCACCCCTAACTGCCCTCCCCTGCAGGCCTGGGTCCCCCCCAACTGTCCTTCCCTGCAGACCCAGTCACCCCCAACTTCCCTCCTCTGCCGACTGGGTCACCCCTAACTGCCCTCCCCAGCAGGCTTGATCACCCCCAGCTGCCCTCCCTTGCAGGCCTGGTTCCTCCCAACTGCCTTCCCCTACTGGCCATCTTGTGTCCACATAGGGGCAGGATCTTTGACCACATGGGGTCAGCCATCTTGTGTGTTGGAGTGATGGTCAATCTGCATATTACTCTTTTATTAGATAGGATTTGCTATAGCAGTTTCTCAAACTTGATGGACCCTACGCTGCTTGTATTTTCTATTCTTGTTTATAACAAGTATTTTTTTGAGTTATAACATACATGCAGGTATGTATAAAATTTTTCTATATATATATATATATATATATATATATGCAACTACCATTCAGATTAAAATATAAAATATTTCAAATGTCTTTGAAGGCTCCTAAATACCCTCTCCCAATTAATATTCAACCCTGCTGAGGTTGACAACTGTTCTGATTCTCTCACTGTCGATTAGTTTTGCCTTTTCTTGAACATTATATAAATGCAACCATATAGGACATATTCTTTCCAGCTCAACAGCTTTTGTTCAACATTATGTCTCTAAGACTGAACCATGCCAGGTGTAGTTTACCTCTTTTCACTGATGTGTTGTTATATTTTATTTATGAGTATACAAAAACTTACCTGTGTCTATTGATGACATTTCAAATTGGGAAAATCTCTTTCCCTGTAAAACCTTTCTGACCTGCTTAAATCATAAGTAATCACTCATATGTAATGTCTTATAGATATCTTTTGGAGGACATATGCACTCATCGCTCTAGAGTAAATAAGACTGGCATTACTGGGTCATAGGTAGGCAGGCATATATGGAACTTTAGTAGATGAGAAAATCAATTCACTTGAAAGCATTGGCGCAAAACCCTGGTCCACCCACCCCACCCCCCACCCCCAGTTTGGAACAGCCATGTCTCTCCCCTTGACCTACTTTTTATCACAACTCCAACACACACACACACACACAGAGAGAGAGAGAGAGAGAGGACACTAGTGCCAATGGGAGGTTGGGTTTTCAGTTACCTGTTCTGTGTTGGACTGTTCCTTCCTGTCCTTACTAGTGACTACATCTCACTGTACATGTCATTCCACTCAGAGCAGGACTGAAATCCAAGTGGCAAGAAGCCTAATCCTGCTATATTTTACAATTAGATACCCCTGGGAGCTTTAGTTCAATAATTAAGATGGACATGAAAAGGGGTCCAGATGGATTGCCCCTCTCCAGGTCTCATTCCCAATCCCAAGGACACCCTGGTTTCTGGGGAGGACTGGGTCTCCAGTACGTTGGGGTTTTTTTTCTGTTAGACTTTTTCTGAAACGTTACAACTGACGGTTGAACAGCATCCTCAGCAGAGCAATTCTGGTAACCAGTTCATATCTTTTTCAAAAGGAAAATGAAGAAATACAGAGAGAATGACCTGAGCTGAAGAGATTATGTTATTGCTAATCTAATGTGTTAGGCTCATCAACCTGCCAAGTGCTTTTTAATTTTTTTCTTCCCCAAAGGGTTATGCTTATTACCTCTTCACACTTTATCGGACACATTTCCTACTTCAAGATCATTCCTCAGTAAGTTTAAATTTGGGAGACATTTTTATTACATAGTAATGTGATCTGATTCCAGCCTCGTCCAAGTCTCTGTACCTAAGTTTGTTTTTTGTGTCTGCTTTCTGCAGGGAGACCCCCAGATGGGATGTTGGAGGCCTGCAAAATCCCGGGTTTGCCTGGTGATATGGTAAAGGGTGAAGGGCCTGGCAGAGGGCCTGGCCCACGTGAGGGCCTCAGTAAGTGGAGGTGATCGCTCTTCCTCTGTCTTCAAATTCATATCTCTGTCTACCCATTTCTTTGTGTGTGTTTTTTTTAAATATATATATTTTATTGATTTCAGAAAGGAAGGAAAGAGAGGGAAAGAGAGATAGAAACATCAATGATGAGAGAGAATCACTGATCAGCTGCCTCCTGCACAACCCATACTGGGAATCAAGCCTGCAACCCCAGGCACGGGCCCTGACGGGGAATGTAAGTGTGACCCCCTGGTTCATAGATCCCCTGGTTCATAGATCGATGCTCAACCACTGAGCCACGCCAGCTGGGCAATTTCAGTTTCCCAGTCTCTAGCTTGGTGACTGTCACCAAGAGACACTTTTAAACATCTGTTGAATGACTGCTAGGAAGCAAAGCAGGAGGAAAGTAGAACTGACTTGATGTTTTTCTTCTCGTACCACCAAGTAGCTGCCTTTCATTTGTTTTAACTCCAGCAAATGCAAACAATCTTCTCCCGCTGGATAGCAGAGCCTTCTTGTCATGCCGACTGTGGTTTTTAACAGGCAGAGTAGGAGGTGGTAGGTAGGAATTTTATGGGGTAATATATTCTTTCTGAATTTGTCAAAAAGCTGGCAGGAAACAACAATATGGTAATAAATGCAGTCTGTTTTGTTGACTATGAAGGGAATAGGCTGACCTTCTGAGAAAAACCTTCACATCTTAAAAAAAATTTAACTGGAAAAAATATGAGAACTTCAATGCTGCTTTACTCTGTATAGCATATATTACATCCAAAAATAAACAAGCTTTAGACATTTGCAAACATCAATCAATATTCCTAGAGCCCAATTACTACCCTAAGTAAAACCTTTTAAAAACGACCCTTTCTTCAAACTACATTTATTCAGAAATGCTATGAGCACCATCTCAGCAGAAATACAAATTTGTTTTTACATTTTTTTTAAAGCTTCCTCCTACCTCCATTTCTGGGATTCCCCACTTTTTCCTACCATTTATTTCACCTTAATCTTCTTTATGGACTCCTAGTATTCTTTTTTTTTTTTTTTAATCCTCCCCTGATGATGTTTTCTATTTTTAGAGAAAATGGGAGGGAATGGGGGAGGGGATGAGTAGGAAAGAGAGAGAGAGAGAGAGAGAAACATCGATGTGAGAGAAACACATCAATTGGTTGCCTCCTGAATATGCCCCAGTCTTACATGCCCCAACCTGGCAGGAATCGAACCTGAGACCCAGGTTTGAACTCATGACCCTTCAGTCTGCTGGCTGACACTCTACCCACCGAGCCATGCCAGCCAGGGTCCTAGTATTCTTTTTCCCTTTAAATTCTGGTATTTTCTAGGCTTATGTATGGGGGTTCTTTTTTCCTACGTTCTCCCTGAAAAGTGTTACCCACTTCTCTAGCTTCCACTGCGGCTAGTGTCTTCAGATCTCTCCCTCCAGCTGCAAGCCCTCTCTTGATCTCCTGAGCCTGAGTCCCGGCTCCCGGAAGTCTAGGACACAGATCGCAGAGGCTCATGGATCATGGTCAAGAGTCACCTGGTTTGCTCTAGCCTGTTGGGCTTAGTGGATATACACTGAGTGGCCAGATTATTATGATCTCTGAATGCATAATAATCTGGCCACTCAGTGTGTGTGTGTGTGTGTGTGTGTGTGTGTGTGTGTGTATTAGAGGCCTGGTGCATGAATTCGTGCATGGGTGGGGTCTGGCCAGCCTGGCCAGGGGGAGGGGACATGGGTGGTTGGTCGGCCTGCCTGCTGGTCAAACTCCTGGTCGAGGGGACAATTTGCATATTAGCTTTTTATTATATAAGATATACACTGAGTAGCCAGATTATTATGGGTTCAGAGATCATAATAATCTGGCCACTCAGTGTAGTGTTGGCCTGTGGACTGAAGGGTGCCAGGTTTGATTCCGGTCAAGGGCACATGCCTGGGTTGCAGGCTAGATCCCCAGTGGGGGGCATGCGGGAGGCTGCCTATCAATGGTTCTCTTTCATCATTGATTGTTTCTCTCTCTCTCTCCCCCTCCCTTTCTCTCTGAAATCAATATATATATATATATATATATATATATATATATATATATATATATTTTTTTTTTTTTTTTTTTAAAGAGTCATCTGGGTTAAGATCTCAGAGGAGGAGTGCTGTGTTCTAGTCGTAGCACTGCCAATCAAGCCACTGTAGAGAGAAAAATCTGCAAAGCTAAAGAGCTGCACTAACAAACTTTCTAGTGGTGAAATGATGTAAAGGTGGTAATACTTCCCGATTAGTTTCTATAATGGAAAGTGGTAAAATTAAAATGAATTAATTGTTGCTGCTTTTACTAATTGAGTTGACTACCCCCATTAGTCTGTATGAGAGTGGTTTTTACTTGCACTCTTTCCCTTCAAAGTGAATTTTGTATTTTCTTTTAAGATTTATATTTAAAATGTTGTACCTAAAAGGCCTATGAAACATAACTAAGCTAAGGACATTGCGTCCCATCATCAAAATGATGTACAAACTCCAAATTAAAAGATAACTCTTCCATTCCAAAAACTCTAATAGTACTTTATCTGATTAAAATCGGGTCATTGCAAAAAGTGCAATAAAAAATATTTTCTATAGCAAATTGTACTTTTATTTGATGATTAGTTCAATTTGTTTTCATCCATTTTAAATGTTTGTTCTAGCATCTTCATATATACTTATAGATGTTAATAATCCTGACAACCTATGGAAATAAATGTCAGGTGGATTATAATTTGTTGTAAAGGATCTTTTCCCTTCTCTATATAAGGTTTGCCACTGTCACATCCCCACATTTCTAACCTTAATTATTTTATGATTACTACCCCAAAATCCATGAGGCAAGGGAAAAGAATCACAATTCACTCTCCTCACCAGGAGATAAAATTTTCTGACACAGTCAGCCACCTGTCTTTGTTATATTTTCTTCTCCCTATGATTCTCCCTTTGGCGGAACAGAAGTTCAGTACCAACCGTACATCACAATGCTTCAGAGTATGAACTCTGCAATCTGCGAGTTCAAACTGAACTCACACTTACCAGTCGAGTGATCTTGCTGTGGACAAGTTATTTAACATATCTGAGCCATCGTTTATAAATGAGAATGATCATGTGTTCTTGTGGGAATTCAATGAAATAATATGTGTAAAGTATCAAGCACAAGGCCTGGCACATGGCAAATCTGAAATAGATGGTAGCCATTATGATTATTGCTGTTATTTTTGTACCCGGAACCAGTAATCATTATCAGAGGTAAAGGCGGCAACAACTGTACCAAGCACCCTTTCTTGATACAGAAACTTTGGAGTTGGTCCAGATCATTCAAACTGCCCCTGCAAGTCCTGCCCACTTCAAAAGTACCTAGTTCTGCCTGACTCATAAGGAGTTCGCTCACTGCACAGGTATTATTAAGGGCCTATTTTGTTCCAGGTATTAGGTGAGGTACTGAGGGGTCAGGAGTCAACAGGAGATGGTTCTGAAATTTGACTGATGACTCTTGCTTCCAACCATGATGGAGTGAGTAACTGGGACCAAGCTAGTGCTAGTACTGCAAACAACTAGAAATTGAGTCAAAATACATGAACCAACTGTGTTCAGACATTGCCCAGTAGGCAGCGCAGCGGAGTGATGCCTGAGAGAAAGGAAACAGTAACCACATGACTGCCCAGCTCTCTGTCTGGAAGTCTGTGTGGGCCTGTGCTTCAGGGAAGGAGTGCCAGGTGGGGCACCATGGTCATGTTGAGCCGGAGAGACAAGGGCCAGTGTTCAGGGAAGCTCAGGCCGCTGGAACTGGCTAAGAGCTGGAGAAGAGGGAGCTATGGAGAGAAAGAGCTTTAGGAATTTGCAAATGGATCCTTAGGAGTCTTTAGCTGCACGTGCATAGAGTGAGACTCTAGGAAGCTGGTCAGAAAACACCAGGGAAGGAACAGCAAGTAGGGAGTTAAACACTGAACAAATACCTGAGTGTCCACAGAACTGAGAGATGTTTAAATTCTAACCAGTCAGAGTGGGGATTCCTGGTTGACTGTCTGAGCATTCAAAATAGACACCAGAAAGGTCACATTTAAGGAGTAAGGCTAAACTTTTTGCGAACTAAGACTACTCTAACAAAGCCTAAATATAAGCCTCAAAGACATCAAGTTGATTCACAGGTAAATTACCTTTCTGATAATAGAATACTAAATAAAGGAATAACTCACCATGCCCAGTATCTAATAAACGATTTGAAGAAGCAGAAATATAGAATCCATACCCATCAGAAAAATCAATAAATAGAAATAGATCCGAGATTAGTAAACAAGGACTTTAAAAGCGCTATTATAAATCTGTTCAAGGATTTAAAGAAAAGCATAAAAGTAGTAAAACCTAATATAAAGAGATGCACCTAAATAAGGCAATGGAGGAGATAAAATGGAATACTAAAAAGAACTTAGTCCAATAGAAAGAAGAAGGGGAAAAAATGAAACAAAGCACAGATGGGGCAAATGAAAACCAAATATTTAGTTGGTAGTATCAAACCATAAAAAAAAAATGTAAAATTACGCCTTAGCTGGTTTGGCTCAGTGGATAGAGCATCGGACAGTGGATTGAAAGGTCCCAGGTTCGATTCTGGTCAAGGGCACATGCCTGGGTTGTGGGCTCAATCCCCAGTAGGGGGTGTGCAGGAGGCAGCCAATCAATGAATCTCTCTCATCATTGATGTTTCTATCTCCCTCGCCTTCTCCCTTCCTCTCTGAATTCAATAAAAATATATTTTTTAAAAAATGTAAAATTACATTAAATGTAAAACAGACAACTCCAGGTTGAAAGGCATAGATTGCTAGACTGGCTAATAAAAGTAGAACCAATTCTAAGCTGTCTACAGAAACTCATTTTAAGTCTAAAGACTCTGATAGGTTATAAGTAACCAGTTAGAAAAAGAGTTACCACACACCTACTAATCATAAGAAAGCTGGGTATTAACTATGACTATATTAACATCGAACATATATATGGGGCGTCTGCTGAATTATCTTTTGACACATCTGACTCACAAATCGCTGAGAGGTATTTCAGTGAGACTCAGCTCTGATGGCCTAATGGTTATACTCTGATAGAAATTAAACTTCTTCTTCAGGACACAGTCACTTACAGAGTTTCAGTAAACGGTGACTTTTTAGACTGCATCATGTGAAAAAGCGAGGCAACTGCAAAAGATTTAAAAAGCAAACCACAAACAAGCAGCTGCAGCCCAGTTACAGAACAAAAGCAAAGAGGAAATCGCGTCTGCTCTGGAATTCCGTGCTGAAGAACGATCCTGAGTGAAGACGAGCAGGTGGTGTTGCAGAAGTGATTCATTAGCTCCCAGCATCTGTGGACTGCTCTCCAGAGTCACTCTCCTCTCTGCCATGCAATTAAATAGGAGGGGGTGCCCTCGCAGAGAGACCCGCAGAATGCTTTATAACTCGGGCCTTTCGCCAAAGTCAAAATAGCCCTTGGGGATGGCTGCAAGCCGCACATGAAAACCTTCCAATTCAACCAAACCATGAAATGGCTATTCTTGTCCCCTCAGAACCTCAGCTACTGAGTAGAGGGTAACATATAAACAGAGGCAAAGGGGTGCAGGCTCATTTCATGGACCCCTCCCAGAAAGGCCGGCATGCCAACCAAATGGAAGACCAAAGATGAATGGGTACAAATATATGTTCCTATATTTAAGAATGGAAATAGGAAATTAAATTAGATTTATAGAAAAAAAGCACATTTGATGACAAAGCGATCTTGTATATGACTTCTTTAGGCGACAAGACATGAACCACAATGGATGGAAAGTAAGTGTCTGGCTATCAGAATAAAGAAAAAGTCTAACAAGTTAAAAAATATCCCCTGCCCGGCCGGCATGGCACGGTGGCTGAGCGTCCGCCTATGAACAGGTGAAGCACGGTTACTGCGCCTGCAGGGACAAGGCATTCTCTTGGTTTTCTTCGCACCTCCCACAATAGCTTTCCATCTCTGCCACAGGGGTGTCTACCTTCACCCACAGTGAAAGCCTTCTGAAACTGCCTGGGAAACACCAGTCTCATTGGCCCATGCTAGAAACTCCAGCTTTAAAAAATCAAATGCCATAATACTTTTATGTTCTGCAATGAGTAAAAACTGGTGGAATTATGATGTTGACTCTGTGCTCCTTTGAACAATTTCATCCTGATGGATGATTCACTCGATATGGCTAAAATGATTGTTCTTTGTATTCCCTTTTATGATAAATTTCAACTACTTACGCTCCGAGTGAATGGTGTGTAGAAGTGATTGGCAGATATAACAGACCTCACCATGGCAACTCTCCCTAAGAAAAATTGATGGCTGAGCAAACTGAAGATTTGTGTTAAGAGAATAATAACCCCAGGCTGTTCTTCCAGGTCCTGTGAATTACTCAGGGGTTTAGAGGAAAGATAATGAATCAAAGACTTTATTAGTTCAGAAGGGCTCCCCCACAGAATATGTATTTTTCACTTCAGTTTGTTCTTTGACTGTCACATAGTTTAGCATGATCAATTTTTTTGTCCTGTGGGTGGCATTTGGGTCAATATCTCTGACCATATAGGAACTTGGTCACTGCTAGACTCTAGCCAACACACCATCTGGTCAAACACTGAAAGGCTCACACCCTCTTTTCAAAGTGTTTCCCCTACAAGACCAGCTACATAATTTGAGGTTCATAATATGTGGGACCATCTGTTGAAAATTATTAAGAATTTCAAGACAAGGACAGCAGAGCCTTAAACCAAACCATGGCCCTTCAGCACAGCTGCACGGTCCCACACCCATGAGGCAGCCAGCTCCCAGCTCCTTGCCCTCTCCTTCCTTCATTGAGGCTGATGTTTTCTCTCCTGCTCATCAGAGTGTGAAAGTCGTTAGAACCTTCCCCAAGTAGTAGCATCTTAAGTCCTCCTACTTGAGGACTGTTACTAACCAGCTACCAGAGACAGTCGGATCAAAGTCAAAATGAACCCTCGGGTTTGCATTCACGTCTGATTAGCTCCTGATTTACTCTTTACTCTTAAAACGAAACACAAAATTTACTATCAAGCATCTTTTTCACTGCATCTGAAATAATTCAGTGTGTTATGCTTGCTAGTTTCTCCAGATGCTCAGGGAATACTTAATCTTTAGTTAGTAAATCATTGAACACATTAATATGAAAGGAAGTTTCCATATATAAAGCTAATCTGGAATGGAGGCTGCGTAGATGCTTGTGAAAGCCAACACAGAGAAAGAGAAATCTGTTCAGAGACAGTTCACTTCATGGCAGCACAAGAGGGATAAGTAAGGATTAGTTAGAGACAACTGGGGGATTAGCGGTAAGATATCTGCATGAAAACACAGACATATAGCTAGTAAGCCTGAGACCCAAGATCCCATGAGTAACCACTCTCCCAGCAGCTGGAGAGCCTGGCCACCAAGTCAGAGAGCAGCGTCCCTTCCCCAGTGGAGGTGTCTGGGTAAAAGTAGCAGTCACTCACGCAGGACTCTTCCCAAAAGAGTCACAATACCATGAGGGCACCAAACCAGAGGCAGCAGCAAGGTATGACCGTGACAGGGACAAGAGCCAGAGAAGCTCATTCTGGAATATACAGGAGAAGAACCCTGAAAAGTCTCAGAAAGAGCTGGGGGGACTCTTCAGAGTGGCTATTACTAGCCATCAGTCGATTTGACACTAAAGAGGAAATGTAACTGTATTATAGGGGCAGGCTGATGAGGTTTGTTGGAAAACAAAACATTACGTAATGATCAAAATCCTCTCCACCTGACTATGGCTGTGGGCACCTGACTCACGCTTGGCCAATCACAGTGGGCCACACCTCAATGAGACTAGTACAGGTATGAGCACACAACTAAGACCAAGCCAGTTAGAATATGTCCTTAAACTTGTTTGAGTCTGCATCCAAATAAACAGTAAGAAAAATGTTTATAATATAACTAGAGGCCTGGTGCATGAATTTGTGCACAGGTGGGGTCCCTTGGGGTGGCCTGCGGAGATTGGGCCCTAGCTTGCACCCCAGCCCCGCAGCCCCGCCTGGCACCCTGCCTTGGCTTGGCACCACCCCCTCACCTGCTCCACCATCCTGCCTGCAGGATGATCGATCAGGGCCAGGCCCCCAACCCAGTTCCCTTATTGCCTGGGAGCCGGGCGGTGGCCCCACCCTCTGCCGCCACTGCTGGTGGCAGTCGGTGGGGCAATTGGCAGGGTGATTGGGCCCCACTCGCACCCGCCTTGACCTAGTGCCGCCTGCTCACCTGCTCACCTGCTCCACCATCCCGCAATAGTCCCGCTCTCATTGGGGCCGGCAGTGCCTCCATTATGTGCCCCCCACCCCCGCAACTGCCAGCGCCATGTCGCCATGTTCTGTGCCACCCCTGGTGGTCAGCGCACATCATAGTGAGCAGTCGAACGACCGCCCGAGGGGACAATTTGCATATCTGGCTTTTATTATATAAGATTGGGGACATCTAAATGCTGACTGGTTATTTAATAATAATATTAGGGAATGACAATATTCTGAGTGTGAGGATAGTATTGTCCTTATCCTCTAGATGTACATACTGAAATACTTGCGGGTGAAATGATTTGAAATCTGATATTTGAATCAAAATAGTAAAAATAATTCAAGGGGACGAGGATAGATGAAATAAAATCATCCATGTTGAAGCAGGACGTTTGATACGTTTCATTGGAGGTGGTTACACTATTCTACTTCTGTAAATGTTCAATTGTTTTCCATAATTATAAAAGAAAAGAAATTTCTGGTGTTTTATCTATTGAAGCTGGGGGAGAAAATTTCTGTTTCCTCCTAGATCATGGACTATGGGCAGCCCTCTTCTCCATTGCTGGAGAAAGCCCATCTGTAGTAAATGACCTGACCACCATCCTCCAGGGGAGAATCGGACAATGGGTGGAGTGAGAGAGAAAAGGTGCAAAGATAAAGGCGGTTTTGCAGGATTTTATTTCTTCACATGGAGAGATGATTCACAAATGAAGCTGATACCATGTGATCCCTCTGCTTAAAATATCCATTTGTACTAGAACTGTATCTATCCATGCATAGAATATATTACTAGAGGCCCGGTGCACAAAATTTGTGCACGGGTGTGTGTGTGTGTGTGTGTGTCCCTCAGCCCAGCCTGCACCCTCTCCAATCTGGGACATCCCTCTCACAATCCAGGACTGCTGGCTCCCAACTGTTTGCCTGCCTGCCTTCCTGATTGCCCCAAACTGCTTCTGCCTGTCAGCCTGATCACCCCCTAACCACTCCCCTGCCAGCCTGATTGATGCCTAACTGCTCACCTGCCAGCCTGATTTCCCCTAACTGCCCTCCCCTGCAGGCCTGGTTCCCCCAACTGCTCTCCCCTGCAGGCCTGGGTGCCCCACAACTGCCCTTCCCTGCAGGCCTGGTCACTCCTAACTGCCCTTCCCTGCAGGTCTGGTCACCCCACACTGCCCTCCCCTGCAGGCTTGATCACCCCCAACTGCCCTCCCCTGCTGGCCATCTTGTGGTGGCCATCTTGTGTCCATATGGGGACAGCCATCTTTGTCCACATGGGGGCAGCCATCTTGTGTGTTGGAGTGATGGTAAATTTGCATATTACTCTTTTATTAGATAGAATATTTAATATGTTGAGTTTATAACCTATATAATAAAAGGATAATATGCAAATTGACTCTAACGGCGGAACGACCGGGAATGACCAGTTGCTATGACACACATTGACCATTAGGGGGCAGACGCTCAATGCAGGAGCTGCCCCCTGGTGGTCAGTGCGCTCCCATGGGGGGAGCTCTGCTCAGCCACAAGCCAGTCTCACAGCTGCAAGCACAGCAGTGGTGACAGGAGCCTTTCCTGCCTCCTCGGCAGCGCTAAGGATGTCTGACTGATGGCTTAGGCCCACTTGCCCCGGAGAGTGTGCCTAAGCTGGCAGGTGGACATCCCCCAAGGGGTTCCGGACTACAAGAGGGCGCAGGCTGGGCTGAGGGGGACTCCCCCCCCCCCCCCCGCCCAGTGCACAAATATTTGTGCACTGGGCCTCTAGTACATATATAAAATACTGTGTTTAAATCTTTAGTCCTGCTGGACTTTATTTCAGAACATGATGAGAAGTATGTAATTTTTTGTTCCAAAAGAATTATCCCAGCACCATTTATTGAATAAGTTACAATTTTCTCACCAATTGGATATGCCACTTTAATCAAATCCCAAATACTCAGATCTGTATGATTTATGTTCTTTTGGTTCGTATGTTTTGGCACATGTTTCACACTGTTTATTATGCTAGATGGTGTAATACAAAATCTGAAAGATCCCTCTTATAAAAGTTACTCTCATTTTTTAGTATTTAAATGCCATACTATTTATTATTTCAGATAAAATTTAGGATATGCTTATCAGCTTTTTAAAAATTCAATTGAGCTTTAAATTGTACTTACATTACATTTATGTATTGTTTGGGGTGATTTTAAGGACCTTGAACAGTTTAATAAGATTTCTAAAAATTACATAGTTTCTATACAGGCCTAGATAAGAGAATTCAAAATGCATAACACTTCTGTTGTTTTGTGTGTTGTTTTGTGTGTGTGTGTGTGTGTGTTTGGAAAAACTGCTGTGACATTTTAAGATACTAAGTTCTTAATTTGATGTTTTTACTATATTGTTTGTATGAGGTTGTCCTTTATTTCAAATAGCATGGGTTATGCAGAGTTTTCCCACCAATATAACTTTATTTCACTATTGGTTTTTATTGGTATTTATTCCTAATGCATGTTTAAGTTTCTGAGAAATTTTATCAAGGCCAGGACCCATATTTATCATTTGATTCAAGGCTGAATTCCAAGAGAAGGCAAGGATGCAAGTTTGGGAATTAGGCTCCCCCTGCTGGTGAGTTTAGCACCCTCTCATGCATCTTATTCTCAGTCTTTAGAAATCCAATTGTTTTACAGCATCTTGGACCTAAGAGACTGAAGTGTTTGCTAGATGGTCCACATGTATAAGATTTATTGATATAAAATTTAAAAGACAATATAATTAATTCTAAAATGCACAAACCAGGAACTAAGAGATCACTATAATTTGAAGACAGTGTTGCGCTGGTAAATGTTTAACAATCAGCTCTTGAAAAGCACTGATCTGTGGTATCTGCTAGTTTTCATGGTATAAGTACTTCCACTGTGGCTCATTTCAGGTTAGTGACATGATCTCACTGAGGGTGGCATTGGGAAGAGATGCTCGTAACTGGCTCTCACAAACCAGCTCCAGTACATCCTTGGTTGAGGATGTGGGAAGGCTTGATCTGAATTTTATTCTGCATAGGATATGTGAGAGGCAGCAGTGCATAGATAACCCCTCCCCAAACCAAAACAATAGCAACAAAACAACAACAAAGTGCTTTAAAGTTACACAGATTCAAATTTAAATGCTATTCCCTTTCTCTGTAGCTTTGAGCAACATGCTCTTAGAATTTAAGTGTTCTTGTTTCTAAAATAAGTTGATAATACCTACCTTGCAAAATTATTGTAAAAATTAAATCATATAATGAATACAAATTACCTCAACAGAACATGCATTTCTAATAAATGGCAAGTTAACTATCCATCTATATATATAAAAGGCTAATACGCTAAGTGTCCCCCCACCTGTCCAACTGGTCGCTATGACATACACTGACCATCAGGGGGCAGACACTCAACACAGGAGCTGCTGAGCTGCAATGACTTGGCAGCGGTGGGTCTCGGGTGACGCACCCCAAAACTAGAGAGGAGGGAGCCTGATTCCTCGCGGGCCACATGATTCCACCTTTGGCTGTGGGTTATGTTGCTGCTAGGGCACTGTCTGCCTGAATCTGGTTTACTTGCATACATGCGTTTGTGTTCCACATCCTGTATGATAGCAAATTTGGGATGTCGGAGAGCCAGTTTTGACCCGGTCCCCACAGGCCAGGCCGAGGGACCCCACCTGCTGGAGGGACCCTGCTCACTACATAGACACTGGGGAGATACCGCGGGAGGTTGGCTCTGGGCATGTCCAGCCCCTCTCGCCCAGTCCCACCTTCTAATTTCCTTTCAATGTGCACGAATCCGTGCACCAGGTCACTGGTATACACGTAAAGGAAGAAAGACCATCTGGACTAGACTAGAGGATAACCAGACACATAGACGTTTGTCACGTTTTGTTTGTTTGCTTATTTTGCTCTTTAGATTCTGCATATAAGTGAAACCATATGGTATTAGATTCATAGATACAGGAAAGAAACTGGTGGTTGCCAGGGGGGAGGAGGATTGGGGGTTGGGATTAAGAAATGCAGATTGGTAGCTACAATACAGTCAGTAATATTGTAATAACTAAGTATGGTGCCTGGTGGGTACTTGAAATATTGGGGGGTGGAGTGTCACGGTGTAAACTATATGATTGTGTAGCCTATGTATTACACCTGAAACTAGTATAAAATAATATTGAATGTCAGTTGTAATTGAAAAATAAAATAAAAAATTAACATGTTTTTCATATACTGAAACCGGGGCTGCTACCCTGAACAGGCATGTCCTCTGATGTCCGAGTTTCTAGTCTAGGAAGAGTGGTCAAACAAAAGAGTGGCTTTGGTTTTCTGCATAAGAAGCAAGATAAAGGGGCAATTACTTGTTAATAATGGAGAACTTACATTCTAGGGATGTCTGGACTTGGCCCAATGAAGAAGAATCAAGATATGCCTGCCTCTTTGTCTCATGCTGCTGGGATGGATTTCGGTAGGGGAGGAGTCTTTTGAAGGTTCTCGCTGTGTGTAGGTCTCTTGATTCTCACAGTCCACCTGACAAAGACCCCAGGCTTCCCTCGTCTCCTGTCTGTCCAGGTATTATGAGATGCCCTGAGGACCGAGGAGAAGCAGACCGCTGGGTTACTGAGATGAGCAACCAGGCCTGCAGCCAGAGCACCACCACTCAAGCTTGCCACTGTTTTCAGCTCTAGCATCACGTCTGAATTGAAAAATAAAGTCATATCTTACCCCTAGGTGTTTTAGGGGGAAGACTATCAGATTACCTACTCCACAAGTAGGAAGGACTCATAATAGCTGTCAAATAGGTCCCTTTGCCCTCCAGTTCTATATGCCAACCATTCCCCAATTCTACCAACTAAACTCCCCATTTCAAGCCACTGTCAAATCCTTGTCCTCCCACTCAACTTCCGAACTCCCCCAAATCTTCAACCTAGCCCCCCCCCATCCTATCCAAGTCCCTTTCCTCCAGCCAAAACAACAAGCACTCACCCTGAATAGCAACCCACAATTCAAATACCCTTGGTGTGACAAAGTCCACAATAGTAAGTGCTTTTTTTTTTTTTTAGTTGAAGAATAAAAGCAGAATAAACAAACCATAATCCTCACAAAAATCTTTTAAATGGCTTAAAAAAACTCATTTACATATGATTTTGTTTAAACCCTCCCATACTGTTTCTAATATTAAAAAAAAAAACACAACTTAAACCTAAAAGCTTCAGTAATTAAGAACAAAAACAACACCCTCAAATCTCATTGCAAAGGAGGGAGGGAGAGAGAGAGAGAGAGAGAGAGAGAGAGAGAGAGAGAGAGAGAGAGGGAGGAAAGACGGCTTATTATTTTCCTATTGTGAAAATTTCTGTGATGGTGAATTTTATGTGTCAGTTTGGTTAGGCTATAGTTCCTATTTGTTTTATCCAACACCGGTATAGATGTTGCTGAAAGGTGTTATTTAGATGTGATTAACATTTAAATTAATAGACCTCTATAACATTGAGGTCATCCAATCAATTGAAGGTTTTAAGAGCAGAAACTGAGATTTCCCAAAATGGAAAGAATTCTCCTCAGGACAGCACTAAGGAAAACTTGTGTTTCACTCTGCTGGCCTTCAGAATTTGGACTCAAGACCACAACATCAAACCTTGCCTTCATTTCGAGCCCGCTAGGCTGCCCAATAGAGCTTTGACTTGCCAGCCCCCACTATCAGATGAGACAATTTCTTAAATCAATTCTCTCTCTGGTAGATTTGTACTTTTAGACAACCATTAGGAGTGATGATAAAGTAAAGGTGTATCATCGGGGACTGGGAAGTTTTATGGCTAGTTGGTGAATTCTAAAACTCCTCTTGCTTTATTGCATAGTGATGAAAATGCCACGATGCTTGAGGTTATTAATTACACATATGAATACTATTGTGCTGTTTAAGGACAAGGATAAAATGTGGGTGCATGTTTTCTCTTTAACTGAAAATTATCAGCTCGCAAAATGCACCTGCTGTAAAAGTGTCTGTGATTCTAAGAACTATTTGACTCAGGACAAGGCCCAGGTAGTAATCAGAAAGTTAGAGATCAAGGAAAATGGAACTATGATGTTATGTATAACTGTCAAAGACCCAAATGTGGTGGTCTGGGCTGTGGCATGTTGGAAATGAATCCCCAAAAACGGTGAGCCTTGCTGGACCTCCCCAGAAAAATAAACTCTGGGTGACTTTGGATGTATGCAAGGGAGTGCTTCTATACCACAAATTTGTTGATGCCTTAATCAAAATGAGCATGAGATGGCCTTAAAGGGCCAGAGCATGTTGCAGTATACCCAGGCTTTCCCACTGGCAGCACTGCAAACCTTTGTTCAGTGCCTACAATTCAAAATGCTGTGACAGCTATTTCATTGTGAGACTGCTGTTTCTTGTCACGTTGATCATTATTCATAACTAGTAGCCCTGCGCACAAACCCATGCGCCAGTAGCTCGCTGCCGCCCTCCTGTAACTCCCCCCACCCCCTCATAGCTTGCTGCCCTGCCCCCTCCTGTAGCTCTCCACCGCCCGCTTGTAGCTCGCTGCCTCACCCTCCTGCTGATCCGTGATCTGGTCGTTACGCAGTGGGTCGTTATGCTTCACGGCGTAGCTATCATTTGCATGTTACATCTTTATTATACAGGATTCTCAAAAATTCTTCCTGTGTTTACTCCTTAATTTCCTTCCAATGCAGCTGGTGGCAGTTTCCCTGTGAGTTCTCCCGGGTGGTTTCCAAAGCAAGAGACCACGTCCTCCTCTCCGCTGCTGAAAACTAGAGTCCTTATCCAGCTGAAGATGTCATTAAAGTGTCTCTAACATTCCAAGTGTCACTGCAGTGATGAAACCACTGTGAAGACGTCATAGGTAGCATTCAAGAGTGTAACTTTTTTTCTTATTGTTAAGCTGCTGCATTCAATGTTAGAGACACATTGACTGGTTGCCTCTGTCATGCGCTCAACCGGAACTGGGATTCAAGCCTGCAATGGAGGTATGTAGCCTTGACCGGAATCGAACCCGGGGCTCTTCAGTCCAAGGGCCGACACTCTATCCACTGAGCTAAACCAGCTAGGGTGAGAGTGTATCTTTAACACACCCTTGTCATCGTCCGCGACACAAACGTCACGTCAATAACTGGGGATCCAACCAAGTTAAAGATAGGGTTTTATTTTTTAAAAGAAGATATTTTTTTTTTACCGAAAAAAAAGGTTAAAAAAAATCTTTAGAGGGGAAGTTTCAGAAAACATAGGGAAAAGGCTCTTTAAGGAAAAAAATTAGTTTATTTGTATGTTTTTCTTGTTTGTTTTAATTGGAAACTCAGCTTGGTAGGTTGCTGTTTTTTAAAGCATTTAGCAAATTTTGCCTTGGGGTTTTGGGGATGCTATTTTTGTGGCTTCTTTTATTTGAAAACGTTGCTTATTTGTTTAGAAACTGAGGCTAGAGGACTTTAAACAAAATCAAGTTTCTAAAAAGGCTCTCTTGTTTTTGTTTTTTTTCCTGCTTCAGGTCCAGAAATGTGGTGAAAGATTTCTATTAAAAACCTTTTTTTTTTTTTACTTTGGGACTTTAGTTACTTAGTTTGTTTTTAATTGGAAACTAAAGTGGAGGATATGATTTTTTTAAAGCCATGTCTAAATTTTACAGCAGTCTTTCTCCGCTATTTTTATTTTTCTCTGTGTCCGAAGATTTTAGTTTTCTTAGCTTTTGTCTGTTTCTTTGTTTTAGATTGGGAACTGTGGCTTGACAAATTATCCCATATTGGAAAACTTTTAAAAGACGCTTAAAACTGTACAGCCAGCTTTAGGCTGTATATTGCTGCCTTTTCATTTCACTTTAAAGGTTTTTTCGCATCGTGTATTTATGCCGTATAGTATGTCAGTGTGAGTAGCGGTTAAGTTCCTTCGTTCTTTCTTTATTTTATTCAGCACCTGCTGAGCTCCTCCTCTTTGCCAGGCAGTCCTCTGAGCTTTGGGGTGCAGCAGTGAACAAATCCCTGGACTCAGGTGGGCAGGATATTCTGTTTAGGGGCAGAGCAGGATGTGTGTCTGGGCAGGATGACTGAGGGACGAAGGGCTGGAGAGTCAGTTTCTTATGAAGCTGGTGTTGGCGGAGTGGGGAGATGGGGGTGTTGGTTGTGGAGTTGGGGGAAGGGGCAATCACCAGGAAGAATGGGCTAGAAATCAGAGACTAAAGGTTAAAGGATGGATGCTGGGTTTCGGTCATTGGATTGGGAACGAATAAGAGTTTTATTGAATGTTATCCAGTGGGTGGTGCGGTACAATGCACCCCAACTGTTACAGGTCGTTTGTCTTAGTACTGACTTGACAATCTGAAACCCTCCCCTCCATAATACACACATACATACAGTTGTCCTGTCCATCAGTGGAACGTACAAATGAAGAGCTAGCATCACAGAGCAGGACAGCTCATTCAAAAAAGACTTTAATAGTGTACTCTGGCTCGGCCGACATGATTCAGTGGTTGAGCATCGATCTATGAACCAGGAGGTCATGGTTTGATTCCCAGTTGGGGCACATGCCTGGGTTGTGGGCTCAACCCCCAGTTGGGGGTATGCAGGAGGCAGCCAATCAATGATTCTCTCTCGTCATTGATGTTTCTATATATCTCTCTCTCCCTTCTTCTTTGAAATCCATAAAAAAATATTTTTTAAAAGAAAATCCTAGATTCCTTTACAAAAAGAGTTTAATCTGTACAAGATATCAGACTAGGAACTTTGAATATATAGAGGCCTTTGGTCTCTGAGTTTACACTGTGTTAGAGAGAAACACATGTGAAGACAGAACACCGGTATGCCCTAGCCAGTGGTCGGCAAAGTCATTAGTCAACAGAGCCAAATATCAACAGTGCAACGATTGAAATTTCTTTTGAGAGCCAAATTTTTTAAAATTAAACTTCTTCTAATGCCACTTCTTCAAAATAGACTTGCCCAGGCCGTGGTATTTTGTGGAAGAGCCACACTCAAGGGGCCAAAGAGCCGCATGTGGCTCGCGAACCGCAGTTTGCTGACCACGGCCCTAGACGTAATCAGAAATTCATTTCAACACTTTAAGAGATACTGTAGAACACCTACATGCAAGATTCACTCCTGAGTAAATGGTAATGATAATAGCGTGATAGTGTCCTAGCTGTTGTTCTTACCACTCACTGTTTGATGCTTACCTTGTCCTAGGCATCATGTGAAATGCTTTTAAGTATAACTCAGATGCTCCCCAGTCTCTGGGTCTGTTTTCTTTAAAACGCCTTGAGCTTCCATCCCTGATAAAATGCAAAGACTGACACCTTCTACAATGTGTGGGTGTAACATCCTGCTTCCTTTCCCAAGATTCCTCCTCCCTCATTGATTTTCAATTGTTCCCCTCCTCCCCCGCCAGCTGTCCAAAGCCCACGTGCTTTCTGCCCCTTTATCCCAATCATGAAGCTCTTCCCTTCTCCCTTCCTTCAAGCATCACTCCCACACATGCATTGTAGCAACACACTTTTCTCAAAGTCAGAGGGAAAGGGGGGCATTGAGTACAGAACAGAGCACAAAACAATCTAAGAATGAATATTTCACTTCTAATACTTTCCTTCCTTCTCTCCAAAGACCTCTTCCACTTATTCCTCTTTCTCTCTGAAGTTTAGACTCTTCAACCTTATGCCCGCCCCCCTCCTTTTTTTTTCTGGACTCTTAGATATCTGGATTTCAAAGACTTTACTAAGCAGAGAAAGTCAGTTCTCTTTGAATTCCACCTTTTTTCATGAGTGGCTTGTGGGAGAGGTGGGGAGGAAAGCAGCTTTGCCTTTCAGACCCAAAAGACACATCAAGATATTGTCTATCCCTGACTGGTTTGGCTCAGTGGATAGAGCATCCGCCTGCGGACTGGGTGGTCCCAGGTTCAATTCCGGTCAAGGGCATGTACCTTGCTTGTGGGCACATCCCCAGTAGGCGGTGTGCAGAAGGCAGCTGATTGATGTTTCTCTCTCATCGATGTTTCTAACTCTCTATCCTTCTCCCTTTCTCTCTGTAAAAAAATCAATAAAATATATTTTAAAAATATGTATTTTCTAAACAGAAGAGCAATTTTCTCCTTAAGAAGTATTCTGTCTCAACCAATGCTCAGGTGGAAGCAATATAAAAATAGCATTCTTGCTCTCCCACACTTCATAAGCATCTACAGACACGCCTGGAAACAAGTGATTATTACTCCCATTTTACAGATAAAGAAACTGGGGCTTAAGGAGATTCATGTGCCTACTTCGCCTAGTTTGTAAGGGACAACATTGAAATCCATACCTATTTCTACCGACTCGAAAGTTTTCTACTTGACTATCCGATTTATATCTGTGGTGCAGAAAGCAAGGACTATAGCATTCAAAAAAGTGAGATACTGACAGAAAGTAGAGGAGGGGAGATTTCAGTTGGAGGAAGAGGCATATAAGTGAGAACTAGTCTAGACATAAACCTATAAAGATTTGAACTCAGGGGTGGCAGTGGGTAAAGGGTTTTGGTCATTTAATGGGGGAACGGAGAAAATTAAAAATGGCTTCACATTTTCCAGTCTGGGGGACAAGCATCATTCACTCATTTTACCAATAGGTATTGCTCTGTCTAGCACTGTAGATGTCAGGCATTGTGCCAAATGTTGGGAACAGGAGCAGGAACGGGAAAGTCAGGGATGAAAATGAGGCCTCTGCAGTCAGACCCGAAGAGGCTGTAATGAGGACACTGCCTTGAAATGTCCAGCAGGCAGCAGGAAATACCAAACTCATTGCCTAAAAGCTGCAGGCCCTCCGAGGACACCAGGTGGCAGCACGGGCTGGGAGTTAAAGTGAAGCAGGACCAGCTAGCTAGTAAGTCTTCTGTTTTGCATCTGATTCTGAGGAAAACAAAAGACCATTATTCTTAGGAGAGTACTTTTTAAATTTCATAAGTAATATTAAATCGCTATCTTAAAACTTTATGAACAACCTTTCCAGTTGGGGAAAGTGTGGCTTGTTTTAGTTGAAGGATATGGATATTAATTAATTCATCAAAAATCTATCAGAACTATGCATATGATTAAGGCAACAGCCTTCGAGCTGGACACATATTCCAAATGTTATTAAATTGCACATTACCACGTTCAGAGTTTATAAGCTAACAGTCACCCATATTGGCAGGGATGAAAATACTGTAACTGTGAGAATCATGAGGTTAGAATACTGCTAAATGAAGTGAATGTTTTGTTACATAATTAGCACATTATATTCCTGTGTGTTTCATGTAGGTCTGTTTCTATATTTAGCATAAGCCTTCTACCATTGCTTTGTATCACTTCCCACCCCTCCTTCCCTGAAATGGAAATGTACTTAATAAACCCTTTGTTCTTGGGTAGTTTCATCCTTCTCTTATAATGAGTTCTCTACCTTCTCACTTCATGTACCCACAGTCCTCATGTAACCCAACAGTGAGCTGTTATTAGGGAAGGAACCAGCATGAAAGGTCAACATCGAGCTAGCACAATGAAGAAAGACCCCCACAAAACAGAACCAGCACCCTCATTCCTCCACAACAGAGTTTCATAGATGCTTTGGAAAGATGGAATTGGTAATTAATGCCAAATTCACACTGTGGGTATAATGCTTGTAAGTCCATGATTAGTATTTTGCTGTATAGAGTTAGTCTTAGTTGTTTACTCAGTGATCAATAGTTCACTCCAATTGGGAATTTAGTTCTTTGCAACAAATCCATTTGTTGTCCTTATATAATTCTAAACTGAAATTCTTCAGTATTAATCCGTGAGAAACTAAAGTAATATGATCCAACAGTGTTAAAAAATATTAAAAGAAGCTTATTATGTTGTGATCAATCCACCCATGAAAACAAGTGTCTATTTTTGGTACTTGGTAGAACTCAAGGAAGCAGAAAAAGAAGGGATCCTATCTAATAAAAGAGTAATATGCAAATTGACCATCACTCCAACACACAAGATGGCCGCCCCCATATGGTCAAAGATGACTGCCCCCACGTGGACACAAGATGGCCACCACAAGATGGCCGGCAGGGGAGGGCAGTTGTGGGTGATCAGGCCAGCAGGGAAGGGCAGTTGGGAAGGACCAGGCCTGCAGGGGAAGGCAGTTGGGGGCGACCAGGCCGGCAGGGGAGGGCAGTTGGGGGCAACCAGGCTGGCAGGGGAGGGCAGTTAGGGGCAATCGTGCTGGCAGGGGAGTGATTAGGGGCAATCAGGCAGGCAGGCAAGCAAGCAGTTGGGAGCCAGCAGTCCTGGATTGTGACTGCCCATTTGGTCACAATCCTAAAGGAGCAGTCAGACATCCCTCAAGGGGTTCCAGATTGGAGAGGGTGCTGGCTGGGCTGAGGGACATCCCCCCCCACCTGTGCACGAATTTCATGCATTGGGCCTCTAGTATCTATAACATGTGGGAGAAGAGAAAAGTAATCCAGAGAAAACATCAGATCCACATGGAGGGGTAGTTCATAGAACAACTCTCAAAACCATGAAAGGCAAAGAAAAGCGGAGGAACCATTCCAGAATAAAGAGACATAGCAACTAAATGTGATATATGAACTGTACTGGATTCTGCACTAGGAAATAATAGAAATTATTGGGGTAATTGACAAAAATAAAATATGGGTTATACATATTTCATCAATGCTACCTTTCCTGAATTTGATCACTGCACTGTGGTTGGTAAAAGAAAATCCTTGTTCACAGGAGACAGGCAGAAATGTTTAAGGAGAAAGGAGCATGAAGCCTGCAACTTAACAGATAATTCAGAAAGCAAATAAAAATAAATAAAAACCAAATTTCATTAAAATGTTAACAAATGTTGATTCTAAGTGAAGTTAAATGGTATCTGGCAGTTCTTTGTACTGTTCTTATAACTTTTCCATACATTTGCAATTACTTTAAATTTGAAAGTAACAGTGATAAAACTAGTAATAACAATTTAGAGAAATTGGGCCCAAAGCTTCACATTAGCTACATTTTTCTGCTTCAAATTAAACCAGCACAGTGGCTAGTTTTGTCTAATCATCCATGAGAGCTCTAGGGAAAAAATATGTCAGGGTCTGTGTCTAACGTTTACACGAAACCTCTTTTGTTTTAATTATTTACATATTCATTATCTAATATATAATTAAAAATTTTTTTCACATTAAAGTTGTTAGTGCAGCACAAAGACCTTTTTTTTTCGGAATCATTGAGGGTTTTTCACACTGTCCCAGGCCCTGTCAATGGACAGTTGGGCAATATATGGATGCCTGTGTGTATATTTAAATCTAGTTCTAGTTCTCTATCTACTTCTCTATATATTGAAAAACCACATGTTCACACTGATGCTACCAATTCTAATGCAGCTCCACAGGGTTTATGGCGCTTTCTCCCCCTTTCTGTAGTGAGAAATGTCTCCCATGACTCGTAGTAGATCTACTTATTTGATCAAACCCCCAGCAGGTAACAATCTCTGGTTGCTGTCACCACCCACTCCCCCATGTGGATGCTCTCCTCGCCACATCTGGGCTCCAACAAGTCCTGGCTGCTGACTCTGCCTCTCCGTGGCCCCTCCAGATGCTGCTTCAGCTCTGCCTCCCTCCCCAGGTGGCCTCCCTCCTCACCCGGTCTGGGTTCTGACACTTCCTGCCAGGACACCTCTCTCTAAGCATGTCCTTCCCACCTTCTCAGGATCTGACACCTCAATGAGGACATATCCAAGGCCCTCCTCAGCTTACCCAAGCGTGGGAGCACATTCTTCTTTTAGCAGACTTGCTCATTTGTGACCATTCTTTTATTTTATTGATTTTAGAGAGAGAGGAAGGGAGAGGGATAGAAACATCGATGAGAAACATCATTCAGGTTGCCTACTGGGGATAGAGCCTGCAACACGAGCATGTGCCCTGACCGGAAATTGGACCAGGGACCACTTCGTTCATGGGTCAACGCTCAACCGCTGAGCCACACCAGCAAGGCTGTGACCATTCTTTATAAAACCAGTGAAAACAGGGGAAAATAAAATTTACATGGAGTAAACTCTGCCACTGACAACACAGCAATGTGTTTATAAGCTTAAATGAAGCAGGCTTGAAATGAATTGTTTAACTATCAAGCTAATAACCCATTAAGCTTTCAATTCTCTGTATTCAAATCATCTGACATTCACCCGAATAGAGGGAGACAGCTTGAGATACGGAAGTCAAAACAGCCAGAATCTGCTCTTTCTCTCTGCACAAGATTATGGAATGATTCCTGAGCTTCCCCGATGACATCAAGAATTCAGAGAATGTGCCTCCAAGCCTGCTCTGTTTTCATGAAGTCATCTGTTGATTCTGTTTTCATTATTGAACAGGATGTACCAGAGGTTTAGAATGGCCCAGTATTTACCTGAACTGTTGAGCCACCCAGCTCTCCTGGCACAGTGGTGGCAGGAGCCACATTTGTCTCTGCTCTGTTCCCTGACGTCGGGGTGGCTGACGCCATCCACGTGGCTGTTTCCTGACCTCCACACCTGTCTCTTGATCTATATCTGAGCTCCCAGCTCTTCCACAGAGGCGGCTCAGGAAGGCTGGGCATCGGAGCCAGTCGGGCCCTGTCTGGAACGTTCAGGTAAAGCTTAGTGCTTTCATCTGGAGAACAGCATCAAAAGCTCTACCTCTTCTGCTAACTTTCTGTGAAGGCTGATGAAGTGGGGACAATAATTGGACAGCTACGAATATGGTGTTGTTTTTTCACTTCTGACTTTCCTAAAACACGGCCTTGTAACCGACTGCCCGAGGGAGGGAGATTAAGGTTCTGTAAAAGGAACCCAAACCAAAACTAACAACAACAAAATGACAGATAATGCTCAGTTGCTGCCACTGAAGCTATGGTTTAGTTTAAATGACGCGAAAACATTCAGAGCTTTAAAGAAACATTAGAAATGTAGCTGAGATGAAGCAAAGCAGAGGCCTTTCGGGAGAGGCTGTGACCACAAGAAAGGATCAGCTGAATTCATTTATCTTTTTTCTTTAACTTAGAGTTTTATTTTTATTTTTTAAAATATATTTTTATTGATTTCAGAGAGGAAGGGAAAGAGAGAGAGACACACACACACATTAATGATGATGAGAGAATCATTGGCCTCCTGCACGCCTCACACTGGGGATTGAGCCCAGGACCTAGGCATGCGCCCTCACTGGGAATTGGACCTCCTGGTTCATAGGTCAATGCTCAACCACTGAGCCATGCTGTCCGGGCTAACTTAGAGCTTTAAATAAGGGGCAAACGGAGCAGAGGAGGAAGAGAGAAACCTGCCCTTAGATGACTGTGTAAAGGATCCGGGGTGTGAAAGAGAGAGAGATAGGAGAGCATGACAGCCAGAGAGATGTGCCCTGATTCTTCTCTCGGAAATTGGTCATATAAGTTGAGTGCCTGGACTCCTTTCTTGCTCTTGTCTGCATCTCAGGAGGAGAACACTTCATGAGCAGCCACATACCAGACAGGAAAGTCCATTCTAATAAACTTGAAGGTGCAACCTAGGTACAGGAATGGCTTGACATGCAGCTTCCCAGGCTATTCTCCATTCCCATGAGATTAGAACCCAGTGTTGAGGGCCAGTGGCCCTGCCTTGGGGCTGCTAGGAGAAGGGAAAGTGACCCACAGCAGAGGCTTAGGGAGGACTGTCTGGCCAGGCGACCACGTGGAGGAGGATAAAAGACAGACCTAGGGCTCGGCAGGCAGTAAGAGATGAGGCCACCTTTGAGAGTTGACTGGTGCTGCCCAGAAGCCTTGCTCAAAAGAACCCAAAATAACAGCCCAAAACAGCAGGTTTGGAAGCAGTAGATCAAGCAACATCACTCTAGAAACCAGCAGATGTTGCCACATTATACTGCAGAACCAACACAAGGCCAGAGTACCCCCTGATCCTCCAAACTCAGGAAGCTGTGTGGCCACCCCTTACCATGTGCTACACCAGTGACACTATCTTAGGGAGAAGGCAGAGAGAAGAGGAATGCTCTGAGAGACAGAACATTTTTATCCAAATGAGAGTTTTCTTTCTTTTTTTTTTTTTATCCAAAAAGAATTATTCTTTAGGTTGGATTAAGTTTAAACTGCATTAGAGATTTGTTGTGTTTTATCCTCCCCCAGAGTGGCGAAGGGGAAAGCCTGTCGAAGGTTTTATCCCTCGTCACAGACTACGTCTGCTGCAATGCATACCTTGCTTGTTCACGTGGTGGGTTTAGACCCACTTCAGTCCCAAGGACTTCCACCAAAATATGCAGCCAAGAAACTGAAAACAGGGCCTGAACACAGCCAAGTCGTGTTCCAAGAGTGGTTATTAACATCTCATCTGTCACAGGCTCCCTCTGCCAAGAGCGAGAGTGCGCCACCCACGGCCAAGGATGGGAGTCGAGGGAGAGCCATGGGTTCCGTTTCCTTCTTTGCTGATCATACCCAGTAAATAATCTTCTTTCCCATTGTTTAAGGACATAATGTTAAGGGTATTGAATTTCATGAAAACAACAGAAAGTATTGGAGAAGTTTTGCATAAGCTACTCTAAGGATACTTTAACATATATATATATATTATTGATCTCAGAGAGGAAGGGAGAAGGAGAGAGATAGGAACATCAATGATGAGAGGGAATCATTGATCGGCTGCCTCCTGCACACCCCACACTGGGGATCCAGCCTAAACCCAGCGTGTGTCCTGATTGGGAATTGAACCGTGACCTTCTGGCTCATAGATCACCACTCAATCACTGAGCCATGCCAGCTGGGCTAAGGATACTTTCTGCCACTCTGCCCATATCAGCCATTTCATTTCCATGACTTCTAGTGGACAACCACAGGGACAAGCCTCTATGCCATAGCCGAGTAGAGATTTACTTGTTAAGCAACCCTGTGCTCAATTGAATTCTTAAGTCTTGGACCAAAGTGGGGATTAAAAAAATCACACAAAGCAAAACATGAGAGGGAAAATGTCTGGGCCTAAATGTTTACTTTGTACCACTTGAAACTGTATGTAAAATACCAATGGTTTAGCTTGGGAAGCTACCTGGCCAAAAGCATGCCTTTAAATGTGCTTGGGACAAAATTTGTGTTTAATCTGAAATGAAACTGATTAGAAGTATATGTGTCTTATTAACCAACAAGGCCAATTGCTCACTATTGTGAGCTGAGTTTCTGCCCAAGCGCTGCAGGTGCTGATGTCTACATACAAAGAGCCCTAATTCTGAGGGGACTATAGGAACTCTCCTGCTGGCAAACCCCTGCTTGGGTAATTAGATGGTATTAGGAAGAAAAAGAGTGGCCATGTTATCTAAAAGAAAGTATTACAGAGATGGCATTATATCCTAAAAACATTTAATACCCCATGTTCCGGTCTTGAGCATGCCATCTGGAACATCTACTTGGGGAAAATTACAGCAAATTGATAGGAATATAAAAAATTGCCTTGCTTAATTTATTAACAAAGAAAAAGCTCTTGATGAAAAATAGCATTTTAAGCGTCATTCGTGAATCATGATTTTACAGACAACAAATTTAGATGGAGAAGAGTCATAAGACTTATGTCTCTCGTTAGAACTGCCCTCACATTTGTACTGCCAGAAGCCAAGTAACTTCTCAGAGATCCATTTTTATTTTTGTAAACTAGAGATCACTTTTAAAATTTAAAAAACCCAGTTGAAAATCTTTTGAAGTGAAGATTTAAAAAGTAGCTATCAACTCCTAAGTCTCATGCTTCTTTTCTTTATTTTCTGGCTTAAACAAGGATCGGATGTTTTGATGAATTAATCATCTATCTATATATAAAAGCCCAGCGATCAGAATGGTGGAATGAGCAGAACGACCGGTGGCTATGATGTGCACCTCAATCAGAGGCGGGGCCAGCTGGCCAACCTCCCACGGCCACTCCACCCACTGGCCCGGCCAGACCTCACCCATGCACAAATCCGTGTACCAGGCCTCTAGTTTAGTTTATAAAGTCCCAGATAAGTAAACTTTGATTACAATAACCTTGTTTCAGAAATCTTCTCATGCTTTCTATCCATTAGAATAGCATAAGAGGAAAGATCAAAATGCTTAAGAAATGATTCTCAAAAATAGACAATGGTGCGTAAAGCTGCTATTTAGATACTTCTTGCCAGATGCTACAAAAGACTTGGTAGAAAATGAGGAAAAATTACTTGTCTTACAACAATCATTTCAGCTCCATTTGGGGCCACTGGGAAGTCAACAACAGCAGGATCATTTGGGACCAAAAAAGGATAACAATATGGGAACTTTATGGCCAATGCTCTCCATTTCTCAAGAGATAGAAATTTCTAGTGGAATAATTCATTTATGCTTTTGCTAACAGAAGTGCTTACCATTTTCTGTCTGAGAAAAAGCCTTCACCATGCTGAATCCCAGAACTTTCTTAAAAAATAGGAATGGTTCTAACCTGAGACTCATTATCTGAATGCATAGGCTTTCACAGCTGTGTCTAGCGATCTTCTGAAAGTCTGTTCTCTTCAAGGAAGTAAATATGTTTTGGAATGTTCAGTTGTTAAGAAAACAATAATATGAAACAAAGTATTTTTTTAAACCACTTTTGGAGGTATGATTGACATACAAAAATGGTACACATTTAGTGTATACAGCTTAATAAAGTTGGAGGTAAGTATGCACCTGTGAAACCATCACCATTCAATTTGTGCCATCAACATATCCATGACCCCCAAAAGTTTCCTCCCACCCTCTTATTATTTTGTGTGTGTGATAAGAACAGCTACCCTCTTAGCAAATTTTAAGTATACAATACAGTATTGTTAACTATAGGCTCTATGCTGTACAGTAGAACTCTAAGATTTAATAAGACACTTTGTCTTATTAAAACTTTGTACCTTTTGATTCTAATACCTCCCCCTTGCCTTCTCCCTCCTGGTGCTGGGCAACCACTATTCTATTCTGTGTTTCTGTAAATTTGACTATTTTAGATTCCTCATATAAGTAAGATCAAAGCATCTTTTAAAGTTAATGATCATGTGATAGAAAATTAGGAAAAAATCTAGAAAAACCACAAAAATAAAGATTATTGTAAATCCAATACATTTTGGTACAGCCAAATTTGATGATTTAGGTGGAAAATAAGTGTGCACATTCTATCCAAAACAAAACTTTCTGAAGGAAATGTTTCATCCACACTTTTAAAAAATGTGTCTGAAGATATTATCTGGATGGGTAAGGAATACCTATAAGAGAAGGCTATGTACTCCTTTGTCTGTTCTGGGTCATATTCAGGAAACTGATCCCTTCTAAGGGGGAAAAATGATATCTTGTTGATTCATAGTATGGGGTGGTAGTAATCAAGCAGCTTCAAGCTGGATTCCATAAAGCCATTGACACAGTGCTTGTTTGCCCTAACATACCTGTTGGGTTCCTTAACATTAGTCACAGGCACAGTCCCCAGTCCTTCCCACTCCCATTTCTGAGCAACTCAATCACTGACCCTTATGTGAGTGACTATTCCATAGCAAAGAACACTCCACAAAGTTATACAGAGAGGGATCTTTTAAGGACATGGGATACTATTGAGTACAAAATGTACTTCGATATCTTTAAAGCTTGAATGCTCTTTTATCACTCTCTGACTTCAAAGTCCTCAGCCATCCAAGAGCTTCCATGATCTGGTCTGAATGTTCCTCTCCAGATTGTCCACAACACCCTCCCACATTATTTCACATATCTGCACAGCTGGAATATTGGAGGTTTTGTTTGCTTATTTTGCTTAGTTTTGACTATTTATATCCCTTCTTCTCCTTCTCTTTCTTCTTCCTCCCTATAAGAATTTTCTTTTTTAAAATTACATTTGTTCATCAATGACATTATATAACTGTCAACATTATAATTCAACATCCACATAGTCTGTGGTGTGCTCACCACCTGAAGTCTAGTTTGCTTTCGTTACCATAGATTTGACCACCCTTCATTCAAGTTGCATTTAAATGACATTTCCCCTGTGAAGCCTTCACTACTCTCCATCAACCCTCTGCATTCTGATAGAAGTTAGCCAGTACAACTTTTATAGAGAGACTTTGTCATATTCTAGTTCATGTTTGTCATGTCTGTGTAGCTCTTGTCTTCCCTTACAATGATGACAATAGTAATAGTAGATACCATTGTTTTGATGGCTCACTATGTGATGGGGTGCTGTGTAGAGTAGAACTTTATTCCTCACAACAGCTCCATAGAGCAAGCATTATGTTCCCTATTTTTTTTATTTTTAAATAAATCTTTATTGTTCACATTACAGGTGTTCCTCTTTTTGTTCTCCCCCTATAGCTCCCCTCCACCTGATTCCCCACCCCACCCTACCCCATGCCCTTAACCCCTGCCACTGTCTTCATCCATAGGAGTAAGATTTTTGTCCAATCTCTTCCCACACCACTCACACCCGCTTCCCCCTGTGAATTGTCAGTCCACTCCCTTTCTATGTCCCTGATTCTATTATATTCACCAGTCCTTTCTGTTCTTCAGATTTTTTATTTACTTGATTTTTAAATTCACTTGTTGGTAGGTATGTATTTGATGTCATTTTGTTGTTCATAATTTTTATCTTTACCTTTTTCTTCTTCTTCTTCCTCTTCTTAAAGAATACCCTTCAGCATTTCATGTAATCCTGGTTTGGTGGCAATGAACGCCTTTAGCTTTTTCTTGTCTGTGAAGCTCTTTATCTGACCTTCAACTCTGAATGATAGCTTTGCTGGGTAGAGTAATCTTGGTTGTAGGTTCTTGCTGTTCATCACTTTGAATATTTCTTGCCACTCCCTTCTGGCCTGCATAGTTTCTGCCGAGAAATCAGCTGCCAGTCGTATGAGTACTCCCTTGTAGGTGACTAACCGTTTTTCTCTTGCTGCTTTCAAGATTCTCTCTTTGTCTTTTGCCCTTGGCATTTTAATTATGATGTGTCTTGGTGTGGTCCTCTTTGGATTCCTTTTGTTTGGGATTCTGTGTGCTTCCTGGACTTGTAAGTCTATTTCTTTCACCAGGTAGGGAAAGTTTTCTGTCATTATTTCTTCTAATGGGTTTTCAGTATTTTGCTCTCTCTCTTCTTCTGGCACCCCAAAAATTCGGATGTTGGTATGCTTGAAGTTGTCCCAGAGGCTCCTTACACTATCTTCATATTTGTGGATTCTTTTTTCTTTTTGTTTTTCTGGTTGGGTGTTTTTTGTTTCCTCATATTTCAGATCTTTGGTTTGATTCTTGGGGTACGTTGATTTACAGTTGAGTTTCTGTATATTCTTTATTTTAGACAGTGTATGCTTCATTTCTGACTGGTCCTTTTCCATTTTTTTGGCATTCTCATTAAGGTCCTTGAAGGTGTCACTAAGCTCCTCAGAAGTGTCATCAAGTTTCTCGGCAGTTTTTAGAAGATTCTTGAGTAACCTTATAAATGTGGTTCTGAACTCTATGTCATCCAGTAGTTTGCTTTCCTCTGTTTCTTTCATTCGTGACATGTTTCTTTGTTTCCGCATTTTGGCTGCTTCCCTGTGTTGACGGAGTGGCTTTGTGTGGTAGGTGACCTATAGGGGGCAGTAGCTCCGCCTCCCCAATCACCTGATGTGGACGCTCTTGGTACACCCCTTTGTGGGCTGAGTGCAAAGTCTTGGTGTAGTTAAGCCTTAATTGCTGTTGGTACGCTGGGAGGAATTGACCTCCAGGCCAATTGGCTGTGAGGACTCGCTGTGTCTATAATGGAAGAACTGCTGTGCTGGAGACATGCTTATGGTGCAGGACTTGTTTCAGTGGGGCTTTGGTGCTCGCTGAGTCTGCCTCTTGAATGTGTCACTTATGGATGTGAGGAGTTGAAATCTGGTTTCTCACACTGACCACTAGGTATACTGGTTTCTGGATCTCCAATGGGGTGAAGTCAGCTATTGTCTGAGGCCACCCAGCAGGAGCTACAGTGAGAGCTACAGTTTTCTCCTCTTTGCTTGGGGTTTGGAGGTTTTGGAGCTGTCTGATCCGGGCTGCAAGTTTGTTGGGTTAAGTTGCGATAGGGCAGGCCTTCCTTATGCTAAAACTGCTGCTTGGAGCTTGGGTGGGTTTGTAGGTTGTGTGGGGCGGGGTCTCAGGGCATCACTAGGCTAGGGCGTGGCAAACAGCGATGGCTGCTAGTTAGCCTGCTCTGTGTCTCTGACTGTGTCCCGTGCCCCAGCGCAGTAAACAATTATTCTTGCGCACAGCTCTGCAAGCAGGCCCCCCTCACTTTCTGACCTGGTGGCAGACAATCCAGCTTCTCCCCGTAGGAGTTTGGGTCCCCCGCGTCTCCCCAGAAACTGTATTTCAGAGTAATCGGGGGCTTGTCTCCCTTTGGGTTGAAAAAAGCAACGCCTGCCGCCAGCCCGGATCCCGCACCTCCATACCTCAGCTTTTCAGCGCTTGTGCACGTCTCAATGCTCGTTTCTCTTTCCTTCTAGTTGTAGAACTTCCACTCAGCCAGCTTTCCCGTGGTTCTGGGTGATAGACGTTTTGTCTTTTAGTTGTAGTTTTGAAATTGTTGTGCGAGGCAGCAGTTTAGGTGTTTACCTATGCCACCATCTTGGATTCTCCTATGTTCCCTATTTTATAAATGAGCAAAATGAAGCTTACAGAAATCAAAGCAGTGTGGTCCATGATCACAGGATTAGCAAGTGGTAAAGCTGGGATTCAACATGACCTCAGTCCAACTCCAGAACCCATTCTGTTAGCCATTGCCCTAATATTAGATCCAGAAATCTTTAAAAGGGAGGTGGAGGAAACTCACATTTACTGAACACCTTCATTGTCCCTGGCATTGGGGCATGATCTTTCGTGTATATTATCTCATTTATCAGTGAGTCGTGTGGTATAATTCACATTTTATAGTTGAGAAGATCAAGGTTCACCATAAATACATTTTTTGAAAGAGAACTGACTGGAAAAGGTATCTGCAGTGCATATAACTTGTGAATATATATAAATGGCCTACAAGAAGGCAAGGAAAATAAGAACTACCCTGTGGGAGAATGGGCAAAAGACATGAACAGGCAATTCAGCAAAGAAGATACCAAATGAAGTGAGCCTCAGCCTTACTAGAACAAAGGGAAATACAAATTAAAGCATTGAGATGCCACTTCATATTCATCAAATTGACAAAAATTAAAGTGCCTGATCTGTTGGGATAATAAGTTTCACCACTGGAAGTGAGAATGAAAGTGATATAGTCATTTGGGGGGAAAATTTTGCAATGCCTATATGAACTGGCAGTTTTAATTCTAAGTATATGCTCTAGAGAATCTGTCCCCAAGATGAATACTGGTGTGTTCATCCGCCATAGTTTGGGGAATGGGTAACTTGTGGTATTGTAATATAATAGAATAATTTACTAAATTAGAATAATCTATATATATAAAAAATAGATGAGCCCTAGCTGCTTTGGCTCAGTGGATAGAGCATCGGCCTGAGGACCAAAGGGTCCCAGGTTCGAATCCAGTCAAGGGCATGTACCTTGGTTGCAGGCTCCTCACTGGCCAGGGCCCTTTTGGGGCTCATGCAGGAGGCAACCAATTGATGTGTTTCTCTCACATCAATGTTTCTCTGCCTTTCCCTGTCTCTTCCATTCTCCCTAAAAATCAGAAAAATCTCCTCAGGTAATGATCAACAAACAAAAAAATAGATGAAGCTTGATAACATAAAATTAAAAAATCAAGTTGCAAAAGTTTGCTATTTATGTAAAATTTTAAACACATAAAATACCAAATATTGTTTATGGAAAATATAAACCTATGTAGACTATATGTAGTAAAAGTATAAAACTGCATTAAAAGTGAATTTTCTAGGTCACATAAGCATTATAAAATTTCTCTTTGAAATGGCGGTACCAATTTTATTTTTTTCATTTGTAGAATAGAAAACCTATTATTCCAACATTTGAGGCTTTCAGGCATTTTAATTTTTGTCAATTTGTAGGATGTGAAATAGCATCTCATTGTTTTAACTTGTGTTTCCCTTCATTTTAATAAGGCTGAGCATCACTTTATATGGTTACATCTAGGAAAACATGCAGAGGAATGAGAATAGTGCTTATACTAGTTTTCTATCTCTGAAAACAAATTACCATGAACTTAGTAGCTTAAACCAATCCCCATTTATTGTCTAACAGTTTCTATAGGTTGGAAGTCCAGGCATGGCTTAGCTGGGTTCTTTGATCTGGGTCTAAAAAGCTGAAATCAAAGTGTCAACTAGACTTGTCTGCTCATTCAGAAGCTCTACTGGAAAATAATCCTCTTGCAAGCTCCCTATGGTCATTGGTAAAACTCACTCCCTTGCAGCTGTTCAAAGTGTAAGCAGCAAAATTTAAAAAATAATAATCATCAAGATCACCAAAACAACAACAACAACAAAAAAAAAACAGTTCAGAAGACCAACAGAAAAGAAACAAAAGAGGAGGATGCATAGAGAGGTCAGGCTTGAAGACATCAATGCTTTGTCTCAACACCTGATTCTGAGAGCCCCAGAGCACTGTCATAATTACTTCTGCGCCTGTTTTAAAAGCCAGTGGGCCCGTGCCTGGCCTTCATGCCCAATTAACAAAATGCATCTGTGTTGTACTTTTATTTGATGAAACAGGAGATGAGTTCCTCTGGCTCCCAAGTGCTGGTGTTAGTAATTTGACAGCATCTGGCTTATTCTCAGAGTTGCCACCTAAGAGCTATTGCAAATCTAAGAAAACCAGGATCCACAATCATTAAACACATTTCTGGTCACATTCCTACAAAAGGAAAATTAACCCCACCTCCAGTAACTCGTTGACAAGGTGATAGAAATTGATGGTATCAGACAAACATCTAGTCAATCCTGGATTAAGTGTATGGCCCAAATTCTAAAAAATGCATTTACTTTACTAGGAGTTAGCAAAGCATAACAAGTTTCAACAAGATCTGAACAGACTGGAGGTTTGAATTATATAAACATATTTTGGTGCCAAAAGCAAACACTGTAGAGTGGTTTAAGCAACTCAAAGAATAGAGGGTCTGAATAAATTTCTAAGCAGAGAAGGAGAAACTAGTCCATCTCTAGAAAAGTAAGGAGTAATGACAGTCCTAATACCCGATTTAATATTTTCAAACTCTCTCTTCCTGGACCCCTCCTACTTATTTTTAGTTGGTTTGCTATTTTATTTGCATTTAATTTACATGGTTTTATTTTTGTTTTACCTCTTTCAGAAAAAAATCCATTAAATACAAATATAGAAAAATTGGAAGCTCCTGGTAACTACTTATCTCAACCTTCTCTTAGCACCATATCCAAGGAGACTGAGGGCATCAAAATTTTCCATCGTTAGGAATAAATGGGGCCCAGAGAAAATCACTCCAAAGCCTGGCCGGGATGGCTCAGTGGTTGAGCGTTGACCTGTGAACCAGGTCATGGTTGCATTCTTGGTCAGGGCATATGCCTGGAGGTTGCAGGCTTGATCCCCAGTGTGGGGCATGCAGGAGGCAGCCGATCAATGATTCTCCCATCATTGATGTTTCTGTCTCTCTCTCCCTCTTCCTTCCTCTCTGAAATCAATAAAAAATATATATTTTTAAATCACGCCATGGAGGCATCTCTACTATTGATTTCTGTATGAGATAGGTTTTATTTGAACAAGGCAGTCTTGATTGAGGAAAGAGATTACAACTGAGCATCTTGGTAGCAAGGGAAGGACTTCATAAAGGAAGTTGTAGCCCTGGCCGGTTTGGCTCAGTGGATGAAGCGTCGGCCTGCGGACTAAAGGTTCCCATTTCGATTCCGGTCAAGGGCAAGTACCTTGGTTGCAGACACATCGCCAGTGGGAGGTATGCAGGAGACAGCTGATCAGTGTTTCTCTCTCATCAATGTTTCTAACTCTCTATCCCTCTCCCTTCCTCTCTGTAAAAAAATCAATGAAATATATATTTATTTTTTAAAAAAAGGAAGTTGTAGTCTGACCTGCTCAAACTTAGTGCCAATTGAAGGACTGATGCATTTATTATACATCTATGAGCTTCAAGTACTTGGCTCTATGTGGCACAGGTACTTCCTCTTCTTGTGCTCGTACCTTTGCTGAATTATTGCCTGAATACTAGCACAATCATTATCTATTACTCTGTAACAAATTACTGCAAAAGTTAGTAGTATTAGGCAAAACCACACTGTCTTTATAACTTAACCTCAGAAGTGACATAGCATCACTTCTACATGTTCTATTTTAGTGCACAGATCAACCCTGACATGCTACAGGAAGGGTTCACACAGGGTATGACTACCAGGAGGCAGAGCGCATTGAAGGCTATCTTGCAGGCAGGCCACCACAATCACCAAAAATAGTGGATTATTGTGACTTGTTTCCATTTTCTGTCTCCCTGTTTCAAGGGCCTCCTTTTCCCCACAGCAGTAAAGATTTTGTTGTTTTTAAAATGTATTTGTTTTAAAAGTTTCCTCTTTGTTGTACAATTAATCAACTGGAAAAATCTGAAAATGTATAAATAGTGCAGGATTTTATATGTTGCGCCTTCAGGAGTAGGTTCACCTTAAAAGAGAGATTTCTTTTTGAGGTAATGGAGATATTCTGGAACTAGATACTGGCGATGGTTGTGCAACATGAATATACTCAAAAACAATTGAATTGTATACTTTTAAGTGCTCAAATATGTTGTGCAAATTTTTATCTCAATGAAAATAAAATTTAAAGAGGGCCTGAAAAGCACTGACCTCAGGTTTGTTGGTCCAGAAAGACTTGTGGTTGTGTTTAGCTCTTTATATTGTTAGTTCTCTCAGTTCAAAACTTAGAGTATGATTAATCCAGAGACTCTTAGGTCCTGGGAAAATTGATTTATGGAGCGACCATTCATCTTAGATTGGGCTCAACTGGATATAATAGTAAGTACTGGATCAGTGTAACAATAGTTTTTTTAAGAGTGCCAGGGACATACATTCCTATGACCTGATTCACATGATACTTCCATCAGGAAATACATACAGCATGTTTTATTCTGGCCTCACAGATGTTATCAATAGATCTGTGTATTCTTGGAGTAGTTCCCCCAAGATCACGTTGGTTAGGGCCTTCTTTGAGTGATTTGTGAGTTCTCGTGGCAGTTGCTTTCCATTATGCTGTACTGTGCTGTCAGTTACTTGGAGAGGCTCCAGTTTTTCTTCTTGTATTTGATACCATTTGTGGTTATGAGACGAGTCTGCCAAAGCTTTTTGAGGCATTTTATTGTTGTCATTCATGCACCACCCTTATCAGTAACTGAGAAAACAAAGTCAGTGTCAATAGCACTGATTGTCCATGGTGTGCCAGACATCATGTAGACTACATCCCTTAATATTAACCAACTGTCCAGAATAGTCACTAGTCATGAGCCTCAAGTGGGTTACATGGCTTTCCCAGAGGTCATACAATCAGTTTAAAGTATATCACCAAACATAAGATACTTAAACACTGATCTGTTCGCTTTGAAACAAGTCAATAAATCATAGTCAAATGTAACTGAAATTAATGAAATTGAACTCATCCAACTGAAAATATACAGAGATTGTGTGTTAGCTGGAATGCTCCAAGAAACCATAGGCTGATATGGCACAATTACTTAGAGGAATGAAGGAAAAAAATATTTAAAAATGCCCTAAGCCACATCTTGCAATTATTTCTCCTAGTAAGAGAGGTTCTGGGAAATAGCAACTTGAGGTGGGCTAGTTGGAATGCCGCTAATGGAAATCAATCACAGGGAATCAACTTAAAAGAAAGACTGAAATTGTATAGTAAATAGTGAAAAACTTTTTTTCTTAAAGTTTAATATTGAAAAATAACCGGAGGAATAATGAATATAGGGTTATTTTATCTTATATTTAATACAATTTTGGTTTTCATTGCCTCTATGTATTCTTTGAGTAAACAAAGAATAAAAGAAGTGTTTATTCTAGATTTTTGAAACATTGCTTTTCTGGCAAATGTAGGCTACAATTTGTGCAATATGATTACAAAGAGGATTATTTTGCTTAAAATTCTAGGACCTCATCAATATTTCATTCATCATACTTAATACTTTCGTATAAAAATCATGAAATGTATAAGGAACAAATCAAACCTATTCCTGTGACATTTTTAAGGGAACTGTTCTGCTGGAGAAAACCCAGTATTTGCCCAAAATAGCCAGCGATTGTTCAACTTCTTTAGTAATTTCCACACCACTCAGTCTCCCTGTAGGCTGTTAGATTGTGAGAAGCTATATCTGAACCTGGTAAGACATCCACAGACACTAGATTTGGAGTTGGACATATTAACTGAAAGAGACATTGGGTAGATTTCCTTTGAGAAAGCATTAATTGGAACCCACACAGCTATGATTGTCTTTGTAAGTGTAGACAGAAGAAACAGAACATGCTTGGATGTTAAGTCAGCAAAGGGACAGTCTGTCTGCAGCAGAAATAGGTACATGCTTACCTTACACCTACCTTTACCACTTTGCTTTGGTCCAGGTAGACACCCACTTTGGCAAGATCAGGTAACTAATGGGAAATAAGCCTCGTCTGAGGTCCTATCCAAGTCAGTCATGGTGGTCCCAGTCTCTTAACTAGTGATTGATTGAGGCAAAGACATGGGATACAATTCTGGCCAATATTGTAAGACAGGAAGTCTGGTGGGGGCAATTTTTGCCTTAAGAATGATACAAAGCGAAATAGTGCTTTTTCCTTTGGTTGTTTATAGATTGTTCTTTATGGACATGTTACCTGGAACTTCTCTTGACAGCCTGAGGCTAAAACCAAAATACATGGACAACAGAGTCACACAGAAGTGGGCCCAGAGACACTGATCATACCATGAAAGGAGTCATATTCCCTTGAACAGGTTCTTATTAAGTGAGAGAACAAAGTTTCTTAACATTTAAATCAGTGGGTTTCGAGTTTTCTATTACTCCCAGCCAAGTCATACAGTTCACAGACGCAATGCATCTTCGAATCAGCAATAGACTGTTTTCACACACACTAACAAACTGTTATGTGACATCACCTCCCCTTGACTCCCTCCCTCAAGGGGAGAAGTAACTGATTCCAAATTTTTATGAAAATACAAAAAGCTAAGCATAATCAAGACAATCTTGAGGAAAAACAAAGTTAGAGGATTTACAGAACCAATTATCAAGACTTATTTTAAACATTGTGGTCTTGGCACATGAAACAGAATAGAGAGTCCAGAAAGAGACACACGCAGATGCAGTTTGATTTATGACAACAGTTGCTCTACTGCAATAGGGTAAGATAGTGTTTTCAACAAGTGGTATATGAATATCTGTATGGGAAAATAATATGGTGTTTGAATACCTACGTAAAAAAAAATTAATGTTCACCCTCATCTCTCAACAAACACAAAAATTGATTCCAGAGGCACCATAGATTTAAATATGAAAGAATAATGAAAATTTTAGAAGATAACAGAGGAGACTATCTTGACCTTGGGATAAGCAAATATTTTTTAATGGTACACCAAAAACATAAAGAGAAAGATTGATAAATGGGATTACACTAAAATTAAGATCTAAAAGACACCATTAAGAGAAGGAAAGTCAAACTACAAATGGACAGATGTATATCTGACAAAAATATATAGAAGTAGATATAAGACATCAGACATCAGATACAGCAATATATAAGGTACTCCTACAAAGCAACAAGAAAAACATGGACAACAGAGTCCCATGGACAACCCAATAAGAAAATGCCCCAAAGATTTAAAAAACAGGCACTTTCCAATGGAATGTGCAAATAGCTAATGAACTTTCAAAAAGGTGATCAACATCATTAATCATTAGGGAAATGTGAGCAAAAAAAGTGATACCACTACAGATAAACCATAATGACTAAAATTAAAACAAAGTAAAAGGACTTGCAATGAAATATTAGTTTACATGAGGAGCAACTAAAACTCTCATATACATACTGCTAATAAGAGTGTAAACTGGAAAACTGGCCCTTTCTACTAAAATTGTTATGCCTTCTGCCAGGGGTTTGCTTATAAAGGTTTAACACTCCCCAAGTGTATTTCCAACATAAATGTTGGATGATACTTTTTGTTTATCTATATATATAAAAGCCTAGTATGCAAATTGTCCCCTCAGGAGTTTGACCAGGAGTTCAGTCACTCACCGTGACATGCACTGACCACAAGGGGGCGGTGCGGAACATGGCGGGTGACCAGCAGCAGCATGGGGCACTGACAGAGTGAGGGAAGGAGGAGGCAGGGAGTGTGTGTGGGGAAGAAACCACACAGTGGTGGCACAGGTGGCAAGGGAAGGAGGAAGCGAGGAGGTGGGGAGGTGGGGGACCTGATCAGCCCTGATTGCTGGCCAGGCCTAAGGACCCTACCCATGCACAAATACTGTGGACCAGGCCTCTAGTATTAATGAATAAGACAAAAATGAAACCAAAAGTCATATTTTGGAACTTTATCCTTTAGCCAATTATGTGAGCAATTCTTTGCTGAATTACATAATAGTTTTCAAATATTTGAAAAATGTTTTCTCAATTTTTTAAATGCTATTTACCTTGTAATGGCTATAGGTGTGATACACTTTTATGTTCAATATGCATTATTAACATTTTCTCCATCTTCTTTAAGTCTTAATAATAATTAAAAAACTAAATCATATTCCGATTTTAAATGATGGCCAATGTTCATGGTGTAAATACTACCACCACAACTACTGTAATGCTATCAACATGATGTTCCTTAATGCACAGATGAGAAAAGATTCATGGTAGCATGCCATTACACAGTGTATTTCTACTACACAGATATAATAAATGCAAATAATCTTGAGAGCACAGATAAAATTAAAATGTAGTACACAATTAGAAAATGAAGGGCTTTCCCCAGCCAGCGTAGCTCCGTGGTTGAGCATCCACCTATGAACCAGAAGGTCACAGTTTAATTCCCGGTCAGGGCACATGCCCATGTTGCAGGCTCAATCCCGAGTGAGGGGCATGCAGAAGGCAGCCAGTCAATGATTCTCTCTCATCATTGATGTTTCTACCTCTCTCTCCCTCTCCCTTCCTCTCTGAAATCAATAAAAATATATTATTTTAAAAAGAAAGAAAATGAAGGACTTTGAGTATTTACTACTATTATTTTTTAAATGATTGTAAGTTTATATAATAACTTTTAATAATGGCTATATTTAAAAACTGGGTTGTCAATTTCCTAAAGATTTAACAGTAGGTTCTTATAAGCCTGTATAAGTCTGCTCTAGCACCTCTGTTTATGACCAGAAATTGTACTTCTTGATATATAGCCACAGAAATATGTATGTTCTCTAAAAGACATGTACAATGATCTTCACTGCAGCAGTATTTTTATTAAACAAATATTAGAAACAACCCGAAGGTCCATCCAAGATGGAATGGAAAAATAAATTGTTGCGTTTTCATACCAGAGTGTGAATCAGTAATAAAAATGAACAAATCGCTGCTTCGGCAGCCTCAGCAAATAGAATGTCAACCCAGGGACAAAGAATATACACTGATTCCATTGGCATATGCTGTTTTAAAGGGCCAAATTAATCTACAGTAATAGAAGTTTTAAAAAATGGCTCTTTTCTGGCATGGAGAAAGGTGAAGAGTGGCTGGGATGTGGCCTTGAAGAGACTTTGGGAGTCCTGGCAAAGCTCAATTTCTTTTTCTAGTTATGGGCCCATGAATGAGTTCACTATGCATAATGTCACTGAGCTATGCCTTTAATGTTGGTATGTATGTGTGCTATCTCTTATATAAAAGGCCCGTGGCCATCATGCCATCATGCCGTCACGATCAAACGAGCAGCAGCTCGCAGAGTGGGGCGTGAGCTACTAGCAGCGGAGAGCTATGAGTGGCAGAGGGCGGGGCAGCCAGCTAAGGCAAGTGGAGGCGAGCTACTCATGCACAATTTATATAAAAGCCTAAGCAACTTTACAACTAGTCGCTATGATGCACACTGACCACCAGAGGGCAGACGCTCAACGCAGGAGCTGCCGATGCAGGAGCTGCCTCCTGGTGGTCAGTGTATTTCTACTACACAGGCGACCTCCCCCGGCCGGCTAGCCAGGCTGAGGAACCCCACCCGTGCATGATTCCGTGCACCGGGCCTCTAGTAGTTTATAAGAAAGTTTACATTTAAAAAATCACTGGGAAGTGATTGTTCTCACTGTATGTGCCCTCCAGTGGAGAATTTTATGTGCTATCCTCTCCTTTCAAGAAAATGAGCTGATTTAAGACAAGTTATTAGAAAAAGTAAAGATGAGGAGCTGCTTATCATTGAGTCTCTGGATGAAAGGGAAACATACCCTGCCCTTAGCTGGGACCATCCTTCCCCAACAGTGAAAAACGCTGTTATAAGGACCTATTCTGCTCTAGAAAAAAAGTTGTATGATAAGTGAGATCGTGTGAAATTAAAGTTGAGAGAAGGTGATGGAAACCACCAAAGAAGGGTCACGGATGCAATTTCTCTTGATGTCAGGGATTCAGAGAGCATGGGGGAACCACGAGGGCTTCGCACACCTAAACCAGGACGGACCGTTTCAACAAATGCACGTTGGATCTGGAGTGTGAGATCTTCCAGGAACGGCGATTCCGCCCACCCAGATTTTGTCTTTGAGTACAAGCTTTCTGCCCTGGTTTAGGGTGCAGTGTTTTGTTTTGTTTTGTTTTGTTTTTAATACATGAGTTATTCTCTGTTAGTGTTTTAGCTGTGTTTACTTATAGTGCTGAGAACAAAGTCATACTTCACGCCATCATTAAAATGATACAGGACATTCAGGACGGTTAAAGACGAGCAACTACATTTTAAACAGGGAATATTGTACAGGAAACTCTAGAAGGTCACAGTTAAAAGGCATTTGGGTTTAAGAAGAAATAGAACAAAGTGTTTGGAAGACTGCCTTTTTTTTGTCAATGGTCATTAAGAGAGAGTTGTATGATCCGTGTTCCCCCTATAATCTGTCCTTTTCTCGACATTTAACTATCAAAAATCCTTTCTTAAAAGTGTCAATCTCCCATGTTTTAAAAGATTCTGATAGCCCCAAAATGCACGGTGTACATAAGTTACTTAAAAAGCTCTATGATTGGGAGCAAGTTAAAAATGAGGGAGAAAAAAAAATCACCTGTTCCACTAATGTTGTACAAATAAAATACACAGGTTGCTATAAATATTTCCTGCTGAGACTTGCTGAGTACTTCTAATCAAGCTCCACAGAAAACTAGCCCATGACCTACTGCTTACAAAGGAGGTAGTACAATAGGTTTAGGAAACAGCATTTCTTTCTGGGAGAGTCTCTATCCACACTTGCATATTAAATCCTCCTGAATAAATTATAGTTAAAAGGATAGGCAAAATGTGTCAGCTAGTATTGTATTTCCCCAAATTACTTGATCATGAAATTCCTTTTTCTTATAAGTCATTACTATCTAGGAATATCTAGGAATATATTTTGAGGAGTAATAGGCCGGTATTCCTGAATCTCACCAAGTGCCCTAAAGGTTACCTAACGCAAGAGAAAACTGTGAACCATGTCCTGTGCTATGTACCAGGAGAGGCACACAGGACGCGCTTCTTTAATTGCTGACAGTAAGTGTGGATGCAGGGCCGTGGGGCCTATGTAATTTGAGGGAACCCTTTAAGGAAAAGAAAACAAAATGACCCTGAGGCCCAGCTGGTGTGGTTCAATGGTTGAGCATCGACCCATGAACCAAGAAGTCACCGGATAGATTCCTGCTCAGGGCATATGCCCAGGGTTGCAGGCTCAAGGCAGCCAATTGATGTCTCTCTCTCATCCATGTTTCCATCTCTCTATCCCTCTCCCTTCCTCTCTCTCTACAAATCAATAAAAACATATTTTAAAAAATGACCATGAGGATACAATGCTGTTTTCTCCTCACATGTGGGAGTAGTTCCAGGCAAGTGGGAATTCCTGAAGCTAATGCCACAGTTGCTTCCGAAAATCCACCTCTCCTTACAATAGGGTTGCTATATGAAATAAGAGAGAAACTGAAATCAGCAGTGGCATAAACCAGGGAGGAATGTATTTCTCTCTCGCATCCAGAGACAGACACTGGGGGACTGGCGTTGGCTGCACGGTGCCAGGTTACTGTCTTCCCTGGATGTTGTCTCTGGCACCATGTCCCTGGTCCAGGAAGCAGGACGGAGGAAGGGCTGAAGCACAGGCCTGCCCTGGGCTCTAGGGACATGCTCTGCAAAGTGCATGCAGAGCCTCTTTTTACAAGGCTCCGGCCAGAACGTAGCTACACGGCCTCCTTTAGCTGCTGGGAACTTGAGAAAGGCCGTTTCTATTCCGAGTGGTCAGGTACCTCAGGTAAATGTCAAGGGTTTTATTATTGCAGAAGAGCAAAATCAGCATTAAGGAAGCTAGCATTCTCTGACTTTCTCTCTCTCCCTTCCTCCCTCTCTCTGTGTCTTGAGCACCTCACCACCCCCCCCCCCCCCGCCTTTATTGTCGTATAGTTGATCTCTCATTAATTTTTAAATGTGCAGACTCAGAGCTTGGCTATCTAGCATGAATATTTTGTGCACTGAGGCACTAATGTCCCTAAAACCATCAGAATAGGCTTATACTGTATGTGCTTTCAGAAAATCAAAGGCTTTTTAGAAGGAAGTAAAATAGGGAAAATCCGTGGACTGCAGGGGTTCCCACCTTCTTTGTAAGGAAGACACTTTCCTTTCCATGTATTTTCCTGTGAGGCCCGACAGACTTGACAGCGCACAGTGAGGGACAGGCCTGGTGAGTTGAGAGCAGACCTGGGAGGGAGCTACTGCCAGCTGCCAGCCTTCCTGCCCCCACCCCTGGAATCCAGGAGGAGTGGGGAGCTTCAAGGGAGAGGCAAGGACTGCAGTTGGCTTAGAGAATCTTCAAACTTTTATTTTTGTTCTGAGTGGAGGGAAGAAGGAACGCACTTTACTGGAGGAAAGTTTAAAAAATATATCTGTACTTGGACTGTTTGGAAGAGAGGAATGACGTGGAGGAGGGTCTGAGAAACTTGAGAAGGTTGAGTTCTGACTATCTGAGCTCTATATTCTGATTAACAGCCTTGTCTTTCTGCTCCAGAGCCTGTCAACACTTCAGGCAGCAGCAGGAGATTCCCGGGAACCCGCTCCGGGCATTTGGCAGCCGTGGGTCCCAGCCTGTTGGGTTGGAATTGCTCTTTCAGAAGTGCACCCCTGGAACAAAGGAGCCCTGTTGTTTATTTCCAGACCCTGAGAAAGCCCTGCCCTTAAAGATGGTGTAGAGATAATGTGATGGAAACTCGGCTATACTCACAATTTTTCAAAGTTCATTTTTTTCCCAAACTTAGCCTGAATGGCATATGGTTGCAACTAATAGGCACTTACAAAAGGGGTCTGTGTACTCCTCAGAGGTGTTTAGACCCAATTCCAAACCGGATGTGGAACGAAATTGCCCTGCTAGAGCAGGAAAGCACAGGATGTGGCCCCTGAAGAATCATCATCACCTCAATTATGAATGACATGTCAACAAACCCTATTCGTTTGTTGAGTTTATTAAACTTCCTTGATGAGAAAAGTGATCTATAATAGAAAAATTAGATTAAATCTAAAGGAAATAATTCTGAACCAGTGGAGGAAAATATTTGGCAAGATCTGAACTTCTGGCAATGGCTAAGCAAAAGTTAGGATAAATAAATAATAGATTATACAATACTTTATTCGAAAGAAGCACTGTTTTTAAAAATACATTTGATAAATACAAAAAATATAAAGTTAGGTCACCTGATATTTTGAATAAACTAATACATGCAGTACTCTACAATATTTATTAGTTATTTATATGGTGCCCTTTTTAGGTAAGTAAGGATTAATTATTTAGTATGCTATAAACTGATATAAAAAGTCAAGTCTAAAAAAAAACAACAAAAACAAAAAACAAGAGTCAAGTCTATTTTGGCACATTTAAATCCATTCCATTGACCAGATGTATTTTGTTTGTATGTACATGCAGGACATTGGCGTAGGGATGAAAGGACACAGTAATGGGCAGTTATTGTTGCTGCTGCAACCATTGAATTATCCAGCAGGAGGAGATAACTCAAGTCCACAAATAAGTATAATTCACCATGTCTTGTGACTAAAGTTAAAATATGGCTACAAGCAGTAATAGTAAGCATCATTTTTGGTGACTTACTGTGTACCAGGCATCCTATCTAATAAAGAGGGAATATGCAAACTGACCATCACACTGTCACAAAGGTGGCGGCACCCAATCCCCTCAGCCCCACCAGAGTACCCCAGTCCTCTCAGCCCAGCCACTGGGGGGCAAGGGGGGAGGGTGGCAGGTGCACAGTGTGGCCAGACCTGCCCTCAGCCCCCAGCTGCTTAGGGCCAGCCGGAGGCACAGGCAAACCTCGGATGTTGGCTGCCCAGCCAATGCCCGAGGCGCAGGCAAGCCTCAGATGGCAGCTGCCCAGCCACCCAGGGCTTCCCGAGGCTCAGGTAACCAGGGCCGGCTGAGGCTTGTGCTGCTGGCAGTGGCAGCAGCAGAGGTGTGTGGGGGTGTCACCTTCCCCTGATCAGGGGGCACCTCCTGCCCCTGAGGGCTCCCAGACTGTGAGAGGGAGCAGGAGGCTGGGCTGAGGGTCCCCCCTCCAGTGCATGGATTTTCATGCACCAGGCCTCTAGCTATATTATAATTTACTTGATATGGATTACTATGATATAACAACTCTGTATATGACACATGAGAAAACCAGGTAAGGGAAGAGGTAAGTTACTTGCTCAAAAGCTGGGGAACATGCTTTTGAGACTCAGACTGCTAGACTCTTGCTCTATAAGATGCACTTAGGGCACACCAATGAGAGCTTGACTACTTGGTTTGGGTAATTGCAGACTGTCTTATGGAAGTGGTATCTGAGTTAGGTCTTAAAGGATATATAAGTTCATAACAGAGTGATGGGAGGGAATAAAGTAATCAAAAACATAGAGACAGAAAAGTACAGAGGCTACTTAAGGCACTTAAAAAGAGTCTAATTTAGCCAGCTGGCATGGCTTAGTGGTTGAGCATTGACCTAGGAACCAGGAGGTCATGGTTTGATTCCCAGTCAGGGCACATGCCTGGGTTGTGGGCTCGATCCCCAGTGTGGGTCATGCAGGAGGCAGCCAATCAATGGTTTTCTCTCATCATTGATATTTCTATCTTTCTCTCCTCCCTTCCTCTCAGAAATCAATTATATATATATAGGGTTAGGGATATATATATATATCCCTAACCAGTTGGCTCAGTGGATAGAACGTTGGCCTGTGGACTCAAGGGTCCCAGGTTCGATTCCGGTCAAGGGCAGGTACCTTGGTTGCGGGCACATCCCCAGTAGGAGGTGTGCAGGAGGCAGCTGATCAATGCTTCTCTCTCATCGATGTTTCTAACTCTCTATCCCTCTCCCTTCCTCTCTGTAAAAAAATCAATTATATATATATATGAAATTTCATGTAATATTTAAATATATATGTGTGTGTGTGTGTGTGTGTATGTGTGTGTGTGTGTATATATATATATATATATATATATATATATATATATATATATATTAAAAACAGTCTAATCTGGTGGCAGCTAGGTGAGTAGAAGCCAGTAAAATGGGGAGGTTGAAGCTAGATGGGAGTCAAGCAGAAGTCCAGTGATGCCTGCTCATGTATTGAATTGTGCCCAAGGGAAAATCCCAGCCCAAAGGCCTGGTTTCCTCTGGAGAATAGAGATCAAATAGAATCCTAAACTCACTTTCTAATTCTGTGTTTATGTTTCCCTGTTGGTACCTTCCGTCCTTGCTTCCCACTTCCTGTCTCTGATCATGAGGAAGCAAGCACTTCCTTCCTTCTGCCCATGCCCAGTCCTCCACGAGCTCCTGTCCAAAGTAGAACCAATGGTTTCCTGACTGGAGAGAACATGAGACTCTCCCTGGGCTACTTATGGTTAGAATGGCTGTGTGTTGAAGAATGGCTGTATGGCTATTTCCTGTGTCTACATGGTTGGGTCTGTGCTTCTGGCTGGGGACCCTGATACCGCCTGCCACCTTGCAGCAAGACCTTCTTATATGTCCTTCTTGATGTGTTTTGGATGCTCAGTGAACTCCCTGATAATCTTAGACTCAGGGGCAGGGAGACAAGGAGAAGACTTCCTTACTTAAACCTTATTCTACAACCCTGCCTTGCACTGGGATTGAGTCCTTCCCCAGCTAGTAATAAGTTGCCAGTGTGTTTGTCTGTTGGTTTTTATACTGTGTGAGTACAGACTTCTTGGTTAGAATCTCTATGGAAGAGGCGAAAGAGAAGAAACAGGGTGAGGGTGCTGAGAAGAGAAGGGAGGAGCTGGAAGGGAAAGAGGAGGGGGAGGCAGGGAAAGGAAGGGCAGATGTTTGGGGGTTTGGAGGTTGATAGGGGGATATTGGCAAAACTTCCTGGCTTCATATCCATAAGAAGAAAATATTTCCAAAATTCAATTAGTACATGGAAGAAACTTGGGAGTGAGTTAAGCAAAGAGAGGAAAGAGATAACATAGTTTCCCTCAAGGAACTAAAGCATAAAATCAAGTGAATTTAGTTTATCACTGAAGTTTAGTAGGAGAATTCACTTCTTCTAATTTATTGCAAACACTACAAAATATCAAATGACAAATTGACTCATAAGCGCTCCTAGAAGTGAGAACTGGGTGTCTTCCAGAGGGTTATATAAGAAAGTCCCATTTATAAAAAATGAGTTTCTTTTGTAATTTTTCTTAATTCTGGAAGCTTCAATTACCCTTCTCACCTCTGATAGCTTTTTAAACACATGCATCGGTTTATGAAACAAATGCCTATTTAAGCAAAGGCAGCTCACCCCCTCATCCCTTAATCCAGACCTGCTCTTTTCAAATCTCATCATAGATAACAGAAAACAAATGTTCAAGTAATTATAAACAAAGGAACAAGTAAGATTTCCAGGAGCTAACACTTTTAAATTAGATCTGAGAAAACACTATTCCAATTGTTAGATTTATCGCCATCCAAGAACATAATCCTTATCACAGCATGGCTCTGGAAAAGTCTTTGCAATGTTCTTTCTCACTGTTCAATAGCATCTTTGCCACCTCCTGGGTATATTATGCACCTAGACAGCATGTAAACTTCATTCTCTATTATAAAAAATATCTATAAAGTCATTCAGGCATATCTTTAAAATGTATTGCTGCTTTTCTTATGATAATTATGAGCTTGATAAGCAGCTGCAGTGTTCTGTGACTCTAGCCCAATTAACAGTTTCAAAAAGAAACTAAATCCTGATGAATTACAAGAGCTACGAGGGAGTTCAAACATACACAAGACTATGGGAAACTGAGGTGGGAACGGGCAAAGCAGATTTTACTGTTGCCTTTTGGACAGCGGGACACAAGATATCTCTCACCCACCCATTTACTCCCCAACCAGACTCCTCTCAGCAGCGAAGGCTCCTTTCACGTAAAGAAAACAAGCTAGGCCCTAGCTGGTTTGCCTCAACGGAGAGAGCGACAGCCTGCAAACTGAAGGGTCCCAGGTTCAATTCTGGTCAAGGGCACATGCCGGGGTTGTGGGCTTGATCCCCAGTAGGAGGCAGCTAATCAATGATTCTCTCTCATCATTGATGTTTCTCTCTCTCTCTCCCTTCCTCTCTGAAATCAATAAAAAAATATATATTTTAAAAACAACAACAAAAAACTAGCCCTAACCGGTTTGGCTCAGTGGATAGAGCATGGCCTGTGGACCAAAGGGCAAGTACTTTGGTTGCAGGCTCCTCGCTGGCCTGGGCCCTGGTTGGGGCACCTGTAGGAGGCAACCAATTGATGTTTCTCTCTCTTTCCCTTTCTCTTCCGCTCTCTCTAAAAGATCAATGGAAAAATATCCTGTGAAGATTAAAAAAAAGAAAAAAGAAAGAAAACAAGCTAAGCACTTATGTGCAACTGCTGTGACTTTTACACACATGTATTGGGAAATACATATCGAAAGGGACTGAATAGAACATTGAGCCATGTGAGTTTTCCAAAGCATGTCCTTCATTGGCAGAGATAATGGGTGACATTTTATCATGCACTGTAGGAGGGAGGGTGGCCGTTTGTACTCACAGTCCTCCCCAACCCTGGAGCAAATACAGAGGGACTAGTCTGCAATTTCCCTGGAGGTAAATGAATGGGGCCTAAGACCCTGTGGGTTAGGTTCTCATGGGGAAGAAAGGGGGCACTAAAATGAAAAGAAGATCATTGTCATCAGAAAACACCTGTTTCAAAGGGTGTTCCTATACAGACCAGGGTGAGAACCTCCAGCGACTCCAGTTATGCCTTTAGATCAAGGGATGGCAGGTAGAGAAAATTAGGTTACTGTCCTCCTTGCTGCCAGCCAAGCTACCGCTGCCCCGCTCCATGTCTATTCATGGACAAGTAAGGACCCTGGCTCCCTACCTGATTTCAGCCACAGGGAAGATGTGTTCATTTTGAGGGCCATTATTTCTTCTCAACAAGATTATGTATCAAGTGGTTTCACCATCTTTAAAGCCTGAGCTGAGGCTTCTTTTGGTCCAACTCCTCACCCACACCAGCCAAGATCTCCTTGTCCTTGATTCTAAGGAAACAATGAGTCAGTCTTGCATTTACTCACTCTCAGCTGTATGCTCAAGGCATACTATGGGCTTCCTTTTTAAACTCCTAGTTCTTCAGTAACTAGTCTCCTATACTAGTAGTGTCCAGGCTGTGGTATAACAAAATACCACAGACTGGGTAACTCACATACAACCAACATTTACTTTTCACAGTTTTGAAGCCTAGGAAGTCCAAGACCCAGGTATCAGCATGGTTGTGTTCTGGTGAGAGCCGTCTTCCTACTTCACAGCCTATGTTCTCAACGTGGTGGAAGGGGCCAGGGAGCTCTGTGGGGTCTCTTTTATAAGAACACTAATCCCCTTCATGGGAGCCCCACCCTCAAGACCTAGTACCTCCAAAGACCCTACCTCCTAATACCATCACCCCAAGGGTGAAGGGGTCTAAGATTTCAACATATGAATTTGGGGAGGATGCAGACATTCAGATTATAGCATATACTGTCCTGTCAGAAACTTTATTTCTTTTCTTGTACTGTAGCTTCCCCAGAGGCTGGATTTTTCAGTTGTTGAGTTCATTTTCCCCTTATTTATAGCAGCCCTTCCATTGTCAATGCCACTGCCATCCACCTGGGCTTTTTATGAATATCTGACTCACTCTTAGTTGACCAGTTACCATGGGCTTTGACTTTGCATATCACCTGGTATTCTCTTGAGGACTAACTCTAGTTTTGAGTTCCCTTTAAGCTCACATTTTTGGGTACCATGTGTCCTAAAATAGCTGTGGTTCTAATTGGGCACTTAGTCTCTTCTTTTTTCTCTTTGGCTCATTTTACTGCCATCTAAGCTCAGGTTAGAGAAGGATAAATCTGACAACTGAAAAGAATGCTTAAAAATTTGTTAATTGGGGTTTTCTTTAGAATTGTATTGTCAATTGTATTATGCTTTTCTGCCTTCTCTAAAATTAATATTACTTATCATGAATTTATTTGAATACATTTTCATGTTTGATTTTCATAACTCCTACATTTTCAAGCATTAATATTTTTGCATAATGACACTGATAGATAAAGCTTGAGAAGTAATACATTGTTAGCTTACAACTGAGTTCTATGTTAAATTCTGATTCCTTAATTTGCTAATGGTCTATGATAAGAACCTAGGATTTGATCTGAGTCATACCAGGGTCAATCCATCCTAGTGTTCATCTAGAAATAGTTACCTCAACTAGTATGCAGGGAGAATATGCAACTACACTTCCTAACAAGCTTTCAAAGAAACTATATCCCAGAGTGCTAGGATCCATTTGTGGCCCTATTAGTCATAAATATTTCCATGCCTTTTATGATTCCATTTGTGTTTCCTATGAAAACCACTTCTGCTGTAGACATCAGTCACTCTCTTTGGCTGTATCAAATAGATAAATTGGTACAGAGAATGATGTAGTGAGAGAAAATGTTATGATTTGTGCTACTCCAATATATTGAAGGCATGGCTTGATCTAGAAAAACAGATATAGACGATTTAAAATATTTTTTTTATATTTGGTACATTTAGTGTGATGTAGTGGAAAGAATATAGACTTCAAAGTCAGGCAGATCTAAGTTTAAATTCCAGTGCTGTTCGCCTAAATGCCCATCAGCAGATGAGTGGATTAAAAAACTGTGGTATATCTACACAATGAAATACTATGCTGTGGTAAAAAAGAAGGAGTTCCTACCATTTGCAACAACATGGATGGAAATGGAGAATATTATGTTAAGTGAAATAAGCCAGGCAGAGAAAGATAAATATCACATGATCTCACTCATTTGTGGAATATAATGACCGGCATAGACTGATGAACAAGAACAGAACCAGAGACTGAGAAACATTGATCAGAACCTCAAACCTTAGGAAAGGAGGGGGTCGGTGGGAGTAAGGGGGAGAGATCAACCAAGGGACTTGTATGCATGCATATGAACCTAATCAATGGACACAGACAACAAGGGGGCGGGGCATTAAGAGAAATTGTTTCATGTGACAAAAATTTTTAAATGAAACTCTCTGTAGACTGAAAATTATTTTGGAAGGAAACAAAGAGAAGTTTCCTTCAAAAGTCATAAGGATTGTAATTGAAAGTCAATATATTTGGCCACTTGAACTAAAGTAAGTAATTTGTGTTTTTGCCTCCCTGACAAAGTTTATATAAAGCTACAAAAAGAAATTGACAGCCAGTTTGAAATGGAATTGCCAGGGCCTAGGACAAAGAATATCCTTACATGATATTATTCTACAATCTCATTATAATCTTAGATATTTTACAACAGCATACTTTACAATTATCCCAAACAAACTTACAAACTAATTCTTTGAATGGTGGGCAGCAATTAAAAAAAAAAAAAAAGGGACATGAAAGGATTTAATCCCTTGCAGAAGGAATTAAGGCACTGGGAAGGCACTTGAGCATCCTATATTGGCCCCTCTTGCCCTTTGTGCCAAGAGGGACCCTCTTCTCACAATCCAATTGCCCTCAGCTGTTACCTGAGCTTTCTGTTCATGCTGAGCTTGAAGCCTTGTGGGGGCTAGTACCAGGGATCTGTCTCACATCCAATTGTGTGAGCTGGGCCCTCACTGGAGAAGAAACCCGAGTTCCCTGAGAGATGTGATCAGCACCGGGACCCTGCCAGCAGGCCAGGGGTTCCCAAGGCAGGTGCTGGGTGTGGAGGCCACAGGGGCATAGGCTACCAAGGAGACAGAACTGAACCTCACAGCACCCTGCTTGGCCCCGGAGGATGGCTGGTTAGCCAGAGACGGGTAAGATTCCTCAAGGAAGGAACAACCTAAGACAGGCACAGTCGCAGAGGGGCCATCAGGAGAGAACTTGGGGGGGCAACAGAAGTGGGGCACAGACCCTCACCCCCCCAACATTGCAGGGGCTTGAACCCTCACCCCCTTCTAAAGGAGGTCTCCTACCCCCATGGCTGCTTCGCGCTTCCCACACACAGCTCAGATCGGGACCCAGGCAACAGAAAGAGACCCGGCCCAGCTCACATCGAGATACAGGTGACAGACAGAGACTTGGCCCAGCTCAGATCGGGACCCAGGTAACAGACAAGAGACTTGGCCGACAGCAGTTGCCCTATATTTAAATTCAGCTGAGCATTTGGAATGCTCAGGGCCCACTCAAGAATGCAAATAATCCTTCCCACTAATATTTACAGGGTAAACTAAGATTGTCGGTAGAGTATTAAATTTGACAGTAAAATAGTAACCGAGTTTTCAGATTAATTTATATAGGCTAATTGAAATAAGTGAATATTCAAGTACTGGACAAAAAGCTATTCTTAAAGTAATAACTAAAATTTCTATTGGTAGTTCATCTCATGGTAAAATTCCTGAATATGCAATGAACCTAAAGCAGTCATATGTGTGGGGGAAAAAAATTTTTTTTTAAATTTAAAGTTATCAAGACTGCATTATAAAATTTACAAAAACCTCCATTAAAAAAAAGGGGGGGGGGGATAGTAGGGCAATATCATGTAAGGAAAAATATCCTATAAGTAAATTACATCTAGAAAATTTTTACTTTACCAAATTAAGGTTCATTTGCAATGCTAACAGCAAGACGGCCATTAAAAACACACATGGTGTCTAAATAAGACAAAGGAAAATCGTTTGAACAAAAATAAAAAGGATCCCAAATCAATTATATAGAAAAGATTCATTTATTAACTTGTGGTCGAGAATATATTTGTATATTTTCAGAAAACAACCCCAAGACCAGAGAATCCAAGATGGCGGCGTAGGTAAACACCTAAACTGCTGCCTCCCACAACAATTTAAACTGCAACTAAAAGACAAAACATCTATCACCCAGAACCACGGGAAAGCTGGCTGAGTGGAAGTTCTACAACTAGAAGGAAAGAGAAAAGAGCTTTGAGACGTGCACGAGCACTGAAAAGCTGAGGTACGGAGGCGCGTGATCCGGGCTGGCTGCGGGCGACTGGGTGCATTGCTTTTTTCAACCCGAACGGAGACAAGCCCCCGATTACTCTGAAATCCAGTCTCTGGGGAGACGCGGGGGACCCAAACTCCTACGGGGAGAAGCTGGACTGTCTGCCAGCGAGGGTGGCTTGCTTGCAGAGCTGCACGCAGGAATAATTGTTTACTGCACTGGGGCACGGGACTCGCGGATGCCTTTGGGGACACAGAGCCGGCTAACTAGCAGCCATTGCTGTTTGCCACGCCCTAACCTAGTGACGCCCTGAGGCCCCGCCCTGCACAACCTACAAACCCACCCAAGCTCCAAGCAACCAAGTTAGCATAAGAAAAGCCTGCCCTATCGTAGCTTAACCTAGCAAACTTGCAGCCCAGGTCAGACAGTTCCAAAACCTCCAAACCCCAAGCAAAGAGGAGAAAACTGCAGCTCTCACTGTAGCTCCTGCTGAGTGGCCTCAGACAGTAGCTGACCTGCACCCCATTGGAGATCCAGAAGCCAGTGTACCTAGGGGTCAGTGTGAGACACCAGATTTCAACTCCTCACATCCATAAGTGACACATTCAAGAGGCAAACTCAGTGAGCACCGAAGCCCCACTGAAACAAGTCCTGCGTGTCTTCAGCACAGCAGTTCTTCCATTATAGACACAGGGAGTGCTCACAGCTAATTGGCCTGGAGGTCAATTCCTCCCAGCGTACCAACAATTCAGGCTTAACTACACGAAGACTTTGCACTCAGCCCACAAAGGGGTGTACCAAGAGCATCCACATCAGGTGATTGGGGAGGCTGAGCTACTGCCCCCTATAGGTCACCTACCACGCAAAGCCACTCCATCAACACAGGGAAGCAGCCAAAATGCAGAAACAAAGAAACATGTCACGAATGAAAGAAACGGAGGAAAGCAAACTACTGGATGACATAGAGTTCAGAACCACATTTATAAGGTTACTCAAGAATCTTATAAAAACCGCTGAGAAACTTGATGACACTTCTGAGGAGCTTAGTAAGACCTTCAAGGACCTTAATGAGAATGCCAAAAAAATGGAAAAGGATCAGTCAGAAATGAAGCATACACTGTCTGAAATAAAAAATATACAGAAGCTCAACTGTAGATCAACGTACCCCAAGAATCAAACCAAAGATCTGAAATATGTGGAAACAAAAAACACCCAACCAGAAAAACAAAAAGAAAAAAGAATCCACAAATATGAAGATAGTGTAAGGAGCCTCTGGGACAACTTCAAGCGAACCAACATCCGAATTTTTGGGGTGCCAGAAGAAGGGAGAGAGCAAAATATTGAAAACCTATTAGAAGAAATAATGACAGAAAACTTTCCCTACCTGGTGAAAGAAATAGACTTACAAGTTCAGGAAGCTCACAGAACCCCATACAAGAGGAACCCAAAGAGGACCACACCAAGACACATCATAATTAAAATGCCAAGGGCAAAAGACAAAGAAAGAATATTAAAAGCAGCAAGACAAAAACAGTTAATTACCTACAAGGGAGTACCCATACGACTGTCAGCTGATTTCTCGGCAGAAACTATGCAGGCCAGAAGGGAGTGGCAAGAAATATTCAAAGTGATGAATAGCAAGGACTTACAACCAAGATTAGTCTACCCAGCAAAGCTATCATTCAGAGTTGAAGGTCAGATAAAGAGCTTCACAGACAAGAAAAAGCTAAAGGAGTTCATCGCCACCAAAGCAGGATTACATGAAATGCTGAAGGGTATTCTTTAAGAAGAGGAAGAAGAAGAAAAAAATAAAGATAAAAATTATGAACAACAAAATGATATCAAATACATACCTACCAACAAGTGAATTTAAAAATCAAGTGAATAAAAAATCTGAAGAACAGAATGGACTGGTGAATATAATAGAATCAGGGACATAGAAAGGGAGTGGACTGACGATTCTCAGGGGAAGCAAGTGTGAGGGGTGCGGGAAGAGATTGGACAAAAATCTTACTCCTATGGATGAAGACAGTGGCGGGGGGTAAGGGCATGGGGTGGGGTGGGGAATCAGGTGGAGGGGAGCTAAGGGGGGGGAAAAAAGTGGAACACCTGTAATAATCTGAACAATAAAGATTTATAAGAAAAAAAAATTAAAAAGAAAAAAGAAAACAACCCCAAGACCAGATGGATTCCTGCAACAGAGAGGAATTGACAGGAGTGCTCCAACCACGAAGACAAGAGGAGAAAACAGTCCAGAGATGGAAGACGCTGACAACGCCTTGCCATGGGAGCAGTCAGCAGCTGTGCACCGCTGCAGGTTACCTAGGACCAAACCAGAGAGGGTCGGACCTGCATTGCCACCATGTGCCCACCATCCAGATATCAATGCTGACATGTACACATAGGGAACTGTTGGACATTGAAATTGGGACTCAAACATTTTTTTGCTTTGTCTTGTTTTGTTATTATATGTTTATTTCCAGTCTGCAAAGGCAAAACTTTTTAAAGGAAAGAAATGGTGGGAAAAAGATACAGAGGCAAAGAAGCATTGAACAGACTGTCAAACTACATTGGGAAGACAGGGGTGGTTGGGCGAGGAGGGCTGTAAGAGACCAACCGAAGGACTTGTACGCATGCATATAAGCACAACCAATGGATATAAGACACTGGGGCGGGGGGGGGGGAGGGTGGGCAGGTGAAGGCATGTCCTGGGGGGTAGGGGAGGTCGGGGGGAGATCAAAGGGGGGAAAAAAAAGGAGACATATGTACTACTATTTGTAATACTTAAAACAATAAAAATAAAATAAAATTAAAAAAAAATAAAATAAAATAAAGTGTAAAAATAAAATAAAATATTTTTTTTATATTTGGTACATTTAGTGTGATGTAGTGGAAAGAATATAGACTTCAAAGTCAGGCAGATCTAAGTTTAAATTCCAGTGCTGTTCGCCTAAATGCCCATCAGCAGATGAGTGGATTAAAAAACTGTGGTATATCTACACAATGAAATACTATGCTGTGGTAAAAAAGAAGGAGTTCCTACCATTTGCAACAACATGGATGGAAATGGAGAATATTATGTTAAGTGAAATAAGCCAGGCAGAGAAAGATAAATATCACATGATCTCACTCATTTGTGGGATATAATGACCGGCATAGACTGATGAACAAGAACAGAACCAGAGACTGAGAAACATTGATCAGAACCTCAAACCTCAGGAAAGGAGGGGGTCGGTGGGAGTAAGGGGGGAGATCAACCAAGGGACTTGTGTGCATGCATATGAGCCTAATCAATGGACACAGACAACAGGTGGGTATGGCATGAGTGGGGGGTAGGGGGTAATGGGGGAATAAGGACACATATGTATAAAAATAATAAAATAAAATAAAATAAAAATTCCAGTGCTGTTCTTTACTATTTTCATGACCTCTCTGAACCTGTTTCTTCATTTGTTAAAAAACAATATTTATCTTGAAAGTCTGTTGTCAGGATTAAAATAATAATAAATGTACCCAGTACTTAGCAGGTATTCGATACAGTTGATCTTTGAACAACAAGGAGATTAGGAGTTCTCCCTTCCCCAAATAGTCAAAATTTTGTGTATAACTTTTGACTCCCAAAGAATTTAGTACTAATGGTTTATTGTTCACTGAAAGCCTTATTCATAACAAAAACATCTGATTAACGCATATTTTTGTGGTATATGTATTACATACGATATTCTTAAAATAAAGTTGTCTAAAGAAAATATTATTAAGAAAATCATAAGGAAGAGGAAATACACTCACAGCATTTATTGGCAAAATGCACACATCAGTGGATCCATGCAGGTCAAATCTGAGCTGTTCAAGAGTCAACTGTAAATGAATATAGTAATAGTAGTAATACTAATTTGGTAGATCTCATTTAGAAATAGTCTTGCAATACAGAAAATAGAGAAGAAAAGAAACTACATTAGAGTTTTGTTTGGTCTTGGCAACACATTGCAGAGTCCGCAAAGGGAGCATGGTCTAGACCTGCATTGTCTAATACAGTAACCACTAGCCACGTGTGCTTATTTGTATTTAAAAATTGTAGTTAAATACCTCAGTTGCACTAGCCACAGTTTAAAAGCTCTATACCATATGTAGCCAGTGGCTACCCTATTGGATAGAGCAGATAGAAAATATCTCCATCATTGCAGAAAGTCCTATTGCCAGCACCAGTGTAGACACAGAAATTCTCCATAGGCTTCATAGCTACTGTCAACAGCAGCTGTTCAGGGTTAGGCAGCCCCTCAGAGTGCGGGAAACTGATCAAGCCTGTTTGTAGTTTCCCTTCCCCACCACATCCATTGGCTTCTCAGTCCCTGCTCCCTTGTCCCATCGCACAAGGCACCCAGGGCCATTTTCCCACTCTTACACATCTACCAGAAGACTGTCCCTTAACTGTTGGAAGCATAATATATAACTTTTTACAAGAATAATTCTGTTTTCAAATTTAAAGTAATTATTTAAAATGCCTCCCATTTTAGAATTTCAGGAGGAAAATCTGGGGTATGGGATATCCCCTATACTCTAAAAACCATGGTGGCCCCCTAGCTTTCTGTGTCCACAGCTGGTTCTATTTTGACTGCACTGACTGGCTAAATTAAAACATGAAATATCTCTTAGGGGGATCAAATTTTTAGAGACAAACATAGCATTGTAGTCAATACACTGGTAAGTTTTTAAAGTTGATTCTACACATACTACATGCCACATAACTCCAATGAGGCTGCCGGAAGCCAGTTCCAGCATGTCATAACTGCAAGAGTTTCATCGAAAGGTTGATGGAACTTGGGGACTCAACAAGGGCTGAGTCACATATGTTATCGCCTGTTGGGAATGGCTAAAGGCATTTCCCCAAGCCTGAAAAGGATACGTAAATTGATTGTTTACTGCCAGACAGCTTAGGGCATCTTAATCGACATGTTATTACCTCCTGTTGGCCAAACACCTGAACAGCCGGAGGTAACTCCTCCAATCTGACAATGGACTCTGTACGAAACCCTACCCTTTGAAGTGTATATCTCCACCTTGCCTTAGGACAATTTGTGTTAATAAAAAGCAAGGGGCCCTAGCCGGCTTGGCTCAGTGGATAGAGCATCAGCCTGCGGACTGAATGGTCCCAGGTTCAATTCCAGCCAAGGACACATGCCTGGATTGCAGGCTTGATCCCCAGTAGGGGGTGTGCAGGAGGCAGCCAATCAATGATTCTCTCTCATCATTGATGTTTCTCTCTCTCCTTCTCCATTCCTCTCTGAAATCAATAATATATATATATATATAAAAGCAAGGGGTCCTGAGATGAGGAGAACTTGATTTTTTCAGCCAAGCTCCTCTGCCTCCCCCAATATGCCTTTCAAAATTATGTTTCATATCTGGACTCTTACTTAATCTATGCACAGTCCCTTCTCCAGATTGCTGAACCCTTCTAGATGCCGGATCAAGACCACCGGAGTTAAATGATGCCCAACGTCCGGCACATGTCATAACTGCAAGCGTTTCATCGAAAGGTTGATGGAACTTGGGGACTCAACAAGGGCTGAGTCACATATGTTATCGCCTGTTGGGAATGGCTAAAGGCAATGTGCCACATAACGCTAATGAGGCCAATGGAACAGTAAGTCTGAAGTGGTTAAACAATAAAACTTGAAGTCTGCTGCCAAATAGAGCACTTAATGATGTTTGACCTTAAGTGTCACGGTGTTAATAGTACAGGGTTCATATCTATTTAGATGAAATCAGGAAATTATTCTTCCTGCTTGAAATTGCTAAGTTTTAAATGTTTCTATTGCCGTAATAAGGTAGAATACGGAAGTCTGAATTAGAGGGAGAAATGTGAGGTCACATAATAAAGAGAGGAGGCATTCCTATTATATGGGAGGCATTAAAAGGGGTTCTTGAAGGAAAGCAACCCCTTTAAATTAGCTGGTGAAGACTGTATCTAAAACCAGCACTTTGAACATTTTTAATACGAGACTATTTTCTACCTTTCATATATGAGAGTGACAACCTCAGTACAAAACAACCTCTGACTAGGACCACACAGAAGATATATAAAAAGAACAATAGAACCTAGAGGCTCAAAATAAGATGAAATTCTGACCAGACTAGAACAGAAATAATTCTACTGGTCACATCAAGGAAGGAAGCCAACAAATTAAGACTTATTGGGGGGGAAAAGGATATAAATCAATATTAGAATTCTCATTCTACATTAAAGATTAAATTACTAACTAAACTCTATACTTAAATGTATGTGCTTCATGATGTATAGTCTAATTATTTGTTTTTTAAATCCCAATTAATATTTAATTACTCATAGATAGATGAACAGATCTCATATTCATCCTTTTTATTCATAGGTAGATATTTGAGTTGGCTGGACTCAATTGATACTTGAACTGTGTGTCCTAAGTGACAATTTGAGAAAAAGGGTACTCTACCCAAAAATACCTTAATAGGGCTTGTTCCTAAAGTTAGCAGTCTAGTTCACTAAGGTAAAAAGACTCACAAAAAGAAAAAAGTATTCCAGTTTGCCATAAGGGAGGTGACTATTATTCTAAAGCAAAACTGTTCTGTGAAAAGCCAATTCGTCAAGCTGCTAACTCACTAAAGGCCATTTCAGCAAAAATCAATTCACTGTTATCAACTGTTACATTACTGAGGGGTTTATGTTTTTTTTGTTTTTGTTTTGTTTTCAGCTTTTCCTCAGTGTCACAGCAGTCGCATCATTATGAAGTTCTAAGTCCAGCTCAGCTGAATGTGAATCTCAAGTGTGTTTCCAACCTCAGATACAAGAATACTTCTGAAATGTGTAATGGGAGACAGTGAGCCTTACTTCAGTGGTACGGCACTTGTTTTCTTCTCTGTGTTTAAGAGCTTATATCCTACCCCAGTTCTTTCCCCTGCAATTGTTTTCTGTTTCCCAAGGCAAAACACCAAAACACCTGCTTTAAGACCGTTGTCTCTCAACATTCACTTTGTCAACTGGTTCGGCAATCATGCAGGTCATTGGCTTTTGGCAACTGGGTCATCCAGTGAAGTGCCCACTGATTAAACAATCATTTAGAGAACTGAAGAGAACCAACTTCGATTCTGTCTCATCTTGAAGGTGATGTGTGCATGGGAGCTACCACCAAGAATAATTTAGATAGTCCATGACATGCGCTGACCTGCACACTGATCTTTCTCACACTGCTTACATTAATTTTTAGTCATTCTCGTATCAACTTTATGATTTTTTTAATATCCTCATAGTACCTATACTATTATTTATTTAATATTTTATGTAAATGGACTCACTTTTTAATTTAATTAATTTAAAGGAAAATTTTATACTATCTTACAGAGCATATATTTCTGTAAATTCCCTCATTTGACATGCCTGTATTTTAATTTTTTAAGTACACATAAAAATACATAACTCTGTGAATAAAAACTATTCATCTCTGAACTACCCAAGCTCATCTCACATATCATTATAGATATGTAATGGGGTTCAGGACAGGCCACCCCAAAATATGCCACATTGCATATTGATTTTTTTGAATTAAAGTTATTTGAAAAATAGCTAGTGGGAAAAAAGAACACTTTGACCCTCATCTGTTTCTCCTGAAAGTAGCAAATAAATCTCTCATACACACCAGGAGGTAAAGAGACATCCTTATGTCAGAGATAGGGAATTCAGGGCTGAGAAGACTATGTAAACAAACTCTGCTTAGGATCTTCACTAATTACGTGTCCAAGCCTAAGTTTCTTTGTCTTGTCGATTCCTCACAAATTTACGGGTTTTTTTGGTCTAAAAAATAGAAAAGCTGCCTGTTTTGGCCACTTTTTAGTACCACATCTCTGAGACCTCCATACATACAAAATTAAACTTGTTTTTTCTCCTGCTGATCTGTTAGTGTGACTTTAATTCTTAAACTAGCCAGAAGAACCTGGAAAGGTAGCAGGAAAATTTCTTTCCTTCCCGACACATGAATGCATACTTTGGAAAAAGTTTTTATCTATATATATAAAAGCCTAAGCTACTGTTAGGACCAGTCAACTGAACGAACATTCAACTGGTCACTATGACAATGCACTGATGACCAAGGGGCAGACGCTCAATGCAGGAGCTGCCCCCTAGTGGTCAGTGCACTCCCACAGCCAACTTTTTGCTGCTGGCCCCGATTGGGACTGGGCAAGATGGCCCCAATTGGCCCCAATCGCCGGCCAGGCCAAGGTACCCCACTTGTGCACGAATTTGTGCACGGGGCCTCTAGTAAAGGAATAAAGAACATGATAACCTTGCATCCTGCTTAACAGCTGCCTTCTCCACAGCAATATTCCACAGGACCAGTGGTTCTCAACCACTGAGCCCTGGCTCCATCCCAGGCCAAGTGATTAAGTATCCCCCAGTGGAGTGGGACCCAGGCATGACATTTTATTTGTTTATTTATTTATTTGTTTGTTTGTTTGTTTATTTATTTATTTATTTTCTTTATTTTTATTGATTTCAGAGAGGAAGAAAGAGGGAGAGAGAGATAGAAAAATCAATGATAAGAGAGAATCATTGATCGCCTGCCTCCTGCATGCCCCCACAACAGGGCATGTGCCCTTTGACTAGAATCGAACCTGGGACCTTTTAGTAGGTAGGCCAGCACTCTATCCACTGAGCCAAAATGGCTAGTGTGGGGCATGGCATTTTATAAAAGCTTCGGGTTGATTCTAAGTGCAGTCTGGATTGAGAACCATTGCACTGGCCCACATTCTCCTTGTTAACCCCATAAGGGAAGGAGCAGAGAGAAGTGTGTGCAATGCCACATTCCCTAACACTAGAACAATAGCTGCCCTGAGGCAGTCTTGAGTTACTCTTCTAAAAAGGGTAGCTAGTACTGCCACTTGGGAAGCAAAACAGTCATTTTCAATTTTTCTGCAGCAGAGTAAACCACTAAGTCCAAGACTAAGAGGATGATCTAGAAGACTGTGTCCTCAATGATGAGATTAGGAATTCCCTTGAATTGTATCCTCTGGTTTTTATTGTTCTGTTTTGTTTTTTTCACGTTACCTCTTTGCTACTCTTTGTGGTCCAAGCAATATTTCTGAGACCTAATTTATCTCTGTTTCTGATTCCCTCTTTGTCCTTGAATGGAGTCACTCAACTTTTAGCTGCCTCACTCTCCTCACTCTTAAAATAAAAATAAGAAGAATAAAATTTCTGAGCCAGTTAACAGGACTGCTAGCCTTCTATGCTGGAGCTATGTCCTACAAAAGTTCTGATGAATAATAGCTTGTTTTTAAAATGTCTTCAGTTATGATACGTGTTTCTATGAAAGATTAAATAAGTAGCATTAATCATTTTAAACTTTCTCCTCCTTCCCTCCCAGGCTAAGCATACATGAGCAAATACAATATGGGCTTTCATTGTGTTGGCAAGAGTATTTATAAATGAATGTGTGTGTGTGTATGTGTGTGTGTGTGTTTACACAAGCGATTTAAAAATAACCCAAGTGAACTAAGTAAAGTAAGTGTATGGCATGCTAACCAGGAATATTAGGACGCAAAGGCCCTTCAATATCTGAATTAGCTCTGGCACAGTTTCAGGAAAGAACCGGCTCACATCTCTTGCATAAGACTTATGTAAGAGATTAGATGTGGTGCCTGAACTATTCCAGCAAGGGAAAAAGAAAAGTATGCTACATTGTTGTTACTTGCTTAGCTCTCTCAGTTTCAATGAATTCTTTGCTTATAGAACTATACCATCTCTAACTCTTTAAAAAATAAAAAGCTTAGTTTTTCTAGTGTTTGTCACACAAGAATAGGTGGATGTAAACCAAGAAAACAAAGCTATGGTACAGGCAGTAAGTAACTTAGAAACTGGGTAAATCATATATAAACAACAACAAAAGTAGCAGCTTTACTATTAAACTTAAAATTCCAATGTCACATTCCACACATAGCTATTACATATCACTGAAGAAATAATTAGGTTTTTCCACATAACCTAAATTAGCTCCTCAAAATTTTGAACTAAAAATTTATTGTCATAATCATTATACTCTGAAAAGGATTAGGTCAAACCTGATTCCCAGATACTTTGACCAAAATAGAAATGAAAGTCAGACATAGGCTTCTCTGTAGTATACGGTTTTGCTTGGTTCTCATTTATAACAAACATATATTTTTTCATGGAGCTGTGTGGTGTAAAGAAAAGAACGTGTCAGACCAACCAGTTTAGGGATAGTTGCATATATCATCACTTACTTGTATGACCCAAGAAAATAGTTTAATTACTCTGAGCTTACTTTCCCAATTATAAAATGAGAATAAGATCTACCTCTTAGTGTTGTTGGGAGGATTTCTTCTTCTTTTTTTTTTTTAAGTATATTTGTATTGATTTCAGAGAGGAAGGGAGAAGGAAAGAGAGCTAGAAACATCAATGACTAGAGGCCTGGTGCACAAAAATTTGTGCACTCGGGGGGTCCCTCAGCCCAGCCTGCACCCTCTCACAGTCTGGGACCCCTCAGTGGATGTCCACCTGCTGGCTTAGGCCCACTACTTGGGAGATGAGGCCTAAGCTGGCAGTCAGACATCCCTCTGGCAGCCCAGGAGCCCTTGGTGGATGTCCGACAGTCAGATATCCTTAGCCCTGTGGAGGAGGTGGGAGAGGCTCCCGCCACCATAGCTGTGCTCACAGCAGTCAGCCTGGCTTGTGGCTGAGCAGAGCTCCCCCGTGGGAGCACACTGACCACTGGGGGCAGCTCCTGCATTTAGCGTCTTCCCCCTGGTGGTCAGTGCATGTCATAGCGACCGGTCTTTCCCAGCCATTCCACCATTAGGGTCAATTTGCCACAATTGCCTAATCCTCACAGCTTCCTTTTTTTTATATAGGATGAGAGCGAATCATTGATTGGCTGCCTCCTGTATGCCCTCTATTGGGGACTGAGCCTGCAACCTGCACATATGCCCTTGACCAGAATGGGAATTGGGACCCTTTAGTCTGCAGGCTGACACTCTATCTTCTGAGCCAAACTGGCTAGGGCTATTGGGAGGATTTAGATGAAAATAACCAACATGTGTTGAATGCTTATGTGATACTGTGATTTATATTAAGAAGTATTTGGTCTTCTGTCCCCTTCCTGGCACAGAGCTCCTAAAATCCTTAGAATCTCCTAAATCAGTGGTCTGCAAACCGCGGCTCGCAAGCCACATGCAGCTCACGAGCCGCAGTTTGCCGCTCTGTTGACTAATGAGTTTGCTGACCACTGGACTAGACTAAATGTTACCGTGTAGTTGGAAGCTGTGAGGATTAGGCAATTGTGGCATATTGTGTGCAAAGAGGTAAAGGGTAGTATATGACAGTGGTCGGCAAACTCCTTAGTCAACAGAGCGGCAAACCGCGGCTCGCGAGCCGCATGTGGCTCATGAGCCGCGGTTTGCCGACCACTGTCCTAAATGATATGAGTAGTAAATCCCTTTCAATCATACCTGAGTTTATGTTAACGAGGTGGCTTTTGGAAAGCCCCTAAGGATGGGTGCTGATTGTCAGGGGAACCAACCAAGCGATTGAATGATTGGAACTTCCCACCCTAACCCCTCACCTTCATGGAAGGACGAAAGGGTAAGAGGGTGAATCAATCAACAATGGCCAATGGAGCATCCAACATCATGAGGCTGCCATAAAAACCCAAAAGACTGGATTTGGACAGCTTCCAGGTTGGGGAACAGTGGAGATGCTAGGAGGGTGGTGTACTCATAGAGGGCAGGTGAGCTCTACCCACCCTCCCACATACCTTACCCGATGCATCTCTTCCATTCGGCTGTTCCTGAGTTTTATCTTTTCATAATAAACCAGTAGTCTAGTAAGTCAACTGTTTTTCTGAGAGATACTCTGGCAAATTAACCAAGCCCAAGGAAGGAGTTATGGATACCTCTGATTTATAGCCAGTTAGTCTGAAGCATAGGTGACCACCTGGACTTGCAATTGGTGTCTTAAGTGGGCAGAGTGGGGGGACAGTCTTGTAGGCCTGAGTCCTTAACCGGTGGAATCTGACACTAACTCCAGGTAGATAATATCAAAAGTCGATTGCAGGACACCCTGCTAATGAAGCAGAACTGTAGTGTGGGGAACCCCTCCCCACACTTGGTGACCAGAGTACAGAAGTGTAGAGTAAACAGAGAGAGCAGAAGAGAAATACAGGAGTGCCTTTCCTAGACAGCTTACTATGAAACTGGCAAGTGCTCAGCACTTTACTTAGAAAACAAATTCATTTAATCCTCATAGTAATCCTCTGAGGTAGGTATTATTACTATCCTTCCTTTCTTGATGAGCAAACCTAGCCCAAGTCACCCATCTTCTAAGTGGGTAACAGGATTGTGTGAGGTTGTGTGACTTTAGAACCTGCAAGTGGATGAGATAAATAAATATACTAGCACTTAGCAAACCACAGGGTTCATATGATGGTCTCCTGAATGGTCATTACACCTACTTCTCCTCTTTCCAGAGAATAAATTTTGCAATGAGGTAATATATGTCCCATGAATCTGTAATGCCCCTACCGAGCCAGGATGTCCCTTAGATGGCATTTACCACTCAGTTTGAGCTGCATTTTTGAAGTCCCAGCTGGGCCCTGACACTGAGAGTTACTACAGGCCTCACCTGGTCCCTGGGTCTGGCTTCAATGAGAAGACAGAGGTGCTAGGGTGTGGTCCGTCCATACACTGTATTTTGAAAAGCTCAAAGTGGAAGGAATTGAAAGCAGATTTAGTGATCTGTTAAGCACTGGGATAATGGAAACAAGCCTAAAATATCTGCATAGAGAGAACTTGGGCTTCGTAGTCGTTATCGGAGAAATGAAAGTCTGCACATGTGTTCGGCTTATGTACATGAAAACATCAAGTCATGATTGTTTTAAGATGAGGCACAGTCAGAGTCATAAAATGTCTTTAGAAACATTATGTAATGAGATGGATAACGTGCGTAAACTAACCACAGTGCCATATATGGAGCAACTATGAGGTAATCTGCAATGGTTTTATTATATTCTGTTTTGGAGCATATAAACTTCTCAGAACTTATGGTTGGAATGAGAAATGGGCCTTTCCCCAAGTATTCCTAGATGGGAGGTAGGTTTAAGGTAAACTGTACTGATTTCACCAAAATCTCAAATGGAAAGCTGCAGCCCTGGCTGGGTGGCTCAGTTGGTTAGAGCATCATTCCATTATGTCAAAGTTGTGGGATTGATTGCTGGTCAGGGCACATACAAGAATCAACCAATGCATGCATAAATGAGTGGAACAACAAATCTCTCTCTCTCTCTCTCTCTCTCTCTCTCTCTCTCTCTCTCTCCCCCCCCCCCCTTCTTCTCTCTCTAAAATCAACCAAAAATAAAATAAAATGGAAAGCTGCTCAGGGCACCTGAAGTATGACTGAGGATTACCAAGGCAGCTGCCCCGCCTCCTGCAGTTCTCAAGGCACTGGCTGCCCTCCAGGCCCTAGGCTGCCCTGCATCCTTTTCTGGTGAGAAACAATTTCAGGGCTCCCAATGTTTCATGAATCAGCTACTTCGGTGGAACTGACTCACTTGGTCCTTATAAGTAGTTATCATGGCCATGTATCTTCCATATAGAAATTTGCCCAAGGATAGTGAACCATGTACAGTTCACAACTATTATAACCAAAACTATTATAGCTCTGCTTGAGGATTAGCAAAGTCAGTGTCACCCAGCCCCATTGGGAAGTAGTTCCACCACCTTTCGTTTCTTTAGATCTGAATGGCTTGAAAGTGATCTTTATTATGCCTTCACTGCTCAGTTCAGTCTGGGTGTATGAAGTATTGTTATATTTATTTTAGTATTAACTCTTCCAAAATGCCCAAACACCTCAATAGATAATGCATGCCCCAACTTAACTGGGTCACACAAAACAGTCTGATATCCAAATAGACTGAAAGCCAAAGGCATGTGCCCTCATGTATATGGAGGAACCCCACTCCTCTCGGGCTCTTCCTGGGGTCCAGTAGGCCACAAGGGAATGGCTGATGTGTAGCAGGAGGGAAAGCAACAGTGTCAACCAGAATATTCAATATTAACAAAGGTTATTTCCTATCATGCTTTTATTTATTTTTAAAATATATTTTTATATTTATAAAATATTTATTTTATTTCAGAGAGGAAGGAAGAGGGAGAGGAAGATAGAAACATCAATGATGAGAGAGAATCATTGATCAGCTGCTTCCTGCATGCCCCCCAGTGGGGATCAAGCCCACAACCCGGGCATGTGCCCTGACCGGGAATCGAACCTCAACGTCCTGGTTCACAGGTTGATGCTCAACCATTAAGCCATGAGGCTGGGCCCATCATGCTTTTATTTTTATTTTTTTAAACTTAAAAAAAATATATTTCTTTATTGATTTCAGAGAGGAAGGGAGAAGGAAATAGAGATAGAAACATCAATGATGAGAGAGAATCATTGATTGGCTGCCTCCTGCACACCTCCCACTGGGGATCGAGCCCGCAACCCAGGCATATGCCCTTGGACAGACTCGAACCTGGGACCCTTCAGTCCGCAGGCTGATGCTCTATCCACTGAAGCAAGCCAGCTAGGGCCCATCATGCTTTTAGATGAAACAGAAATAGAAGTTCTCCAGTGAATATCCTCATGCACCCCTAGAGTGGTATGTACCCCAATTTGGACACTAGCACTCCCTTAAAACATAATTAAAGAGTTAAGAGTTATAGAATGCTAGCCCATAGTTGGTATGACTCAGTGGTTGAGTGTTGACCTATGAACCAGGAAGTCATGGTTCAATTCCCAGTCAGGGCACATGCTCAGTCCCCAGTAGGGGGTGTGCAAGAAACAGCCGATCAATGATTTTTTTCTCATCGTTGATGTTTTTTATCTCTGTCTCCCTCTCCCTTCCTCTCTCTGAAGTCAATAAAAAAATATATATTTAAAAAAATGTTATAGAATGCTAAAACTAGAGTTCCTTCAAACCCATCGTTTAAGGATTGATGAGTATAAAGCAAGGGTCCTTGGAAGTTTTTCAGAGCTGTTTTTCTCTGCCTCCCCAGAAGCTCACCCTGGAAGTCACAATTTAATGCCAGATTGCTTTTCAGCTGCTGCTCTCCTCCTGCACCGTTTGGTAGCTTTGCTGCCCAAGATTAGAGCTGACTTATTCCACCTGAGAATCTGTGGCGTGCCTATGATGGATGGACCAATTCTAGCATATAATAGGAATACATTGTTTGTCAAATGCTGCCACTGAAGTGGACCTCCAGTCCCCAGGGAGCAGTGGGATGTGTGGCCACAAAAACAGTGTCGTTGTAGGTCAGATCTGTTTTTATACACAAAGACCGGTCATCTCGTGTCATATGTAGATGTGATCTGATGACGGTATTTAGATATGATGAATATAATTTAAAATATATTTTGCAATGAGAATAGAAACATTAAAAATCACTGTCATGTTTATGCAAAAATTATTATTATTATTATTATTATTACTGTAAGAGCTTTTCATTGTATGGCTTTAAAAACAGTGGACATTTTCTTTGAAGATGAGCTATGAGAGGATTTGTTGATCTGAGGACTGCACTAGAGTTATGCCAGAACTGATGAATGGAGATTGTTAGTAACTGAAGAGAAGACCAGAACAACGAGCCATGAATACAGGACATGATCAAATGTTAACTATTTCTTCAGCTGTTTCTTGAGACAGATGTATATCAATAAGAATAGAGATTAAGAAGAAAATCAATTATCCTGTTATATGGATAATGGCAACTCTAAGATGTGAAATCCTACGTGCAGCTGAATTTCTGTTAAATCCTACGTGCATGTTGAATTTCTGGTTTCAGACTATCAATCTGATGGTTTTAAAGGTATAATTGTGGACTCATGGGCTATTTATCCATTGGCTTACAATTACAATCATTGTTTTGAGCTTCAGATAGTCCAATATTTGGCCATCTGAAGGCCTTTCAAATTGTGCCCTTTCAAATTGTGCCCCTATTTTGAAATCATTTCAAACTTACAGAAAAGTTGCAACAGTAACACAAAGAACATTCTCATTCCGTGACCCAGTCATTAACATTTTACAGCATTCCCTCTCTCCCTGTGCTGTTTTTTTCTGGAGCCATTTGAGTGAATCATAGTCAGGATGCCCCATTAACTATAAACACTTGAGTGTGCATTTCCCAGAAACAAGGGCCTCTCTTACGTAACCAAAGGACGGCCACCCAATCCAGAAATCAACAACAATACGGTATTGCCACAATCCCCTAAATGTTTGTCAGCTCCTCACTCAGAAGGAAATTCAGTGTCCAGCTCTTGGTGGGCAAAAGGCAGTTTATAATGTTATAATATGCAACCGAAAACTAAAATATCTGTTTGCTATGTAGAGCTTGCAATTCCAGGAACTATCTCTAGAACTGGAACATTATTTCACTGAATATCCTTGGGTGACGTATCGTCTTGTGGAGAAAGATAATTGAGAGATCAGCCATAAATCCAGTTCATTATTTTTGTCTCTCTCTGGCAAAATACATTCTTTTTCTATATAAGGACGTAAGTGTATACACATAGGTACTCTTAAGAGCAAGAGTTAAAAAGAAGACCCCTGAGCATATGCAGGGTTTTGCTGACTTTAAAATTGCTTTACCTGCACTTACTGGTCTTTAGAGGGGCAGGCTCAGTTAGAACTTACAAGTTCTCAGGTATAGGTGAGCTCTGGGTCTTGGTCCGTGCATAGCACAGCTGACTTCCCAAGACACTGGAAGTCTGGGGGTTAGAGTTCTTTGAAAAAATCTGGCGCTCTCAGGGATTCATGAAAACATAAATGTTGGGGAAAATATAAATATTGGGGCTTGCTTTTCTCCTTTTCACGTTAATGGCATTTTTATTATTTTGTTTTCTACTTCCCACGTGCTATTAAAAAAAGGTTTATTTTCTGATATATATACTTATTGATTTCAGAGAGGGAGAGAGAGATAGAAACATCAATGATCAGAGAGAATCATTGAACAGCTGCCTCCTGCATGCCCCCTACTGGGGCTATTTTCTCTTTATCTGAGGTATAAGATAAGCCAAAATTGCTTTTCCTTTTACAAAACTTAAAAATATTTTTTGAACACACACACAAAGCAAACAATACCTTTAATATAGAGTACAAATATTTTCTCAATCTATATTTACATACATATTACCTTGCCATATAGTTTATTTGCACTCCATGATTGAGAAAGCCAGTTGAAGTCTCTGTTTATAAAGCCTTGTTAATCCCCTCCCCTCCCCCCCCACCACCACTGGAACTCCTATTCTTCATAAGAAAAACAGGCCCTTCATGCAAACAGTCTATATAAACCCTAACTCAGTGGTCGGCAAACTCATTAGTCAACAGAGCCAAATATCAACAGTACGATTGAAATTTCTTTTGAGAACCAAATTTTTAAAACTTAAACTTCTTCTAATGCCACTTCCTCAAAATAGACTTGCCCAGGCCATGGTATTTTGTGGAAGAGCCACACTCAAGGGCCCAAAGAGCCACATGTGGCTCACGAGCCGCAGTTTGCTGACCACTGCCCTAACAATGATCTCCAGTCATTGCTAGAGTGAAGTGACAGCTCACATCTCATGAAATGTATCTGTTTTGATAGGAGACCCTTGGGTCACATCTGTTTACAATCCTTCATTAGACTGAGAAGAGGGTGACATACAAGCAATATGACCCAGGCAACCACAGAGGAGAATCACTCTTTCCCACATACATGAATACATGTCCCAGCCGTGCAGGCTTGCACGTAGACTAGCTTGCCCTTCTCCACTTCCAGACTAACCAATGATTATTTTTACTTATTTATGGCAGCCTATCTCCAAAAAGAATTTGAGGCAGCTTGCAAAATTGATTAATAGCCATTAGCTAAACAGACTTCAGGGCCAAAGTCGGGTTTCCTCTGGAAGAAAGTTTTACCACACTAAACATAACAGTTGATCAATGCCAGGAGTCAGCTGAAAATTGCATGGGAACACTCATTCATGCTCATTAGGTATTCTCTGTGCTCTGGAAATACCAATGCACTTCAAAAACTGCATAATATAGGTTACAGCGACCCAGACCACTAGCAATGATGGAAATGTTGTTGCCAGCTTAAAAAATAAGGGACATCTACGTAACAAACTCTACAGAGCTTGTCTTTCAATAAGAGTGGCTCTTTGCTTGCATAGGAAATATTTAAATTTGGCCCAGCTACAAACAAAATTTTCCTATGGAAAACCAGTGAGATTTGCTTATTTGTTTTTGTTTTTTGTTTTTTGCCAACCTGAAGAACTACCATGCCAGGAAGAATTTTGTTTTTGAACATGCACACAAAGAGGCCAGGGTTCCCCCAAATAAGATCTAGAACTCTGGAATATTTTATTTCCCATTTTGGAATCTTTTATTACAGAGGCCTTGAGCTGTTTTTGATTTTTTCTCTTTTTCTGTTTTGGATTTTTCAAAAGAGCATATCATAAAATACTAGAGGCCTGATGCATGAAATTTGTGCAAGAGTAGGCTTCGCAGACGCGGCTGCCTTGGCCCTTGCAGCCCCGGCTTCATCCGGAAGGTCGACCAGAAGGTCATCCAGACAGTCATTCCACTGTTTGGCTGTTCGGTTGATTTGCATATTATGCTCTTATTTTTATAGATATCCAAATCTGAATATCCCAGTCCAGTCCCCATTATTTCTTGCTTAGACTATTGTAGTAACCTTCCAATTGGTCTCCTCTATTCCATGCCCACTGAACTAAGGTCTATGCTCCACAAGGCAGGCTCTGAAAACGGAAAACAGATGATAAACTCCTTTCCTCAAATCCTTCAAAGGCTTCTCCTCTTACTCAGGGATGTGATTTCATTATGTCCCATGACCTCCTGCTATTACCTGCTGCTCTGATCCCATCTCTTGCTCCTTCCTTTTGCTCACTCTGTCCTATTTTCTAGTCTCTCTACTATACTTCCAACATCCTGAGCCCACTCCTACCTCAGGTCCTTTGGACTTCTTTCTACATGGAATATTTTTACCCCAGTTATCTTTGCAGTATCTGCTTCAAAACTGCTGGAGTGACTCAGTGTTGAACGTCAACCTATGACCCAGGAGGTCACTGTTCGATTCTGGGTCAGGGCACATGCCCGAGTTGCAGGCTCAATCCCTGGGGGACGTGTAAGAGGCAGCTGATCAAGATTTTCTCTCATCATTGATGTTTCTATCTATCTCTCCCTCTCCCTTCCTCTCTGAAAGGAATATATATTTCCTTCAGCACTGTATTCAAATGTTACCTTACCAAAAGTAACTTCCTCTAACTGGTCACCTTATATGAAATAGCACACTGTTCCCTCCGTCCACCTTCACCCTTGCTTTATTTTTCTCCTAATACCTTATGTGACATTACATAAACATATATATTGTTTGTTTATTCTCTCCCCAGCTAGAATGTAATCTCCACACAGGCAGGACTCTGTTTCTAAGCTTCCATAGTCCCAGCATCTGAACATGGCCTGGAAAAAGTGCTCACTGTTGAATGAACAACTTTTACCCACAAGCTGAGACATCATTTTTATTTGCTTTTGACTAAAATTACAATTGAGTGCAATAAAACTGATAAGATTATACAGATCAAAAGTTCTGATTGGAAGCCATTTATATGAGTACATTATTACCTTTTTTCCCCATCATCATCCCCCAAGTTCTTATAGGACATATTTTTCCCTAATCCTACCCACCATGAAATTTAATACCATAGATACATTGTATGTATTTTACATACTGTATACATCTCTCTCTCTCTCTCTCTCTCTGTGTGTATGTGTGAGTGTGTGCGTGTGCATACTCATGCTTTACAGCCAGCTGGTCAAAAGTTCAGGTGACTAAGCTCTTAAAACACTTGCAAACTTAAAGACCTAAAGTAACCACAAAGGATGGTCTGAAATTAAAACTTTAACTAAAAGAAGTTATGGTGGGTAGTCATATCCTAGGCCGGTATTTTCCTTGACAAGGTCAATTTTTACCTTAACTGAGCCTATTCTGTTGTCCTCTTGCATCTAAGATAACATACCTATGAAATATCAGAGTAATTTATAACTTCCCTTTTCCCCCAACCCCTGGGGCACAACCAAATACATCTGGGGGCCAGGACAGAGACGATAAATTCCTTCCTTCATTGTTATTGTTATCATGTTAATTGTTGATTGTTAGCTATCCTGTGTCCACCTAAGTAATGCATCTATCATTTTGCTTTTTATCCAATCCCAGAGGTTCTCCCTTTGCTTTCTCCCACCTCCCTAATCTATCACCAATGAATTTCATGTAACTCACATCTCCTCCTTTGATGTAAGGTATAAAATAAGGTGAAAAACCACCATTCTCTGGAGCATTATCCCAATCTTTTGAGGTGCCACTTCCCGGCAATTGTCCAACAGTTTGGCTCAAATAAACGCACAAAAATTCTTTATAGGTTTGAATGTTTTTACGTTAACAGTTCAAACTGTAAGACAAGGTAAGTTACTCTCAACACAGTGCCCTCAGCATCCTGGATCTGTCTCTTGCTTCAACTGTATTTGGATGGAACAAACCCAGGGACGCCCCTTCGGGTCTCCCACCACTCTCCAGGTCTTACCCAGTCACCACCTTCAGAACCACCTCAGCCTCTAAGACCAGCCAACACTGTTTTGTATGTTTTTTACCTTGACTTCTTGTTGCTGAACAGCCATGAGCTCCCAAATTCGTCAGATTTATTCCATCGAAGTGGTGGCTGCGGTCACCCTCCCGGCCAACCTGCCCCTGAGGGCCTCCACACCTACCTCTCTCTGGGCTTCTATTTCCACCTGATGAATTGGCTTGTGAGGATGTGGTACTTCTTCCTCGAGTTGGTGGAAAAGAAGCTCGAGGGCGCAGAGTGTCTCTTAAGATGCAAAACCAGCTCAGTGGCCAAAATGCATTCTCTTCCAGGTGAGCGGGCAAATCTCAGGAGCCATGGAGGCTTCTTTGGCCTTGGAGAGGGACCTGACCCAGGCCCTTTGGGAGCTGCAGGCCCTGGTTCTACACCCAGACCCTCCTCTCGGTGACTTCCTGCAGAACCACTTCCAAAGTGAGGAGGTTAAACTCATCAAGAAATGGGCGACACCTGACTCACCTCGGCAGGCTGCCAGCCCAGGCTGGGCTGGGCAAGTATCCTATCTAATAAAGAGGAAATATGCTAATTGCCCATCATGCCCTCACAAAGATGGAAACACCCACAGCCAATAAGGAGGGAATATGCTAATTGACTATCATGCCCTCAAAAATGGTGGCACCCACAGCCACAAGATGGTGGAGCCCAGTCCCCTTAGCCCCACCGGGGCAGAAGCACTCGGTAGGGCTGGCCCGCCCCCAGGTGGGTCCAGCCGTGCTGTGTGCCTGCCTCCAGAGTCCCCCAGTCCCCTCAGCCCCCCAGCTGCCCAGGGCCGACCCAAGGCGCAGAAAAGCCTCAGATGGTGCTGCCCAGTCGCCCAGGGCCGCCCGAGGCTCAGGTAACCAGGGTCAGCTGAGGCTTGCACTGTGGCAGTGGCAGCAGCAGAGGTGTGATGGGGGCGTTGCCTTCCCCTGATCGCCAGGTCGCCTCCTGCCCCTGAGGGCTCCCGGACTGTGAGAGGGGGCAGGCCGGGCTGAGGGACTCCCTCCTCCAGTGCATGAATTTTCATGCACCAGGCCTCTAGTCTATTAGAAAGGCTCACCTCAGCCCAGCTGGCATGGCTTAGTGGTTGAGCTTCCACTTATGAACCAGGAGGTCATGGTTCAATTCCTGATCAGGGCACATGCTGGGGTTGTGGGGCCAATCCCCAGTATGGAAGAGACAGTCAATGATTCTCATCATTGATGGATTTTGTTGTTTTTTTCTCTCTCTCTATCTCTGAAGTCAATAAAAATATATTTAAAAAAAAAAAGAAAGGCTCATCTCAAGCATAACTAGGAGACTTTGGAGCCAGAGGCCTTGGAGAGGAACCCAAGTCTCTCCTTTGAGGGGCCCCTCTGCATTCCCCTGGTGTCCGGCTTTTGCCTGAGAGTCTCCCCAAAACTACTAGCTGTTCTTTTAACCACGCCAAAGCCCTCTTTCTTTTTTGTTAATCCTCACTGGAGGGTATTTTTCCATTGATTTTTTTTCTTTTTTTCCGACAGTGGAAGGGAGGGGGAGAGACAGAGAGAGAAACATTGATGAACACATCAACCCGCACTTGCCCCTACTAGGGCCAGGGATCAAGTCTGCAATTGAGGTATGAGGTCTGTGCCCTTGACCGCAATCAAACCTGGGACCCTTCAGTCTGCAGGCCAACACTGTATCCACAGAGCAGATAAAACGTGGGCCTCCCTGAGGTTTTAAGTACTCCGGGGAAATCAGGACCAGAGAATTTCTAGTTAGTAGAAGTGCTCTATTCCCTCCCTTTCATACCCAAGCTGTCCCCACCCTCTGAACTCTTTGAAACTTTCGCTCTAAGAATGTTTCACAGGCTTGTGAAATTGCTGATAAAGACGCCTCCCTAGGACATCTGCCTGGACTGCCTCCTAAACAGCAAACAAACTTTTCAAAGACATCACCCCTGATGTCTGCTCAATTTCTGCCCCCAAATCCTCTCTTCCTTGTCACCTAGCAACAGCTGCCAAGGCTTTAAAAGGGGGAGCCGCTTTTTGTTTCTTGACTCTGTATTGATTAGCAATGCACTGGTCCTTTCCCTTCCGGGAAGTAAAATAAACTTCCTCTCCGAGTCTTTTCTTTTAGTTGTGAATTCTTTCACAGCCCGAGTCAGGGGCCAAAACCCTAACAAGATCTATGAGAGTTTGCATGAGAAATCTCAAGAAACTATAGCTTTTTGCCCTTTAAGACACCTAATGGTGAAGCCTTCCCTGTTCTGCTCAAATATGGCCTAAGGGTTCTAGGAAAAAAGAAAATGACTTTCCCTCCAACCTGGGGACGTGACACACCAAAATGAGCCTTCCTGTCAATGAAGGACCAGCTATGCTTTTAATAACTGATCAGTGCTACATTCTAATAGTTGATCAGTGGTGTTTTCAACAAAAGATCACAATCATAGAGGGAAATGTCAAGCCCTGTCAGGTGGGGGATGCGGCCTGAGGTCCCCTATCAAGCCCCACAGGGCGGGAGAGGGCGTAGCCTCAGGTCCCTGCTGATTGCTCGTTAAGGCTCTGTATGGGAACTTGGCCTCAGCTGTGGGTTCAGCCATCTTTGTGAAGGAGTGATGGTCAATTTGCATATTCCCTTCTTATTATATAGGCTATATATATATCCACTTCAAAATAGAGTTGGAGTTGCCATCCCAGAGGGACTGCCTAGCACATCTTATACCTCAAATCTTCGGAATTTTAAAACAAAGCAACCTTTGGACTGGGCCTAAAGCAACATCAAGTCCCAAAGAACTGTTTCTAAGGAAAAAGCACAAAGCAGATTTTATGAAAATGAAAAGCATAGTTTAGAATTAGCAACACTATATTAACTTCTCTGAACCAATAAAAATGCCTTCCATTGATGTAATTGTTCCCTTTCCCTTCCTCAAAAATACCTTTTGCCCTTGTCTCCTAATCAGAACACTGGGTTTCTGCCCGAATCAGCACTTTCTAAATAGTTATTCCTTTTTAGCTTAAATAAATGCTTGTTGCCTTGTACTTTGGCTTTTTATTTTTAGGTTGTCAATTTAAACCAGGGGTCCTCAAACTATGGCCCGTGGGCCACATGCGGCCCACAGAGGACATTTATCCGGCTTGCTGGGTGCCGCTGCCTGTCCTGCTTAGCAGCCGACTCGTCCCGGGCCCGCAGTGCACATAGGAATTTGTTCATAGTTTTTTTTTTAAAACTATAGTCCGGCCCTCCAATGGTCTAAGGGACAGTGAACTGGCCCCTGTTTAAAAAGTTTGAGGACCCCTGATTTAAACTATCTTTAGCCACTAAGATACAGTAAGAACTTTTATGAATGAACTAGAGGCCCAGTGCACAAAATTCATGCATGGGGGATGTGTCCCTCAGCCCAGCCTGTATCCTCTCCAATCTGGGACCCCTCGAGGGATGTCCGACTGCCTGTTTAGGCCCAATTCCAGTAGGATCGGGCCTAAACGGGCAATCGGACATCCCTCTCACAATCCAGGACTGCTGTCTCCCAACTGCTCGCCTGCCTGCCGTCCTGATTGCCCCTAACTACTTCTGCCTGCCAGCCTGATCACCCCCTAACCACTCCCCTGCCAGCCTGATTGATGTCTAACTGCTCCCCTGCCAGCCTGTTTGACCCTAACTGCCCTCCCCCCTGCAGGCCTGGTCACCCCTAACTGCTCTCCCCTTTAGGCCTGGTCCCCCTGCAACTGCTCTCCCCTGCAGGCCTGAGTCCCCACCCCCCCCCCCCGCAACTGCCCTCCCCTGCAGGCCCGGTCACCCCCAACTTCCCTTCTCTGTCAGCCTGGTCACCCCTAACTGCCCTCCCCTGCAAGCTTGATTGGCCCCAACTGCCCTCCCTTGCAGACCTGGTCCCTCCCAACTGCCCTCCCCTGCTGACCATCTTGTGGTGGCCATCTTGTGTCCACATGGGGGCAGCCATCTTTGAATACATGGGGGCAACTATCTTGTGTGCTGGAGTGATGGTCAATTTTCATATTACTCTTTTATTAGATAGGATGCTCTTTTAGATGTTGAATTTCATTCTAATGTGAACTCTCAGAGGAATGTGTGACTAGTTGATTACAAGTAGCTGGAAGTGCTTTACTTTAAGATAAGAAACTACCCAAGAAATGACTTGTATCTGGGAGGAGACATTTATGTTAGACTAGGGACCCAGTGCACAAATTCGTACACCTTGAAAGGAACTGTGGGCCACAAGGGTGGTGGGCACAGGGGCAGGTTTCGGCCCATCCTCCGTGCCCCTGCCTGGCCCCTCCCACCATAGCCTTCCCCTTCCCCGGCCCCCCCCCTCCCCCCCGTCTGCCAACGCACTGACAGTGGGAAGTGATTGGGGCTGGTGCCAGCACAGGGTGTGAGCAGGGCCAGCTCCGTCAGTGGGTGCGAGCGGTGGCTGCTGCTGCCCCAATTGCCCCTCAGGAGCGGGGGGGGGGGGGGGGGGGAAGGGGAGGGTGGAGAAGCCCTCAGGGGCGATCAGGCCTTCCAGCTGCTGCTTGCACCTGCTGTTAAAAACCTTGACTCTTGGTTTGAATTTAGGCTCCACCTCTTATTAGCTGCACAACTTTGAATAAGTTAGTGCATTTCCTCATTAGTAAAATGTGGATAGTAGTACCGATCTCAAAAAGTTATTATGTGAATTAAAGGAGATAATGTACTTGTGTGTGGCACATAGTAGCTAATAAATGGCAGCTAGTTTGATAATCGAGTTAACAAATGGCAGCTGGTTTGATAATAGAACACCTAGTTACACTTGGTGATATGCAAGCAAGGATTTATGGCCTTCAAGGCAGCTCTCTGAAGGTACCATCACACCCACCACCAGAGTCAGTCACCCAACCACAGTGCTGCTTTCAGTGGGTCAAAGACCTCTTCCCTGTGACATGCTGGCCTCATTTTCCACGTCTTCCTTTACAGAACATGACTTTACACAGCCTGCCTGGGCCTTTATTGTCTGCCTCCTGGTGCTGGGAGGGGGAAATCATTCCTGGGGAGACATTGTGTAGGATCCCTGTGTCCCTGTTTGCCATATGCAGTTGGATGAGAACAGTGACTTGATGATACCTCCCCTCTCTTCCCTGCTTTCCCTCTCCCATCTTTCTTCCGGAGCCATACTGTCTGACGTCCTGCATGAACCTTGGGAACTTAGCTCTTATCTTTGGTCCAGGAAACAAAGATGTTGGTCACACTCCTAACCCACACATACATAAATTTGTGGAAGGCCTTGTTTCTTGTATTTACCTGGTTTGCTTCCTGAGACATGATGACTTCCTCCTTCTCCCAACATTGACTAATTTCGGGGCTTGCTGTGGCCATGATCAGCTGTGGTCATCTCAGATACTGGCCAACTACTTGTATTTTTATGGCCAGTCTATCACAAGTGTAACCGGGCAACCAATGGGTCCTTGCTGCCTGTCACTACTTGAGCCAATTAATCAGAGACAGGGTTGAATCATATATGAGCATTTATTACAAAACTGCTGGCAGTATGGGAGAGCCATCCGCAAAAATCTTCTGTACAACCCCCATAAGCCAGCTGCTTCTAGAGGGAAGGACAAAGATTACATGGGGAAGTAGGGATTACAGGCATGGGGAAGTAGGAGGCTGGGGTGGGACTCTATTGTTTGGGCAACAAGGTTGTTACTCTTTCCATGATGATAGGCAGTTCTTGAATGGAATGGTTCCAAGGTTGACTCCCAGGGCCTGGGGGTGTACAACTCCCAGCCAGGTCAGAATGTCCTTTCTTTAACCAACACAAGACAATCATGGTTAACAGAGCAGGATTAATATTTCCCATAACCATAGCTAGTCCCCAGTATTCTATTGTTGCCTCTCACACGAGGAGAGGTTATGATAAAAAGAAAACATGCAAGTAGACCGTGTTTTCTGACTGTCGTGGTACTGGTGAAAAACCACCTAATTCCTAATGTGTTCTAAAAATCACACAAGCTTCTTCTATTCAATCACATAGAAATGTATTTTATCTTAACAACTATTCTATTTCGATGGATAAAAACATGTTTTAACCACCTCCGATGCATCCCACTGACCAGGGGAGGTTTTCTGCCCTAAAGGTATAGGGATGGCACCTGTGACAGTTGAGCTTCCAGCAGTTTGTCACATACGCTCACAGCCTCGGGGGAGGACAGTGCACGCCAAGCATGGCCATACAGGAATAGAGTGAACAAACATAGGCCGTGGGAGGCAGTCTTGGTAGTGTCAGGAGAGTGAAGGGACGTGTAGTTCCCCTGGAGGATGTGATTGGCTTGTGGGAGTAATTCCACGGCCGGCAGGGAACTGAAACTCCCTCCTGCAGGATAAGCAGGAACTGCCTGTGGTTTCTTTGATAAGGAGGGTTATTTGGCTATGGACCTTATCCATAGGTGCAGGGTGGGGAGGGGCAATACCATTAGGACATTCAGGGCCCTCCACTTGTCAAGGCAACAAATAATATTGGGCCTTAACTAAAAAAAGAAAATAGACTCCTTCGTGGTGGGGCTGAGGCTGGCGTTTCCGTGGGGGAGGAGTTGTGTCCTAGCCCCCTGGAACTTTCTCCTTCTCTTCTCCCCTAGTGCTGCACGCGAAGGAGAAGGATGATGATCTTAGGGTTGACTTGTCCTTCCCGGCCCTATGATATTGGGTATGATTTTTGGTGGGAATTCTGTCCTTTTCCCGTCTCTCCTGGACTTCAGCCTTGGGTTGGGACATGCAGTAGCTTCTGTCACGTTCACTGTGTAGCCTTCACTCTGCCAGGCTGAGCGAGAGGTCCTGCTATGGTACCTATACCTGTTTCCACAACGGGCTGGCTGGCTCTGCTCTTGTTATCACTGCACACGTGCTGCCCTCTGGGGAGGCACCAGCAGCTCCTGCTGGGAGTATTCGCCTGCGGCCAGCACTGGCTCTGACTGTGTGCAGACCTCTGAGGACACCAGAGAAGAACCTGCCATGGACGTGCTCGCTCTGTTCCTGCTGGCCCATGAGGGCCACTCCTGCCGGTGCTGTATTTCTGTGCCAAGTCTGTAGATTCATGTCCACAGCACTTGCTGTTGTGCTGGTTACTGCCACTGCTGCCCCTTTATCCGGCACTGCAGGTGTGTTAGGGGAGTGTGTTTCCATGAACACAGTTCATGCAGGAGGCAGGATCACAACCTTTCAGGGAAACTAGATGTCACTTCACTCCCCTGATACTACAAAGCCTGCCTCCCACAGCCTGTTTGCTCACTCTGTTCCCGTGTGGCCCTGTGTGGCCTTCCCCCTCAACATAATGGGAAGAGGTGCCCCAAAATACCTCATAGACCATGAGGAGGCTCTTAAAAAAAAAAAATATATATATATATATAGATATATATCTATATATCTATATATATAGATATATATAGATATATATAGATATAGATATAGATATATATATATATTGATTTCAGAGAGGGAGAGAGATAGAAACATCAATGATGAGAGAGAATCATTGATTGGCTGCCTTCTGCACACCCCCTACTAGGGATTGATCCCAAAACTGGGGCATGTGCCCTGACCAGGAATCAAACTCTGACCTCCTGGTTCATAGGTCAACACTCAATCTCTGAGCTACGCCAGCTGGGTCATGAGTGGGCTCTTGATGCTGACTTGATGGTGATCCCCTTCTCCTTGGAGCTCCATGGCGACTGGGCTAAGCCTCAAACATGGGAATGTCTTTCGTGTGCTCATCTGGGATGGCCTGGGTACAGCTGTAAGCTTCCACCAGTGGTCTGGGGGCAAGAAGGGGAGGAGGGAAGAGATGTAAACAAGATTTTCCATGAGCAAAATGATCTCTTCCATCTGAAGGGGACAGAGCTGAAGGTAAACACTTTGCCAGCGGCAAGTTTTAGGTGGGACTATTGTTTCCCATGGCTGTGGATGGCTATCTTTACAAACCAAGAGAAGCTGCCTGGTTAGCTCCAAGGTCTCTGTAGGCCTGCGCCCCCTTCCTGGGTGTCTCAGCCACATCTGGCATACTCTCACAGTACGCAGCTGTTAGGGCCAGGAGCACAGTATCAGGTATTGCAAGGCAAGAGCTGGTGGAAACGAGGCTCAAGGTCACTTCCCTTTTGCTGATCTAGATAAAGTCATTCTCAGTGCACTCTTGAATATAGCACACTTCCCTGTGTTGGCAGCGGCAAGAATGGCACCAGGTGGTTAGACCAGTGGGGTCAGATGGGACCTGGGTTCACTAACCTTCATACTTGAGTTCTGGCTAGGAAAGAATTCAGAATCGAGACTCAAACCATAAGAGAACATTTATTTGGAAAATCACAGAGGTAAAATAAGTAATTTGTAGAAGTGGGCTTAGGAGACAAGTTTATAGAGGTAAAGGAAGGGCCCTTGTAGCTTAGAAGTGAAGAAGGTAAAGGTGATGCCACTGAGGGGATAGGGAGAGGGAGGGGGCAGGGGAAGGGTGGGGCAGAGGGGGCATGCTCAGGGAAGGAAAGCAGCATGGCTGAGTCCTCCTCCTGAGAGTTTTAAGGGTGGAGATTTTAGGGGACTTGTCCCAGGGAAATATCTCAATGAAATACTCATCAGTTTTCCACATGTGTCCTTTGAGGATGGTGGTCTCCACTGATTAATTGGTGGGAGCCAGGGCAGGGGGTATTATTCAATGCACTTGGTCCTGAGGTCAGCCTTGGTGTGGCTTACCTGGTTTTGCTGCTTTTCTGGGCCTGAAACTGAAATACCACAGAAGCTCAGATGTTATCTCTAGGGAGGAAAGGTCAGGGGGTCCAAACGGCATGACCAGCAATAGGCTAGGGGAGAAAAGGTAACCCTAGGGGCCAGGTCCCACCCCATAATTGTTGGTTGCTAGGCACCTGGGGCTTTTCCCCCTGGTGACCTTCTGTACCTGGGGCATGTCCTTGCTCTGCCTACCACACCTGGACAGCTCTTGCTGCGTTTCCTGTGGAGGTAAACATGCTCACCTCAGCCGGCTTTCCACTGGGAATAAGGTAACAGATTGTGTAATAAGGTAACAGGTTCGCTGCTCAAGGCTGCCTTTTATGACAGCTCTGGGAGGCTCCTCCGCACCTCGCTCACCCACCTGGTCTGCCTCCCCAGGCCTCGCTGGCAGGTGGCTGAGCTTCGATCTTCGCAGCCCGTCCCCCGCCCCGCCTCCCCCTTTCCCCTCCCCCTTTGCTCTAAAGTACTGGGGTAGGGACAGCTAGGAAGGGATCTGGCACCGATTACCCACCACTCAGCCCTGTGGATCCCGATTGCGCCCACTAGACCGGGCAAGGCGGTCCATGGGCGCCCCTGGCCCTCCACCTGGCTGACATCCTCAGGTGCCTGCCTTCCCCTGAGCCACTTTTAACCCTCTCCCGCCCATTGTGACCTAGCGCATCACTCCGCCCTTTGTCCCTGTTACCGACAGCCACCCATTCAGGGTAAGGACACCATTCAGCCCCGCCCCTCGCAACACAGCGACCCCGCCCCGAGGAGGGGGATGTAGGAGGGGGATGTAGGAGGGGGGGGGCGGGTGATGCCTAGACACTGAAACCCTGGGGAATGGCCCACCTAGGAGGTGGGGGAGCAGCGGGGGGTTAATTACAAAATTAAAGATTTCACTATGGGCCCTAACTGCTTGATTTTTCACTGCAAAGTTATCCAAAGGCAGGGATGTGCTTGTTCAGAAATTACAGCCTCTGTGAACCCGAAGGGACTGTAGAAATTATATATTACAACCCCTTCATCATACAGAGTTGGAGATACTTGTCCCGGAGTACAGAGAATCCAGGGGCTGCCTCTGGGAAAGACAGTTTGGGGTCTCATTGTAAGCAACCTAGTGTGCTTCAACTCACTCCACCTGAGCTGTGGCAACCTTTTCTCATGCATGTAAGTGGCTCTACTTTTTCAGATGGACACAAAACAAGTCTGATTTATCCTATTAACAATTCCAAAACATTCTTTGAAGAAAGCTGTTTATGTAAACTGATATAGATAAAAGCTTAGTAAATGTGGCGATTCCTGGTTGCATTGGAGCTATCTAGTTTTGTTTGGAGCCAGGTAACTTGGCTGCATGCAGCAAGTGTAGGGGCAACAAAAATGGAGCTGAGTTACTTCAAATGCCTCGTCTGCTCTGAAAGGTTTGATCTAACTGTGGAGAAGCACTTTCTATGGGACACGACTTCATCTCTTCAGGCCCAAGGTGATGTAATGGAGGGAACCGAGATGGTGGAACCTGGATCAACAAACCCTCTCGTAGCCAAGTTCCCTTGGAATTAATGGATTTGTGGGAAGCTTTGGCTCCCTCCACACCGCATAAGCAGTATTGTCACCTAAGAAAGGAGTCAGAGTCTCAGGTCCCGAATTTTCACAAAGACCGAGGTAGGAACCAGATTAAGTTAGTTTCCAGAATTCCGGAGATTCGTGTGAGCTAGTCAACCAGGAGTGAGAAGGGTCATCATAAACTGACACATGCCCAGGCTTCCCATTTACTGAGAGCTCTAGTCGTCATCTCTGATTATAAGGCATTTCATTCAAAGTTATTTATGTGCTTGCAATTTGGTTTCACAGGAAGTTTGTTACCGGCGAGATGAAGAGACCTCGGTTCCTGACTTCCTCTTTTTTAAAAAATATATATTTTTATTAATTTCAGAGAGGAAGGGAGAGGGAGGGAGAGATAGAAACACCAATGATGAGAGAGAATCATTGATTAGGTGTCTCCTGCACACCTCCTACTGGGATTGAGCACAAAACCCGGTCATGTGCCCTTGACCGGAATCAAACCTGGGACCCTACAGTCTGCAGGCTGATGCTCTATCCACTGAGCCAAACCGGCTAGGGCTGTTCTTATCTTGTTGAGGAAAAGATTTCAATCAAGAGACAAAATGTAAAAAAACAAGCAAGAATTTATTGACTGCAGCAAAAACTTACTTAGTTCAGTGAAACAAGGTCAAATGAACCCTGTCCCATAGAAAGTGCTTTCTCCCCTGGTTGCAAGTCTCAGGGGGTCCCTTAAAGGTAGGGGGTAGGTGCCTGTGTGGGAAGGGGAGGGGGAAGGGAATGGCACCACATCATGCTCCCTGGGACCTTCATTTCCAGGGGTTTTGAGGGCTGGGAATTTAGCTCCCCTAAGTAGGGGCAGATTGATAGACTATTCATCAGCTTTATACTGATGTGCCAAAATGAGATTTATTCTCTTAACTAGAGGCCCGGTGCTGGGGGGGGGGGGGGACCCTTAGCCCAGCCTGCGCTCTTTTGCAGTCTGGCAGTTGGACATCCTTAGTGCTGCCACCGCGGCTGTGCTCGCCAACCATGAGCCCAGCTTCTGGCTTAGAGGCGCTCCCCCTCTGGGAGCACACTGACCACCAGGGGGCAGCTCCTGTGTTGAACGTTTGCCCCCTGGTGGTCAGTGCACGTCATAACGACCGGTCGTTCAGTCAATTTGCATATTAACCTTTTATGCCTGTGGGATGGGGCCGAAACTGGCTCTCCGACATCCCCTGAGGGGCCCTGGATTGCAAGGAGAGGGCACAGGCCAGGCCGAAGGACCCCACCGGTGCATGATCAGGGCCAGGGAGGGATGTGGGAGGTTGGCCAGCCAGAGAGGGACTGAGGGAGGGCTCCAGGGCATGTCCAGCCTGTCTTGCTCAGTCCTGATTGGCTGGACCCCAGCAGCAAGCTAATCTACTGGTCAGAGACTCTGCCCCCTGGTGGTCAGTGCACATCATAGTGAGTGGTTGAGCGGCTTTAGCATATTATGCTTTGATTGGTTGAACGGACGACCAGACTAACAAACACTTAGCATATTAGGCTTTTATTATATAGGATGTGTCTGTCCTTGGGTGTGGTTGGCAAATGGCACCAACTGGATTTCTGTTATCTGTCTCCCTGAGTAGGGTGATTTAAGCTATTTACCCTTTGGATGGGGAGGAGAAGTGCAAACCATTTACTCCTAAGTGTCCTTGGTTTAGGGAAGATGGGATTTACTAGGTGGCTGCAAACTGCTGTTTAACTATCTTTAGTCTTAGTTTCCCTATTCCGTTTGCCATGGAATTTCCCTAGCCCCTTACTATGCTGTAAGAAGTTGATGACATTAATTAAGTAGAGACATAAGAATATGGGAACTATCTTACTGGATTAGACTCCTGGACCATCCACCCCGTGTTCTCTTATTGACAGAAATATCAAAGGCCGGGTCATGGGAAAGCATCATTGTTTTTCTTGACTACGTTCAATAGAGTTTGACTTTCCTTAGTATGTTAGTGTCCACCATTTTTACACTTGCTTAAAATGATGGGAAACTCAAACAGTTAAAAATTTTAGTCCTGGCCGGTTTGGTTCAGGGGGTAGAGTGTCAGCCCTCGGATGGAAGGGCCCCAGATTCGATTCTGGTCAAGGGCACGTACCTCAGTTGCAGGCTCAATCCCCGCCCCTGGTGCAGGAGGCAACCAGTTGATGTGTCTCTCTCACATCGAAGTTTCTCTCTCTCTCTCTTCCCCTCCCTCCATTCTCTCTGAAAATCAATGGGAAAATATCCTCGGGTGAGGATTAACAAACCAACAAAAATAAATAAATAAATAAATAAATAAACACACACACCCCCAAAACAAAACAAAAAATGTTACAAGTTTTAACTTCAGACATATAGTTAATGGGCTTGGTAATTAATACAGGTAGGAGGCTATTGTTTCAGGGACTGAAGTGTACCACTGGACTTGCCCTGTCTTCAGGAGATCCACCTTTGTGCCAAATTCGACCTTTGTGCCCCAGGAGGACTGCAAGGGACCAAGATGCACTGCACGTGACCAAGACAGAATGTGAGCCCTTGTGCTCCAGGGAGAGGAGGACCGCAGCCCAGGAAGCAGATGAAGACTCAGGGGCCAGCAGAGGAGGGGATGCTCAGAAAATCACCAGACTGCACCTTTTGTCTGGTTAACTTTTCCCCTGAATGTCAGGCCCCTTACTCACTTTCTTCTGAATCCCAAACCCTTTCCCTGCACTTCTCTTCTCGTTATAAAAAGGGTCTGCTTCAGATGAGATGTAAGATGGTCTTTTTAGGGTACATTAACCTGTCTGCTCTGCGGATAACAGAATGAAGGGTGTAATGATAAAAACAGAGTCCCGTTAGGAGGCTATTGTGGTAATCCAGCTGAAAATGCTACCGGTGGCTTGAACCAGGGTGGTGCAGGGGAGAAGTGAGATGGGGTGGGATTCTGGATATATTCTGAGGTAGAACCAAAAGCATTTTCTGGCCTCGCATATGTGAAGTGTGAAAGAAAAGAGAGGAGTTGAGGATGACTCGAAGATTTTTTGACTCATATAGGCATCCCACCAACCCTTCTCAAATCTTCAAAGACTTTCTGATATTCTCAGGAGTCTAGCAAGCATTTCTATATGACAATAGTAATCATAATGTAGATTCTATCCAATTATTGCTTTATAATTTTCTTTTTTTAAAATCCTTACCCGAGGATACTTTTTTCCATTGATTTTTTATTTTTATGTTTTCCTCTGTTGATTTTTAGAGAGAGTGGAAGGGAGAGGGAGAGACAGAGAGAAACATCAGTGTGAGAGAGACACACTGGTTGCCTCCTGCACGCACCCCTACAGGGCTGGGGATCAATTCTGGAACTGAGGTACATGCCCTTGACCAGAATTGAACCCAAGACACAGGCTGAAGCTCTAACCACTGAGAAAACTGGCTAGGGCTGCTTTATAATTTTCAAAATATGAAAACTTTATTTGCTATGTTAAACTGTTATATTTCTTTTTTCTTAGTTTATATATACAGGTGTACGTACATGTATATTTTGCTGAATATAATTTTATACTATTGCCAATTGCAAAATTACTTCTCTTACCTAAAGAATGTCAAAACCGGTTATATTATTTTTTGAGGAGAGCTGCTGGTGGCTTGGGCCAGGGTGATGATGGGTGTGGAGAAAACAATGAGGTCAGATTCTAGATATATTCTGAAGGCAGAACCTGAAGGATTTTCTAGTGACCAGATGGGCAGTATGAGAGAAAGAGGGGAGAGGTGAAGAAGAAGATAAACAGTCCTAGTGTGGCAATATATTTTTGTCACTAACAAGAATGAAGAATATCAGGTGATACCATTAATTTGTGTGGGACTCATTGAACAATGATTACCTAGTGTCTTCTCAGTGCCCTAGGTGCTAGAGACAGATCAGTGAACAAGATGAGCAGAAATCCAACCTCTTAAGGAGCTTACATTCTAGAGGACAGAACACACACACACACACACACACAATGTCAGGTGACAATAAGTGCTAAGGGTCAGGGCACGGAGGAGAATAGAGAATGCCAGGGGAATGCATCAATTCTCAGAATCCTTTATTCTGTGGTATTTATTCCTATGTCCATATCTTTTTAGCAGCCTGATACCGAGAAATGCACTCATTTTGTCAATTTGCCTACCAATAAAACACAACATGGGTTACATACTTACTTAGTGCTTCTTCAGAGTATTAGAAAAGAAGAATTAAGCATGGTGCCCTTGGGAAGGGTCGTGCCCTTGAACATTTTGACGGCGTTCCCCACAGGAATAACAGAGAATGTTTTAATGGTGAGTAGTAAACTGGACTTGGTTCCATACACAGAAGCCATTGCAAGCATTTGGGTTTGGACACCGACTCAGCATCACCTCTGTTTAACCTACTCAGGTTGTCCTCATTAGGGCTTTTAACTTAGAACACCATTATAGCAATCATATACTGTATTTTTAGCATCTTATATAAACTTCCCCACAAATGCCCAAGTTATGTAACACCCCCCCCCCCCACGGCTTTCCTCCAGCTTCTCACAGATTTACAGTGGGGGCAAGGAGGTATGTGTGTGTGTTGGGGGGATCCCTGTCCAGTAACTGAAAATGTTCACATCTGAGAGATCGGTGCCCCCTCCTCTGGACAGGGCTGGGTGTGCACCAGCACAGTGTGCTTCCTGATCCCCCTCCTCTTCTCTTCCCAGCCTTCACCTTCTGCTGTTACAGTCTCATCAGGTATCGTGTTGCTAGACTCTCTGCCTCCTCTCATTGTGTTCAAACAAACCCCTAGGGCTTGGCTCCAGAGGCAGAGCACCTGAGAGTTCCAGCTCCCTCATTTTGGCTCAGGTGACTTCCCCGCAGGTATAGAGGCAGAGACACAGTCAATCCCAAGTCTCTGGATTCCCTCTCCAGCAGGACTTCTACGATCAAACCTGCAGCCTCTCTGGTCTCAGTGTTCTCAGGTATATAAACGAGGGGCGTGGGAGGTGGTCTCTCAAGCCCCTTCCATCTGTGCATGATGTATAGATATGCTACTGGATAGGGACTGATGATATTACACTTGAGATCTTACTGTTTTCTATGCAGACTAGAATTTTACCAAATTGAATCAGGAAGAGGACATTCATTTTGCTTGGCTCTTTAAAGCTTAAGTTCAGCCTTTAAATACACGTCTTCAGCTAGTCGGTGCGCAAGGAAAGCACTATGCCACGTTCCTCTTTCATGGGAGTTTAACTCAGGAAAAGTCTCCTTCTGGCGTGGCTGTGGGGAGGGAGGGCAGGGCTACGCAGGCTGTGATGGTGATAAGCATTTTCCAAATTAGGAAACAGATATGCTTTTCTTCTTACTCTCTTACATAACTGATCTATTTTAGAAGACAACACTAAAATTAAAGCTGAAATGCAATACAAACCTCATGATTTTACTACTTTGTGAGAAAAGAACCAGTCAGTCACGCTCCGAGGAAAACAGGGGAGGAAGAGCCCTGCACCCCACGGCTTCCTCCTGCCCCCGGGGGGCTGTTTCCCAGGCTTCTCCCTTCGCCGCGGCAGCCTGCTGGGTGACTCAGAGACCAAAGTCCGAATTTTAGACAAGGAACCGGGAGATCCTCGTTTCCCTCTCCTCGGAATGTAGACAGCAGTCGCATCGCAGTGCACATCCTCGTTGGTGGCACAGAATGACAGGGGAGTGAACTGCCTTCGAACCAGGGATTGTTTTGCCCCAGACTTCCGGATTCAGAGGGAAACGGTGCAGCACACAAAGGCCACAGAGGCAGCACAGCCTCTTACATAAATAAGTTACATAAATGAGAACCAGTTATGTAAATGTATAAACCAGCAAACATGAATGATAACCATTCACAAGCACCAAGGAGAGCCCGGCAGGATTCCTCCTCCAGTCCCATTTCCCCCTCTCCCAGGACCATAATTTATACTTGATACAATTTTACTTCACACCAGAACCAGATGTGGTTGTCACATTTATTAGGGAAAGCAACTCCCAAGGACACATTATTTTTTTTGAACTGTACATTGGGACATTCCACAATAAAACCTGATGTAAACTATATTTGATAAGAAAGCTATGCATGTTCATCAGTTTATACTTCTGGTGTAACCTGCCATGCACACACTGGGTATGTACTATTGCACATTTGGCAAGTTGCTGTTAAGGACAGTGATGCATCACAAAAGTCAATGTTTTTATGCCTATGGAGACTTGTTGTACCAGTTATGATTTCAAGTCTCCAAAGAGTATTGTGGGCGTTGGACTAAGGTCAGTCTTCCGCTTCTTGAAAGGAGGTGGTCATTTGGGGGGTTAGAATTAGATTCAAGCTCATGCTCATGAATTAACCCCACTATTCCCCACCTGAAATGATGAGGAGTTACTCCTGTGTCTTAGCTGTAATTTGCTTCGTCTGATGTGAATGACAAACTTGTTTGCCTCTGCACCCTGTTGGAAACCAGAGCCTCCACTGTTCCTCAGTTAGCTTTTCCCCGGTTCCTTTTGGGGAAATACAGCTCTATCTCCTCGGAAGTAAACACATATAACTCAGAGCAGTTTTGAGCCCAACAGCCTGTTCTGTATAAAGAGGGATGATAAGAGTCAGCCAGTTTCAGATGTAACATGCTCAGGTTAACATTTCATCTGAGTAGCTTATTTTGAAAAGATCTAACATAGTAACATAATAGTGAAATCAGAGTTAGGTGATCTTAAACACTTCCGTTTAACACTAGCTGTGTGACTTTAAGCAAATGATTTTTCCTCTCTGGGCCATTATTTCTAACCACTTGAAAAAGAAAAGTTCTAAGTCACTTTCCGCATGAACAATCTAGTACCCTTTAATTAAGTCTATAAATATTTCTCCTCTGAATTTAAACAGCAGTCCCATCAACCTAGAGCTTTAAACTCGCTGCCAGCAAGTTAAGAAAAGTAACCTACTGCGCATAAATATATATTTATTCATATCTATTTTATCTATCAGCAAAACGGCAGACCCTACTTGGCCTGTAGTGATATGGTGAGAGCCATGTGAAAAGCATTGATTCTGGAGCTCTCTCTTTGAAAACCCCAAATATAGCCTTTAGCCAGCTCGGAGCAGTTAATGAGAAGCGGCGAGTACAGCTGATGCCTCGGGAATCTGTGGGCTTCCTCCCGGGCAGTGGGGGGTTCATTTTAAATGGGAAAGGCAGCCCTAACTGGCACCAGGGAAAACTGCCTCGGCCTCTGGAAGGAGTCACCCCAGGAACGTGGCTGGGTTGCCTTATTTCTAAGGTTGACTCTAGACTTCAGGAGTCACAAAGTCATCAGACTGCCTTTGTGCATTCCTAGGCCCTCTGCCTCTACATGTTCATCTGTAACTTGGGCATAAACTAGTGACAATGCAGCCTTGCACCCGACAACAGGGACACTACACTGGGAGGCCCCACGGGCCAAGGAGGGAACAGGTCCTTACTCGGGTGGGCGGGTACGTCAGGGGAGGGACGGCGATTTGGGGCGCCGTCACAAGGCTGACCACCCGGCAGACGAGCGCTCAGGAAGCCGAAGCAGGAATTAGGAGACTGGCCTGGGCGGACGGGGGGCGCCCAGAGGGGAGGCGAGGGGGATGGAGACCTGGGCTCCTTGGAGCTTTGTTCAGTTACAAGCCAGGCCCTGCTTTCGGGAAAAGCCAATTAGATCCCGGCTGGGGCATCATCTGACCTCGCGCGCTCCGCCAGGAGGGGCTCCGAAAGGGGCGGGGCCAGCCGGTCGGCCCCCGGGGACTCGGCCCCGGGCGGTGCGGGGGAGTCCCGGGCGCACTGGCGGAGCCGGCCCCGCCCGCGCCCGCAGGCCCCGCCCCTGGGGCTTCCCGGGCGCGCGCCGCCCGCCGGGTCCGCGCGCCACGCCCCCCTGCTCGCCGGCCGCGTGCGGAGCCGCGCGCCCCGCAGGCTCCGGGACGGTGGCGGCAGTTGGAGGCGGCGGCGCAGCCCACCGCGGGCCATGTCTTTCCCGGCCGTGGCGAGGAGCTCCTCTAGAGGGAACCGGGAGATGGCGCCCCGGCCGCGGAGCCGGGGCCGGTTCTGGGAAGTGGGCGGCGGCAGCGGGGACCGACTGGAGCGCGCGGCCGCGGAGTCAGAGCGCTGGGAGCTGCTGCTCCGCCGGGGCGAGCTGCTGGCCCTGGGCGGCCACCTGAAGGGAGCGCTGGAGGCGTACGCGGCGGCGCTGCGGCGCGGGGCCCCGGTCCGGCCCGAGTGCCTGGGCACCCTGGTGGACTGCCTGGTGCTCAACTACCGGCTCCGCCACGGGCTGGGCTGGAGCGCCGCGCGGGCGGCGGACGCGGGCGCGGGCGGGCTGCTGAGCTGCCTGGGCTGCCGGGGCTTCCTGAGCGAGCCGGTGACCGTGCCCTGCGGCCACAGTTACTGCCGCCGCTGTCTGCGGAGGGAGCTCCGCGCCCGCTGCCGCCTCTGCCGGGACCGGCTGCCGCCCGCCGCCGCCGCCGCCGCCGCCGCGGATGCTGAGGGCACCACCCCGCGGCCGCCGCCTCTGGCCGCCGCCATCGCCGCCTCGGGCTTCAGAACCAGCGTCGTCCTCAACCACCTGGCGGAGAAGTGGTTCCCGAGCCAGCAGGAGCGAGCGCGGGCGGCTGGCCGGCTCGGGGAGCTGCTGCACCAGGGGCGCCACCGGGAGGCCCTGGCCGCCGCCGGCGAGGCGCTACGAGCAGGTGACCGCGCGGGGATGCACGGGCCCGGCAGACCCCACCCTCCTTCTCCGACGGGCTGGCTCCCGGGAGCTCGTCTGCGCCCCCGGGAGACGCCTCTGCTTCCGCGAGGCCTCCCTACTCCCTGGTGGCGGGTCTCGGGGGTCCCCGAGGGTGTGGGAGGGGGCGGCGCCCGGAGGTGCTTCGGTCACAATGGGGATCGCCCTCGGAGCCGACTGTGACGCGGCGTGGGGAGGGGCGCACGGGCGCGGGGTTCCCTTGGCCGCGGCCCGGCGTTTGGGCGTGCGCGTCCCTGGAGAAGCGGGGGCCGGGGCCGGGGCCGGGGCCAGGCCGCCGGGATGCGGGGGTGTGGGGCGGCCGGCCGGCCCTTCTCTTCCTGCCGCCGCGCTCTTTCCGGGAACTGGCCGCTTGGCCCCGCGGGACCCGTCGCGGGGAAAGGGCGGCGGGAGCGGGGAGATTATCCCCAGCGGAGGCCGGACGGCCAGGGTTTACCTTGGTCTCCCACAAAAGTCACCGGGGCAATTGGAAGCCGCGGGAGGGCAGAATTGCATAAGCTGGGGGGTGGCGTTGTGTAACGGGTGACGTCCGGTGGGCGTGGCGGAGCTAGGCGCCCGCACCGGCTTCGGGGGTCCGCGGGCTCCGCGCGGGTGTCCGAGCGCCCAGGGGTGTTCAGGTGTGACCTGAAAATGCCTGCAGGGTTGGTTTCTGTTGATGGCTTCAACCTGCCTATTTCAAATCATACTTATTTCTTAAACCCTTTGGAACACACCTAGTCCAGGGTCAGGATAAAGAGGTAGGTTCCTAGAGTTCTTTGTCAAGCTCCAGTTGGCTCTTCTGCTCTTGATCAGCTGTGGGGAACGGCCTTTAGGGCTTTTGTCTTTCTTCTCCAAGAAGTAGCTCAGGCCTCCCAACCTAGGTTAGCACTTAAGACGACTTTAGGCTGTGGAAGGGGACATTGCCTGACTTATCCATGTGCAATATAGAATTGTGTAAATCGGTGGTTCTCTACCAGGGAGATTTTACACGCGCCCCCTTCCCTGCCCCCCGCCCCCCCCCCCCCCAACATTATCCGGAGACATTTTTAGTTGCCACCCCTGATGGGATTAGTGTTGACACATCTAGCTAGGGATGCTGCTAAACATCCTACAATGCACAGGACAGCCTCCCACACAATACTCAGGCCCCAAATGTCAAGTGTGTCATTGTTAAACCTTGTATTAAATAAGCCTATTTTAAGCTTAACATCTGTATTTGCATGAAATAATACGTGGGGGAATAATCCCTAAGAAAATAGACGTCTAAAATAGAAACTGATGTTAGGTAATACGTAAATTTATAAACTACCATTTAAAGTATTTTGTTATGGTTCTTTTATCCAAGTGCTTTGTCATTTTGAACTGGTAACAATATATAAAGTTATTTAATACCTTTGGAGTTCAAAGCACAAACCTGGTACATTTTCATATACTTCCACTTTTTTTAAATTTTTTTATGGGGAGTAAGCAGTTATAAATAGAACAGAATGGCAGATCCAAAGCAAAAGAACTGTTTGGTATTCAAAATTCTGATATAGACAACTCTACCTCTCTGGATGATTAGAGTATGAGAGGGGAAGTACAGACCATCTAGGCCACCATCCTGGTTTTAAAAACAAGCAGAAGCTAGGGCAGTGAAATGACTTGTCCACAGGCCACAGACAGCTCACTGGTTGTAGAGGCAACAACACTATATCCTCCAGTTCTAAATGTGGGGCCAGGGTTCATCTTAGATTATAGCTCATCTAATGAAAATGTTTAATATAAATTTCTAAGGAGTTTTTGTCATTAGCATAAAATAATGGATGAAACTTATTGTTAGTTCTATTCAGTATTAGGTTTCGTGGTTTGACTTCTTATATGAGGTGTTTCATAAGGATTTAGGCCCTAATCCATGGAAGAACAGTGAGACCTTTACTAATTAAGGTCTAGGTTAATGTTCTGTGACCACTAATCTTTTAATTAAGGGCAGTAATCTTTTAATGAACCTTGAATTGAGGGCATTTTAAAAAGTTTATTTATTGATTTTAGAGAAAGAGAAAGGGAGAGAGAGAGAAACATGGATTTGTTGTTTTGCTTATTTATACATTCATTGGTTGATTCTTGTATGTGTCTTGACTGGAGATTTGAACCTGCAACTTGGTGTATTGGGATGATGCTCTAATCAACCTAGCTACCCAGCTATGGCCTAAGGAAGTTTTTTCTTTAACCGAAATAGACTCTGAAAGATCTACACTTTCTTTTTTTCCAATTTACATAGATGGCACATGGGAATTTTGCCTATTCAACTATTTAATCCTACTTTTTTGTGAATAGAACCCAGGTTTCCTGACTTTCACTTTATTAGCCTATTTTGCCCTCATTTTTAGGTCTTTCAAAAATCATCAATTCCTTAAAAATATGTCTGAATCAAACTGAGAATAACCTTTTTTATCCTTTGAATTTTTAATGGTAAAATATGTGTTTAACAGTTTATGCGCATGAATGAAAATATTTAGCAGAGTTATAAATCTATTTGTACAGTTAGGCTTTAACTTTTCTGAGAGTTGGCTAGTTAGCTAGATATGCATTTGGATTGTATTTATATATTTGTACTGTAGTTACTAATGATACCGTCATTGTTGACAATGAAAAAGAACCACTATAATTTCTTAATGTAATTCTTATAATGAAACAAGTAAATACTATTAAATAGAAAAAAATAATCTAGTCTACAGTTAGCCCACACATTGAAATTTATCTGTCAACAAAAAGGAAAGCTTGAAAACCTTTGCCAAAATCAGAAGTTTCCCATTGAGATTACATAAGTTTCTGTTGAATTGAAATATATTTAGATAACACTTAATCCATTGATCTTTTGATATTAACTCTCAGATGTTTCATAACGTCTGTCTTTTTAGTATTCAAGGCTATTATATAAAAAGTCTTGTCTGTATTGAATCTTTATACTTGAATCTATTGAAATGATGGCATTTTGCTGTGCCTGTCTTCCTTTTAATTTTAATGTTTTTTACAGACTTGCCTCCTCCCTTTGTATGCCCCTCTCCTCTCAAAAGAAGGGAACAGAACAGTATAATTAACAGTTTGAATTGTTTAAATAATAACAGTAAAGGGCAGAACACTTTTAAAATACTTGGAGAAGGAAATTTTTGTCTTTAATATAGTTTCTGTTTATATAGTCCTTGACTATTAAAGTATTTTTAGACTCTTTACAGTATCTGATCTTCAGAAAGAATCTTATAGAGGACTATTGTCCTCAGAAGGAAATTATAGCACCTCAAGCTAGAGATGCAGTGCGGGCTGGTGGTTACAGCTGCAGATGTGGGGAGCTGACTGCCTTGTTGTGAATTCTAGGCAGCCCTCCACTTACTCTCTGGCCTTGGGCCTGTGGTCTGACCACCTGTTTTGATTCCTTATCTGAAAAGTGAGAATAGTATCTACCTCATAGATAGATACCAAGAACCACCCAGGTCTGTGGTGAGAATTGAGTCAAAACATGTAAAGCACTTGAAATGATGCTTGACAGAGTATGAATGCCCAGAAAACAATTAAAGTATAGTATTTTTACAAATGTAAAAGTTGTGCTACAGCTACAAGATGATTTAACTAAAATTGAAATCTAAACCTTGTGATGTCAAGTCTTGTTCTTTTCTTTACCACATCAGTAGATTACCAGAGTGAGGGTTAAATCCTGATTATGTTAATTAGTGGTAACATTTTAGCCTACATCAATAAAATACACTGAAAGGCTTTAGGTAACAGAGATTAGACAAATTATCTGAATGCATTTAAAGAAAATGTAAAGGGTTTTAATATCTTGATTAGGAGGTTAATGTGAAGAGATTTGAATTTTTGTTCTTTTGTGTGTGTTTTTGTTAATCCTCACCCAAGGGTATTTTTTCTCCAATGCTTTTCTGAGAGAGTGGAAGGGAGGAGGAAGGTTGGAGGGGAGGGGTAAGAGAGAGAGAAACCTTCATGTGAGAGAGCACATCAATTAGTAGCCTCCTGCACTGGCCTGGCCCGGAGATTGAACCTGCAACCCAGGTACGTGCCCTTGACCAGGAATCAAACCCGAGACCCTTCAGTGGTTGGGCCCATGCTCTAACCACTGAGAACACCGGGGCCAGTGCAAGATTTGAATTTAATTAATAAATTTACGCATGTTACAACTTTACAAAGGGCTTGAAACATTGTATCAAGAGCTAATCTCATTTTTCTATCAACTTTTGAAATATTTTGTAATACTGACAATCACTATTATTTATTGAGCACTTGTGTGCTAGACAGTGTCTTAACTGTTTGCTTTTTTAATCCTCACCCGAGGCTATTTTTCCATTGAGAGAGTGGAAGAGAGAGGGAAAGACAGAGAAACATTGATGTGAGAGAAACACATCGATTGGTTGCTTCCTGCAGGAGCCTGACCAGGGGCTGGGCTCTGGAGGAGCCTGCAACCGAGGTATGTGCCCTTGACTGGAATTGAACCCCTGACTCTTTGGTCCGAAGGCCAGCACTCTATCTGAGCCAAACCGGCTAGGGTGACAGTGTCTTAACTGTTTACATGCATTATCTTGTTTAGTCCTCACAGCAGTCTTAAGTTGGAGGTATCACCAGCATTCTATAGGTGAGGAGACTGAGGTTCCGGGAGTTAGGTAAACTTCTAGAAGGGATCTGACAAGCTTCCAGAATGGATCTGAACACAGATCTTCTGAATCTAGTGGTTATAAATCTTAATATGCCAAATTGCTACTCTTGGAATTTATTAATCAATCAGTCACTAATAACTTGTCAACTGATGTCTTTTAGTTTAACTGTGATAACCAAGTACTCCACATTGAACTTGATAAAGTAAAAGAAGCAAAGAAATTTGATATTTTGGGTTGCCATTAAACTTTGTGAAATAGCTCAATATATAAGTCAAAGAAAAAAAAAGAAGACTGAGAAAAAGGATATGAACAGGGAATTTTTACACTTACATATGCAGTCTAAATAGCCAATGAATATGTAGTTTTAAAGGTCAAACTCACTGTAGAAATGCATGTTAAAATAATGCTGTTTTTAATTTGTATTTTTCTAGGAAACAAAAAACACAGTTTATGGAAGTGTAACCTAAGTAATGTTTTTATACTATAAAAGGAGGGCTAGAATATATTGGAAATTCTGTATATCTACATAACTTTCTACATAGTCATTCAGCTTTATAAAAGTAACTAAGGAAATAAGCGGGTATATAAAAAGTCATGTAGATGTCTATGCTACTACTTTTTATATTAGCAAAAATTGGAAGTAAAAAATTGAAGAGCAGGGAATTTTCTAGATTATGTATATAGTAGACTACTTTGCAACCATTAAAAATCATGTTGACTTAATTACATTGACAAAAAAGCAGGCTTTAAACAGTATATGTGGTATATTTTATAAAACTACATAAAAATGTAATCTATACACACAGAAAAAGTACAGGTTCTATGCCAATACTGGTTATTTCTTTGTGGTGGGAAAAATATTTTTAATTCTTAATTTCTATATTTTTCAAATTTTATAAGTAAACAACATAATTTGGAAAAAATTTGTTCTTTTGAAAATGAGCTAAGGAAACGACATATTAGTAATCGCACCTATTCCTGCGATTGGAAGAAGATAGGGAATTGTGACAGGAGAGCTCTGTCCTCAGCCCATGAACGCTTTGAACAGCCTGAAGAGTAGTTTCCTCGGGTGTACAGCAGAATTTCGTTTCAATTTTTTTATTTGCCTACCGACTCACAATATTCCTGGGTCTAGGAAAAGAGAAAATGAGAGCATGAATTGTGGGCCCATTTTAATGACCCCTCCTATTTTTGTAAATATTTAGGAAAGCCAGGACTTGAGGATACAAAGTCAGGGAATGATGGAGAAAGCACAAAAATAGATTTTAAAATTAATGCTATGCACAGACAGTGAAGGAACACAATCATAATGGAACACTTGCTGGTGCTATAGTGTGCCCTGGTCTAAGTATTTAGTATGTATTATATGCTTTGGTTGGTCAAGGGCCCCAATAAGTGCATTCGGCTCTTTTTTTAGAATTAAGAAGAGGTGGTCCTAATCTCAAAAAGTATTGAATTTGAACTCAGCTGATATTTTTCCCCCTAATAGATTCACCCAATATAATCATCTACTAATACTTGAAGTTCTCAATAGAAACATTACCTATGAAGAACTGGGGAGCAAGAGCTTTAATATTTGGCCCTCTTGTCATCTCTTAGTCTCATAGTCTGCGTGTTTTGTGTTGAGGGAAGAGGGGACAGTCTTTTGCTTTGGTCAGAGTGGAGCAATTTGATAGGTTGACTGGGTTTTCTCAAAGACAGATCTCAGTCACTTCCTCCAGTGCTGTCCTGGTGACAATTGAGCAGTGAAGGCATTGACGAAAGGGTGTAATAAATCACTACTTCTGAATATGCATTAAGTGTGAGGCGATGGGGACTCTCTGTACAAGAAAAAAAAACCAAGACATTTTTAAAAATCCCAGTAAGGGATCCCGGGGTGGAACGGGCTGCTTGTTGCCACCGTGAAGTCCCTCGGGTGCTGGAGCGGAGGCGGGCCCCACGGGTGCAGTTGGAAGCAGTCCTGGCCGCAGTCTCTCCAGCTCAGGGGGTTTGATGTATTTACTACTCACTCTTGCACTGTTTTGGCGCACGCTGCTCTCCACGTTCTGAGCTCCAGCTGTGCTTGTCAAATCAGGATTACATGATGCTGTTTCACAATGAAGTCCATTTTTTCTAATTTGATAATAAGCTCCTCAAAGACAGGGATAAAGGACAATCTTTTGAACACTTACAGGGGCTAGCTTTGTGCTAGAACTTTTCATTCTTGATCGATTAATCACAGTGAGCTACCATTTTGTGTGCTTTTGTTCAGAGAAGAGATTTCCAATTACATTGCTGTAAGAAACAAAAGACAAGATGCCCTAAATGTCTTTTATTTAGGAAGTAAGACATATTTTCATGAAATATAAATTGTGTTCTTTAAAGTTTTTCATTGGTATATATTTGAGGGAACAGCATCATTCCACTTCTCGAGCACCAGCAATTGCAAAGGCCTAATTATTCAGTCAAGAGTTATCTGTAGTAAATGAGTAAACCATGGAGCTATGAGGAATTTTCTGATAGTTTATTTAAAAAATATATTTTGCCCTAGCTGGTTTGGCTCAGTGAATAGAGCATCGGCCTGCAGACTGAAGGGTCCCGGGTTCGATTCTGGTCAAGGGCATGTACCTTGGTTGTGGGCACATCCCCAGTAGGGGGTGTGCAGGAGGCAGCTGATCGATGTTTCTCTCTCATCGATGTTTCTAACACTCTATCCCTTTCCCTTCCTCTCTGTAAAAAATCAATAAAATATATATTATTTTTAAATTAATGAGCCCTAGCTGGCTGGTTTGGCTCAGTGAATAGAGCATCGGCCTGCAGACTGAAGGGTCCCGGGTTCGATTCTGGTCAAGGACACATGCCTGGGTTTCAGGCTCCATCCCCAGTAAGGGGCATGCAGGAGGCAGCCGATCAGTGATTCTTTTTCATCATTGATGTTTCTCTCTCTCTCCCTCTCCCGTCCTTTCTGAAGTCAATAAAAATATATTTTTAAAAATGTTTTTATTGACTTCAGAGAGGACGGGAGAGGGAGAGAGAAACTTCAATGATGAGAGAATTACTTATCGGCGGCCTCCTGCATGTCCCCCACTGGGGATCGAGCCCGCAACCCTGGCATGTGCCCTGACTGGGAATTGAACCCCATCCTGGCCCACAGGATGACGCTCAGCCGCTGAGCCACGCCGGCTGGGCTATAGGCTTCTGTCATAATCTATATACCTGTGGTCATTGATTGCTGTATTGGGTGAACCAGCTAAGTTTGTCTGAAATTCTGATTGCCATTGGATACTAATTTGGTTTCTCCTGTAGAGACATAAAGGACAGTGACATTAAAAAAAAAAAAAACTTTTTCCCTCAGGAATATTTGAAATTAAATCTATTTTGGGATGGCTCAATACCATTCTTGCTAATGGCAGGGATTAAAATTTTGATCTCTTAATCATCACCCATTTTCTCCCAAATCTGGACTGTTATATACCTCATGAGATAGAGCCTTGGCCACTCTTCGTTACTATGGAAATTCTATGTGCAGTAGTGACACATACAGTTGTTTATAAATAAGGATTTAGAAACTAGGGTATAAAATAATTACAATTTACCATAAAAAGGCAAGTCTCCTAAACATCCAAGATGTCTTTTAAATCTGTATAGAATGCCCTATTTAAAAAAGACACACATTTTTTTCTTAGAGGTGATTATTCATATTATAAAAATATTTCCAGTGTTCTTAAGAACCATAATTTCCTCCACTAAAATAGTCTACTTACAGGGATTTCATAGAACTTCCAGATAAAATTCAACATGTAAGGAGGTTGCACCTGTACTGTGCACCTTTGGTTTGGTGGTTTTCGACTGGAATCACCAGAGCAGTTATTAAATGTAGTATGATGTATTTTGTGGATTGTGCAATAATCTTTTAAAAGCAATCAACTTTTATAAAATATTTATTTCAGAGCCCAGCAACTTGACTTTAAAAATTTACCGCGCTGAATCCTATGCTGGTCTCGGAGAGTTCAAAGCAGCCATAGAGGATCTGAATGCAGTGCTCTTTCAGCTGCCCAGTTGGCCCGAGGTAAAATGACTGTTTCACATTTTGCATACATTTTAAAATCTCAACTGTAAGGAACATGCACTCAGTTATGGTTATATGTTTTACCAGGGTGGTGTGGTTGACTCTTAAATAAAATTATAGAAAGTTCTCAAAATCTAAGGTCAATACTTGGGATAACAATCATCTGATAGTTTTGTAAATTGTAAGAAAACTGGTTCCTAGCTAAAGAACAACTGAATTCAAGACACAGAAAAAGAGACTCTAGTATACAGAATTTCCTCAGAGATATAACTGGCCATATTGTGAAGATGGATACAAACTGGCCTTTGGTGCATGGGGTTTATTAATGGAGAAAGAGGCCCTTGAGGCTGGAGAATTGATTGGGGCCTGATGATGGGAACTGTGCCTTAGAAGACAGTATAGTAAGGATGCTCCAAAAATTATAAATTAGTAGCAAAAATAAAGCAGAATCCCATGCTGGCATGATGGGTTAGTACAAGGCACGTATATATTAAGAATAAGAGGGAAAATGATCTGTATGGACAACTTTAAAACTGTTTTAAAAAAGAAAGAACCCTTGGACTTAGCACTGGAGTGATACAATTAGAAATGTAATTTGAAGTCATTTTCTTGGCCTCAGTTCCTCTCTACTTGCCTCTCCAGAGCAGTGTGATAGTACCTATAAAAGCTCTGAGCTCCTCAGACTCATTCAGAGTTCAAAGTGAGCATTTCTGAGCACACCTTTACTTGATAATGATTTTTTTAAAATTTCTTTAATGATTAAGGTATTACATATGTGTCCTCCTTCCTCCATTAAATTTTTTAAAAACAACACAATTCTACAAATTAAAGTATCATGTGCTTCATTGAAGGTCTACTTCAGGAAAGGAAAAGTACTCCATGATGCTGGCTTCTTAGGTGATGCCTTACAACTATTCCTGCAGTGCTTAGCCCTTGATGAAGACTTTGCACCTGCAAAGCTGGAAGTGGAAAAGGTAATTGGTTCACCGACTTTAATAGTCTAAGGCAGGGCTAAGACAGAGTTCTTTTGAAAACCCCTAATTAGAAAACTGGAATAAGAACATAAGGAATCTGTAAGTCAAATTTAGTAGCAATTGGACAGGTGGTTTTCAGGTTCATATAATAGTGAATTTGATTCTTACTGAAATCAGAGTATTTCATTCACAGATATTTAAATGCATTATTTTTACTTAGTTAAATTTAGATGTTCCCTAATAGTCTGCTTAATCCGAGCCAGACGAGTTATCCTTAATTAAACATTGTTGTCATGATGTTTCTGCTCAGGAATTTTTATTGGCCTGCCTTTTGCCTTTCATTTCAGGTCTAAACTTTGCTTACTCTCCATGGGTGCCAATAGTATTGCCCTAGTCAAATTGTTTCCCTGATTTTTCTCAGCAGTCCATATTCCACTTTGAAAGTTTGTTCTGTACTGTGTTAGTAGGTGTTAATTAAAAGAAAAAGGGAAGGGGGTTCTCTGATCAAATGATTTTAGGAAACATTGGGGTAAGCCAAGTTAAAGAGGTTTCTTCAAAACTCAGAGGTTTCACTATACTAGCATGGCATTCAGCTGTTGTCAGATCTACTCACAGAGCATTTGGGAAGACTAGAGTCATTGAAAAGTTTTTTGGGAAAATCAACCCTAATATAATTTCAGTGCCCAGTCATGATTCTTTCCTCAATGTCCTAAAACCATGCTACATTATTTAATTACTTTGCGGTGTTTCTTAGTGAATGGTTTTTTTTGTCAGAATCTTGGGTGCATGGTAAACATAAAGATTCCTGGGCCCTACCACAGACCTTTGGAGTTAGAATCTCGGAACTGGGACATAGTTTAAGAAGCACCTGGGCAGAGTCTTATGTTTACTGTTGTGTGTTTTATGACAAACTATATTTGTTAGCCTTTCTTCCTGGTGAGATTGCAGTAAGGGCTTATAATTTGTATTTTCCATGCTGTTAGATATCCTTATATATCTGTAAATATTTCTTTGTTGGTTAATAAGGTCAAGTGAATGCAAAATAACAGATGCTTTGAAATATTTGTTTTTCCCCAATAAACTTCTTGTAAAATTGTGATATAATTTACATCCATGAGTTTTGAGAAATTATAAACTCATGTAACAGCGCCCCATTCAAAATAGAGATATCTTCATCACCCTAGAAAATTACCTTGTCTCCTTTCCAGTAGATTCCCAGAGGCAACTACTGTTCAGATTTCTATCACCATGAGAGTAGTTTTGCCTGTTCTAGAACTTCATATACACGGAATCATAGAGCACTCTTTTGTGTCTGACTTTCCCCTCCAACATAGTATTTTTGAAATACATCCAGTAATTTAACAGTTTTTATTGTTCACCGGGTATTCCATTGTATGAACACACCACAATTTGTGGTGTTCACAGTTAATAGCGATTTTCATTTGGTTTATTTCCAGTCGCTGCTATGAACATTCTTGTACCAGTCATTTTGTGGACAAATATTTTACATCTCATTGGTAACCAACTAGGAGTGGAGTGGCTGGTTCTAGGGTAGTTGTGTGTTTACTACATGTTTTTAAATCAAAGGAAATGTGAAATATACAGATTTTAAAATGTTTATTAAGTGGGGTGTTGCTTGAGCACCTACCAGATATGCACACTTTTATTTACATTGTATATATTCCTCTTATTTACATTGTAATGATCATGAAAAATTCTGATTTTTGTGTATTTGAGAGCTAGTACAGCTAAAAAAAAAAATCAAACCTCTAAATTTAGACTTTAAGAAATGCGTTACTGAACATATAAATACAGTTTGACAAGCAAAAAAACTTGAATCCCTCTCATTTCCTTGAACCTGGTTCTTCTCCTGTCTTGACCTACTCTGTTTCTTTGAGAGTTTTATATCTACTCCTGATAGAAGTGCCCAGATTTTTGATACTGCAGCTGTAACTCCCAGCTGTTATGGGGCAGCTGCTGTTTAGTGCTTCCAACCGAAAGCTGGCATGGTGACTGCCCAAAAAGGTTAGTTGTTCAGCAAGAAGCAAAATTCAGTGTAAATACGTGGAGTTTTAGAGTTCTGTAGTTAGAGGTCCAAGTTCTTTAGTTCACGTAAACACTCCAAGCCCAGCCTTAAAATATACATCAGGGGTGAACTGTGACCTTTTTGACAGGATAGGATTTGCTGATCTTCAGAGGTAAATATTTTCTACGTAAGAGCTCCTCTTTTCTTAGTTCTTACATTAGAAAGTCAGCCTTCACCTTGGTCCCTCCTCAGGCATCCAGCTGAACCACACCCATGTCTTCCTTTTGAGCCATTTCTTTGAGATGATTCTTTCCCCGTTGAGGCACACTTTGGTTTTGCAAGACTTTAAAAAATATTTGGCAGTTCTGCTTATTACTTAATCTCTTCTTCTCCTGCTCATTAAAAAATAATGTCCGCTCCAAATTTTCTCAAAATTCTTAAATATTAGGTAACTTTAGATTAAATTATCCTTAACCGAATATTTTATATTTTTATTACTTTTTAATATTTCTCTTACAGATTTTATTTGACTTATTATCACCTGAAAACTTAAAAGAAGGCCTGAAGGATTCTTCCTGGAGTTCATTGCCATGTACTAAGAACAAACCTTTTGGTTTTCCGTCAGTAATGGAAGAGTTTCACTCTGCCAGTGAGCTTAGCCCAGGGCAGGTAAAGAGTGGGAAAAGATCACCGTGGGTTTAGGGTATCCGCCTCTTCACAATTTAAGATCTGCACTTCCCTCCTTTCAGTACTAGAATCTGTTTAGGTACTTTTAAGCTATTTAATGTTGTCTTAGTAGGATATTTGTCTATAAATATTTATTTCACACTTAAAAATTTTTTGTGAAAAGACTTGTTCATTAATCACAATTTTAGGTCACCTGAATGTTAGAAATTTTTAAAAATTTTTATTTATTTTATTTCTTTTTATTTATTTATTTATTTATTGTCTAAAGTTTTACATATGTCTCCTTTTTCCTTGCTTGACCCTCCCTCCCCGCAGCCATTCCCACCCGGGGCAAGCCTCCACCACCCCAGTGCCCGTGTCCATTGGTTGTGCTAATATGCATGCATACAAGTCCTTTGGTTGCTCTCTAACCCACCCACCTCCCCTGCCATTTGTCTCTGGATCTATTCTTGTTCATCAAATTATGTTAATCATTGTATCCCACATATGAGTGAGATCATGTGATATTTATCTTTCTCCGACTGGCTTATTTCGCTTAGCATAATGCTCTCCAGTTCCATCCATGCTGTTGCAAATGGTAAAAGTTCCTTCCTTTTTACAGCAGCATAGTATATTCTGTTGTGTAGATGTACCAGTTTTTTAATCCACTCATCTGCTGATGGGCACTTAGATTGTTTCCAAATCTTAGCTATTGTAAATTGTGCTGCTATGAACATAGGGGTGCATATATCCTTTCTGGATTGGTGTTTCTAGTTTCTTGGGATATATTCCTAGAAGTGGGATCACTGGGTCAAATGGGAGTTCCATTTTTAGTTTTTTGAGGAAACTCCATACTGTTCTCCACAGTGGCTGCACCAGTCTGCATTCCCACCAGCAGTGCACAAGGGTTCCTTTTTCTCGCATCCTCGCCAGCACTTTGTTGATTTGTTGATGATAGCCATTCTGGCAGGTGTGAGATGGTATCTCATTGTTGTTTTGATTTGCATCTCTCGGATGATTAGTGACTTTGAGCATGTTCTCATATGTCTCTTGGCCTTCTGTATGTCCTCTTTCGAAAAGTGTCTATTTAGGTCCTTTGCCCATTTTTTTGATTGGGTTGTTTATCTTTCTTTTGTTAAGTTGTATGAGTTCTCTGTAAAATTTGGAGATTAAGCCCTTATTGGAGATAACATTGGCAAATATGTTCTCCCATGCAGTGTGCTTTCTTGTTGTTTTGTTGATGGCTTCTTTTGCTGTGCAGAAGCTTTTTATTTTGATGTAGTCCCATTTGTTCATTTTCTCCTTAGTCTCCATTGCCCTAGGAGCTGCGTCTGTAAAGATATTGCTACGATATAAGTCTGCTATTTTGCTGCCTTATGGAGTCTTGTAGGATTTTCATGGTTTCCCATCTTACATTTAAGTCCTTTAGCCATTTTGAGTTTGTTTTTTGTGTATGGTGTAAGTTGGTGATCTAGTTTCATTTTTTTTCATGTATCTGACCAAATTTCCCAACACCATTTATTGAAGAGATTGTCTTGACTCCATTGGATGGTCTTGCCTCCTTTGTCAAATATTAATTGTGCATAATGGCTCGGGTCCATTTCTGTCTGGGTTCTCTGTTCTGTTCCATTGGTCTATATGTCTATTCTTGTGCCAGTACCAGGCAGTTTTGAGAACCGTGGCTTGGTAATATAGCTTGATATCTGGTATTGTGATCCCTCCAACTTTGTTCTTCTTTTTCAGGATTGCTGTGGCTATTCCAGGTCTTTTTTTCTTTTTTTATCCCAGATGAATTTTTGTAGAGTTTGTTCTAGATCTTTGAAGTATGCTGTTGGTATTTTAATGGGGATTGCATTGAATCTGTAGATTGCTTTGGGTAGTATGGACATTTTTAATGATGTTGATTCTACCATGTTAGAAATGTTTTAGTCTCTTGGAAAATGGGGAACATTGTGTTTATTTTAGTTTCTTCAGAGTAGGAACTATTATATTAGCATAACTGCTTAAGCCTCATTATAATATAGGTTAGCTGGATGTCTAGGACAGTGGTCAGCAAACTCATTAGTCAACAGAGCCAAATATCAACAGTACAACGATTGAAATTTCTTTTGAGAGCCGAAAACCGACTTCTGTGAGTGGGCCACGAAGTTTCAATCGCACTGTACGTGTGCGCCCACACGTGGTATTTTGTGGAAGAGCCACACTAAAGGGGCCAAAGAGCCGCACGTGGCAGTTTGCCGACCACTGGTCTAGGGTTATATAAGTACTGGCAAAAATAATTTACCTGCCAGGGTTTTAGAATGAAAAGTTGGTGCTATTGGCCAGGCCAGGGTGTGGCTCCATGGTGGAACAGTGACCCATGAACCAGGCAGGAGTCATGGTTCGATGTCCAGTCAGGGCACATGCCCAGGTCATGGGCTCTATTCCCAATAAGCGGGTATGCAGGAGGCAGCTGGTCAATGATTTTTCTCTCATCATTGATGTTTCCATCTCTCTCTCCCTCTTCCTTCCTCTCTGAAATTAATAAAGAAAAACATACAGTATTTTAAAAAGTTGGTGCTGTTAAATGAACAGTTAAAATGGACATTATAAATTATTGAAATTTCATTTTGGTTTGATTCTTGGTGAAAGCAGTAAAGGATAGTGAAGAAATACAGATAGTCTTGTTATTGTATTTTTATAGAATGAAGAAATACCTGAGGCCTCGGCAGAACCTGTCAAAGGAAGCTTAAACCGTGCTCGGTCAGCACAGGCTATAAATTCCACAGAAATGCCAGCCAGAGAGGATTGTTTAAAACGAGTGTCCTCAGAACCTTTGCTCTCTGTTCAAGAAAAAGGTGCTCTCCTGAAAAGAAAGCTGTCTCTCTTAGAACAGGATGTGATTGTTGATGAAGATGGAAGAAATAAGCTTAAAAAGCAAGGAGGTAAACATTTCACTGCACTCATATAAAACATTTGTTTATTTAAATAACCTTTAAACTTTCCCACCAAAATAACCCTGTCGTTTCTTTGTTTAAATAGAAACGCCCAATGAGATCTGTACCTTTTCATTAACTTATGGTGACATCCCAGAGGAATTAATAGATGTCTCAGATTTTGAGTGTTCTCTCTGCATGAGGTATGTAAAATTTTTTTACAAGATGAATATTTTATATTAATGTAAATAAAATACAGGGTAGATAAAGATAATCTACTCTGTAATAATAGATAATGTAAGTGAACTAAATGTGCTAATTTTACTCCTAGTTTGACCTTTCATATTTGGACAAATAACTTTAATATGTGAACCTCTGGTTTCCTTATTTAGAAAGTGTTTGCATAGCCTCTCTCACAGTGTTACAAGAATCAAATGACTTAAATAGAAAAAGTTTCTGGAAAATTAGGAAGTTCTATAAGGGCTGTATGTATTATTGTTAAAATTTAGAAATACCCATGATTTTATATTTGGTAAGGATTCTAATTCTGTATTGTGTGTGTCTGACTCGCTAAAGAACCATTGGATAAGGATTTTCATTATGTGGAGTGCTTAGAATTCTAAAAGACTGATGGTTTGGAAAGAACGTTTTCCACTTCCATGAGTTGTGTGGCATCAGAGGAACAGGGCCCGAAGAGTCAGGAGACCTGGAACTGGCCCCACGAGGCTGGTGGTAACTGGCTATATTCCCAAGCAAGTCTCTAATCGGAGCCTAGGTTTCTTCCTTTATGAGGTGGGGGGATTAGTCCACACAATTTCTGAAGTACCTATATATCTAATAATACTTCCAGAAAATTCACATGTGCTTCAGGAAATCATACTGTAAGTAAAATTAGTTTTCCCATAGTATCTGAGTATTGCCTTTGGTATTAAGCCTAATATTTCTTTAGTATTTAACTGTAATATTTATTGAATTCCTCTTAATGAATTTTACAGAGTATGCCTTTTATAAGCTTATTAGAAAACTAATTTCAAAGAGATAAGAAAATAAGAATCTATATGAAGGCTATTTAGTGATTATGAATGATATGTTTTACATTAAGTCTTGAAAACCTGGTAGGTATTTCACATTTACGATGCATCTTCGTTTGGACATTTCAAGTGCTCAGCGCCACGTGGGGCGAGTGGTTGTTGGAGTGTTAGAGCAGCTCTGGGAGGTTGGCAGGTTTTGATAGAGAATGTTTAAAAAGTTCTTCAGGAACATTTTGTGTAATTGCATTAATCACTGCCCCCTTCCTCCTCTTCTACCCATCAGACCCTCCTTCCTCCTTCTCTAAATAGGGATTAGTGTTATGGTTCTACTCATAGTTTGTCCATTTTTTCTAATAAACAGCTTAATGTGAAAACTAATATGTACTTAATGCATTTTGGTTGATTTCAGGTTGTTTTTCGAGCCAGTAACAACCCCTTGTGGACACTCATTCTGTAAGAATTGTCTTGAGCGTTGTTTAGATCATACACCATATTGTCCCCTTTGCAAAGAAAGCTTAAAAGAGGTAAACATTTTATCTGTTTATTGGTCTCAAGTTTGGCAACATGATTTTCTGATCAGCCATAGAAATAGTGATTATGATGTTCAGAATGAATTACATTATATATGCTGAGTGACTGCAAAGGATGGTGCCTCAGTTCCAGACGTCAGTGTTGGAGAACGTGAGGTTAGAGAGGGCAGGGAAAGCAGAGAGGTCCTGGAGACCAAGCCCCTGGTACTTAAATGTTTTTAGCAAAGAGGGTGTATGGTCAAGTACCAGGTCAGGAATTGGTTCAATATTAGTGATAACAATATTGGGGAAACCCCCAAGAATAGGCTGCATTTCTGGCCTATTTCAGTCCCATTAACATCTGGAACAGCTCTGTTCAGTAGACTTTGTGCATTAATGGAAATGCTCTATTTCTGTGCTATCCAACATGTTGCTACTAGCCATATGTGAATATTAAGCACTTGAAATGTAGTTAATGTGACTGAGGAATTGTATTTTTAATTCATTTAAGTAGGCACATGGACTGGTGGCTGCCATGTTGGACAGGACAGCTCTAGAAAGTGGTAGGCTGGGAAGGAGGGGAGGCACAGCTTCCACAGTGCTTCTTGTAGAGTCAGAGGTCAGCGCCAGTAGCCTGTGTGAGGAAAGCAGCAGATCCCAGGTGGGAGGACACCACTGTCTCAGCCGTGCAAGGCAGCTGGAGACCCGCTAAGTGAGGCCAAAGCCTTGGAATTCTGTGCTCCAGCTGCTCTGGTAGCATTGACCAGGGGAGAGCAGTCCTGTGTCTGGTAGTCAGCAGGGTTGTTTAAAGAAAAAGTGTCTTCCAGATATGAATAAGAAATTGACAAAACCATTTTGCTATCAAACATACAAACTAATTTCCTGTATACAAAACACAGCCCTGTGTAGGGATCATAATATATGTGCATTATGTTTGATATGTGTCTTAGAACAAGCTGATATCAGAAAGTCAAGAAATAATATAAACTTATTCCTAAAGAATTTGTTAATTGCATGTTCAACTAAATACTGTTTTCAGGTGAAGTATTCTAAATATGCTTTCCTGTGTTCCCAGAGTTTTTAGTACTCTCTAATATATTTTTATTTTATACTTTTACTGATTTTAGAGCGAGGAAAGGAGGGAGGGAGGGAGAGAGAAACATCAATTGGTTGCCTCCTGCATGTGCCCTGACCTGGGATTGAACCTGCAACCTAGGTATATGCCTTGACTGGGAATCGAACCTGCCACCTCTCCGTGTATGGGACAATGCTCCTACCCACTGAGCCACATTGGCCAGGGCTCTAATATATTTATTATGCTTTATTTTAGATTAATAATTAGGTATGTAGCTTTAAATTTAGAGATACCTCACCTTAAAAAAATGGTGTTTGAAAGAAAATAAGCATATTAAAAAATATAACTAGCATACTATTTAAAAATAACTTTATCTTGTGTCCTGACTTTGAAAATACCTTGTATAACATAATTTGCATAAGCTAAATATATATTTTATTTTTTAATATATTTTATTGATTTTTTACAGAGAGGAAGGGAGAGGGATAGAGAGTTAGAAACATCGATGAGAGAGAAACATTGATCAGCTGCCTCCTACACACCCCCTACTGGGGATGTGCCCACAACCAAGGTACATGCCCTTGACCGAATTGAACCAGGGACCTTTCAATCTGCAGGCTGACGCTCTGTCCACTGAGCCAAACCAGTTAGGGCTAAATAAATATTTTAAAGAATTAAATTGATATGCTCTACAGTTTTGCGTATTTCCTACTTGTGATTTTATTTTGCTCATTTTTTCATTTGAATATATTTTATAGCAGTATAATAATATATTGACTTGATATTTCCCTGTTGTTGGATTTGTAAATTGTTTTGTTTTCTCTTTTTTTATATACCATGTGTTATGTCTTTGACTCTTTCCTTAGGGTAAATTACTAGCTTAAACGTCTTATTTTTAAAAGACTCTTAAAACCAAGTACCAAATTGCGTAGGTCCCTAGAGATGTACAAATTTAGATTCCTATCAGGAATGTAAGAGAGGCCATATTTCCCCAAATTTAATACCTGAGTATTAAATTTTATAACATCTTTATTAGTTTAATAGAAAAATGGTAATAACATTGCCTTTATAATGTCTATAATTTGATCAATTTTATAATAAACTCATCAGTTATCTGTATCTACATTATCTGCTCAAGAGTACCACTCTTTAGTGCTTCTCAAAGTGTGTCACCCTGACCAGCAGCATCCGATTACCTAGACCCCACTCCAGAGCCACTAAATCAGAAACTCGGGTGGGACACAGCAGTCTGCATTTTAACAAGCCCTGATTCATGCTAAGACTTGAAAACCACTACTACCCATCTCCTAAAGTCTCATATTTCCTACTCTATTAAAAAATATATATATTTCTTTTTTATTAAAAAATATATTTTTTTATTAATGATTTCAGAGAGGTAGGGAGAGGGAGAGAGAGAAACATCAATGATGAGAGAGAATCATTGATCAGCTTCCTCCTGCATAACTCACACTAGGAATCGAGCCCACAACTGGGCATGTGCCCTGACCGGGAATCGAACCGTGACTTCCTGGTTCATAGGTTGACATTCAAGCACTGAGCCACGCCAGCCAGGCACTAATCTATTTTTCATTGGATAATGACAAACCTTTATTTATGCTGGATCTACAGATTGAAGGATAACCTCTCTTTATCTTATCTTCTCGTGGTCTCCTAAGAGTTTTTCCTCACGGCTTTTATTAAATAAATTTGTACTGGGCATTTGATTTGCGCCAAGTTCTGTGCGAACACTCTGACCTGGTCCCTCCCCTGTGCAGTGTTGTTTAGTTCAGTTACAGAGAGGTGATACATTCCTGTCCGTGTTATACAGTGCAGGGTGTGGTAACTGCCTTTTACATGGTTCTTGGGAGACAGAAAAATAATTAAGAAAGAGTTTATGAAAAAGGTAAAATTGGAGCCAGACCGTAAAAGATCAATGGGATTTTCACAGGCAAGAGTATAAGAGATTGCTTCTAGCAGTTGGAACAGTGACACCAAATGCATGAGGGGCGGTTTCTCGGAGTCTGAGGGAGTGGTAAAATGTCCCCTTTATACATACAGGGCTCATCTGGGGAAAGCAACCTCTTGACGAGGTCTGAGTACAGTAAGGTGACGGGGAAGGAGAATCTGAAAGAAAAAACATTTGCTGTAAACTCTGCTACCGAAATAGGGAACAAAAAAGGGTGTATGTGTAGTTTTTCTTTTTAAAAATAAGGCAAATGCGTCATTTTCTTTATTCCTTACCTTATTTTTGTTTTTCAGTTAAAATGCTAGTTTCAGGTATGCATGAGCTGCCAGATGCAGATTGGCCTTCTGTGTGGGAGAGGCAGGGGCAGGGCTGACAGCTGCTAAAGGATTTATGATCAGAGCAGGACACGGGCCTTACATAGGGTGTGGCTCAAGCTGCCACCGTGCAGCTTTATGCTCTTGAGTGAATCCTCAGACAGGTGGCCTGTTTAGCATCATCCATTGTAAGGTTCCCCTCACTAATTCGGTTAATTCAGATTGACTGTATACATATGTAATAAGGGCTTGACTGTATCAGCTAAATTGTTTTGCCTGTTTTATACTGTAGGAAAAAAGAATTGGAATGTAAAATAATATTGTCTTTTAGTATCTAGCAGATAGGAGGTACTGTGTCACACAGCTGTTGGAAGAATTAATAGTGAAGTATCTGCCTGATGAGCTGTCTGAGAGAAAAAAAATATATGATGAAGAAACTGCTGAACTCTCACAGTAAGTTTCTTCTCATAAAAACACAATAAAAATGACAAACTACTACCCTTGAAAATAGGAGAAGCCTTCTCGTGGCAAGCTGGATCCCGCCTTTAGTGCAACCCATATAATTAATCAAAGGCATATTTCAAACAAATATTGGTCAGCTTCCCCTGTCCTAAACAGAATTTTTTAAAAGTTCATTTGGTAACTTCCACATGTTCTACTGGGAATTATTGACTCATTTAAGCAGCATGTTAGGTGGGGGAGGGGTTTCTTACAGTGACATTAGGCCGTGGAATCTGGAATGCAGAGGTGGTGCTAGTAACAGTGGTTGCTGGGAAGAGGAACCCTCAGGTATCAAGGCAGTGTAGGAGGAAGGCAGGAGACAAATGGCCAGGATTGGCAGGGGGTTTAGCCAATTACAGGTTTGGAAGGTGGGGCGTTGAGTCCTGAAATTGGAAAAGGGTAGGGAGGTAACTTAGGGGCCAAATTCTCAATTAATGAAAATATTGACTTGCAGAATCCAGTTAGTCACAGGAAAGTGAAAACCCTGGAGGTAACTTTGGGATTTAGTGGAACAGATCATTATTAAGAGTACTTCATGGCTGATTGGGGCTGGGTAGGCTGGTCCTAGTTTTGTTGCTCTGTACACCTTTCTTTCTTATTTCTTCACCTACGTCTTTCCCTCTTTGCCTAGACATTTGAGTCTCTAAATTTCTTTCACAGGTTTTTTAATTTCTTAACTCTTTTCCTTTCATTTTCTTTAATCCTGTCTTTAGTATATATATATTTCAGAGAGGAAGAGAGAGAGAGAGAAACATCAATGATGAGAATCATTGATTGACTGTCTCCTGCATGCCCCCTACTGGGGATTGAGCCCAAAATCTGGGCACGTGCCCTGACCAGACCAGGAATTGACCGTAACCTGGATCATAGGTTACCCCTCAACCACTGCGTCACCCCCAGCCAGGCTCTTTTCATTTTCCTTTAACTAGACACACTAAAGAACGAAATTGCAATTTTTGTATGCTGTTTTTATTGGACAACTTTTGGGTTCCATTATTTCAAATTATAAACAAAAATTTTATATTCACTTCTAAAAAAATTTAATTGTGCTTGTAGACTCTTTTTTTTTTTAAATATTTTTATTGATTTCAGAGAGGAAGGAAGAGGGGAGAGAAAGATAGAAACATCAATGATGAGAGAATCATTGATCTGCCTCCTACACATGCCCTACTGGGGATCAAGCCCGCAACCCAGGCATGTGCCCTTGACTGGAATCAAACCTGGGACCCTCCAGTCTGCAGGCTGACGCTCTATTCACTGAGCCAAACCAGCTAGGGCATAGACTCTTCTTTTTTAGAAATTGGGCCGTAAAATACTTTGGATCTTTTCTTTATGGAAATCGATATGATTTGTCTTCTTGTGGAACTGATATTTTATTGTGTGGTTCTATGATAGAAAATATTCTGAAGTGCAGGTTATGAAGCTTTTTGATCAACACTGCAAAAAGCTGCCTATAAGAAAGCTGCAGAGATACTTTAAATTCTTAAAACAGGGACACACCAGACCCCCACAGAGCAGTGCAATCGGTGAATGAGGTGAATGACAGACGGTAGTAATGGGAAGGGAGCTGAGGTGACGGAGGGAAGCTTGAGGGCACCTTGCTGCTCACTGGCCAGGCTGTTTTCCTTAAGGGACGGGTCCTCCTCTGTACTTACAAGTTTTGCTAATTAATGGGTCTATTGGGTTTTTCCCCCAAAGTTTTTAGGTTCATAAGGAGAGTGTATAGTGATGGTAAAATACAGTTTTAAAAGTAGAGTAACTAGCACTTGTACCTTCAACATGTTTTTATTCAATATTAATTTTTGTAACTTATGGTCTTTTTGAAGAAAAATTAGAAGATGTATGTGAGCAGTGGGGGGAAGCCATAATGGGTAACCCAAACACAGGGAGCGTCCTTTGGCATTTTGGCATATATCCTTTTATGTTTTAATATGTATAAATACATCTTAAACATAGATGGGATCATTTTATTCATATTCCATAACCTCTTTCCCATTAATATAGACATTTAAATGTATACCATGTTATGGCTATGTCATGATTTATTTTATTAGTGTTCTTTTTGCTTCTAAGTTTTGGCTACTGTACACAGTGCTACGTTGAGCAGTCTTAGTACTTGTGGGGAAAAGTGAGCCTGTTGGTTCAAAGGATGTGAACATTGAAAAAAGTTTTTGATGTATATTGCCACATGCTTCTTCAGCATGGCTGTGCGGTTTCAGTCTGCCCCCTGCACTGCCAGCTTCCCCAGCCGTTGTCAAAGCCTGGCATCCTCTCATTTTCTGCACATCTGGCAATGGAAAATGTATCATTTTAATTACCTGGAAAAATGTTATTTAATTACCTATTTTGATAGTTTGAAAATATTTTTAATGCCTAAGAATTTTTAATGATTTGCATTTTGTATTTTCTGGGAATTCTTTTTTTCTTACTGTTATCTAAGAGTGACTAAGAGTGTTTTACGGATAAAAGATATTAACTCAGTCATGTTACAGATATTTTAGAGCGATTTTAAATATAGAATAGAATTGGAGTCCATTACTTTTGGATTCATGAAGATACTGAGCTCTATATAGTAACGTGGCCGCTCGAATTCAGGTGGACTTGCTGACTTGTGTGCATCAGAGGAGCACAAACACTGCTTAGTGCTAACATTGTATCCACATGAGTGGACTGATTCTTGTCTTGCCAAGAATAAGAGCTACCTTATTTAGGTCTGCTTTCTTTTTGTTTGATATGAATTTATTACTGTGGCAAGCTTCACTCATTTTGGTTATAAATTCTGACATATAATAATGACACTTTTCTCTTCTTCAGCTTGACCAAGAATGTCCCAATATTTGTTTGCACTATAGCCTACCCCACTGTGCCTTGCCCTCTTCATGTATTTGAGCCAAGATATAGATTGATGATTCGAAGAAGCATACAAACTGGAACTAAACAGTTTGGGATGTGTGTCAGTGACACTCAGAATGGGTATGCTTTTTGTGTACTTTTAAATATTTTTATTTACATTGGAACTTTCCTTGAATATTGTTGAGAACATGTGTGCTTATTGCTTGAACTTTGATATTAATTAGAATTTTTCTTTTAGTTTTGCAGATTATGGTTGTATGTTACAAATTAGAAATGTACATTTCTTACCTGATGGAAGGTCTGTGGTGGATACGGTTGGAGGAAAGCGGTTTAAGGTTTTAAAAAGAGGAATGAAAGATGGATATTGCACTGCAGACATTGAATATCTGGAAGATGTTAAGGTATTACACAGTGTTGTTTTCCAGCACACCGTGGTGAACTCTGTCCTGGGCATTGTACAGGCATCCGGGCAGAGAAAACAGTTTCTTCCTCTCAGAGACCCTTGTCAATACTTATGCAAATTCGTTTCAACTTACCTTTTTCTTACCTTGTTCTTAATCATTGTGAGTTCCCAGAGAACCTGGGAGACCAGACCTGGATACTCTGTTTCTCCAGGCTCAGCAGCCAGCACAGCCCCCAGAATGTGTGTGTGTGTATTTGCAAGGCAGGCACTTAACAGGTGCAGTGGCTTGAATTTTGACCAAGTGTACAGTTTAGTGGCATGAAATGTATTCTCATTGTTGTGCAAAAGTAGGTGCCTTTTAAACTTGTTTTGTGTTTCATTTCGGATCTTTAAAAAATAAAAAGCATATTTTTTTGGTCTCTTTTGTGCTGTAGACTCACCTTTTATATCTCAGAATGTTTTTAGAGTTCTTTTGTTGTTTTCCTCTTGAGTCATTCTTGAGTGTGAAAGGCTGATCAAGCCTGGTATTTGCTGAGAAGTGTTCATGTGTATGCACTAGAGCGCTCCCTGGCAGGCAGTGAGTGGGAGAGAAGTGTGCATTAAGGCAGTTAGTGTGAGGTGGGTGAGTTAATGCTCCGTCTTCCACCTGCATTCTGGATTGCAGGCTGCAAGGCTGATGCATTTAATTGGTACTGCCATGATCCAGCAGTCTGCAGGGTGTCCGGAGGGATGATGGAGGTAGCCACAGCCTTGGGCCTTTACAGCAGGAGATGTTCATCACTGCATAAATTATTCTCTGCCTTTTTGTATGCTAAGTGATTTTCTAAAATTTTTTGTGTTTGACCCCATTCTGTGGTGGAAAATCCTGTTCCGCTTTCTGCCCTGTCATCTGCACCTTAATCCCTTCCCTATTTTCCTTTTATTGTAGCCGCTGTACTCTGCTCTTTTTATTCCACTGCTTTCAAAAGCCACTGATCCATAAAGACAAAGGGAATTCTCAATTGGAGTAGGCCTCACAGTCTTACCTCTCCTCCTAATTGGGGCTTTTAGGAGGGTCTGATAGTACTGTATTATGTGAGGCAGAAATCTATGATATGTATTGTATAAGAATAATACTCTTATGTCCAGCACTGAAATAGGTAGTCCCCATTTTTCGATTTTTTCAGATGTCTATGGGGATACTAGATAAGGCAGCTTAGACACAGAGGTCTTACTAACTATTGTATTCCTAGGTGGAGAATGAAGATGAGATAGAGAGTCTCAGGCAGCTGCATGATTTGGTCTATTCTCAAGCCTGCAGCTGGTTTCAGAATTTAAGAGACAGATTTCGAAGCCAAATTCTTCAACACTTTGGATCAATGCCCAGGAGGGAGGAAAACCTTCAGGTAAGATGGCTTTGATGTTGTTTCCAAAAGTATCACTTTTTTTTAATAAGCCCAAGTAAGTAGGTTTTTAAGGTTTTGTTGTTGTTGTCCTTTTTACATAGCATCTCCTTTGTCCCTGTCTTTGGAATCATGCCTGTATTCTCTAGCTCAGTGGTAACCTCTGCATTTGATATGGGAGGGAGTGAGTAGGTGTCGGCTGCAATGCCCCTAGGAGTGAGGGCAAACCCTTAACTGAGGGGTCCTTTTCAAGAAGGAGAAATAAGGTATTAAAAACGGGACGTGGTACCATTGGGTAAATTGTGACTGTGAGACAGCTGCACCTTTGAGCCAGTCAGCCGTCGTTCTGGGACAGTTGAGAGATGTAGATGTATCATTTTCTGTACTTTCAAAAATTTTTTCTCACCACCTTTTATTCCCAACTTTCAGCCTGGCAATTAAATTCATTTTTGTCTCTTCATGTTTAATGCTGCACTCCTCGGAAACTGCTGTCCTTATGGTCTAGCTCAGGTACTTAGGGTTTGCTTTTAAACTTAATCTAATTAATGTGTATCAGGCATTCTCTGGGCAAGAGATCTGTGCAGTAGGCACTGTGAGAGGCAAGAAAGAAGGGTCCCCAGCCTGGACATTCTGAGCTTAGATGCATCAAAGCACTGACTTTTAGGCATAAGCATTTTGAATTGAAGAGAAGAAAATGTTTGTGGTCAGAAGGTAATAGATTTTATAAAGGGATGATTATAAGTAAATACGAAGATGGAGAGAGAACAGGTCCCAATGTGGTGCAGACTGCCTCTCAGCTCATTGCTCAAAGGTCAGTGCAAGTCTGTCTGAATCCCAGCTGAGTCCTTTACCTGAACTTGAAATTTCAGCATTAGACCATCTCCTAATTGAGCACTTACTCTGTGTCTAGTATGTTTGTTTTATCCTGTCTACCTGAATCTGATTAAGCTGAATAGAAAAGCTTTTGATAAGCACAAAATTGAATAAAGAAACTTTAAATGCTAATAAACCAACTTGTAGAAAAATTCAGCATTGCTTTCCCGAGGCCTTTACCACCCTCACCTTTTATTGCCCTGTCCTCCATCTCTGCTGCCTGTTAGTCTGTATAAGGCAGGATTCAGTGTGGAAAAGAAGAGCCCCCCAGTCTGCTCCTGGAATGTAGGGTTTCTTGTAGTATGTAGATCTAACGTCCCAGCTTGGAGAAGATTGGGGACATCGTCAGTGGTCCGAGAATCTGCCACCACAGACCTGGGCCTGCCCCGATGTTGCCCAGTGTCTCAGCTGCAGCCGCACAGCAGGTGGTTTTCATGAGTTCTCTGGAAGCTTCTGTAAATCTCACATCTGCCCACACTTGGCAACAATCTCCAGAGATTAGTGGCTTCCTCTTTTCCAACTTACACATCTCACACAGGAGTGCCAGTCCAACCTGGAACCAAATGGGGAATGGAGTTCTGGGGAATGTAGTTTTCTGATGTCTCTGATATGCAGAAGGAGGTGGTTGTGGTGCTGACTAGAGCACAGACAATACATATAGAAATCTAGTTTGAGTCTAAGAGTACATTGAGACCAACACTGATATAGCTCCTTTTGTCATTCTGAACTTTAAGGTTCAATAAGAAGCAGTTCAATTGTAGTAAAGGTGGCTTAACAGTTCTTTTGTATAAATTCCTGTTCTTTCAATAGACGGTAGTCAGCCCTTACAACATCAGGGGGACTTCTAGCTTTCTGAGGAGTCCACAATTCTTTAAAGCTATTTCAAAATACGAACTAACTTGAAAAAAGTGTTTTAGCCCTAGCCGGTTTGGCTCAGTGGATAGAGCATCGGCCTGTGGGCTGAAGGGTCCCCGGTTCGATTCTGGTCAAGGGCACATGCCTGAGTTGCAGCTCGATCCGCAGTAGGGGGCCATGCAAGAGGTAGCTGATCAATGATTCCCATCATTGATGTTTTAATCTCTCTCTTCCTTCCTCTCTGAAATAAATAAAAACATTTTTTAAAAAGTTTTAAATATGCATGTTAAGAAAGCATTTCTCAAATAGGGACAATTTTGCCCCCGTGGGACATTTGCAAAATCTGGAGACAACTTTAACTGTCACGACTAGGGAGGTGCTGCTGATAGAGGGCAGGGGTGCTGCTCAACAGGCCATGATGCCCAGGACGGTTCTCATAACAGTCAATCATCTGGCCTCAAATGCCAGTCAGCTGAGCTTGAGGAAACCCTGCTTTAAGCAGTTCCTGCAGAGGAAAGAGTGTGGGCTGTGGAATCAGATCTGGGTTTGAGTGTTGGCTCTGCTACGTATGAGCTGAGAGATCTCGGACAATCTGAATTGTATGTCTGAGCTCCAGGTTTCCCATTTTACATGGGTATAGCAAAAGCCTTCCTTGCATGATTGTTTAAAGAATTTGAGATAGGACTTGGTAGGGAAAAATGCTCAGTCAAGACTAGCTTGTTGGTGGTTTGTTACTGTTGTTATCACATGGGTACTTGTTTTATTAAGCCTATAAAATGTTGATTATTTTTAGGCGACTCCTAATGGACCTGCCTGGTGTTGGTGGCTTCTTGCAGTTCTCCCTGTGGATCCCCGATACCAGCTGTCAGTTTTGTCAATGAAGTCTTTGAAGGAACGGTTGACAAAGATACAGCATATCCTGACCTATTTTTCTAGAGACCAATCTAAGTAACTGACTGCTTGGATCTTCCTTTAAAGTTACCCTAACCTGGCTGTGTTGATGGCCAGGTTGTCCGCTGCCTTTGCACATCCAGTGCTGGTTTGAAAAATGTGTGGAAACTCTTGTGTTTTTTTTATTTCCTCAACCTCCAGAATCATGTGGTTCTGCAAATGAATACCCTCAACTAGGACTTAGACCACTAAGAACTTGCACAGGAAAACACACAGCAAATGTGTTAAACCTCTACATCGTGATGAAGTTGCACTATGTACCGAATTCTAAAATGAAATGAGAACTGTGTATGTGTGTGGAGTGTGTGTGCGTGAGTGTGTGGATGGTGTGTGTGCATTTCTCTGGCTTTAAGATTTTAAAAGAAAAAAAAAAGCCATAGAGAGCAGAGCTTGCCGAGGGTCATTTACTGCCCAAGTTTACAACAGTAGCGATACAAGTTTTTGCAAATTGAATTTGCCTCAGATTTCTCTGTCTGAATGCTTCTATTTGCACAGGTATGTAAACTATGGTATTGTGTATCACTCTGTTGGAAATCCTGCTCTTGCTGAACTGTCTTGACCATTGACTATGATACTTTCCTATTTATGTAAATACGTGCACCCCAGTGGCCGACGGGGGTGCAGAACCTAGAGCCAGTTTTCAGGAACAATTGCAGACCTGACATGGTACTGTGCATCTACTCACAAAACACTCAAAACTGTGAAAATATGGTTTACATTTAATTGTACATAAAGGCAAATGGAGAACTCAATTCAGTACCAGTTAAGTTTGTACCTTTTAGGGGGCTTTTCCCATTAACTGCCCATCTATGTAATTTATAGTTTGACATGATGTATTTGTTTAAAACAATGACATAGTTCAAACCCATAAAGGACTTGAGGGAAGAGAAGAAGCTTAATGTAGAACTAAGCTTTTACAGTCTGTTTTGTTTTCTAATTCTGGTCTCGGTGCAAATGTTAGTTATGCCTTACTCATATGACAGTTAGATCACCATGCTGTGACGTGGTTTATACTCATGCTGCCCTAGACACTTTTGTAATTATTTGTTGCAAATTTAGGACTGTCCCTATTAACTTTCTTTTATGTAAGTAATTTGTAAAAGTTTCGGAAAAACTTGCTTTTGCTTATTTAATTTTGAATAAAAGCTAAATTCATAAAAAATTTTTCTTAATTTTAGGTCATTGTAAAAACAGTCAGTGGGGAAATCAAACTGAAGAGTGAAGGCACCGTTGGGTTTTTCTCACTGTTTGTGCCATGAGACATTAACACGAGCTTTCAAAGTACTTTTCTTGGTCAAATGCAGTGATTTAAGGAGGCTTAAGGCCCTAGAACCACTATTTTTCAACCTTTTAAAAATCCACGTCCCTTTAGAATGAGGATAAATATAATTGCCCATTTGGGGCTTCTCTTGGTTAAATGGACTTGACCATTTAGGTCCCTACTTTCCCAGCTAGGATTTTCCAAACCATCTTTTAATATTGAATGTTGATATAAAAAATATGCTCAGAAATGACTGCCTCGAGGACTGCCCGTTGTCCCTCAATTATGCTGATTGAGAATGTTCATTAGTTCTGCAGAAAATATTGTCTAAAGAACGGGCCATTTCCCAAAAGCACCTTCTCAGTAGTTTCTGAATTGTTAGGTTACACTTCCTTGTAATAAACTATTAAATGCCGTGAAACGGTGTCTGGGTAGTAGAAGTGCAGAGTTTACCTGTATAGTTCTCCAAATATGTATCAGGTGGCAATACGAGTTACATGGTCTTGAATCTACATCTGTAACGTGTATCTGAAGTGCACACATGTGTGAGCACACACCAGCACAAATGGGCATTAAGTGGTCTCTATACACATACTAATAGAAATTCCATGGGTTTTATTTATCATCTGACCTTAATTTTGTGATAGATGATTTCTGATACTTGCTGTCTATAGATTTATACAAAAAATTTCCTTATAGCCATGACTCAGTGGTTGAGCGTTGACCAATGAACTAGGAGGTCACAGTTCGATTCCGGTCAGGGTACATGTCCAGGTTGTGGGCTTGATGTGGACATGCAAGAGGCAGGCAATCAATGATTATCTCTCATTATTGATGTTTCTATCTCCCTCGCCCTTCCTCTCTGAAATCAATAAAAATATATTTTAAAAAGTACCTTACAGAAAGAGCCAAGGAATCTGACACTTTCCCCTTAGCACATTAAGTGACTGAGTTCTATGATGAGTTTGACATTTCAAGCCAAAGTAGCTAGTTGCTGCTCTTGTCTCCTTTACACCGGTCTCTACATGTCCTTTCTTCCTGCTCTCCAAGGTCCAGCTTAGAGGCCTTCAGTCAGCTGGAACTCTGAACTCCATAGCATTTTCCTCCTCTGCTTCTGGCACTCACACGGTAACTGAATTAAATACAAGATATCCTCTCCCAAATGCTAGGGCCAGTGTCTAGCATTTAGACAGATTTGAGCTCTAAGACGTGCTGACCACTGAGCAGAACTTAAATAAATGCCAGTCAAGAAGGGAAATTGGGTAAGGTATTGGATACCTTTGCCTTCCTTTCCTCCCCACATAGAAAAAAGGGACAGTAATGAAAAGGAAGTCTAATGGCATTGTGAAATCAAAAGTCTGTCAGTTGACCAGTGCTGTGGAGGAACTTCTGAGATTGGAAACAAAGCTGGTACAGGAGACCAAAGGAGAACATAGCTTCACAGAAACGGAGGGCTGAAGGGAAGCCCCAGACTCGGAGAGTGTCTTGGAAAGCTCTGGAAGATTCCGTGGGGAGGCTACTCTTGGCACAGCTGGGTCATTGGCTCCTCCTCCACTTGGGCTGGGCAGCAGGTGGCAGCTGCAGTTGTTCTCAGGCTAAAGCACTGAATGTGGGTATTGGGCCAAGGAAGTCTTTGGAGCCTTAACCAGTACAGATCCCCATAGGACGAGTGCCCTTGTGCACAGGCAGTAAGCTACTGACCTTGCCCATGCAGCAGTGTGTTCCAGCCTGACCCCATGGTCCACGGGCTTGACTGAATGAACAACCCTAAATGAATAGGGATCCCAAATGACAAAGTGAATAATCAAATCCTAGAAATCTGAGATAAAAACCTCTTAAACAAGAAGACAAACTCAATATCCTTAGGTTTGAGAATGTGCAATTCCAAAACGATCTGGGAATTTAATGCTTTTCAAATAGTCCCTGACACCCTCGAAGCATTCAGTGAGTGAACCATAAAAATAAGCAAGTAGATGAGCTACGCAGATGGATTAAAGAATAAGTGAGGTGGAGCGTTGAGTGGGGCACTTTCCTGAACACAGTGCAGAGATCAATACAGTCAAAATAGGAGGGAAAATTTGAGACATGGAAGTTTTAACGTCCATGTAATAGAAGTTTGAAAAAGGGAGAGAAGAAACAAAGTCAACTAATTTTCCCAGAGCTCAAGAACTGAAAATAATCTTTCTTAGGGGCTAACTTCATCCATCGAAAGGGGAGCAAGAAGGCAAACAGGTGGACCAAGGACAAACAGCAATAACGCAGTTGACTGGCACTGCTCTGCAATGAGGTTATTGGCTGGATCACATGATTTTTCTTCCTAAGCCAATGTTTAGATGCCAACACTTAAATAATATTTAATATATAGGGTGTCACCCCAAAATGTATACACACGTTGAATAATTATAAAGACTTAATTAAAATACACTTAATTTTCAAATTTGAGCTATCAACTGTTAAAGTGTGTATACACTTTTGGATGACACTATACAGTAGGTCCTCGGGTTATGTCGGAGATCTGTTCCTATGGTGTGATGTAAAGCAATTTTCGCCGTAAGTCGGAACCCACCTAAGTAAGCGCCTACGTCACTCACATGGAGCACATACACAGCAGTAATAAAGTGAAACAGTAAACAAATTTAAAAGAAATATAACAATTCCTGACCTTTACTTGTGGTAAATAAATAATAAAAAACATAAAGCACATATGTATATACGTCAAAATGACGGAACTTTTTTTTTTATAATAAATAAATGGGAGATGGTGACATAACCACAAAACGATGTACGTCGAGTCGGACATAACCCGAGGACTGTCTGTATATGTTTTTAAATAGAGAAGACATATGTGACCCAGCTCAGTTACATGAGCTCTCTTGCATACCTGCCTCCAAATAGCTTTTGGTTGGTCACCAACATTAAATGTATTCTTAAGCTTTTTGTCACAACTTAGGATAGTGAAAAGAATATAGATTTAATTTCAAAATGTGATAAGCACCACATTTAATTCTCAGAAAATCCCATAAATTAGGTATTTTTGTCCAGATGAGGAAACTGAAACACTATGTAGTTAAGTAATTTATAGGTTGAATTGTGTCATCACCACCCCCTTCCCGCCCCAAACCTGTTGAAGTTTAAACTGTTGGAACCTCAGACTGTGACTTTTTTTGGGAATAGGGTCCAGCGTGCAGATGTAATTAAGATGGGGACATACTGGTATAAAGTGAGTCCTTAGTCCAATATGACTGATGTTTTTATAAGAAGAGGAGAAAAGACACAGCAGAATGCTATGTGAAGCACAAAGATTCAGAAGACAGCCCATGTGGCGATGGAGGCAGAGATTTGAGTGATAGGTCCTCAAGCCAATGAATGCCTGAGGGTATCAGAAGCTGGAAGAGGCAAGAAAGAGTCCTCCCCTAAAGGTTTTGGAGGGGGAATGACCTGGTGACATCCTGAATTGGGACTTCTAGTCTCCAGAACTGTGAGAGAATACACTTATACTGTTTAAAGCCACCCAGTCTGAAGTATGGCAGCCTGGGAAAACCAGTATGGCATTCATTTCAGATTGACACAAGGATTGTGATGCAAAGGCCATGTGGAAGTGGGACTGAACTCAGTTGAATACTCTTTTTCTGATTAAAATTGATTCTAGTAACGAATCCTATGTAATGAAGGGCTACTATGCTAGTGTTTGTCATGCCATCACTCCGTAACGACCGATCAGAAGGCTGTGTGCGCAGTAGGCATGCGCGGGTGGGCGGGGACTTGATGCTGCATCCTTCCAGACAAAGCTGCAGCAGCTGCCTGAGGCTCAGGCAAGCCGCCAATGGCAGCTGTCACTGCCTAGGGCCGGGCCGAGGATCAGGCAGCTGTGGATGGTGGCTGCCGCTGCCCAGGGCCCAAGGCTCAGGCAACAAGGGCCGGGCTGAGGCTCAGGCAGCCATGAAGCTGGCAGTGGCAGCAGCAGAGGCGTGATGGGGGCGTCGCCTTCCCCTGATCGCTGGGTTGCCTCCCGCAGGGGGAGGCCAGAGGCAGCAGCAGCGAGGGGATGATGCGGGCGGTGCCTTCCCAATCAGCCACGGTGAGCGGGCCTAAGCCGTCAGCAGGACATGACCTGAAGGCTCTGAGACTGTGAGGGGGTGCAGGCAAGGCTGAGGGGAAACCACCCCCCCCCCCCAGAGCACGAATTTTTGTGCACCAGGCCTCTAGTCTGATATCATTAATTCTAGAGTTGGAGGAGTTGTAAGTAGAGATAAAGTTGTTAGAAATAAGGAAAGGAAGGGACAAATCAGCAGATCAGACTCAAAATAATTATACCTTTTACTTCAGGCACATTCGTAAGTCCATGTAAACTAGCCGGTAAATGCAAGACACCTAAAAGCCATCCTCTCACCCCACGTCAAAACTTTGGAATGGTTCTAGCACCTCATATGTATAACGGTTACTCAATAAATACCTATAGAATGACCACCTATCGAGATAAATATGAATAGATAATTTCATGTTACCACCAATTTGTTCACTTTTCAAAATTAAGAGCTCAGTAAGGTCTGCAGGGAAACAAATTTCATGAAGTGAAAGATATTCATGAAACAAATTTCATGAAGTGAAAGGTATTTTCTGGGACAATGCAGTCTGTCCTTAGGTTATTTTCATTCTTTTTTTAAAAATTCATTAATTTGAGAGAGAGAAAAAAACCCTCAATTTGTTGTTCCACCCATTAAGGCATTCATTGGTTGCTACCTGTATGTGCCCCGAACCCTGGTACAATGCCCTACCCAACTGAGCTACCTGGCTAGCACTATTTTCATTTTTAATTTTACAGATTCTTATGCTACGTCTGCACCACATTGTTGATAATATATGACGATTAAGAATGCCAAATGGAGAAAACTCTCGTTCTCTTTACATAAAAGAGTACTATTTTCATAGATCTTTGGTTCCAAAAATATTAGCATTTACCTTGTGCCCAACATGGACAGGTATTTGAAATACAAGTATCAGCCCTTTAGAAACTTAGATTCTGATCTGTTCATAAAAATGTGTGCAGAAACACCTAAACTCCCTTTCTCTATGAGTTCATCTCATGACTTGTCAATCGTCCCAAATTTCTCAAAATTTCTAAAAATTGTTACTCAAATCTTTCCCAGCAGATGCACACAGGCGTCACCTGGTGGCCAGTAAGATCAACTGCAGGCAGAGATGTCAGCTTTTAGAACTGTCTGATTCTAGCCTATTTTCTTGCACAATCCTGGAGAAAAAAAGTGAAGGAAATAGGACTTGCTTGTAAATAGCTAGGCTCAGATTTCCTCCTGCCTCCCACTGGTCACCAGAAAGACTTGCGATGCAGTGGAGAGTACTGCCAAACACTGAAAAGGGAGGGTTGGGTTGACTGCTCACCACACGCTGATTAGATGATTGTTTTGGTGGCTTGTTTTAATACAATTACAATAATACTACACATTTTAAAATAAAATTAAATAATGCGGACATGTAAAATGAAAAGTTAAAAATTTTCTCACCATTTCTCACCAATTACCCAGCCACGTAAATGCTCTGTTTACAGTGTGGCCATGTTTTTAGAAGAGACTTGCTGGAAGTGTCTCCATGCTAAATTAGTAGGAAACTGGAAAAAACAATGCTGCAGGAAGCACCATCTGCCACATTTCCTAAGTTGTAGAAATCTCAATAAATCTACAAATTCCCCCCATGTGCTTTCACAGATCCAAAATTTGTAACAACTGACATCTAATCTAATAAAAGGGTGATATGCAAATTAACGGTCACTCCGACACAAAGATGATGGCGCCCATAGTGGCCAGAGCAGGTTGTCGCCCTGGCGATGATGCCAGTGTCTTGTGCCCTGGCCGCAGAGGGCGGGAGGGCTGCGGACACAAGGCAGAGCTGCTGGGCTGGGGACTTGCTCCCGGCAGCCGCCGGGCAGTGTGGGGCATGCCCCCAGCCCAGCGGACACAACACAGGGGGTCCTCTGCACATGAGCTGCAGAGGAAACACCTTTTCTGACCGCTCATTGGCTAAGCTCCCTGTACGCCACCACTTGCAGTGTTCTTGGTAACTTGGGTAATAAGAATCCAAGAAGGTGATCTAGGGTTTTCCCACCACACTCCTGGAGGTCCGCTGCTGGAGGGGCTAAGAAATGTCATATCCTGCCCTAGCCAGTTTGGCTCAGTGGATAGAGCTTCAGCCTGCCAACTGCAGGTTCCGAGTTCACTTCTGATCAAGGGCATGTACCTAGGTTGCAGGCTCCTCCCTGGCCGGGGCCCAGGTCAGGGCTCATGCAGGAGGCAACCAGTTGAAGTGTCCCTCTCACATTGATGTTTCTCTCCATCTCTCCCTCTCTCTTCCAAGATCTCTAAAAATCAATGGAAACATATCCTCAGGTGAGGATAAAAGAAAGAAAGAAAGAAAGAAATGTCATGTCCTATGAAAGACACATCTTGAAAATGCCTAAAGAAAGTTGTAATTTTTTCGTGGTAAAGGGACTGGAGTCTGTGTTGATAAAAACATCTTGGCGGCTGTGGCAGTGGCAGCAGCAGCGGGGTGATGGGGCTGGTGCCTTCCCCTGATCAGCCCAGTCACCTCCCACAGAGGGAGGCCAGACTGTGGCTTAGGCCCACTCCCCACAGGGCTTCCAGTCTGTGAGAGGGGGCAGGCGGGGCTGAGGGGACCCCCCCCCCCCCGTGCACGAATTTCATGCACCGGGCCTCTAGGCTTATATAATAAAGAGCTAATATGCAAGTGGTCGTCACACCCTCGCACCAGGACTGGGGGACCTGAGGCTGTGCCCCCTGCCCGGCGGGGTTTGATGGGGGTGGGGCTGGCCAGGTCAGGGTCCCCACGGGTGGGCAGAGACTTCACTCTGGGTCCCACAGCTTGCCCCAGACTCTAATAGGAGGCAGATTTTCATCTACATTTTACCAATTTTCTTTCATCTCTGACACTTCTATTATAGAGAAAGGGCAAATAGCAATATTAAAATATTTCCTCTAATTAATTCCCTTTTAATGTGCATGAATTTTGTGCACTGGGCCTCTAGTATATCAATAAATACCACATTTCAAACTTCATGCTATGAAAACCGTACCCTGTAAAGGCTATGCGTAGCACATTTTCACCCTCATTACATCTTTTTTACTAGTTTATCCCTCATTTGGTTGAGACTTCCTAAGCCCCAAATTAATGTCACCCTATAAATGGGGTTAGTTGTCCAATGAAGAAAGTCACTCAATAGGTCTGTGTCTGAATTTTTCGCCACTAGATGGTGCTGCCACATCTGAAGATAAGTTAACTGGCGTTCAGGAATGAAAAGTCAGAAGGAGTTGATTTTCAGATGGAGCTTTTCAGCATTTCTCTGGTCCTAAACACGTATGCACCTCTGTGAGTGAGTCTACACAGTTCTCTCCTCTTCCTGCATTGATACTGCTGAGGAGGTCCTGGTTTTGGCTGAGGGAGATCACCAGAGGATGCCCCTCAGCATTCCAGCATCGTGTTCGTTTTCTTTTTTAGAGGTATTAATTTTATTCAAGGTGAAAATCAGAAGCATCCCTGATAATCTAGAAAAATATAATGTTTGTTAGATTTTATTTATTTTTTGTTGTTGATCATTCTCACCTGAAGATATTTTTCTGTTGATTCTTAGAGAGAGTGGAAGGAAGGGCGGGGGAGGGACAGAGAGAGAGAAAAACAGTGATGTGGAGGAGACTGCTTGCCTCCCGCATGTGCCCTGACTGGGGCTGGGGATTGAGCCTGCAACCAAGGTACATGCCCTTGACCAGAACCGAACCCAGGACCCTTCCGTCCCTGGGGCTGATGCTCTATTCACTGAGCCAGATCGGCTAGAGCGGGTTTTACTTTTAAGTGGAGAGATTCTTTGGATAAGTAGGATTGTTGAGAATCACCAGGAATATAAGTGTTAATTTACCTGAAATATGAGTTGATAATCTTTGAAGAGATCTCTATTTAGAAGATCACTCTTAAGATGAGATGGAAAAATTAATACATCACAGCAATGTTGGTCCACAGCAAAGACTTTTCCACCAATATGCAATCCAGTTTTGACTTCAGTGTAGCCTCTCTTCTTCAAACTGTAATAAAACTTCTTCAGGGCTAATTTCTAAAGTATTTACCCAAGCACAAAGGGGCAAAGGGGAGGCCCTCAGTGCCCGACTCCTAACTGTTTCTGGAAGAATGTGGGCAATGGAAAGGGCATCACGTTTGATTGGACATCTTGCCAATGCCGCAGCCAATTTTGTCTTAAAACGCTTCAGAAGGCTCTCTGCTTCTTGCACTTCCACTCTGCACCATTATCAGCAAAGAGACGAGCTCGAAGCTTTCTGTCTTGAAAATCACACAGCATCACAATAATTTAAACTGCTCAAATGACCTGGTATTGTAGTACTTGGAAAGATGCAGCTATCTATTAATACAGTTTCCAAAATACCTTGATACTTCCGGGCACTGAAGGCCAGCTGGTAGGACAGATGCTGAAAGGATTCCTCCTCGGACTCGCTGGGCACGGGCCGCGGGGGTTCGTTCCCATACTTTATTAAGACTGTGTCTGGTGACTTTTCGACTCGAATGCCCTGAAAGATGTTCGCTGCCATAACGTAAACGGGATCCGGATAACCCGTTTTGTCGGGGATACCACCTGAGTTCTGTTCGCTGGATGCCCGGGCCAGGCAAGCGAGCCGGGAGAGCTCCGCGGTACTGTCTTCGCTGGAAAACTGCAGTTCCCTTGGCTCCCGCATGTCCGCCCCTGGACTGCCGTGGATTGCAACTCAGCTGTTCCAGCAGATGGTTTTACTGGGACCTGAAGCATCGTCTGTGGGAAAAGAAAAGGTTATCTCAGTCCACCACTCTCCGCAGGGCCACCCCTGGTGCCCCCCTCGGCTGCGGCCTTCAAGACGGAGAGGTGGCGTCCACTGGCCGACCCGAGCCTCCTGTACTCCGAGCCCAAGGAGCCCCAGCGGAATCACACACTCGGAAGGGGAGAGGGTGGGGACAGCTGGGGAGTCGCCTCCCTAGCGGCAGGCGGCCTTTCCCCAGGCCGGCTTGGGGACAGCGCTCCCCAAGGAGCCGCCTCTACCGCCCCACGGGCGCCCCTCTCACCAGCTCGCGGGAACCCTCCTTACCCCCCAGGGCGGACGTGCCCCGCGGGCTCGGGGCAGGGAGGGGCCGGGGCCTCGGGCGCTCGCCTCGCTGGGGTTTCGGGGAGGAGGACCCATCTTGAAGACAGGCTAGAGTCCGTCTCCGGGAGCCAGGCATAACACTCCATCGCCACCCACCCTCCCGTGGGCTAAGTGACCCTCTTAGAGTTTGCCGGACACCCCAGGCGTATGCCAATCACTGCAGGCGGCCCTGGTGTTGATCACCTCTTTCTGCACTCATCTCCCCTGCTTACTGAGAGTCCCTGAGGGCAGGAACCTCGTGTTAGCTCTTTCTGTCGCCGCGCATCTGATGTCATAGTAGACGTTTATTTCCTGGAAGAACACAGAGATTAACTGTGGCTCCGCAGCAGAAGCAGAAAGTACCCTTACAGATGCCCCGGCAGCGGGAGCTCTCCTGGCCCAGATCACTTCCCAGACCACAGGGCCCAGGACCGCACTGGATTTAAGATGTAAGAGAGTTGGCCCGGCCGGTGTGGCTCAGTGGTTGGGCATCGACCTATGAACCAGGAAGTCATGGTTGCATTCCTGATCGGGGCACATGCCCAGGCTGCAGGATCAGTCCCCAGTGTGAGGTCGCGGTCCCTCGTGGCGGGCGTGGCGGCTGAGCCGCTGGAACGCGAGCCGATGGACCCCGCGGGCTCAGGCCGCCGCTGGTACGCCTCCCCGTGTTCTTTTTCTTCCTGTCTCACCGATTGTGAGTGTGTCACTGACATTCCTGTGCTCCACTCTGACTCTCTTCTTTTTTACAAAATAATCTATTTTTATTGATTTCAGAGAGGAAGGGAGAGGGAGAGAGAAACATCAGTGATGAGAGAGAATCATTGATTGGCTGCCTCCTGCACGCCTCACACTGGGAACTGATCCTGCAACCTGGGCGTGTGCCCCGATCAGGAATGGAACCATGACTTCCTGGTTCATAGGTCGATGCTCACACCGGCCGGGCCAACTCTCTTACATCTTAAATCCAGTCCGGTCCTGGGCCCTGTGGTCTGAGAAGTGATCTGGGCCAGGAGAGCTCCCGCTGCCAGGGCATCTGTAACTGTGGCTGCGGAGCCACAGTTAATCTCTGTGTTCTTCCAGGAAATAAACGTCTACTATGACATCAGATGCGCGGCGACAGAAAGAACTAACACGAGGTTCCTGCCCTCAGGGACTCTCAGTAAGCAGGGGAGATGAGTGCAGAAAGAGGTGATCAAAACCAGGGCCACCTGCAGTGATTGGCATACACCTGGGGTGTCCGGCAAACTCTAAGAGGGTCAACTTAGCCCATAGGAGGGTTGGGTGGCCATGGAGTGTTATGCTAGGCTCCTGGAGAGGGACTCTAGCCTGTCTTAAAGATGGGTCGTGTTTCATCAGGTGGAGAGGGGAGGAAATGAACTAGATGGAGGGAATAGCATGAACAAAAGCCTAGAATTCTCTATAAACTACATTAACTACTAAGGAAGACAACAGGTGTGTTTATTCCATCTGGGCACCAACAGATGCCAACCTCCTAGATAAGAAATGATTCAAATACTGTGAAATTTCATCAAGTTTGCTGCATCCTTAAACACACAATGTTTGATTTATCTCATAATGACAAAGAAATATGTAAGTCTGTCTCTGCTTCAAACTTAACTGTGCGGGGCGGGGTGGGGGGGGTACATATTAGGCAGCTTACTGATAAAGGTAATGTTAGGAGCTGAATTTTTTCTTTTTGTTTTTTGTTTTTGTTTCTGTTTTTTAGGAGTTAAATTTGATGAGAACAAAAAACATGAACTTCCTGTGTTCTAGGTCACCACCTTCTATCCTCTTTCTGTCTTCTAAGTATTTGTAGGAATCTTTTGTCCCTTATGCATTTGTCTCCAACTTTCGGCCTCTGTGAATTCATAACATTTTTCCTTTCATTGGCTCCGTTGTAGTGCAATTTTTCAAGGTAAATAAAATAAACATATTTTCTCATTTTATGTTTAATTGGAAGCCCCAAATTGATCGGTCACCCTTAAAAATGGGGTTAGGTGGCCAATGAAGAAAATCACTCAATGTGGCTGTCTTTTTTCACCACTAGATGGTGCTGCCACACCTGAAGATAAAACAGGGCCAGTTAGCTTCACAGGGAATTTGATGGATTTGTGTTCTTAAGAACTTTTCTTGGAGAATCCAAGATGGCGGCGTAGGTAAACACCTAAACTGCTGCCTCGCACAACAATTTCAAAACTACAACTAAAAGACAAAAGGTCTATCACCCAGAACCACGGGAAAGCTGGCTGAGTGGAAGTTCTACAACTAGAAGGAAAGAGAAAAGAGCATTGAGACGTGCACGAGCGCTGAAAAGCTGAGGTATGGAGGAGCGGGATCCAGGCTGGTGGCAGGCATTGCTTTTTTCAACCCAAAGGGAGACAAGCCCCCGATTACTCTGAAATACAGTCTCTGGGGAGACGCGGGGACCCAAACTCCTACGGGGAGAAGCTAGACTGTCTGCCAGTGAGGGTGGCTTGCTTGCAGAGCTGCACACAGGAATAATTGTTTACGGCAATGGGGCATGGGACTCGCGGATGCCCACGGGACGCAGAGCCGGCTAACTAGCAGCCATTGCTGTTTGCCACGCCCTAGCCTAGTGAAGCCCTGAGACCCCGCCCTGCACAACCTACAAACCCACCCAAGCTCCAAGCAGCAGCTTTAGCATAAGAAAGGCCTGCCCTATTGCAGCTTAACCTAGCAAACTTGCAGCCCAGGTCAGACAGCTTCAAAACCTCCAAACCACAAGCAAAGAGGAGAAAACTGTAGCTCTCACTGTAGCTCCTGCTGGGTGGCCTCAGACAGTAGCTGACCTGCACCCCACTGGAGATCCAGAAGCCAGTGTACCTAGTGGTCAGTGTGAGACACCAGATTTCAACTCCTCATATCCATAAGTGACACATTCAAGAGGCAAGCTCAGTGAGCACCAAAGCCCCACTGAAACAAGTCCTGCCCCATAAGCCTGTCTTCAGCACAGCAGTTCTTCCATTATAGACACAGCGAGTGCTCACAGCTAATTGGCCTGGAGGTCAATTCCTCCCAGTGTACCAACAGCAATTAAGGCTTAACTACACCAAGACTTTGCACTCAGCCCACAAAGGGGTGTACCAAGAGCATCCACCTCAAGTGATTGAGGAGGCTGAGTTACTGCCCCCTATAGATCACCTACCACACAAAGCTACTCCATCAACACAGGGAAGCAGCCAAAATGTGGAGACAAAGAAACATGTCACGAATGAAAGAAACGGAGGAAAGCAAACTACTGGATGACATAGAGTTCAGAACCACATTTATAAGGTTACTCAAGAATCTTCTAAAAACTGCCGAGAAACTTGATGACACTTCTGAGGAGCTTACTGAGACCTTCAAGGACCTTAATGAGAATGCCAAAAAAATGGAAAAGGATCAGTCAGAAATGAAGCATACACTGTCTGAAATAAAGAATATACAGAAACTCAACTGTAGATCAACGTACCCCAAGAATCAAACCAAAGATCTGAAATATGTGGAAACAAAAAACATCCAACCAGAAAAACAAAAAGAAAAAAGAATCCAAAAATATAAAGATAGTGTAAGGAGCCTCTGGGACAACTTTAAGCGAACCAACATCCGAATTTTGGGGGTGCCAGAAGAAGGGAGAGAGCAAAATATTGAAAATGTATTAGAAGAAATAATGACAGAAAACTTTCCCTACCTGGTGAAAGAAATAGACCTACAAGTTTAGGAAGCACACAGAACCCCATACAAGAATCCAAAGAGGACCACACCAAGACACATCATAATTAAAATGCCAAGGGCAAAAGACAAAGAGAGAATATTAAAAGCAGCAAGAGAAAAACAGTTAATTACCTACAAGGGAGCACCCATATGACTGTCAGCTGATTTCTCAACAGAAACTATGCAGGCTGGAAGGGAGTGGCAAGAAATATTCAAAGTGATGAACAGCAAGAACCTACAACCAAGAATACTCTACCCAGCAAAGCTGTCATTCAGAGTTGAAGGTCAGATAAAGAGCTTCACAGACAAGAAAAAGCTAAAGGAGTTCATCACCACCAAGCCAGGATTACATGAAATGCTGAAGGGTATTCTTTAAGAAGAGAAAGAAGAAGAAAAAGGTAAAGATAAAAATTATGAACAACAAAATGACATCAAATACATACCTACCAACAAGTGAATCTAAAAATCAAGTGAATAAAAAATCTGAAGAACAGAATGGACTGGTGAATATAATAGAATCAGGGACATAGAAAGGGAGTGGACTGATGATTCTCAGGGGAAGCAGGTGTGAGGGGTGTGGGAAGAGATTGGACAAAAATCTTACTCCTATGGATGAAGACAGTGGCGGGGGTTAAGGGCATGGGGTGGGGTGGGGAATCAGGTGGAGGGGAGCTATGGGGGGGAAAAAAGAGGAACACCTGTAATAATCTGAACAATAAAGGTTTATTAAAAAAAACAACTTTTCTCTCATTTGGACAAAAAACAAAACAAAACAAAAACAACAACAACAAAAAAAACACAAAACTCCAAAAAAGTGCTCTTAGATAAAGCTATAGTGTTTTTTTTTTTAATTTTATATTTTTGGAAAACATCTATATTAGAAGAGGAACACTTTTTTAAAACCATGGTCTTTTAAAAAATATATATTTTAATATATTTTATTGACTTTTTACAGAGAGGAAGGGAGAGGGATAGAGAGTTAGAAACATCAATGAGAGAGAAACATCGATCGCTGCCTCCTGCACACTCCCTACTGGGTATGTGCCCGCAACCAAGGTTCATGCCCTTGACCAGAATCAAACCTGGGACCCTTGAGTCCTCAGGCCAATGATCTATCCACTGAGCCAAACCAGTTAGGGCTGAAAGCATAGTCTTCAGAGAGACTGAGAAATTAACACTTTTACTAATATTTCCTAGATGTGAAATCTTAGAAGAGCTATTTAACTTTTTCGAGCCTCAGTTCTCTATAAGATAATGAAAATAAAGACTATACCTCATATTTTACAGAAGTTAAATATTTATTACATATCTCACAGGGGTATATAATGGATCACAAAAAATACTAAGAATGACAACGTTAGAATATATAGGCTTTTAAGAACATGTCAAAGGTTAATATAATTTCTGGTATGAGTAGTTTGTGTTTTTATTTTTTGTTAACCCTCACCTGAGGACATTTTTCCATTGATTTTTTTTAGAGAGAGTGGAAGGGAGGGGGAATGATACAGAGAGAGGAACATCAATGTGAGAGAGACACATTGATTGGCTGCCTCCCACATGTACCCCGACAAGGGCTGGGGATAGAACCTGCAACCACGGTACGTGCCCTTGACCAGAATCTAACCTTGGACCCTTCAGTCTGCCAGCGCTCTACCCACTGAGCCAAACCTGTTAGGTCTGGCAGGAGTAGTTTAAAAATGAATTTTAATGACTTCTTACTCCCTCCCATCCACATCTGACTTGAGTGATAATGGAGGAGGAGTGTGCGTGTGTTTGTGTGTGTGTGTGTGTGTGTGTGTGTGTTTAAGTGAAGCAATGACTGTGGGTTTATTTTCTTTCCATTGAAAATGGTTATATGTGAAAGTGCTCTGCACACTGCGAAGTGTCTACAGTCCAGGACCCATCCGAACCACCTTTAGAAACTCCAAGGAGAGCGGCCCTGATCGCATGCACCCAGCGGGTCACATCACAGACGCTTGTGGGCGCGTCTGGCCGGCTCGAGCGGATTACCCTCCTGTGGACATTGTCAGGGATCCTCAGAGGCTGTGTGTTTTCACTGAGAGGCTGCCCCGAGGCCCGATTATCCAGTTCTTCCAGCAGTTCCATGAGAAACCATACCATCCCTGTGCTAAGTCCCTCCACCTGCTCACCTTAGCTTCACTTGGAGTCCAGTACTCAGAACCAAATGGACCTTAACGAATGCAGCGAAGTGAAGCGATGCATTATCTTCTCAGCACCACAACATCTCTTAGGGATGGAACTGTTTGTTGCCTAAGAAAAACACCTTGAAAAGTAGCTGAGAATTTCTGGTAAAATTCCTAAGCCATAGGTCGGCAGGAGAGAGCTGAACGCCACGGAAGTAATGGGCAGGTTTGGGAGAGCAAGTGGTGATTGTTGCCACTTGGGGGACAGGATGGGCGAGCGCATGCAGTACAGACACCCACAAGCTAAACAAGTGAGAGCTGTCACGGCACATGGAGAAGGTTTAAACCTGTTTTATTTCAAAGGCTACTTCTGACCTTGGAACTACACAACTGTTCATAAATGAGTTTTCTGGTTTAAAACCATCAGGCATTACTTTATTGTCACAGCTTACTGTCACTTTGCTGCATTTTTCCCTCCTAAACTTTCCACTTCGGTTGAACTCCTCAGTCATGGCCTCAGTTATCCCCTCGCTGACCGGCCGAGCCTGTTGGGCCTGCACAGGCGCTCAGCACCTTGAGCATCTCCTCGGCACCAACTTTGAGAGTTGAACGTTGCCCAGCTTCATGGGTCTTAAAGTCTAGCTGGAGGGACAGAATATTTATGGCAGCAGCAAGTAAGTCATGAGAAGCCAACAGGACGTGGCTGTAAGAAACAGGCCGAGTGGCCTCTTGTAGATACGGCGCTGCAGGAAGACATTTCTGACGAGCGTGAGAGGCAGCCAGGCATGGACGGAGAGTCACAGGTGAGAAGAGGAGGGTGTGAGGGCTCTGAGGTGGCAGAGACCTGTCCTGTGGGAGAGCCAGGAGCAGCCTTTCGGAAATGCAGTTCCCCCGAGTCAAGAGGAGAGGCGGTGTGGTGTGGAGCTGGGAGAGGAAGCCCTTGGCAGAGATTTTCCTGTCCCTTTTGTTTGTTTGTGTTAATATATTTTTATTGATTTCAGAGAGGCAGGGAAAGAGAGGGAGATAGAAACATCAATAATGAGAGGGAATATTGATCGGCTGCCTCCTGCATGCCCCCCACTAGGGATCAGGCCTGCCACCTGGGCATGTTCCCTGACCAAGAATCGAACAGGTGGCCTGTTGGTTCACTCAGCCACTGAGCCACACCAGCCGGGCGAAATGCTCCTATTCTGATGAGCAATGCAATCGCCCCTTCAGGGATGGGATGGACAGACGCATTTCCTGTCTTCAAGTCGCTCCCTCCCTGCCTTTTCCATAACTCAGGCCAGGCTTGGAAAGCCGGCCACACAAAACGTGGTCCCTGTTCTTTGCACGAAGTTGGCTTTTGCTGTTGTGAAGTGCATGAGACACTCACCACACACTTCCCTCCACCGGGGCTGCCAGAGGAAATGGGGTCCGACTGGTCCTTGCTCCTCTGTGCTTCCAGAAGCCACCTGTGAAAGCCGACCTCCTGTGTTCTAGCCACGCCCACGGTCATGGCAGCGCTGCACAGAGGATAATCACGGGGGCAGGGCAGCTGCAAGGGGCTCCCCTTTCCCACGGGAAGGAAGAAGATACCAGTAGCCGAAACCAAAGTTGAACCAAGGGGATGTTAAAGAGACCCTCTGGCTAGGACAAGAGCTCCTTGATGGAGAGGATGTTATTTAACTTTTACTGCAATCCACAATAGTCGGCTTGCAGGAAAGTAATGGTATTAAAATTCTCACGTTACCAAAAAGAAGCCCTGCTTTTCATGCTGGGAATGTTCTCTCTGATCACTTCCTCAGTGCTGTCCTGGAATGCCTATGAGCTGATGACTGGTGGCGGCAAAGGATTTCAGATGCTAATTGAGAAAGATGGCCCTTCTCCAAAGCACTACGTGATCTTGGGCAACTCTTCATTTTGGGGGGCTTCACTTCCCCATCCATGTAAGGAGGGGCTCAGCCTAGATGTTTTCTGAGATCTCCTCCAGTCCTAAGTCTGACGATGGGAGGACCGCGGAGTGAAATAGGCAGGAAATAGGGCAGACTGGATTTGGCAAAGCTGGGTGTGAGTTCTGGCTTCATCACATCATAGTTGTGAGATTTTGAGAAAAATTCTTAGCCTTTCTAATCTCAGGTTTCTCATCTCTAAAATGGAATGGTGAAAATAATACATGAATTTCTTAGGTCCAGTGAAGGTCAAATGAGATGACCCATGTTTAAACTGTAAAACTCTGAGGTTCAGTATAAATGGGAGTATTGTCACTATAGTGATGATGACAAAAATAAAAATAAATAGTACCAACCAATACCTATTTGTCATTTTAAAGCATATGAATATGTGCTCTCTTCATCTTCACAACAACCCTATAAGATAGTACCATGACAATCCCCATTTCCCAGAGGGGAAAACGGAGGCAGAGGATGTGAAACTGCATGACTAACAAAGAGGCCGGGTTTGTGGCAGGAGGCAGGAGGCCCCAGGGCAAAGCTTGGCTTCTGGATCAGTTCTAGTCCTTAAACCTTGATGTGAAGGGACCACAGAGATTTAATGTGGCCACGGACGGTGGGTAGTCCTACTCTTCAAGCTTCTTCAGTCATTTTCTGAAAAACCTAGCCCAGCCAGCGTGGCTCAGTGGTTGAGCATTGACCCATGAACCAGGAGGTCACGGTTCAATTACTGGTCAGGGCATATGCCCAGGTTGCAGGCTTAATCACCAGTGTGGAGCGTGTAGGAGGCAGCCGATCAATGATTCTCTCTCATCATTGATGTTTCTATCTCTCTCTCCTTCTCCTTTCCTCTCTGAAACAAGAAACAAACAAACAAACCTATTTGGGGAGGTAAAATGATTCATGTAGTCACAATCATGCATCAAAACAGGTGGTTTTAGCATGTTCCCTAAAAGCAATATGGTAAAAGAAATCAGTATGACCACCAAATAGCCCTCCTATTCAGAGAGCGATTCTGGAAGGAAAATGTAGCAACTTAAACATAGAGTTCCAATATCTCAGAAACCCCAGAAACAAAATCACGCAGAAAACACCAGTGCTCATGCGTAAGTTTTTGTGTGCATACAACCTTAACCTGTGAAAAGCCTCCCGTGTCCCCACGCCCACCCCAACAAGCACCTGAGAAAGAAGTCAGCATCTCAATCCAACTCAGCCCTCGGGCACAAAGGCTGCCTAATGACAGGCGTGTTTCTGTGGTGGAATTTCGAAAGCAGCAGGCAACAATTTAATTAGCTCTAAGTCAATAAATCTCCATGAACCCCAGCAAGGCAGTAAACCACAAGCCTTGCTAGCAATTATCAGCAGAAGATTATTCATGTGGAACCATGATGCCTAACATTTGGCAATACCCAACATGAAATATTTATAAGTTTCTGAGAACAACTAACAATGGAGAATGGCATTAAAATGCATCAGACTTAATTCTGCTAGAATCCTTAATTTAGAAAGAATGCACATGAAAGGATATAAAACACAGAAAAACCACAGATGATAAATGGTCAAAGGAGAGACAAGTCACAAAATAAGTTCCCAGGCGCTTCATAGAATTTTTCTTTTAGAAAGTGACTGCATGAATGTTTTATGTAGGGAAATGTTGATCCTGGTGGGAGTGGGTCACACTGTGTTACTCACATATTTGTTATATATAACTTCTCATCATATTATAATTCCTTATATTAAGCAGTCCCTAGAATCTGCCTCAAATCTCACGACGCTAAACACTGCCATGGGTTAAGAGTTGACTTTTGGCTTTGATTTGAGAATCTATGATAATTTTGATAAAAGAATCCTATCTAATAAAACAGTAATATGCAAATTGACCATCACTCCAACACACAAGATGGCTGCCCCCATGTGGTCAAAGATGGTTGCCCCCATGTGGACACAAGATGGCCAGCAAGGGAGGGCAGTTGTGGGCGATCAGGCCAGCAGGGGAGGGCAGTTAGGGGTGACTGGGCCAGCAGGAGAAGGCAGTTGGGGGCAATCGGGCTGGCAGGGCAGCAGTTAGGTGTTGATCAGGCTGGCAGGGGAGGGGTTAGGGGGTGATCAGGTGGGCAGGCAGAAGCAGTTAGGGGCAATCAGGAAGGCAGGCAGGTGAGCAGTTGGGAGCCAACAGTCCTGGATTGTGAGAGGGGTGTCCGACTGCCTAAACGGGCAGTCAGACATTCCTCAAGGGGTCCCAGATTGGAGAGGGTGCAGGCTGGGCTGAGGGAGACCCCACCTGCCCAGTGCACGAATTTCGTGCACTGGGCCTCTAGTCTACTGAAATAAGACAGATAAGCATGTTTACCAGGCCCCAAGCTTCACCTTCTGCAAGGTATGTGCACCCTGCCCCCATACTCACTAGCTGCAGTACAATTCAAATCTAGCCAATATACCCAAGTTCTTCAGGGCTGACTCTATCTATAGAAAGTAGAATGTAGGGTTTCTCCCTCTGAAGTCTAAAAATAACAAAAAATAACTAATTTTCAAGAGAGGCAAAAAACAAAACAAAACCAAAAAATAAAATAAAAACCAAAGAGAGTGGTAGACTAGTAGATTGTTATTTTTCCTGCATTATAATAGGATTGCTCTCATTCTCTGATGCTTTTTTTTAAAAAAATGTTTTTATTGATTTCATGGAGAATAAGAGAGATGGAGAGAGAGAGAGAAACATCAATGATGAGAGAGACTCATTGATCGGCTGCCTCCTGAACGCCCCACTACTGGAGATGGAGCCCATAACCTGGGCATGTGTCCTGACTGAGAATCGAACTGTGACCTCCTGGATCGTAGGTCGACGCTCAACTCCTAAGAAACTCCAGCTGGGCTCAGCTGCCTTTTAAATCCTGCCAACTCTCCAACAGCTCTTTGGAAGTGGAGCTTATGACACTGTTTATTTTGAGGATGATAGCTATTTCTCATTCGGTCAGTGCTGCCTCACAATGAAGACCCAGTCTAGGGAGTCCAGGAAGGTCTCCCTGAATAAGTGAAGTCTGATCTGACCTGAGGGATGAGTGGGCTTTAACTGTAAGGGAAAGGGGAGCCACTTCAGGCAGATAAAACTGTATGGAAGGAAGAACTGGGAATTCAAAGGATGGCGGGACCAATAGGGATGTAGGGCAGGAAGTTTGGGAGGAGGGCGACCTGAGAATACCTTGTGAGTTAGGTACAACACGTAGGCTGAAGATTGCTCTCTCTACACGATAGGCAATGGATGTCTTTAGATGGGAGAATAATACGAGCATATTCTGACTTTCAAAGATCAGTGGGATTGTGGTGATGGCTTCCCTCTGGGAACTGTATATTACACGTCTTCATGTGCACCCCATGTGCCCAGGGCAGTACTGTGAGCATTGTGCCAAACAGATGTCTGTTCACGATGAAGGAGGAAGAAACATCAGGCCCTGAGCTGGCCTTGAACACAGCATATAACACCTTTCCTTTGCTTCTGACAACCTTTAAGTTCCCTAAGCTATTGTGTGTCTTATTCAGCCAGCACTGGTTGAAGAGAATTCCATCTGCAACAATAGCCTTCATAATACACACTCTTTGTTAAAATAAACTCATTGCTGTTTATTTTCTGCATAGAAATAAAGTATAACTAATGATCAACTTTCTTCCCTAAATTCAATAATTGTTTACTGAACACCTATACCTACTAGTTTCCTTACAATACATTTGTCTTTAGAAGGAACCAAAATCATCCCTTCTCCCCTCCCCAACCCCCCAAAAAAACCCACTTCAATACAAAGCAATAATTATACTTTACTGGAAGTCTTTATGAAGTATATATTTTGGGGTACTCTCAAAGTATTTTCTAATCAGAACTGAATTACAAATGACAGTTAACTTTTTAAACCAGTCCAGAAAATTGAATGTAACTGAAGGAAGTAATGAAAGGACTAGCTAAGGTCCCTTTTGCTGTGTGTGTGTGTGTCTAGTTGTATGTGTGTGTGTCTGTCTGTTTGTCTTGCTGGTAAACAAGTTGTACACTAGTTAGTTTCTTTTTTTTAAATCCTCACACGAGGATATTTTTCAGTTGATTTTTAGAAAGAGTGGAGGAGGGAGGGAGAAACAGAGAGAAACATTGATGTGAGAGAAACACATCAATTGGTTGCCAGGGAGGAGCCTGCAACCAAATCGAACCTGGGCTCCTTTGGTCCACAGGCCAACACTCTATCCACTGAGCAAACCGGCTAGGGTTACCCTACTTCTTTTCTACGTATGGAATTTCCATCCAAACTCTGGAATGGATGAGGTTCACCTTCAGTTTCCTCCTATCTCCTTTCTATGTCCTGTCAGCGTGGCACACTCTCCCTAGACCTCCAGGCATGCAGCATCCCCTGGAGGCCCAACCTCGGAACCCACTCCGCTGCCTACACGCAGCATGGCGCTCAGAACTGTCTGTCCCCCTAGATGTCCTATCTGTTTGGCAGATGCATTTGTCTTCTGGCATGAAAACCAAACAGATAGCTGGGCTGGAGGTGGGCTTAGAGCAGTGGTCGGCAAACTCATTAGTCAACAGAGCCGCAGTTTGCCGACCACTGGCTTAGAGGAAAGGAAGCCCAGAGGGCAAGGAATGTGTAGTCTTTAGTCTACAGGGAAGACAGATAGTAGACACCTGATTACCATTGGAGAAGTACAAGGGTCTGGTGAGAGCATGTAGTCCTGTGATTGAGCAAACCTGGCATGTAGGAGAAAACCTGCACCAAGAAAATGGTGTTTAAGGAGTCTTTATGTAACAGAGCGATTTCTTTTATTTTTTTTTTGGCAGGAACTTCTCTTTGTCTCAGGTAATGGGCCAACCTGTCCTGGGCTCTATCCCTGGAAAGCACCATCCTCACCAGGCCAACCCAGGACAAGTATACTGATGAAGTGCCAGCCACCTGGATGGGGACCCCTGGGAGAACCAAAGCCCTCTGCGTACACAACCTTCTGACCCAGAGTCAGATTAAGCACATCAACTAGGGGCTTTGTGTTCTCTGTGTTAAGAAAACAGTCTTAGAAGTTGGGCCACGTTGGGTTCAAATCCTGACCCTACCCGAAGAGCTGTCTACCCTTAGAAACATTGCTTAATGTTAAGTTAGCCTCAGCATCCTCACCTATAGAACAGGGAGGAAAAATATCTGACTTATATTGTTCTATCCATAGGATGATCTGACGGTACTAAACAGAAAGCCCTGATTCAACCGGTGTAAACAGTGAAATTTGTTATCACATGCTAAAAGCAGTCTGCTCCATGGACATTCTATCAGAACCCTGGTTGCATTTCTCTCTGGTTATCTCCATCTACCCACCTCCCTGTGTGCGACCTCTGGCAAGCAGCAGGTTCTGGGAAGTAGGTCAAAGTTCAACATGGAACAGAGGAAGAGCAGGCTTTCTCAGGAGTGAGGGAACCCTGCCAGAAACGTGAGTGCACATCTCGTCTCCTTCAAGTCTTGTTGGCCAAAATTTGGTCATATGTTCATTCCTGAAGCAGAAACTGGTGAAAGGAATGGGAGGACCCTTAGACAAATCAGGGCCACCAGGTGCTGAGCAAGAGGTGACTTCTGGGCCTCGTGGGTGGACGAGGTGGACCACGGAACAGAATTAGGGCTCTGGGGAAAGAGGAACGGGGTCCTGAATGCTGGGGAGCATCTGTGAGAATCGCATGCAAAGTGCTTTTGCTGTGCTTGACTCACATAAATAATTAATCACATTACTTTGGGGAAAGGGCAATGTAGGAAGTATCTGCAGAGAACAGAAACCAAAATAACCAGTGCGCTCACCTCAGCTCAGTGGCATTTGCTATAACAATCCACCGTACCTCTGCCACAAGAATATCCCATTCTGTAGCAACAGGCCTGGCAGGTGACACCTACCTGTTAGGTCTGTTCAAATAATCGATACCTCCTCCCATGGGAACTGACCTTTAGGCCACTTGACAACCAACATTCCCTTTCGCTTAGACCACATTCCACTTGCTAAGACCATTATCCTTCCCCTCCCGGCCTTCCCAGGATCTAGACCCGCGCAGAGAATTCTCTGCCCAGAAAAAGCCCGCCTAGCATCCCTTAAAACCTCTGACTCCCCATCCCCAGGTGCTGACGCCATTTTGGGGCTCAGCCTATCTGGGTTTCAGATGACCTAATAAATGTATAACCCTTCACCACCTTTGGCCTCGGTGCGCTCTTCCTTTGGCGATCCTAACAGTACCTGGGGTGGGAGGCACTGTGACACTAGAAAAGCCTCTAGAAAATGCTGTAGGATGTGCAGGGTCAAAGTAAGTCCTAAAGTGGTAGCTGTCCCTCCTAAAGGGGGGCATCTCAGTGGAAGATGCCTGGAGCTGCTCCAGAATCTTCCAGACCTGACACTTCAGAAGCCAGAGGTCCACTGGGGTCAGCAAGCCGCCGGAGGCCACCATCCCCATGCGTTTCTGTCTCTAGACTTCCTCTCTGCAAACATCCCCACCAGGCCCCCTAGATCCCTGCTACACCCACCCCACCCTCCGAAAACTGTGCCTGAACATTCGATCCCAACAAGAGCTCCATAACTCATCCCCGTGACAATGGGAAAGAACCTCCATCGCCTTGGAAACGCACGCTCCAGACTTCAGAGCCGTGGACCAGGCACATCTAGGGAACCCCCACTGGCTTTCTCCTGTGAGGTGAGGTTAGAGTTAGTTCTGAGCTACTTTAGTTCTAAATGCCTGACCTCGAAAAGCTGCCTGCTTGGGTCCTGTCTGCTCCTTCTACTTCTCAGGTCTCCTCTTTGGTTTTGTTTTCCTAACCCATTTGGCGTCTTATCTTAGTTGTCACTCACGATTTGGCCTCTGGGGTTGCTGACCCATTTTAGAAGGTTTGTTTTGGCTCTGACTTTGCATTCCTTTGGGGACTTGACTTTCCCGAATTACCTGTCTGCACCTTGCGCAACTTTCAGCAATAGAGGCCTCATTCCTCTGACCTCTCCCAACCCAGAGACTGAGGGTGCCCCTTTGCTGGCTCCACCTCCACCCTCGCCCCCGCCCCCCTCAGAAGGGTGATTACCCAAGAGAATTCTGTAATTCAGACTCACCTTCTTTCCTTGCACCCTCTGAACGTGGCTATTCTGAAGAGGTAGAAGAAAGCCATCTGATTGAATTGATTCCATCTCACCGGTGAATTAATCATACCCATTTAACACTTAAGCTGATCTTAAATATATTTCTAGTTTTTAGAAGTACATAAATGGCCTGGCCAGTGTTGCTCGGTGGACTGAGCATCGTCCCATGCACCAAGAAGGTTGCTGGTTTGATTCCTGGTCAGGGCATATGCCTGGGTTTCAGGCTCGATCCCCAGTAGGGGGTGTGCTGAAGGCAGCCCATCAATGCTTCTATCTTCTCTCCCTCTCCCTCTTTCTCTAAAAAATAAAAAATAAAAAAAATCAATAAAAACATATGTATGTGTATATATATACACACACACACACACACACACACACACACACACACACACACATAGATATGTGTATATATATATTTAAAGAAGTATATAAATGTAACAACACAAAGTAAAATATTTGGGGCCCAAGAAGTCTCAAGGTGGCGAGTTTCTCCCTCCAGGAAGGTGGAGTGTCTCAAGTCTCCCTGAGCTGCCTATTGTTTTTACCTCCACCCTTACTCTGTTCTGAAATCACAGAGCCCATAAGTGTTACCAGTTTTAGATGACTTCCGTGGTTGTCATAGTGGGCACACAGATATGACAGAATCTAGATATCCTGTTCTTTTGTGTGTGTGATTTGGGTGTTTTGCTACCAAAACATAGATTCGCTTTAACCAGCAATGATCTTAAATATATCACTTTTTCCTTCTGGTGGTTGCCGAGGGCTGGCGTACAGAGCGATTCGCTTCCAATGATTACCTTCATGCTGTCTGCCTCACTCAGTGGAAAAGAGCTCCACAGAATGAAAGACAAGAAGGAGAATAAATTAAACCCAAGAAAGGAATCAATTCAACATTAAAATGCAAAAATAATCGGTGTCTTGAGTTTAGTAGATATCAATTGAGGTTCTGTTCCTTCCTTAGACATGGTCGTAATGAAATGCTAGGAACTGCAGATAAACAAAATCTGCTGGTTAACAGTCTCCCACTTCACCTCCATGGCAGGGATTTTAAAATGCAACAAAACTATTAAGTTTAGTGGGATACGGTGTTATAATAATAAATATATAAACGGATTGTGGTCTTTGTCCCTGGCTCCAGACCAGAGCTCTCCAAATCTCTGTAAGCGATAAAGGCGCTAGGGGCATCTTTTGTTCCAATGTTAGTCGTTCACCCCAGTTTCTGACAAAGAGATCCTTAATCTCGTGGGCTTTCCTGGGCGATAGGAGCATCTTTGGTGTGATGAGGTCACTCTCGGTGGGCTCCTGGATAACTTCAGGATGGGGGCTGGTCACCAGGAAGGCCAAGCCTTGGTCTTCCATCTCCACTCCCCATCCTCCAAGCAGGGGAGACAGACCAGAAATTGAGTTACTAATTAATCATGCCTCTGTGATGAAACTGCCTTAAAGTTCCCTCAACTACAGTGTTCAAAAGATTTCAAGCTCATGGCCACATGGCCGGGAGGGTGGCATGCCCCAATTCCACCGAAGCTGCTGTGCTTGGGACCTTCCCGGCCCTCACCCTATGTATCTCTCCATCTGACTGTTCATTTACCATTTGTCATATTCTCTCTTAAAAGAAAAGTCAGTAAATGTCAGTGTTTCCTTGAGTTCTGTGAGACATCATAGCAAGTTATTGAACCCAAAGGAAAGGGTCATTGGAGCCCCCAGTTTGTAGCCAAGTCTGACAGAGGTCACCTGGGGAATTGGCATCCGAAGTGGGGGCAGTGTGTGGGACTCCGTCTCTCACCTGTGCGATCTGACACTAGTTCCAGGCAGATGGTGTCGGGCAGGACTGAACTGCAAGCCCCCAGCAGGCGTCAGAGAATTGGTGGATGTGGGGACAACCCCACACCTGCCGTCAACGTGTTGTGAGCAGAGGGTAGAGGGACGGTATTTTCCCTTCAGCAAACTAACGAGCGGCTATTGCCAGGCAATGAGTGGTTATTCGCATGAAACACATGCCTATCCCTGAGTCAGAGGTGCCTGTGAACTTTCGAGTCGTTTTGGAGACTAAGAATACAGAAATACTTGTTATGACGTCTCATCATGTACCTGCCCTTCCCACCAAACCTGTACTGAGAAAGCATCCCATACCCCTGAACCCCAGAATAGGCGCCTTTTAAATATTTTAAATGATCTACACAGGCAGTTCCATCAGTACCTGCCAAGTCCAGGTCCTTAGTAGAAACCACTCTAGATGTTGTTATAAAGCTGCTTGATAAAAAGGTTGCATAGACATATATAACGTCCTACAATAGGAAAGATCTGTATAACTCTTATAAAATAAATGAGTATGATAAACCTATGGAAGCCGGCAAGGGAAACAGACTTGCTTTGGGGTCCCATTTAGTGTCCAAATGCAAGGACACTGGAACATGAGCAGACTCAAGAAAATCTCCATTAGCCAAGGGACCATTTTTCAGTAACTGCTCAGGTCCAGTGATAGTGACTTGTTCATGAGACAGAGGTTCGTATCCATAGCAACTTCCTATTGACATCAGTTGGCAAGCTTGTGTCAATGAAATGGGCTTCACGTTTGAGAATAAGCACATCCTTCGTGTAGTATGTTTATCTTCCTTCCTAGAGTGTTATTAATTTTGTTATCTCAAAAAGAAGGTATGATTTCTGGAACATTTATCGGTTTACCATGACAAAGCCAGGAAATATGTCTATGGACATTTCCAATAAGAAACATATTTGTAGCTAGAAAAATAACAATAGAAAAAAAATTCCCCAAATTGAATATCTTTCTTTGTTTAACTTGAACCCCTGACAAGAGTTAGTCAAACAGCAGAGCACTTTTTATGTTCTGTTGAGAAGCACAGACTGAGAGGAGCCAGAAGACTGAGAAACTTAAAACTACTATGAAACCGCTGTTATTTTTCCTAATTAAAGAGTAGACTTGTCTGATTCAGAAAAGGGCCTGAATCAGAGGACACTTTATAAGAAATGTAATTTATGGCAGCCCTTAACAAGGAAGGGGAAGAGAATCAAATTAAAAGCCTTAGAAAATAAAAAATTCAATAAAAGAAAGACAATCATCTATAACTCATTCATTATTTGTATATAAAGGCTACTACTAGGTTCACTTTCAAAATTTTTTTAAGAAGAAATGAATTTGCCTTAGCACTTAATAGACTAAATTCATTCCATCTTTGATTATCACTAGCAGTGTGGTCTGTTGGAATGACACCAAATTCCAGGTTAATAAGTCTAAATTGATAAACTATGTTGGCTTTGCCTATATCATGTCTGATAGAAATATATCAGTTGCTGGCTTTGGGGGATATGTGTGTGTGTGTGTGTGTGTGTTTTAACATTCCCAGGAAAAGAATTTATAGCTGTATGACAAAGTGATTGTATATTTCTACTCTGGCCGCCAGAGGTCTCTACTCACCACTACAAATATTCCAAGCCTGGCTGCTGAACTGAGCCACAGACAGGCAGTGTGGGCATGCCCTTGGGTAAGAAATGCAAACTCTCAGGCACTCTCCCGGGCCAGAACCTGCGGTGGGACATCGCTAGGTGATTTGTACGTACAGTACGTTTGAGAGGCATTGTTCTAGGTTATGGGAACAAATATTTTCCTTTCCTATAGGATCAGGATTAAGAAGTTTGAAAACTCAAGAGGATCTTGCCATCCAGTTTCAAACTCTCCTGACTCCAGATTACTCTGTTTTTCATAAAAGCATTACAAGTCAAAAACTAGTCTTTTCCTTAAAATACTGGTTCTAAAGTGTTTGTTGCATGACACTTCTAATCCCATAAATGATCATAATCATGAACCCTTTTTAAATTTAATATCTGATTTATAGATATTATATTAGAGTTGAAAAGCCTGTAAGTATTACCTAACACTAGTCTAAATTTCCTCATTTTACAGAGTTGGGACCTACAGTAGCCGTGGGCTCTCAGTAAAGATTCCTCTCAATCCCATCTTTTAAAAAATTTTTTTTTTCTTGGTAAAAGAACTGGTGCTGAGCTAGATGAGCTCTGGGAAAGGGACAGGGCTTGTCATTCAAGATGCATAGCTCCCTGGGGGTAGCACTCTGTCCTACTTGACTATACCAGGATTCCTTAAGCGACATAAGGCCTTGGACAAATCTTTTCTGCCATGCGTGCAGGGAGAGCCCAGGGTGATCTGAGAACAGGGGCACTTCCTGTGGTGCCTCAGAGGGAGACTGTCAGCCTCTATACCACGCTCACAGGGAGGGGACCCTGTGGCCTGAGAGTATCCTGATTTTTAGAGTAGTATCAAAAAAAGGAAAGGTTTCAATTCCTATTGGCCAACAGAGAAAAATATTCATCTATTTGAAGTTGTCCAGAGCCAAAGAGAAGACAAATAAATACTATGATCAGATCACATTCCCAACGGAACAGGCAATCATACTGCTGGAATAGATAAGTGGGTTCCTAAATAAAAAATTAGAGAGAACTAATGCCTGGCCAGTGTGGCTCAGTGGCTGAGCGTCAACCTATGAACCAGGAGGTCATGGTTTGATTCTCAGTCAGAGCACATGTCCGGATTTCGGGCTCAATCCCCAGTAGGGGGCGTGCAGGAGGCAGCTGATCCATGATTCTCATCATTGATGTTTCTATCTCTTTCTCCCTCTCCTTTCCTCTCTGCAATCAATAAAATATATATATATTTTAAAATCTTATAAAAAGAACACTTAAGGACAAAACTATAAAACTGCACATAAAGTAAAAAGACTTTTTAATAACCTGATGAATTCAGTAGGTGAATCAAGAGGGTCAGTGGTGACAGATGGCAACTATATGAGTTGACTGGAAAATGGGCCACCATTAGCATCACAAATCACATAGCAAAGCAGGCAGAGATTGAAATCATGAGGGAAGAGGTGAGATTTGGAAATGGGTGCAGGATGCCTGTCATGTGGACAACATGTTCTAAAAGTAAAGGAAGGAGCACATGAAGTGGAAGAACTAATTTGAAATAATTTAGGAAAAATTTTTCTAAGTCAAAGAAAGGTGTAAACTTTCAGAGTAAAAAGGGTCAGAAGTCTTGATGGATGAGACAATCATACATCCTGGTAAAAGAAGTTTCCAGGCTTTTCCCTTTTGACTGTCATTGGATTTTTAAAAAAAATACATTTTTATTGATTTACAAGAGAGGGAGAGAGAGATAGAAACATCAATGATGAGAGAGAATCATCGATTGGCTGCCTCCTGCACGCCCCACACTGGGGATCGAGCCCGCAACCCGAGCCTGTGCCCTGACCGGGAAGCAAACCGTGACCTCCTGGTTCATAGGTCGACGCTCAACCACTGAGCCACGCCAGCCAGGCATCGCTGGATTTCTTATCTGCCACACAGGAAGCTAGAGGACAGTGGACTCTTATCTTCAGGTGATTGAATGAAACCACAAGAATCTTATACTCGGCAATTACAGTTGATTATCTCTTAAGGTGAAAGATATTGGAAGACGTGTACTACTCAGAAACTATGCCATTGTGTGCCCCATCTGAGGCAAACACTTGAAAAAAGGACCTTTCTAAAGACCCAATGAACTAAAACAGAGACTCCAAGCTGGGGAAAGGTAAAGTGGGAAAGAATTGGAGATAAATAATTAATTGATTTTATAAATATGTCATTAAATATTGATGGATAGAGATAGAACATGTAATGGATCCACTTGTGCGCCCCGAAAACAAACAAACAAACAAGCATGAAGTGAAATTTTGTGTTTAGTTACTTCAGCAAAACCTTACAATTAAGAGTGCAAGGGGAAGTAAAAACCTTAGAGAGTTTAATTAGGATGGGAGGGATAATTGGGAGGAGGGAAGAAAGGGGAAAAAGGAAAGAATTCTACAGATTTCATGCCATTAGGTAGTGAGCAAAATGTGGAGAAATGAGAAGGAGGACATCAGTAGGGGAACTAGTTGGTCTCAGTGGGAGAAATAGCTTTGAAAGAATAGGGCAATAGAGGCATTTGTTCTGATTTATAGAGCAGAAAAAAAAAAAACACAGGTCATTAATTGAATGTAATATGATGGCAGAATTTCTAAATTAACAAGATGAATATGAAATGCATAGCAACAAGATCAGACCAATAAAACTAAAACAGGGACAATAATGTTAAGTAATAACCATAAAACAACAGTGAAGGAATAGTTAGCATTTCCTTTCTTCTGTATTATTTGGGTTGATTCTGACATTCTTTGTCTACCTTTTTAAATGGAATATTTAGCTCATACATTGTCATCTTTTTAAAAATGTATGTAAGTCTTTTATTTTGCTAAGTACTGCTTTAACTGCAAAACACCGAAGTGTTGAGATGTAGCGTTTTCCTTACTTTGTAATTCTATGTATTTTCTAAGAAGGTAAGACTTCTTTTAACCCATAGATTATTTATTTTTAATTCCCTAAGTTGGTTTTGGAGAGGTGCAGTGTGGAATTAATTTTTTAGTACTGGTGTCTAGTTTAATTGTGCTGTAGCCAGAGATTGTTTATAGAAAATAGATTTTAAAAAATATTTTTATGCTTGCTTTATGGCCTCAAATATGATTTTTAGATATAATGACTTTTTGATCAAGCTTACTCCTTTTTGCTTGCTTGATCTGTCAGTTGCTGAAGAGGTATATTAGAATCTGTCACTGTCATGATTGATGTATAATTTCTAATTCTTCCAAATTTTGTTTTATATATCTTGAAGCTATTTTATTGAAACTATACAAATTTTGAATTGATATATCTCCCTGGTGAGTTAAAAATTGTATCACTATGTAGTGATCTTCTGAATTGTCATTGATGCTTACAGCTTTAAAGTTCCTTTCATCTCTATTTAAATAGCTATCCTACTTTCATCCTTGTAGGATTTGCCTAGCATATTTCTTCTATTTTTTTAAAAATCAACCTTATTGTGTTCTAAAGTGTTAAGTTGATTTCTTGCAAACAGAATACAGTTGTATATCTGAAAAGATCTAGTCTATCTTTATCTTTGAACTGGATATATTAATTAGTCCATTTATATTTAGTGTGCTTATTATTTTGTATTTTCTATTGTCCTTTTCTCTCCTAGGTTTCTCTCCCTCATACTCTTTCTTGCTCTGTTTTGGACTTAGTTTTTGTTCCATTTCTTAATATTTTCCTTCTGGTATTTTTAAGTGATACACCGTTTCCATTTTTCAGTATTGACCCAGAAAATAGAACATGCATATTTAATTTAAAAAATATACAGTTAATCAATAGCTTTACCCTCCTCCAAAAAATATAAAAGCCTTAGTTATGTTTTCCCTCCACTTACTCCTGATCGTGTGATATTTATTATCTTATATAATAAAAGGCTAATATGCAAATTGTCCCCTCCGGAGTTTGACTGACCGGGAGTTCAACTGCTCACTATGATGTGTGCTGACCACCAGGGGGCGGCGCAGAATGAAGGAAGTCCCAGCTGGCAGCTGGCAGCCAGGGGAAGGAAGGCCTCAGTCAGCCCTGATCACCACCTAGGCCTAAGGATCCTACCTGTGCATGAATTTTGTGCACCGGGCCTCTCGTAGTTTATAATAAGAAATATCCTGGGGTGGAGGGTGGAGGCAGGCTAGAAGAGGTCAGTGGGAGAGGGGGGAAGGGGGCATATGTAATCTTCTCAACAATAAAGATTTAAAATAAAATGAAAAAGGGAAATATATTTTTGGTCATCATCCCTGGTTCTGGCACACAGCTGCTAAACCTTGAGATTTCCTAAGTGATGTTAGGTGAAGGAGGTGACATTTGAACCTCACCTGCAGATAAGGGCTGGTTGCCTGAAGAACCATGTGATTAGCAGGTTGGAACGTTCAGTCCCACGCCCTGACTTCTAGGGAAGGGAGTGGGGCTCGAGGTTGAATCAACAGCCAGTGGCCAGTGATTTAGTCAACCATGGGTATGTGATGAGGCCTCCATAAAAACCAGGAGGGACTGGCTTTGGAAAGCTTCTGGGCTGATGAACACGTGTAGATTTGGGGAGAGAGGCCACTGAAGAAGGCATGAAAGCTCAGCACCCTCCTTCCCTAACCACTAAGCTATTCACCCGAAACCAATACAAAATAAAATTGCAAGAAAAAAATCGGTATTACTCTTTGAGGTTTCTAGAATATTCTGTCCCCCCACCCCTTCCCTTTCTTTGTTGTTGATGGTGGAGAAGGTTGGCATCGGCTGGCAGAGGATGCCAAGGCTTCAAGATGGCCCAGCCACATTCAGGCTGCATTCCAGGCGGTTGGATAAATACAAGTATTGCCGCTTGATTTCAGTGCCCAATTAGGTCTTGTCAAGCAGGAATCACTTGTAGGTAGGGTAACCATATGGCCCAGGTTACCCAGAACAGTCCGTATTATTGTTTCTTGTTTCAGCATAATAATAACACTCTCACTCTCAGAAGTGTCCTGGTTTGGATGGTACATTACATGGTCATTCTTCCTTTAACTGACAGCTTTTAACTTTATTGCTTCTCACTGCTCATATTGTTTGAGATTAAAGTATGCTTTATATTATGAAAATATGGAAGTCATTAATTATTTCTATTGACAAAAGCACCCTGTGACTTAAAAGACAACTGTTCAGATTTAATAACACATTCGACCCTCACAGTCTCTGTAAATAAGTAGCAATTTAATTAGCTTCTGTTGCAAAGGAAGCGACCATGAATCTTCATAAATGCGGTCAAGGCGTTGCTCTGGCTCACCAGCCTGGATGCACTGAGACCTGTGACCCAGGGAATCGGTCTGCCTGCACTGCTACTCACAGGCAGTTCCCTGCAACACCACACCTCCTGTCCCCCTGCCTCCCAACCAAAATATTTCTGGGACTTTCCCAATACCCAGCCTGTCTACATCAGTTCCGCCAAGACCCCTGCTGCATTCATTTTCTAGTCTGTCTCCCTGCTCCACGTCAGCAGTCTTACAGTGGTCCTTGCTAGAGCGTTTGGGCCACAAACAAGGCCAATGTCTTTGCATAGGTGCCCTTGATCAGTGCCCCCCAAGCTGCCCGTCATCAAGGCTCACAGCAGAGCTGGGCTCCATGACAACGGCAGGGAAAGGCTCTCTGCTGACCCCAGTTGGTAGCATGCTTGTGCTCGGAGTTTATCATTTTCCGGCCCTTAATCCTCACTTTTATCACCGCTCCAACCAGGCCAAAGGGCTAGAATGGAACTCTGTGTGGTCTCTGTTCCTTTGTCTTCCCTCTCTACCTCCTTCTTTTGGTCAAACAAAGCTCCCAATAAGGTTACTTCATGCACAATATACTTGGTGAGGGACATGGGAACTTCTAGAAGTATCCAAAACCCAGCCTTATCCTATTACATAGGACTTTGTAATAATTAGAACTGTTTGAAGGTAAAATGACATGCCTGGGTAGGTCACGACTTGCCGGTAACACTGGCAACATTCAAGGACTAACTGGGACTGTGTCAGTCCCTGGGGTATTAGAGGAGTCCCTCCATTGGGTGAGAACTTCCATGTCAAAGCCATGCAATTCGGGGCCTGCTGCTCTAAAATTAAGTTACAGACTATTCATCAACACAGAAATGTGAAAAAAGTATTTTTTCTCTCCAGTATGACACGTTGGTTAGATTATGTTATTTACAAACTGGGAAAAGACAGTGGGCAAAAGATGCATTTTTGAAGCTAAGCTACCCTTTTTGCTTGCATGATTTTTCTTCTCCCCTCACTCTTAACTAATATTTTGGTTTGGGACAGGATATTCATTTTGGACTCTTTATACCATTGGCTCATCTGTTTAGCCCTGAACGTCAAACCCTTTTATGCCTACACTTTGTAGCAGAGCAGAGGCTGTCTACTGCAGTCTTCGTGATGAATGAACCCAGCCCTGCTCTGTGGTGAGTGTGGCAAGGTGCCTGGTATGCAATCACTCACCGCTCCACCTTCCCTGTCAAAGAGATGGGGCTGGTAGGTCTTTTGCCACTTCCTGGTTTCCCGTCACATACTATTCATCAAAGCATGATAATTGACAGGATGTATACCCAGTTATGAGTAATACTCTTTCCCCAGCAGCACCTAATCTTTTATTTGGTTGCTGTTGCCATATCATCAGCATTTCTTTCCAAGGCAAGAGGTCTGCCTAGAGGAAGAGTTGACATTGCGGAAATGAAATTGTAACAAAGATTACTGCTTTAATTCCACTTGTAGAAAACTTAGGACTCTGGAGAATCAAAGGAAGCCAAGAGAGTTTAAATAAATAGTTCTGAATGCTTAGTTACGCCCTCACATTTAAAAATATCACTTTACATAAGCTATGCATATGCAAACCATATGGGATACCCGAATCCATTCCCTCCTCTGTAAAAGAAAGGGTTGGATACAACAGCTGTGCTCTCCACCCAACAGTTCGCCACACAGTCAAGCGTTACGAACATGAAATAATTAATTCTAGAAAATGTAACAATCAATCGCTGTCATCTAAATGTCTTTGTACACAAATATTTGCATTGACCCTGCAAACACAATGCAAATATTAAACTATGTCTTTTTCTCATTGGCAAATAAACTAGGAGTGACTTTGCTCTGCCAGTGCATCGTGACATGGAAACCTCTCCAACTGAGCCAGGTCTAGCAAACGGGCTTGGGGGTACCTTTGCTGAGGCGCCTCTGCCTTCCTGAACCTTCCTGCTTCATTCCTCCATTCCCAATCCCGTGTCTAAGTCCATTTCTCCAGTTTGTAACTTTGTAGTGCTACACTGTGGAATTTTGCAGCTCTTTACATAGCTCTATGATATCTTTGGAGAAAAGCAGCTCTAAGAGAGACAGACAGAGAGACACAGAGAAAGAGATATACCCCTTCATTCTCTCTATTACCATCTATCTCTTTCTCCTTCCCTGTTTCTCTACTTTTCCTCTCCTTAAAACTATGAGAACTGCCTGGCCGGTGTGGCTCAGTGGTTGAGTGTCAATCTATGAACCAGGAGGTCATGGTTCGATTCCTGGTCAGGGCACATACCTGGTTGTGGGCTCAATCCCCAGTGGGGAGCATGCAGGAGGCAGCCAGTCAATGATTCTCTCTCATCATTGATGTTTCTATCTCTCCCTTCTCCTCCCTTTCTCTCTGAATGCCATAAAAATATACATTAAAAAAACCTCTGAGAACAATTTTATTATGTCTGAATATGCCAGTGGTCTTGATCTGGCATCTAGAAGGGTTCAGGAATCTGGAGAAGTGCTGTGTGTAAATTAACAAAGAGTCCAGAGACGAGACATAATTTTGAAAGGCATTTGGGGGCCAGAGGAGCTTGGCTAAAGAAACCAAGTTCTCTTTGTCTCAGGACCCCTTGCTTTATTCTTAACACAAATTGTCCTAAGGCAAAGTAGATATACACTTCAAAGGCCAGGGTTTGGTCTACAGAATCCATTGTCAGATTGGAAGAACTACCTCTGGCTGTTCAGGTGTTTAGCCAGTAGGAGGCAATAAATTAAAATGCCCTTAACTGTCTGGCAGCAAGCAATCATTAATGCACCCTTTTCAGGTTTAGGGAAATGCCCTCAGCCATCTCCAGATGATTCAGCTCTGCTGACATGCTGGAATTGGCTTCTGGCATGAATACATGAGAAAAATGCATATTATGGTTCACTAGTTATGCAAAAATACTTCATCTTTAGCCAGTAGGTGGGCCTGAGCCATATTTCCCTGCATTTTTTCTCCTCTACCCTGTGAGTTTCTATCCCCATTTGGGTACAGCCTAGGGTGAGGCAAGGAACACTAGAATCGGTCTTAGAAGACCCAAGCTTGAATTTCTGTTGAGAATGTTACTAGGTTTGACTTTCCCATTTCACTTACGCTATGCAAATTTAAGATATATGCAAATACCAGTATACACATATATGCACACATGTAGATACACACATTTTTATGTGATCACCTAGTCACTCTAACCTTCAATATTTTCTTTCTCATTATAAATCAATAGACACTTTTGTCTTGCCCCAAATGTAACACAATGGAAGTTGAGTTTTTGAGTGTATAGTAAGAGTAGTTTTTATTTTGCTTTCAAATAAAAAGCATTAGGACAAGTGGGTTTATTCTATGCATAGCCTGTGTTCTCTGTACAGGGATGTCAGATGTCTGCTAACTCTCTGTTGTGTAAAGAGATCATCTCTAAATCCCTTGAGTGGCTGTTAGCTGAGGTTTGGAGTCTCTTAATCTTATATTTGATGCTAAACCAAATAGACCTGTAGGGAAGAATTAAGGACAAGCCAGACAGTATACAATTCTTATTTTGTTCAAGTTAAATAGTATTTGTTGCATTAGGTATAACCCAGGTGATCCCTAGAGGGTTAGTTGAGAGCACTCTTACACTTATACCCTCTCAGATAAAGTCATCTAGCTACACAGGTGGACTAAAGAGATTACATACTTTTATTTCATTATTTGCCATTCAGAGTATTGCCCTTTCAAAACCCAGAATGTCATTCAGATTAATAAATAAGGTCATGCCTCCAAGACCACAATGAATCAACCTCAGGGGGAAAGAGGTAAGTAGCAAACCTTGATCCAAATGCCAGGAGCTTTCTTTGTGCATCTAGACTCTAGAGTCTTGGATTTTGTCCACAGGAACACCAATATTACTCAAACAATAGGAAAACAGCAAAGAGTCACCAGGAATTAGCAAACCTTTAAGGAAACAAAAATGAGCACGAATTCCTAAGAAACTGCTTTTTAAAACAATAACTCTCCTTTGGGTAGATATTGTGATAACCTAAAATATATTCTTTGGCTTCAGGAAAATTATCATTGGCAAACGTGTTATACTGCTAAAATACAGATTTTGCCTAAAATCTAAGTTAAAATAAAAGCAACTCAAATACTTCTCTATAAGGCTATTAAAATTTTTTTCTTTAGTTGGAGATTTTATTTACAGTAATCGCTTGTGTTGATTGCTCTTGCAACCATTATTTTTCAGGAATTCCATGGGGTTTGTTCTTCTGTTTATCTGAACGTAAGATTATTTCTCTTTTTTCCATTGCTCTGTTTGGACTCTCTGCCTACCTAACTACCAAGTCCCACCATCACTGCAGATACCACAGAAGCTTTTATTCGGTACCGGGCTTCTGGTTGGGGCCTGTGGCCTCTCCTGGATACCACGTGCATGTACTGGGTGCCAGGCCACGCCACCGGGCATGGCTAGGCTGCTGGGCGCTACAGTCTCTGCCATCCTTGCCTCCCATGGTTCACTTTTGCCTGAGACACCCCGGAGCCCATACAGCAGATACTGAGGTGTTGAAACCTCAGGGCTGGGAGGGGGAAAGGGTGCTGAGGGGCATAATGTTCCTTGGAAACGTGGGAGAGGATTCTTAACCCCCTTTTTTTAAATTATTTTTTTTGCATTTTTTAAATTTTTTTTTATTGTTTGAAGTATTACAAATAGCAGTACATATGTCTCCTTTTTTTTCCCCATTGACCTCTCCCCAGCTTCCCCTACCCCCCAGTACATGCCTTCACCTCCCCGCCCACCCCCCCCCCCCCCAGTGTCTTGTATCCATTGGTTATGCTTATATGCTTGCGTACAAGTCCTTTGGTTGATCTCTTACAGCCCCCCTCGCCCAACCTCCCCTGCCTTCCCAATGTAGTTTGACAGTCTGTTCAATACTTTGCCTCTGTAACTATTTTCCCCCCATTTCTTTCCTTTAAAAATTTCTGCCTCTGCAGACTAGAAATGAACATATAATAACAAAAAAAATAATAATAGTAAAAAATATTTGAGTCCCAATTTCAATGTCCAACAGTTCTGAGTCCCCGTTTCAATGTCTAACAGTTCCTTATGTGTACATGTCAGCAATGATATCTGGATGGTGGGCACATGGTGGCAATGCAGGTCCGACCCTCTCTGGTTTGGTCCTAGGCAACCTGCAGCGGTGCACAGCTGCTGACTGCTCCCGTGGCAAGGCGTTGTCAGCGTCTTCCGTCTCTGGACTGTTTTTCTTCTTGTCTTTGTGGTTGGAGCACACCTGTCAATTCCTCTCTGTTGCAGGAATCCACATTCTTGACCCCCTTTTAATGTTGTGGGCCATTAAACTGGTCCAGCAGCTTGTACCCAAGTTTGGTGAAGCAGCTATATTCCCTTTTCTTACACTACGCTACTTATATTCTGTTTAAAATAAGAGTCAGGCGTGGGTCCCGGGGGCAGGAGCAGGAGACAGATTGGAAAGATCAACACAGCCATCCTTTTCCTGGATCACTCCCTCTTGAGTCTTGTAAGAAGCAGGTCTGCCTGCCCCTCTCTCCCTCAGGACCAGTGTGACGTGTGTGTTTTTCTTCCCCAGGAGTTCATTTTGGTTTTCATGTAAATAGACTGCCACTTGCCCAGGTCTGAGTCCCAGAGTCGGAGGCACTCAGGCTTAAGCGGACATGACTCTCCATAGGATGCAGCCCTCCCCGGTGAGGACAGAGAGAGGAAGGGGGAATGTTTCCGAACCCTGCAGGTAAATTACTTTTTCACGACTTTCCGTTATAACATATGCAGACTATTAATTCTTACCTTGCACGTAGCTATATTTTACTTCTCTATCTTCTTTTCTGCGCTGCGCCTCTGTCTCCCCATCTGTAAAGTGGGGTTCATAATAGTATTCAACTCAAGGGGTTTCCAGGAAGCTTCAATGAGTTAGTAAATGTTTCCTATTTAGAAATGGGCTTGTACAGTGACTGCTACTTTAGTGTTAGCTATTATTATTTCTCCTCACCTTTTCTCATTCATTGTGTCATATCTTGTCGTTCATTGGCTAACTTAGTGGTTGCCCACATTTACAGCCACTAGAGTCTTCTCCCAGCTGCCGCAACCCGCTTTGGAAGTGCTGGGCCCATTGGTACCATTTCTAAGTGAGAGACTTGATCTGACTCTCGATCCGTTCTGCTGAGAAAATGCGATTCTACAAGAGTTTGGAGGAGAGAGCTCTGGGCGGTGGTGCTGTGTGGACTCCCCCGTCTCAGCTCAGTGAGTAAATGTTTGCCAATTCTCTACCTGGTGCCAGGGGCAAGGCACCCCCTCCCCTTGTCCCCAACTGAATGGACTCTTCCTTCCCCAGGGAGGCAGCTGGGAAAGGTGAGCGGTTTCCTCCCACTCACTCCCAACAGCCTGGAAGAGCCCACCATGCGAGGAGCAACCAGAACTTGGATTTGCTAGAAAAAGAGAATGTGGGGACTCAGTAGGTGAACCTGTGCCAAGCCAAGGAGTGACTAACCGCCTGCTCCCTGGTTCTGTCCTGAGTGTGCAGTCTTGCTCACGTCGACGTAGGGCTCCTCTCTCCCTGTGACTCACCGCCCTCGCCAAGGAGGGGTGTGACCTGGGAACCTCAGCAGGCAGCCCTGACCTCGCTGTCCGTGAGGGCACTCAGGGCACTGGCTGGTGACCACAGCAGCTTCCTGCCTCTTCTCACACCCTCTGTCTGCAAGAAGGCAACTTTCCTGGGAACTTGGCAAGTGACACCTTGTCAGAGACCGTTGTTCTTCCACACTGGGGGGAGGGGGGGAGGGGGAGGGGGGATAGCAGGGAGGGGGGCAAGCGTGCAGAACAGCAAGAACCTGTCTCAGAGGGCTCCTTGGACCAGGAAGGGGAGGTCAGCAGAGCAGAGCTTGAGGGCTCTGCTTCATGGTTGAAGTCATTGGTGGAATAGGACAGACTCTTTGTCACAGGGACTGTGCGGAGGGACCCTCCCCTTCAGCAGGGCTGGGAGAACACCAGGAAGGCAAAGGGTGGCCTGGGGAAAGGGCCAATCTGGGGGCGTCTCTTCTCCATCTTCATGAGTCCGTGAGAAATCCCAGTACTGGTATGAAAACAGAGCAATGGGAAGATTGGGTGGGTTTAAAGGATATTCTGAGGTCTCCCGATTCAGATAAGACCCTGAGAGAAAAGTGAAAATTCAGGACCTCGCTTGGCTTTGAGTCATGGTGTAACCAGATGATGTGGTGACTTGGAGGGCCTACAGCTTCCTTCTTTTTAAAAAAGGAGCTCATGGTATCTCCTGCCATCTCCCCAAATGATGCAAAAGGAACGTAAACACGTAGACAGTGGTAGCATTGCAATAAAAACCACTGGTGTTCATTTGTGCCAAAGCAGGACGTGGAGTGACCTGCTAACTGCGGAGAAAGAGCAGGGGCGGTGGAGACATCCCTCTCTGGTTTCAGCTAATGGTTAGGACCTCGGGTCTGAAGCTCTGGGGCAGAGTCAGGAAGGAACTGCGGTGTCCCCTGAGGGCTGGCCACCCAGACAGGACCGATGGGGAACTCCTATGGAACGGGAACTCTCAGGGCAGCATTGGAACAGGGGGCTGTCTTTGCCCTGATGAAAGGTGGAACTCAAGAGAAAGCCAGAGAGGGAGAAGGGAAAGATCATGTGAGAAGAGGAAAGGAAAAAGAATCAATGCCCAGGGTAGACAGACTCATCATCAGGAGAAAAGAAGTCTCTCCTCTAATGAGCCATTTGGCCATCTTGAGAAAGACTGCTTCTTGGAGAAATGCTTCATCGGAACACAGAGACTATGGTGTGTGTTCCGGAGGCATGGTGGTGAGAAAGAGGATCTTAATCACTCCTGTATTTAAATGACTATGCTCTTAAGTTAAAAGCCAGGCTGCATCCAGTCATTAAGAGTTTATCTGGTACCTCCCCACTCACCCCCAGACAAGGCCCTCAGAACATCTACAGAGCACAGGAAAAGGCCAACTCAGATGCCACCAGGAGCACCAGCCATATGGAGGCTCTGGTCAAAACAAAGGGGCAGATGCTAATTCTCAATCTAATCCGTTTCCCTCTGATTAGAGTCCCCCATGAGCCAGGAAGCCCCGTCCTTTGTGCAGGGTTTTCAGCTGGGTCTAGCTAGGGTTTAAAAGGAATTGTCATGTCCAGTCCCTTTTTAGGTTGGGGTGAGTCATTTTCTAGGGAGACAAACCTCTGCATACCTCCAGATGGTCCATGTGAGGAATCATGGTGGGTTAATACTTGACAGGAAAAGGAAATGCCTCCATTGCCAAGTGAAAGGTCAAGGTGAGGTGCCGGTAACGATCGAGTTCTCTAACATCTGTGAAAGGCGGAAACCTTCACTGCTTCACAAGACAGAAGCAGGAGTGATTTGTTTTTCTAAAGGGAGATAGCCCCCAGAGAACCACAAAACTGGGAAACCCATTACAGATTACCCTCTAATCTAACCCCTGGGCCAAATTTTTTTAAAAAGAGTTTAGACAGACAGATGATAAAAAATAAACTTAGTTACAAGTGACACACACAGTGAGGCGGTGCCTGGGAGACAGAAAAAGAAAAGTTGTAGTCTTTATTCAAGTTTAAAGGAACACCACGTAGTTCATTACACTGGAGCAAGAACACAGCCCATGGTCTACTCTAGACGTTCGTCACAACGCCCTCCATCCTGGCTGCAGCCTGTGTGTCCTGCTCTCTACCTCACCACTCCTCCTACCTTGTGCCCTGGAGCTCTTACCTCTGCAGCGATACCTGGAAATGCAGGGACCACAGGAAGGCTAAGGATAATATTCAAATTAACAAAACGAAAAACCCCAAGCCCTCCTCCACACACTGCCCCGCAGGAAAGATGAGATGTGGGTCTTTCTGTACAGGAATTCTGAGGGAAATGAAGGAGGATTTCAAGAGGTACATAAGATTAAATCTTTGTTAGGAGGGTAAATAAATAATTTTATAGAAGACAATTTGCAATACATATATATATATACACACACACACACACACACACACACACACACACACACACACACACACATATATATATGCCCAAGGGACCATCCGACTGTTCGACTGTCTGACTGGAAGCTGTGATGTGCAATGATCACTAGGGGGCAGATGCTCTGACCAGTAGCTATGACATGCACTGACCACCAGGTGGCAGATGCTCAACACAGGAGCTGCCGAGCTGCGGTGACTTGGCAGCTGCGGTTCTTGGGTGACGCACCTGCAACCAGAGAGGATGGAGCCTGATTCCAGGAGAACCACCCTCTCATAATCTGGGACCCTTTGGGGAATGTCGAAGAGCAAGTTTTGGTCTGATCCCTGGAGGCCAGGCTGAGGACCACACCAGTCCATGGTGCAGTCCCTCTTACATCCTTCTCACAATCCAAGACTGCTGGCTCCCAACTGCTAGCCTGCCTGCCTTCCTGATTGCCCCTAACCGCTTCTGCCTGCTAACCTGATCACCCTCTAACCACTCTCCTGCCAGCCTGATTGATGCCTAACTGCTCCCCTGCCAGCCTGTTTGCCCCCAACTTCCCTCCTCTACTGGCCTGGTCACCCCTAACTGCCCTCCCTTTCAGGCCTAGTCCCTCTCAACTGCCCTCCCCTACTGGCCATCTTGTGGTGGCCATCTTGTGTCCACATGGGGGCAGGATCTTTGACCACATGGGGGCAGCCATCTTGTGTGTTGGAGTGATGGTCAATCTGCATATTACTCTTTTATTAGATAGGGTAGAGGCCTGGTGCATGGGTGGGGGCCAGCTGGTTTTCCCTGAAGGGTGTCCAAGATCAGGGTGGGGGTTCCCTTGGGGTGTGGGGCGGCCTGGGCTAAGGGCCTATGGTGGTTTGCAGGCCGGCCACACCCCCCAGTGACCCAAGCAGAGGCCCTGGTATCTGGGATTTATTTATCTTCTACAATTAAAACTTTGTACCCTGGAGTGGAGCCAAGCCTTCTGCTCCCTCCGTGGTGGCAGCCATTTCTGCCGGGATTTATTTATCTTCTATAATTGAAACTTTGTAGCCTTAGGCAAAGTCCTGGGCTGGCCAGGGTGTGCGGAAATATTGGCTTCCTCCATCGCCGGGGAAACCCACGCCTCTCTCCTGCTCTCTCTGTGGCCGCAGCCATCTTGGTTGGGTTCATTTGCATACTCACTCCTGATTGACTAGTGGGCATGGCCTGTGGGTGTAGTGGAGTGATGGTTAATTTTCATATTAGTCTTTTATTAGATAGGATTCTAGGAAAATGCAAATGAATGTGGTAAGAAAGCATATCAGTGTCTGCTTGGGGACAGGATGATCATGCGATGGGTGGGGCCAGGCAGGAGGGAGGAATTACAGTGGGCCACAGGAAATTTTGGGGAGTGATGAGTATATATGGTCATAATCTTGATTGTGGCATGATTTCATGGGTGCATACTTATGTCAAAACCTACTAAATCTAAAATTTCAATGTGTACAGCTTATTACATATCAATTATACCTCAAAATAGCTTTAAAAATAAAATGTTCTTTCCACTCCTATCTTACATACTTCTAATGATGCTTTAAAACGCTCTTTCAATATCACTTCCTTTGTGATCTTTCCTGATTTCTCCTCTCCCCTACTTCATATGGAAGAATCAGTTTTCTCTTCCTCTGTACTCTCCTTGTACCTTAGTTCATATCTCTATTGTAGTTCATATATATGTTTATAGTTCATATTTATGTCACTCTAACAATTTCTTTGTTGTCTTTTTCTTATTTTTAAAATATATTTTTATTGATTTCAGAGAGGAAGAGAGTAGGAGAGAGAGACAGAAACATCAATGATGAGAGGAAATCATTGAATGGCTGCCTCCTGCACACCCCACATGGAGGCATGTGCCCTGACTGGGAATCAAACCATGGCTTCCTGGTTCATTGGTTGATGTTCAACCACTGAGCCACGCTGGCCAGGCCTGTTCTCTTTTTCTTTAGCTACACTTTGAACCATTCCTGTTGATAATCTAGCCATTAAGATGCTTAGAGATGTATAAAAATAGAATCCTAAAGATTACATGACCAGTACTGTGAGTTCTTATGTGGAAAAGTACTGTAGAAACTTAATAAATAAATCATAAAGCAATGCATAAAGCTGCTGTTTAACTAAAGGCAAGCAACTCGCCATAACATAAATTCTCCAATCCTGGCAAAAGCAGAAGGAGCCATGCATTTTAATTAGCATAATTTATATATATAAAAACCTAAGTGACTGAATGACTGAATGACCAAATGACCGAATGACTGGTTGACCAGTTGCTATGACACGCACTGACCACCAGGGGACAGATACTCAACTCAGGAGCTGCCCCCTGGTGGTCAGTGCACTCCCACAGTCAATCTTCTGCAGCCAGCCAATCTCCTGTGGTCCCTCCCCCTCGCCGGCCCTCTTCAACTCCCCCCCCCACCCGATCACTGGCCAAGCTGAGGGACCCCACCTGTGCATGAATTCGTGCACTGGGCCTCCAGTTCATTACAAAGGGGAAACAGGGAATAGAGAGCTTGTCTTGCACTTGACTTTTGTGTAATTGTCTTTTAAAATGCCTCCCCTTCAGACTGCCTTGTACAAGTAAAACATTGATTAGAAGAAACACTTCATTCAGTCTAAATAGTAGAAAGACTGAATTATACTTCCAGTTACTATATAGGGCTTTGAGAAGGAATATTGTCAACCCAAGATCACAATGTTCCTTTATTAAACGCAATCTTTTGGGTGATTTTGGGAAAAACAATGAACCCGTTCTCTTTTAATTATACCATTCACCAATTTAATCCAACAAAAAGTCAAAAGATAGACCTAATCTCTACAGGTCCACAGGCAAGTCAACCTCTTGGACTTCAGTTTCTTCATCTTTGAAATGGGGATAGCTGGCCTTGCTGAAACACATGAAGATGTACTAAAAACATAAAGCATGACCCAGCAATTCTACTCGCAGTGATATATTGAAATAGATGAAAACATATGTCCACACAAACACTTGAACATTTTTTTCATGATAGTCAAAGAAACAGCCCAAATGTCCATCAACTGATGAATGGGCAAATAAAACGTATATCCACGCAATGGAATATTATTTGGAAATAAAAAGAAATGAGGTACTGATACATGCTATGACATGGATGAACCTTGAAAATATCCTGCTGAGCCAGGCCCGCGTGGCTCAGTGGTTGAACATTGACCTATGAACCAGCAGGTCACAATTCTATTCCCTGTCAGGGCACATACCCAGGTTGCGGTCTCAATAAGCGGAGTGTAGGAGGCAGCCGATCAATGATTCTTATCATTGATGTTTCCCTCTCTCTCTCTCTCTTCCTCTCTGAAATCAATAAAACATATATTAAAAAAATATTATGCTGAATGAAGAAGACAGTCACAAAAAGTACATGTTGTGTGGTTCCACTGATACGAAATGTTCACAATAGGCAAAACTATAAAGACAGAAAGCAAATTAAGATTGGCCAGAGTCATGGGGAAATGAATGCATTGGGAGGTAATGGATGCAAAAGTCTGTGAAAGTACTAAAAGCCATTGAATGGTACATTACAAATGATTGAATTGTATGGTGTGCAAATTGTATCTCAGTGATATTAAAAATGAAGCATTTATATCATAATTGAGTATTATGTGTAAAGACTGGTGGTCTGGAGAGGTAAACGTACACAGCAGTACTTCTCAAACTTTAAATTAAAAATCCCCTGGGGATCCTGTTAAAATGCAGATTCTGGTCAGCAGGTCCTGGGTGGGCCTGAGGTTCTGCATTTTCAAGTTTCTAGTGGGTGCAGATGCTGCTGGCTCATGGGTCACGTTTTGAAGGATGTAAAGTATGTAGAAATAAAGTCTTTTTTCCTTGAAGTAATTGTACAAGGATTAGTGAGACAAGGCACCCAGAAAATGGGATTAAAGAAGATACATTTGTGAAAGGTATGTATATGCAAATATTAAGTGTTATTTTATGAGGATTATTCAAGTTCCAGAACTTAGAACTCTCTAAGAAAATGACCATAACTTTTTTTCAAGAACTGCCTCAATACCATACTAATGTATTTTGGCCACTGTTTCTCAATTATCCCTATCCTAAGCCAATAATTCCTTCTTTGTTTCTATCATTCTCATGTATAAAAGTCACAGGACACAATCGTGACTTTGTTCTCTGGTTTGTTCCCACATGACTAGCCCATTCCTTACTAAGGATGCTGGGCCCATGGTGCAGAGTTGAGAGTGAGGGTCTTACCTGAGTGTAAAAGTGAGTTAGGAGAGATTTCTGAGGTTGACATAGCTCTTAGTCGCTGAACAATGCTACAAATTTCTATCAATGAAAAAGGCAACGGCTGAGGAAATTGTTTAGGGCTCAGATATTCAAACGGTGATCCCATTACCGCCAGTAACTGACAGAGAGAAAACACAATTTCTCACCCCAGGATGCTGGTATGCCACTTGTATCATTGACTTTTCAATGCAGACAACTTTCCTAAATTCTATGGATGCAAGAACGAACAAGTTAAATGGCAAGATTTACTTGTTTCTGTCCGTTATGTTATGCTTTTACCAAGAGCTAGATAGTATCAACTCAGAAGCTTAAGAAGAGCTTTTATAACTCTTGTGGCTCACCTAGCACCCTGGACTGGAGATCTTCAGTTCTTTTTTTTTTAATGTATTCTTATTGATTTCAGAGAGGGAGAGAGACAGAAATATCAATGATGAGAGAGAATCATTGATCAGCTGCCTCCTGCACTCCTCCCTACTGGGGATCAAGACTGCAACCCGGACATGTGCCCTGACCGGGAATCGAACCGTGACCTCCTGGTTCATAGGTTGATGCTCATCCAGTGAGCTACTCTGGCTGGGGTAGATCTTCAGTTCTTGCATTGTCTAACCTTCCTCTGACCTTTCCGGTGATGAGAGCTGGGAAAGGCATGGCACCCGCCAACCCGCCCTGCTGCAGCCAGCAAGTGTCCATAGCATCCAGCCCTTGGCTCCGGATGCAGAGAACACACTCGTCCTGAGCCAAAACAAACACTTCCCCATCTGGGAGGCCCACTGAGTGACAAGCAGCTTTTGATGTAGACATCACTCCCCCAGAGAGCCATTTGTTTGGAGGCCAAGGGGGAGAGGGAAGGAGCTTGTCCGCCAAGATGCCCTGCTATCCTGTGTTTGCTTCCTGCAATGCGATCCTCTGGGGTTTGGGTAGAAGCGATTACCCTGGCCCTTTAAAAGGAAAGTTGCTGCTGAAACCAGATTCTTGCTGGCAGAGCCCTGACATGCCTGTACTGGGGCTGATAAAACAATCTGCTGAGGATTTAGCTCCCTTCACAGACCTTTGTGACTGCAAAGGGAGAGAAACCAGGCAGAGGTGTGACTCTACCAAGTGTCACTGTCGGGGACACTGGGTAGGCTCTGGAGGTTTATGGATCCTTTATCCCAGAAAGACATCGTTTTGGAAAACCGAATTCCTGCAGTAAAAGCATAACACTGAGAAGCGTCTCAAAAGCCAAGCACTCTTGGGCCACTGCCAAGAAATAGAAGTGTGTCTTAAAGCTGATCCAAGTTTGGGGACCCCAGAGAGCAGGACCCTACAACATAAAGAAAAATTTCAATCCACAGTATTTCTTTAAAGTCATGAAAAACATTTCAATGATTTGTAAACTTATGTACAATACTGGATTCAGGTGGCTTGCACTAAATTTCATCCTAAATGATACCTAAGCATTGAAGAAGAAAAATATCCCTCCTGTATGAGAAGGCCCCTTAGAATTTTTGTAAATGCTGCCCGCTGACCCGCTGAGTTACGCTTTGCCAGGATGCCTTTCAGCACTGAGCCCACCTATGCAGACCCCTGTTTAGGAGGTTCAGCTGCTGGGAATATCGAGACAGTTTCATCATACACCCAAGGTATCCCACCAAGCTGGCATAGTAATGACACTCAGACTTGGCCTGAAGGAGAAAAATCTCACAATACAGAGTGAAAAGCTTGGGAAGTTGCAGGTTCTTGCTTCTTTTCTGCCCAGTAGCCACAGTTTGGTGCAGAAAATGGACTTAGGTGGGTTTTGTTTTTGTTTTTTTAATATATTTTTATTGATTTCAGAGAGGAAGGGAGAGGGAGAGAGAGAGAGAAATGTCAATGATGAGAATCATTGACCAGCTGCCTCCTGCACACCCCCACTGGGGATCAAGCCCTCAACCTGGGCATGTACCCCAACCTGGAATCAAACTGTGACCTCCTCATGCATACGTCGATGCTCAACCACTGAGCCAGCAGGTGGAATGTGGTGTTTTAGAGCAGTCATCCAGGAAAACTTCACTGCTCTCTCTGTCCAGCTGTCCTTCTTGGGGTTGAGCACCAGGTGACAAGTCTGAGGAGGGAGACACCTCAGGAAGGGGACCGTGGAGTCAGCAGTTTCAGTGCAGGCATGCAGCCTGGGAGGTCAGAAGCAGAGCCTGGTGCAGGGCCTGGCAGGGGCTGAACTGGGCAGACACCTCGGACATCCCCACATGCCCATGTGATAGGTCCATCCAGGCCTCGGCATCAGGGAGGCTGGCAGCTTGGAAGAGCACTGGCCTGGGTTGACCAAATGATGCAAGAGAGAATGTTCTGGGTCTGGGGTACCGCAGGGCACATTGTCACAGCGGGAGTGTATCTAGAGTAATTCAATTGAAAATGTTCTATTAAAATTTGTGCACAGCTGTTACAACCCACCTCATCAGAGAGGCCGTGTTTGCATGACATGCCTAAGAAAATACAAAATGTGCCTTCAATGTTAACTTTTGGTATTTGTAATGGAGCACTATTCCAGCGGGAGCCGCACAGCAGTATAGAAAAATACAGAGCAGCTTTGGTGTACCAGAGGCCTCGGGGATCTCAGTGGGGGCAAGGGCGTAATTCTTTATAAACAACGGTGGTGGCTGTGCTGTGGAGGAGAGACCACTGGCTTTGAACACAGACGTGGTTCCAGTCTGTGTCCTGTCACTCACCAGTCATAAGGACTGTCTGGCAAGTCACAGACTCGGAGGCGCACTGCCATGCTCTATACTTGGGGATGTTGTGTGCCCTTGGGGTGCTGATCTCAGATAAGGCCCATGGCAGGGCTTTGTCAACTGAAAACCCTATATGATTTGAGGGGCATCATTTTTCCTAAGTAGTGGCTGTTGTCATCAACTCTAAACCACACATCATCATAAATGCACCAACACTTTTATTAAGTGCTGACTGTATACAACACAAGGAGCTAAGGAATGGGGGAACAAAGTGGTTTCAGACATGGCCATTGACCTCAGGGGCCTCACAGTCTACTTAGTGAGAAAGAACATGCTGCCTCACCACTCATTATAATAAAATAAAAAAACAGTACCCACATCCACAAGACTGACCCAATAGTGAGTCAAGAATGACCCAGGAGTGAGGAATGCAGAGGAGAAAGGGGTGCTAGCTTTTATGGGCAGGGTAAAACTTGAGCTGAATGTTGAAGGTCAGCCAGGACGTTGCTGGGTCCCCAGTAAACATTCGATCATACGTCGTACAGGGGTGCTTAGTGGAGAACAGAAGGCATGCAACTCTTCGTTTACAACTCACCTATCTATTCACCTCTTCAGACCTCAATTTTCTCTTAAAAATGTAGGTCACCCATCCTGGTTCCTACATATATCAGAGAAATACTGTAAGAAGGTAAAATGATATTTTAAATACTAGGACTTTAAGTCCTTTGGAACAGAGAACTCAGGTAAACAAAGAGACTATTATTATGTCATTCATAGTTTTTCAATGTTTTCATTAGACACCAAGCTAAGAACTTCTGTTTATGCAACCCAGAGAGTCTATGAATGAAGGATTTGCTCGTATGAAGGAATTCCTTTCTTGGTGCTCAGAACACAGGAGTATGTGAGTGAAAACCAGACAAGGGACTGGATTAGGTGGCCAGTTTCTGTTTGCTAAATGGCACACAGACACCAAGAAGAGCCAACTGTAGCCATTCCCAGGGCTTGCGGCCTGCTCTAACATCACTCCAGGAATACAAGTCTCTCCTACATCCTTTCTTTCCTTTCATGATCACTGTAGAGGAACCACAAAGGAGAAATTCCAGACTTCCCAGGACCTGGAAGGTGATGATCACACGGCCCAAGCCCATTGCTCGGGAGAGCAGCCCCCTGAGGCCTGCGCGGGCCCCGCCAAATGCCCTTCTATAGGAGCACTTGGGAGCTGGTGCTGTTTAGAAATGCCCTTGGTTTTCTTCCTTCCAAAGCGTTCTCCTTTGGGCTGTTGCCTTTCAGCGCTGAAACAAAGGGGGCTGTCCAGTGATAAGCAAGGGCCCAGCAGCTGGCGCAGGGCGGGCCCGTTTGCAGGAGGAGGGCTGCGATCAAATGAGTGACTCATTGCTGGAGGAGGCTGCCAACCCAGCTGCTCTGTGCCCCACGTGCCTTCTGTGCTGAGAACACAGTCTCCCCCAACCCTCGTCTCCGCATGGAACTGTTCCACTGGCTAGAACACCCAGCGAGCCCCTTCATTCTATCCATATTCAATCAGGTACTTGAAACAGCAGATGACTCATCTTGGACTCAGCCAAGACCAACGGCGTCAGGCTCCTTTTGTTGAAGAGTTAACTGTAAGTTCCATAAAGGATTCCAATGAGTGGAGTCCTTGTTGCTTACAGGGCAGCTCTCTGAAGTCAGGGAAAGCCATGGCTACACTGGAGCCTCAGGAAAGCCAAGCCACAGAGCAGCACAATCTCTTTCTTTCTTAAACATCTTTCTGGAAGATCATCTGGAAGTATTTTCCACTGAGACCTGGCCCTAGTCCCCAGGTTGAGTTTGCTGTAAGGGATCCAGATATAGTTTACCAAAGAAGCATTGGGTTTCAAGTGCAGGGACTAGCAGCATCACTCCAGGAATGAATAAGGGTCTGAGGATGATTTTCTTCCTTTAACTCAGGGGTCTGCTGCTAATGCTGACTGCGGTTTGGGGGCAAGTCTCAAGGCTTCCATCTGGGAGGAAAGACAGTGGTATCTCCCAATGGAAATAAAACGTGTTGTCCTGAGAACCAAGAAACAATAGCAGTGGGGGGATCATTAAAAGTTGGATGAATGAATGGGTGGGAGCAGGGTGGAAAGGATGGAGGAATGGGGACAGGGTATGGGAGCGTGATACTTCTCTGAGTATTTTTTTAAAATAGTTTTGGTGTTAGCGTCATGTTATATTTTACATACTCAAAATAAAACCAGTAAGGCTGAAAATTGTTTTCCATCATGATGTTGGGAATGGTCAGGAAATAAAGGATGCAAATAAAGGGCACAAATGTTAAACTTTTTCTGGCTTTTAAGGAATCTGAAAAAAGCTCTGAAATGGAAATCTACACAATCTAGAGTTCTATAGCTTCCTCATCCCTGGAAATCTTTGAATGGACATACAAGTATTTGTATGATCCCAGGGAGGGGCTGACAAGTGTGACACTATAGACTGAACGTTTATGTCCCCCCAGAATTTGTATGTTGAAACATAATTCCCAATGTGATGGTATCAGGTGGTGGGGTCTTTGAGACGTAATTAGGTCATGAAGGTGGAGCCCTCGTGAGTGGAATTAGTGCCCTTATAAAAGAGACCCTTGAGAGATCTCTTGCCCTTTCTGCCATATGAGAAAATGGCAAGAATACGGCCATCGATGCATCAGGAAGTGGGCTTGCACCAGAACCAAATTTGTTGACACCTTGATCTTGGCCTTCCCAGCTTCCAGAACCGTGAGAAATACATTTCTGTTGTTTATAAGCCATCTAGTCTATGGCATTTTGTTACTGAAGCATGGCTGGGCTAAGCTCTGTGAACAGCCTTTTGGAGGTTGTGGGACATTATCAGAGCTGGGTTCAGGACAGTAGTAATGCAGGTGGTTTGTCTCTGAGTCTTGTATTCTCATTTCCTACCTTCTCTTCTCTCCTTAAACCTCCATGCTTAGTTCTCTCAACCTATCTCCATGCCTGATTATCCCCAATGATGCATTAAGTCAGGAGTCTGTAGAATAATCTTTAAGTCCTAATACCATACATAAAAGTTTTGATAGTCTAACCACATCTAGTGTTCAGTACAGTGTTTTTGTAGGACATAGCTATAATCATGTCTGGTAAAGGATCCAGAAAGATTTTAATCCAGAATTCAGAATATGTGGTAAGTGTATACGTTTAAGTCCCCACTGAGGTAGTCCAATACCAAGTCAGCCATTGGCATGCAGAAAAATCCTGAGTAAACTTGACTTTTGCTTTCTCCACTCCAGAAAGTGGAATAGATGTAGTCAAGTCCTAGGAGAAAAGATGCAAATCAGAGAAAACTGAGTATCCAGAATCCAGTAAGGATCCAAATTGATCATAGAAGTTCTAGCCCAACCCCAGGTCCCCCTAAATCAATGATGTTTAGGTTAATTTGGACTCCTTTTCCTTGGACCATCAGGATAGCTCCTAACCTCCTTCCCAGGGCACGAATCCTCTTAGGATATCTTCTGCCAGGAATAGTTCTCCTTTGCTGTCCTTTACCCTCATTAATTAGCATTGGAAAAGAGAAGGAAAGAAAGAGTAATTTGTCAAGACATTTACCCCATGGAAATTCCCCCAAACGTGTTATTCTTGTCTTTTATTTTTAGCAATGACATCAGTTGGGTTAGATTTGGGTTTCTAATGAATCAATTCCATTCACATCACTCCTTATTAAATATGCCAAGCAGATTTTTATATTACAAAGTTACTCGTTTTTAGTAAGAGTTATTTAATAAGTTTATCTTTAGATCTTCTAGGATTTATATTCAACATAGTGGGGAAGGGCTGCCTCATTTATTGGCTATATATTTAAAGAACAAATTTTGGAGAAGTTATTCAAGTAACATGTGTCTTTCCTCTTCAAAACCCTCCTAATTGTTTGGTGGACATGTGGACATCACAAAAGAGCATATTCCAGCCCTAAGTTCTGGAAAACCAGGAAGTGTTACACAGAACTACAGCTCCCCAGAGCCCCATCTTTTCAGATCTGAGCCATGGGTTATGATAAATAAATAATCTCTGAAGTGCTTATCTTTGCTTCTGGCAAGGGTATAACATTCAGATGTACAGCTTCATAACGCCTACAGGAAAGAATTTAGAAGAAAAAAAAGAATCCACATCTTGGCATGAAAAAGGGGAAGGCACGCTAACAACAGAAATTACAAATATGAAGAGGATATGGGGGCGACTTGACTCAGAGCGGGAGAGAGAAAAAAAGAACCACAAGATTTCAATACCAGTAGTTGGATCTAAAGCCAAGAAAAAAGATGAACTCACAGATACCAGGAGTATTAAATAACCAGATGTTATGAGACTGTCATCATAACATCTGGTTATTTAATACTCTTATTGCTGAACCTCAGTCCTGTGGAATAAGCTGTTGTTTCTGGACTGAATCTAGTTGGTGCTGAGCTTTCTGTGAGATGAAGCCACGCATCTCAGGTGTATTTTGAAGTTACAAAAGAAGTTATATTGAGCCCCTGAATTTAGTGTGACTGGAGCTGTCTGCCAAACCTAGTGTTTGTAGCCACATGATCCACATGGCTTACCATTTATGGGAAAAGCCAACCCATGGAGATGAATGATTTCTACCCTAGAGAACCTCCTTGAATGCTACCCAGTTGGATTTCACCAATGACAGGTATAAGCAACTGCCCCATCTAGAAAAATGTCTTTAAACATGGAAGTCCTTGACAAATCCACTTCAGAACCAAGCACTGGGAATGGGCTTCTTCCTTCTGACGAACTTAACTGTTTCCTGTAATGACACACAGAATTGTGCAATCAGCTGTCTTCTACTTTTCCTTGCTTGGTGGAAAGCTCGGAAGTACGTTTTACGTTTGATGGTTATCATTCTTCTCAATCAGAATTTATTGCTTACGTTCTCCCCCTCCCCACCCTCACCCCCATTTTTACTTTTGGTTCATTTTGGTTCTTAAAAACTTTTTTACAATCTCCCCTCCTGTCCCCCATGAAGTGGGTGGCATATAAAAAAGTGCAATTAATTCAGAGATTTAAAATGTGCCTTTGACATGTGTTTCCAAATGGCATCACACTCCCCTGGTGGAATATTGGTCTCCTCCTGCCCCGTTGTTTATTTCCCCCAAGTGAGAAAGGACAAGAAAGCCGGGCAGCAATTCCACAGTGGAGGGTTTGCTTGGAAAATTCTCAGGAACAAACAATTGACAAAATAATGCCCTCTGAAACTTAGGTCCTGTGGAGAATTATGATTCCAGCATTCAAAGACTCTTTCCTCTTGTACAAAAACATAGTTGGAAGCGGGTTTTAGCCAGTCCTTTCCTGAATGCTCAAGTAACAACTGAAATAAGAAATGTGACCACAGGTGCCTTCTTCACCCAGATGCATGGAAATGGGATGTTTATCTCCAGTTCCAGGCAGGAAGGCGGAGCTTGCAAAAGCACTGACATTAACATGCAGACGGGGATCTGGCAGAGTTCTCCACCCTGCTTACTAGCCACATCCCCAGATTTTTAGGACATCCATTAAAATCTTTGCCTTTGTTTCAAGTTGTCTGTAATTATCAACACGGTTTTAGAAATTAGTTCGGAAATTGGAAGATTATCCATTCGATAAGAATATGTGGGTCTTGGGGCTGTTTTCCTTCAAATGAGTAATGGTTGACCTCGGGTCACTTTGAAGAGGCAAGTCCCGGTGCTTCCTAGTTGTGTGTGCATTTTAAAGGCATGGTAACACACTGACTAGAATAGATAGCAGGTGCCAATAAGGGTTAAACGTATGCGTTTTTAAAACTGGAAACCAGGAGGAGCTTAGAACAGCAGAGTGCTGGTCTGGAAATGAGAGCCGGAGTTCTACTGCTGCCTTTCCACGATCTAGTACAGTAAGAACAGTGAGCTGTGTGCCCACTGCCACCCCAACCATTCACCCCCTTTCTCTGTGCGGGGAGGCTGATCCTGCCCAGGGCATCACCCAAACCCCCTGGGTCTTGGCCTGGAGATGACAGATGGGCAACAGAGTAGGTTGTTCTCCCATGCCAGCCTTTGCCTCATCATTGTCTCTTCCCTTAACCTTGCCCACACCTTTCTAAGGTTTTTACATCGAAACTATCTGGAGTGGACTCTTTTTTCAGCCAGGCCTCTCACCAGTACAAAGGGTAACCAGCGTTAGCCAAGTGGAAATGGTTTGGAGCAGTGGGATTGAATTCCCAACCTGTGGGACCACACCAGCCACGCCTAGATTCCTTTTGAGACTGCCGGTGGGGAGAAGCGGGGAAGATTGGCCCTGCCAAGCCTGAGGTAGGCCTGCTGCCCTATCATGAGAAGGGTAAGACCAAGGCCACTCCAGGGGGCCCAGCCATTGCTTCAGAGGCTTGTATTCTGTTTTACCCACCAAAGACAGTCATGCACTTGGACATTTGGAGATAAAAGAGCTTTGCTCATGACTCAATCAAAAAAAAATTTTAATGCCTTTTTTTTTTTTTTTTTAAATAACAATTGGACAGGAAGGTGAAGAGATCCCACGATGGGGCAGCGAGGCTAGAGTCCAGGCTTCGTTCTGCTGGCGGCACCGTCCCCAGGACCTGGACTGAGCTGGAGTGTGCATCACAGCGGAGAAACCAGGAGCACCCGGGAGCAGAGACGGCCCCAGGCGGCAATGACAGTCTCAGCCCTTTACATTTATACACTTTATATACATATTACATCCAAGTAGGACAGTCACTGTACCATTTCCCAGGGAGACACGAAGCTTTCTGAGGCAGGCAGGGCCCGGGGGTCAGGGCGAACAACAGGAAGGGGCTGGAAGCGAAGGGGGTAGACACAGAAAAGGGCAAAGAAAGTGCAGGGTGGGGCTGTGCTCACAGAAGCTGCAGGAGCTTGAGCGACTGTAAGAGGGCACTGGGCTCCGCGGACGCCAGGTACTGGCAGCAGAGCCAGTCCTCCAGCTCCACCCCGCGCCTGCGGTCCACGGCCTTCTCGGCGAACTTCATCATCATCAAGGCGCGCTTCATGTCGATCCAGTTGTGCAGCGTGCTGCTCAGCGCCTCCTCCGAGGTGCCGCGCTGCTCCACCAGCTCCCGCCGCGGCCCCCACAGCAGGCACTGCAGCACCCGCTTGGCCTCCCCGATGCGGATGCGCTTGATGGGGTCAGCCTCCAGCAGCAGGTGGGCGAGCTGCTGCAGGCCGGGCGAGTAGAGGGACAGGGTGGGCAGGGGCGGCAGGTCTTCCCGCCGGTAGTCCTGCTCCCACAGCTGGGCCCGCACCTCGAAGGGGTTGGGCTGGTGCAGCAGCTCATAGATGAGGATGCCTGTTTGGAACTCATCAAACTTGCTGTACTGGGAGGCAGACACGATCTCGGGGGCCAGCCGGGCCTGGCTCTTTTTCTGCTGCAGGTTGGTGGTGCTGCCTGGCTTCTGCTTGGCCTTCAGGAAGTTGCTGATAATGAGCCGGGGCAGGTGCTCCTCACTGGGCACTCTCGGACAGGTGGGGGCAGTTGGGGGGCTGGGGGTGACACTGGCGGGGAGGGTGGTGGAGGGGCCAGGGGCAGGACTAGCAGCAGGGGCAGTGCATGTGGTGGAGGGAGGGGCGCTGGTGGTGGCAGAGGAGGCAGGGGGGCCGGGGGAGGCCTGGGGGGTGCAGTGCACCAGCAGCAGGTTCTCCAGGCACAGGTCCCGGTGGATGACCCTGTGCTCCTTCAGGTGCTCCAGCCCGTTGCAGAGCTGCAGCAGCAGGAAGCACACGCGACGCTCGTAGGCCTCGGGCTCAGACCTATGGCTGCCGGCCGAGTCCCGCACGAAGTCGGAGGCGGTCTGGTGGGGCACCTCGCGGGTGATGACCACCACACAGTCCTGCTCCGGGGCGGGGGGCTGAGAGGGCGGGGCAGGCGCGGGGTCCTTGGGTACGTCTGGAGAGGCGAGCATGCTGGAGGGCACTGAGGCCACGAAGTGGCCGCAGTCCTGCTGGATGTTGAAGTGCACGGGCACAGCCGGGCTGCAGTAGGAGGCCACTTTGGGCTCGGGGGTTTTGCAGATCTGCGGGGAAAAAGAGAGGTAAGGTCAAGAGGGGGAATCCATCATCTGTTCAACAAACAGTGTTGGGATATTTGAAAATCCCCCCGTGAAAAGGTGAACTGAAACTTACTTCACGCCATGCACACAAAATGAACTCAAAATGGTCACAGAGACTTAGGTATAAGGGCCCAGACATACAAATGTTAGAAGAAAACATAGGTGAGAATCTGGGGTTGAGCAAAGACATCTGATACCATACCAAAAGCATCACTCCTAAAAGATAGAATTGATGTTTGACCCCATCAAAATTCAAAACTTTTATGCTTTACAATATACCTTTAAGAAAAAAGAAAGGCAAGCAATAGACTGGGAGGAAATATGCACAAGACACATATCTGATAAACGATTTGTATCCAGTTTACAAAAAAAACTCTTACCACTCCAATGAAAACTCTTTTTCATTGGAAGATAAACTACCCAATGAAAAAGTAGGGCAAAGATATTAACAGGCATTTCACCAAAGAAATATGTAAATGACCATAGGCACATGAAAAGATGTTCAACATCATGAGTCATTAGGGAAATGCAAATCAAATGCACAGGGAGAGACTGGCTGACGCCCACCAGAATGGCTGTAAGAAAAATGACAGACAATATCAAGTGTCTATGACTATATGGAGAAATGGGAACACTGATGTATTGCTGGTGGTTTGTAAAAACGGTGTAGTCACTTTGGAACACGGTTTGGCAATTTCTTAAAAAATTAAAAGTAAAAGGATCACACAACCCAGTAAGAGTGGGGTCCCTGAGCAACCACATACAGTGTGGCCCCCCGGCATTGGTAGGAAGACTTTCCGCTGTCCACGGTGTCAGCTGGACAGATTCTCAGGAAGCCAGATCAGAGCCAACACAGGCAGTCAGCCTTGCTGCCCACCCCTAGCACCTGAATGGGCATCTACCTGACAGGGGACCTGCCTGACCATGGGGGTACATCCTTCTTGGGAACCTCAGGGGCAGATGCAGGCCCTAAGCTGCTGGGCCTTGGCCACGTCCTCTGAGGCTGTCCTAGTTTCTAGATCCAGGTACATATGCACTGTCTACTAGCTGGCATGACCTGCAGGGCTGATTTCAATGCAACTGCCATGTGGAAATTGCTATGTGAGTCAGAGTAGCTGAAGGAAAACAGAAAGCTCTCCAGGGCCAGGGAACCCAAAGGGCCAAAGGCACCCTTTGAGTGGAAAGTAGGAATAAGCAAACAGGTGATCTCCAGCTCCTCTGGGAATCCCCACAACCGTCTCTTCAACGTCTTTTTGTACTAATGACAATGCCAGCCACCCGGGACCTTTAGCCGCACTAATCCTCATCGGATCACCACACAACTGGCGAGCCTTGAGCCAGACACCGTGGGCCTCCAGTGCCCTGTAATTACACTGAAAGGAACTGAAGATGGTCTGTGATCTCCTCTCCCAAAGGCTAGTGCACAGCCTCAGCCTTGCTTTATGGAAGGGAAGGATCAGTGTGTAATCCCCAGAAGAAAGGCTTCTTGCATCCACCCAGAAACTTCATCCTGCGGACAATCCCGGAATAACCGTTCAGGCTGCTGCGCGGCCCCACTCAGGTGACTATAATGGTCACAATGCTCACAGGTGCTGTTTTTAGAAGTTCCACAGCAAGCACTTCTCACAGAGATTTATTTATACTGTAGCTATAGAACCCTTCTCAGCACGAAACCTGGGATAAAAAGAGTTCAGCCTCTTAGGAAACTTTTATCAACCTAATTGGGAAGCGGGGGAGGTAACACATTAATCTAGTAATTTCTCTGCTATAGGAGTGGAATAGAAATAAAAGGGAAGTGCATTTATCCCAGACATTGGTTCCATTGTGCCAGCAAACATGATTTTGGAATACCTTATCGAAAGGGCATTGTTGCAGGCTCTTTCTTATTCAACTGTCTTTAGCTTTTAAATGGCCGGCTTCTGCCCAGCCAGTGTGGCTCAGTGGTTGAGCGTTGACCAATGAACCAGAAGGTCACAGTTGGATTCCCTGTCAGGGCACAGGTCCCAGTTGTGGGCTCGATCCCCAGGGTGGGGCATGCAGGAGGCAGCCGATCAATGATTCTCTCTCATCGTAGATGTTTCTCTCTCTCCCTCTTCATTCCTCTCTGAAATAAATATATGTTACAAATAAATAAATACATGGCTGGCTTCTGGAACACTATTAACCTAAAGAAAATGTAGGGGAGTGGTCCTCACAGATAGTCTTGCATATAAATACCAACCACTGCGTATGGGCCAGCCTGCAGCGCTATCTCTGAGCATGTGGGAAACGCAGTGCTGATGTCTGGGTCGCTCCCTCCAGTGAGGGTGTCTCAACCACCTGGCCACCTACTGAACTCCTGCGTGTGTGAGGCACTGTGTCTACTGAGCCCTCTACACATCAAATCTCATTCAACCTCAGACCACCAAATGAGGTAGATGGTATTACAGAAGAGGAAACCGAGGGTCCGAGAGGTTCACTTTGCTCAAGATTATACAACCGACAAGAATTTGAGAGGTCAAAGCATGGGCTTGAGAGTGCAAGAGACCTTGGTTTAAACATCAACTCTGCCAACACTGACAAGCTGCCAACGCGCCGGGTACTTGCAGCAGTTCTGTTCTGAGAAGTAGCCACACACACTGAATTAGCGAATAAAAAAACATACCTCATTAACAGACACTGTTGGTTCATTAACATTGAACTCACGGCCAACAGCACTGTACATCTTGCCCGAATGGAAATAGTGTAAGTCTCTCCCCGAGGCACACCACAGCACTTAGGAGCGCTAGACAGGACCTCAGCGCTCAGCCTGGCCCTTTAAACAGCAACATCACCACCAACAAGCCCCAAAATGTGAAGAATGAGGCAGTCACTAGGCCACGGAAGGGACACTGTTGACAGTGAGAACTGAAACTAGGTGGAGTGCCCCCTTGTGCCACCTCTGCTGGGAATTTGCAGATTGGGCAATTCAAATCCTCCCCCATCTGTGCATGTCCAGAAATGACCACGAAAATGCCGTAAGTATTTATCTGAGTTACAAATAAGTTTTAGCAGTGAATTCACAATGTGGAACCCACACAGTGAGGACCGACTGTATTTATCTCAAAGTCTGCCGTCTACCCTGTGTATAGGGCAGTAACAGCTCCTTCCTCGCAGGCCACTGGGCGCATTAAATGACAGCGCACGGGTGTGGCGTTCAGCATGGGTGTGGCGCCCAGCCCAGGTGAGCAGTCGCTGGGAAAGGTTGCTATGGTGATTGCTCTGGCAGGTTTGGCTGCAGCCATGCTCAGTGCACACCTCAGAGCTGGTGAGGAGGTTATTGTACCAACCGGAGGGCGCGGCTACCCGGGGCATGGGAAATGTTTCCAAGGATCCCCTTTCTCCAGGGTCTCAAAGGCCTGGGCCCCCCGCACACACTCCCAGGGGCGCGCTGACAGTTTGCACGAAGATGTAAATGAAGGGGCAGAGTCAGTGGCAACTGGGCTGGATGTGGTTCAAAAATCGGTGAGCGGGTCATCTGGCTGCACAGACAGCTGGGAAGAGGGACGGGACAGGAAGGGGGGCAGGAGGCTTCCTTTCCATCCCCATCTGCCCCACCCCCTCATTTCATTCTCAGGCATCTGCACTTGGGTTTTTTGGCTCAGGACATTCACACAAACCTTTGATTCAGCTCACATTTCAAAAGTTTTGTTGAGCCAAGTCTTACTTTAAACTTTGCAGCCTGGTCCTCATTCACTGTTGAGAATCTGGGCTAAGTCACGTCTGTTCAATAAGAAAAAAAAAAGGCCCAGCCGGCTCAACACAGGTCCCTAATTAATTACTCAACTGAAGCTCTAGGTGACTGAGGAATGAACCGGGCTTCGAAACCTCACACGCAGTTAATGGTTTCCCCTCGCCCCCTCCCGCCCTATACGCATGAGCAGGGCTACATACAGAACAGCCTTCCTCTCCTCGCTGCTGCAAGTGCTGAGCCCGAGAACCAGGGCCCAGCATTAGTGGGAGCAGGTGCGAGCCGGCCTTTGTTCACAGGGCTCCCAACCGAGGCTCCTGCTCACCAGGCGCAGATGAAATGAGCTTGGCGACAGACAGGCTCCGGAAGGGGGACCCGCTCCCCCGCTCTAGGAGGTCAGACGACTGTACTCCCGTCTAGACCACGCAGCTAATGAGGTGGAACAGCTGCATGTGCGAAATGATGCTCCACACCCCGCCCGCCGCCCCCAGCACCAGGCCAGGCACATGTGCAAACGGTATTGTTGTTCCCCAGTCTCTGAACATTTCAAGCTCTTCTCCAGAGCTCCTTCTCCCCGGTACACGTGCGCTGCCAAGTGTCTGGCAAAATCAGATGGGGGACACGTGGGCCCCTCTTCCTTCGAAGACCAAGGCCTATCTCCCTGTTTCCTCATAGTTTACTTTCCTACCGAAATGAGAAACTACGCTTGCCTTTAACATCCTCTGGGGAAGCTGGATTTTCTGCACTGGTCTTCAGAGAATGTAGCCGATTCTACATTATGACAGGAGGTTCTAGAATGCAAGCTGCACGTTGCAGTCACGTGTATAAAACCCCAAACCCTGGCCGATCTTGTGCCAGGGGGCCCCTTGGTTCTTTGCAGTAGGGTCCTATCGCTTTCCCCCTCGGGGCAAGAGGGACAAGGCCTCTTCCGCCAGGCTCTTTCCCTCTCACCATGGAGAGGTCAGCTGTCTCCTGACAGTGAAAGAGCGCCCAGGTCCAGCCCAGGAGAATGACTGATGCACTTGAACCAGGAAGGCGGATGCAGAGGGAGGATTCACAGCTCCCTTTCTCAGGTTCACTGGGGCTAGTGACAATGAACTTCCTAAAGGCACCTCCATCCCCTTGGCATTCAGGGATCTCACATCTACGTTCCTTTCATTGGGTGGATACAGACCCCTGGCTCCGGGCTGAAGGTGGTAAGGGGCTAATTACATTCAGCTCACTGGAGGATCCACTCACTCCTTCCTCTACTGGATACAGCACCATCCCAATAGGAGGGGAAAGGCTGGCATTGTTATTTTTCTTCTACTTTTAATTGTGGTTGGGGGAGTGGCAGGGAAGGGACCTTACCAAGAGAGTAGCTGCTGGGGTTAGATATAAAGAGGCAATGAAGTTCAGGAAGTCCACAGACTCTCATTCCTGACCTCTGTGTTTTTCTTCTGTTTAGTTCCGTTTGGACACAGCCCCTAGTCTTCCAGGGCCTTGATTTCTGTACAGTAACTGGATCTTCCTAGTAGCCACCCCTCCCTCCTTTTTTCATAGGAAGGCGGCAAGTAATTGTATGCAGTTCCTTGAACATAGAAATCAGCAGTTCCCAATCTATAATTTTGGGTGGTGTCACTAATTTCTTAAAAGAAAAATCTCAACGTAAAATTCATTGCTATTTTCCTTGGCTAATAATTGTAATCTTTTTAAAAATTTCACTCGTAAGTAGGAAGCTGCCCCAAGGCTATTTAACATTAGTTCACTATTTACATTTTTTCTAACTGGAAGCAAAATATCTTGGGACAGGTGATGGCAAAAGAGAGCTCAGGGTTCCCCTCCTCATTCCCAACCCAAAGCCTACATTTATAGAAGGGCCATAGACCCATCGGACATTCAAGGCACTCTAAAAGGAGATGAAGGAAGAAGTCACACGGAAAGACTTGAGTCAGTGACCAAGATCCAAATGGCTAGATGTGTGCAGACGTTCAACCAGCTGGCTTGGAACTGCACCCTGAGAGAGCAGTGGGGTGTGACAGCAACAGACCTGATCCAGTGGCAAAGATTAAAGAGCTGTGTTACCTTGGACTAATCACTTAGCTTCTCTGAACTTCATTTGTCTTAGCTGACATGATGGTAGCATAGGCTTTGTAGACTAGACAAAGCATCCGTCTCAGCCACCAGCTGACTAAGGGCAAATTACTTAATCATTTTAAGCTTCAGATTCCTGTGAAACCTACCTACGCTGTGAGGATTCAAGGTCATGTAGTTAATGCAGCCAGAAGAGTCTAGTTGTATAGTGAATGCTCAGTCAATGCTCTTACCCTTATTGTTCGAGCTCTAACTCTCCTGGCTCTACCTGAAGGATAATACCCTAACTGTCTATCTTCTGTGCCAGACTGTAAGCTCCATAGGAACCTTATGTCCACCTCTCTATACTCAGACCTTGACAAAATGCTTGGCCTATAGTTGGCACTCAGTAAAAATCCACTGAATAAATGAAGGAACTCTGTTGCATTAAAAGGCAACTGCTATCTTAATCCAACGAGATCACCTAAGTTCATGCCTGGAAGCACAGAATGAGTCATCTATTCATAGTACAAATCTCACTGCACCATGCCCTTGGCCAGGCAGAGAGTGAGATCACTCAGCATTAAGTGTTAAGAGGAACCTTCGGACTCAGCCCTCCCCCTGGAACCTGGCGAGGCGGAGGACTTGCTCCAGCCACAATCCCGCCAAAGCCACACCAGCTGGCCGTGCTGCAGATGAGGAGGGTGGCACCTACTTTCACCGCGTAGGTGCTGCCGGGGTCCTTGGAGCAGGTGGCACAGTAGTAGATGGCATCCCCCGAGTCACAGCAGGGCTTGTTGCAGGTGAGCTTGAAGAGCGACCAGTTGTTCTCATTGAAGTGCATCCCCTTCTTCTGGCGGCCCATGAACAGGTCCTCACACTTGGCCACGAGGCGGACCAGGGACTGGGCGTAGAGCCCCACCAGCTTGGCGTGGGTGCCCTCCTTGCTGCTGATGCTGCTCAGCAGGCTGTGGAGCTGGAGCTGGTTGCTGCTGGTGGAGGCCTGGCTGGCCACGCTCAGCTGGGAGGAGGAGGCCGAGGGCACCCCCTTGCACTGGAGGTTGGGGCTCCCGCTGCCGCTTCTGCCGCCTGCCAGCCCTGGTGCTGGGACCCAGTGGCCATTGCCTTTGAAAGTTTTCTCCAGAGGCTCCGAAGAGAAGGCGTGATGGTGGTGGTTCCCGTGGCTCGAGGAGAAGCCGAAGTGGGACTCCTCGTGCGCACGGACGTTGATCTCTGAGTGGCTGAGGTTCAGCTTGGGACTGGCCGCTCTCGGCTTGGGGGAGCCCTGGGTCCAGAAGAAGCCATCGGGTGAGGAGGCCGCCCGGCTCACTAACTTCTTCTGGGGGAGAGGCGGGGGCTGCAGGGGGCTGCTGCGGGACACGTCCTCAGTGGAGCCCGAAGGGAACGGAACAGGAGCAAAGAGCTTCTTCCCACTGTTGGTGGGCGAGTGAGGCGGCTCAGACGATGGGCCTGAAATCGAGACATAAATAGGCTGGAGGTCAATGCCATTCGTTCCAGAACCCCGTGGGCTTGCATCTACCTACTACTTACCTGTCTGTCTATCAACCTATCCTTCCATCCACCTAGCTAGCAAGCTAGCTATCTCAAAGCAATTCATTTTATTTTTATTTACCTCTCGAAGTGACAGTGTCCGCACAATGAAAACAATTTAAATGCAAAAACAGTGTACAGCCCTGGCTGGTGTGGCTAAGTGGACAGAGCATGGGTCTGCACACTGAAAGGTCCGATTCCTGGTCAAGGGCACGTACTGGGGTTGCAGGTTCAATCTCCGGCCCCAGTAAGGGCGCATTCAAGCAGCAACCAATCGATATGTCTCTCTCACATTGATGCCCCCCCCCGCCTCTAAAAATCAATGGAAAAAATACCCTTGAGCAAGGATTAACAAAAAAACAAAACGGTGTAGCGTGCCAACAAAGTCTTCCTTCTACCCCGGCTCTCAGCACCCAGGCCCTCTCAGAGGAAACCACTGCAGCAATTTCTCACGCATCCTTCTTGAGATACGCCAATCAAACCAACAAACACCATGCACACATTGACACGAAAAAGCAAATCTGCCCACTGTATGTAATACGGCTTTTCTTCACTCGATGCCACGTCTTAAATATATTTCACAGCAGGTGTACAGATCTATGTAGTTCCATTTCACAGCTATCGATCATATATCATCATATGCAAGTATCATAATCCATTTATCCAGTCCCCTCTTGAATGTCTCTGAGGCTGCTTCTGATATTTTGCAAACAATGCTGCAACAGCAGCCACAAACCTGAACGTGTGCAGTCTGGCCGAAATTTTGTTAAAAAGTCAGGTTTATAGAGGGTACACTTTACCCTCAGTAAAATTCCTCCCTTTCAGTGTGCTGGTCTAGGAGTTTTGACAAACACTGTGGTGGCTCGGGAGCAGGCCTGGCCCACAGATATTTTAGAAGGCACAGGAAGGTGATTTTAGTAAAAACAGCAGCAGCAAAACAGATCTCAAGGGAAAGCAAATGTGTCCTGAGCCCACGGTCCCGGAGTGGTGTCCCCCATGGCCACAGGTCTCCACAGAGCATGGGGACATTCAGAATCGTCCCGGGAGATGAGATGAAGGGCTGGCCCAGACAGGGCGAGACTGCACTTTACTTTCTGTGTGGATGTATAACGTGGCGTTTTTACAGGGAAACAGGAAGCCAGGTGGTAAAATACGTAAGGAAAAGCTATGGACATCGGAAACGGGAAAGGGCGAATTGAAATAAGCTTCATCTGTGTCATTCTAAGAACTGACTGGAAGATACACCCATTACTTTAATAACAGCTTTTAGGAGGGTTAAAAACAACAACACATGAACTGGGTTCATAGATTGGAAAATGCACCCTGTAATCCTGAAGGTTAAAACGGGAAAGGAATAGGGGTCTTAGATGGAAGAACGGGTACTTAGGCTGTGCACCCCTCATTTAGTCCACGGGGCCACGTCACCTTGTGTGCCTGGACCACTCCTTACCCTCGCAGCATGGCTAGGGAAGGAGGCACAACGAACACAGGCCTGAAGCCTATGTGAAAGGCCCCAAAGGAGGCAAACTCTCTGTTAGTGCTGTATCACCTCCCTTGGGTGCACATGACCTTTCTAATAGCCTTCTTTAAAAAATATTGATTTTTTAATTTTATTTTTACAGAGAGAGGAAGGGAGAGAGATAGAGAGATAGAAGCATCCATAAGAAACATCATCATCATCATCAGCATCAATCATCGATCGGCTGCCTCCCGCATGCACCTCCTGGGGATCAAGCCTGCAACCCAGGCATGTGCCCTGCCTGGGAATCAAACCGGCGACCTCTTGGTTCTTGGTTCGATGATCAACCGCTGAGCCATACCGGCTGGGTTCTACTAGCCTTCTATGCCCACACTGAGTCCCTCTCTGCTTTCTCCAACCCACATGGGGACAGAGTGGGTCCCCAAGGACAAACACGGGCACCAAGCCCTTCAGAGCAACACTGGCTCTCTGACTTAGGGTGCCCCATAGGGAGGAGGGACCCTCTCAGGAGCAAGGTGAATGACCACGTCCTCAGGGCACACCTTGCCCTGGGCAGGGTGGATGCTGACACCCATGCCTCAGCCTCACTGCCACCCAGACACCCCCCTGACCCCCACCCCCCCAGCGTGTGACAGCCCTGAGTGCAGAGCCCACAGGAGCACAGAGCTGGTGCATACTGCGTGTTGAACATAGGAGCTGGGAACCAGCAGGCTCATGCCAGAGAGGCCTGTGCAGCTGAGTGAAGCTGTCAGGGCCCACACCCACCACCTGTCACCGGGCCCAGGAGGAGTACAGGATCGTAGACAGTGTCCCTACCCACCTCACCCGCTGGCTGGGACAGGCGGGGCCCTGGCTGAATGAGTGACTTCTGTCCCTTCCAACAGGCCCAGGTTAATTATAAATCAAGCAACAGCGGCACAGTGGGACCAGCCCACTTCACACACCTGTGTACACTCTCCCCTCGACAGTTCGAATGGGGCACACGGGAACCTATCGGAGAGGAGGGAGAGCCTAGGGCGCTGGTCTCCGCAGCTGGAACCCTGGCATCATAGGTCCCCACCCCACACTCCCCGTGAACAAGCTTTTCTCCTCCAAGGGCTGGGTCAGCAGTGGGGACAGACGAAGCCTGGGTCACGTCCTCCCTCCTTCCTCGAGCAGCACAGGCTGGGAGGGGAGGGTCGCTTACTAACTCCCAGGCTACGAAAGAGAGGAGCAAGACTCCTTAGTGTGGGGCTCTCACAGGGCCCTGAGCCTCAGCCACCAAGCACCCAGGTGATGAGCAAGAAGGGGCTGGGCGGAGCCATGTCCATTCCCAGCCTTTCTGCATTCTGGATAGCAGAAGCCTGCCCCATCGAGCTGCTGAATCCGCAATTAATTTATTATGAAAATGCAGAAGAGCCTGGCTAGTGTGGCTCAGTGGTTGAGTGTCGACCTATGAACCCATCAGGAAGTCACGGTTTGATTCCCGGTCAGGGCACATGCCTGGGTTACGGGCTTGATCCCCAGTAGTGTGGAGGGGCAGCCGATCAATGATTCTCTCATCGTTGATGTTTCTATTTCTCTCTCTCCCTCTCCCTTTTTTTCTGAAGTTAATAAAAATATATTTTAAAAAACACACACAGAAGATGGGGGATGGGGAGAGAAAGCAGAGAGTGATGAGAATCCCCAGTACATGCTTTAATGAGCGCCTCCAGCAACAGGGACAGCCTGCCTCTGCTCAGGACTCCTGGTCCAGGCCAGCGACTGGGGAGGTTCTGACAAATCAGTCCCTAGTCCCCTCTGTCAATCTTGTGCTTATTTTATGCCCCAATCCTTATTGGCTTTTCCTTGCTGCCTTCCTTGTGAGGGAGGGTCTCCTTGATGCCTCCACACACCCCTTCCTGCCTCTGCTCTGCGGGATGAACCGTAACCAGCTGTCGGACCACCCGCCCCCCCCCCCCCCCCCCGCCCCGCCCCGCCGAGTTTCCTCATTTAAAAATGGACTGGATGGCATCGCCGCGAAGGCCCCTTCCAGCGCCAATAGTCTATAATTTCAGCCACTCCCTCCATCTCGACCTCTCCTAACATGCACTTTGTCTCAAAGCTGCCCCTGAAATAAAATACCTCTACGCAGATGGCTATGCTGCTCAACCTTTCCCTCCCTAGCTCTTCCCACAGCTGCCGATGGTGAATGCTCCAATCTGCAAGGACAGCAGGAACCTTTAAGAAACATGTCTGCACACTCTTCTTCCATAGACTGCCAAAGAGAATCAAGCGGCTCTGCTTTAGCACAGAAACTAACTCGTGTGTCAGTCAGTGGGAAGGCAAGGGTGCTCTCTGGCTTTCCTGGGGACTGTGGGGGCTGAGCTAGGCAGCGGCTTCGATCAGACTCATATCCCATGACCACGTAGGCAAGGAGTGCTGGGTAATAGGAGGAGGTGTGGCTTCAAGGACCAGCGTGTGGGCTGGTTCGTTTTTCTGTATTTCTTAGACACTAGTGTTTGTCACCCAACAATCCCTGCATAAAGTGCAAAATAATCAAGAGGATGGTGCTGCAGAAGGACACTCCCCAACCAGCCACTTCCCAGCCCATGTCAACAACTGTACCTACAAGGACCTCTCAGGTGTGTGGGCTCACGGCCCACCGGAAGTGTGCACTTTGCCCGGATAGTGGGCCATTACATAGGCATGGTGTGCTTTTCGCAGGCGGAAGGAAAGCACTGCCTACTTCTGTAGCAGGCACACCACCTTCCGACCTGAGGCACCCTTCGGAACACACGGGTCCTTGAGGCTGCTCTCCAGATGTGGAACCGGAGCAGGTGAGAAGACCACAATTCCCCCTGACAGCCCCTAGGCACCCCAGGGCCCCATGGCGCCTCAGTGGTTGATATTCTTAGGGCGATCCTGAAATAGATGCCAGCAGGTGACCCTTCTCGATGAAACTGGCTAATCTACCACGAGTCACACAGGAGCTGTCTTCTAGGGACTGGGCCACCCCTAAAGACCCACTCAGACTCTGTCATTTTCTTAACTCTTATGTGGGGAGCCTCTTCCGAAACACAGCAGCTAGAGCCTTACTATTTGCAGCAGCTGCCACACTCTGTGTTTAGAAGAGCCAACGAGAAGAGGGAACACACATGCCTCCACACCTAAAATAGTTTCGGAATTCACAGGCAAACCACTGGTTCAGAAAATTGTGTCTAAAATCATCCTGAAAAACTTGGGCCAACAGCCCATATTCCTAGGACTCAGCTCCAAGGGCACATGCGACAGATTCAAATACAGGCACATCTTGAAAGGCTGTGGGTTTGGTTCCAGACCACCGCAATAAAGCGAGACTTGCAACAGAGCGAGTCATGATCTTTTTGCTGGTGGTGGTGGTGGTGGTGGTGGTGGGGAGGTCTGGCCTTCCCTTTGTAAAAAAAAAAAGCAACATCTGCAAAGCCCAATAAAGTGAAGCACAGTAGAATGAGGTATGTCTTTATGTCCTGGTTTTATACTGGCATTAAATCACTCCGTTTCCAAATTCTGGCTTACAATCAGGGTAAAAAAGGGGTGAAAATGGAAAATACTTTTCTGAGAAGTCTGCCTACATCATAGTTACATTAATGTAGGGTGTTTTTGTCGTTGTTGTTTTTTTAAAAATAATTTTGCATGCTAATTGGGCCAGAGAGCCCTAAATCCCAGCTCCTGAGTTTTCCTACCAATTTCTAATTCTGCATGTAAAGCCAGGGGCCGACTACAGAGAACACCTCCGCATCTTTAGGGAAGAGAGACTGTTTCCTGTGGGAAACTACCCATCGCCCATGGTGCACTGGGTGGGATCTTAAAGGAATTTAGGGGGAGGTATATCAGTTAGTGTCATTATAGTTAGAGAGAAGAGACATCAGGATTTCAATGGTCAGGCAAAGCAGCTTAACCCCTTTGCAGGAATGCAGGCCAAAAGTTCAAACCGAGTAGGGTTGTGAGTTTTTCCTTATTGCAGGGTCCTTCTCTTGCTGGCTTTTAATAGGCACTTTCATTGTTCTCTGCAGACAAAATGAGAGCTGAGCTCAAGGAGGAAGTGGTCAGTCCAGTTTCGAGCCGTATGAATGAACACGGTTGGGCTTCCTCGGTGCACAGCTCTGCCTTCTTGCAGCAGCTGGGCCAGAGCAAGCGTGGAGGCAAAGGACAGAGTCCCAGCGAAGAGTCCCCAAACTCCAAACCTGAGCTCTTGTGACTGACTATCCTCCAACGTCCAGGAAGGTAAAGCAAATGGAACTTCCTTTTGCTCAAAAACTTTGTATAGCTGGAAATGGCTGTATAGATTTATCCATTCATCAGTTAGTATTTGTTGAGCATCTATTCAATAAAAGGCATAGGGAACAAAGCAGATGGAGAAAATCTCTCCATGCCCTGGAGCTCCCTCTAGCCCCTCAGGTTCAAGGTGAGAAAACCACAGCCATCTGTGTAGGCACCTTGCCAGTTTCGTACAGGAAGTAGCAGTCTTGCAGGATTCCGCCAAACCCTTTCCCCACCCCCAGAAGATGCGAGGGGATGGGGCCAGGGAATGTTCTAGCCTCACATGTAATTTTTTCCTCCAGAGGAAAATTGTGCAACCTCTTGTTTGGTCCCACAGTCTGAATAGTCTCGACTCTGAACATTTAAAAAAAAAATAAAAAAGCAAGCAACAAAGCATTCCTTTAAAAGGAATCCTTGCTTTTTCAAGAAGGTAGACGTGGTCTGAAAATGGAAGCATGTTATTAGCATTTTACAACTGGATGGAAAATGTGGCATTTGTGAGGAGTCTCTCCGGACCACTTAATCATCCCAAGAAACAATAATCAAGACATGAATGCAATTTACATGCAAAAGAGACACACTGTCGCGGTTTGGAAAAAGGGGCTCACGGAAAACATGGCATGCCTACAGCCCAAGTGCGCCTCTCCATCCCGTTAGAACACAACCATTAAGGGTTTCTTTCAAATTAACAGTAAAATTAAGTTCGCTCGGAGCCCTTTTACATGCTGTTGCTGAAAGTGCAAATCGACATTTTTAAAGGATAATTTGGTAACATCTACTTAAAACGCATATATATTTTGACACATCAATTCCTACTTGTAAGAATTTATCTTACCTATATGTCCATGAGATTATTTCATTGTCTATCGCAGGATCGATAGACAATGTAGACTTGTCATGAAAATAAACTCAACATGCATTGCTAAGAGAAGGGTTTATTTAACCGATTCATGCAATGAAAAACTAGGCAGCATTAGAAAAAGTGAGGTAGATCTAGAGGCTGTGATTTAAAAGAAGTCAAGATATATCAAGAACAAAAATGCATAGGAATAAAGTTTATAATATTCAAAACATGGATAAAAATTTCTGAGATGATACAGAAAAATATGTTCAAGGTGGGGGTGGGAGCTGCGATGGGGGTGTCTGGACGCTGTGACTTCTCATTCCATACCTTTCTCCATTGTTTTACTTTTCACCAGAGACCTGTACTGACTGTACTGAAGTAATTACAGATATTTCAAATGCAGCTTGAATGGAAACAGTTTAAACAAAGATGCAGCTCCGGCCACATCTTAAACACGAGTATTGTTTCCTTTGAGGTATCTTCATCCTTCGGTGACTGCTCTCCCAGCACAGAACCCATCAATTTAGGATCAAGTGCTTTAACAAGCCTGTTTAATGGTCTGAAAACACACTATTTGTAGCTAGAGATTTTGAGATGCCCTTTTTAAGACCACCTTTATTTTTAAAAAATTAATATATATTTTTAAAAATTTAAATTCTTTTTTGTTTGAAGTATTACATATGTCTCCTTTTCCCCCCCATTGTCAAGACCGCCTTTAAAAAAATATTATTTCTGTCCAGCCAGCAGTTAAGTGCCAACCCAGGAACCAAGAGGTCACCGGTTGAATTCCCAGTCAGGGCACATGCCTAGGTTGCAGGCTCGATCCCCAGAAGGGGGTATGCAGGAGCCAACTGATCAATGATTCTCATCCTTGCTGTTTCTATCTCTCCTTCTCTCTTCCCCTCTGAAATCAATAAAAATATATTAAAAAAATATTATTTCTTCTCAGATAATAGCCTGAGTGGGGAGCCAAGGCTCAGTGAAGGTCAGGCTGCCACTTATTCTGAATGATGTCTGATCTTTGTGGACTTGCTGCCTCTCCCCCTGACAGGTTCTCCCACTCTCTCCGTCACCTTCCTGGCTCGATTTCCCCTGTAGCACCTACTGCCTGACACACTGGCTACTTCACTCCTTTATCTTCCTCACTGCCCACCTCTCCCCACTAGAATGGGAGCTCCATGAAAGAAGGACTGGACATTTTGGGGTGGGGGTGTCACTGCTATATCTTCAACATCTGGAATTGTACTCAGCACACAGTTTACATTCAACAAATATCTATCAAATTAATGATCGAATTAATATGTATATTTAAAAAACCTACCTGGCATTATTATTGAGAACAACAGGCTGACTCCTATCAAGATATTTAATTAACTTTCTGTATCTTTGGTCTGCTAGCTATCAAAATATGAATACTGACTCTGCCCTGGTACAAACCTTCATGCGATATATAACTGTGGCCACTGTATAATTAGACCTCTTATCTAGTGTTCGTGCCTACAGTTTCAGTTCAATAAAGCACTCTCTAATCTTCTGGACTATGGGAACCTGACATCCATTGATGCTTGTTAAACTGCCGAACTGAATTTTGTTATCCTAAACCAGAAAGGAAATCATCTTAGCAGCACATAAGGTTTGCATATTTAAAAGTAACCATTTGGCCCTAGCTGGTTTGGCTCAGTGGATAGAGCGTCAGCCTGCGGACTGAAGGGTCCCGGGTTTGATTCCGGTCAAAGGCACATGCCCAGGTTGTGGGCTCAATCCCCAGCAGGGGGCATGCAGGAGGCAGCTGATCAATGATTCTCTCTCATCATTGATGTTTCTCTCTCTCCCTCTCCTTTCTTCTCTGAAATGGATAAAAATATATTTAAAAAATAAAGAAAAGAAACCATTTGAAGCACAGGCGTCTTCTGAAGACCATTTCACTTAGCCAATCCCTTCCCCTCACCCACCCACCACTCACTGCCGATGAGCTTCCCTGGCAGCATTCACAGATCTGTCCTGACACGGGCCCTCTGTCCCTCCCACACCAGCTTAAACAACTGCTTAGACGGATTCTTCCTTCTACTGAGTTGACTCACACTGTTCAACGGAACTGCCCACATGGACAAATGGGATAACAGATGTGCTTTGAGGAGCATGAAATGCGATACAAGCAGGAAGACGTAAAGTTAATATTGATACAAAAATATCTGTAAACATATTTAGACAGACTTGTTTAAAAAATGTGACAAAGTTATTGATTACAACTGTTTGCTTTTCTTATAAAATTTAAGACTTTTTTTTTTTTTATCACAAAGCCTGAATAGGAGAAATCTAACTTTAACCATGAATCCTGATGCGCTTCCAAGCTGCTACCATGATATGGCCTGGAATGACTTTGTGCTGACCTCACTCTGGCCAGCCTAGACTGTGGGTGTGAAGTCAATGCATCGTTTGCATTAGTGAATTCCTACTGTCAGAATAAGTATAGAGTCTAACTGTATATTATGTCAATATATAATATTAGAGGTAGACGTTATACTCTGGTTTCAAGGATCTTCCGCTTGAACTAATTCTACCTCTCCTATTAGTAATAGGAGGCACGAAGGGTTATATTTCGGATACGAAGTAAAAGTGAGTAAAGACTCAAGGGACTGAAAGAGAATTATTCAATAACAGCCCTAAAGCAAGCGGCCTTGGTTGGTGATGAGAAGCTGAATGAAGGGCTCCTCGCATTTCATGACCAGTGGTTCTATATATTCTCTGGATTGATGCGTAAGGGATGCTAGAAGGAGGGGGGAGGGAAGGGAGAGAGAGAGAGAGAGAGAGAGAGAGAGAGAGAGAGAGAGAGAGAATGAGATAGTGCCCCTTTGGTCTCTTGCTAGTTTCAAAGCATGGTTCTGGGGACAGAGCCATACATAGGAGCAGTAGTAAGAAATAGTTTGCTTTAAGGATACTTTCTTGTGGATCTGGAAATCCAAATTCTGAAGTGCATTTCCATTGAATAACTGGATCACAATAGAGGAATAATCATAAAAATGTAATCATTTTAATTCAAAAATGTCTAGGTTAGGTGTCATCTTTATACTCATCGATCCCCAGAGGCTCCCTTTTTCCTACGTCCACTAATCAGTTTCTAGAGCCTTGGACAATCAGCCTCTGCTTTCCACCAACCTCACGTCCCATTTCCCCTGCCTGTTCCACAGAAGTGTGGCAGGCTGGTCTTACCCTCTTCCCTGAGCCTTTGTTCCGCCTTAGTGTCTTCTTAACCTGCAAAGCCCGTTCCTCCTCAATTCTTGCCACACTTCAGACACGAGCTCAAGTCCCATCTTCTCGAAAGTCTTCTCTGAACCCTCCATCAGCTCTCATTGACTTCTCCTTCTGGAAGCCTTTACAAGCACTCATGTTCTGGGCAGCCTACTCTCCTAGCTTATTCCATCCACGCGTCATGTGTGTTTTTGTTTGTTTGTTAATCCCCACCCAATGATATGTTTCCATTGATTCTTAGAGAGAGTGGAAGGGAGGGGGAGAGATAGAGAAACACTGGTGTGAGAGAGAGACATCGATTGGTTGCCTCCTGCATGCGCCCCGACCGGGGATTGAGCTTGCAACCGAGATACGTGCCCTTGACCGGAATCGAACCCACGACCCTTCAGTCCGAAGGCCGATGCTCTATCTACTGAGCCAAATTGGCTAGAGAGCAGTGTCACGTGTTTTAACCTTATCTTCCTACACGGACCTTAGGAGCTCTGAGAGCAAACATCATGATTGGCTGGTTGTGAGAAGCAAAGAGCTGAGGCCATCAAGTCCAGCTCTCATCAACACCAGCAGGCAGGTGGCCGATGAGGGCTCCACCACAGAACTGGTCACATCCCCAGAGAGCGGGTCAGGGCTGGCCAGCACAGGGACTCATGGTTCACGGGCCCGACCCAGCCCTCGGTGGAATAATCTGTCTTGTGGAATGTTTGCACAATGGGATGGGAAAAGGAAAAAGATAGAAGCCCAGGAAAATCTGCAGAAAAAGAAAATCCTCTGTGGTCACATCCCACTCGAATCAAGGCTAAGATATTTCCTGTTTTTAAGTTAGAGCTATCAGAAGTTTCCCATCAGAACACACCACAGACTGACTTATAATACACGCTTTTGCCCTAGTGGTACTCATCTTTTAGATAGAAAAATGTTGGTGACAGTAACTTTTCAATGGAACTCTCTACTCTGAAAATGCCTACTGACAAGCAATACTTCCACAGGAGTGAGAGGGGAAGTCATGTTGGCACATGTCGAAACCTAACATGCTACAGCCAAGTCCAAGAGAAACGCAGTAGAGCACACACACAAAAAGTGTTGCAAGGGTGAGAGGTTTTAATACTGCCTGTCACAACTACAGAAAAACAAGAGTTCCTTTTCAGAAATATACCCAATCAGGACATAACCACATATTATGCCTTAGAGCTTTATCCAGAAAGTGGAATGGATAGTAGCCTAATGAAGCCTGCATACTTTTAATTCAATAGACATTTATGTAAACACCTGCTGTGTCCAAGTGTGTGCATGGGAACACATGTGAGTGCATGCATGCACACAAGAGAGCTCCAGGTAGGCGGAGGGAGAGAGAAAGAGCGAGAGGAACACAGAGGGTTGCCAAGAAAGAGAAAACTGTGGTTGGCATGTACCCAATCCCGAGAACTAATCCCGAGGACAGAAATGGAGAGCAGACATACACATAGGTGGCTCATTACCCAAGGAATTAGGAATCTTTCAACATGCTTTCAACTTCTGCCTCCTCCCATCTTGTTGCTATGCGATGCATAGTGTATAATTGGAGAGTGCAGTATGGAATGAGGCACCTTGCCATACATTCACTAGGGAATTAAAGTCAACTACTCCTTGGTAGAGTCTACTTCATGGGGAAAGCAGGGCCCAGAAAGTAGGTCTAGCTCAGTGCCGGGGCTGATCGGCAGACCCTGAGCGATGGGTGAATAGATTACTCTGACACACATTTCTATGAAAGAGAGGCTAAGGGGCTGTTTTGCTTTAGCAGCAAAAAGCCGCGTTCACCTGCCTCCTTAGGCTTTTATTGTCACAATAGCTTGAACTAAAATTAACCTCTAGATACAATTAGCAGGGTGAGCATCTTTGAGAAAGCACCTGCACCTGTAGTGTCTTTCAAACAAGGACATTTTGAAGTCTAAATGTAAAGATTCTAGTAAAACACCCGGGGTTGGGGGAGGGGGTCAGACTTGTTTGGAAAAGTCAAGGCAGGAGCTGCCGCCTTCGGCAAGGTCTCCCTGAGGCCTCCAGCCTTGCAGACTTTCTAACCAAGTCCCATGCTTCCCCATAGCTCAGCTCTTCTAAATTCTGGCAGTTAACCTGAACCTGGCCTTACAGACTCAGGAGAAGCTAAGCCTCCCAATCAAGGTCAAGTCTGTTACCTCCATCACTGCCGGTCCTGGAGTCCGAGGCCAGGCTGTCTGTGGAGCCCGTGGTGAAGCTGACGTGGACGCTCCTGAAGGATGGGCTGAGGCTCTCTGTGGAGCCCTGGCTCACTTTTTCCAAGTCAGAGCTGCTCTTGTTCATTTTTAAAAGGTGCCTGAAAATTTTGGAAGAAACAATGAAAGTGATTAATTTAGTTTCAAGTGAAAAACCAAGTCGATTGACCATGAACGCACTATGCTTACTCTTGAAACCTGACCTATGCCAGCAAGTTTTGAAAAAATGATTTTGGGAAGAGAGAACAGGGGCTCCTTTGAAACCGTATGCACATACATGGCAGGAGATTTCTTGGGTGGTTAGGAGAGGTGAGTGTATTAAATTTAGACAAATGCCAAAACCATGATTTGGGAGCAACTGCCTTCCTATTCTGACCTTGTCTTCTAACACATTTATGTCATCTATTATATCCTGTGCAACAACTCTACAAAGAAAATTAGAATATTATCATACAAGCCAATGTATAGAGATAGAGACTGGATAGCTTTTGCAAGATCACAAAACAAGTGAATTGCAAATCAAGACTAAAAACATAGGATTTCTTTTTTGCCTGGTACTCTCTTGACATAGCTTCAAAGAGTCTAGGTTGTTCCTTGGAATTAAGAGAAACTTCATTTAAAATTTTTAAAATTTTTATTTTTTTAACTTTTTAATTTTTAAAAATATTTTTTATTGATTTTTTTACAGAGAGGAAAGGAGAGGGATAGAGAGTCAGAAACATCGATCAGCTGCCTCCTGCACACACCTCTACCTTGTGCCCGCTACCAAGGTACATGCCCTTGACTGGAATCGAACCTGGGACCCTTCAGTCTGCAGGCCGATGCTCTATCCACTGAGCCAAACCGGTCAGTGCTCATTTAAATTTTAACCAGACTTCTAGTGCAATGCCTAGACAGAACCATGTTAACATAACCGTTATTCCAGAATTATGGAATAAATCTGCCCTTAGGCTTCCTATGAAATCTTTTTGTTGCATTTCTAAAACAACATTACCAACATATCAGGGACAGGAATACCAAGTTCACAACAAAGGACTTCGCTTTGGAGAAAACAGTTCCATTATTAGGTAGGGTGTTTAGTTTATTGATTCCTCCTTCCCTCTTTTCAAGGGCTACATGAATATTCACTCTGACCTGACATTTTCACCACAGAGTGAGACAGAGTCCAATCAATCCAGGTCCTTCCCTGCAGGTGGTAACCCAGATTTGTCTGAACTGATATTTCCTGATGACATTCTTGCTCCCCCGACAGCAGATCTATATTTCAATATCTGCTGTAGGAAATATACAATGCAGGATTGATTTGGCATCAGAACTGCCTTATTTAATGCATGTGACCTTACAGTCAAAAATGTATTGATTGTTCTTTGGCTCAGCATGGCCAGACCCTGTGTTGCTCTTCATAGTCACTGGAATCCTTTGTTCATTAACAGAAAAGTTTAGAGAAAGTACGTTTGCTACCAGAAAAAGTGCTTTCTAGAAACATCTCTCTCTCCATCTTCAACCCTGAGAACCACCATGAATCATGTTTTTAAAGCTGTTAAATAGAAGTGTGACATTGATGGCAATATTATGATTAATAGTATTTTTATATTTCAATGTCACTGTAGGAATCTTGGAAATATCAAATCCTTAGGAAGGGCTATGGTAAAATACAATCATAGAGGTTTCCTACAATATTTTTATCCTCATCAGATCCATCATAATGGCCTCTCAGATGAAGCCAAAATAAGAAGGTGTGAATAGTAAGAACTCCCTAGTGTAGGAGAAAAGCCAATTCTATGGCAGCCAACTACTCCGACCTCTCCAGAGTGGTCTCTGCTGTCTGTTGGGTCTTCAGGCCCAGAAAATTGCCAGGAGAGAAATTCCAGCGCCATAGCTGCCGAGCTGACATAGCCCCCATTCCACAAACTTAAGAAAAACACTCAATGACATGCATATAAATAGATAAAACTAAAAAATACACAAGTGTATGTATGAGTACACACACACAAACAATTACTTAAAGTAACAGCAATCATTGAAAGAAAAGAGGGAACTCAATGAGGGAACGCCACAGGGTGGAATCTGTATCTGCATTTATAATGAACTCCCAGGGGAGGCACTATACAATATGCTTCAACACCAAGTGCATGGTTGCTGGGAGTGTTGGTCAATATTCTTTATCAGGTTAAGGAAATGTTTCTATCCAGATGTTTGAAGTGTTTCATATTCTTAAGTCATTTATAGTTATTGAACTTGATCAAATGTTTGTTCTACATCGACACAAAAATCATAGTTTCCCCACCTTTATTCTGTTCATGTGATGAGTCACATTAATAACTCGCACACTTTGCATATACTTAATTTACTACACATGGTTGGATTCAGTGTGACTAATTTTTAACTGAAGATTTTACATTTATATTCAAATGTGAGGTTAGCCCACAATTTTTCTTTCTTGTACTCTTCTTGTCTAGTTTTGGTATAAAGGTTAAATCAGAGCCATAAAATGAATTGGGTAACATTCTCTCTTTTCAATGATATTGTCCTATCTAATAAAAGAGTAATATGCAAATTAACCATCACTCTGCTACACCCACAGCCATGCCTACCAGCCAATCAGGAGCAAGTATGCAAATTAACCCAACCAAGATGACTGCGGCCAAGAGTGAGCAGGAGGCTTGGGTTTCCACAGCAATGGAGGAAGCCAAGCTTTCCGCACACCCTGGCAGGCCCAGGCCTCCACTCAAGGCTACAAAATTTCAATTATAGAAGATAAATAAATCCCAAATACCAGGGCCTCTGCTTGGGTCGCCGGGGGGCATGGCTGGCCTGCAAACCACCACAGGCCCCTTGCCCAGGCCGCCCCATGCCCCAAGGGAACCCCCACCCTGATCCGGGATCCCCTTCAGGACAAACCAGCCAGCTCCCATCTGTGCACTAGGCCTCTATTCTTATAAAAGAGTAATATGCAAATTGACCATCACTCCAACACACAACAAGATGGCTGCCCCCATGTGGTCAAAGATGGCTGCCCCCATGTGGACCCAAGATGGCTGCCACAAGATGGCCAGCAGGGGAGGGCAGTTAGGGGTGACCAGGCCGGCAGAGGAGGGAAGTTGGGGGCAACCGGTCCTGCAGGGAAGGGGAGTTGGGGGGGACCAGGCCTGCAGGGGAGAGCAGTTGGGGGGAACAGACCTGAAGGGGGGCAGTTAGGGGTGACCAGGCCTGCAGAGGAGGGTAGTTAGGCGTGACTGGGATTGGGCCTAAACGGGCAGTCGGACATCCCTCAAGGGGTCCCAGATTGGAGAGGGCACAGGCTGGGCTGAGGGACACACCTCCACCCCTCCTCCCCCGTGCATGAATTTCATGCACCAGGCCTCTAGTGTAGTTTATATAAAATAGGGATTATTTGTTTTTTGAAAGAATGCTATAACTCCAATGCCCATCATAAAGAAATGGTTATGTTGTGGTATAATCTTATAACAGAATCTTATATAGCATTAAAAAATAAATGTACTTGATTTTAATGTACCATTATGAAAACTATTCTTAAAATGAGTATTATAAGTAGCTTTCAAAAGACTCAAGTAAAGTATACAAGTGGTATTAAGTAAATATACTACTTATATACATTTTTAAAACAAAGTTATATATTTTTTCTATGTCACATATATGTAATATAGTGGAAATAAAACTCATAAACTTCAAGTTAGTGGTTACTCTGGGTAGCAAAGACAAAATGAAATGGAAATTAGGTAAGGAGGGATTTTGCCACCGTACCTGTAATATTTTATTTTAAAAACCTAATATAATGGCAAAATGTTAATACTTGAAAAATCTTAGGGAGATACATGAAGGTCTGTTAAATGATTTTTTGACCTTTATTGCATGCTTGAAATATTGCATAAACTGAAAATGAACACTTTCTAGGAGCTACAAAAATCCCCGAATGAGCCCAGGGATGGCCACTCTGTTGACCTGTTGGTGAGCCTCCGAAGGGCACGGAACACAGGGATGACCCAGTGGGATTTCCGTGAGGCCCCAGAGGGACAGGCAAGCCCAGTGAGGGCTGACCCATCACAGAACAGCTTTGTGGGTGAAAAAGGTTATGTCTCAGACCTGATAACTCTTCTGAGACTCTGGGGGTGAGTTCTTCTGCATCACGTCACTATGAGGGAAAAGTCGGTTTTGAAGACTCACCAAGTGAATGCAGACAAAATCAGAGTATTCCTATGATTGCAGAATGAATTCTCCACAGACCCTGTGTGTGTGTGTGTGTGTGTGTGTGTGTGTGTGTGTGTGTGTGTGTGTGTGTGTAGGGAAATGGGCAGCCTCCTGGAGCAGACTTGGGTAAATCTTAGTATCTAAGTCACAATTTCATGTCATCATGGCTTCTGGGGACATTACTGCTGTTTCTCTATTAGAAGAGGCACAAGTAGCCCAGGATCCCACCAGGTAAAAAAACCCAATAGGCATGCGGAATGCTCAGGTGTAAATGGGGAGGAAGAGGGGTGGCCCTTCTTCTTAAGAGCAAAATCTTGGGAGTGATGACTCTTGTGTGTGAGATGCATCAGAAATCTTCCACCCTGGAAACCTGTGTAATCTGCATTCTTAGAGAATTTAATCCGAGAATGAACAAAACCACATCAGATTTAAAAATGAAAGGGTAAGCTTGCCACCCCACTCGAGACTGACATCAAGTTGTCTTGTGTCTTCAATCTGTGTGTGCAATAGATTGCTCAAAAAAAAAAAAATCTCTGGGAAGGGCTTAATATTCCAAAGCTGACTCTTCTGTGAGACCTAGGGCCAAAAGGCAATCTGAATACACGCAAAACGCACACCAAGGCTATACTTAGGTTTCTTTAAGGGCACTTTTCCCTTGTTAATGATAGTTTGTTTTTCATAAAACTGGCGCAAACCATCTATAAGATGAAATCTGATGTCATGTCATTTAAGGAAGTGGTTTCAATGGGCTAAAACCACACGCGCTCGTCTTTCCTCTCTGGGTGGTGAGTAATGCTCTTATCAGGGCAGAGGGAATACAGCCCCGCACAGATGTCTTGGCTCACGCAGAGTGATAAATGACTCGTTCTTGCTCAGACTTCCTCTCCTGCCTCCCCCTGTCGATTAGCCACTGTCACAGGCGAGGAGGGTGACATGCCCGGCCGGTGGCACAGCGTCCTCAGAGACTCCGAGCCCTGCAGCTGCTGCCCAGTGTTTTCAGGACGGCTTTCCCCCCATTGTCCTCAGAGAAAGGAGCCTGGCCAGTGTTCTCCACACTGTATTGGGAGAAAGCTAGAAAAAAAAGAATCCAGGCGGAAGAGCCATCTGCCAGACTTCCTCATTTGTAGGAACCAGCCTCTTCTAAAAATACCCCTGAGCTTTCGGCATGTCCGAAATGCTTCATGGAGGTCGGGCCGGTGTGTGGCGGGGGCTGTGCGTCAGGCTTCCCCGGCTGCTAGCACCCTTATTCAGGAGTGCGATTTCAAGTGTGCCTGGGGCAAGTTTTCATTTTCACTGCCCTCGCGGGGGATGGGGGAGGGGGGTCAGTCCACAGACATCAGGTTGAGCGCTTTTTGCCTCTGGAGCAAAATATATGAAAATCTGAGTAATGCCAGTGAGCAGCTTTAGACTAGCTCTTTAGATCCGGGACACATGCAAACCACCAAGTTCTTTGGGCTGGTCAAGTTCACTGCTAAGTTTAGTGAGGACCCGAAGAACTCTGAGGTGGCTCTGAAGGCGTAAACAGGTTAGAAAATTCTATATACACTGAGAACATTACCAAGAAGAAAAGAGAATGGGTTCGGATGCAAATCAATCAGGTCACGCCTAAATCAAAGAATGGGAACTTCTTACCATCCTAGACTCCAGCCCCAGGCGCCGTCCTCACCAGCTTGGCCTCCCAGAGCCCTGGGACAGGCCGGGCCAGTGACTGCAGGGTCCCGTGGAGCAGCCCTGAGGACAAGGGGCCAGCTGCAGAGGCGGCCCGCGGCAGTGCCTTGTCAGCCTGCTGTGAATCACACTCAGTTCCTCTCTGACTTTTCTACAAAATGAACTTCCTGCAAAATCACAGGAAGGTGGGGAAGGCTCTGCCGCTGTGACCTGCTGCATTCGGCCTCCAATGGCCGTACTGGGCTCCGTCGGAAGGAGGGGTTCAAATGCCCTCACCAAGGCGGTGAGTTTCACCGTGTTTAATCCCTACTACTTAGCCACATCCTAAAGTCAGAATTCTTAACCTGCTCACGCTGAAATACCAGGTCTGCTTATATCCCCTGCCCCCATTGTTTATCCATTAGAACTCAGGCCTAGATTTCTTGGTTGGAAAACAAATTATCACCCTTTTGGCTAATATACTACTACTACTTGCCCTCAAAAATCCTTTGCTCCAATTGGGCTAGGCCAGTGGTCGGCAAACCACGGCTCGCGAGCCCCATGCGGCTCTTTGGCCCCTTGAGTGTGGCTCTTCCACAAAATACCATGGCCTGGGCGAGTCTGTTTTGAAGAAGTGGTGTTAGAAGAAGTTTAAGTTGAAAAAATTTGGCTCTCAAAAGAAATTTCAATCGTTGTACTGTTGATATTTGGCTCTGTTGACTAATGAATTTGCTGACCACTGGGCTAGGCTCTCACTGTCCCTAAAGCTCTCCGTGTTCTGCTTCATTCCCCACGCTGACTCAGGAAACCATTCTCTCTCCCCTTCAAAGCATTTCCATCCTCAAGACTCAGGCTCAGTATCACTTACCTACAAAGCCCTCTCCAACCATTTCAGTCGGCTGACTTGTCTGTCCCCTCTGGAACTCACATTGAACTGCACCTGACTCACATCACTGAGCATTCAGTTAGAATCCTGGTGAGATTATTCTAATTGTCTCATGTGAAATAGGCTTGTTGTTACTACCCCCAAATTATAAACTGTTTCAGGAGCTGTGTCACAGCCAGGACATGCTGGGACACAGAGTCATTATCAAACACTTCTTGCTTAAGTTTATCTGCCTCTGTTTCAATAACTCGGTGGCATCTGAGAGGATAAGTGTTTCCTTTAAGAAAAAAATTATATTTGCCCAGCAAAACTTGCAAAAGGCAAGAACACTGAGCAAACAACAACCCCCAGGAAAGCTGGATTCAATAGTGGGATCCTTCTTCTAGCTACAAAATACAACAGTCCCAGAATATCCTGAATTGGCACAAAGCTTGTCTTTTTTTTTATTATTGTTGTTTTCTGGGACAGGAGATGAGAAAAGCAGATAACTAACCTGGACAGGTTTTTATTGCCTCTACCTTTGGTGTTCTTAGATGACAACGCTAAGAGAATTATTTAGCAGTGTCTAAGTACCACCTGAGAGGACCAGTAAGTCCAGTCTGCTTTGGGGGCATCTTTCCCCACTGCTCTCTCAGCTTTACAAAGATAGGAAGTCAGTTTCGTTGTTGGTCACATGACTGCTCTGGCGCAGGCCTATTAATTTGCATTGCAGTTAATGCACTGGTGACTGCGGGGCTCTACAAGCTGAAAAGCCCTTCGGTTCAACCTGAAGATGAATATGCTTTGCATTCAGTGGAAACCACTTAAAAACAGAACTAAAGTCGTACTTATTTTTCAAGACAAAAGACACACACAGTTAGATTAGTAGTAGTTGGTTTTGGTCAAGGATAAAAATGCTTAAATTGGTCAAATGGATGTTTGTAGGCATTTGCCTGGCTATCTATAGATCTACTTTGGCATTGAGAGATACCAATATTTTTAAAAGATGGCCTTTCTGGTCTCAGGAAATCAGAGTTGTTTATTTGTGGTCCCAGTCTGCACGGTTATGTACTTTGCTAAAGCAGCTCTGGGCTGCCTGGGCCAGGAGAGGGGGCAGCAAATGTTTGGAGCTATCCAGGATGGAGAGGTTTCAGCTAAGGCTGAGCACAGGGAGAGGAGAGGCAGCTGCTGGGAGCAAGTACGAGGGCAGAAAGCCCGCAGCTCGACCCCATCACTCAGTTCATACACTGTCATCTCTAATACAATCGCTTAAGAAACATGAGTTCTTAAGAACCAGGAAGCTCTTACATCTGTTCACACAAGGGGCAGATGGGATGAGAACATGAAAAGAAAGAGATGAATAACAAATGGAGGTACAGACAGAGCAGATGCAATCCGGAGGGGCACCCCCTCCCAGCTGCCCAGCCCACAGGTCGGTTCTGTGTGGGAGGACCCTCAGGAGCCTCTGGGAAGAACAGCCAGGCGAGCACTTGAATAGCATCCCAGGTAGACTGCTGAGTCACCCAGGACGCCCATGGATGTGGTGGTTAAGAGTGTGAGCACTGGGGCTCTGATGCCTGGGTTGGCTCCTGGCTCCACTGCTTTTATGGGCTGTGCGCCTTGGAAAAGGCTCTTAATCACTCTGTGCTTTTAGCTTCCCACCTATAAAATGGGGATAACAATACTTATGGGGCAGATAGGAAGGTTCATTGGGTTCACTGAGTTAATCTTTAACGAGTGCTACAAACAGCACAGGGTATATAGAACGTGTTAAGTTATGTAGAAAGGTGAATGTAGATGGATGGACAGATGGACAGACAGGTGGATGGATGGACAGACGGTCGGATGGACGAAGAAAGAGAGAGGAACAGAAACAGAGACATCGAAAGGCAGAGACAGAGAGAGGACATCAGCAGCCTCCAGTAAACCCATAATTCCTTGTGTGACCTGGATAGAAGCCAAAAACAGCAGATGGACTTGAGATCTCACTCTTTCCTGGTACCTCCACTTTTAGTATGTCTTTGAGGAGACTCAAAGAAGAAAGGTAACCAAGGTGATGCTTTTGACTGCATGCATTATTCTCAAATAACAAGGAAGAATGGATTTGCCCATCAACCAGACCTCACTTTGAATCTACATAATCAAGAGCTTGATACTTTCCAGTGTAATCCCAGGTTCAGCGGCTGGCATACTCCCCAAATGACCAGGTTGCTTAGCTCCATTATACAAAAATTTAGAGGCAGAATAACCTCTTTTATCATATAGCTTGTCTCCCCCTATTGAAAAAGAACCTCCTATGTTGCTTTTCCCCTTCACCATCCTCCCCATCCTCTCTGCCAACACACAGAAGGCTCTGGTGATCGACTAAACCAAAATGTTAGCAAGTTGTTATCCGCCAACTTGGGACTTGCTGCCGATCTAGTCCTGACCTATTCCTGTTTGGAACCCATCCACCAAGACGATCTGTGGCTGACCAAAATCCTTTTGTTTCTAGACTACTGGTTTTGGCAACTGCATTTTCAGAATTCTCTCTCTCTCCTCCTCTTGACTCAGCAAATGCTTCAAGTATTCTTTGTTGACCCAGACCTTGAGCCCAGCTATTTGGCTTAGGAGAAATCTATATTAGACTTCATTACTACCCTCCTGGCTTGGGAGATTCAAGCTACTTGTAACAAAGCTACTAGGATAATCTACTTTTCCACTCCCACTCTAGTCCAGCCTGTTGCCCAATAAGGTGGGGCTCCCTTCACACTCCCAGGACAGTTCTTCAGCACTCTTTTACCTACTCCTCAACAGCTCTATCTCCCTCCCCTCTGTCTTGGCTGAAACCTCCCCACCCAAATCCTTGCACCACCAACCAGACCTCACTTAAGAAGGTTCTTGGACACCAACTGTGAGTGTCTTACCATTCAACTCAATTCTGTCATTATCTATGTGAGACAGCATTAGATCCCACAGGTTAAGGGCTATATCCCACAAGACTACCCTCCATTGCACATACCAAACTCAAGTCCAAGTTGTCACTTGTGCTTCTGACTGACGGGCTACAGAACTATGGTTCCAAAAACTCTCCTCCTTGAGTTCAATTAATATGCTAGAGCAGCTCTCAGAACTCAAGAGAAAAAAAATTACTTAAAAGGACATAACTCAGAAACAGCCAGACGGAAGAGATGAATAGGGCAAGGTATGGGAAAAGGGTGTGGAGCTTCTATGCCCTCTCCGAGTGCGCCACTCTCCTCACATTGCCATATGCTCACCACCTGGAAACTCTCCAAACCATGTCCTTTTGGGTCTTCTTGGAGGCTTTATCACATAGACAAATTGATTAAATCATCAACCATTGGCAACTGATTTAACCTCCAGTCATTCTACCCTCCAGAAAGGTTGTGGGATGGGCTGAAAGTTCCAACCCCTTCATCACAATGGTTGCTTCCCAGGAAACCAGCTCTATTTGTAGGTGGGTTCCAAAAATTACCTCATCCTAGCCAATAAAAGAGTAATATGCAAATTAACCATCACTCTGCTACACCCACAAGCCATGCCCACCAGCCAATCAGGAGCAAGTATGCAAATTAACCCCAACCAAGATGGCCACGGCCACAGAGCCAGCAGGAGGCTTGGGTTTCCCCGGCAATGGAGGAAGCCAAGCTTTCCACACACCCTGGTGGGCCCAGGTCTCCACTCAAGGCTACAAAGTTTCAATTATAGAAGACAAATAAATCCCAACAAAAATGGCGGCAGCCAAGGAGCTGGAGAGAGCAGGAGGCTTGAGTTTCCCCCGGTGATGAGGAAGCCAAGCTTTCCACACACCCTGGCAGGCCCAGGCCTCCACTCAAGGCTACAAAGTTTCAATTATAGAAGATAAATAAATCCCGGTGGAAATGGCTGCAGCCAGGAAGCAAGCAGGGGGCTGGGCTCTGCTCAAGGCTACAAAGTTTCAATTGTAGAAGATAAATAAATCCCAGATACCAGGGCCTCCCCTTGGGTCGCTGGGGGGCGTGGCCAGCCTGCAAACCACCACAGGCCCCTTGCCCAGGCCACCCCATGCTCCAACAGAACCCCCACCCTGATCTGGGACACCCTTCAGGGCAAACCAGCTGGCCCACACCCATGCACTGGGCATCTATCCTATCTAATAAAAGAATAATATGCAGATTGACCATCACTCCAACACACAAGATGGCTGCCCCCATGTAGTCAGATTCTGCCCCCATGTGGACACCATATGGTCACCAGAAGATGGCCAGCAGGGGAGGGCAGTTGGGAGGGACCAGGCCTGCAAAGGAGGGCAGTTGGGGGTGATCAAGCCTGCAGGGGAGGGCAGTTAGGGATGACCAGGCCTGCAGGGAAGGCCAGTTGGGGGGGACCCAGGCCTGCAGGGGAGAACAGTTGGGGGAGGGACTAGGCCTGCAGGGGAGGGCAGTTAGGGGCAAACAGGCTGGCAGGGGAGCAGTTAGGCATCAATCAGGCTGGCAGGGGAGTGGTTAGGGGGTTATCAGCTGGCAGGCTGAAGCAGTTAGGGGCAATCAGGAAGGCAGGCAGGCGAGCAGTTGGGAGCCAGCAGTCCTGGATTGTGAGAGGGATGTCCGAGATTGGAGAGGATGCAGGCTGGGCTGAGGGACCCCCCTCTCCCCCCATGCACTAATTTCGTGCACTGGGCCTCTAGTTACATAATAAAAGACACCTTTATGGCTCTTGGGAAATTCAGCACTTAGGAAACAAGGGTTTTAGGAGTTCTGTGATACAATTGGGGAGGAAGACCAAATATGTATTTCTTGTTATAAATCACAATGTCATATTGGGTCACTCCAAACATCTTCCACCTCCACTTTTGTACCAGGCAGTCCAGTGCTTCTCTAGGAAAGTACACAACCAGGCAGACTGGCACCACTTCTTGCCTCTCTCAACTAATCCTCTATCTCTCCATTTTTGCTATTACTTTAAGTGCAGAGGTGAGATAACCATATGCCTCAATTAATTATATACTTCAAGTTAACCTGCATTATTTTAATTTTTCTCTTCATCCCTATCTCTAATTCTTTCCCAATTTCCCACTCTCAGGTACTCATACTATATTTCCTTGGATAAATATGCTTGGATTTATCTTTAAAAAACATGCATATGCTCAAAGTCACTAATCATCAGAGAGATGCAAATCAAAATGACACTGAGGTACCATCTCACACCTGTCAGAATGACTATCATCAACAAATCAACAAACGACAAGTGCTGATGAGGATGTGGAGAAAAAGGAACCCTCGTGCACTGCTGGTGGGAATGCAGACTGGTGCAGCCACTGTGGAGAACAGTATGGAGTTTCCTCAAAAAATGAAAAATGGCACTCCCATTTGACCCAGTGATCCCCCTTCTAGGAATATATCCCAAGAAATTAGAAACACCAATCAGAAAGGTTATATGCACCCCTATGTTCATAGTAGCACAATTTACAACAGCTAAAATTTGGAAACAGCCTGAATGCCCACCAGGAGATGAGTGGATTAAAACCTGTGGTACATCTACACAATGGAATACTATGCTGCTGTAAAGAAGAAAGAACTCTTACATTTGCAACAGCACGGATGGACCTGGAGAGCATTATCCTAAGCGAAATAAGTGAGGAAGAGAAAGATAAATATCACACGATCTCACTCATTTGTGGAATAAAGTGAACAACAAACTGATGAACAAAAATAGATCCAGAGACACAGAAGCATCAAACAGACCATCAAATCTCAGAGGGAAGGCAAGTAGGGGTGGGGGATGGGGGCAGGGGTAAGAGATCAACCGAAGGACTTATATCCATGCATATGAGCATGACCAATACACACAGTCAATAGGGGGTGGGGGCATGTGCTGGGGGGCAAGAGCAGGCAGGGAGAGGTCAGTTGGGGGGAAAAGGAGACATATGTAGCACTTTCAACAATAAAGAATTAAAAAAAACATGTATAGTGCTACTTTGTGTGTCTTAAATTTATATTAATTACATTGTGTTATAGATCTTGTTCTGTTTCTTAGTTATTTCACTCAATACCAGTTTAAGGTCCCTCATATTTCTGTATATACTTCTAGTCTACAGTTTCTGGCTGCTATTAAATATTTATTATATACTCATTACCTCTTACTTTTCTGTTTCCCTAGGAGATGAATACCTGGGTTTGTCCCAGCTACCTGCTAGAAACAGTGTTGTAATAATCTTCCTTGCATATTATGTACCCTTATTGACCTGTGTGTTTCTCTGAGGCATACACTCAGGAATAAAGACTGTTCAGCCCTGACTGGTTTGGCTCAGTGGATAGAAGGTCGGCCTGCGGACTGAAGGGTCCTGGGTTCGATTCCAGTCAAGGGCATGTACCTTGGTTGCAGGTACATCCCCAGTGGGGGGTGTGCAGGAGGCAGCTGACCGATGTTTCTCTCTCATTGACGTTTCTAACTCTCTATCCCTCTCCCTTCCTCTCTGTAAAAAAATCAATAAAATATATTTTAAAAATATATTTGGACCTCGCAGACCACCAGTTGGCAACCGCTGCTCTATTTAGTAATTAAAAGACGGTTGAGATCAAGAAAATCTCAGACTCTGACTATAAGAAGAATATCTTTCATTACCTTTCTCTGCTTATGAAACATGGGTAAGCACTGAGAACAGGATAAGAAGCAGGATCAAGGGGCTGGATTGAGGATTCGCTGTATAGACAATGTTTAAGTTTCGGAGAGGACATGAATATAGAGAAAGCACTTTCGAGAGATTTGGAGGGAGGTCACCAAGTATGTAAGAAATCAGGACTATTCCTGTGTTGGTTTTCTCTACTTTCTCCTAGGGACACATGCTCTGTCGAACATCTCTATGAAAATGATAGCCTAACTCGTCACGGGTCAGGAAGACTTGAAAAATTATGTATGTATCAGGTATTGTGAAAACAGTAATTTTGCTGTTATTTCTCAAATTTAAATTCATATTATAATATGTAATTTCTATTTCCAAACTATTCCTTCAAAAGATTCTGACTTATCTTCTGCCCCTTCCTCCTCACCCCCAAATCTGGGGCATAGAAAGTCAGCGCTACAAGCCGAAGAGAATAAGGCTCAGTGAACACAGATTATTTAACAAGATTTTAGGAACTAAAAAAGCCAATTTAAAGTCCATAAAAGAAATAAAAATTTAAATAATGGATAATAGGTGTAATGATAGCTATTATTTACTAAAATACTGGGTCCCAAAAATTCATGGACTAGTCATAATCACTCACTAAAATTCATGACACATTCATTATTACTCATTACGAGGAAACAAAACATTTTGGCATGACAGTCAAAGCTGTAATCCAAGAGGATGACCACCTTCTGCCAAACGCTTTGCTTAGAGCCCCCTGGCTGGACAGACCACAGGTCCTCTCCCAGATATGGAGCGCTGAAATTAGTACAGGGAGCAGTTATTGACCGCCCATGATTCTGCATTATAGATGGTAAATTTTAGATTCTAGAGCTGGACTGGCAAATAGCCAGCATATGTGTCTGCACTCCACTCTCGCCTAACCTGAAGACTGCTGATGGCTTACAGCAAGCTTTCTCGCAGGGTGGACACGTGGCCACACCCACTGACGAGAACTGGTTCTGAAGGATACAACCTAACTACCCTCATGGTTCAAAAATGTGCAGTTACAGAATCTTCCTTCTCATCTGCACATATTAAGAACTAGAGGCCTGGTGCACGAATTCATGCACCGGTGGGGTCCCCTGGCCTGGCCTGTGGGGATTGGGCCAAACCAGGCTCTCTGATATCCCCGAAGGGTCCCGGATTGCGAGAGGGCACAGGCCAGACGGAGGGACCCCACCGGTGTATGATCGGGGCTGGGGAGGGACTGAGGGAGGACTCCAGGGTGTGTCCAGCCTGTCTTGCCCAGTCCCGACTGGCCAGACCCCAGCAGCAAGCTAACCTACCGGTCAGAGCATCTGCCCCCTGGTGGTCAGTGCACATCATAGCGACTGGTCGAACAGTTGAATGAACGGTTGGACACTTAGCATATTAGGCTTTTATTATATAGGATTATTTAAGTGACAACCCACTATATAAGTAATATATCTTCAAAGTTACATTACTTACTAGTAGGTCTTACATTTACCCCATGTCATCATATTTTTATTCATTTGACTGTTGAATGGAGCTTCTGAAGAGCAGGAGCCATTCTGCAGGGCTATCTACAGCTCAGGGCCACACAGCAGTAACACCACCAATGATTTGCTAAGTTTCTGACTTCAGCTTTTATAGCACATGCATTTAGGGCATGAAATGGCTAAAAAAACCCAAACTGCTGGGAAGTCAGGGAGGTCACTTGATAGTAATAGATACTAAAATTAACTGGAGAGTACATCATCTGAATAAAAAGGGAAGAATTTTTTTCAAAGTTGTCGTTGATCTAGAAGTTCCCCTTCTCCCCCAACGAAGAGCTGTTGTTTATGTAAGTCAGCCTGTTAGAGAAGCACAGAGCATAAGCTGCCCAGGGCATGAGACAGAAGCCAACTGAAGCAGGGGATTGTTCCGAGTTGTATGGAAACAGCAGGAACACCTTTAATGCCCAACGTGTTCAGGGATCTGGCCAAGAGTCAATAAAAGAATAATGAGCAATTCCAGCACGGGGGATGAAGACGGATCTTAAACTCTGAGAGTCACCAGCTGCAGAAAGGGCTGCTGAATATTCTTTGCAATTGGTTTGTCAACACTGTTGAAGGAAATGAAAATCCTCTCATGAGCAACCAATTATTTGCAACACAAACGGAGCAAATTTCTCACCGATCTGTGGGCTGGCCATTCCAGGAACAAAGTCCCTCTGATCACTTGAGGACAAAAGGGGTTTGATCATATGGCCCAGGTGTGTGTTCTCCAACCTGCCTCAGAAAACACGGAAAATCTGTTTTCAGAGAAGCAAAACCACACCCTAGAATTCCTTGCAACTCACTAGTGGGGGAAAAAGAAAAGTCCTTAGGTGATTACTACCTGAAAGGAACATTCTGTGGCAAGAAAGGGCTGGCTCCACACCTGCTCAGCTTAGAAAAAGAGTGAGAGAGAGAGAGAGAGAGAGAGAGAGAGAGAGAGAGAGAGAGAGAGAGAGAGAGAGAGAGAGAGGCGCCAAGTAAGAGCCCAGTAGCGAAAGTGAAATGTACAATCATGGAGAGTGATTAATCCTTAAAAGGATGCATTGTGCCCACATGGCCTTTACCCACCTTGAAGCATTACTAATGATTAACCTCAGCTTCTCTAACTGAAGGTGACAATGTTCTATTGGGCAAGGCTAGCAACAGAATTATAATGGGGCGTCCAGTGAAAACTTTGTAGTTCACGCTGACCTCTTTTTTCTAATTCAACAATCCTTCACTGAATACCTACTATATCCCAGGCACTGTGCTAAGGTAACCTGTTGGAGAGTTTTAAAAAAATATATATGAAACAAGGTCCCTGCATACCAAGGAATTCACAAATTCTTGAGGAGATACAAACATGGGTCCGATTCCAAACAATGCAAGACACGCCATGTTAACCACCAAAACAGGCATGAACACAGCAGCCCTGGGGCAATCAGGAGACCTGGGTTTCAGAAAGAAACTTTGATACAAGTATTGACAGTAACTGTTCCTTTCATTGACGTTTCTTGATGTGCAAAGCATAAGGTTAGGTACTTTTGGAGAAACTGAAATAAACAGGGAGTGGTCTCTGTCTACCACTACCTACTGAACAAGTATTTCTTGAGCATCTATTTTGTGCCAGGCACCAAACAGGATATTATGGAATTACAGATGGCTAAGCACGCTCTTTATCTTTAAGGAGCATCCGGCATTCTTTTTCCTTTAATAAATGGTTATCTATATGCCTGTGCTAAGCTTGATCTTGATCTGGGATCAGGTCAAGAGTTAAAGGAAGGACTGCTCCCAGGCAGCAAGCTGAGCTGACCTCTGCATTACTGAACAGAACAGAGAATGTGGTGAGAATCCAGATGCTACTGTAACCAGGCTCATCAAAGGGAATCAAAGCTGGGGGGAGCCGTTGGTGGTCATATTACACATCTGCTCATTTAATCACATCAACTCAACCGTCAGGGACCTTAACGGGGAGGCACTGCTTTTCAGCACCTTGTACAAAGTGGAACAGAAAGTGGGCACTTAGTAGATATTGATGAATTAAAGAATCTCTAATCCCTAGCCTTAGCCATGGAGGCATGCTCAAAAAAATGGGGAGGATGCCATGCATATTTTAATATACTACTTTTCAACTCAGTGATTTATTTTTAAAAAATTACAGAATAGGAAGACAGGAATCCATTTTAACTCTCAGTGCTATGACATCATTAGATGTCCAATATTTTTAGGGTCTATCCACAAGCTCATGGGAAGAGGTCAACTATTGATTTGCCCCTGGTATGGCACAGAACATAAAGTTGCGTTGTTGATACCTGTGCTTTGTTCCGTTTGCTAAACTCCATGTGTGGTGATGGGGCGTGGGGGGTGGGGTGAGGAAGGGAGATTCTCCCCTGAAGTGCGCCCAGTATTCACTGGACAGACTCAGCTTCCTCCGACTCATTTCACTTTTGTCAGCAAGACTAAACATACTCAGAGAAGGTTCTCTAAGTGCATACAGTGCTTTCTAATACAAAGTGTGCTTTTCAAAATGCCACATGGGAAATCCCATTATGCACCGAGGCTCTGGGATTTCCTCGGAAACTGCTGCCATTCCCTTGCAATCTGCTACCGTAGGAAGTGCAACGAGAGTCAAGGAGCATTCGGAGCTCTAATCAGATCGGACACGGGGTCTGGAGGCAACTACCCCCCTCACTCACTCACTCACTCTGCTCCACCCTCGGGGCTCACGCTGAGAGAGCATGCTCCTGAGAGACCACACAAGGAAGTCGGTCCCATTTCTCTGGTTAGCACAGGGGCCACTCCTGCGGCCAGAAAACAGCTACACCTATGACACTGTCTCTACCTGCCTGCTGAGGAGCAACGTGGGAGGGAGGAAAATTAAGAGCGACCAAAAGCCCAAGGACAGACTCAGTCTCTGCCCCCAGAATCCCCGCAGCAGGGGAGAATGTGGTTAAGTGGTGGGTGAAACATACAATCAACAGGAGTGACAACTGCAAAACAAGGTCATCGCCCCTCACTTTCTTGGTGAGACTTTTCTTTCTTTTGATCAGTCTCACAGGGGCCAGACTGGTTGGAAGCTAAAACCCTATAAACTTGTCTTATTTCTCATTCACCTGTCATCCTCTAATTCCACCTCTGAGCTCCGGCTACCTTCCTAATTGGGGGTTTCTTTGTGAGATGTTTGCGCTAATCAGATGATTCCCCTGCAGCTGACCTTGTCACTCAAAAGCCATACGTCATTTCAAAACAGGTTTGCAGCTCAGAAGAAAAAAAGGGCAGAAATAAATTTGATTCTTGTGCATTTTAATTATTTCCCCAGGCACTTCTGCTCTCATTAAATTGCCTCAAGTCTTTGAATGTGACATTTAAATGAAGCAGCCCACACCTCTTTCCTGCAGGTTTGTTTTCTAACCAGCAGTACTTGTTACTCCTGACCTTCTAACCCCGCTCTACATGGGAGTAGGGGTGGTCCAGAGGGGTTCGAGGGGTCTGTCAGTCTAAGTAGGGAAGAGCTGGTGTCTGCAGGAGGTTGCCTTGGCAGCAGCAGGTGCAGAAGGACCCAGACTCTGCCTTGCCTGCCCCGGAGGAGGGCTAGGCACACGATTAAGCACCTTCGAAGTTCAAGCGCTGTCAACACATCAAATGAGCGTGGAGAGCCTTTGTCCTACATGGCATTACCGCAAGGGGTTTCTCAGCAACCCTAGTGGGAGTTTACAGCGGACAGGACCCCAGACAGACTGAGTGACTGCCGAACAGTTAAAACAAGACCACAGGAAAGCCAAGTCATTCTCAACATCCATTTTTTTTTTCCTTCCAAATCAGTCTTGTAAAACAGGACCACAGGCAAACCGAAACCCATTCTCTGTGCTCTCCTAAAGGCCCTAGAGAGCAGATGGATCTAAGCAAGTGGAAGGAACGCTGCCCGGCACCAAGCAGCCCCTTGCTTAGAGGTCTGCGTGAACAGGATGGCCTCCTGAGACCCGTTATCTCCATTCGCAGGGGAAGCCGAGCCTTAGAAACAGAAGCCATTTGAAAACTGTCATAAGTAATCGAAACATAATTGTTAAGGAGGCGTACATGAAATAAATGTAAGTAGGATGAAAAGTTTTTAGGTGGAATTTTTAAATAGTTACCTTTTTGGTAACTTGAAACGTCAAAGTTTTGCTAAGATTAAGCAAAATGATGGAAATGTATTAAATATCTAGATCATTTCCAATTAAAATAAAATACTGAAAAGACAGGTTTTTCTACTTTGGCTTCCTTTTACAGAGGAACTAAAGATATTTGGGTCTATTAGCATACATATTTTGTGCCACGATGAGAAATTTCCTATGAGAAAGCACATTTCTAGAAATTACAAAAAGTATTTATAAATCTGCCAGTCCATAGAATGCTAATTAAAAGATAGTTCACAATTGCTTAGTTCTTATTTTCCACTAGAAGTTAAATGTTTTTAGAAGTTAAGAATTCTAATATATTTAATTAAAGCTACTAGAAATAAATAGGGGCACAACTCGGTATGCATGGAAAGCAGGATGCGTGTTTTTGATAAACCTCGTCTTTTGATATTAAAAGAGCAAAGTTTTGCTCAGAACTATGTAACTGTCTATATTTGCCTGTGAAATCTTTGTTTCTTTGGTTGAATAGATAACTAAGTGTTATTTCACAGTAACCTATGATCCTATTTGACTAATAGGATCATTACTTTTAAAACCTTTTGCTATTTTTAACAAACTTCCCCAAATCAAATTCCAAATGAAGTCGTTTTGACATCAAACTAACTTGGGAGTTTGTAAAAGGCTCCTAGAATATCTCAAAAGATTTCTCTCTCTTCTCCTAAAAAGGGAGATGTTACACTCATCTGATAACGCTAAAATACATAGGAAGCACTGTCAAGTCAGAAATAATACTAAGCTTTCTTTACTGTTGTATTAGTGTATGTGTTATAAGTATGTGTGACAGCGTTCTAGAAATTACCTGAAATTCCTAAAGTCTAGTATGTTCTGGTATAATGTTATAAAATGTTGCACGTTACAGGAATGATTTCCTTGTCGATTCTATTACAATAAAAACGCTCACCAGATCTTCTATTTATAGTCACTGTTTTACTCTGAAGGTTTACCAACATGTTCCTGCAAAGTGCTTCATCTTCAAGGAGATTCATGGAGGGGACCTTTGACAAATGCACAATCCTGATGACTCTGAGATCATGGAGCAGAGCTGGGTGGGGATTTCCAGAACTGATTAAAATAAAACTTAAAAAGCTGGATTAAAAAAGAGCGAGAATTAATGACATGGGACTAACTGAACTGAGGAGTATGATTATAATTTTTTATCCAAATTCTGGACTAAAAGGAGAAGCAGCTGAGAGAAATAGACCACTTCTTCCCAAGATGCCAGACTAAGACTTCCTACTTCAGCTACACATGAAACCTTACTTCTTTTTTTTTTTTTTAAATATATTTTTATTGATTTCAGAGAGGAAGGGAGAGGGAGAGAAAGAGAGAAACATCAATAATGAGAATCATAGATAGATTGCCTCCTGCACACCCCACACTGGGGATTGAGCCCAAAACCCAGGCATGTGCCCTGACCCTGACCTCCTGGTTCATAGGTCGACGCTCAACCACTTTTTCTTTTCTTTTCTTTTCTTTTCTTTTCTTTTCTTTTCTTTTCTTTTCTTTTCTTTTCTTTTCTTTTCTTTTCTTTTCTTTTCTTTTCCTCTTTACTCTGGCATTGACCAAAGTAAAAGATAATGCCATCACCTGTATGCCAGACCCTTGTTAAGGTGGATAAACTCTGGAATTCAGAAAAATATTTATTGCAGGCTAGGAGGAAACTTAACTGACTCCTGGTCTGAATGAGCAAACGCAACAATTCCTGCAAATGAACCCATTAATAATGCCTCCTTCGTGGAAGTGGATTGTGTCTGCTAGGATTTACCCTAAAAAACTGTGAGCCCGAAGTTGTAACCCGTTATTACCAGAGAGATTCAGCAAAGAAAAAAAAACACAAAAACAAAACCACAAAAAGAATCAATGAAAATTTCAAGATCTACTACAGAGCGGTAGCTGAGAGTGGCACTGATGCCTTAAATTTTGATCACATCTCTCAGATGGAGAATTTGATCAAAAGGAAGGAATTGTTAAAAAAGAAACAATAGGCCCAAAATGAAGTCACTTTTGCTAAGCCCCACCAACACTTAATCTAATTGCAACTGTAGCCTCTCCCAAGAATAGACTTTTAACCCAATCAGTCTGGGATTTCTGGTCAACCCTTGAAAGGTCATCTGCCAGGTAAGACCCCCTGCCTTCCCTTAAGGGAAGGTGACCTTGCCTGAAATAATCCACTCTTTAACTTCCTTATCTCACCCTGTTTCTGCCTATAAACCCTTCCATTTTATTTAGTTCCTTGGAGCACCTTTCTATTAACTAGATGGGAATGCTGCCCGATTCATGAATTGTTGAATCAAGCCCGTAAGATCTTTAACGTTACTCGGTTAAATTTTTGTTCTTGAACACATTGCTATGGCGACTGGGGTTTCTTCCAGGCCCATGATTCTTAAACGAGAAAATTTTAGTTCCTTCAGGCTTGTTCTTATGGGGTGTGGGTGTCCCTGCTGCAGTCAACAGCTTCTGCCTACATACTAACTAACTTTTGCATTGGATCCTGTTCATCTCATGTGAGCCTTTTAACAAACGGGGCTATAAAACTATTCTTATTGTCATCTTGTTTTAGAGAAGAGTAACCTGGAAGCTCAAGATCATTCAGCCTGCAGGTGAGACAGATGCAATATGAACTCAGTTTCTGACGCCAGAGCCCGTGCTTCTCACTCACCTGCCCAGGCCTGAGGCAGAGAGATACAATGCCCACGCTTCACTCCCATGCCCTGCTCACTTCTCATGCCTGCTGACGTGCCCTCTGTGTTTAGGAACACAGACTGGAGCCAGACTGCCAAGTACAGCTGTGTAATCTTGGCAGGTTACTTTGCCTCTATCCCGTTTTGTCATCTGTAAACTGGGGTGGTGATTCCTACCTCCTAGGGCTAGTCTGAGGATCAAATGAGTTAACAGGTCAAACTCCCAGAGCATAGTAAGCACCATATACATGGGAGCTCCTCTTAGCTGCTGAACCTCTCATTCATTCAGGGAGTTAAAACTGTAACCAAAGAGAGTCAACCATCCCCTGAGGACCTGGAGGACGTCTACCTCGCACGGCAGGTGGCCAGTGCAAGCCAGAACAAAGCAGTGGTCGTGGAAAAGCGCCTCACAGTCTCGGATACCTTGATGTTCAAAGGCAAGTGTCACAGCCGCGTCTCTGTGGTCAAGTCCCCGCTCCTGACATCAACCCAGAGGCGCATGAGCTGACACAGACCCACGGGGAACAGCCTGACTATATAGTCTGTTCCGAAAGACTATAATTTTTTAAAAAAACAAAAAACCAACAAACAAAAAAACAAACAGCAGGTTTCTCCTTTGCCTGATAGGAATCATTAATAGAGGAAAAAAGTTTCCCCCTACAATGTAAATTTCATGAGCAACTCAATACCTTTAAAAAGGCATTTAATATTTGGGGGCCTTTGAAAGGTACTTTAAACTGGCAGGAGACTGCAGTGAAACAGTGGAGAAAGTTGTGAGTTTCAGCATGCTAAAATGAAACTGCTTTTTTTCCTTTAAAAACCCACATCTGAGGGTTACGAAGCATGCGCAGAGCGTCCTATTCTGCTTTTGGGCCTGAGGCCTCACGGCCACCCTGGTAACAGTTCCTAAAGTACACACTGGCACCACCCCTTTGCTTCTCCAAACTCTGGAGCGGAGCCTCCTTCTTTCACGTGTTTGAATAAATGGAGAATTTCAGAGTTTCCTTGAAGAGAGGGCGAAAAAGAGTCCCAGAGTATAAAATTATGGGCACCAGGGGAGAGCGGCAGCACTTCTTGGAAAAATGGATTCCAAATAGCCAATCCCAAGCAGGGCACTGCTTGTAGGCTTTTTGCTGCCCACAAGCATGAGCAACAGCTCTCAGACCTTTACATAAAGCACGAGGGCCAGGCAGCCTGAGTGTGGGACTCAGAGCCTGGGCTGCAGGCCTCAAGCAGGTGGAAAAGGTTCTGGAGAGCCTTTTGTCCCGCCCCGGCGAGGCAGACACTCGTACTCACCTTGACTTTGGAGGTGGCGGAGGAGGTGAAAAGGTCTCAATCCCATTTCTGTCCTTGGGGAACTCAAAGGCAAAGGAGGCCGATTTGCTCATCCCCGTCCCCGCTTTGTCGTTCTGCCCCGAGGCGCCGTCCGTGGGGCGGAGATGGTGCCAGGTGGAGGAGCTGGAGGGGTCCACGGTGCCCTTCGCTAGCGTCTCTCCTCCCCAGCTTTGACTCAGCAGGTTCTGCTCCACCTCCTCCTCTTCCTCTATCCGGCACTGACGGCTCCAGGCCCCAGTCTGGTACCGGGGCCGCCTCTGGTCCGAAGCTGAGGCAGTGGTGGCAGGTGGGGGACCCTTGGCAGAGTCGTGGTTGGCGACACTGTTGGCCCGGCAGGAAGAAGCAGGGTCGGCGGGGCACCGGGATGAAGGCTGGGGCCCAGTGCTGCCACCCGAGCTCCCTTCGCTGAGGTCGGACAGTGGGGACGGGGAGGGTGATACCGGGGACCCTCCGGGGCTACCCCTGGACAGCTTGGGAGGAATGGCAGGCCTCCCCTTGGGGACGTTCTGGCTCACATCATGATGGTGGCCTTCCCTGGAGCCCTTCCCCTGCCCAGCTGACGTCTCCTGGTCACCTGCTCCAGAGTCCTGGCTCACGGGCTGGCCTAGCCACTGCACGCCAACCGCCGAGTCCGGGCTGCTCAGGCAGATGGTCCGGTGGTCCTCCTTAGGGTAGGCCGCCATGATGGTGATGGTGGCTGCCACCTTGGGGGCCACATCGGGGCCTTCCCTGTCCCGGCTCCAGCCAGATGCTGTTTTCTGAGTCCAGGTGCTAACCGTCCTGCCCTGGCCGTGGCCCTGGCCGGGGACAGCTGCTGGCTGTTCCGCCTTGCCCTGTGGCCTAGAGGGCACCGGGAGAGCCTTCTTCCTCTTGGTGCTCTCGGCATAGATGGGTTCAGGCTGCACAGCCTCCCTGGGGTGGGTGGGGGGCTTGGGCTCCCCAGTCGGCCCAAGGCACCGGCTAGAGGTCACCGCCTGGCAGCCAGAGTCCTGCTGCTTCCCCGGCACAGGCTCCTTCACGAGGGAGCAGTAATCGCTCTCGAGATGAGGGGCGAAGGGGCTGCCGGCGCCGCTGCTGGCGCTGCCGCAGGACAGGCCATCCGAGGAGCTGGCCGCCTCCGAGGGAGGGGACAGCTTCCTGGAGCCTGGGTGGGGCGGTATCTCTGCGGGGCCCTGGCCACTGCACTCCCTCGGGAAGCTCAGAACCTGCTTCACATCCTCAGCCGGCCCCACACACAATCCCTGCTCCCAGCACGTGGGGGAGCGGGCCCCCCCGCTGGGCCTGTGCCGGGGCCCCTCGGCCTGGGAGGTGTCCTTGGCAGTGGGGCTCCTGGGGCAACAGTCCAGGATGGAGCAGTATTCTCCCCCTTCGCTGTCCCCGGAGGGGGAGCACCTCTGATCGCTGTCATCCTCGGAGGGCAGGGACGCCCGCGGGGGCTGTGGAGAGGGGTGGACGCCAGGGTCCTTGGGACAGCCAGGTGTCACCCTGCTGCCAAAGGCAGCGAGCTTCTGGTGGCAGCTCTCCTGGGCGGAGGTCAGCTCTTGGTGGGGGAACGTGGGCTTTTCTTCTCGCCCAGCCTTCTCTTCGGGGAAACTCAGCGGGTGGAAGGCGGTGCTCCGCTCCCCCCGGACCCCTGGGTTGTGCAGGCCGACCATGGCATATACGGGCGGGCAGCGAGGGTGGCCATCTGCGGGGGCAGCGGGGCCAGCAGGCTTCTGGACGCCTCGGAAGCTGCCCAGGCAAACCATCGGCACGTCTTCCTGCTTCGGAAGGGGCAGCTTGCCGGTGGCCCGTCTCCAGATGACCTACACAGCCCCAAGGGGAAAACTGACATTAGACCTCACCGGAGAGAAAGGGAGAGAGAAACCGTGAGAGGGAAGTGCCATGACACTGCAGGGCAGCGGCTGGGCAGTGCTCCTGCCTTCCAATCTGCCCGCAGCCCCCCATCACTGCTGGGGCCCCAAGCAGCCACGGGCCTTCCCAGACACTGAGCTGCCCCGCCCACTTTGGTCTGTCATTCCTTTGGCTCAGGTCTGTGAAGGAGGGGGAAAATCCCTCTAAAAAAGAACATTTTGCCTTTTCCCTGGAAACCGCCAGGCGAGGTAAATACTCCTATGGACTTTGAAAATAGAGTTTTAGACTTTGTTTAATTTTTGTGTTTGTTAGTCTTTTGATAACCGTGCCATGGGGCAGTCCTAAAGAAACCAATGGTACACGGCTTCTGAAACACCTTGGGTGAGCCGTGGGGCTGGGGCAGGAGGGTGAGGGGTGCTTTCTGAGATGGATCGTGCGAGCGGCCAGTTACAGGCAGCGACCTCAGCTGCCGGGGCCTGCCCAGGTGGCTGGAGTCCTTGAACCAGGAGACAGAAATGTGAACTGGTCACTCTCATCACTGAAGTCCCTGTCCCCTCCTTCTCTACTCCTAAAGCGCCCCGGGAACCCCACTGGTAGCATCAGCTTCAGAATAGGCCCTGCATCTGGCTCTTTTTCAAGATGATTCTGAACCGAAAGGGTCCCTGGCTTATGTCTGTGCAGGGTGACCTGGTGAACGGACACGACCAGCTTACCCAAAATGGAGCAGCCCCACGGGGACAGGGAGCTCAGTGCCACCAGAGGAGGTGCCTTTACGCAACTAAGCCTCCCTCCCCGGGCTGACCTCTGACCTCTGACTTCCCAGAAGCTCCCACACCCTTCCCAGTCCCCTCACTATGATGGTTTGGGAAAACTAAAACAGACAAAGAGGTCACAGAGTTCGCAAGCAGTTCTTAAGACATGTCCCCGACGTCCAGCTCCGTAGACCTGTCTGGAGCGGGCTGTCCTGTCCATGCCCTCTAAATAATTACGCCTTTGCAAGCGTGCGCTGTGGAACGGTCTACTCTCTAGGGATGGAACTGCTTTACTTAGTGATCCTAAGTCAAAGCTGGTAAAAACCCAAGCTTCGCAACTGGAAATATGAACACTGGCTGGGGATGGGATGATATTAAGGAGTTACTGCTAATATTTTTAAGTGTGATAATGGTATCGTGGTTATAGTTTTCAAAAGACTTCATTTTTTTTTTTTTAAAGACATACCAAAGTGAGGCGATGACTGGGTTTGTTTTAAAATCATGGGGAAGGGAGGGTGAGGGGTAGAGATGAAGCAAGACGGGTCATAAGTTGATGATTGTTGATACATGCTACATCATGGTGGATGCATGGAATTCATCAGGCAATATTCTCCTTGTGCAGACATTTAAAATGATCAATTAAGCCCCAGCCGGCTTGGCTCAGTGGACAGAGCGTCGGCCTGTGGACTGAAGGGTCCCGGGTTTAATTCCAGTCAAGGGTACATACCTGGGGTTGTGGGCTCGATCCCCAGTAGGGGGAGCGTAGGAGACAGCCGATCAAGGATTCTCTCTCATCATTGATGTTTCTATCTCCCTCCCTCTCCCTTCCTCTCTGAAATCAATAAAAATATATATTTTTAAAAATAAAAAAATAAAATCATTGTTTAAAAAAATCTTGAGAACTTTTTAAAAAAAGCTCCATTTCGCGTGCCCTGATATTTACCCAAATAAAAGGTGAAGACAGTCTCCTAACCTTCGAGGGGATGGATTAGCGGTCCTTAGCCTAAAGAAACAGACGGGAAGGGGGGAGCAATCAGGAAGGAGCAGTCTTGGGACAAGCTGACGGGCAGCCATCCTGCGGGAGTCTTGTTCTAATAGCCCTTCCTGGCTGCCAGCCAGCCAAGCAAGCGTTACAACAGGAGCAGCCCCTGTAAAAACGCCACAGGGGTGAGTCAGGCTCACCTGCGAGGCGTCCGGGCTCATGTTCGCCTCTGTCCACACGTCCGAGGCATCGGAGCTCAGCATGGTGGGCTTCACGGCGATGGTGGGCTTGGAGTAGGGTGAGCTGTTCACACCCTCATCTTCCAGGCGGCAGTGCTCAGGCCTGGGGGGCAGGCGAGGAGGAGGCAGCAGGCCGCCTGCTCTGGGCGGGGGACAGGTGGGCGACAGCTGGTGGTCGCCCCGCAGACAGAAGCAGTTCTTGCAAGACCCGGGCTTCCAGATGTGCTCCACAAAGTCACTGCACGCAGACATCTTCAAGCTCTCAGGGTTCAGTCGGACGGTCTGGTGCATCTTGGGTGGACAGTGGGCGGCTGGCTCATCCTGCACCCGGCACTCTGGCGTGGTCTTGTGGGAAGCAGACGTGGGTCACAGAGAGACTTCCTGGAAAGGAAGAACATGGGTCTGATCAAAGACCTCCCCACCAGAGGACAGGCACATTTTCACTGAGGGTCTGACTCTTGGATTGGGGAGAAAAGGGGAAGGAAGGAGAAAAGGGGGAGAAAAAAAGCTCATCGTTAGTCTTCCATTTATTCCCAGGCCCTCGCCCGTTTCTCATAAGGCTCTTAGTCACTCTTTCGTGATGTGGCCTTATCAGAAGCTGTAAAAGCTAAACACAACTGCTATGTGAGTAGAGAGCATAGTGACGTTTCAGTCCCTGAAAATCCGGAGCCCCTGGAGGCTGGGGGCAGTTAAGCAGAAGACATCCCATCGAGGAGAAGCCTGTTATCTCATCCGTGCATTCCCCGCCACTAGGGGTCCAGTGCCTGGGACTATGCCCCAGACCAGTGGTCGGCAAACTCATTAGTCAGCAGAGCCAAATATCAACAGTACAATGATTGAAATGTCTTTTGAGAGCCAAATTTTTTAAACTTAAACTTCTTCTAACGCCACTTCTTCAAAATAGACTCGCCCAGGCCGTGGTATTTTGTGGAAGAGCCACACTCAAGGGGCCAAAGAGCTGCATGTGGCTCGCGAGCCGCAGTTTGCCGACCACGGCCCCAGAGGAACAAGAACTAAGAAGCAGTACAGCCAATAAAACCGGTGGTTCCGGTGGATAAGCCACAATTTTTAACCAAGAGCTATGTGAGCGGGGAGGCAAGTCTGGGCCCTGAGATCCGGCTCTCCTCCTTACTTGAGACCAGGCAGAGATGGAGGGGGTGCAAAGGGGGAGAGCTGTGGTGCCTGTCTGCCCCCACAGGAGACCCCCGTCAGGAGGTCTGGCATCCTGGGAATTTACCTCCCTCCCCCTGCTTCATACACATCATTCAACCTGGCGCTCAGTGAGGTCAGCCAGGCTGGAGCTGCAGGCCAAGGGGAGAAGAGACAGAAATGCATAAGCACCTGTGGGCTAGGGGTGGCAGGACAGGGTCCCAGAGAGTAATTCCCCCAGGGATAACCCTGGAGGGAGGGCAGCTAGCGGGCTCAGTTAGTTGTCTCTGAGAGTAAAACTGAAAGCAGAGAGTGTGCATCACAGAAACGAATAAATTCACCATTGAGGAGGCGCTCAAAGGGCTGCAGATAGCGTCCCGTTCACCTGAGTCACCCCGTCAGGTCGCTGTATGCCCGTCATCTGGACGGGAAACAATGGCAACCACATAAACTAAGACCTGTTCCTAGACAAACAGTGTGGTGGTTCCAGAAAGAGAAGAACGTGGCTGGCAGAACCTCAAAGCCATGTCACCGGTCAGCCCGGTGATGTCCTGGCGTGCCTGCCTGTTTAGCCAGGGGTACTGTCCCCTCTTCCCTTAGACGGTCAAATAAAAGAATGACAACAGCCGACACAACAGCCATCGGTGTGAATGAATCAAAATTATACCTCTTTTTTTTTTTTTTGTCAGATCGGCAAATAACTTATTTCTTGGTGTGCTGCAGAATTTAGTTTATGTGTGCCAGGAGAAGAAAACGGTTGAAAGGGCTGGGTTAGACGGAAAGCTCCCTTTCCCTCATTTAAAGAAACGGACTTCCTCATAAGGAAGGTTCATGAGAAAAGAATCCTTGAGAGTCTAACGTGAACAGATTCCCATTAAATAGGAAGGGTTTTGCCCTAAGGTTTGCTCTCTCCACTTTCTTCCCATGAGAACCGGCTTTGAGGCTGATGCTTTCTAAATGATCAACAGGACTAACCAGGTGGAATGAGCCAGGTGTCCCAAAGATCATTCCAGAATCTCTGTGGGAAGTGCTATCTTTCTGATCTCCCACACTCACAGGCAGGAGTGTTTATTCAACAAGCTCGATCTGCCTCCTTTCCCTCCGAAGTTCACCTGGAAGCCCCCTCATCTTTCAGCTAAAGGAACGCTCCGGAATAAAAGACAAATGTTTGTCTTTGAGCGCCGGTTGTCACGCGTCCGTCCCTCTCAGACGACTGCAGGCTGGGCTCCTCTCCCAGAGTGCGCCCAAGCAGCAGGTTCACCCCATGCCAACTTGCCCAGAAGAGGTCACTAAGCTTCAACAAGCAGAGGAGGACAGCAAGGATTTTTCTCTCTTACAATCTCTGCTGCTAATTTCTAGAAGCGGAAGCGGGAGCAAGGGGGGGAGGGGGTGGGTGGCTACCTTCCGGGCCACAGCAAAGGCAGGCACACCTCCCCCCTACACTGAACCCCTGGCAGAGGCTCCGGAGTCCCTGGGAGGGCTGGAGGAAGAGAGCTTGGAAACCAGTTCCCTGTGGGCTCCTCACAGTCCAGCAGCCTCCCATGGGGCTGGGCTCCCCGAGGGGCTGGGCATCCAACTACTTCCCAGGAGCTACCACAGAGCCACAAAGAAGCAGTTTCTGCAACGGGCAACCCAGAGCACAAACTTGTCATGGTTGCCTGGTGCCGGGGGTCCCCCGGATTACCAGGGGAGCGTCCTTCAGACCCCCCAGTTCCGGGCCCTCTCTCCGCGCCCACCTGAGGCAATGCAGTTCTCTGACAATGGGCACAACTTTCATCAACAGGACGGCTCAGAGATGCAAAGGTTAACAAGGCCCCGGGCTTCTCACCATCACTGACACGCTGCATCCTCTTAAAACTGGTTTCTCAGTCGCAGCAAACAATTTACCACCCTGTCCGGCTGGAAAGGGTTCTTTCCCAGTTATGTCTGTCCAGAGAGGGCCTGAAAGGATCTCGATTTGTTTCCAGTAAAAGATGGTGAAAACTCAAGTGGCACTCACAAATCGGGAGCCGCGCCTCGCCTACCAGCTTGCTCCCCATCGACCGACCGGGAATGGCAATGGCACCTTCCCAGCCCACATTCCTTACCTCTGAGGGAAGGCGGCCCCCAGAAGTATGCAAATTCCCCCATTTCTGTGGGAGGCAGCAGTGTGAGACTGGAAAGAGATTTCAGCATGCTTTCTGATCCAAGTCATGATAAAATATCTTTGCCTCTGCAAACTTGTGCACTAGACTTGAGGCTACTATTTGAAGACTGGAGCTGTCAGATACATCCCCACCTCCTTTCCAAAAGACTACAAAGAATGTTGGCCAGATCCAGACCCATAAAATTAAATATTCTGGCTCAAAATATTGCCCCTCATCCTTGCATCAAAAGTTGTTTATGCCTTACCCTGAAATGACAGATTACCAGAAAACACTCATCTAAAAAATGTACATATATTACAATTAAATGAATGCAGCAATGGAAAAGAAAAATATGTATGAAAGGGTCTGGATTTCAATAATCCATTGGCAAGGGTTGCCGGGGGGCAGAGAGGAGAGAGTGACAACCTTCACACACACACACACACACACACACACACACACACACACACACACGGTAAGTTATGATAGTCACCCAACTTTTTATTTTACTTTTTCCTTCTCCAATGCCATGCAATCTAATCTCAGCAGTAGGAATGCGTTCTGGGTTAGACCCACTACAGTCTAAACCAGTAGGAAGGATACCGAGTTGCACAAGACCCCAAGATAAGAAAACAACGGCAGAATTCTCTAGGGCTTCATGTCCAACTTCATTCTCAGAAAGGGAAGGGGTTGCTATCATGATCAGTCCAGGCTGAGATCAATAAGGTCTCCGGAAGCTGACTCTGGACCTGACTTACTGCAAAACTCCTCGCCGCTAGATCTTGGGGCTTGGCTCTCCCATCGGCTCTTCACAGCTATGTGCTTGCTGGCTAGGCTCTACCGGAGAGAAATACAGTTACCCAGTTAGCCGGCCCTGCCTCTATTCCCATTCGCAGGACCTGAAAGTGGAGAGGTCCGTGCGCGGTGTGGTGTGGTGTGGTGTGGTGCGGTGTGGTGTGGTGCGGTGTGTGTGTGGTGTGGTGTGGTGTGTCCCGGCTAGGGAAGGGGCAGCAGAGGCAAAGGTGAAGAACGTGCCCAAGGCATGCCTTTCAGAGGGCTCAGCCATAGTTCAGTAAAGAGGCATCATTCAGTCCCTCTGGACACTCCATGTAACCCGGTGCCACTAAGCGGCAGCTACGATCCTGGGGCCCCAAACCATCACCACCGGGCTCCTGGTCCGGGCGTCCCGGGTGGCCTCTCGCTCCCCACTCCCTTGACAATACTGCTGGGGTGGAAAGGCGGTCTCCACACTAGCAATCCCAAAGCTCTTCGGTCTTGCCCCAAACCGAGCAGCGGGACCAGCAGGAGAGTCCGCTTCCCCTCCCGGAACTCCAAGGAAAGTTTCCCCGTTTTCCTGAACGCAATGATCAAATGAATCGAAAACACCCCTCCGGCTCCCGTGCGCTCCAGGCTGGGCGCCTCCACCGCGGGCACAAGCCCGAGCGCACGCGGTCCGCCGCTCCATCCTCCCCCAGCGGCCGCCTGTCAGCCCAGCGGACGCCGGCAGGGGGTCGCCCGCCCGCGATCCCGGCGCTCCCCTAAAGCTCCCTCTGCGGCCACGTTTGCCAGACAAAAAGAGGCCGAGTTCGGAGAACGCGTCGCAGGCTCACCTCGCGGCCGCGCTCTCCCGGCCTCGCTGTCGGTCGCCGAGCCGCCAGCCGCCCGGCCGAGTGCCGCGGAGCATTGTTCGGAGAGAGCGCGCGCGGTGCGTGCCCGGCCGCGGGCGGGTGTAGTCTGCCGAGCCCGGCGGCGGGGTGGCAGCTGCGAGCCGGCTCCGCCCCCTCCGCTCCGGTGACGCCGCGCGCCTGGCTGCAGCCGCACCTCCGGGCTCCCACCGCCTGGAGTCCTCTGCCCCGCACGCCGCCAGCTCCCTCCGCGGCGGTCTCAGGCTGGGCAGCGCGATTCCTCCGAACTCTCCACGCCTGGCCCCGCCTCCCGGCCCCTCCTCCCGCGCCCGACCTCCGGGCTCCGCCCCAGCCCGGGACTTGGCGCCTTCTGACCCCGAGCCAAGCCCCCATTTGTAGCCCTCCCCATCGACAGCTCTGCGCGCTTCCGCAGGGCCGAGTGTCGGCGTTGGCAGCCTTCCACGAGGTATGCATAGGTGCCCCTCCGTCCAGTCTGCTCTGGGGGGTGCGGAGGACGGGGAGGGTAAAGCACCAGCTCTGGAGTGGGGGGAACCAGAAAACGAGAGGTCGCGAGTAGAATGAAGAGGTCAGGATCCCAGACGGGGATCCCAGACGGGATCCACAAGCTGCGTGAGCACCGTGATCATCAATTACCGTTTCCTGGGGAGGAGGGTGGCGCCAGACGGAGCCAGGCTGGGAATCCCGACGGCGGGTCCTGGGCCTGCTCGGACCCTGGATTGATTCGAGGCCTCAGGCATCTTGCTTCATCTCTGCATTTTACTTTTCTCGACGAGGAATGCAAGGGTTGGACGGAAGATAGCTGATCCTCCTGGACGCTGGGACTGTCGCGTCTTTCGCAGGCCAATATTACACCTGTGTTTACACCATCACCATCAAGTGACTCATTTGCTGAGATAGAACGGGTTCGAGGTAATCATCCGGCTGGAAATCTTTTCACCTTTCACCGGACTTAGGCAGCCTAAGGCCCAGTCAGTCCCTTCCCTTCCCTTTGCTGCCTACGACGGGATCACACCTTGACCTGGGTGTGTCTCAGGCCGCCAGCGGCGGCTCAAATCTTTCTCCTGCCTGGGTTGGAGGAATGTGGTGAAATGGAACAGGAAGAAGACCCGGAAAAACACCTGCTACCTCCTCTCTGCTCCAGGCCTCCCCTGGGAGACAGTGCATTGTAATTCCAATTAGGGTCCCCCGCCCCAGGCTGAGAAAGGAAGGCTGGTTCCTGCGCCCTCCCTGTGATCTGGCTTGACCTAGCTGGACTCAGAGGGTGAGGACGAGGGTGGAGGAGAGAGAGGGAGAAGACAGGTGTTTTAGGTTTGGCTTCTGTGAAAAAAAAGGAAGCACGTGGAAGGGACAGGGAGGATACTTCCTCGTGCTCCAATGTCTCAGATTTCTCCTGAGTACAAATAGAATTGGGGGGAAAGGTAGGGATGGAAGTGGAACTAACATTCCTTAAGTACTTACCCTGTGCCAAGCAACCCCATATGAGGGACATCATCCCCATTTTATAGAAGTAAACTCTCTAAAGCCCACAGCTGGAAAGGATGGGGTTGGAACCCAGAGCTATCTGGCTCCACTGATGGGCAGTTGCACTCGGCCACAATGCCCTCTCAGAGCGCTGGGGGTCCAGCCCAATTATCCTTTCTTTCCAAAGTGAGGGAAAACCATTTGACCAAACATGAAAGAAGTGGTTAGGCTCCGCCAGCATCCAACAAAGCTGAAGGGTCCAGCCCATTCATTTACCAACACCCCTCCAGGAGGCAGGTAGGTACAAAGTGGTCTGTGCTGGAGACATACATGACATCAGCTGGTGCATACAATTCTGTTACAACGTGACAGGGCAAATCCGAGTGTTTGAGAAGTTCTGGGTTCCCATGATTCAGGCTAGATTCTCCCTCTGTGAGGCCACAGTGGGGATACCCTCCTGACAGGAATGATTATATGGGAAGCACTCACCTTCCTTTCCACTTTATTTTCTTCTCTTTACCTAATTTATTCCTAATACAGGAACAGGCTAAAGAACACAGCTATAAGAAGCCAGGGCTCGCTAGTGTGACAAGATAAGTGGTTCCATGGCAAGGAACAGCGATTGAAGAGTTAATCGGGTCTTTCTGCAAAATAAACTGTTCTCAAGTGTTTTGCTGGCTCACACAAAATAAATGCATTATACCAGAGTTGCTGACATAGAACATGCATCCTTTTTATGCCAGCCACGTGGCCTTAGGATGGCTTCATCTTGCCTAATGAAAATAATAATAATAATAAAAATAATAAAAAACGTACTTCAAAAGGCTCCCTTAGATCCACATGAAATGCCCATTTTCTTATGCAGTGCTCCACCAGTGACCGTTAAGTGTGTTCTCTCCTCAGTAAAGCCACAGTGAGCTCGTGCATTTTAATAAATACGCCTCGCCTGAACGTCCACACTGCATCCTGCAGTGCTGTGCAATCTGTGTATCCACAGCATTCTGCTTCTACCTGCTTATCAGTTTGTTTTCAGGACACTTTTCACGGCAGGGCTTGGGTTCCCTGATACAGATCAGATCTTGAAGAAAAGTGATTCCCTTCAGGGTTTTAGTCCATGAGCACCATACTGTACACGAGATCAGTTAAATCTCAGGAAATAAGGACACAGGCTGGGACAGGTAGGGCATGGGGGTGGGGAAGGTAACAAAGGCAGAATGAGGAAGTGCAAAGGGTTATATGAGGCACACGCTGCTTAACAACCACATATCAGTCATTGACAGACCACCTATATGAGCGTGGTCCCATAAGATTATAATGGAGCTAAAAAATTCCTATAGCTTAGTGACGCTGTAGCCATCATAACGTTGTAGGGCAACGCATTACCATGTGTTTATGGTGCTGCTGATATAAACAAATGTACTGCATTGCCAGTCGCATGAAAGTATAGCACATACAATTATGTACACGCTACTTGATAATGAGGATAAATGATTTGGTTACTGATTTATGTACTATTTATTGTTACTTTAGAGTGTAGTCTTTCTACTCTAAAAAAAGTTTGCTGTAAAACAGTATGCCATATTATGCCTCATACACCTGGTATTTCCCAATGGCCTCTTGATTGCATCATTTTCTCTTGCGCTTGATTTAATCTCGTGTTGTTTTGTACAGTAACCTGCTATACAGGCTTATAGCTTAGGACCAGTATGCTACACCTCATAGACTGAGTGTGTAGGCTGTAGCATCTAGGTTTGTGTAAGCACACTCTGTGGTGTTCACACAATGATGAAATCATCCAACAACAAATTTCTCAGACTATATCAACATTGTTAAGTGGCACATGACTGTACTGAGAAAATGCTAGTTAGGGTATTGGAGGGGTTAGACAGCATGAAGATTGGACCAAAGTGATCCCATGCATGACATGTCCCCAGTCGGAGCCCAGACCTCAAAAACCAGAGAAGGGCCTCTCACCTTAATGTGAGAAAGGTGGTCAATTTTAGCCAGCAAACATGTACGGAGTGTCTTCTACGTATGAAGCACTGGATGAGGTCCTACAGGGAGAAAAAGAAACATGAGTAAGAGATCAAATACGCCAGGTAAGGTCTGTGAGAGGGAGTTAAAAGACACAAACACTAACCGTGGCTTCATGAAGGAAGAGAACTTGAAAGACGAGGATTTTAATTTGGACAAGGGGACTTTCCAGATGGAGAGAATGGTATCCACCCAGGAATGGATGTGGGAGAGGCAGAGACCTTTGCAGAGATCGACTAACCAGTCTGGCCGGGCATGGTTGCTGGAGACAAGGCTGGGAGTGAGGGTGACACTGGGCAGAAAAGGCTTGGTTTCCAAGGGAGCCAACAGCAGAGCACTGACATTTCTGAGCAGCTCCATCTAGATCTTCTATCTCCGATGGATTAGGAAGTGGGAGGGAGATGGGCTTCGAGTTTCTATCTCTGGTCCAGATGGGAAGTAAAGGGCCTTGATAAGGAGGTGGCAGGGGGAATGGAAGGATAGATGTTGGATGGGTGATTTTGAAAGACACAAAGAGTGAGTTATGGGCATTGGCTACGTACTGATTCATTATGAACCATAAGATATTCATTAATCATACTTACACTAGGGAGCACTTACTCTGTCTCAGGCCCTGTGTGCAGAATGATTTGCATGCTTTCTCTCATTTAAACCTCCCAGAAACTCTGAGGTAGGTGCTATTACTGAGGGAGAGAAAGGAATCGAAGATGACCAATAGAACTGCAGCCTCAGAGACTGGCAGTATTAATGATGGTATCATTAGTGCAAACAGGGGGGTCAGAGGTTTTAACGTGTGGTCTTCCCCCGAGTCTGAAGTGTATGGCAGCCATACGGTGAAGGAAGTGATCTTGCCGGAGGTGGTGTCCAGAGCCACAGGAAAAACGAAAGAGGTCGGAGGAGTATGGTGAAGAAGGAGCAAAGATGATTTGAAGAGGTGAAAAACTGGGGACATAGAATGAATCTAGAGGAAGCCCTGAAGAAAAGGAGTGTGGACCCTCTCTTCTGGTCTTTTTAAATCCAGAGCAGTAGGAAGAGAAGTGTCTTGGGGAGATAGCCAGGGAGGAGGTGTTGTCAGGGGAAGTTAATTGTGTGAGATGGGAAGTATTTGAGACCAGCTTGAGCTCCTAGTGACTTTGTTTATATCAATGGTGGTGGTGGGGGGGGGGGTGTGTGCCAAAGGACTCCATGAAAGAACTAAATTAGAGGGCAGGCAAATGGCATGGAAAGGTGGGCTTGATAGGATGCGAGTGGGACAAGGAACATTTAACAAGGGGAGGAGGGTGACTCCAGGTGAAAGAGGCTGGCATAGGGAAGCCATGGGCATGTCTGGACTGCATTGGTGGCATTTGGGGTCCCAAAACCACCATGGAGGGATTGGGAGGCGAGGAAGGGGAGGAAAATGTTTTAAAAATTTGCTGTGAGGAGCCCTTCTGGGTTCCTTCTAGAAGATGACCTCAGCAAGCCAGTTAAAGGTTGGTCTAGCAAGCACACACAGCCCCCACCCCCTCCACCCCTTTCCTCCCAGTGATAATCAGCTTTTTTTCTTCTCTGAGGTGTGGATATTCAAGCAATCTTATCGGCTAATCCCTGTCCTGTGTCCCAACCTTTTTTTAAAACCATTTTCAACATCCCATTCTCCCTGACTTTAGTCCTAGGCAGTTCTCCACAGGATGAAATATTCTAAATAATTTACAGTATCACATTCCAAGCACCAAATAGATTCCCCCCTTAAACGGAAAGCTTTTATTTACATAATTGCAGGATATCTGAATGTCAAACCACATGGGACTGAGGGCCAAAGGTTCAAGATTGCTATGATCTGTCTTTGAGATCAAGTGTCATAGAGCTCCGATGTCAGGTGTTGAAGAAGGAACACAGTTTTCTCCCCCTTTACAACATAATTACAGTTAGACGTGCATTCAGTGACAGTTACTTTCTTGCAAACCTCATTTCCCCCCAAAGTGTTATTGTTATGGGTTGGATTGTGTTCTTCTACCTCCCCCCAAAAAATATATTGAAGTCCTAACCTTCAGTACCTCATCTACTAGCCAAGGAACGCCAAGGATTGCCAGAATACACCAGATGCAAGGAGACACGAAGAAGGATTCCTCCCTTGAGCTGTCAAAAAGAGTCTGGCCCTCGCCACACCTTGAGTTCGGGTGTCTAGCCCCCAGAGCCGTGAGACAATACATTTCTGTTGTTTTAAGCTACCCAGTCTTGGTTATGGCGGCTGAAATAGAATCAGGAAACTGATGTGGTTACTAAAATGAAAATGTTCCAATGAGGGGTATATTGCTTCTGGGCAAAAAGTAAAGATTTTTCAAAAATCAGCTCAAGCTCTGCCCGGGTACTCAGTTGATTAGAGTGTGCTCCTGATATGCCAAGGTTGCCGGTTCGATCTCAGGTCAGGACACATACAAGAAGCAACCAATCGATGCATAAATAAGTGGAACAAGAAATCAAGAAATCTCTCTCTCTCTCCCCCACTCTGTTTCTAAAATCAATCAATTAAAAAAATTTTTAAATCAACTGAAAAGACCATGATATACAGGAGACACGCTAATTAATGTCCACTACAGAGGTAATGCCAGACAGTTCACTGTAAGAAGGGCAGTGTCCCTTCATTCAACCTGCCGGAGGAAGAGAATGCTCATTCTTTCATCTATACCTCTTTCCTCTATAGTTTTTTTTTTTAATTTCTTTATTAATTAAGGTGTTACATGTGTCCTTATTCCCCCATTACCCCCCCAACCCCCCCATTTATGCCCTTACCCCCCCTGTTGTCTGTGTCCCTTGGTTAGGCTTATATGCATGCATACAAGTCCTTTGGTTGATCTCTCCCCCTTACCCCCACCCTCCCCTACCTTCCCTGAGGTTTGACATTCTGATTAATGCTTCTCTGTCTCTGGATCTGTTTTTGTTCATCAGTTTATGTTGTTCATTATTTTCCATATATGAGTGAGATCTTTCTCTGCCTGGCTTATTTCACTTAGCATAATGCTCTCCAGCTCCATCCATGTTGTTGCAAATGGTAAGAACTCCTTCTTTTTTACTGCAGTATAGTATTCCATTGTGTAGATGTACCACAGTTTTTAATCCACTCATCTGCTGATGGACACTTAGGCTGTTTCCAAATCTTAGCTATGGTGAATTGTGCTGCTATGAACACAGGAGTGCATATATCCTTTCTGATTTGTGTTCCTAGTTTCTTGGGATATATTCCTAGAAGTGGGATCACTGGGTCAAATGGGAGTTCCATTTTTAGTTTTTGAGGAAACTCCATACTGTTCTCCACAGTGGCTGCACCAGTCTGCCTTCCCACCAGCAGTGCACGAGGGTTCCTTTTTCTCTGAATCCTCATCAGCACTTGTCATTTGTTGATTTGTTGATGATAGCCATTCTAACAGGTGTGAGATGGTACCACATTGTTGTTTTTATTTGCATCTCTCGGATGATTAGTGACTTTAGGCATGTTTTCATATGTCTCTTGGCCTTCCTTCTGTCTTCTTTCGAAAAGTATCTATTTAGGTCTGTTGCCCATTTTTTGATTGGGTTGTTTATCTTCCTTTTGTTAAGTTGTATGAGTTCCCTGTAAATGTTGGAGATTAAACCCTTATCAATGATAACATTGGCAAATATGTTCTCCCATGCAGTGGGCTTTCTTGTTGTTTTGTTGATGGTTTCCTTTGCTGTGCAAAAGCTTTTTATTTTGATGTAGTCCCATTTGTTTATTTTCTCTTTAGTTTCCACTGTCCTAGGAGCAGTATCAGTGAAGAAATTGCTTTGGCATATGTCTGAGATTTCGCTGCCTGTGGATTCCGCTAGTATTTTTATGGTTTCCCATCTTATGTTTAAGTCCTTGATCCATTTTGAGTTTATTTTTGTGTATGGTGTAAGTTGGTGGTCTAGTTTCATTTTTTTGCATGTATGTGTCCAATTTTCTCAACACCATTTGTTGAAGAGACTGTCTTAACTTCATTTTATATTCATGCCTCCTTTGTCAAATATTAATTGGGCGTAGTGGTTTGGGTCGATTTCTGGGTTCTCTATTCTATTCCATTGATCTATGTCTGTTCTTGTGCCAGTACCCCTCTCCAGTTTTTAAGGTCTATAGTTAGGGAGAAGTCTTCACTGAGCTGGAATTTGCACAGATGAGAAATTCTTGACCTCCTCATGCAGGAGGTGTTAACTAAGGCATATCTTAAAGCCCATGGATCCCTCAAAGGGATCTTCCTGGATCCACATACATTTCCAGAGATGACAGTAAAGGACATTAGAGATTACCTAGGTCTAAACTTTCAGTGACAAATGGGAACGCCGAGGCCCTGAATGACCAATGTGACCACTCCAAGGTCTCATAGGGCATTTCATAACACAGTTCTGAACTTTCAAGGTTGTTTGGTTTTAATGTGAACTCAGCTGTGTGTTAAGGAAGCGAAAATGAGAACTATTTGAGGAATTAATTCATAACTCCCACTGCTTGGCTCTCTGACTGAGCTGGGGTCAGAGTTGGAAAGAAGCAGAATATTTTACATTAGGAAGGGTCACAGAGAGAAAACAAACACATTGAAAGGTTTGTTTAGTTACCCTAAAGAAAATCTCCCAGTGATACAGCCACTTTGGAAAACAGTTTGACAGTTTGTTCAGGAGTTTATCATAAAGTTGTCATAAGGCCCAGCAATTTTACCTGTAGATATCTACCTAAGAGAAATGAAAGTATGTCCACTCAATAACGTGCACACAAACATTCTTATGAGCATTATTTATAATAAAGAGTGGAAACAACCCAAATGTCCATCAGCTGGTGAGTGAATAAACAATGTGTAAGACAGCCACATAATGGAATATTTTGTCAGTATTTTAAAAAGAATGGAAAACTGATACATGTGAAAACATTCATGAATCTCAAAGACATTGTGCTAAGTGAAAGAAGACTACTTAATGTGTTGATTCCATTTATATGAAATATCCAGAAAAGGCAACTCTGTTAGAGTCAAAAATTAGATTAGTGATTGCCTAGGTATGAGGTGGGAAAGAGGTATGGGAACAAGGATTAACTATAAATAAGCATGAGGAACCTTGAGATTATGGAAATGTTTTAAAATTGGATTTGATGATGACTGAACAATTTGACAAATTTACTAAAACTATTGAATTGCACGCTTAAAATAGTTGAACGTTGTGGTATATAAATTATACCTCAATAAAGTTGTCTATTAAAAAATTGAATATTGCTCTGGCCAGGCAGCTCAGTTGGTTGGAGAATCATTCTATACACCAAATGGTTGCGGGTTTGATCCCCCAATCAGGGCGCATATCGGAGGCAACCTATTGATGTTTCTCTCTCATATCAATGTTCCTTTTTCTCTTTCTCTCCCCCTCTCACCCCCCTTCTTCTCCCTTCCTTTTCCCTTCCTCCTCTCTCTTTAAAATCAATAAACATTTAAAAAAATAGAATATAATTCAGCCTTAAAAAGGAAAAAAATTCTAGCACATGCTACCACATGGATGAACCTTGAGGACATTATGCTAAGAGAGACGTCAGTCACCAAAGGACAAATACTATATAATTCCATTTATATGAGGCACCTAAACTAGTCAAATGTATAGAGACAGAAAGTAGAGTGGTGGTTGCTAGGACCTGGGGAGGAGGGAATGGTGCATTACTGTTTACTGGGTAGAGATTCCGTTTGGAAAGATTAAGTTTTTGAGATGGATGGTGATGATGGTCAAACAACAGTGTGAATGTGTTTAATGCCACGGAGCCATACACTTAATAAAAGTAAAAATGGTAAACTTTGTGTTCACCCTTTACTTACATATTTCATCACAATTGAAGGAGAGAGAGAGAGAGAGAGAGAGAGAGAGAGAGAGAGAGAGAGAGAGAGAGAGAGAGAACATATGTTTCTGTAAGTGAAGTGCCTCCTTGTGAAAGATGAACCAGGTCTGAGAAATCTCATGTCATCTTTAGGTCAATGTGCCTTAGTCATGCCCAAAGCCGTTAGTTACTAAACTCCTGTAGGGAATAGGTCAATCCGTAATTCTATCAAATCACAGAAACTCCAGGCCTGTTGCTGCCTGATAAATCATGGATGAAAAGCATCACATGCTTCGTGTGTTCCACAGTCCCATCACCCCGTCACTTTCCCCTCGCCTTCTCCAGGGCAGCGCTGGCTCTGGTTTGATTAGGTCAGTAGGCTTCCACGCCCTGACCTTTGTGTTGTTTTGTTGACTCCTCCTGGAAGCCTGCTGTGTAATGTTACCTCTGAGACCTAGTTATCTTGCCCAAACCCAGCCATGTGAGTGTCATTACACGGACCATAGCTTAGGGCTTTGACTCACAAAGGTGAGCCAGTGTTCTAAATCAACTTTTCCTGAGGATTGTTCAATGGGGGCAGCGGGGGCGGGGTCCTACTTATCAAAAGAGAACATGTCATTTGCCATCTGTTGTACAGTTTTATAAACCTGTTGAAAACGAAGTGTTTCCTTTGCTTACCCTTGAAGTGAGGTGGCCTTTTTTTTTTCTCTTTTGCTACTTACATTCTTACAGTTCTCAAAGAAAATATACCATGAAAGGATCTTAAGACGGTCTTTTGGACACGTAAACATTATACTAATAACCAGCATCAGCTCTTCCCAGGAGTAAAATTCCATGTTGATACAGCACAAGTAACTCTGGGGAAAAGTCTTATTTCTTCCAATGGTACCCCACATGGTGACACCCCCCCCCCCAAATATCCCAAATAACAACAACAAAAACCTTTAACCTGCTTCCTCCTTTCAGGTTTCTGAGAGCATGAACTCAGTCAAGAGACAGCTGTTACCTGATTTCTGCGGGGGGTGGGGTAGGTGACGTGGGGGAGCAAATAAACCTCCCCTCTAGGACCTGCAGATATGGGCACTCTTCCTTCACTTCCAGGTCCACAGTACATAATTGGCATAGGTTATAGATAACCTATCTATGTCTATGCCAACCCCAGAGCCTCCTACAAACACTGACTTTTATTAGCAAATTACTTCTTCCCGAGTCATCATGTCATAGAATTAATATTCTCATTTTGAATCTCAATAAAGTGATGTGGGGAGGATTTGCACAATCAAACCAGTCAATAATCAAGTAGAAAAGATTGGGGGGATTAATGTGTCTCCCAGATCCTCTGTATAAACCCCCAGATAGCATTGCACACAATGTCACCATTGCCGCCCTCAACGGAGTCAGGCTGATCCGCTTGAGGATTTGCGTTCCCAACTGGTTCTGACATACAGTGTTGGTGCTGAGTGGCTGCCAGAGGGACACTGGGTAGAACGTCCAGTGCCCACAGAATGTAAGCAGTCGACCAGCTTTGCAGTGACCGATGAATGGGAGAAAGGGGGCACCGTGTCTAGAGAGGGGCAGGGGAGCAAAAGCTTGAATTAACTTATTGGAAAGCCCAGGCCTTGTTAGGGAGTCTTTAGGATAATAGCTCTTTGAACTGGCTGTTCAGTTTTTCCCCTTTTAGAAGTAGCAGTGGTGGATGGCTGGGAGAGCTGTGGAGAGAGCAGGGTAGGAAGGGGGTCAAAAGACACGTGATGGGGCTGATTAACAAGTAGGCTTTGTATGCAGCGGCCAGGGGACACCTGCAGCTCTTCCAGAGACGCTTGCCCAGTAGGGGTTGTTTGAATGAGAAAACAGCTTCCAAAAAGATGTAACAGCAAGAACATAAAAGGAAAAGAAAAGTGTGCAATTGTGAGATGAGGGAAATGTCGAGTTTTATCTCTGAGTCTTCTTTAAATAAACCTTTTATTACCTAATATTCTCACCCGTAGGTCAGGGCTCCTGGGATGAGGAGAGCTGGTGTTTCGCTCAAAAAGGAACTTGCTTTCAGACAGACATGTATTCACCAATCTCCTTTTTTTCAAAAAAATAAAATAAAACAAATACAAAATCTCTTCCAACTCAGCTGACTAAGTCCGAGTGGGGATGACAGCAGCATTCACTGACATAATCCCACAGAGCTAGTGTCCAGAATGGACATAAATGTGACTTTTCATATCAGGGCATAGTGTTGCTTTGTGTGTAATTCAATTAAAGAACAGGCATCACAGTGCTGTTGTATGGCAAAGGGGATAATGCAGAGATCCACGTCTCTGGGGCTGCAATACAGTGAAACCTGTGCTTGACAGATTGGCATTAGTATCTTCAGAGAGCCAGGAGGGGACAGTTTTTGGTTTCTAAGGGGCTATACTTGTGGGTGGGGAGGGGAGAGCAAAAGAAAAAAAATCCCCATACCTTCCATGGTCAACCAGCTTAGCCCAAATCTATTTCCAGATGGTTATGTCTCACTTACTGATAGCTCCCATAGCTACTAGAGCTTTGAAAAACATCAATTGTGTGATCATACATGTGAGGTAGCTATCTTTTAAAAAATATGTATTTTTATTGATTTCAGAGAAGAAGGGAGGAGAGAGAGAGAAACATCAATGATGAGAGAGGATCATTGATCAGCTGTCTCCGGAATGCCCCCTACTGTGGATAAAGCCTGAAACCCGAGTATGTGCCCCAAGGGAATCCAACCGTGACCTCCTGGTTCATAGGGCACCCTCAACCATGGAGCCACACCAGCGGGCGATCTTTCTATCGCTCCCTGTTGAGAAGCCAGGTAAGTTCAGCCTCGTAAACTTGGTTTCAGCAGGACGCGGGAGGAATTAAGTGGGGTATCATCACTGTCACTCTTTGGAAAGCCTTTGCTGACTCTGGAAGTTGAAGTGACTGTCCATTCTTGGTGCTTTCACTGGCTTCAACGTCCTTGTCTATAAAACAGTCAGTGATACCTTCCTCAAAAGGTTGTTTTGAAAATTAAGTAAGCTAAGCTACATAAAATGCCCAGTTTAGAAGCGGGTATCCTAGTCCTTTTGGGTTGCTATAATAAAAGTTCCGTAGACTGGTTGGTGACTTATACACAGCAAACATTTATTTTTCACAGTTCAGGAGGCTGTGAAAAAAAGCCCAAGATCAAGACACCAGCAGATTCAGTATCTGGTGAGAACCAGCTTCCTAGTGCACCGAAGGTGTCTTTTTTGCTGTGTCCCCACGTGGTAGAAGAGACGAGGAAGCTCTCAGGGATCTCTTTATAAAGGTACAAATCCCATTCATCCCCAAAGACCCCCACCTCCTAATATCACCACTTTGGGAGTTAGGTTACAGTATCCAAATTGGGGGTCGGGGGGGACCCAAACAACCAATCTATAGCATTTGGCATATACTTTGCTCCTGATAAATGATGGGTATCATCAGAACATTCATCTGAAAGTTAAATCCATGCATTCACTCATTCAGCACGTTTTTATGGTGAAAACGGACTCTGAACAATGTTCTGATGAGACAGTGATGAGCCAAACAGAGATATGTTCCGATTTTCTAAATCAGACAGTGTAAAGGGGTGTTGTGTGTTTGTGACAGAGCCAAACAGGACCACACATTTCTGATGGCAAATTGTAACAGGTATTCTGTTACTATTTGGTCACAGAGTAGGGGAACCCCATCTCTGTAGGGAGTCAAAGAGGTCTTCCCCGTGAACGGACAAGGTTGCAGAGATTGCAAGGATCGAGGCTGACCACGTGGAGGCTGGGACCCGAGACAGAAGCAGGATGTGGGAAAGGGTATCTGCTCTGTTGTGGTTTCATTGGCATCCTTTTGGAGGATCAGGGCATTTATTGCTGTGAACTTGGAAGAACTAAATTCCAGTGCCTTTTCTGGCACGTGAGTAGCTGTCCTTTGACATCACAAGGATGGGTATAGAGGGAATGTAGACAATGCAAGGGGGGAAGTTTGGGGTCTGCAGGAAGACACCTTAGGGAGGATTATGGAGGCAAATGGGAAGGTGCCAATAGGATTCTGGGTTGAACACAAGGAGCACTGGGCTGAGAGTCCGCAGAGCTCAATCCTGTCCCTGGCTAGCAGTCTTGGTTTACAGACGAGAAAACCAGGTGCAAAAAGATTGTTTTACCCAGGATGCCCACCTGCTAGGTTGTGGAACTTAGACTAAAACCCAGGCCTTTTCATTCCACTTCACGGATGGATAATTTGAGAAAATAACCGCTAAGGTTCCTTCCAGGTCTAAAGTTTGATATTATGAAAGATTCCTATGGTGCTTCCTCAAAAAAAATAAAGGAAAGAAGGAAAGGAAAAGAAAAGTGAGGTAAACAAAGAAGGAAAGAAACAGAAACCATCAGAGACAGCAATAGAGACAGAAATAAAGAAGAGAGAAAGAGGATAACAGAAAAGAAAAAAAATCTTAAATTCTACCTATGACTTTTCAGCTTGGGAACATGTCCAGTGTAATCATTTATAGAACCATTAAATTCTACATCAGCATGATCACCAGTGGAGTGTTCTGTGTCCATCCCAGTGTAAGGGGGGGGGGGGGCGGTCACTGGGAGAGATGAGGAACGTCTCCACTGTATTATCATAATGATTATTTCTGCCAATGCTTGATTATCTGTCCCAAACGTAGAGCCAGCCGCAGAGACATAAACCTCTCGGAGAGTTCAAAACCATTCTGAGTCATTAGCTCCAATAATTCTCCGAAGCCAGCCAGCTGGTGGTTTCTGCTGAGCTTCATCTTAACCACTTCCAGGCTATGGTTTGGAGCCTATAGGTTAAGAAATTAGAGCTGGCACACAGCAAAGAAACAATTTACTTTGCACCCAGGATAGACAGCAGGTGACATCACCTGGCTGAAATTAGGGTCTTGAGGGGAGGCGATGCCTTGTCTTGTTTTTGTAGATACGCATCCTTAAATATGTCATCATTGACAGAATGTCTTCACCCTACCAATGATTTTTCTCTTCCATATTTTCTATTTTAATCAGTTCTACCTATAAAACTCACCCCGACCCCCAAAACATCAAATGGTATTTTTTCCATGGATTTTTAGAGAGTGTAAGGGAGGGGGAGAGACACATCGATTTGTTGCCTTCCCCATACTCGTAACTGAGATATGTGCCTGTGGCTGAAATTGAACCTGAGACCCTTTAGTCCATGGGTGGACACTCTAACCACTGAGCCAACCCGGCTAGGGCAATGCCTTGTCTTTTTATTACTTGAGCCAAACTTCCTTTTTGGCTGTTCCAGGTATAAGGCAAATGTGCTTGTCCTCGAGGCCTTTGGCATCTCCTCTCTCCCTAAGCCGCAGTGACCAAAGACAGGGATCTTCGTGCCAATGTCTGCTTCACTGCCCTCCGCTGCCACACACACACTTTTTCTGTTTACACTTTTGTAAAAAATTTAAATGTGTTGCCAGTTAAACATAATATCAAAGGCCCCAAGGTGTTTATTTCTGTTTCTCTCTTAGAGGAAAGGAATCATGATAAAAATAGTGCTTTGTGGTTCTAGTGGAATTTCAATATTTTAAAAATAAAACGTTGGTAAGAGACACACATCCCCTCCTCACCAAAAAGTCCCTCATTTAATAAAGAAAATCTTTAACAAAGTAGAATCTGTGCTTTTCTGTGGAGTACTCGGGCGTGACATTGAAAATTGTTATTAACAATACATAGCAACAGCTCCTGGGCTCTCTGATGCAGAGAGAGAAAGCTAGGAACTAAATGTGAGCTACTCTGACGTGACACTACATACAAAAATAAATCATCTGCAAAAACAGCGCATTAGTAACACACCTATTTTTAACCAAAGTTAAAGAAAAACAGAAGGATCTTCTCCAGACTTACCCGAATCCCATCGTTCATGACTTTTCAAATGTCGGAGGAAAAGCTAGAAATGAACAGATCAGAAAGCGCAGTGATTTATAAGACAGTCGGGAGACAAAATAAGCTCAGATCCTACTAGTACACGAACTACTTCAAAGAAAATTGGACACTTTTTGAGAAGCAAGGGGCCCTATTTTAGGGACCAGGCCATTAGAAAACATTTCTGTTCAGAAATGTCATCTGTGTGTCATGGAGTCCCCAGCCACGTATGTAACTCGAGACTGGCTATATTGGGTCTTGTCACTGGAGAGTAACCTCATTGACTTTAGAAAAGATATTGTTGCCCTTTGAAACGCAGACACATGTCTAACTTCTCCTTTTTAAATTTTATTCTTTATTCTTTAAAAATATTTTTTATTGATTTGAGAGAGAGAGAGAGAGAAACATCAATGATGAGAGATAATCATTGATTGGCTGCCTCCTGCACACTCCACTCTGGAGATCAGGCCTGCAACCCAGCCTGTGCCCTGACCAGGAATCAAACCGTGACCTCCTGGTTCATAGGTCGACGCTCAACTGCTGAGCCACGCTGGCCAGGCTCTAACTTCTCTTAATACCCATGCTGAGTATATAAACAATGAGTTTGTATTCACATTTTTGAATGTGTATATTTAGTCAGTATCTTTTAAGCTTAACAGATTTTTTAAAGTTTCCAACTACTTTGCAAAGTAATACATTCTTTATTTTACTTTCTCTAAATACCATCATTTTCTACCTCCAAAGGTTAACCCCACTTCCCCTTTGGGCTCCAGGGGAGCAGTTCATATTCTCCCACTACTTCTGCAGGTTTTCCTTAACTCTCTCTTGGTCTTCCCCTAAGCTTCAGTACACAAGTTCATCCTAGATACACCTCCTTAAATCTGTCATTATTGACAGAACACATTCACCCTTCCAATGAGTTTTTCCTTCCATATTTCCTATTTTAATCAGTTCTACCTATAAAGCTCGCTCCACCTTCAATCTACATTTTATTCATCCTTCAAGGTTCATCTCTAGGTCATTCTCCCTCCCCACCCTTGCCTCCCCCTCATGTCTTTCCTTCTTAATCCAATCCACGCTGAACTCAGACACTATTTGTATTGGCCCTTTCATGTTACTTGCATGCCTCCTTTAACTGTTCTTAACCATTTCACAGGTCTCTCTCTTGCCTGGAGAAGAAGAGCCCAAAGGTCAGATACCTTGATTCACAAGCCTCTTACCCAGTAGGGGTGAGCTTTGCATATAAAAGGAGCCATATGTTATGTTTTAGAGTCTTTGATGGTTTCCCTGTCCAACGTTGTCAAGAAAATATTTTATTCTAAGTCTAGTCTCTTGCCAAGTTTATTCTCTATTTGGATCACTTTTGTTGTGGTCTATGCACATGAGGATACCTGCAATAAGTGGGACAACTGGTTATTTCCATTTGAAGAAGCAGAAAGGGGATTCAGTGAGTTATCACATGGGTAGATGAAGACCATGCTGTGTATCAAGCGTTTACAGATTCCGTGGACTAAGAATTCCTTGCTATCTTTGTGTAAAAGAAGGAGAAATAAATTATATGGAATCTGAGGCATATTTGGACCCCAAAGCAGTTCTTATTCATTCTAAATTAATTACTGGCCTTCTGGATGTTATAGACTCCATCAATCTCATGGCTTGTACTGCACAGACAGTATGACTGAGTTTCAGGGTGCACAAGGCTGGGGTCTCTGCTCTGATCAGACCTATCACACACTCTCAGTTCTCATCACCACTTTCTGAGCCAGGGGCCTCATTTTTTCCTTATGCAATTTCTATCCCTTTTTGGTGATAAGCTACCAAAAAAGTCAATACAGTCTTAGCCTCATTGCAACATAGGGAGATAACGTCCTGGGCAGAGCTGAAGGCCAAGCACAGCTGAGAGTTTGGATGCTGTTGATAAGAAATAGTAAAAGGCTGGAAGCTGGATCACCCAGAGAAGATGATTTGATGCAGAGAGAGAGCAGCAGGATGATATTTTCATGTACACATACTGGGAGGTAACGTGGAAGTGTGACTTTGTAAGAAAGCTAGGACTAGAAAGATTAAATTACAGGAAGGCTCAATAGGTTAAAAAAATGGAAGGAGTTGAGTTGTAATGGGATGAGTGTGCTCCCAACACTGGTAAGAAGGAAGACTTGCATTCAGGTAATTAATCAAGATACTACAGAAGAGATTCCTGCATTGCATGAAACTAAAAAGTGAGTGCTCTCTAATGATATACACAAATCATTCTAAATCCATAGATTCTTCTAATCTATGATGGTTTCCAATTCATTTATGTTCTTCCTAATATGCAACACCTATCCTATCTAATAAAAGAGTAATATGCAAATTGACCATCACTACAACACACAAGATGGGTTCCCCCATATGGTCAAAGATGGCTGCCCCCATGTGGACACAAGATGGCCACCACAAGATGGCCAACAGGGGAGGGCAGTTTGGGGAGAACCAGGCCTGCAAGGAAGGGAAGTTGGGGGGGGATCAAGCCTGCAGGGGAGGGCAGTTAGGGGTGACCAGGCCAGCAGAGGAGGGAAGTTGGAGGCTACTGGGCCTGCAGGGAAGGGCAGTTAGGGGGGACCCAGGCCTGTAGGGGAGAGCAGTTGTGGGGGACCAGGCCTGCAGGGGAGGGCAGTTGGCGGGGACCAGGCCTGCAAGGGAGGGCAGTTGGGGGGGACCAGGCCTGCAGGGGAGAGCAGTTAGGGGTAACCAGGCCTGCAGGGGTGGGCAATTAGGGGAAAACAGGCTGGCAGGGGAGCAGTTAGGCATCAATCAGGCTGGCAGGGGAGTGGATAGGGGTGATCAGGCTGGCAGGCAGAAGTGGTTAGGGGCAATCAGGAAGGCAGGCAGGCGAGCAGTTGGGAACCAGCAGTCCTGGATTGTGAGAGGGATGTCCAACTGCCCGTTTAGGCCCGATCCTACTGGGATTGGGCCTAAACGGGCAGTCAGACATCCCTCAAGGGGTCCCATATTGGAGAGGGTGCAAGCTGGGCTGAGGGACAACCCCCCACCCACATGCAAGAATTTTGTGCACCAGGCCTCTAGTAAACAAATAAAATTTCAGCTTCAGATATAGAAATGAATCAAGATTTTATGCAAGAGCAGGATTTGGAGAAAGTATAGGTTTCCCCAATATCAGTTTTGATGTCTTCATTCTAGTTGATCTTTCTTAAAAACATGGTGATCATTCAGAAGACAATGCTAATTTTATTCCCTCCTTTACCTCCAATACAGAACTTGATACATACATCAGGATGTTAGGCATTAAAAAAATTTAAAAAACAATGATTGTTTGCTCTAAATGTGGCCAGCTTTCATTTTATGCCAATTTACAATGGCAAGGAGTATCAAATAATTAGACTTTTGGGGAATTATTATTTGGAGAAAAAGTACCATTTATTGAGTGATTTTTAAACATATATCACATTTAATCTCTAAAATAATTCTATGAGTTAAGCATTGTTACTCCAATGTTAGAGTTGATGGAGTTGGAGAAAGCAAGCAGCTTACTCAGGTTCGCACAGCCATTGAGTTGTTGAGCTGGTATTTGAATCTAGGTCTATTTGATGCCACAGCCCTTTCCACAGAATCCCATGGCCAGCTCCTCGTCATAGATCCTGCATATGTTTGAAATATAGAAGGCAATGTTTAGAGGTGCATGTTACTTTGGAAAGAAATGGCTTGGCTTCACAAGGACGAGGCAGTCTTTGCTTAGTAGGTAGGCATGCTGGCTTTGGCAATGAGCTGGCATGGGTTTGGATATCAGTTCTGCCCTCTAAATAGCTGAGTGCCCTTCAGCAAGTTTATTAACTTCTCTGTATCCTTACCTGACAAATGGGAGTGCTAATGGTACCTTCTCAGAGGGCTGCTTTTAACTGGAAATGAAATCAGGGAAGGTCCAATGAATAGGGAAGCATGATAGATGAGAAAAGCAAGACAAGCAGACTGTTCCTAGGACACTAGACTTACTGACCACAATAGCCCTTTTACTGGCCCTAATTGATCCTATATAATAAAAAGCTAATATGCAAATCAACCGAACGGTGGAACTACTGGTCATTATGATGTGCACTGACCACCAGGGGGCAGATGCTCAATGCAGGAACTGCCCCCTGGTGGTCAGTGCACTCCCACAGGGGGAACACCACTCAGCCAGAAGCTGGGCTCATGGCTGGTGAGCGCAGCAGCAGTGACAGGAGCCTCTCTCGCCTCCATGACAGTGCTAAGGATGTCCAACTGCCAGCTTAGGCCTGCTTCCCATGGGGATGGAGCTAAGCCATCAGTCGGACATCCCCCAAGGGCTCTGGGACTGCGAGAGGGTACAGGCCGGGCTGAGGGATCCCCCTGAGTGCATGAATTTCATGCACCGGGCCTCTAGTTTGTCCATAAAAGGTTATTCTCTGTCGATGGTTCTGATCATCTTTCCATCTTCTCTGCCTAGCACAGTGCTCCAATGCCTGATTCACAGTGAGAGAGGTGAGTCCAGTGAATGGTCTGGCTATGGGAAGAAAAGAATACACAGCTTGGGAAAGGCAAGGATCAGCAGCTTATATGCAATGCAGACTGAGGTGATGGACAGCCTTGGTAATAAGGATCTGGTGTATTTGTCTGTGGATCTCAAAGCCAGGTAATCCCAGACTGCAGTTCCAATGGAAGTTAGCAGTGTGTTGGGCTATAAAAATGGCCTCCCTGTGGGGAGGACGTATAGCATGTATAAATGATCTCAGTCTGCAGAGAAAACAGAGGTAAACCCCACCCATCAGGGGCATGCTCGACACCAGCACAAATCTTTAGGTTATCCTCTGGAAATAGTTGCTCTAGTCACCATTGATACAAATTGGGGTAGTACCTTCCATCTGTGAGACCTAGATGATCTCATCATTTTTTCTTCAACTCCCCTTTGCCACCCCCAGCAAGCCTTGTGTCAAGCCTCCTGTGGCACTGCCCCTCATCTTCTTAAGGCAGTTGGGATTTCATCATACTGTTTCTGCGAACAGTCCCTGCTTTTGAATCCCAACGAATCTTTGACCTGAAACTCCTTTGCTAATTTATTTTGGCAACTCCCTCTGCCCCACTTATTTTTTTTAAAGAAAGTTTTTTAAGGCAAATAAAAAACTTGCTCTTTTTTGTTTCGCTGGTACTATACCTTCCTGAGATACAGGCCAGAAACAGAAACTCTGCTGGCGTTCGCTTGGTGCCCCCCTGGAGAAACATACCAGCTGGAATGGGACTCCTCTTCCCGGGATTTCAGCCCACAGCATCTCCACTCACCACGAAGGTATACACTGACGGCATGCCTTCAACCCTCCGATAGATAGTGACCGTGTGCAATAAAGAAGCAAAGCAATGCAAAGAGATATTTAGACTTGGATGGAGAACAGTTTGCCGCCTGCTGCTTCCCTGCCAGATCTCTGCAGTGTCCTTACCTCACCACTGAGCTGAGCTCTGGCAGAGCTGCCAGGTCAGGAAGCTTTTATAATTCCCATTGCTTTCCCTCTGAAAACGCTTGCCCACAATCATTGTCTCTCTCTCTCTCTCTCTGTCTCTCTGGGCATTTGCGTTAGCATGCATCTTTTTTTTACAAGTCATATTTATTGAGGCATAATTTATACACAGTAAATTCACCCTTTTTAGGCTTTGCAGTTCTGTGAATTTTGACAAAAGCATATAGTCACATCACCACCACCACAATCAAGATGTGGAACAGTTCTGTCACCCCCTTGTGCTGCTTTGAGGTCATCCCCTAGATTCTATCTCTAGTCCCTGGCAATGGCTGATCTGACTTCTGTCCCTATAGTTTTGCCTCCTCCAAAAAGTCATATTAGTAGAATCCTACAATAAGTAGCATTTTGAGTCTGTCTACCTTCACGTAGTGTAATGCATTTGAGTTTTATCCATGTGGTTACACGTAGTAGTAGTTAAGTAAGTTGTTCTTTTTTCATGCTAAGTCGTATTCCATTATGTGGATATACCACAGTTTGCTTACCCATTGCACCAATGGATGAACGTTTTATTTGTTTGTGGGTTTTGGTGATTTTGAATAAGAATTCATCTTTAAAGTGTTGCTTTTCAAGTTAAGTCAATCTTGCCTTTGAGCAATTTACTATAACCTATTTATGTAATGGCTAGCAATTGCACTTTGAGTTTGATTTGGTACTAAGGAGTTATCCTTGGCCCTTTTAGCTGACGTAGTTGTTCTGAAATATGATCATAACTAGGACAGGCTGGTCATGGGAACGTGTCCTCCAATAGGTAGCCTTCTTTTTGCACTGGTTGTTCCAGGCTTTCGACTTCCCGCCTGGAGAACAGAGCACTGCTTCCTGTCCATATCTGAACAGGCGCAGATGCTGCTGGCTGAAGGACACAGCAGGCAGTGGCTGCCTGAGAGAGACCTAGTAGTCCCTTTTGCAATAAAGCTATGATGCAAATCATCGTAAGTGGATGGGTTTCTAACTTCACCCATAGGAAATTGGGAGCCATACTTTAATTCTTCAAACTCTGTTACATTTTGGAAATTACCTGCCTTGAGAAGAAAAAACGTTCTGAGATATGTAAACGCTGGTTTATTATACAGTGTATGTGCTTAAGATGGAATTTGTCTTTTAGATGCACTTGCCTCAGGCAGGATGGTGTTGCAACATGCTGTGGTATCATATTGCAAAACAATTGCTGTTAAAACTTCTCTCTCTCCAACCTCTTCCTTTTCCCAGAAAAAAAATAAAAGCGGGGGTTGGGGGAAGGCGACATGAAGAAGAAGAGAAAAAGGGTAGGAGGGGGTAGAGAGTGGAGAAGAAAGGAGGAAACCTGGGTAGTGAAACAGCACCTTTCATCTTAGCATCTCAGAAGTTATTTTCAAAATCAACTCACTTGATCTTACCTGATTGTCAGGCTGTGGGACACTAGGGAGGACCTAGGTGAGTTCCGGGGAGAACCACAGTGTTAATGTGTGTGTCATCTTGGCTGGAACATGGGTGCTCAGATATCTGGTCAAACATGGTTCTGGATGGACTGTGAGTAAAGCAGGTTGTCTCCATAATGTGGGTGCACCCTGCCCAGTCAGTTGAAGGCCTGAATAGAATGAAGACTGAGCTCCCGGCAACAAGAGGGAGTTCTGTCATTGGACTGCCTTTGGCCTTGAACTGCAACTCTTGCCTGGGTCTCCAGTCTGCCAGCTTACCCTGCAAGGCTCCTCAATCTCATGAACGAATTCCTTAAAATAAATCTCTCTCTCTTGATATACAGATACCACATACAGACATAGGTATAGCTATAGACATGCACACACTTATGTACACACATATGTGCACATATCCTGCTGGAGAACCTTGAACGTAATTCACACGTTCAATCAGTGGCAGGAGAACAGCCATCTGGAGGAGGGCAGGAGAGTGCAGTAGCTGATGGCAGAGGCTCTATAGCCAGGTTACCTGACTTCTAAGTAAGGCTCTGACTGTCGTCAGCCATGTACTTGGTCACCTTGCCTGGGTGGCAGGCAGTTCCACCTACCTTATGGAAATGTGAAGGGGCGAGGGCTCTGGAGACTCAGCCGCAATTATCGTTACTATCTGAGTCCTAGTGGCACCTTCCTGGGACCTGGCCCACACTATCACAGAGATACGTTGCTTCTGGAAACCCTGAAAATGGCAGCGTTCACAAGCTTTGGGAGGACCAAACAGTTACAGCAAGGCAAGCGTTTCCATGAAGGCTTCTCTACTTGCTCTTGAGTTCTTACAAGGCAGCTATCACTTGCAAAGTGTTTTACCCAATGTAAGCCTCCCAACAAACACAAAAGGTAAGCACTGTTGTCCCAACTGTGTAGGCGAAGAACCAGGCCAGGAAGGTGAAGAGCCTCACCTGAGGTCACATGACAAGGTGATAAGCTAGATCCTGTGGGATTCATCACCACAAGGTCAAACCAAAGGCAAACACACACACGCGCGCACACACACACACACACACACACACACACCTTCCTAAAGAATTGCAGATTTTTTTCTGCATGAGAGAGAATATTAAAGACAATTTATTCCCACCCTCCCCCAAGCCATAAATCTCTTCTCCAGCATCTGCCGAAGCAAGCAGTGAGCTGCGGCTGAGTATTTTCTGCCCGGGAACCCGCTGGCCACTGAAGCCGCTCCTTTCCTTTTTGGGTGGCTCTGCTGATTCTGAGTTTTGTTGTTTGGTGGTATAGCAAGCCCTGTCTACTTCCTGATGTTGTCTCCCCTTCGGTCCCATCCTGTACCTGAGAACCATGCAGGCTCTTTGCACACAGACCAGTGTACACCCCCCTTGTCCCACTCAGCTCAATTTGAATGATGTATGTGGCAGAATAATTCTGAAGTATTAACTAGTTTGTTTCCACTCCATTTCCATGAATCTCTTTGTCCTTCCTCCACAAAGCACCAAGGACAGTCTTGCCTACTGTCCCAGAGAAGGTTAGACAGCAGATGACAGAGGACACAGACCATTCGGGGTGCCTGGTAGGAGCAGGGACGGAGCAGGAAGAAGGCTGCTTCAGAAGGAACTGCCTGCATAGCAGTGAGGGACAGCACATGTGACGTGTGTGGCTCCTGGCCAGGGCCAGGGAGGACAGTGGGCCTCACAGATGCCAGCTTGGATGGGTGATGGCCAAGGATTAGAAGAACCCCAGACCCTGCAATGCCTTGGACACAACATTGGGGCAAGAAGGGGAAATGAACTGAATGGGCTGAAGTCTCTGACACTAAGTAAAGGCATGAAACACAATTTTAGTTGGTTTATGGAAAAATCAAGTCATATTTCTTCTCCAACAGACTGTACAGAATGGGATCCACATTGGCTTTTATCCATCCCTGAAAAGGAGCTAGAGAAAATGATTCTTTGATTTTTGACATTAGTGCCATCTCTGGAAGGGTCCACCCCTAACGGTGAGAAATCAGGGTCCCGGAAACACCCTGCGAGTTACACGCAGGTACTTATCCTCTATTGGTTCCTCAACTCATTTCATCCAGTTACCCACATTCCTTCAAAAGTCATTTATTAAATGACTGGTGTATGCTAAGCTCTGCACTTACCATCAGCAAATCAAAGACAAAAGAGTCCTTGTTCCCAGGAAAACACTAAAATGTGAGCATGTACAATTAAGTGGCAATATTGAATTGGCTTAAAAACATGTAAATAAGTTCTCAGGTTCCTTTCCTATGCAGACCTGCTTAGAGGCACTTGATTAAACTTTTACCCTTAAAAGTGATCATGAGATAACCGAGGTGCCATTCAATCTATCTCTTGAAGCATGTGAGATCCTGAAGGAGATCGTTGGAGGATGGAATTTGAGGGAGCTGCACTTCGTAACGGTTGGGGCCACCCTGTAATGTGTGAATCACTCACAGTTCACAGGCAGGCGAGGCCGAGCTGGGCTTTCTTGGTGACAATTATGGCATTTCCCAGGACAGTATAAATGCATGAGTGAGATAACATGGTTGAGCAGCTATGCTCTGTGCTTGGCACATATTATTTTATTTAATCCTCACAACAATAAATGGAATAGGTACCATTGTTCACCTGTATTATTGATAAGGAAATCAAGGGTAAGAAGGTTAATAACCTGCCTAGTGTCACACAGGTAAGCAGGGGCAGAACAAAAACTCAAAGCCAGGTCTGATTCAGAAGAAAATCCTTTCCCTACCAGATATGATTTCGTGCTGGGAAATGCACATAGGGCATTTGAAAGCCCAAAGTTATAAACGTTTTCTTATACCACATCAGTTTGAATATGGATCAGCAAACCCTTTGCCTGTTTTTGTAAATAAAGTTTTATCGACATAGCCACAGGCATGAAAACATTCCTATTTGTTTACACATTTCTCTATGGCTACTTGATGCCTCAATATCAGAGTTGAGTAGTTGTGACAGAAACAGTGGGGCCTGCAAAACTGAAAATATTACTATTTGGCCCATTCTAAGAAAAGTTTGCTGACCCCTGCACTATGCTATGGAAAAATATGATAACAATACTACACAAATAACTTGCCTAGATAATGTTCTTTTTCATCGGGAACCACATTCTCCCATATCTATCTTGAAGTGGTCTCTTGCTATTGATTGAAAAGATTGAAGAGGCATCCGACAATCTTGCTGGGTCTCTGTGACCCAGTTCATCATGTCTGAGAAGAAATTAGTCATCCTTACATGTTCTTGAGTAGAATCCTCCCGAATTTATGAAACGTGCCAGTATCATGAGTAACAGACTTCTCAAGGACCTCGTTTTTTGATTAGTTTGAGAATTAGTAAGATGGCCTAACCGTAAGTGAGAGAAGGACAGAAATAATTACTTTAAAACCTGGAACATTATCTGGGTTTGAGAGTGACAAGGTAAATGATGCTACTGGGATTATCTCTTTTGAATTAGTGCCAGTCGTGGCATGCCAAGAAAATTTCTTTCAAAGGCAAAAGGAAACATGTCTAGGGTGTACACTCATTTACAAAACAATATATATGCTTTATGCATAGATACATATTTACATGTGTACACCCACCCACACACCCACCCACATACACACACACACACATACTCATTTCAGGCACTCCAACCTTCTCCCTGTGGAGATTTGTTTTGTTATAATTCTTCTATGGCTTCCAAGAGACAGAGTTAGCCTTATCTTGTCTATGTTCCTCTTCTTTTCCAACCCAAATCGAAGACTTTTCCCCTCCCATGTTGAAACCCACAGTGATTTCAGAGTAATTTGCATTCACTCTTGCAAATCATTCTCTTGCCCAGCAATTTCCCATTGCCTCTTACAATCACCATTCTCACTTCTCTTTAAATTTGTTTCCTGGACAAATGGTCAACCCAGTGACTGGGATAGTCACGCACAGCTAGAGCAATGACACCATAAGGAAGATGCACAGAGTGCCCACCCACCCCAGGATGGTATGTGCTATAAGATGTGATAGGAACATGCGGCTGAAGATGGGGACAATTAGTCACCCCGACAGAGGGATATTTCCTGGTAGGGGTGGTGTCTAATTAGAATCTAAAAGGATGAGTAATGGTCATTCCTAGGAAAGTGGATGGAGGGGATAGGAGGGAAGGGTCCAGGCAGGAGGGCGCAAGTGCCCAGGTGTTGCTGGCAGGAACTTGGTCCTTGGTTCTGGACAGCCTTCCCCTTGGCTGAAGTTCTGCCTCACCCTACTCCCCACTGCCACTGCTGGGGGGGGGGGGGGGGCGGCGGCGTGTGAATGAAGCCATCCTTTGATTTGAGGAAGTGCCTTCAGGCCTCGGAGCTCTGCTGAGCCTTACCGTCTGTTGCTTTCTCTGGTAACAGTGCTTAAACACACGTCAGCCTTTTCCTGCACAGCCCGTGCAGGGCTGGCTCGCCCTGGGTGGTGCAGGTTAGAGTTGCTCCACAGAACTCACTATCTGGACTAGATTAGAGGCATGATCTGGAGCAGAATCAAAGAACTGCCTTCGGGACTTTCCTTATTTAGCGAAACTATTGTTGGCAAACCAAAATGGCATCTGCAGACTCACGCCCATAGTGTATTCAAGCCAGGTAACATACTCAGCGCATCCTAAGTAACAGCTTCTTTCTTTCCAGAAACCCTGGGCAGTTCTGCTGTCAGTCTGGGGGTTTCATAAATGTCTTTGATTAAGAGTCAGTGTTAGTCAAGTCTCCGCAGGATCCCATCTCAACACGCAATAAAGTACAGCGGGGCACGTATAATTGGCATGTATGTAATTTTTTCCCTCTCATGTTCACAGACTTAGAAATACCTTTTTCCCGAATTAAATAATAAATGTGGATTTTAAGTAAACGCTCCCTGAATAAAAACTTTAGAAAGTCTACTGCTAAGTTTGATTGTTGGAAGGTGTTGCTGGTTAATAGTTTCAGAACTCACGTTGTCTGTTAATATTTTGCCAGTGGCCCTTATCTGGCAACATGGGCTCTCTGCCTTACAAAGTAATACGGCATGAGCCCGTGCTATTCAGCTCAGTTTGGAGCAAACGTATGACACTGAGACCCTTGCAGCCGTACAACGGAGACATTCTTTTCCCAACACAGTCTTTGAGACCAGCATGATCGAATTGTGGCTGAATAGCTGGCTGTCACTTTGGTTGATGCAAAAACCAGGCACCCCCACTCACAACTTAGAAAACAAAACGACGTAATCGGAGAAGGAAGTTGTAAAGAAATATTTGTAAAAATTATTTGGCTAACTTTTTAAACCCTTAAAGAAATCTGGCTTTCTGCTCAAATATTTGGCTAAGTCCTATGGAAAATGGTTCAATCTAATCACGTTTCTAAATCCCTTCTGTGTTACGTATTTCATGTGGAGAGGGCCAGGGGACAGAAAGAAGGTCGCTGCTCCTTCCAGGAAAGTTCACAAGCACCTTGGTTTTTACTCCTAGGAGGCATTACAAAGGGGAGATGGGCATGATAAGAAAGACGTCTTGGCTGATTCCATTATAACTGTATTTGTCAGTTGAGCAAAAATGATCAGATTCCAGGATATACCTGGGACAGAAGAAATCTGAAAGTGATAGCCGAGTGCACAGTCAGCACTCCCTCTGTCTGACACAGCCTCTATCCTGTGTTCCCATCATAAGCATCCCTTTGCCCATCTCTAGCCAAGTAGTCATAGAATGAGGCTTAATTACCTGCCCATTTAACTTCTTCTACCAGACCGTGGCTCCTTGATACCAGCCACATGTTATTTACATTGTATTCCTAAATCCTGCCCAGAGTAGATGCTCCATAAGCATTTTAGATGGAAGGAAGGAAAGAAGGAAGGAGGGAAAGAAGAAAGGAAGGAAGGAAGGAAGGAAGGAAGGAAGGAAGGAAGGAAGGAAGAAGGAAGGAAGGAAGGAAGGAAGGAAGGAAGGAAGGAAGGAAGGGAGAAGAAAGGAAGGAAGAAAAGAAAGAAGGGGGGAAGTAAGCATACTATCTAATAAAAGAGTAATATGTAAATTAACCATCACTCTGCCACACCCACCAGCCATGCTCACCAGCCAATCAGGAGTGAGTATGCAAATCAACCCAACCAAGATGGCTGTGACCACAGAGAGAGCAGGAGGGAGGCTTGGGTTTCCCCGGTGATGGAGGAAGCCAAGCTTTCCGCATACCCTGGCCGGCCCACTCCAGGCTACAAAGTTTCAATTATAGAAGACAAATAAATCCCAACAGAAATGGCTTCCACCACGGAGCAAGCAGGAAGCTTGGCTCTGCTGTAGGCTACAAAGTTTCAACTGTAGAAGATAAACAAACCCCAGATACCAGGGCCTCCCCTTGGGTCGCCGGGGGGCGTGGCTGACCTGCAAACCACCACAGGCCCCTCACCCAAGCCACCCCATGCCCCAAGGGAACCCCCACTCTGATCCGGGACACCCTTCAGGGCAAACCAGCCGGCCCCCACCCATGTACCAGGCTTCTATCCTATCTAATAAAAGAGTAATATGCAAATTGACCATCACTCCAACACACAAGATGGCTGCCCCCATGTGGTCAAAGATCCTGCCCCCATGTGGACACAAGATGGCCACCACAAGATTTCAGCAGGGGAGGGCAGTTGGGAGGGACCAAGCCTGCAAGGGAGGGCAGTTGTGGGTGATCAGGCCAGCAGGGGAGGGCAGTTGGGAGGGACCAGGCCAGCAGAGGAGGGAAGTTGGGGTTGACCGGGCCTGAAGGGAAGGGCAGTTGGGAGGGACCCAGGCCTGCAGGGGAGGGCAGTTGGGGGAGACCAGGCCTGCAGGGGAGGGCAGTTAGGGGCAAGCAGTCTGGCAGGGGAGCAGTTAGGCATCAATCAGGCTGGCAGGGGAGTGGATAGGGGGTGATCAGGGTGGCAGGCAGAAGTGGTTAGGGGCAATCAGGAAGGCAGGCATGTGAGCAGTTGGGAGCCAGCAGTCTTGGATTGTGAGAGGGATGTCTGACTGCCCGTTTAGGCCCGATCCCACTAGGATCGGGCCTAAACGGGCAGTCAGACATCCCTCATGGGGTCCCAGATTGGAGAGGGTGCAGGCTGGGCTGAGGGAACATCCTCCCCATCCTCCCACCCCCGTGCACGAATTTTGTGCACCAGGCCTCTAGTTTACTTATAATGTCTACAAAGCTATTGGACAAGAGAGTTAGTTTGAGGAGTTATTTCAAGTATGGTTTACTTAGAATTAAAACACAAGTTATAATTTAACTATTTCTATGGGCCTTCTATAAGGAAAAATAAGCACAATACATTTTAAAAGGCTTTTTTAATAAACTAAACTGATAAGATTTTCATCCTCAAGAATAATTGGGGATATTAGCTTTGCAACAAGTAAAAGGTAAAAAGAGGGAAATTGCTGAAATGAGGTTAAAAGGTTTATTTGCATAAATAGTTACAGTCACCACTAAAAACTTTCAAAAGACTTTAAAAGCAAACAAGGAACTATTGCTAAAATAAAGCAGCTTTACTTTATTGTCGTTGTATATTATGAAGACAAAATATTTTGTAAGTCTTACTGATAAGAGGTTAATTCTTTGTAAATACATTTTTTTAAACCTGCATAATGTAAGTATATTGGTTAATCATTAGAGAGCTCCCAGTTTTCCTCTTTGTTCCATTCCTTAAACAACAAGATTGTAAATCCTTGAAGTTTCCTTGGAGTTATCTTAGGTAAAGTCCAAAGTTTAAGGTAAACCATAAACCTCGCCACCAAAGGAACCCTGACTGCAGAGAAGCCAAAGCGCCTCCTCCACCTTCAAACCATTTCTTGAAAGATCCATCAATACCTCGCTTCTTACCCGAGACCTATTTAGAATTTAAAAAACTAACCTTTTTATTTTAGAACAGTCTTATACTTATAGAAAAACGACACCAATAGTACAGTGTTCCGGCACGCCCTGTACCCACTCTCTCCTAGTGTTAACATTTTACATTAGGATGCTACATTTGTTTCAATCAATGGACCAATATTGTTACATTATTATAAACTAAAGCCATGTTTATTCGGGTTTCCTTAGCTTTCCCTAATATTCCTTTTCTCTTCCAGGATCCAGTCCCGGATACCACATTGTGTTTAGTTGTCGAATATTCCTCGCTTCCCCTCGGCGGTGCCAGTCATTTAGACTTTCCTTGCCTTGGATCATTTTGACAGGTTTGAGGACTGGCAGTAGGGTATTTGTAGAATTGTTTTTCTTGTGGGTAGACTGGGGTGATGGGTGTTAGGAGGACGGCCACAGATGAAGGGCACTTCTCACATGGTAGCAAGAGAACATAGTATCCAAGGGACTTTATCGCTTTAATGTTGAGCTTGGTCTCCTGGCCGAGGCAGCAGCGCATGTCAGCTTTCTCCTCTGCAAAGTCACTCTTCCTCCCCCTCCCCATACTGTCCTCTCTGGGAGGAAGTCACTAAGCACAACCCACACTGAAAGAATGGACAGCGGTGCTCTACCTCCCGGAGGGCGGAGGACAGTAATCACTTTCTGCACTGGCCGTATGTCTCTTCTTCCCCATTATTTATTCATTCAATCACTTACTTACATTAGCATAGACTCATGCATATTTATTTTTCCTTTTACTTCGGTCAGAATCAGGTTCTACTTTACTAATTTTGTTATTCAAATGATTCCAATTTTGGCCCGTGCGAGCTCTTTCGGTTGGCTCCTGCGTCTTTGACATCCCCCTACCACTGCGTTTCGTTCTGTTGGTTTTGTTGGTTTGTTTGTTAGCACTTCCTTACTCTCCAGCACTTTCAGATACTCCAGGCTCATGTAGTGTTTCCTGCCCCATTTCTCCGTGAGGCCTAGCTCCTTTACTGGAGGATGCTATTAGAAACCAAGATCTGGGTGCCGGGTCCTGTCTAGAGCAAGGAAAAGATCTGGGTGTGTGTACGAACTTGTGTAGGTTCCCATGCTTATAAATGTTTCTTTATGTAACCAAAGTGCATACTGATAGACCTATATATATAGTGAGCTAAACAAGTTCATCCAATGTTCCAATGTAAATCCATTAATACTTGTGTAGATTCCCATGTTTATAAATGTTTCTTTATGTAACCAAAGTACATACTGATAAACCTATATGTATAGTGAGCTAACCAAGTTCATCCAATGTTCCAATGTAAATCCATTAATACTTGTATAGATTCCCATGTTTATAAATGTTTCTTTATGTAACCAAAGTGCATACTGATAGACCTATATATATAGTGAGCTAAACAAGTTCATCCAATGTTCCAATGTAAATCCATTAATACTTGTGTAGATTCCCATGTTTATAAATGTTTCTTTATGTAACCAAAGTACATACTGATAAACCTATATGTATAGTGAGCTAACCAAGTTCATCCAATGTTCCAATGTAAATCCATTAATACTTGTATAGATTTCCATGTTTATAAATGTTTCTTTATGTAACCAAAGTGCATACTGATAAACCTATATGTATAGTAAGCTAAACAAGTTCATCCAATGTTCCAATGTAAATCCATTAATACTTGTGTAGGGTTCCCATGTTTATAAATGTTTCTTTATGTAACCAAAGTACATACTGATAGACCTATATGTATAGTGAGCTAAACAAGTTCATCCAATGTTCCAATGTAAATCCATTAATACTTGTGTAGGTTCCCATGTTTATAAATGTTTCTTTATGTAACCAAAGTGCATACTGATAAACCTATATGTATAGTAAGCTAAACAAGTTCATCCAATGTTCCAATGTAAATCCATTAATACGTGGGTCATTCTAGTCTTCCCCCTTTGCTGATTTGTAAACTCTCCTTGCAATAGGGAAAACTCTGACTCCCACCCCTGGCTGTGTATTTGTGTACTTGTTTATTCCCAGTACCCATGGACAGCAGCATCTGCATTGTTAGCCTGTACTCCATGAGAAACAGGTCTCAACCAGAGCGCCATCTTCCGCACACTTCCTTTGCCTTTGGTCTCACTTATTTCCAAAGTTACTCAGCACCTTCGGCACCCGCCCCCTGTGGGGCTGTGGCATACATTGACCATCCAGTTAGATTCTTTATCACACTGTGCCTTCTACCCCGGAGTCCCCCATCTCCTAGATGATTTTTAAAAATTTGAATACGCATTTTGTTGTATATACACCTAACATAGGTTTATGCTTAGTGCAGATTCGCTATACTACTAAAGTAACGTTTTTAATTAGTTCACATCAGCAACACTGATAAGCCACGGAGGTTTATTAGTTCAACCGTATTTCCCGAGTGCCCACCTGGGGCCAGGCCTCTTTCGCTTGCTGCTTCCTTGGAGCGTCCCTGCCACGGCTCTGCATGACCAGGCGGGTTTAGGAAGCAGTGGCTAAGCACTGACTAAGGAACTGGACTGTCGTATTTGTGGCCACATCTCTGAAACCCTAAGATGCCTTAGATTTGTATAACCACACCTCCGTCGGTGGTTCCAGAATCTGCAAAAATAATCTATTCGGAGAACTGCATTTACATAAAGTTAGAATTGTGGGTGTGTTTTCTTATTGCTCTTTTGCTCTTAGTAAAAAAACAAAGTAATTTAAACTGCAGGGGAGAGTAATAACTACTAAAGTCAAGGCCAGCTTTTGTCTACTATGAATGCCTTCAGCACGACTTAAATTATAATCCACTTTGTCAATCTGCGTTTGCTGAAAACAGCAATTAAGTTGCTCCACACTCCCTAGCGATCTGCTGTATGGTAGTTTTATGAGCTTTATTTGTTGTGCCACCCACAGTATCTAAACAGCTAATGAAACTGCATGTGCAGAATTATGCCAGAAAAGAAGGAAAGGCCATCACTGTTGCCCCTCCCTCCCATTGGCAGTGAGATGGGACAATGCACTTGCTGGCATTAGCACATTAACACGTAGATTATTGTCCTTAAGGATATAAGTGCTTCATAAATCTTTCCAACTCCATCTTGTCTAACTCCCGGCATGACCCCGGACCCCATGGTGGTAGAAGATTGTCCCGTGAAGAATCTTTATTTCTACAGCTGCCATAACAGATTGAGGAGCTGGTAGGAACAATGCTCGGGGACTGTATGATCGAGTTAAAAAGTTGAAGAAAAATATTCTGAAGCCCTGGCTGGTGTGGCTCATTTGGTTGCGCATTGTCCTGTGCACTCAATTGCGCATCAAAAACAAATTCAGTTCCTCGTTTGAAAAAACACACAACGCCCTGACACTTAAAAAGAGGATAATGTTTCAAGCATTTTAAGCTAACAGCATTCTATAGGAGCCACACAGCCCCCTCCTCTCCTTCACAGTGCTCCTAACCCATGTGGGTCCGTGCGTGCACACACACTGTTCCCTCCCCAACATGCCCCGTGCGGTGACAGACTCATGTTCCTACAACCTTAAAACCTTCCATTGCAACCCACGCTAAAATAACAAAGGCAATAAAATGTGTAGGTGGAAGCTTGCCAAACATTTGCAGAGTACCGTATTATTCAGAAAGCCCTTTAAAAATATTTGATCTCATTTGAATAACACTTTCTTGCCAGTGTAGCTGTATAGGTTTCTTTCTTTCTTTTTTTTCCTTCCTTTTTTTTTTTTGTTTTGTTTCTTTTTTGTTTGATTTTTAAAACAAAGACATATATGACATTTTTAAAGATGAGGCGGGCATTAGCTCTGACTAGCTTTCTAGATTTCGCACATGGGAGAACTGTGTTCAATTTCCTTTTTTGGTATCCCAGGCCTGATCTCTAAACAAATACACGAAGTATGTCTCTAAACCCTGGGTAGAAGTTAGCTAATCATTGACATCGGAGGCACTCTGCTACTTGCACTTAAACAAGAAATGCCCAGCTGCTCTGCAGACGAGGTTTCTCCTGCCGCAAAGAACTGTCCCCTTAAGGGGCCCACACAGGCCTGCTGAGGTGTCTGGCAGACTGTCCGCTCCTTTTCCAGCACCTCTCGGAGCGCCCAGCTCAGAGAATGGCACGCAGGGAGCTGTTCCACAGGGTCGGGGTGGGCAGGGGTAATTGCCACAAAGGAGCCCTCCTTCAGTCCTAGGTGCTTGCCAACTAGTGACAGATGAAATCCTCTTCAAACCCTGTGATGGATGGATTATAGGTGAAGAAACTGAGGCTGTGATAGAGCAAGAAGTAGCTTTGATCTTTGTCCTTGGTTCCTGGACCAGAGCTCCTGAAACCCAGTTTCCTGAGTGCTGGGGTGATAAGGAGCATCTACTGTGAAAGTATTTGGTGTTAGTCCCTGGTTTCCGACACAAGATCTTCTAAGACCCTTGGGATTCTGGAATGATAAGAATGTATTTTTGTATGCCAATGAGATGACTGGTGGCTGGGGTAAGGGTCGGGGTGGGGGGGCGGTCCTCGAAATAGCTTCAGGAGGGTGGCTGTTTGTCTGAAAGACCAAGGCAGGACTAGAGGATTGGGACTTTTATCTTCATCCCCTGATTTCCCAGGAGAGAGAAGGAGCTGGAGATTGAGGTAATCGCCAATGGCTGTGATTTAATCAATCATGCCTACATAATGAAACCTCCATAAAAAAAAATTCTTAAACTGTGGGGGTAGGTAGGTAGGTGTGTGTGTGTGTGTGTGTGTGTGTGTGTGTGTGTGTGTGTGTGTGGCGGGGCGGGGGGGAGGGGGCGGTCAGAGAGCTTCCTGGCTGGTGAAGACCTCAAGGTGCTAGGAGGGTGGAAGAGGGCACGGAAGTCCCTGGCCCCTTCTCATATACCTTGCCCTCTATATCTCTTCCATTTGGCTGTCCAGAGTTGCATATAATATTATAACTAGAGGCCCGATGCATGAAATTCATGCAAGAGTAGGTCTTTGCAGCCTCCAGATTCATGCACCAGCGGGGTCCCTTGGCCTGGCCTGCATCCTCTTGCAATCTGGGACCCCTCAGGGGATGTCGGATAGCCAGTTTCAGCCTGATCCCTGCAGGCCTGATCCAGACAGGAGGGAGCCCAATCCTGTGCATTGAGCATCTTTCCCCTGGTGGTCAGTGTGCATCATAGCGACCAGTCAACTGGTTGTTCAGTCATTTGATAATTTGGTCACTTAGGTTTTTATATATATATAGATAGATAGATAATGAGCCGGTAATAGTATAGTGTCTTCCTGAGTTTTGTGAGCCTTCTAGCAAATTACTAAACCTGAGAAAGGGGTCTAGAGAACCTTGATTTATAGCCAGTTGGTCAGAAGTCTGGGAAACCAGGCACTGGCAAATGGTGTCTGAAATGGGAGCAGTTTTGTGAGACTGAGCCCTTAACCTGTGGGGTCTGATGCTCACTTGGGCAGCTAGTATAAGAATTGAACTGAATTGTAGAACAACCAGCTGGTGTCCAGAGAGTTAGGGAGTTGCTTGGTGTTTTGTGTCAGAGTGTTATGAGTGAAAATGGTTTATAGAGGCTCAGAGTGGTGAACTTGTTTAACTTCACACGGCTTGAAAGTGAGAGAGCTGGGATATGAACCAAATTCTCGAGATTTCAACTCTGTAATTCCACATTGTCCATGATTTATCTGTTTGACTTCTGGGAGGCTCCTATTAATCCTGCTGCTGATAAAAAATGTACTTCATGAGAAACCCATAGTAGCACTTGAAAATGAACATTTTGGTGATCTTTACCAGAGAAAAACAAAGCATAAATACACCACTGAATGTCCCAGTGAGTTCATAGGGCTGGCGTGCCGTGTCTGGAAATGAAGGCTCTGGCCCCAGGTCCACTGTGGACTAAAAGCATTACTTCTGAAAAGATAAATGGGCTCGCCCTTAGGTTCATTTTCTTCTACCTTTTCAAAACGTAAGCTATCTGTTATCCGTATTTTTGCTTCTGAGATAATATGGAACTTCAGGTAATCACATTGTTCAATTCTGGGGAAAAGGTACAAGAATAATTTGAAAGATGACTCCCACTACCAAAAATCCAACCAGCACACCGCCACCAGCAGATACAGCAGCTTAACCATCACCACCCCCATTACCATCACCACCACCAATACCACCACATGACCACTGTCACGGTGAACATCACCGTCACCACCATCATCATCAGGTTTTCTTAGGACAAAAGAGAGGTAGTCTTCTCTTCCTCATGTGAATATCACATTTATGATTTTCCTTTCACTAAAAAGTCATATCCCATAAATACCCATGCCTGTTCAAACTTCAAATACCTAAAGCATGACTTTGATAGGATACAGATTAAGTAAAAACAAATATCCAAGCTGCATAAATGGTGGAGGTAGTTTACAAACTTCTCTCTTTGATCAGTCAAATTCTTCTCATTGTTTATTTGGAAGTGGTCAGCCTTCAAAAATGTCTTTGAAGTAAGCTTGAATATATACTTTTCCCAACTCATCTCCCCTACCTCCCAAAACATATGCACACACTTGTTTCTAGAATAGCATCTGGCTCTTGCTTATGGATTTATGCTATATAAATATGAATGTCTTCTCCCATTGCTTGTCTTTCAAGGTCCTAGATTAATACACTCTATGACTAATAAACTGGGGATTAGACTTTGCTCTCTAATCTATAATGACCTGTATTATAAAGAACAATCCTTATGTTTAAAAACTGTAGCTAGTATATATGGCTATTAAGATTAATTTTCTTAATGAAGCTATTAGATTTTGAACACACAAACAAATATTGTCCTTTTCTGAATATCAATATAAAAAGTCTAAGAATCCATCTGAAACTGCCCTCAATTAATGTGACTTATTTTAAAAACAGGATTTGATTTTTTAAGGCCTCATTTAGAGGTAGGCTGTTGAGTGAAGGAAATAAATGATCACGTTGAGTATTAATTTTTTTGAGTATTTTACTAAAAAAACTTTTACTAAAATATAGTATAATGCAGTGCTAATCAGTGAGAAGTAAAATTCTGGGCATGGTGAGCTGGTGATATATATTGAAAATACATTCACAGATGGAAAATAGAAAAAGAAAGTCTTAATTTCATTAAATAAACAAGAAAAAATAAATTTCAACTTTAAACCTCCTTGAATTATCAGTAATCTGAGGTTCAAGATAGAGAATAGCTGAGGGTCTTTTAAAAATTATTTTTCACATTTCAGAAAGGTGTATATGTTTTAAAAGGTCAAAAAATTTTGGCCTGGCCGGCATGGCTCAGTGGTTGAGTGTTGACCTATGAACCAGGAGGTCACGATTTGATTCCCAGTCAGGGCACATGCCTGGGTTTTGGGCTCCATCCCCAGTGTGAGGTGTGCAGGAAGCAGCCAATCAATAATTCTCATCATTGATGTTTATATCTCTCTTTCCCTCCCTGTTCCTCTCTGAAATAGATAAAAAATATTTTTTAAAATGTTGTTGTAATAAAATAGTTTTTCTTGTGTGGCTCCTAAGCTGACTTTAAAGGCAATTCACAAAATAGGACCCCAAAAATATGTTGAGAAATGACAGTTACTTTGAAATATAGGTATAGTCTTCTAGGGTGACTATTTCAAAGGTTAGTGCTTATTTTGATATTAAAGGTCTAGTATTCTCACTTTAAAATTAGATTAATACTTATAATCATCTTTCTTTTCCAGATGCTCCTTCCAAGAGTTGAAGGGCTTTGCAGATTTTAGACTAAAATTTCCCACAACCTATGAGAAAAAAAAAAGTTTTTCTTGTGTGGCTCCTAAGCTGACTTTAAAGGCAATTCACAAAATAGGACCCCAAAAAATCTTTTGAGAAGTGGCAGTTACATTGAAATGCAGGTATAGTCTTCTAGGGTGACTATTTCAAAGGTATATACTATCTATATGGATTCTCAGGTTCTCTGAAATTTCAGGTCCTGGAGAAAGAGCAAATGTAACTTACCACAGTTTAGTTATTTTTTGCTGTTGTTTTTAGACAATACAGGCAGTCCTCGGGTTACGTCGGACTCGACTTACATCGTTTCATGGTTACATAGCCATCTCCCATTTACAGTATTTATATATTAAAAAGTTCCATCATTTCGACGTATGTCCATATGTGCTTTATGTTTTTTATTATTTATTTACCACAAGTCAAGGCCAGGAATGGTTATCTTTCTTTGAAAATTTTTTTTTACTGTTTCACTTCATTACTGCTGTGTGTGTGCTCCATGTGAGGTAGGTAGGTGCCTATGTAGGTGGGTTCCCACCGTGGGAACGGATCTCCGTTGTAACCCGAGGACTGCCTGTATATAGTCCCAGGTGTTATGTTCATAAGAACTGTGGCCCTGCAGACATAGCTAAGTGCATTCATGACTTCTGAAAGAAAAGGGATGTCGGACCCACCTTACAGCAGGATTAGCAGGAGCCTCCGTTAATCCAGGCTTTCCCTACAGACAGAATCGCTGGGGACTGCCATGTAAAACGTTATGATACAATCTGGATAAGGACGGACACATATGCTGGTTCCCACCCTGTAATTTTTCTGCTGTTTCATCTGAGTGACAGGTGGGCACCCCGATGTGATGTATAACCACCCCAAAATGGAAACAATGGTATTTCCTGTTCTGCACAACTCTCCTATTCTAGACAGCCAATGCCATTTTTTTTTAAGTTAGTGTTTTTCTTATTTATTTATTTATTTATTTTCCCATCACCAGTTATCCCCCCATACCCTCTACCACCACCTCCCCTCCACCCCACAGTCACCACACTGTTATTCGTGTCCATGAGTTCTTTCCCTCTTTTTTTCTTTTTTTTGCTCAATCCCTCCATGCCCCCGCCAACATCTCTCCCACCAGAGCCGAAGTCAGTTTTTCAGAAAGAAAATAGCCAGTCCAGTGTATGGTCACGAATGACCCGAGTGTCTAAAGTCTAAACCCCTTTGTTTCCGCACCCTGTGCCTCACCCAGGCAGCTGTGCGTTCAGGGCGATTCACTGAAGTCAAATGTCGGGAAGGAATTCCCTGATCTGGCTCGGAACATGATCAGCTATTTTTAGGGTTCCAGCTGATGTCCTTAGCAGTTCCTAGAATGATCCAAACTGTTGCCACACTTCCTTCTATTGAAATAATTTGGGAAATGAGTGTTGGGTGGAATTTTAGTCTGTAACTATCATTATTGCTGCTTTAAAGTAAACAAGTTCTTAGAATTCTTTCCAGCAGCCTGATAAAATTTGGTTGTTGCCTCGGCATTGGTGGGCTTAGGAAGTGATGGGAAAATAAACTCACGTGAATTGAGAATCTTGGGTCTCTATCTCCTTCAGTAACTCAGACAGTAAGCTTCCCTTTGGATTGTCCTTATGGTAACTGTTACATTCGGTTGGGCTCTGCTGAGTATCATGTAAAGATTGTGAGAAGGTGGGGTGGGCCACAGCCTCTACAGCCACTGGGGTGCTTGTCAAGATTTAGATGCTCAGACCCCACCCAGATCTTCTGATCAGATTCTCCAGGGGTCAGACCCAGTGACCTATATTTTTTTAATGAACTACCAGGTGCTTCTTACACACACCTAATCCCGAGAACCACTGCTGACCAGGAGGCCATAGACCTAGGAGTTAGAAATTGGAATTCTGGAGTGCCCCACCCCCATTCCACATTCCTCTGTTTTACACATTGGAATCTCCCTTATGCCTTCATTTGAAGAAACACTTGTGTGTTAAAAAAAAAAAGTTGGACACTTACTCCAGCATAAACATCTGAAAGAGACCTGTTCATGCTTATCTTCCCTGGTGATTTCTTTCTGGGTGGAATACACATGGAAGCGTAAGAAAGTGATTTTGTCCAGATAATTCCGGGGCATAGAAAGCCACTTACTTCATCTATCCCAAGGATGTGATTTCACATTTCCAGCTGCAACTGATTTGTGCAACTCAGGGGGCCCTGAAGACAGGCCCCCCATGAATGTTGGCTTGGGTATCTGGGCTAATGCTCTACCCGCAGTTGCACACCCAGGACCTATCCTACATCCAATACTCAATTCTGGCCTTCAGCCCAAGAGTTCCTCATTTCAGATGAAGTTTAGGAATGTGACATATACAAACATAATCAAAGAATGCATTCCATATGCTGGTATTTAAGTCGCACAGAATGAAGACATTAAGAACATGTTAATATGGTTGCTTATAAGATAATTTTGTATTGTGGTATTTTGCTTTCCTAAATGCCTGAAGTAAGTCTCTCCTATAGTGTCAAACTTAGCAAGCAACCTAGAAGATGAAAGAAACTAGTAGAATTTGAAATTTTAAGACCATTCAAAACTAATATACCTGGTAGTATTCCATTGACTTTCATATAGTATAAAAACTCACTAATATGATTCAGATAAGTTTAGTAGCATAAAAAATTTCAAACTCATAGAATATGGTACATAGTAACTCATGTATCTTAATTTATTAAGTACCAACTATATGCAAAGCTCCATATTATTACATATTTATAATAATGACAAAGGAAATGATATATTGAGTCAGGCCTTCAAGAAATGTACAATGGGACAGAATATAAAGAGAGCAGTAACGTTCATACTACACCCTATAGCAAATGCAAAGACTAGAGTTCTGTCGTTACATCTGAGAGAAGAGAAAGTCAGAGTGCTTCTTTTAGGTGTTTTACTCCTAGAAGGTGAGATATACTGTTTAATGATGGCACCTTTTGCCATGGTTTCCTTGTTGTATTTGCGTATGAGTGTGTGTGTGTGTGTGTGTGTGTGTGTGTGTGTGTGTGTGTGTGTGAATGTTTCTCTGGGTATTCAGTTCTGTGTGCATTTTTCTCCTCTTTTATGCTATTTTAAAATAATTCTCCTTTTTAATACATATGCACTAGAAAATTCAAGAGTTAACCCAGAGTCACCCTGGCTGATGTGGCTCAGTAGATTGAACATCATCCCATGCACCAAAAGGTTGCTGGTTCAATTCCCAGTCAGGGCACACCCCTGGGTTGTAGGCTTGATCCCCAGAAGGGACATGCAGGAGGCAAATGATCTATATTTCTCTCTCATCAATGTTTCTATCTCCTCCCCATCCCTTCCTTTCTCTCAAAAACCGATAAAAATATTTTTTAAAAAGTTAACTCCGAGTCAATTACTGTTGTCAATTTCCCATGTATCTTTCAGAGATATTCTGTGAAAATATAAGCATAATGTATTTTACCTTGGAGATTATTTCCAATAAAATGATATATAGCTATTGCATTTTAAATGGCTGGGTAGCATTCTATTATCTGAATTCTATTCATAGAATTCTATCCATACCCCCCCTCCCCCGTCTCTCTCTATACACACACACACACACACACACACACACACACACCTGTATTTATAAAGTTTAGAGTTCACTAATAATCTGGTGAGTTTTCTTAGAGTGTAATTGTCTGCTTGGACTGCCATAACAGAATACCACAGACTTGAACAAGAGAAATTGATTTTCTTACAACTCTGGAGACTGGAAGTCCCAGATCAAGGTCTAGCAGGGTTGGTGCCTAAAGAGAGCTTTCTTCCTGGCTTGCAGATGGCCAGCATCTTGATGAGTGCTCAGGTAGTCTTTCCTCCATGCAAGCACTTGAAGAGAGAGAGAGCATGAGTTTTCTTGAATCTCTTCTTACAAGGTCCCGGAACCTATCTAATCCGATTGAATCAGAGCCACACTGTTATGAGCTTAATTATATCCTTAGAGGCTCCATCTCCAAACATAACCACATTGGGGCTAGAGCTTTAATATGTGACTTGGGGGTGGGGGGGGGCACACAACAATTCATTTCATAACAGAGAGTTTCTATGAGTTCACTTATACAAATGGAAGGTGTTAGGGGAGTATTACAAGTTACAATTTGAAGCAGTGACAGCCAGTTTTTAAATTTTTGCAGGACCTTGCTCTGATGTTTACTTGCTGGATATTATACTAGGCCTGGGATTCAAAGCAGGATGCTTAAATCCCAAAGGGGAATGGATAAATTATTACGAAAAATATGAAATATTATAAGCCTATTTATAATTATCCTATCTCATCCTTCTACAATCTATCTTTGTAGTATTTTATGATATATGGAATGTATTAGTACAGTTTACATGCACATGATGTATATAATCATAACTATAATGAGGAACATGTCTGGCATAGTTACTGATGGCTGCACAGTCACAAAGGCTTGAGATCACGTGTAAGAAACAAAGATGGCCTTTTTCATGTTGTAGAAATTCATGACCACAGTTAAGATCCTGAAGCTTGATAGCAAGAGGAGATCACACACAAAAATCATCAAAGAAATCGAAAATGTTGATGGAAGGGATAAACCATGCGTCTTCAACTCTAGAGGAAAGGAAAAGGAAAAGGAGAAGGAGAAAGGTATGCTTATTATTTCACAATATCTTTTAGCTGTCGGCTTTGTTTGCTCCACTTATTCTTAATAATCAACTTGGCATGACTCCAACCAACCACAAGTGATAATCATGCCAGTGTTTGCACTTGCAGGGCACAGAGATTTCTTGCAGAGGGCTTGGAGTTGCTCAGAGTTTATCTCGAACCATTTCTGTGTTTCCTTCAATGAGAGAATGATGTCTGGCCTTGACCCAAACAGTCTCTCTGCTGCTTGATAAGAGAATTGAGAAGCTGAGTTGACTGCACTCCCATGACACTCTCGAATGTAGGAAACCCCATGAATTGTTTTCTTCAAGAAGATATTTTACAATTCGTGTGTCAGCGATAGGCTATCCTTCAGTAAAGGGTGGAAAGTAGTTCCTTGTGGGCTGACAGAGCCTTTTCTACCTGGCTACCATGAAGCATGTAGAGTTTTATGTGAAACCCCCAAGCTGTCCTGAAATCAGAGTGGCCGCTCCTACTCAGTTCCCGCAAACAGTGCTTGTCTCCCTTTGGCAAATGCTCAGGCCTGCAATGCACAAAGAACAAAGTCCTTGTTAGCACCAGGCATTTGCAGAGAATCTGGGCTGGAAGAGGGGAGGAGATTTTTCTCTCTCTTATGGTACCACAGAGACATTTGGGGGTAGGGCTGAGTGGGAGTGGATGCACTTAACTCAATCAGTCTGCTCTGGCCAGGGGTTGAAGGCACTAAAACGAACAGAGCAACTTTCCTTCCAGGCAGAATTGACACAGGACAGGGCTCAGGACTTCGACTCAAACTTTAGGACAAATTGTGTATGCATGTAGATCTGTGCCTTTACTTTTCTTTGGGAGACACTTCATAGATTGCAAAAGATCTGGGACTCCTCCTCAAGATACCCTGTATAAAGAATGATTGTTCTAGAGCAGTGGTCGGCAAACTCATTAGTCAACAGAGCTAAATGTCAACAGTACAACGATTGAAATTTCTTTTGAGAGACAAATTTTTTAAACTTAAACTTCTTCTAATGCCACTTCTTCAAAATAGACTCGCCCAGGCTGTGGTATTTTGTGGAAGAGCCACACGCAAGGGGCCAAAGAGCCGCATGTGGCTCGCGAGCCGCAGTTTGCCGACCACTGTTCTAGAGGAATTAGAAGCCCACAGCTATTTTTTCTTGGACATCGTTTCATTCAAAATGGATGTTAGTGCTTAGACTTGGACGGATGCATCAAGGGCACATGGGGTGAAATATATGGTATGGACATGCCTTCCAGAGGTCCACCCTCTAACTCTGCAGAAGGTGTGATAAAACGCTTCCAGGCAGGTGGAGGCAGTGGCATTAATGGTGGTGGTGGTAGCAAGAGATTCTATTTTTTAAATCTTTATTGTTGAAAGTATTACATATGCCCCTTCCCCCCCTCCCACCCCGTTGACCTCTTCTAGCCCGACTTCGGCCCCCCACCCCAGGCCTTCACCACCCTATTGTCTGTGCCCATGGGTTGTAGGCATACAAATTTTTTTGGTTGATCTCTTCCCACCCACCCACCCCCACCTTCTATTTTTAAAGATTTTTTTAGGATTTTCTTTTTTGACAAAATTTCTCATAAGAATCAAAATTTGAAAAATCCCAGCATAAGCACTTTGAGTAGGAAGAGAAGGCTTTATCATGGTATTTGAAAACTTTTCTTTTCCTGCACATCTTCAAGGATGATGAAGCTACAGTAAGAATAACACGTGTGGCAGGGATGAGAAACTGTCACTCAGTGGCTAAGAGCACAGACCCTGGAGCAAGACTGGGTTCAAGTCTTGGGTCCTCCAATTTGTCCCTACTTTACCTCCATGTCCTCATTTTAAAATTGGGATTAATAACCATATCTGTTTTATTAGTTTGCTTTTATTTAATGAGCTAATATATGTAAAGTCCTAGCACAGTGCATGATTTGTTGTAGGTGCTGCATTAGTGTTTGCTAACCTTCTTAAGAGTACCTCCCCTCCAATTCCCTCTTACATCTAACCCTTCCTCTCTAGTCAATAACAAGCCTGCAGAGGTGACCATTGACATTGGGAAGGGATCTGCCTGGGAAGATCAGAGAGAGAAAAAGAGTCTGTGAGCTTTGAGTTTCAAAAGAAGACTCTGAGGACCTGAAAACAGGATAGAGATAGTAGATTAGTAGAATGTCAGATGAGTAGTAGGAAGGTTCCCCCCGCCCCCTTCACCATCACACACACGCTGCCTAGAAAAGGGTGTCATAGATTGGGAGGAAAGAGAATTAGACCTGAGAGTTATGAGAGTGTAGACACTGGTAGGTTTCTGAGAAAGGAGGCTAAGATCCCTGGTAACCACGTCAAGTGTTAGGGATGCTGGAACCTAAAACCAACCAAACAAAAACCAACCAACTAAAAAGTCCTCACATAAAAGTTCATAGGATTTGAGACTAGAGTGAACCTAGTTTAAATAGAGTGAACCCTATTTCTTTAAGGTTCTGGGGAAGTGGCAGTCAATGACTATATAGTGTGACTTGGCATATGTGGCTTTAGCCAGCCTACAGAGTTCCCTAGGCCCCACCATGGCCCCAACATGGTTTCCTGGCCCACAGTAGTGGCAGAAAAGTTGGGAATGAGGTTGCCTCAGCAACCCCCTGGGTAGACAGTGATGCTAGATGTGATGACACTTCCCAGCAGGAACCAGAATAAATAGATGACGGTGAGAATGGAGACCAGGTACACCCTCACTGGACACCTCATAAACCCTCCTGGCACTCAGATGCCACACCAGGAAAAGGGGGAGAGGTGGAAAAACTGACTGTGCCATCCTAGGAAGAAATGGGACTTGAAATAGAAATTCATTTGAGTGATGAAAAAAATCAAGATGTGTTTCTTTGCACATTCGAATTTGCAGACAAAGATTCATACCTGCTCTACCTGTTTTCTCCCTGACTCAGACATTGACATCATCCAGGGAAAATGAAGCAACTGTTGGCTTGAAAGATTTCAACACTGGCAATCCATGAGTCACCAGGGTGGGTCTCTACTGCCTATCAGGATCCCATGAAGACAAGAAGAAACTAGGAACTAGGGAGCAGTTGATACCATGAGATCAGGGTCCTAGCCCATTGGGATGGGGGTGGGGACTGTGAGCAAGTGCTAAGGAGCTCTCCATGTGGTGGGTGGAGAACTGGAGCATTGCTGAGATGGCTGGACCTCTCTGTTCCTGGCAGGAGCTATGGTAATATCCATGCCTGTAAGATTGGAATATTGTAATCCTACATTCTTATTCTGTTCTAGCCAATATTCTCTAGACAAATATTACCTGATGTCTACTATGTTCCATAAATTCTGTTGGATGCTGGAAACATTGCCAGGTAAAGAGGATATGGTCCCTGATCCCAGAATGTCCATCCCAGGCTCACAAAGACATTCTTCAATGTCAAATGGGCAGTAGATAGCATGGGAGCACAAAGAGAAGAGCATTTGTCCACTATGGGGGCTCTTGAGCAAATCCTAGAAAAGAGGGTTTCTAGGCTGGGTTTTGGAGGATACATAAGCAGACAGAGATAGGTGCGAAGGAAATTTGTGGCAGAGAACACAGCCTGAGCAAAGGTTTGCAGGAACAGAGCCACAGAGGGTGTAAAAAGGATGAAGCATTCAGCATCTCTAGACTGTCAAGTTAAGTTGTGGAATAGAGAGAGGTGGAAATTTGGGCCACATTATAGAGGACCTTAAATGCTATGATTAGGAATGTAGTGTCTATTCTGGAGCTGATGGGCAGCTACTGACAGATTTCTGGCAAGATAGTGGTAGAACCAAGTTTATATTTTAAAGATGTATCTGGCAGTAATCGGGGGGACAAATGGGAGAGGACTCAAGGCGTGGCAAGAACACAAAGTAAGGTTGTTCTACTGTCTTCTCATTCACCAACCAACCAGCTCTAGCAAGTCCCCAGATTGGGCAATGGGCTTCCCAGAGCCATCCACCAAGTCTTGCTTGTAAAAGGAGGTCCAAAGGGGGTTTCTAGGATCAGACACATCTGAGCTGAGGGCTGGTACTTAGGCTGGCTTCTAATGACTCAAAAGAGCAACAGACAACCTTCGCTGGCTTCTAGACTTCCTGCCTGTATCCCCTCTGATAAGCTCAAGATCCAGATTTCCCCACTTCCTTCTTCCTGCCCTTGCTGCTATGTGGAGTTCCCACTTAACGCCCCTCTGGCCAACCCTGCCAGCTGTGCCCACGTGGTGTGGCAGTGATATTCTTGGACTGAGCAAGCAGGCACCCAGCCAGCCTTGCACTAGTCGGTCAGCACAGTGCAGTGGGCAGGTGTCTGCATCGTGCAGAGCTCCCAGCCTCAGCCCCTGAGCAGGGCATGAAGCCTCAGTCTGCTTTTGGATGACTGCAGAGTCTTCTTCGTCAAAGCTGCATTTTCATAATTAACAGTGTGTCAGGCTTCTGAGGATGAGAGTAACTTGCTACCGCCTCTTACTAAAGCATTTCACTGCATTTCTCAGATAGTCTTCCCAGTTCCTGCTGGCCTCAGTTTGGCTCTCCCAATTCATCATCTATGGCCGTGGCTCAGATTTCCACATTCTCACAGCCATCAGTGGCCCAGCAACATTGACCAGGAAAGGAAGGAGCTGGAAGAAGGGTGAGTGCTCCCTTCACGTGGGTGCAGCTGGCAGGGATGGCCAGAGGGGCTGTAAGTGGGAGCTCCACATAGCAGCAAGGGCAGAAGAATCTGCAGTCATGGGGAGCAGGGGCTGAGAAATTCCAGAGGCAAACCCTGCCAAGGTGGTGAGGGTGCATGGCAGTGGTACAGATCTGCGGACGATGAGACCTGGGGATGGATAGGTTGAAAAGGAGTCAGAGCAAAACAAGTCTGAGACACAAGAGAACTGGGAGGAGAGAAGTGTGCCGCTGCCCTGGAAAAGGAAATTGTGTGACGTGATTGCAAGAGCAAAATGCAGCTCTTGCTATTGATGAGATTAGTGTATCTCCTCAGCACAGCGCTGGGCCACAAAGGAGGAGTCGGAGGCCTCCAAGCAGAGTTCCCTGAGAAAAGAGAGCAGGCTTCGTGCTGCCTGCAGTGTTCCTGGGGACCATGATTCCTTTTTAACAACAGGCCCTTCCCTCCCTCGTTGTGAGGTGGGCTAGTCCAGGTAATTCCGTTGATTATTGTGGCAGATCCCGTTGATGCTGTGGCCCTCATGACTTAGGCACTCAGGCCTGGACAGTCTCTTCACCACTACAGAGCTGACAGGGGGCCTGATGGGACAGGAGCAGGTCCAGCAGCGTGGTGCTGGTGACACCCTGGAGGTCACCTAGCCTAGCCAACCTCCAGCTGGTCCACACCTAGACTCACCTGGGAGATTAAAAAAAAAAAAACACACAACACAACAGAAACACCTGTGTCCGGGCTCTGTCCTGGGAGGTTTAGTTTAGCTGGTCTGCAGTAAGACCCTTGCATGACTATTAAAAAAAGAAAATCAAGTGAGTCTGCTGTGCAGCAGCGTGGAGACCCCTGACTTAGTCCCAACTTTTCATTTCACACATTGGAAGGCTCCCGAAGGTATAAGTCTCATGCCCCAATTTGCACAGCTAAGAAAGGCAAGGGCCTCCTGCCTGTCCCCAGGCCAGTGCTCACTTAGCATGAGTCAGGCTCCTGGCCCATCCTACCGAGAGGTGACTGAGCGGTTGCTTCCTAACCTGTCCACTTGGGCCTTAGCGCCCTCCCCAGAGGTCAGCTCCAGCCTGCTGGACATTTGGTAAGAGCCTGCCAGGAGGCTAGCCCTGTACAGAACTCCTGCTACGAGGCAGCACGTACACAAGCGCACAAAGACTCGGCCTGCCTTCACTGTACTTGATAGCAGGTGGCTTTGCTTCTGAGATGTAGTCATTGCTAACCATGAAAGAATCGGGAGTGGAAACAGTTAAGCAAGGGAGCTGATCGTCCATTCAGAAGCATCCCTTTGATCCTGGCTGGGGCAGGGCGCTTCTTAGAAAGTGTTGGATTCATACACATTTGACTTGATGGGGGAGCTGGAGACGGTAAAAGCGAAACATCAATGTGGAGAAATTAAGCCAGAGGACACGAATCTCTTTTTATCAGAAAAATCCAGTTCATTGGCAGCTTGTGGAATTTCAAATGTAGGATGCACTGTTTAGCTTTCTCTATTTAACATCAAACTTCACATGGCTATTCCTTTTTTTCTATAGCCTTTAAAATAATATAAATAGAATAGCTGTGCAGACTAATGATATTGAGGACAAATATGCTCTTATAAATTATAAATAAGAGATTAATTTGATTTTATACAAGGCTGTGTTCCATTTTGGAAGATCTTTTGGTCCCATTTAAGTATAAGAGGAAAAGATATCAGATGAAATAGCTTAACATGGAAGCAGAACATTCTTGAACATTTGCTTTCATTCATCCCCAAGTCAAACTGAGTATGATAATAGAGAAACAATTCTCCTAACAGTGACTTGAAGCAATTCCTCCCACCCCCACAGTGCCTCCAGTTACCTCCTAGATCCTAGACAATGGAAGATGATGCACCTGCAGTTGGCAGCATTTGCTCCTGGGAGAAATATCTCCCAAATGTTGCAGTGGAAGGCTTAATTTATGCATGCATGGAATTCATATTCATGTACGCTTCATTTATGAATCATGATGTTTACAAATCTTCTGATGAATGAGAAGTCAATAATCACAGGAACAATAGATATAGAAACGGAAGAGAAATAAAAGATACCATCTATAACAATAAATGTGCAGCATTATGGAATGCTGCACATTTATTGTTATAGTGATAAGCATCAAGTGTACTTCTGCAGTTACCTAAGGATAAAATTGGCAGCTATTTATCTTAAAAAGGGACACTATTTATCTTAAAAAGGGCAAGAGAAATGTAGAAGAGAGGGCACTAGTTAGCTGAAACTCCATCAAATGACGTTGAACTCAGAAGGTAGATGACCAAGTCATGTGCTGCCCGATGGGTGGATGAAGGAACTTACGTGTGGAAAGAATCCACAACAGCTATGAGAAAGTTTGTTATAATAGTTTTGGAGCAGCTCTGAGGTTAGAAAACATAAAGTGGCAGTGGACTCACTCAGTGGCTACCAGCAACCCAAGATAAGGAATGGCAGAAACTAAAGCTGCCTTTGCTCAGGCCAATAGAAAGTCAAGGAGCAAGGGAGTCTAGGATGCTGGTGAGTCTTCCAGAGCTAAGGGAGCACATTGGTCTCGTGTCTTAGCTGCATATCAAGGACTTGACTGACTGTGGACATAGTGTAGCACGGTTTCCAGCACTGAAGGGCTAGGCAATGAAGATTTATTTCACTGAATAAAAAAGCACTCTTTACCTTTTATGATAGGCTCTTTCATCTCGTTTCAGCTCTGAAACACAGGAATCACTTGCCTTTTCTCTCCACATTTTTTCTGGCAGAACAAGATGTTTTTGGAATGATTTTACTGGAGACATAGGGTGGTGATGGCAATGAGAAAAATGAGAAGTAGAAATTCAAGTAAAATAAATGAATGTATTTGCATTAACATCATGAGGAAGGAACTGGGGGTGTTTAGCGTGTGTGTGTGTGTGTGTGTGTGTGTGTGTGTGTGTGTGTTTCTAACTAAGCCCAAGTGCTGGTGGTTTGAGAGGAGGCAATGCTTGAGTCATACAGCAGGGAGGATTTCTAAAGAAAGAGCTGATATGCAAGATCTGGGCAGTAGGTAGGGTGACCAACTGTCCCAGTTTGCCCAGGATAGAAAGTGGACATGGCACTTTCAGAGCTAAAATGGGGAAGTTTGAGGGAGATCAGGAGGATTGGTCTCTCTGATAGTGTGGAGAAACATGGACAAATACAGTCAATATCCATTTCTCTCTAAATGGAGTCATCTCAGAACTCCTGGAGACTTTGTGGAAGATGGCACCTAGGAAATCCATTGAAAAGGAACATTTGACTTAGATTGGCAGACTAAGACCTGTTCCCTCCATGCACTGCACACATGTCTAAACTGGACTTGTTGGAAGATTTCAGAAACTTCCAAGTAATCGATCTGAAGCTAAAAGCATAAGCCTAGGGTTTATGATATACTATCCTATAGCCCCATTCTTAAATACAGCATGTGTTAGGACCTGAGAGCGTCATTTAAGGCTACTTACCAGCTTTCTTGCAGTAACAGTGAACAGATCCTCTTTTCCTTCCCACCCTCGCCCAGCGGAGGGAACAGTGTGGTAAAGGCCATCCACTCTCTCTAATGTTAAGTACCAGGTGAAATGTCTGAATGTTTCAAAGGCCAAAGAATGCATAAATCAGAGGGGGGTCTTATTAGCCTGCTGAATAAAATGCATAAACTTAACAAGAACACTGTAGACAACATCTGATGAAGGGACATTTATGTGACAGAAACATAATTTTTTTAATTTGCAAATTCACATTGGATCCTAAGGGCCTGGAGTGAATGGAGCCTCTTCTTAACTATTCCTTAACACTAGTCAGCGAATTCAATAATGTTAACCATTCAAAGGTGGCAGGGTGGGTGAATGGGAAGAGGGAACAAGTGTGTTCAGAACTTCTCTTAGGGATACAGAACCTGCCAGGGACAGTTGAGGAAATCGTGGTGGGGAAAGCAAACACAGAAATCCAGAGGAAAGAGAAAGGTGGGAATGCTTTCTCTCAGGTACATGTGCTATGAATGACTTACAGCTTTGTTCAAATTCTTGCTCCGGCCCAGCTGGTGTGGCTCAACGGTTGAGTGTTGACCCATGAACCAAAAGGTCACAGGTTCGATTCCCGGCCAGGGCATATGCCCAGGTTGCAGGCTCGATCCCAGGAGGCAGCCAATCAATCCAATCAATGATTCTCTCTCATCACTGATGTTTCTATACCTCTCCTTTCCTCTCTCTGAAATCAGTATAAACATATTTTTAAAAAATTCTTGCTCCTAAGCAGTGGGTCTCAAGCTTGGCTGTACATTGAAATTACCCGGGGAGCCTTTAAAAAGCTGGTGCCTGGGTTCAGCCCCAGATATTTTAATTTAATTGCTCTGGGTTGTTGCTTTGGCACTGGGCTGCTTCTGTGCAGCCAAGACTGATAGCCAATGTGCTTTCCATCAGGAAATCAGGAGGAATGGCCTTGGTCCATGGTTCTTAAGCTGTATGTGCCTAAGAATTACCTGGAGATCTTGGTTAACTTTTTTTTTCCTGGAGCCCATCCTTAGAGGTTCCATTTTAGTAGGTCAGGAAGGGGCCGGAGTTCTGCATTTCTATGGAGCTCCCAGGTGATGCTGACGTGGCTGGTCTGAGGACCACTCTTTGAGGACCACTGGCCTGATTGGATCCTATGTTACTATGTTTTGAGCCAATTAAGTCATTCAGCATTCCTTGTGTACCCCCCAGAGCTGAAAGGTAGATCTCGGTGGGAACCCATTTACATGTGCTTGGAGAATACCTCCAACATGAATTTGTCCCACTCCCTCAAGCCAACGGATGGGGGGCAGCCTGGAAGTGTAAGGGTTTTAGTCTTTGCTGCTCTTGTTGATTTTGGGGAAGCCATCTGATTACCGTAGTGGATGTCAGGTGATCCCAAGGAATTCAGTGTCCTGGGCATATGTTAGCCAGCTGCATGGAGTCCCGCAGAAAGGCCTGCTCAGCCTTTCTTCCACGCACCCCTCTAGTGTCTAGTCCAACTTGGAGCCCTCCCTCTGTGCTCTGGACCTGCCCTAATCCAACAAGCAGGACTCACATTTGGAACCCCGCCCCGAAAAGGCCCATTATGCTCAGAGACCCGTAGTGGCCCAAGTAATGGTGATAAATCATAGCTAGGGATTGTGGGCACTCTGCCAGAGACGGTGCTGGCACTCCACACACGTCATTAATTTAATTAACTCTCACCTGGCTCCAAAGTCCACGCTAGTTACTAGGTTGAGAGAGGAGCACTAACAAGTGCAAAGGGCTTCATGGCCTGGGAATTAAAGCTACAGGGCTCTAGGGTGTGTGTGTGTGTGTGTGTGTGTGTGTGTGTGTGTGTGTGTGTGTGTGAGCGAGAGAGAGAGAGAGAGAGAGAGAGAGAGAGAACTAGGTAGAATTCGTGTATAAAATATATAAAAGAAAAAGTGTGTAACTTTTCCTGCCTATGGAAGAGGTGTTAGATGAAGAAGTTAATAATCAAAGTTAGTAAACTGTATTTACTTTTTCAATTTGGTGAGCCTTGAAAAAATATATTCCTTGTTGGAAAAGAAAGTTGTATTCATATAGAGCTGTGTTTTAATTAGATTCAGCCTTTTGGCAACTGGAAAATGTCCAGTGAATTTCCAGGAACAAGAAAATGTCAGTATTCCTGGTGCAGCTTGAAGCCCTAAGGCCCAGGACCAATCACGTAGAAGCTGTGATTAAAAGCTAGCGATGAGCCTAAGAAACAATTCGGCAATTAGTGCCAAGAAAGTAGGATCCGATCATTTAGGCTGAAACATACTTATCAAAGTAGGTCTGGAGCAGGGGCCTGCTTCTTAGTGAACAGAGAGCGCAATTACTAGGTCTACTGGTCTCCATTCAACCAGATATGCAATTAATTAGTTTCTCACTGAAAAAAAATGGAAGCATACAATAAATATTAGCTTTGTTGTTACCTCTGCAGTTGGCCACATTCTGGCGGATCAACAGGGAAGCCGAGCGTGGTTGGCTTCAGATATCCTTCCTTCCTTCATGCCATTTATGAAGAACTGCTTTGTCCCAGGCACTGTGCTGTGGGGCAGGGAGTCAGCCTTGACTTTGGGATGAGCTTCCTTTTGGATGAGCAGAGGGAAGCAGGCATGCCAGTATACCAGTGCAACCAAGTGTCGTTGGTAAGAAGTGTGTGCAGAAGGTGCTCCAAAGGTGTAAGTTTCCAGGTATAAAAGGAAAGGGCCATGTGGATGCAATGGACAGCATGATGGCTGTAGTTAATAGTACTGTACTGTATATCTGAAAGTTGCTAAGCCAGTAGATCTTAAAAGTTCTCATCCCAAGAAAAAAAACTTATAGCTTTGTGTTAGTGATGGGTTTAACTACACTGATCATGGCGATGGTTTTGCAACATAAGCACATATTGAATTATGGTATGCCCCTGAAATTAATATAATGCTAAATGTTAACTGGATCTCAGTTTTTTTAAAAAAAGGAGAGTGTGTGCAGAAAGTACAATGAAGGGACTGGTGCGCTTATTTGGGTGGCGTGTAAGGAACTAGGGAAGGCTTTTGGAAGAGATGACATCTAAGGAGTTGGAGTGTGTGGGTGTGTGTTCTAATAAATCAGAATTTTCCTTGCAGGAGGAGTTTAGGGGGATAGTTTAGAAGCATTGAAGGGAAAGGGGAGCAGTTAAGATGAAGGCCAGGGTCCCTATACAATATTTACAAAATGATTTGCAAACAGAATGGGCTCACTGACAATTTGTACTGCCTGAGGAGTTGGCCATGGATCCTTAGAATGTAGCAGGAAGGTGAAATTGAATAATGAAAACAAGGCAAATGGGTGAAAAAAAAAAGTAAATGAGAAAAGCTGAATGGGAAAGAAGTAAAGAAAAGTAGAAAGGTTAAGAAAAAATCATGTATTATACTCCAAACAAACCTCCTACCCGAACTAGGACACAATGGTGGCATTTGGCAGCACAGTCTATAAAGACTAGAGGTCACATTTTTATCAGGTGCAGCCAGGTCCCAATGCCTGCTGGAGCTGATGGGTCCAAGGGGCAGCAGCAAAGACCATCCTCTGCCCTGTGTCTGCACCTGCTCACCTCCTTCCCACAAACTGGTCATGACCCAGCTCCTTCCAGGAGAGGGAAAGGGGCCAGGGGTCCTAGTGGCAGAAAGCCCACTGGAATCTGGCTGCAGCTGGGAGACCAGTTGTCTGTTTTCACTGCCCCTTCTTGGGTCTATCATGGCAGTTTTTCCTAGGACATAAAACCACAGAACCACAGAATTTCAGTGTGAGAAGACAGCATAAGTATCTCCTAATTTAATGGTTTTCAAACTGTTTTGATCATCTACCTTAAACAATAAAAATAATTTTGGGAAAGAATAATTTTATTGCATGTACCCTCCATTTATGTACACTTATTTATTTTTACTTACACTTCTACACTAGTACATTTATTTTAAAACACACAAAACTTATATTTAAAATTTTGTTAATAAAATGTATTATGTTTTCTTTCTGTACACTAATGGGTTGTCTCTGTCCCTTCTGGGGTACGTGAAATCTATTTTGGAGACAACGCATCAAATTCAATCAGATGTTTTAATCTCCCCTTTAACTCTCTTCTGAAAGGAAATCTAACCTTTTTTTCCAACACCTGGGAGGACACGCTTCCTTTTGGGAAACTTAGGAGTTTCCTGGCTGCCACATCCCAGATGGCCGAACGAGGGGCTCCCCTACAGAACAGCACCTGGAGTTTGGGCCAGAACTGGGCGCGTGGAGGGAAGGAGCCTGGCTCTGGGCTTGGCTCTCCCCGGGGCTCAGCACGGTCTAAGCGCCAGCCAGAGCTGTGAAGACAGCAGGAAGGCCCTTTAACTGCCACTGTAAATATTATCGTTGCCTCTGGTATGCAGAAAAGCAAGAGGTGCAGCCTTTGCGGCTTCCAGGTGGCAGATGAACAAAAATGAGAGCAGGGTAGGAGGAGCTGGAGAGGTGTCTGGGAAAAAAGAGATCAATAAAACCTCACTGGTGTGCAGTATTTACTATAAACAGCTCAAGGGTGTTTGGGGAAGGGAGGACTGTCAACAGAGATCAGTGGCTGCGGGAGCAGGTGTTTCAGGGGAGGATAAGGATGGCAGCCGGGTGGGATCAGGGATCAGACCCTGATTGCGGGAGTCACTGAATGTTAATGCGCACCAGCGGTGCCCCTGCCATTTGGTAAACACACAGTCTGAGATCCTGTATTGCCACGATGTGTAAATACTTTCAGACCTTAGATTATTTCCTCAATTCGTCAGCAGTTTCTCCAAAACATACAAATGCTAGTGGTGGAATTGGTTTGGGGCCAGGAATCCTTAACTGACAAAGAATGCAGAAAGTCCTGAGTAAGATTAAAAAAAAAAAAATGCAGGCATATCTTCCCTCCAAACCATCTCAGGATGCTCAAAGAATAGACTGGAAATGCTTCTCCGTGCAGGTTTTAGAAAAGCCTTTCAGACAGGTTATCTGTCAGCAATTATGCTGGTGGGGGATGGAGGAACTTTCTGGTAATTTGGAATGACCTTTACTCTATCGGCTTTTAAATGACAGACTAACCTGGATCCTGAGGCCAGATTTAAAATTACTGTGGCTTTTGCCCGGCTGGTGTGTCTCTGGTTGAGTGTCGACCTACGAACCAGGAGGTCATGGTTTGATTCCCAGTCAGGGCACATGCAGGGGTTGCAGACTCAGTCCTCAGTAGTTCAGGAGGCAGCACATCAGTGATCCTCATCATTGATGTTTCTATATCTCTTTTCTTCTCCCTTCCTCTCTGAAATCAATAAAAAATATATTAAAAAATAAAATTACTATGGCTTTTAATCTGACCCCTTACTGTTTGATAATGAAAGAACTGTGTTCCCTTTGAGGTGAGAGCCCCATGCTGGAAGCTGCGGAGGGCTTGGGGAAAGGCAGGGTCTTCAAGGACAGGGTCTCCAGGGAAAGAGGACAGCAATCAAAGGGAAAAAGATTTGGGTTCCCGCTGGGGGTTTAAATTTTGGTAGGTGGTGCTTTGTGCCTGCCTGAAAGGATTTTCCTAACGTCCTAATGCCAGAAGCCGGCCTAGAAAGGGGGTGTGTATTCCAGGCTTGGACAATCATTATACCCCATTTTTCCTGACAACAGTGATTGGTCCAAGGTTGAGATTATGACCCAAATAGGACCTTGCTGAGGTCGGATGTATAATATGAAGTACGCTTCCAGGGTTGCTAAATGGGAGGATATGATTTGGGACTCTTGGACACCATGTTATTTCCTGCTATAGGAAGACTAGGGAGAACTCAAGAGACAGGCAGAGATGAAAGACGGATGGAGGCATGTGTGGGGAGAGAGAAAATCCTAGGAGCATGGAGTCAACCACGACTCTCTCCTGGAGGCCTAGGTGGAGTCCCCCAGCCAGCCCTTTCATCTCCACTGTCGAAATAGAACCAGATCCTCATGCTGTGATGAGGTCTCACCCTCTCTGCCATGACAACCTCAAGTCCAAACAGCAAAGTGTCTCCCTGGAAAATTCCAGTAGCTTTTTACCTGTCCTGTTTCTGCTTTGCCTCCCACAGTTGATTTTCCATAGAGCAAAGAGGTCATGTGGTTGTTTGCTTGCACAGTTTCGAAACACTTATTCCATCTGTCAGTGCTCTACTCCAACCCTCCAGAGGATTTCCACTTCATGGAGAGCAAAAGCCAAAGTCTTACAGTGGTTTACCCTGCAACCTACTGTCCCCCTCCTCCCTGGAGCCTGTTGGCCTCTTTACTCTCCCGAGCAATTCCCAGTCCTCTGACAAGAGTATCTTTTATTTTTGCACTCTGCAGAGGTGGGCAAAAGTAGGTTTACAGTTGTGAGTATGTAAAACAGTTTATTTTTGTATTAGTATTTATTCTTGTATTATATACTAGAGGCCCTGTGCACGAAATTTGTGCACAGGGGGGGGGTTGTCCCTCAGCCCAGCCTGCACCCTCTCCAATCTGGGACCCCTCGAGGGATGTCCGACTGCCCATTTAGGCCCGATCCCACTGCAACTTACTGTCCCCCTCCTCCTTAGAGCCTGTTGGCATCTTTACCCTCCTGAGCAATTCCCAGTCCTCTGACAAGACTATCTTTTATTTTTACACACTGCTTGCCTTCCTGATTGCCCCTAACCACTTCTGCCTGCCAGCCTGATCACCCCTTAACCACTCCCCTGCCAGCCTGATAGATGCCTAACTGCTCCCCTGCCAGCCTGTTTGCCCCTAACTGCCTTTCCCTGCAGGCCTGGTCCCCCACAACTGCTCTCCTTTGCAGGCCTGGGTCCCCCCCAACTGCCTTTCCCTGCAGACCCAATCACCCCCAACTTCCCTCCTCTGCTGGCCCGGTCACCCTTAACTGCCCTCCCCAGCAGGCTTGATCACCCCCAACTGCCCTCCCTTGCGGGCTTGGTTCCTTCCAACTGCCCTCCCCTGCTGGCCATCTTGTGGTGGCCATCTTGTATCCACATGGGGGCAGGATCTTTGACCACATGGGGGCAGCCATCTTGTGTGTTGGAGTGATGGTCAATCTGCATATTACTCTTTTATTAGATAGAATAGAGGCCTGGTGCATGGGTGGGGCCAGCTGGTTTGCCCTGAAGGGTGTCCCAGATCAGGGTGGGGGTTCCCTTGGGGCATGGGGCAGACTAGGCGAGGAGCCTGTGGTGTTTTGCAGGCCAGCCACGCCCCCTGGAGACCCAAGCAGAGGCCCTGGTATCTGGGATTTATTTATCTTCTACAATTGAAACTTTGTAGCCTGGAGTGGAGCCAAGCCTCCTGCTAGATCTGTGGTAGCAGCCATTTCTGTTGGGATTTATGTATCTTCTATAATTGAAACTTCATAGCCTTAAGCAGAGGCCAAAGCAGGACAGGGCTGCAGAAGCTTGGCTTCCTCCATTGCCATGGGCAACCCTAGCCTTCTGCTCTCTCCAGCTCTGTGGCTGCTGCCATCTTGGTTGGGTTTATTTGCATATTCCCTCCTGATTGGCTGGTGGGCGTGGCTGGTGGGTGTAGCAGAGTGATGGTTAATTTGCATATTACTCTTTTATTAGATAGGATTTTCCATACAAACAACTGTAAATCTACTTTTGCCCACCCTGTATATATTCATCTCTTCGTTTTTCTGTTGTTTTCATTGCTGTATCCAGTGGACCCTGGAACATAATGAGCACCACCTAATGTGGCCTCCCTCAGCTCTGCCCTTCATTCTGTTGGCTCTCCCAGAGGCCTTCCCGGATACTTGAGCCTACAAATTACTTCTTATGCATAAGCTACTTTGAATTGTTTTGGAGTGATGAGATTTTTAAACCTGGAAATTTGGGGCAGAACTATAAATCTTTAAAGGTGAAATATATCAATTTTTGTAGAGAGCTCCTAGGAAGGCACATGGGCATTTTTTAAATTGTCAGCTGAACCCAAGGTGACAGGCAAAGCCGCGTCTTGATTACACATCTTACCAAAAAGGCAGATGTGTTCTCAGCATTGACTCTTATCTTTGCCCAGGTGTAGGGAAGTGGGTTTTGATATGTAAATCCAGTCCAGCACTGGGAATGAGGGAATGAATATGGGAATGAGGGAATGAATACGAACCGGGCCCACCCAAGCTTCTTTATCTTAAGTTTTTGGTGAAAGCTTCCTGGTATTTGGGATATAAAATAAACATGCTGCATTGGCTCTGGGTCACTGTCTCTCCATCAGAAGAGGGCAGCGGTCTCACCTGGTCCCAGCTTTTTCCTTCTAACTCTGTGTCTTGTCTCTTTCTTTTATTTTTCAATCCCCAGCCCCTCTACTCAAAGAACCGGATCATCTCTCTTTCCATGCTGGATGTGGAAAAGAGAGACCCCGCCATAAATTTTCCCCCAGGTTTTTGATGTTGGGTCAACCTAAGTGCTCTGAAGATGCCAATATTTGAACCCCCAAAATATTAGAGCTTATTATTTGTCAGAGTATTGTTTATTCTTACATTGTGTACTCTCAAAATTTTTATTACATCCTTAAGCCTGTGTCTTGGTATGTCATAGGGTCAGCATTCTCCAATGGGAATTTATGTCTGAAATCAAACTTAATTCAGTAAGCAAATGGAGTTCAATATAAAAAAGTCAGTATAGAGTCACATTTTCAGATGGGTAACTCTTTTGCAAAATGAGAAATGGTGTGGTGTTAATATTCCATCTCTTTATCTTCTGGATGGTGTAGGGCTCAAGTTGGATGATAACAATGGAACATCCAGGAATCATCTATTTTTAGCAATAGTTGTGTTCTCCTTTACTTCCTCTAGGTTGTACACCACTGGTGTTCCATCTTTGCTGTGGGTTGGAATCTCCTGCACTAGCTCTTACCTTCCCATGTGGAAGATGAAGGCATAGATTTCACTTCCCATCATTGCTCACTTCTGGTATAGTGACATCATACTTTTGACGCTATCATAGTAGATTATCTTAACTGGATTCTATAAATACTGTTTATGGCTGAGCTATGTAGTATACTCCCTAAATGATTCTTCTTTCCTTTCTGTTATTCTTTCTTTTCTTAAACAACTCTGTTCTTGTTTCTACATTGTAATATCTGTTGTTATCTCTGTGAGAATAATCATTATCATTTTTCGTTGTTTATTTTGACAAGGGTGGGGAGTAACTCACATGTCCTTGCAGAGTTTCTGTTTACTCCAAGTTATTTTTTTCTGTTTGTCTGTTCTAGAATCTCCTTTCAGATCTAAGACTTGCCTCATATGTTCTGTGATCCTTGGCTGTTTGCTCCTAGGCATTAGAGGGGACTAAACATCAGAGTAGGAGCCACGTATGCAGGGGCATGTTTGCTAGGTCACCGTACATTTCCAAGGGAAACTCCAAGGTCAGTAACTTTGGGTCTCTTCTCTCAGGTTGAACATATTCCCCAGAGAAGAATCTTTGTTTCCTGTTTAGAGAGTCTGACACTGAATTCCAGAATTTTAGGAATAGAGTGGGCGAGAAAAGGTGGGGATATTTCAGTTAATCCTCCAATTCCCCACCAAGTACCTTTGGCCTCAGCCAGCCTGGTGTTGCCCAATCCTGTTTTGTCCTCCTTCTAGAATAAACCTCCAGTCATCTGGAGGTGGGGACAGGGAGGGACAAGTTCCCATTTGTGCAGAGCTGGGGAGGGGATCTGTTCATCTCACTGCTTTGTACATAGACTTGTTAACCAACAATCTCCTTTCAGGCCCTGTTCACCCTCATGTCCAAAGGTGCTACCAGTTCCTGAGGCTTCTCAAGGTTTCAGATGCAAACTGATGTGTTCCTCAGCTTTCCCGCTACCCGTTGACTTAGAATGTCTCTATCTATAGTTTACTGAGCTGGTTATCATTTGTCCTCCTGCATTTTAAAAATATCACACACATATGTGCACAGGTACCAATAGTTCTCATATTATTTTCTATCCCAATCCCTGCGTCCTAGTGACTTTATGCCCTATCCTCTTTCTACTGGGGAGACAGACGGGAGTGGACTTAAAGGAGTGTTCAATTATCATCCTTACGGAGGAGTCTGAGCTCTCAGCATCTCCATTAGGATCGTAGACCACCAGCTATTTCCATGCTACAGAATATGTGCGTGACACTCTCACAGTGCTTGTTTCATTGGCCTTTTCAAGCTGGCTAGACAGGTCATGGGGTCTTCGTATACCCAGAGCACCGATGAAGAATGTCATGGACACAGGAAGGTGCTGTGCCAGGACCATGTGGCAGGTCTGACTTCTGACCCAGTGCCATTTCCACGTTTTCATAGGTGCCCTGGCTCAGACTGAGGAGACTCCCTGCCGCCAGGAAGGATGGCGCTCTCGGGTCCGCCAGAGGTGACAGGAACCCAACCTTCAATCCATCGCCTTCATTCCAAATTGAGGTTCACTGCCTGAGTCTACAGAGAAGACAAACAGAAGAGGGAAGTCTGATATCAAACTCTTTTGGTCCATTCTGGCCTTTCTTTTTCTGCTCCAACTAGTAAGCCTGCTTAATGTTAGGAGCAGATAAGTGCAGGGATGACCACATTTGCATTAGCTACGCAGGATGGTAAAAGGCACGGGACTCCCAGGCACTGGAGGAATGAGTAAGACAGTGAACGTTGTTCCTGGCTGGAGAAAGAGGCCATATCGAAACTGGAAGAGGCCCGCGGTATGGCCTTTGGCAGCCAGAGCTCTTTAAGTAGTGAGGTCAGAGGTCCAGCTCATTGTGGAAATGCGAGCAGTCCCCACTGACCCAGAAACCCTTGTGATCCATGGCCTCGGGACACATTGTGAAGGTAATTTGTGCAGTTGCTCTTTGGAGATAGGAAGGCCCGGCCAGTTGCTAGTGCACATGCCTACAGTGAGCTTCTCGTGAGACTTAGGGACACTGACTGGCCAAGTCCAGCTCTTTGGCCAGAAAACGAAAAGAGACCCAATGATATAAAGAAATCCTACATGACAATGAACGGGCTAAGTCTGATGAAGCGCAGTCAGAAAACTGCTTTGTTAATCTAGTTTGGTGTGTTCAGATCTGTTCTGTAGATCTCTAGGCAGTTCATTCCCCAATGTTGGGGGCACACGCAGGCCGGTCCAGTGACTTTGTCACTGGTAGTAACAAAAGTCCTCCGGATTCCCTAAGACCCCAAACAAGTCTCATTTCAGAAATCAGCCATTTCCATAATTAAAAAGACCAGCCTGTGTAGGCATCAAAACGGAAAACTTCATGCAAAGGTAAGCATTTCTCCCCTGGTTCTGTCCCTGCCTCGGGCTCCAGGTCTGACACTGGAATTTTCTCCTCTTCTTCCCTCCTTGTGACACTGCCTCTGGCTTTGCTGGGGCAGGAACTGAGGCAAGGGAGGTGTCAAAAGGGCCCAGAGGCCTTTCTTGAGGGGCACAGATGTAACCAGACAGTGGGTTACACATGGATGTGACAATGACCAGTCTGCTTCTCTCTCTTTTGGGTCCTTTCTGATCATGGACCTCCTGGTGAGGGCAGAGCCAATCCTCAGGATTCCTTTTTTGGCCTTGGGACCTCTGTGCATTGACCCCCTGCTGGGCCCCAGTGGCTCCTCCATGGCCTGCATGTGGCTGTGGGCAGCCCTTCCTCCCTCAGCACAGTCCCGATTCTCTCTCCCTCCACTCCTCCTGCTCAGGTCAGGGCCTCTCACACTCCAGGGGGATAGGTCACGTTGCAAACCATTCACTCTGCTCCACTCTGTTCCCACAGCACCTTGTATGACCTGGAGGAGAAGTCCTTTCTCCTTCTTTGTGGGGATGGGAGGAAAGGAGCAGTTCCTGATGACCTCCTGGCCTCTCCTGTCTGTGCAGGTGATGATGTTTGACTCTTTATTTTTACCCTATTTGGGTCCTTTTTCTTGAGTCCTGCATTGGCCTGGCACCTTATGGCTTATTTTTGACCTGTGGGAGCTGTAGTAGCTTGAGAAACATCCCCCAAAGATACTAGGTCAGAGGCCCAGAACCTGTGACTATCACCTTATGTGACAAAAGTCATGGTTCCACTAAGGATGTTGAGATGAGATTACCCTGGAGTATCCAGGTGGATAATGATAAATCTTCCTATAAGAGCGGGGCAGGGGAGATTTTGACACATAGAAGAGGCAGAGGCAATGTGCCCAGGAGGCAAGAATGAGAGACCTGCAGCCACACATCAAAGAGTGCCAAGGCACCCTCAGAAGCTGGAAGAGGTGCAAAACTTATTCTCCTCTAGAGCCTCCTGAGGCAACACGGCCCTTCTGAGGCTTCAATTGCAGCCCAGTGATACTGATTGGGGCCTCTGGCCTCCAGAACTGTGAGTGAGTACATTTCTGTTGTTTAAAGGCATCCAGTTTGGGATGATTTGTTATAGTAGCTTAAAGGACACTAATACAGATGACTCAGCCAAAAGTCAGACAGGAAGAATCCCGTTTTAAATCTTGTTGTAAAATAATTTTAAAAATTTTCTCAATGTGTCTGAAATAGGCCAGTTATCACTCTTGCAGGTCATTGTTGATATATTCGACTTTCACTGGATGCAGGTTGGCCTGAGGGTCACAATTTGATTGGTGGTATCTCTGCATTTGTTACTGCCTTTGACAACATCAGTGGGGCTTTCCTGTAAGTGCTTTGTCACTTTCTGGCCTCTGTAATTCTTTCTTTGACACTGTATCTGTAGACAGACCTTCTTAATGGTCCCATTCTCATGTGGCATCCTTGACCCAGTTATGTTTGAAAATACCTGCCTATACATGTGTGTTTCTTTCCTTGAGAGGTTGAATCTTAATTCCCTCCCCAGGGGAACTTGGAGAGATAACTTGGAACAACGTGCCCTGTGCACTCACTGCCCAGGGATGAGGATTCCCTTGCTGGAGATAAGAGATGTGATTCACACTTTGATACTTAATTGGTTCCCAGACCTGGCATCCTTGCTGCCAACTCATGGAAACTTAATATTCATACTAGAATTCGAGCTTTTGGACCTCCAACCCCTAGAATTTATAGGTGAGGCCCCTGAGACATGCTCAGTTTATGGGATGAGAGGCAATGTCCAGCCAGTCACTCCATGCTGGCATATTCTGCCACTTTGTCACCCTTCTTCCCTCCCACTCCCCCCCCCCCCCCAATTCATTTTCTGGTCTCTGAGGAGGAAGGGAAGGGGGAGGCTGGAACATCATTTGTTCAGTCAACAAACAGTTGCTAGGCAGCTCCCACATGCATGGTCTCTTGCTAGATGCCAGAGTTATGAACACCAACTAAACTGTCCCCAACTAGTGAACAGTTAGTCAGTCTGGTGAGTTACACACTCCCCTCAGATCCCCCTTTCAAGGCGAGACTTACATGGAAGTCCACATAACAGACCATGGTTGTAGCAGATGCCCAGGGAGGTGAGCTGGGGAGAGGGGATGAGACTGGGTAACTGGGTGTCCCTCAAACCCTGACTATCTCCAGGACATTCAGGAACCCTATGACTCAATAGCATCTCAGCTTGAAAAACACTATATTAGAGCACAAGGGCCACAGGTCTTAAGTCTGGAGACATTCTGCTTGGTTTTTAATCCTGACTTTGCTGCTTCCAAGTTCTAGGCTCTTATTTAAATTACTTAATTCCTCTGTATCCTCAGCCACAAAACCAGGATAATACCTAATTCTAATGGTTCCTAACTCCTTGGATGTTGAAGAAACTAAATGAGTTCATTCATTCACAGCAGGGCCTGACACAGTTAGCACTCGGGAGATGTCAGGTGTTCCTATGTGTGAGTGAATCCCCTTTCACTCTCTGCTGTCCCACATCACTGACCTCATTCTTCAGTCAGGGCGGAAGATGTCAGCAGAACATACTTGAATGTTTAGGAAAATCCTACTTGACTTCAAAGCACTTTGATGAATGATCATCAAGTCCTGCCTTCTAATGGACATTACTAAACTTCAACAACCCTGGACACTGGTTGAAGCAAAACCTGGTCAAGGGGAACAGAAAGGACACCATGGGTGGGGGGGTTGTGGGGTGGGGAGGGGCACTCATCTCACTCTGCCTGGGAATAAGAACTTCTCTTTACAAGTCAACTACCAAAGAGTTAGGCAAGTTATTTTATTGGAGGCTCTGTCACTGCCATTAGGAAGGAGGTTTTCCTGCTTGCTGAGCCCTTGGCCAAGATCCATAAAAGCATGAATGATGAAGGCTAGAGTGGCCCAAAACAAACTGGAGAGGAACTGTCACTTTGGGGTGGGGTAGGAGTTGGGAAGAGGCGGGGGGAAAGAACCAGGAAGGGAGGCAGGCTTGAACAAACGCTGGGGTGAAAGGCTGCATGGGTCTTCTCACTAAGGACAGCATCGCTTACAGCACTGAACTGTTCTGTTGCTCAGGGCCCCGGGGGCCCGCATCCTGGACAGCAGCACACAGATAGGGCCTGGAGGGCCTGCCGATAAGGCTGGGGGAGCTTTCGCTGGCGGCAGATGCAGCTGAGGCGGGTGGCCACCTGTGCTCTGGCCTCCACGGTGCCCACCTGGCCCATCTGCATTTACTCTGCCCACCAATGACATCTGCGAAGCCCCAGGGGCTCCGGATCAGGTTGCGGAAGGAAGGCTGCCATCAGACCCGAGGAAGGAGAGTGCTCCTTTTCTGTTCACACGTTAACCAGCCATGCAGTCTGGCAGGCCTCCTGAGTTGCAGGAACTGTGAGGAAAGGGAGATGAGCTGAGTGTTCCCAGTTCTTCTGTGGATGCCCTATCTGTGTGTTCTAAACCTGATGTGTGAGCCCAGCCAGTGGGAGGAGGATGGGAAAGAGGCAAGAAGGTTGTGGGGAAAGTCGTGCCTCAAATCCTCCACGCTGCTGGGAGAGGGTCAATTTCATATATTAAAAAAACAAACAAAAGCCATGGGAATAGCAGCTGATAAACCAACAAGGAGATTTACGTATTGGTTATCGACAATACCCCAGGCATTAGATCTACAAATTTCCTTACCCTCTCTCAATGATGCTTCCTCTGCACCTTGCAACTGATAAAACCCAGGCTCACTGAATTCAAGGTCAAGTAGCTGGATCCAAACCAAGCCTGTTCTACTGCAAAGGAGGGGTTTTCAATCACCCAGTGGCTCCCAAGGCTGCTGCTGGACTGGTGTGGGCAGCTGCTTGAGGCTACCTATGTCTGTGGCCCCTCTGAAAACTCTGAATTCTGAGGTGAGGCTTGGGGACTTGCCTCAGCAGGTATTTTAAAGCCCTGCTGGGGAGTCTGATGCTCAGCAGGATCAGGGACCAGACCACTGCACCACACTCCCCTCCCAACAGCTCTTCTGTCCCTTAGAGCAGCACCCCAGGGAATTCCATGTACTAAATCCACCTTGACCTATTATGGTTCCCTTTATCCTGGACCTCTCACTGTCCTTGGAAGGACTTTGGTGGCACGCAGTTAGCCTGCTTCCTTCTGGGTCCCTTGCACAGCTTCCTTAGCGATGGGAACTGGCCTCTCTATAAACTCGGTCAGGGATTTCTGCCGTTGACAAACACTCCCGTAGCCATGGCTTTGTGTCTGACAGTCGTTAGGTACTTTACATATACAGTCAGTTCTAGTTATTTGTGGGAGTTATGCTCTATAAAGTCTCAGCCAATACTGAGTTAGCGAAACTGAATGACTGCTCCTAGGGAAGATTCAGGGTTAGGTTCCTGCGAGCCTCTAGTCACATTTTCATCAACCGATCCCTACTTAACCTGTTTTACATGTGTCTCTGTTTAAAGGCACCTTGTTTAGTAGATACTGTGGACTCATTAACATTGAACTCACAGCCAACAGCACTCTAACTCATTCCTGAACAAAGCTTAATTAACACATCACAGCCTTTGCTCTAAGAACACTAGGTAGCACTTCCCAGCACTTTCCTTGAGGGCCATTGTAAACAATGGAATCACTAACAGAAAGCACAAAAATGTGAAAGCCTGGCACTAAATACACTTCGGGAAGAACACGTGTTTGCAGTCTGAGATCTGAAACATGAAGGCCGAGTGTGGCCTTGTCCCACTTCCCCCGGAACAGTGGGTGGGGAGACTCAAGTTCTTCACCTTTGTGCATGTCTTAAAATGACAGTGAAAAGGTCATGAGTACTGATTTGGGACTTACAAGTACATTTTTGCTAATAGGGAAATTTGCAGAGTGTGAGGAGGGACTGTGTTAACTTGTCCCGAGCCCACAACAGCAGCATGAGGTAGGCTGTATCATTGCCCTTCTCAGTCCTGATCCCCTTTAGAAAAGAAATTCCAAATGTGTCACCCCCCTTTTAACAGATGAAAAAACTGAATCACAGAGAGGGTAACACAGCCAGTAAGTGACAAAGGCCACCGTTAACTGCATAACCAGGCTACTCTTTCCTGATTGTAAGCTTATCTCTGTGGACTGCAAAGCTGACCAAGCTTAGAGCCTGCCCACCAGAAGGGTGCTGATAGAATTAAGAAGGGGGGAGATGAATGATTTTGCATAGTTGTAGGCACTACTGGATATTCATTAGGTCTACTGCCTGGATCCCCTGTAATTTGCATTTCTCATAGTATGTTCCGGGATCCTGGTTTTAGACCATTTGGTATAATGCAGATTCTCAGAGATCCTAATTTCCCTGGTGTCAGAGAAAGGCTACATTTTTAGTAAATTCCTCCAGGATGTCTGATGTCTCAAGATTTAAAAATCTATCCGAAGTTCAGTACCATCGTAAATAAAAATTACACATAAAAATATGTATTTGTGAAATTTGTAGTGTTCAGAGTTCCTCAGACTGTTTTTTAAAGGCCATAGCCTTTGTTTGTTTGTTTTCTTAATAGGATGGTGGGAGAAAATGGGTCTAATAAAGATGTTTGAAAATTCAATTAAAAATTACCAAGAATTTTTAAAAATGAGTTGCTTCAAGATTTGCATAATATCAAAAGTTAAAGAAAATTTGGTTTACCCAGGGATCTTTTTTCCTTCTGAAGCGTGGATTCTTACCTACCTCAAACTCCCAGAACACTTCAGCCCAGGAAGCAGCAGGTTGTTATTCCTTCTCTGCTTATCAACTTCCCCAAGATCTGGCCCTCAAAAGAAATAAAACTACAGGTTTACTTGAAAAGAATGGAGAAACTAGATTAACACACTGATGTTACTTTTAGAAAACTGAGCACTTAAAAATAATGACTGACTGAATGATTGTCACACCAATGTGTCCATTTGTCAAAATACACTTACATTCTTGTAATTTATTAATAATAAATTATAGTTCAATAAAATACACAGAAATAAAAAATTAATGACTGCTTTTGCATAATGCTACTCCTTAATTTCTCTTCTTTCTGACTTATCACAGAAGACAAGATCTGTGTGTGCACCAACATTTTTTTTGGGATTTTTGTTCTCACTTGTTTAGTCCTGTGCAGAAGTCAAAGGAGTAATAGCTAGAGGGGCTGCAGAAACATTTACCAGCTCAACGTTACTTCTGGTAAGAAAGGATGGGCATGGACTTGCCATGCCTGCTGCTGTGTTCCTTTTTAAAACTGGAATGCACTGTAATTGTTTCAAAGGAACAGTTATGTACCACATCAAAGGACCTAAGTGCTACTACCATCCAAGGTTCCAGGCATCTCAATGGTCACAGCCTCTGTGTATGCCAGTCTTGCTTCTGTGAGCTTTTCTGTCCAGGTAGCAATCAACTGACCTCATCTTTTCCTGTTATACCAGTGCATCCATCCAGTTTGGAAGATGAATGGGTGAAGGAACACTTGGCAATCATCTGTGATCATAAACTGAGCCTAAAGGGCTCAGAACTATGGACGCCGATGGAGCACTTTTTCATCTCCTTCTCGCCTTAGCAACAATAGCTTGGGAGATTAATAAATAGAACAGGCTGCTTTTCATTCATGTACAGAAGGAAGACCACTCGCCGTGGCTCATTCATAGGACAGAAGGTGGATGCTGACTCGTCTTCTTTTCCTGGGAAGGAAGCACACACAGCGGGTTGAGGACAGCACTGTGGGTTATGTGACAGGGAACATAGTCCCCAGCCAATGAGCTTCTTCTGAATGTATTGCTTTTCTTGGACTAAGGGATTTAGTCTCTGGCATGTTGGGCTACATTATTTAACAAGGCTGGCCATATGGCAATGATAAGCCTAATTACCATTTCCAGTTTGTGGTACCCCATATATCTGTCCATTCTTGCTCCAAGAAGGCTAAGCCTTCTGATAGCCATGAACATAGCCAGCCTGTCAGAATATAACATCAATTGCTACAAATAACCTTAAGATTTCCAATCCTTTCCAAGACCTGAAAAGCAGTATGAGACGTTGCTTCAGAAACTATTCACACACTTGTTTTCATGAGGACAGTGACCGCCTCTTGAACTCAGGTGTTCTGCAAACCTGTATGAGAAGTTTCAGATTCTCAGAGAAGTTGCATGATCTGATAGCTTTGAGGGAATTAAAAAGGACTTAAACAAAAGTAGATAATTAGCTATTGTACAAGATGTCAAAATACCTGAAAGGTTTTCAGTTGTCTTTGGATGCCCAGGTAGCACATTTATAAGATGTGGATGTGTGTGTGTGTGTGTGTGTTTTGGTGCTTGTTTGTCTGCTTGTTACTATGCTACACATTGTTTAAGCCCTGATTCAATCTGTTAAAAAGTAGACAGTAAGGAGAACGGAGCTTTTCCGCTGAGGTGTGGGGCCACCCCTCAGTTTTGAGGACCACAAATGGCCCCTGGATTAGCCGACTGTGAGAAAGCAAACCTGCCGAGAGCACAGGCCAGGGCTCGTCTCACAACAGCTTGGCAGTCCCGATGCAGAATTTGCTCCGTGTAACCACTCCCTTTTGAGAAATGCAAATGCCTTGCAAGCCCTCAGCCTCAAGAAAAATTACCAGCATTCCCGTTAAGAAAGAAGGGATGAATGCTCACACTGTCAATTCAAAAATTGAGCCTATTAAATAACTACATACAGCACTGAGCTATGTGGAATGGAATACCTGAGGAAAATTTAAGTCACATCCTTGGACATTGCATGATTAAATGTCAAAAAGAATAAACCAAAGGTTTATATCTTCATGGTTCAAGATTCTAAAATAGTATTAAAATTTAATAAAGGGGCTTTGCACCTCTAGTTGTACCAACCTTTGTCCCTTGACTGAATGAATAATGTCTTCACCGTCTATGCATTACTCTTGGTTGGGCTCCCTCCCAAATCTGGGGCCTTGGCCTGACCCACTGCACTGACTCTGCTCAGCTCCATTGTCCCAATCTCCAGCAGGCCAGTGCCACATGTTTTTACAGTGTCTTGGTGAAGGCAGAGAAACTGGAAATAGAAAGCAAGATTTCAAGCACTTTGAGGCCCGGGCTAGCAACTGTTACCTTGTCCCTTCCACTGCATTGTATTGACCAAAGGAAGTCATTAGTGCAGGTCAAACTTAAGGAGCAAGATGGCTCCATCTCTTGATGTGAATAGCTGCAAGGTCACACTGCAAAGAATATGCATGTAGGGAGTATTGGAGCTATTAAAAAATGCAAAGTAAGATGACAATGAGGTATCACCTCACACCTGCCAGAATGGCTACCATCAACAAATCAACAAAGGACAAGTGCTGGTGGGAATGTAGACTGGTGCAGCCATTATGGAAAACAGTATACAGTTTCCTTAAAAAATTAAACATGGACTACCATTTGACCCAGTGATTCCACTTCTAGGAATATATCCTAAGATACCTGAAACACCAGTCTGAAAGACTATATGCACCCCATATGTTCCTAGCAGCCCTATTTACAATAGCTAAGATCTGAAACAGCCTGGATGCCCAATAGTAGATGAGTGGATAAAAAAGCTGTGGCATATTACTATCATGGAATACTATGCAGCAGTGAAAAAGAAGGATCTCTCTTACCCTTTGAGACAACACGAAGGAGCTGGAGATCGTTATGCTAAGTGAAATAAGCCAGTTAGAGAAAGACAGGTATCACATGATCTCACTCATATGTGGAATCTAATGAACAAAATAGATGCAGAGACATAGAAGCATGGGACAGACTGACGGATATTAGAGGGAAGGAGGTTGTGGGAAGAGATTAACTAAAGAACTTATATGCACATAAGCATAATCCATGGACACAGACAAGTGTGGTGAAGGCCTGGTGAGGGGTGGGAGTGGGTAAAGGGTGGAGGGAGGTCACTGAGGAAAAAAGGGAATACCTGTAATACTTCTAACAGTAAGGATAAATTAGAAAAACAACAAGTTGCTCACTTGATCATTCAGGATCTATAGATACTTCTGGTCCAGTGAGAGTAGTGTGTTTTCTTGATTGCATTTTATAAATAGCAATCTGTTGGGCTGTGTGGTATGAAAATTGAACACTGTAAAACCTCTGACCAGAAGGTCTTCTACTCTACAGTGAGACCCCGTCAGGAGCTTATACAGAAAGGAATGGCATGAGGGGATTCAGGGATCTTGTGTGGGTTCCACCACAAGAGGCCTTTGTGACTCAACAGTGTTGGCCATGCGAAAGAGAGGGGCAGAGGGGACCAGCAGTTGTGCCAGGCACATGCTGCATCATTGCCACCTCTGCCTTACGACAGACATCTCTGTTTGAAGTACTGTCTGCTGCCTGCTCCTAAGGAAGGAGTGACTATTTCCATGAGAGGCAAATTTCATAGTGACAAGAGCACAAGGTCTACTCTAGTTCTAAGATTAGAACCAAATTAACAGAAGAAAGATTTTTGTGTGTATCTTCTGGTCATCATCTGAAACACTCACACACAGGGATCATATTGTTCAAAGCAAATTTCATTACCCCCAGCGCCAGCCACAGGTTGCTTTTTAGAAGCTTCTTTGTTTCAGAGTTGCTGAGTTATTCAGACTGTTAAAAAGCTACGCGCATGTAAGAACCCTAACAAGTCATCTGTCTACAACATTTCCTTTCTTTCATTCTTCCTCTCACCCCTCTCCCTTGATAAAAAAAGACTTAAAAGGGTAAATTTATTTCTTCTAATAATATTCTGAAAGAAGAGACAGGCTTTTGAAATACATGTCTCTATGAATGCCAAGAAAAAAAGTACACAGTTGTTATCAGCTCCTGCCATCAAAATTCTTTAATTTAAAGAAGTATTCAGCTGCTGAAATTAGGTTTCAGACTCTAGGGTTGAATATCTTGTGGGTGGAATTGGTTGATGATATAACAGAGCATTTAGGAGCTGATATCAGCTTGGGATGGAAAGATAGACAATGAAGAGTAGAGGACACCTGGGTTGAGAGAGAGAAGAGGATGTGCTGTGTGTGTGTGTGTGTGTGTGTGTGTGTGTATGTGTGTGTGTGTGCACGCGTGCAGATGGTGGGTGTGTTAGAAAGGGAAGGATTTGTCCACAAAGCAGCAATTCAGTGACTCCCATTTCAGACAGGTTGAAAGCCACTGCTGCCTCCGTCTATAGATTTTGCAGTAGATGTCTAGAAGTGGATATACCTTTAAGCATTCTCAGCTATGAGACTAACTTCTAGAAAACTCTTGCCATTTGTGACAACATGGGTGGACCTAGAGGGCGTTAGGCTAAATTAAATAAGTCAGAAAAGAAAGACAAAGGCCATATGATTTCACTTATATGTGTAATCTAAAACACCAAAATGAATGAATAAATAAAACAGAAACAGACCCATAGATATAGAGAACTAGCTGATGGTTGCCAAAAGGCGGGGGGATAAATGGGAATAAAAACAATATTTTTTAAAATGTGTTTTTTTTTCAATTGAATTTTAGAGAGAGGGGAATGGAGAAGAATAGAGAGATAGAAACATCGATGAGAGAGGAACAACATCGATTGGCTACCTCCTGCACACACCCCTACAGGGATCGAGCATGTGCCCTGACTGGGAATCGAACCAGCAATCTCTTGGTTCCTGAGTTGACAATTAACCCCTGAGCCACACAGGCTGGGCTAAAAAGGGATTTTAAATAAAAAAACAACAACAGCACAGTACCCTGAGGACAGGCTTGCCAAACAAACAAACAAACAAACAAACAAACCCAAGTAGGCAGGTTTCTCAGGTAGCTTTCCGCAATAAGGCAAAGCCTCTCCTACACAAAAACAACAACAAAACCCCACAGTATTCTTCCTACTTGTTAATTCTTAGAATGATGTCATGATGACTTAAATGCCAAAATAAATAAATCAAACAATAAAAAGTTATTTCCAATAGTAAATTAATAATCCACAATTGATCTTGTCTAAAGTATGTTGAAATTTATAAGCACAGATAACTTGTTTTTTTCAGTACATGTTTGTAAATATACACAAAGCACATGAAAGGCTTTCCAGTGTGTATCTATGTGCAGACCTAAAATAATTACATAAAACACATACTTATTTGTGGCATATATACCTGCATATACACTGTGAATACATTTCATCGTATACATAACTTGCAAGTTATGTTAAGTCTGTGTTTGAGCACCACTCATTCGTTTGCTCCATCACTGTGTTTTGAAATGATATACTGATGAATAAATAAGAAGACAATGCAACAAAGAACTACCTTTTTATGCAAGAAAAGACATTTTTGGACCACCAAATAAATGCTCTTTGCAAAAATACATATTTTAAAGTCTCATCTTGCATTTTCTGACACCTCAGACGAACCCAGAGAGACAAAGTACTAGACTCCTAGGAAATCCCTGTCACTTCGTTAGAAATCTCGAAGACAAGGTCTGGTAAAGCGTAAATATGACAGCTAATTTCAACAGCTACTGTCAACCACTGCATTTCATTAACACGAGAAGCTGAACCGAGAATCCAGTCCCACAGACTCTGGGTGAATTAATCAGCCTGGCTTCCTTTTATGAGGATAGTTCAGGGCGAGCTAATCCCCGGCCGCCTGCAGGACACGGAGTCAGCAGACCTAGGATGTGGTGTGACGCATGCGCTTTCAAGTCGTACAGCAAACTCTTCCGTGTGTTTCAATCTGATGACCACACCTAGGCGTTTCATGAAATGCATGGCCCGTGTGACTCTTTCAGTGAGGGTCCCTTGCAGCCTCCCCAGGAGTCCAGGGGAGCCCCTTGTCCCCTGCCGTCCCACTCCACTCCCCACCACCGCCCAGGAGATGGGGGGGAGGGGGCGGGATTGATAAATTCACCTCCCAAAGTAAACAGTTTCTTTTTATTAAATATAGTATTATTGATTTCAGAGAGGAATGGAGAGGGCGAGAGAAGAGAGATGGAAGCACCAATGATGAGAGAGAGTCATTGATCAGCTGCCTCCCGCAGGCCCCACACTAGGGATCGAGCCTGCAACCCAGGCATGAGCCCTGACCAGGAATCGAACCGTGACTTCCTGGTTCATAGATCGAGGCTCAGCCACTGAGCCACGCCGACTGGGCAGTAAACCCTGTTTTAAAATGCTTTTTTTTGGAGAATGGGTTACACTGGCATGCGTTGGCCGGACAGCGCACTTTGGTCTTTGACGGGTGTCTCAGCGGGCACTGAATCGCGGGAGCTAACATAGTCAAGGTGGATGGTGAGTCCGTGCAGGCCAAGCGGGCCTCCTGCCCCCCAGCGTGAAATCGAAACAAGAACAGACTCATTTCGGCACAGAAAGGTGTAGCACTGGCTCGAGAGCCACAGAGACCTGGTGGGGACGAGGCTCGGCCTTAACTCAGAAGGACTCTGGAAACGCGGGCTGTGTGAACGGGTGAGGATCTATCAGGAAATACCCGGAATCCTGTTCAGAGTAAAGTTATTATATGAAAAATCAAGCTAACAAGTAAATAAATATTCACATGACAAAGATTCATTGTATGCATTTTAAAGGTTTTTGTGTTTCCTGAGGACATTTAAAATGCAATTAAGCCGAAAATCTTCCTCCTTTGCTTCTCTTTTTCATATATATATATTTTTTGAAATAAACATAGATCACTGTTTTAAAGGAAAAATAATAGAAGTGATTTGGAATACAGTTTAATTTACAAAAGTGGCATTTCCATGTGCATTTTCTGAAGTAAATTTTATTCACCGTCTTACTGGAGCTGCTGCCCCCTCCACTGGTGCCTTCACCGGGCCGGAACCACAGCCATTTTGTGAGATGAGAAAGCTGAGGTCCAGGGAAGGTCAGCCATGTGCCCAGAGGCACAGTTGTAGCTAGAACAGGTGGGCACAGAAGCTGGGACTCCTTACTCAGGGGGACAACTTAAATGAAGGGACAGTGAGGTTGAATGTAAGCAACAGTTTATGTTAAGCTGGGTTACTGGATTCTGGAAGTTCTCTGTTGTTATGAGATAAATTATGCCTCCCCTTTGGACTCTTTGGATGTCCAGACATATGTGTGACATCCGTTGGTAAATAATAGTACTGTTACCATCACATTCATTAGTAGGTACTTGACTTGAATACCTGAAACAGTTGTAATTAAGCTATTCCTTGGGAGAAATTTCAGTACTGTGTTCAGTGTGTGTGTGTGTGTGTGTGTGTGTGTGTGTGTGTGTGTGTTTGTATTGTATGTGCCAAAGCTGAATCTGCAGCCGCATTATGTAGCACAAACCAATTCACAACACCTCCAGCATCCATTTTCATGGGGAAGAAAGCAATTAAGATTTCGAGCAGGTGTTGCTTTGACTATTAATTACAAACCCCGTGGAACACATTGAAATGTGCAGTATAATTCTGTGAAACATCTCATTTTAAATTGGAAATGTTTCCTTGCTTGTTAGGAGACAGTCTCAGGCAAATGCAAGGTGTAAATATCTTAATATATGCAATAAAAATGTGAGGCTTTGTGAAACTTAAGTTATGGAAGGACATAATTTTATTAAATGACTTTAGGAATGAATAAGAGGTTATGAACTATTCTAATCCAGCAAACAAAGAAATGTTGATATTTGTAATAAAATAAAATAAAGGCAACCCAAATACAGAGAGAGGGCGTCTGCTGTGCATGGGGGGCGTGGCTCTGGCATGCTCCCAGTGCCCAGGAGGAGAAGGGCACAATGGGAGGAGAACTGGTATTGCACAGTAAGGCGGTGCGGGCGCGGCTGCTCTCCTTCAGTCGCAGGTAGGAGCAGTGGGCCCTGCAGCCCCAGCGAAAAGCTCAGAGCCCCAAATACCAGTTAGTGATTAGAAAAGCACATTAGCACATCTGCCTCTCCCTTTCCTCCCTGGAGACAAGCCTTGAAAAAAAAAAAAGGCATAGTATTCACCAATAGGCAAGAGACAGTCTTAAGTTCAAATGTGAGCTAACACCAGAATGAACTCACATGTTAGGTAAATAAACAACCTGTGAGAGACACCAAAATGTATAAACATAAGGGTTAAAAATTAAAACAAACACAGAATTGACAAAGGAAAGACATGGAAGCATTTAGAAAACATTATTATGAATGACATCTTCAGAGGGAATGAAGGGATCACACATCCCTAAGACAAATCTGGCTATATGAATAATAATCAGAGGAACTGAAAATAAAATCTTGATTATTGAAATAATTTCAACAGATGGACTAATAGTAAGAGAGAGACAGCTTAAGAGCAACACATTGGAGAAGACAGTTCAAAAGGACAAAAAGATGGAATATGGGAAAATGAAATTAAGAGTCATAGAGGACATCTCCCAAAATTGTAACATCTATCTGAAGGACTAGAATAGGAAGAAGAAAGGGAAGGAAATAATCTAGAAAATAGTACAGGGGTACTTCCCCGAGTGGAATTATAACACCAATCAGTTAAATTTTATTTCTATTCATAGAAATTAACTCTATCAGCAATTACCATAAAATAAGTGAATAACATTCACATGCTAAATACTCTCAGACTGGGTAAAAAAAAACAAACAAAAAACAAAACAAAAGATAATTCAACTATATGCCACTCACAAGACATGTGAACATGACACAGAAAGAAATCTCTGGGGGGAAAAATCTTTGAAAGAGATTTACAAAACAGATGGTAACAAAAAACCTCAATGTGACAACATTACATTAGACAAAATAGAATTCAAAGCCAAAAAAGAGGCATCAAAAGAAACAAAGAGGGTATATTTAATATTCTGAAGAGGTACAATTAGTCAGAAAATTATAACATGAATCCTAATGTAGCCAACAGATTGCCTGTGCTATATAAAGCAGGTACTGATATAAGTACAAACAAAAATAAAACTCACAACCCTAGAGGGAGATTTAAAAATATTTGTCACTAAAATGGACAAATGGATACAGTTATATAGGATTCAAATGACACAATTAATAAATAATCTAGTATGTATATATTAGTGGTTATAAAATATTTACACAAAATTATATGTGTGTAAATACCAGGTGTCTCCCCTAAAATATATACATACTTTAACAGCTGATAGCTCAATTTTGAAAATGAAATGCATTTTAATAAACACTGCCTTTATTATTATTCAAAATGTGTGTATACATTTTTGGACATCCTATATATAGCACATAACATACTTTTTAGACATACATGGGAGATTCCTAAAACTGCCTAGCATTAACACAAAGAATATTAACACATTCTGAAATTCCTGATCATACAAAAATTAGGCCACACTTACTGACCACGATGCCATAAAATCAACATCAAAGAAATAGAGTCAACAATCTAAAAAAATCCAACTGGAATTTTAAGTCTAAATCCTTTCAAATCAAAATAGTAATGACTAGCTATTTAAAAATGAACTACATTAAGGAAAACATATCAAAACCTGTAGCATACAAGCAATGCTCAGAGGAAACTAGATAGGACTCAATGCCTTTATTAGAAGACAAGGCAGGATTTCTTCATTTACAAGGGTCTGAAACGCAACTCAAACTGGCTTAAGGAAAGGAAAAACATACTGGCTTATGTAATTAAGAAGTCCAGGGTAGACTTGAGACATGGCTCGATTCACGTGCTCAAAAAATATCACTGATGCCTGTTTCTGCTGTATTACCTTCATGCTCAGGTAGATTCTCCCCATGTGACCACAGTGGTTACCTGAAGTGCCTGGTGTATATCCTCTGAGTTCAGCAACCCAAGGGAAGAGTCCTCACACTAACTCCAATGTGACCACTTTGAATGAGGCGTGGTTCTGCTCCACTCAAAGCAGAAATACGAGGTAGGGGTGGGAGGGCAGAAAAGTCGAATTCAATAGGAAAGATGGAAAATAAACGAAGCTTGTGCTCAAAGAGTGAAAAGATAACAAAGTAAACCCTGATAAACAAAAATATCAACTAATTAAGCAAAATGTTATGAAAGACGAAAAAGTGGCGGGATTGATAAAGAAAACCAAAACTTAGTACTATACAAAATAGACAAATTTTTGACAAGTCTCATCAAGAACAAGGTGAAACACACACATGAGCAAAATTAGGATGGAGAGAGAATGAAACTTAAGACATGGATTTCTAAAACTATAAAAGAATACCTTTTGTGACTTTGTTTTAAATAAAATAGAAAATACAAGTGAAAGAGATGATTTTCTGTGAAGATAAAAAAATTAGTCAAAATTTGGTCTTCTTCCAAAGCCTGACATGAAAACACACACACACACACACACACACACACACACACACATAAAACCTGGAAAAAGCAATCAAAGACCTATTCCCAATAAGTGCCACTAGGTTTAGAATTTTGACAACTATATTTTACCAAAATTTAAAGAAAAGATACAAAATTTCAAGAAGAGATACCTCCAAAGCTTAGAAAAGTGTAGGTCCACTCCTAATTCATTTTATGATTTTGGCGTAACTCTGATGGCAAAAACAGGCAAAGATAGCATGAGAAAATGATATGCAAATCTCACATATAAACAAAGGTGCAAAATCCTAATTAAAATACCTACAAATTGACTCCTGCAACTAATAAGTTCAACAAGATATATAGATTCAATATAATATAGATAACATTATATTCACTGGGCATAGTCCATTGAAAATGTTCACAGAGGAGTCCTATATTCAATAGAAGCAAAAAATAAAACACTTAAAAATATCCTAGTAAGAAATATGGAAGACCCAAGTGGAAAAATCTATAATGCTTCCAAAAGCACATGTATTGATAATGGAATAAACAGAGATAGTCCGAGTTTCTGTACAAGATGAGACAGTTCCACCATCTCCCCCTTTAACTTCTGTGCTTCTTCTAAAACGAGCTGCCTGAGATGACGTTACCTCCTCACTTGAGAGGGATGGTGCTCGGCCTAGGTAATTTGAGGACTAGGGGACCCTCTGCTTCCTGGGTTCTCTGCAGCTAAGACAGGTGGGATGGGTTCTCTCTGCGGTTTCTCTCGTTAAATATATTCCATCTCCTTCAAATAAAGTTGCTTCATTTTCCCCCGGAAAGCAAAGTCCCCCACACCTTCTTTCCTTTCTCATATTTTCTGCTTTCTAACAATTGCGTGCCTATTTTGGGAGAAGGGGACCTATCCGAAAGCTGCTCTCGGGGACGGAATGATTCTCCATTCTGCTCCTGTCACTCTTCCCCCCTTCGGCTATTTCTGAAGACCAGTGCAGAGTAGGAGTTGGAGGCAGACTGGACCCTCCGTTGCCTGGTGGAGCTCTATTTGAAGCAGTCAAGTCCACTCTGGGCCTCTGGGTCACTCTCCGTCAACAGATGCTGGCCATGCTCAGTGGGCAGGAACACCCAGCCAGGAAGGCAACAGGCATCAGTCTTCCTCTGGGCCTTAAATCCCTTTCCCTACCTTTCAGGTCCCAAACCCACCCACTGCCAGGACTGATCCGAGCTTCCGGGAAAAGAATGGAAGAAAAGGAGTCATGGTGTGTCTGCATTTACATAGGAATTCCTCCAGAGCTCCTACAGGCTGCGGGTCACGCTTTACGGAGACTGTGCTCCACTGGGAGAGAAGTTAGTTTATGATAGTCACTAATGGTCACTGTCATAGTCACCATGCATCTGCCCTTTTCTCTTTTCTCCCCTACTAGCTGGGGAGATTCCTCAGAATTTCCAGTCACTCATCTTTCTTACTGGCTTCTCCACTTTCTTCCCTGCCAGACTCACACCCACACTGCCCTTCCTGTTTATTGTTCTTTTTTTTTTGTACTTACCCCTCCCCCCATCCCCGCATCATGGTCTAACTCAATTCACAGCTTCTCAAATTGGGGACCAATGAAAAGGTTAGATAGGACAAGGGTCTCAAGGTCTGGGTCATTCTTACTAAACACTATTCTTGCTAAATGTTTAAATGTAGTGTGTTTTGCAGACCAGCTGTAAACAGGATGAACTTGACAGGTAGCCAACTGCAAAGAAGAAATCAACTGTGTAATTGACCAATAGTGTATAGAAGCAATGGCTAAGCCCCCTTCTAGGAAACAGAGCTTTGGATACGAATCCCCTGTCAGCTTTACCTTGCAACAATCTCATTCATGAAAAGAACACCCCAAGTGATGAACCCCTTTAATCCGGTAACAAAGAGGTTGTCTTTGGATCATCCATTCTGCTTTCTTCCTCAATACCCCTTTTCTCAGCCCGCTTGCCCCCTTCAGGCTTAGCATTTACTGGGACCAAAGAGCCAGCACAAGAAGAGGGCTGGAAGGGAGGCAAGGGTTTGCAAACTCAATACCCACAGGTCCAGTCAGGTGATAGGAGGTTGCGAATGGGCCAGATGGCAAACTGGCAAGTGCATGGGCCATGAAAGGGAGCAGCTGCTACTCAGCTCCCCTGCTTGGTGCCAGGTGGGAGTGCGGGCCTCACTGCCAGAGCCCTCCATTTTTTAAGAAGCAGGAATATCTTTGTTATCAAAAGCATCTCAGGTTGCACAAACACGGAAGCCAGACCTGGAAATCTGCAGGAGTTAACTACCGACTGTAGCTCAAACTTAAGGCTTGTTGAAGATTGTTATCTCCCACCTGGGGAATGGTACTCAAAGCAGAGAGCAGAGGGGAGTGGAACCTGAGAGCCAGCCCTTCCCCCCTTCTCTGGATTGGACTGGACTCCGCGGAATTGCTGTCTATCATGCAGCTACAGTATGTCAGGCCCTGCGTTAAGCCCTTTACATGCTTTGTCCCGCAGAATCCTCACAATTATCATGAAAGTAGGGTTGCAAGATAGAGCAAATAAAAATACAGGGCACTGTTAAATTTCAAATTTAACCGGACATTCTTTGTTTTATCTGATGATCCTCCATGAGAGTTAAGTACTGTTGTAATCTCACATACAAAAGAGGCAGGTCACTCTTGAGTTGCTCAAAAGTCACCCCACTAGTTCACAGTGGAGTCAGGAGTCAAGATGCAAACCTAGTTCTGTTCATTTCCTAAGCCCTCACTTAACCTCCAAACTAGTATTTCTCTAACTTTGGTCCAATGATATTATGGGCCCAGAGGTTAGAGAGTAATACACAAATGAAAATTAATTACAATATTAAACACTCACTTACTTACTAGTTGTACAGATCAACAGGTGGTTCCTGACCTAAATAAACCAATTGTAATAAACCATTTATGAGGCCATCTGGAAATTTTGAACACAGACTAGATATTTAATTACCTTGAGAAATTAAATGTAATATTGGCATGGTGATTTAGTTTTTGCTGAAAAATAGTTCTTGCCTTTTAGAAATATATGTTGAAGTATTTACAAATGAAATTATGTCTGGGATTGGCTTAAAAATAATATATGGGGGAGTAAATGCAGGGTAGAAACATGACTGACCATGAACTGATGATTGTTGAAACTGGATAATTGGTGTACATATGGGCTGCTTATACCACCTCTACCTCTATACTTTTGTGTATATTTGAAAATTTCCATTATGTAAAGTAAAAAATTATAATCATTTTGCAGCAATAATTGCAACTATAAGGTATTATTCATGCACAAGGGTGTGGGGGAGTCCCCTCAGCCCAGCGTGCACCCTCTCTAATCTGGGACCCCCCGGACATCCCTCTCACAATCCGGGACCGCTGGCTCCTAACTGCTCACCTGCCTGCCTGCCTGCCTGATCACCCTAACTGCCCCCCTTGCTGGCCTGGTCGCCCCACACAGCCTGCTGTTCAGTCGTTTGGTCATCCCTCACTAACCCTCCTGCTGGCCTTGTTGCCCCACGCAGCCTGCCAGCCTGCTGTTCGGTCATTACTCTTACTGTGATGGCATCCTGGGCAATTTGCATATTCCTCTATTATTAGTATAGATAGACTATTTTCTCAAGTCAGTGTTTATCAAACAAAGTTCAAGTATTCTTTGGGATTTTTGAAAATTGTATTTTCTTTGAAATAGGTACATATAATTTTCAAATTTAAGAAATGCCAAATGCCGTTTTATTGCTAAATATACAGAAATATAATAGAAGTACTCACTGAATTTCAGGGATCTGGAAAATCTACTTTTTACATGCTCCTGTCATAATTATTTTTGAACTTTTATATTTTTCAATATACAGATACATTATGCAGGTAGTTTAATCTGTGCTATTACTTTACTAAGAATGATAATAATGAGGATAAAATTATTTTTCAATCTTACATTTGACCATGACCATGTAAACATCAATAGTACAGGTAGGAGGCTAGGACAAATGTTCTCCTTTCTCTAAAATATCAGGGATTTTCAAGTTGGAATTACATCATAGGGTAGAAATCTATTTTTTTTTTAAGTTAAGGATAAAAACTTTTTTTGAATTTTCACTTCTGTAGGTTGGTGTAAAATTTGCAAACCATGTACACCTCTGTATATGCTCTGATGTACAATGGAAAAAAATTCCAAGACTGCTCTCAATTTTATAAAATACGTTGTCCTGGAAGTATCCACTAAACTAGAATGGCAGAACTAGGAACTCTCATTACCCAAATATGTTGGGCAAAGTGACGATGACTGCAATGGGCTCCGGCTTGTGTGTGACCTCAGAGGAGGATATTACTGCAGAATTTCCTAATAAGAATGTGTCCTGCCCCTTAAACAGCAAGCATTGCCACTGGCCACCTCCCAGGCACATGCCCAGTCATCATCTGTGCACATGTTCCAGCCTTCAAAGGTAGGAAGGTCTTTGTTACTCCAAGAGCTTCTCATAACTGGGCATCGTTAACAGTCCTGGGGAGAGAAAGAAGGAAGAAGACAGAGGAATTGCAGAATGTAAAAGTTGGATGGAGAGAGAGTATTGACCATGGTAAGTAGAGGCTGGGTGTCAGAAATTGTCCTCAGGTGGCACTTGGTGGCATTTGTGCTGTAGATGCAAATGCTTTCCAACAATGTGCCTGGATATAGTGATCTCCCCGTGGACAGGTAAGCAAGCTTGCCTGGGTGGCTAGAGACCCATGGCTGTTCATCATCATTGAAAACAGTTTAGTTTGGGTTCCAAATCCTCCAGGTGACATCAGCATGCCATACAAATTTGCCATTTTTCATGAGTAACATGATCTGAAAAACATGCTGTAAAACTTTTTTTTACAGTGGCACGATAAATAACCAACCAGACCCAAGATGCCCTTGCCATTCACTACTTGTTAGCTTAAACTCCACACGGGAAGAGCTCTGATGCCAAGGCTGCAAACCTACATGGCTTTCAGGTGAAGGACCAGCCACCATGCTGAGCTGATACCACCTAAGTACATAGCCACGTTGAGAGAACCACTGTATGTGATATCTGTAAGACAATATAATTGTTTTTTCTCACACAGCACTTCCCAGTAGATTCACTGTAAAATCATGAATTCACTGTCCAAGCTACATCCAATAACATAGGTATGACTCCATCAAAGAGACTGAGGAAATAATTTTGTATGTTTAAGTGCTTTAAATTACTGGGGGGGACGGGGGGGGGAGAGTGGTATGTAATCCTTTTGAACATTGTTTTTTTTTTAAACCTCAGTCTTTGGATTGGAGAGCTTAGTTTCTCCCCTCCTCTCCTAATTTTTTGAAGCCTAAAGAGTTGTTAGGAAGAAAAACATTGCAATATACAAGCAGGCAATTTATCAGCAAACACAGGGAGGTGAAATACCTGATAGGAGAGGAAAACATGATCTCAGCTGACAGGAAAGGAAGCTGGGCATGCGCCCAGTAATGTGTGTGCTCCTATGTCTATAATATGCCTCTTCTGAGAGTGTATTTTTCAACATGAGGGATTGCCAATGCTGAGTATAACAATAGCCTTGGGTAGCAAGGAGCAAGAGGTTGGAAGAGGGAGCTGGCTGGGGGCTGCCTGGAAAGGATTCAAGATCATGGGATTGGCTAATTTCCCTACAGGATCTGCAGCACAGCCAGGTCAGCCTGGCTGCGTTGCCGTCGTCAGTCTCTCTGCCATGCTTTTCATCTGTGCTTGGGCCAAAGGCCCTAGAGGTTCACTCTGCAGCAGTACAGGGAGGCAGGAAGGGCGTGAAGCCCAAATGGGCAGGCCAAGGAGCCCCCAGCCAAGCCTGGGGAGAGACGCATGGAATAAATAAGTAAATAATTTGTGGAAAAGCATTTAAAAAATTTATTTATCTCAGAATAAATAGAATAGAACTATGTCAGAGGGAAGGAGACCAAGGAAATTCAGTATTCACCTCAAAAAAACCACTGTTTTATTATCAAAATAATTTATTATTTAATGACTAGGTTTTCTAACCTTACCACTATTTTATCTCCTTGGCTTTGTTTGCTGAGATTTTGTGCAGCTTAGTCTCCTGTGGTCTCTGTAGATGATGACACCACATATGAAACCATCTGTGTCTTCCTACAATTTCTAGCGTGTGCATATCAAACATGGAGACGTTCCCACATGTCTCTGTAAAAATCTGTATCCATGAAAATTAAGACATGAAAATATGCTGATTTATAATACAACCAGAAGAATGATTTTTAAAAATACTATCTAATGAAAGAGTAATATGCAAATTAACCATCACTCTGCCACACCCACAAGCCACGCCCACCAGCCAATCAGGAGCAAGCATGCAAATTAACCCAACCAAGATGGCTGCAGCCACAGAGTGAGCAGGAAGCTTGGGTTTCCCAGCAATGGAGGAAGCCAAGCTTTCTGCACAACCTGGCAGGCCCAGGCCTCCACTCAAGGCTACAAAGTTTCAATTATAGAAGATAAATAAAACCCAACAAAAATGGCAGCAGCCACCGAGCTGGAGAGAGCAGGAGGCTTGAGTTACCCCCAGCAATGGAGGAAGCCAAGCTGCCACAGCCCTGTCCTGCCTTGGCCTCTGCTCAAGGCTACAAAGTTTCAATTATAGAAGATAAATAAATCCCAGACACCAGGGCCTCTGCTTGGGTTGCTGGGGGGCATGGCTGGCCTGAAATCCACCACAGGCCCATTGCTCAGGCCACCCCACACCCCAAGGGAACCCCCACCCTGATCCGGGACACACTTCAGGGCAAACCAGCTGGCCCCCACCCATTCACCAGGCCTCTATCCTATCTAATAAAAGAGTAATGTGCAAATTGACCATCACTCCAACACACAAGATGGCTGCCCCCATGTGGTCAAAGATGGATGCCCCCATGTGGACTCAAGATGGCTACAAGATGGCCAGCAGGGGAGGGCAGTTGAGAGGGACCAGGCCTGCAAGGGAGGGCAGTTGGGGGTGATCAAGCCTGCAGAGGAAGGCAGTTAGGTGTGACCAGGCTGGCAGAGGAGGGAAGTTAGGGACAACTGGGCCTGCAGGGAAGGGCAGTTGGGAGGAACCAGGCCTGCAGGGGAGGGCAGTTAGTGGTGATCAGGCCTGCAGGGGAGGGCAGTTAGGGGCAAACAGGCTGGCAGGGGAGCAGTTAGGCATCAATCAGGCTGGCAGGGGAGTGGTTAGGGGGTGATCAGGCTGGCAGGCACAAGCAGTTGGGGCAATCAGGAAGGCAGGCAGGCGAGCAGTTGGGAGCCAGCAGTCCTGGATTGTGAGAGGGATGTCCGACTGCCCATTTAGGCCCTATGTCTGACTACCAGGATAGGGCCTAAACGGGTAGTCAGACATAGAGCCTAAATGGGCAGTCGGACATCCCTCTCACAATCCAGGACTGCTGGCTCCCAACTGCTCGCCTGCCTGCCTTCCTGGTAGGATAGGACCTAAACGGGCAGTCAGACTGCCTAAAAGGGCAGTGGACATCCCTCAAGGGGTCCCAGATTGGAGAGGGATACACCCCCCGTGCACGAATTTTTTGCACTGGGCCTCTAGTTATATATATATATATGCCCGATGCATGAAATTTGTGCAAGGGGCTTGGCCCTCACAGCCCCAGCCAGCCCTCACAGCCCTGGCTTTGTCCAGAAGGTCTTCAGAAGGTCATTTGGCTGTTCAGTCTAATTAGTATATTAGCTATTTATTACATAGGACTAGTGGCCCAGTGCAAGAAATTCATGCACGGGAGAGGGAGGGGGTTCCCTCAGCCCAGTCTGCACCCTCTCCAATTGGGGACCCCTTGGGGAATGTCCGACTGCAATCTGGGACCGCTGGTTCCTAATGACTCACCTGCCTGCCTGCCTGATCGCCCCTAACTGCCTCTGCCTGCCTGATCACCCCTAACTGCCCTTCCTTGCTGGCCTGATCTTGCCCCCAACTGCCCTCCCCTGCCAGCCTGATAGCTCCTAATGACCTCTGCCTCAGCCCCCACCACCATGGCTTTGTCCGGAAGGAAGTCAGACGTCTAGAAGATGGCCAGTCAACCCAGTCTAATTAGCATATTACCCTTTTAGTAGTATAGATAGATTATATAGGATAGGATTGCTTAAATGGGGGCAAGGGGAGCCTTTTTCTTCAGGAGGAGATGTTCTTGGCAGACAAAAATACATAATCCCTATATCTGGACTGATAGCCAGCCATATGCACTATACTGCCAAACCAGTCATTAAAAAATTGAACCACTTTCTTACACCTTACACCAAACAGCTATTGCCCTTAAAACCCATCCTCAGCCCCCACCTTAGGTTCTGCCTTCGCAGTTCAACCAAATTAGTTTCTGATTTGTCGTTTTCTATGCCAGTCAGTGTCAAAAGCTCTGCCTCCTAGGCAGCCATTGGCTCCTCGCACTTCACCCAGATTTGGTTCTGATTGGTCGGTTTCTATGCCAGTTGGCATCTCCGGGCCTATCAACGGGCCTGATCAGAGAGGCGGGGCTGATCAGCAGCTCCAGAAGAGGCCAGAGAGAAAGAGGCAAGTGCTGACCAACAGCTGCTATGGAGGCTATGGATCAGAACCTGCTTCTCTCTCCCCAGGCCTCTCTCTGGGCCTGATCTACAGCCTCCTCAGCAGTCAGTACTGGGTCTGGGCTCCCACAGCCATGACAACCCAGCACTGACTTCCAGTTGGTCAAGCCTCCGATTGTTGTGGATGTTACGGACCCTGGGTTTTTATATATTAGGATTCTTGAAACATTTAATTGTTCCTTTCAATCTACTCCTTGCCCCACTCCCCTATGGCCCAACAAATATTGAGACATGGAAGTGTGCCTCACAGATACCCTGGTCACTCATGTTTACATATAATACACATCTGCTGGCTTGAGGATTTGGTTGGAGAAAGAGCATCTGTCTTGTGGGGGAAGAACAACATCTCCAAATGAACTCCCCAGAGGAGCAAAGGTCATGATAAACTTTTTGTCACCTGGATCTGCCCAGGATACCTGCTTGAGGAGCTAACTTGACTTTGGGCATGTGAGTAAGACCCTGAGGCCACTCAGTGGGAGTAGGAGGAGGTCACTCTGTCAAAGAAGGAAGGAGAAGGTCAAGTCCAGGGAGAGATCAGCTCTGCTCACACAAAGCCAGTGGGAGGAGCTTCATACATATTTTCTGACTTCTTGGTCACATTCTGCTAAGAATTACTTTCTAGGAAACCAACACAGTGGTATCTGTGTATTAACCTGGTTTCCTTACCCATGGATCCCTTTTGATATTGCTAGATCCTTCAGAGACTGTCTGCATCTCAGTGCTGGCACTGGCGGTAAAATCTCCATGTTCCACCACCTTCATAATCAAAAGATTTAAGGTAGATGAACACGAGCCTTCTTCCACAGGTCGTCAGCAGCCCATGAAATCAGAATTAGTAAGAGATGTTAGAAATTGAACTAAGCCAATTAGAAATTCCCCAATGGTCCTCCACCCAAGTACTTTAAATCAGTAACATACAAATATTATTCTTAAAAAGGAAGAAAAATAAAAATTGTGTGAAAATTATCTTTGCTTTGGTAAGAGATAGTGCCATTCTCATCTTTCGGGCTGGTGAAAGTAGCCTAAGAGTTGACTTTTCCAAAGGCAGGGAAGCAGCTGCATTAGAATCTGCTGAGAACAGAATTCAGATGCTCTGCACTGTGGTCTGGGTGTGCATGGGAACAGCCTGTGTGTGACACAAGGTTACAAGAATCAGAACATCTGGGGCTCAGTGGTCTCCAGAGTGGGGCCCTAGAGAATTCACTTCGGGGGGAGAAAAAATGCTTAGAACTTCTACTTTTACAAATTTCATCTCATCTTTTAAAATATCACTTATTATATATGTTCAAAATGAATATAACATATGTTTAAATAAATATATACATATATTGGTTTGGAATATACGTAACATCATTTATTTTATAAATATACACTAGCATATATTATTTATACATAAATGGATATCCCTATTTTGGGGTCATGCTCAAAAACATGTAGACAGTGGTGTATGACTAAACGTTGAAGACCAGGGACTAGATCACTGCAATGGCCTCTCAGTGGTCTGTCTCTGGCCTCTATATCCCTCCAATTGCCATCTAACAAATCAGATGCTTCAGTGGCGTCCCAGTTCCCTCAGGAAAGTCGCATCCCATCCACCCTTCAGGTCTGCAGGATCTGGTCTCCTCCCTCCACCTCCTTGCTCTCCAGCATCTTCATGCTGCTCCACTGTCCAGCCTTCTAGGGCTAATCCTTCCCCACACACCAATTCTGCTTATCTTTCTCAGGCCTTCATGCACATTGCTTCTTCTCCTGAGATGGTCTCCTTTCCCCAACCTTACTGGGTTAACTTCTATTCAACATTTAGACTTCAGCTTAGATGTTATTGCCTTGGACTCCAAAGACTGGGCTAGGTATCCTACCTGTGTTGTCATAGCCACTGCAAGTAACTATCATACGCAGTAACTCTGTTTAGCCTGCTATCCTGAAAACTCCTGGAGGGAAGGTTTATCTGGCTTATCATTGTATTCCAGAGCCTCCTATAAAATAGAGATGCCAAATATAAGTGGAAATGAATCCATTGTTATTTTTCTAAACAATAAAAGTGGGTCCACTTTGGATGTTTAGTGCTCTCCACCCCACATTTATAGTCTCATAAGAAGAAAAAGGGAATTCACAGTTTCCATATTTCCAAATGCAGAGGCCCAGGAGATTATATATTAGAGATAGAAAATAAACCATGTGTGAATGACTCTCTCCTCCCAGTGATCAAATCTCATCAAAGGACATTTTGACCATTTGGGGAAACACAAGAAAGAAAGGGAAAATAAAAGAGCCATGGAGGGGCCATGTTCATCTACTTGGGGGTGAATATTAAAATATGTTCTATTCTCTCTCCAACCTCAAATACTAAGTAAAAGTTGCTATTACTTTGTAACATGGTAATGTACACTATTCACCACATAGCCTTTAATATAGAAAGGTCAGTTAAAAAGATGGACAATGGGATCACTTCCCTGCCAACAACAATTTATAAGAACACAAGATAGACAGTCTCGGTGTCCACCCAGTTATGGTCTTCCAAAGCATTGTCATGCATTTGTAGTTTATGTGGGACATGGGAGCAGAGGTTATCAAGTGACATGAATAAAACATCATATGTCAGGCCCAGCTAATCCCAGAATATCTACCATTCCTTCCATGCTTTCCTAATATTAGAAATGTAAATCCAGATAGGCCAAAATTCCCCTCAGTGAGTTCACATGGTCTTAAGACTCACCCACAGTTTGAGATAAGTCCCTTGTGGGACAGTTAGCCTTTCATTCCAACTCTGTCTCTGCTGGAGGGAGCAGAGGTCATGGAATCTCCATACTACTTAGCAGCATGCTTGGGACCACAGCATGAACACTGACTGCCATCCTTCCCCTCAAGGATGTCATGCTTCTCATTCCTGTTTAATTTAGTCACTGCTATGAGGCCAACTACAGCATCCCTGTGGTCATTATCTGCTCAACTTTCATCCCCATATTTGTCCCCATTCTGAACCAAAACTCCACCCCAACCCTCCCCTTCCAAACCTGTCCACGTGTCCCCCCAAATCCAGGAAACTTCACAATATCTTCAGTCATATTGCTGAACTTGCTTTTTGGCCTTCACTGAAACCAGACTACTAGATGGATTCTGTAAACCCCACTTCCTCCGGAAGTCAATCTGGTGAAGGCGATTTCTTCACGACACCTTACTGCAGAGCTTGAGGGAGAACTGATGAGCTCCTCGACTGACTACTTCCAGACCAATGTTCACTGCCGTCATCTGGTTTCTGAGCAGCAAACAACAGAGGCAGGTGGCAGCATCCACTTTCAATTCAATGGAACCTTCTAGGGCACATTCCTTCTTTGAGAAGACGAGCATAGGTACCAAGAAGGAGGGCAACTATTTGAAAAAGGCCATTACATATAATAGTGAGGGGCATCCCTCCCACTTCCTTCTTTTGGTTCCCAGACTTATTCTGGCTCTGGGAGGAACAGCACTATACATAAGGTCTGACCACATTTCCTAGTTTATGCCTCTTTTATTTGAAAACTTCATTGCACCCCTTTGACTATGATACTATTCTGTCTGCCAACTACTCAAACCTGAACTCCTGACTCCTACCCTCTTCTTTAACCTCAGATACAGTCTTTTCTCAATGTTTACTGTCTCAATAAACAGCCCCTCTAACCTTCCAGTTACTCAAATCTGAAACCTGGGTCTCACTCAGAACACCTCACTCTCCCTCATTCCCCATATTAATCAATAAACAAGTTATCCCTCTAAAATAGCTCACAGATCTTCCCTCTTCCCTCTGCCACCTAGCTCAAAATGGTATTATCTTTCCTTGTGTTACTGTACTAGCTCCCTTTTAGCTCTTCCTACAACATTTCTTCTTATTATTTCACACCCGTTATTTCCCACTATTCAGTTAAAGAAATCATTTTAAAAAGACAAATTGGGTGATATTACTCTAATGCTTAATACTCTTCAAAGGATCCCCATGGCATTTTGAATAAAATCCAAATTCCTTCAAGAACCTGTAGGATCTGGGCCATGCTTATCTCTTCAAACTCATTTCTTGTCAGTATCCCCCTTGCCCAACATGCTCCCTCTGCACTGGCTTTCTCTCAGTTCTGAAATCTCTCTAACCTCAGGATCTCACCACAAACTGTTCACCTTCCTGCAACACCCACTCTCTCAGGTCTTACTTAGCTTCCAACTCCCTGGAGAGGAGCTAAGTGCTATACCATATTCTCTTTTACTCTACCCTATATTTTTCCTTTAGAGGATTCAATACAATTTGTAATTATATATTTTTTGCATTACGTATTAATGGTCTATCTCCACCATTAGTGAGTGAAAGTTCCATGTAAGGGACCTTGTTTGTTTTGCTCTCTGCTATGTAAATTAATACCCAGAGCCTAGCACATAATCAAGGTTTAACAAATATTTGTTACATGTATAAATATATTTAACTAGAGGCCCAATGCACGAAGATTTGTGCAAGAATAGACCTTCCTTCCCCTGGCTGCCGACACCCGGTACCTGGCCCTTCACTCTGGCCACCACCTTCCACCTTCACTCTGGCCTGGAGCCACCTTCTGCCTTCTCGCACTGCGCAGAGGCCCAGAGCGGCTGGGGCAGGGCGGAATGCCTGCGTCATCAAGTGTGTCCCGGCCGCCACCATCTTTGTCACATCATTTTGCATATTCCCTCCTTATTGGCTGTGGGCGCCACCATCTTTGTCGCAAAGTGTTGGTCAATTTGCATATTCCATCTTTATTAGGTAGGATAACTACATTAGCATGTGGTAGAAATATATTGTGCATTCAAAATGTTGAAATTCATGCCCAAAGTATTTAATGAACATCAACTGCATGCATAGTGCCAGGTGCTGTACTAGGTATTGAGATGCAAGAACATATTACAGTCCCTGCCCTCAAAGGACTGCCAGTCTGAGAGAGAAGGACTGGCTCACAGTGTGAGAAGCCTCACCAGAGGAAAAGCTCAACTTCCTAAAGGGCCCAGAAGAGCAGGTTTCTAAAGAAGCCCCCATGGAGGCTGGGGAAAAGCTTCCCCGAGGAAGGGATATCCAAGACACATGCTTTCAGGCAGGACTGGCTACGTAATTTGCAGGGCCCAGTACAAAATGAAAATTTGAGGCCCCTTCTTCTAAAATTATGAAGAATTTCAAGACAGTGACAACAGAACAGTAAGCCAAGAGTGAGGCCCTTCTGAGGATAGGGCCCTGTATGACTGCACATGTCGCATGCCCAGGAAGGTGGCTCTGCTCTCAGAGTCCTTAGGACACAGGTGAGACAATGTGGCTAAACAGGACTTAGGCAACCACACAACCCAAGGTTGTAGAGGGAGAAAGACCCGCGTTTGTCTAGCCTCCTGTTTGAGAGAGGTAATAGGTTATCTTCTCATTTGAGAGTTTTCTGTGGCTCCGCGAGGTGAAATTCCCAACATCTCAAAAAAAAAAAAAAAAAAAAAAGCATTAAGATTAGGATATTAGAGTTGTGCTTCCACCAGGGTAAAATGTTTCTCAAGGAAAGGACTCTTTCTCCCGGCTTCTTGTGCATGCTGTAGAAGCGGGCAAAGAAAGGAGGCACAGCCAATGAGTCCTGAAATAGTTAAACACCCTCTGCTGTGGCCATGCAGGTGAGCAAGCACCTGGGCACCACATACACGGCAGCTGCCAGGAGGACTTGCCCAGGGACCTGTGAGACTCCAGCAAAAGCATTAGTAGCATTTGCCTTTGCCCACTTACTGTCCTTCTTCCATCCATTCATCCTGTCTGATGTCCACCAAGAACTCAGGAGGTAAAAGGCTGAGGGCTTTCCACACTCAGTCTTCATGGTGACCTCAGGCAGGTCTGTGGTGGGAGACAGGTCTCTGGTGCAAGGAGTCTTCCAACACCCAATCCCACTGCAGAAGTAGCCCCCCATCCCATATTCACAGGTGTAACCTGCCTGCAGAATGAACACCCACCTCCTCGGAGGACATGCCTGGGACTCATGGACATGCCCAAGGTCGGCTGAATAAGACTAGCCGGTATGAACAAAACAAGCCAGTGCACATCCCTGGGAAGACGAGGCTGGAGTTTGACTGGGGCAATTGAGGCCACTCCTTGTGTGGGGGCAACAGAAGACAAGGAGGAAAAGCAGCTGCTGGCCTGGTTGCTGTGACTGAGCAATCACATGTTTTTTTGGGGGGCTGCAGGATTCTTGGGGTGTTGAGCAGAATGATTTTGGATTAATTTAATACAAAAGAGCTTTACGCCTCAGGCATGTGTGGATATGTATTTAAAGTTTCTGTCACACCCAAAAGTGAGTGCCAGGAAAATAACTTTTTTCACATATTCCATACCCTGCAGCTTCTTTGCCCTGAGATCATCCCTGATTTGCTGCCTGTACACTTGCCAAGGAAAGCAGCACCTTCCATAGTTGTTGGTACATGGCAACAGCACACCTGCAAGAAATGTCTGGCGAATGAATGGATGGATGGATGGATGAATGAATGAATTTACTGCTGCTGTATATGGCCACCACCAGACTGAAACAAATGAAAGTATAATCTGTCAAAAGCAAGTCAGACTTCTCCAGTGCAGTGTCATATCGACTATGAGAAAGTTCAACTTTCTACAAGTGCTAACTAGATTGCTCACATTTTTGCAGAGTAATATAGACTTCTGTAGTCTATTACATAGTGTATACATTTAAAAAAGAAGAATGCTTTCATTAAAGTGTTCATCTATTTTATTATTAATAATGTAATGTGTAAAATGCCTTGGGATTCACTGAGATGAAAGCAAGCAATATAAATGTGAGATATTATTATGCTTCTTATAATTACAACATGTGTGCACAACAGTTCATTATGAGTACCCATCAAAGAAAGCACCCCGTCATGCTGCCCTAACAAAAGGCAATTGTTGGGAGGGTTCAACAAGGCCAGAGGAGGCCATTTTAAAAGAAGTTGCTGTTTATAGGAAACTTCCATGTGACTCAGGTGCTTCAAACTCAATTGGGCGGGCCTTGAACATGGATTAATTTTTAACAAGGTCAAAGAAATATATTTATTGCACCTCTTGAGACAGTGAGCACTCATAGCATGAGAAAGTTCTCCATTTTTCTTATGTGTAGCCTGAGTCATTCCAAAGCTGGGGAATGAAAGGGGAGGTGGGGGGAGTGGGGAGCTGTATGCCCTTGTTATTTCTCATTGCTCTATGGACCCAGTTTTGCACTGACTCTTAATATAAATTTTCATTGAAGACAATATGTCCTCCAAGGGAGCAGACATTGATTTTTGAAGGACAAAAATATATTTAGCCTTTTTGTGTAGGAAGCACAAGTATTCATATCAGGAATATCTCTTAATAATGTTTCTGTTATATTAAAATTTCATGGGGGAGGAAAATTAGAAAATAAAAGTCTTAAAAGGCTCTTTAGGGAAATGATAATGGGGAGGAAAAGTTGAGAAACACTCCTTTTGCTCTCTAAGAAGAGTTTAACCAATAATGATTACACACCAGCTTTTCCATTCTGTGGGAAGCAAGCTTCAGGGTGACACAGAACCCTGGGAAGAGATAGTCTCCTAGGAAACCATCATCTTACCATTTCCCAATTGTGACCTAAATATCAAATCGCAGCCAAAATGTAAATACCTCTGGGTGAGTAATACTTTCCAAATTTTATCAACCCCTTATATCTTGGCATAAAGATCTACCAATTCATTTTCCGACATCAAATTTTAATAGAGACAGGAGAGACCACGAGGAAGTAGGGTATTTGAGGGATGGAGGGGGGCATGCAAAAGGAACGTTTAAATATATTATTAGACCCATTACAAAACTCAGTCTACAACCTCAATGTTGATAACTATATCTATTTTCCATAACTCTATTTAACTCTTTAAATATGTTATTCTGCTGAGGTATCAGAAAAAGAAAATCACAATCAATTCCGGGTTCCCTCTGTTTCCTGGAATTGTGTGGGTTCCAGGCCATTGTGTCGTGCCAATGCCTGGGCGATGGTGGGTCATGCATGCTATGACAGGTCAGTATCATCAATCATCTTATCTGGGCTTGGTCATAGTACGTGCAGGTCAGTACTGAGTCAGCCTACCAGGTCCTTCAGATATCCTCTACCTCCGTGCTGGGGTTCTTGGTGAGGCTCCCTGGCCTCATCAGGCTAGGTACGCCCCATTCTCTTGGTCTTGCTTCCTCTCTAGAGTTTTACCCAGAAAAGGGCACAGGACTTCTCTCATTCCCAAGCTTAGCTGTGGTTCATCCCTGCCCCTCGTCCCCTACCTGTGGGAACCTCCATTTGATAGGAGCAGAGCAAGAGGGTGTAGAAGCCACCAGCACTGAACACCTCAAGCCTCCTCAGACTTCCCTCCTCCATGTAGCCCAGTTTCAAGGCTGAGGAGCTCCCTCAACAAATATTCTTGCACTTTCATTGCTTAGGCGCAGCTGTCCTTCCTAGATCCCTGAGGGCCTTGGCTCTTGGGATTCAAAAGCCCTGAACTGACTGACTCCTCTTTGCTCTGCTCTCAGCTGTCACACCTGCCCTGAGGCCCTGAGTGCGGAAATGCCAAGCTAACTGGACAGAGACAGATGAACAGGAAGAAGGAAATGCTGAGGGAGCAAAAATAAGTTAATATTTCAAAATTTTTGACCACCTCAAGACAAAAAACATCAGTTCCTAATTTGAAGGACCCGGGCCCCAGCACTGGTTTCACTGACTTCCGTTCCACACCATCTTCAGAGAAATTCATATGTATGCACACCTAGTGAAAGCTGTCTCCTTTTGCTCAAATGTACTATGAATGTGTCATAAAGTAGTCATATATTTCAACAGAGATAAAATAATAGAATTGTGAGCTTAGCTCCCAAGGTAAGATTGGCATTTAAAAAAATACAGGTGACTAACATAACAATTTTTAAAGTCTATGATTATTGACATGTAAAACAAATGCTGTTTAAATGAATTACTTCCCATGAGATAAAAGCTACCTTTAGGGGTTGAAATAAAAATAGGTGCAAATATAAAATGTGTTGACCATTGTCCCCCAAAGAAGCTGCTCATGCTTCTTGGGCGAGGTGACTAGAAACGAAAGGAGAACCCGCAAATCTAGTGGCCCCAAAACCAAAGTTCACATCAACGCAAGCTGAACGACTCTGGCGCACTTTGCACATGCACGGGTGCTTGTCATTGCGAGGCATGTTGTAATCACGAGATGAATCCGACTTTCCCCAGGATGCTCTTCATTCGCTTGATGAACTTTTTTCTTCTGCAGAGTGATACTTCAGGTGTAAGGGGGGAAATCAGCCTCGTCTCTGTGTTTTCTACAGTCTGATATCTTATATTTATAGCCCACGTGTGTCCCCGAGAAGGAGCACAAGGCATTTTCCAACATGTCATCTCGTTCACTCCTGTAGAGACATTGATGGGGGAGCAATGGATGGTGAGAGTGATGAACATTGCATTTAAAGAGGGGTTCACAATTAGGTACATTTCTCTTCCGTGGTCACATCCTGAGTCAGAGCAGAGGTTAAGTCTTCCTTTTACTCTCACTCCTGAATCTCACATTCTAACATATGTGTACGTTTTCTGATTTTTTTGTTTTGTTCCCATTTTAGAGCTTATCTGATTAACTAACAGAAAAACAAAACAAAAAACAAAGACAGAAAAGCAAAACCCAAACCAATCCCAACTATTTACCTGACAAACAAATGATTTCCAAAGTTTAACTCTCAAAATATTTTGCCAAGCCACCTGCTCTTCCCACTAAGATGGAGTGACAATGCAGTGCTTGGAAACGCTGGCCAAACCAAGGCTGTCCTCCCACGTTACACAGGAAACAAAGATAGCAGAGAACCCTCCCCATGCAGTACCACGTGGACACAGCCAGGCGCTGGACCAGATCCCTGGTGGCTGAGTCAGGGGGAATAGAGCCAGGGAGCAGCTCATTTCCTGTGACAAGCCAGCTCTGGGAACTCAGATAAGGCCTTAGCTTCACAAATGCTACCAATCCATTTTCCCTTTTCCTGAAAGTCCTGCCAATGATTCAAAGCCAACCCATGAAACAGACAGGAGGCCTGTTTCTGACCAAAATCTGTGACAGCAGAGGTTCTCTCTCCAGGCAGGAGCATGTGCTAAGTATTGGCCTAGGCATCTATACTAATAAAAGGGTAATATGCAAATTGGTCACAACACCCTCACAGTAACAACTGAACAGCAGGCTGCGTGGAGCAACCAGGCCGGCATAGGGGGCAGTGAGGGACAACTAGGCAGGCAGAGGGGGTCAGTGAGGGGTGACCAGGCCGGCAGAGGGGGTCAGTGAGGGGCAACTATGCTGGCAGGGTGGACAGTTAGGGGCAATCAGGCTGGCCGGCAGAGGTGGTTAGGGGTGATCAGGCTGGCAGGGGGGCCAGTTAGGGGTGATCAGGCAGGCAGGCAGGTGAGCAGTTAGGAGCCAGCGGTCCTGGATTGTGAGAGGAATGTCCAACTGCCGGTTTCGGCCAGATCTCAGGGATCAGGCCGAAAACAGCAGTTGGACGTTCCTTAAGGTGTCCTGGATTGGAGAGGGTTTAGGCTGAGGGGACCCCCTCCCCTGTGCATGAATTTTGTGCACTGGGCCTCTAGTTTTATATGATGATCTTCCCTATTATTTGCAATAACTTTGTGAGATGGTACTATTACTGGCCCCATTTCATTGATGAGGTAAATAAGGACCAGCAAAGTTAAGTAATTTTTGTCCAGGGTCCCATGGCTAATTAATAGTATAGCTGGATCAAACTCCGGAACTTAAGCTCTTAATCACTATACCATATTGCAATGATTATAACAGCAAACTTTATTATCCTCCTATATGTGTATTTGAAAGGTAGCATAACTAGGTTAAAAAAAAAAAGTATAGCTCCTACTAGACTGCCTGGAAGTATTATTCTCCCCTAGATGCTAATCTGATGTGAATACTAATATGTAAGAAATGAAATGTCAATTTGTCGTATATTTTTATAACATCTTAAATACTTTGAATCATCATTGAAAGTCAACGTTAAAATTTGAGGGTGAGAAAAACAAGGTAAAACAGTTGCCAAACTTTTGTTTGGAGAGCACAGTCATCCTGTCAAAGTATAATTTCCAAAGTGTTAAAAGCATGCCTCTCATTCAACTATAGAACAAAGATGTGCAAAAGATTTTATTCAATTCTTTAGCTAATGAGGGAGCCAGCAAGATGTTAAAACTGGTCCAAAGGGCATTTGGAAAGCTGCATATACACATGGAATTTAATAAATTGCTGGAGTAGATATGAAGCTGGTTAATGTCCAATTCAGCTTAAAATGTAACCTTTGAGGTTATCTGTTCCTCCAGAGAGAATTATTTACATTTCTATTTGACAAAAATTTACAAGTTGATCTCTGTTCCTAAAAAGATTTAAATTCGATCAGTAAATAGAAAGCCAAGCCTCGCACTGAATTGAAAAACAACAACAAAAAAAACTACTCACCATTTTTGAGGTTGAGATAACTTTTCTGACAATGCTTACTAAGGTAGGGGAACAGACTTGTGTCTAGCCAACTCAACATGGGCAAAAGGAAGTTATCTGCAAAGTGGGTGTAGAGTATGCTTTAAAACTCCTGAATAAAAGTAGATTGTGTTTTCTAATGATACATAAAAGGAATAAGCCACTGGGATATGGGGAGAAAGGAAGAGCAAACATCTCAGTCTTACACTTTAGCATAAACTATAAAGGATAGTGGACTTATTTTATAGGCAAAGTGATCAATGATCAAAGTTTAAAATGAGGGAGGACAGATAATAAGAAGTCAATCTGCTTCTAGCTTAAGTCCTTCTATGTTCTTTTTTAAACTATACTAGCGGCCCAGTACACAGATTCATGTACCAGTGGGGTACCTCAGCCTGGCCTGTGGGGATTGGGCTGAAACCGACTCTCCGACATCCCCCGAGGGGTCCCAGATTGTGAGAGGGCACAGGCCAGGCCAAGGGACCCCACTGGTGCACAATTGGGCCGGGGAGGGACTGCGGGAGGGCTCCAGGGCGTGTCTGGACCATCTCGCCCAGTCCCGATCAGCCCAGGAGCAAGCTAACATACCAATTGGAGCGTCTGCCCACTGGTGGTCAGTGTGCGTCATAGTGACTGGTCATATGGTCAACTGGTTGGACACTTAGCATGTTAGGCTTTTATTATATAGGATTTTTTTCTTGTCGATAGTCCTCTATGTCCTTTTAAGTCTCTTGGCTACCCCTCAAATGCTATTCTATCCGTCAATCAAAGAACATGACATTAAATAGGTTATTTTACCTAGTGGGGTGTAATTTGATAATAATTCTAATCTGTGTTTTCCTCAAACTAGTTCTCACTTTTGTTTGTGTTACAGGCTAGGAAGAAACGTTAGGCTCTTTAGTAACAAATTAAACATTTGCTAATCCTAAGGGTTTAACATAACAGACTCCTGAGGTGAATTCTTATGCTGGACTTTTCTGAGTGTCCCAGGGGCCTGCTCAGGTTGGACTTTTAAGATGCCAATTGCTTGTTCCTGTCTTCATAACGACGACTTATCTACAATGGCATGGTTTTTATTAAATTGACAAATAAATATATTAGTGTTCCCTTCTTTTCCTCCTAAGCAAATGAAATGTTCACTCTTCTCTCCTAACAAAATAAAACCAAAATATCCTACTATGGACAGCTACTACTGGATTAAACTCTCACCTGAACAAGGTTAACTGTACTTTTTCAGCCTATTCTGGAACAACTAGACACCAGTGTCTTCATTGCATGTACAAACAACTCTCCTGCCCCAATTTTATGAGACCTGGAAGCCACTTGGAAAAGAGGAATAACTCATGAACTCATCTGCCTTTGTGCCTTTTCAGTAGGAAAACATGAGTTGATAGTGTTCATCTTTGTAAGATTCTAAGGCATTTTTACTATTTTTTATACCAAAATATTTTAAAAAGTGTTTTACTGTGTTTTTTTATAAGAAGAAAATAAGTCCATATAACTATTTTCATTTATTTATTCTTTATCAACTTAATTTTTATAATTAAGACTTCGTTTAGATCAGTTTTAAATTCACAGCAAAATTTAGAGTAAGGTATAGAAATTTTCCATTTCCTCCTGCCCCCGCACATGCATAGCCTTCCCCCATTATGAACATCCCCCACCATAGTGATACATTCGCTACAGTTGGTGAACTGACATTGACACATCATAATCACCCCACGTCTATAGTTCACTCCTGGTATGTACACTCTATGGACAACCTCTGATCATTTTACTCTCTCCATAGTTTTGCCTTTTCCAGAGTGTTGTATAGTTGGAATCATATGGTACATGACCTTTTCTGATTGATTTCTTTCACTTATAAATATGCATTTAAGTTTCCTCCATGTCTTTTCCTGGTTTGATAGTTCATTTCTTTTTGGCCTGAATAATATTTCTTTGTCTGGATGTACCACAGTTACTTATCCATCCATCGACTAAAGGACATCTTGGTTGCTTCCAAGTTTTGGCAAGTATGAATAAAGTTGCCATAAACATTCATATGCATTTGGGTGTGTGTGTGTGTGTGTGTGTGTGTGTGTGTGTGTGTGTGTGTGTGTGTGAATATAAGTTTTCAATTCCTCTGGGTAAAAATTGAGGTGTTCCATTGCTGGATTGTATGGTAAGATTATGTTTAGTTTTGTAGGAGACTGTCAAACTGTCTTCCAATGGGATTGTACCATTTTACATCCCCACTGGTAATGAATGAGAATTTCTGTTGTTCCACATCCTCACCATCATTTGATGTCAGTATTCCTTATTTTGGCTATTGTAACAGGTATTTAATAGTATCTCATTATTGTTTTAATTTGCATTTCCCCATGACATATGATTTGAGGCATCTTTTCATATGCTGATTTGTCATCTGTATATCTTCTTTGTGAAGTTCTATTAAGGTCTTTAGCCCATTTTTTAAGTCAGGCTGTTCATGTTCATATGTGTTGTTGAGTTTTAAGAGTTCTTTGTATATTGTAGATAATAGTCCAAAAACAAATGTCTTTTGCGAGCATTTCCTCCCAGTCAGTGATTTGTTTTCTTGTTCTCTGGACATTGTATTTCAGAGAGAAGTTTTTAATTGTAATAAAGTCCAGCTTGTTATTTTTTTTTCTCAAGAATTGTGCCATTTGTATTATATCTAAAGCATCATCACTAAACCCAACATCATCTAGGTTTCCTTCTATATTATCTTCTAGGAGTTTTACAGTTTTGTGTTTTACATTTAGATCTCTGATGAATTTCGAGTTAATTTTTGTGAAGTGTGTAAGATCTGTGTCTAGATACATTTTTTTTTCATGTGCATGCCCCACTGTTCCAGAATCACCAGAATCACTTGTTGAAAACATTACCTTTGTTCCTTTATATTGCCTTTGCTCTTTTATCAAAGGTCAGCTGACTATATGTATATGAGTCTATTTCCGGACTCTTTATTCTACTCTCTTGATCTATTTGTCTATTCCCAGGATTCTCATGGGTTCTGATGTAGAGGAATTGGGAAGGTAGATGTAGACAAAGAATATGATTTTTCTGTGTATGTATAGCATGAACTAATGAGGCAGATGAACTGATCTTCCAGTCTCATGTGAAGCCAGGGAGGTGACAAGTGAAGGCAAAAGCTGCCTCCAGCTAATTCAGGGCCCCACGCAGGCAGCTGTTCTCAAAGAGCGATATTGGCTCAGCCTCTATTCTTCCCCAGACCCTACATCTCCAGAGGGAAGGCCCTACCTCTTCAGGGATCCCTTTGGCTGGTCCCCACTCTCCACTTCTAACCTCTGAGGACTAAAAGATCAAAGAAATTATAAAAGTCCTGTCATAAAAGTCATGTTCTTTCTTTTCGCTCCTCCTAGTTGAAGGAAAAGTACATGTGTGACTAAAAGGATGACTAAACGGAAGAGTGACGTCCACGGAACGAGAACTGGAGTTTGGGCTGGGTCTGGCCTAGAACATAGGGGCGGAGGGAAAAGAGGCCTTGAGGTTTCTTTGTGTCTAGCCCAGCAACTCAGTAGTTCAGGAAAACTGGCAAAATCTTGGGACAGAGATCTTAACCAGGAATAAAATGCAAATATTTGATTGACTATGTCTTGCATTATATCCCCCAGGAATCTAATCCTGATTGTAGAAGGGCTCATTAATTACAAACCCTGCCATCTGGCACGCTCAATAACTTCTGGGTAGGGAATACTTCAGGCTGCAGGTGGTGTGCAAGCTCGCTGGAGAACCTCCAACGAGGCAGGCAAGATGATCTACACTTTCCCTGGACTTTGGACTACATGGAAAGAGTAATCGTGCAGCATTAGCAGAGGCTCTTGATTTGGTGTAGATTTAATTCTAACCCAAAGCAGCTTTGGGATTGCCAATATCATACACTATTGGCTACTTCAAGGTGTTGCTGCTGTTACTATTGTTATTACTAGGGATAATGATATTAGCAGGAAGAGGCAGGATTTATTGAATACTTATTACATGCTACTTCTTCTATGAGAAAGATATCCTTAATTCCACTGCACCTACAGAGACACAGAAATTAAGCAATTTGCCTAAAGTCACACAGCAAGTATTAGAAACAGATTTTTTAATCCAAGTTACTTGAAATTACCACCGTGGCCCTCCTTTCCAATTTCTGTATTTCCCAGCTAGTATGGAGGGATCAGTGTGCTGTTTGGGGAGCTTGTCCCCTCCCTCTGTGAAGGCAAGCTGACATGTTGGCTACCACAAGGGAGAAGCAGCAAGAGTGGATTGCAGTGGTTTATCCACAGATTCTCAGAGCACCTGCCCATGAGCTTTACCTATTGAATCCTAAGAAAAGCCATTTTTTTTTGGGGGGGGGGTATTTTTTTTAATGTCTTTATTGATTAAGGTATTACATATGTGTCCTTATTCCCCCATTACCCTCCATCTCCCATTCATGCCCCCACCCCCCTTGTTGTCTGTGTCCATTGATTAGGCTTATATGCATGCATATAAGGCCTTTGGTTGATCTCTCACCCTTACCCCCACTTCCCTGAGGTTTGAAGTTCTGATTGATGTTTCTCTGTCTCTGGATCTGTTTTTGTTCATCAGTTTATGTTGTTCATTATATTCCACAAATGAGTGAGAGCATGTGATATTTATCTTCCTCTGACTGGCTTATTTCACTTAGCATAATGCTCTCCATCTCCATCCATGTTGTTGCAAATGGTAAGAACGCCTTTTTTAGCGCAGCATGGTATTCCACTGTGTAGATGTACCACAGTTTTTTAATCCACTCATCTGCTGATGGGTACTTAGGCTGTTTCTAAATCTTAGCTATGGTGAATTGTGCTGCTATGAAGATAGGGGTGCATATATCCAGAAAAGCCAATTTCTTCTACCAGACAGGAAGGGTTGAAATAGACAGGAGGAATACACAAAAGATGACTGCGGTCTCTACTGCTGGTCTTAAACATTCAAAGGCATCTTCCCCTTCCCTCAGGCAAAGGTTCCTCCAGGCCTAGGATTATCAGTGAAATTTAAGTAAATCCTGATCAAAGCAGTGGAATTAGAGTATTTCCACAGAAGCCTTGATGCAATTAATCAATAAACAGTGTCTCTCTTAAATGGGCAATGAAGCATTTTCTTAGAATTCAAAGAATTAACAAAACTCCAAGGGCTAATGAACAATTTAAAAAATCTTCTCCATGGGACACCATGTTTCTGGGGATTAGGTTTGTTCAAAAGCAGAAGAGTCTGTTTGCCGTGGATAAGCCAGTTTCAGAGACTGCACAGGAACCCAGAGCCGGTCCTCAGAAGATAGCTGTCTTTGGAAAAAGAACAACACACTCAGAGAAAACTGGGATCGGGTATAAAAACACAGTTGTACTTAGCAGTTAGGACAGAAAGAGGGGAAGCACGAAACAAAGTGGGGAAGAAGACAGGAAGGTGCAGTCAAAGTCTGGAGGAAGATAGAATTTAAGAGGTATGCGTGTGTAAAGAGAGAGAGGCAGAGAGAGGAGAACAAGTGAACTCACTCTGTGCTGGGCACAATGCTAGGTGCTTGGAGTGAGAGAGTCCTAAGGGTTCAGGATGATGCCCAGGTTTCTGACATGGCAAAGAGGTTGGATTACTATGTCATTCATTGAGGTGGGTCAGTCTTGGGAAGCCATTTTTGGAGACAGCTCTGGTTAAGAAAAATGTAGAGAAATATTTCAGCTGCCTAGAGTAAAGGGTGTGATTTTTAAAAGAGAGAAGACACTCTAAGATTTGACAGCTACTAACCTAAGCTACCAGCCAGAGCAGGAGGCCGAGAGAGGAGCGCAGGAAGAAGAGATAGAACCTGGCATCCCGTCTGAGCCCTGATCATTTCTTGTGCTGAAACTGAACAACAACGTTTTCTAAACCATCATGCTGGAAGCCCTTCATCACAAAATGGCGATCATTGACTTTTTTTATGACTATGGTTATCAGTTGCCTGCAGGGGGCAGGTTAAACATCCTGCCAGTTTCATAGATGAAACAACCAAGGCAGGAGAAGTCAAATGATCATGGAGGTTGATGGCAAAGTCTGTGGCTAGAAAATTTGCTTCTCACCTCAGAGACATCCTTTCAGACACCTTTGCATGATGCTCTAAGTCAAATTTTGGCCTGATGCAAAAAGGCAGGCTACCATGGTTAGATATACTTGCATTATTGAGAGATTCTACAAAGTAGCGAAATTAAGGGAGAGCAAAAGTAGGTTTACAGTTGCTCATATGAAAAATACACAATAATTAATAAATAATAGTACAACTGTTTTGCATACTCACAACTGTAAACCTACTTTTGCCAACTTCCGCATATAAGATAACCAAAAAAGTTCACACCAAGTGAAACTTTAAAAACCAGATATAATTCTTGACTATATTCCTTACTCTTGATTAATAGATGTCCCTCTGGCCTTTTCTTCCCTCTTCCCTAACTCTTCATTCTTCTTCATAATGCATCCTATTTTTATACTCATGGCCTCTGCATTTTATAGATCAAATGCTCATTTACTTTCATGGTGAAAAACAGACACATTAAAATATTCCCAGGGCAGCTATTCACTCTATTCGATCAGATGTGAAATGTCTGGAATCCAGATTATCATTAAAGCTACAGGAATGAATTTCCAAGAAACCCTGACCCAGGGTTTAAAAGTTAATGCATCTGAGCATTCCTCTGGACTATAGAAATGGAAATATTCTGTTCCCCAGGGATCAAAGATTCAGAGAATCCTCACAAAGTCATCAAGCTTTCTACAAGATATACTCACAATCATGTACATGATCCCATCAAAGTGAGATCGTGGGGATTTTCTGGTTGGGGGATGAAGAGTGGGATTATTATATACATCAGCCTTTCCTGAAAGCCTTTTGCTTTTGCTCCTATGGATGAGCAGCTACAAAGATACAGCACAAATCCTGTTTCCTCCGCACTAAAGTACAATTTTGAAACAAAATACAGGAAGATAAAACATTGAACTCTCACCCTGGGTGACTTTCAGGAGAGAGTCCCATTTGGAGTTGCACAACCTGCATTCCATCAGGGTTGGGTGTTCCATTACTGGCAAGTCAAGCATAGTGTGAGACCTGTGGACAAAGCCGCTGAAGGTTGGAGTGATCAGATCAAGGGTCATGTCCAGGAGATGAGTTGCAGCAGGAGGAGACCAAGTCAAGTTTGGACGAAGACTTAATAATATCCCAATCAGAAGGCAGACTAAGCCTGGTAAGACCAGGTGGGAGGCAAGTTACCAAACTAATCTCAGAGACCATCAGTGAGTGCTCTAAGGAGAAGGCACTTCCATGGTTTGGGCTCCTCCTAGAATTATTTTTTGTGTTAATTTTTAATTGGATTGCCTTTGGCTCACTTTTAGTGGGTGATATCAGTGTCACATTAAAATCTGTTACATTAAATTTCTTTGTAATCTCTTCTAAGTTGTTTTAAAATCTCTTTTTTGAAGGCTTTGTTGTATGTTGAATGGATCTTTTACCCATGCATGGTTTTGCAATGCTTTGGTCATCTGAAAATATTGGTTTACTGACTTATGCCAATGGTAGCACTTTCAATGTTAGCACATTTTGTTATCCATTAACTAAAAGTCACAATTATTATAACACTTCTGATCTCTTCAGAAAGTTTATTAATTATTAAGATGTTGTTAAGCTCAAGGTGGCAACTACAAGTTTCCCAAAATTTAACTTTTTACTTGAGAGGTCAAATTTTATCACTGGCAACAAACACAGTCAGTTTTCTTAAAGTGACAGGTTCATTTCTTTCATTTTTGAGAATCTGTATGCCAGACACCTAAGTCTGAATAACACAGTGGTTCTCAACCTTTCTAATGCCGCGATCCTTTAATATAGTTCCTCATGTTGTGGTGACCCCCAACTATAAAATTATTTTCGTTGCTACTTCATAACTGTAATTTTGCTACTGTTAATGAATCTTAATGTAAATTTCCGTGTTTTCCGATGGTCTTAGGCTCTACAGCAGTGGTTCTTAACCTGAGGGTTGTGCCCACTGGTTGAAAACCACTAGCAGGGTTGCCTAAGATCATCGGAAAACACAGATATTTACATTACAATTCATAACAGTAGCAAAATTACAGTTTTGACTTGATTCTTGCTATCCTCTAGTCTGCTGTTAGATCTCTGTATAATATTTTTTATTTTAGTCAGTATATGCTTAATTTCTAGTTGGTCCTTTTTCATATCCTCGAGGGTCTTGCTAAATTTATCGGCCTTCTCTAGAAAATTCTTGAAAAGCCTTATAACCATGGTTTTGAACTCTATATCCAGTAGTTTGCTTTCCTCCATTTCTTTCATTTGTTATCTGTTTCTTTGTCTTCCCATTTTGGCTGCTTCCCTGAGTTGATAGAGTGGCTTTGTGTGCTAGGTGTCCTATAGGGCTCAATGGCTCAGCCTCCTTAGTTACCTGAGGTGGACACTCTTGGTGCACCCCTTTGTGGGCTGGGTGCACAGTCTTGTTGTAGTTAAGCCTTGATTGTTGTTATCACTGGGAGGAATTGATCTCCAGGCCAATTGGTTGTGAGGATCAGCTGTGTCTACACTGGGAGAACTTCTGTGCTGGAGACACCCTATGAGACAAGACTTGCAAAAGCCTCTGTGCTCAGCTTGGATGGGGCAGAGTTTCAGGGCGGGGCAGACAGCCTTGGTTTCCCATCAGCCCTGCCCTATGAGGCCTCTGGGTCTCAGTATCCCATGGTAATCGCTACAAGCACCTCTGAGAGAAAGCCGCCCTTGAGTTCTGCCCACTGCCAGACAGTCCAGTTTCTCCCTGAATGAGTCTGGGTCCCCAGAATCTCGCCCGGAACTGGAGTTCAGTGCAGTCAGGAGCTTTTGTTTCCCTCCCGCTTGAGAAAGCCAGCCTCATACTCAGTTGCCTGCCCTCTCCAGACACTCCTTGGTACCTCTGCCTTCCACAGTTCCTCTGAGTCTCAGTGTGCTTTTCTCTTTCCTGACAGTCCAGCCTTTACCCTCATGAGTCTGGGTCCCCAGAGTCTTGCCCAGAACTGGAGTTCAGAGCTGTTGGGAGCTTTTGTCTCCCTCCCGCTTGAGAAAGCTAGCCGCGCACTCAGCTGCCAGTCCTCTCCGCACATGCGCACATCTCAGTACTTCTGCCTCCTGCAGCTCCTCTGAGTCTCAGTGTGCTTTTCTCTTTCTTTCTAGTTGTAGAAATCCCACTCAGCCAGCCTTCCTGTGGTTCTGGATGACGTCTGTTTTGTCTTTTAGTTGTAGTTTTGAAATTGTTGTGCGAGGCAGAAGTTTAGGTGTTTACCTATGCCGCCATCTTGGTTTCTCCCCTAACATTAATGATTTTTATGGTTTTATCAAGGACATTATTTTTTAAAAATACATTTTTATTGATTTCAGAGAGGAAGGGAGAGGGAGAGAGAGATAGAAACATCAGTGATGTGAGAGAATCATTGATCGGCTGCCTCCTGCATGCCCCCCACTGGGCATCAAGCCTACAGCATGGGCATGTGCCCTGACTGGGAATCAAACCATGACCTCCCAGTTCATAAGTTGACACTTGATCACTGAGCCATCCCAGCTTGGCTCAAGGACATTCTTAAGTGAAACTGGAATTTTAGCACATTTTAGTTTATTTCCTTTTATTTTTACTGTGAATGTATGGCTTTAAAGAAGACACCTACTAACACAGTTTGTTGCACTGTCTTAATTCATTTTAAGTCACCAGAAGTTTTTGTGTTAGCAATGGAAATGTTAACACAATCAAAAGGCAGATATGACCTTAGAATCTGTAGAGGAACTCACTGCAGAGATTGCAGAGATGCAATATGGCTCCAGCAGTAAAGGTGTGGGAGAGGTAGAACTCTCTGTGACTATTGCTTTGTGACTGTTTAATTCTCTGTAACGCTTGGCTGAATATGCTGAAAACTGAAATGCCGCCCAAAGACGACTAACATCATGCCCCCAGGAAGGAGATTAATGAATGTACAGAGTGTAGTAACTTTCTAATGTTATCTTTTACCTTTTCTTTTAACCCACTGATGCATTCTTCTCTCGGGCTGTCTGCACACCTACCCGCTATCTAGTTTTGCTATTAACCCTCTTTAAAAAGAACCTCTGTCTTGGGAGGGGTGTGGATTCTTGCCGGCCAACCACCACTGGGAGCAGTTGCTTTTGCCCGTGTACGTAAGTTTCTCCTATTAAAGCTCTTATTAATTTGAATAATGCTATGCATCAGTTCTTCAGAATCAGCCCTGAATTTAGACCTTTGGAGCTTTCTTCCAACAGGAAGATGCTTGTTGTGAACCCACTGAAATGGTCTTGGGACCCCGTAGGGGGTCTACAGACTTTACTTTGAGAACCTCCCTTCTGGGAGAGCTGGATGAGCTCTCTGAGCATGGGGAGGCTATTTGCTCCTCCTGAGTGCTGTCTCATGGCATTTACATTTTAGCTGGAGAGATAGGCAATGAACAAAATGAATTAGGAAATTATAAGCGCAGTGGAGAAAAATAAACAGGGGAAGGAAATGGGGTCTGGAAGAGTTTTGATATTTTAATTGGAGTGATCCTGGAAGCCTACCTCAGATCCCAATTTCAGCCTCAACCACTTAAAGAGGCAAATATCATTCCCGTTTTAGAGATGAGGAAATTGAGGTGACGCTGGATTAAATGATTTGTTGAGTGTCTTATATCTGGTAAATATGCAATCAAGGATTCAAACTCGAAAGCCTGGTTCTCTCTACTTGCACATGATTCTCATGGCAACAGGTCTCAGACACTTCAGCAACATTTCTAAATCTATTTAGGGAAGCGAGATGACAATTTTCCCAAATAAAATAAAGAAGAGCGAGGGAAAAAGGCATAATAATCTCAGGAGGCATCAAAATGTGTGCTTAAGGAAAAGCCAAAATTTTTTACTGTTAGGGCGTTGAATGGGTTTCTTTCTAGACACTGGGTTTCTTTCATTTGTTTATTCTGTAAGTGTTTAATAAGCGTTTTCTTTGTGTCATGAACTGGGGAAGCTGCCGGGAGCAGAGACAGTTTCTGAGCTAAAGCCTTACTCACAGTGTGAGAGGGAGAGAAGGAAGAGAGAACATTCCAGGGGTGGGAGGACCTCTCAAACCTTGACCAGCAGCATCAGAGGGTGAGTTTAGTTTGGCTAAGGCGCGCGCACACACACACACACACACACACACACACGAATACATACAGAGCTGATTCCTATGTCTGAGATCTAGAACCTCCCACACCTATATTAGGTGACATTTTTAAAGGACAGAAATGGCTCCCACCCCTGCATGACCCACATTCTCCCACTCCAAGAGACTATGACAACAGCAACTTGTCAAATGAAGAAGCTGGCAACAATCACCCTATTTAGTTCTAACAGCCATAGAAGGAAGATATTATTGGTATTTTACAGATGAGGAAGTTGAGGCTTAAAGAGCCTGTTTGCGCTATTTGGTCCCATTGCTTCAGGCCTAAGCAACCACACAGAGGCCACCAACTCCCATAAAGAGAAGTGCCTGGTGTCTCAGTCCTGCTCACAGGTGTCCCACGGCCCCTGCACCTCATGCCCTCTTTGCTTTTCACTTTCCGCCTTTCTTCTGTTTCAGCATAGCTCCTACTTTTTGTGGCTGTGTCTTGCATTCCCCAAAGCCTTGCTCACTTCTTACAAGCCAAGACAGATTTGGTGCCTCTGGTTGAACTCTCTGCTCTGGTTTGGTTTCTTTTGAACCTTCAGGTTTATTGGTTCTATCTGCTTCTGGTCACCTGGGATAAACTGTCTTCATCCAGCCACAATTCCTGAGTCCCCCGCCCCCTTTAGTGGGCCTCCTTGTTTAGGAGCCTGATTCTCTGGCACTCTCAGGCACTCATCGTCCTAGTCCTGACCTTGTGAAAATGGGATGCTTAACACCAAGAGTTCCCAGGGCTTTTTTGTTTGTTTGGGAACTATATTCCTATGCAATCATTCACCCAGTTGAGTACTCATAAATATATTACCAGAAAGAGTTTAAAATCAGCACAACCTTCTCTGAATCACAAACTGATTTTCTCAGTCATTCGGGGCTCACCCTCAGATTCTTTTCTCCAACTCTATTTTTCTTCCCCAATAATCAGCTTTTCAATGAGTTTCAATGAGTTAGGAAGCATAAATCACTGATTCAGTCATTAAATTGCTCCAACATTTATTAACACTTTTCATGTGCCAGGGTTTTTGACTGCTTCTTTTTTCCAAATGGTCACTGAAATCAAGAATCAGAACTCAAAGTGTGATTACAAAACCAGTTTGTGTTTTTCCTTACTCCTTAACATGGATTCTATTTATTGTTGGGTCCCTCCCCCAATCCTGGAGGCATACTTGGGCAGTTCCATGATTTTTCTGATCACTCTTCAGAAAAAAGGACATTCTATAATCAATTTAAATAAAATTTAGAATGTCTAGTCCAATATACTACTTAATACTTCAATTTTTAGTTCAAAGGGAAAAGCTCTCCTCTCTCCCCCAGGTAATAGATTAGCTGGCTGCCATCTATGATTCCTATGGGATTGGACCGAGAGGAAGGAGGTGTACAGGGACTAGAGAGTGCCCATTTTACTGTCAAAAGTGCCAAGGTTTACACTCACCAGCCCTTTCAGTGCCCATCATTTCTTTGGCCACTCCCTTCATCAGGACAGGGCCTCTCCTTTGGGTGGCTGCTCCTACCTCAGGCAGCTTGCTGCAATCTCTTCACCCTGGGGATTGTCCTCATAACATACTATCCTTTCTCCCACTGTTGGATGGTCGGGTGGTTGTTTTCAAGTTTCTGACATTTTTTTTAAGGTTCTGACATTCTAAAGCAGCAATTTCCAACTTCTGTCATCTCATGGCACACATAAACTAATTATTGAAATTCTGAGACACACCAAAAAATACAATTTTTGCCAATTGGACCAAAATAGGGGTATACTTTTATTCATTCACACCTGATAGCTATAGTGATGGCTCTTGTCATTTCTTTATTTGGCAGTCTAAGGGGAAAGAGTGCCCCTGACTAAACTGCATGTTTTAAAAATTCTTGCAGTGCACTGGTTGAAAATCGCTGTTCTAAAGTATGGTATGGTCAACTGTGGATGAGGAAAATATTCTGTTACCACACTTCAGACTTGAAGTTCAGCATTCTTTTTCTTCACAATGACATGGATTCTCACTATAAGCTATGTTAGCATGAGTTTAAATCTTTAAATTTATTTCTGCAACTGATAGTTACAATAGAATAAATGGCTTTGATCCTATTACAGATATTTCAGGTGTCAGTGAGTGAGGTAGGGTTATTCTTCTGGAAGCCTTCAAGCCGGTCAGAGACCACCTGTTGGACACATGACACTTCGTAGGTGGTGCTTATTTACAAGTCAAGTTTGTTGCACCTAGCATACTCCTTTTAGGATTAGATTTGGCTCAGTTCTACTAGACAACAGAGAAACACACAACATTCAAATGTGTTCATCCCAAGGAAAAAAGTTGGTAAGGAAAAACATGAGTGCAAGACTCCATGTAGACCCTCAGAAGATGGAGAGATTGAGGTGTTTGCTGAGCCCAGAGCTCAGGTCCTCAAGAAGCCTTCCAAATGAGTCCCTGGTTAGAAAGTGCTCCCTCATTTTGAGTCCTCAGCTCCTTGGAGTATCTTTCTTAGCTCCACAACTGTAAGCAGGGGTCATTTTGTTTTTCTTCCTTTAGCTATTTGCAATGCCCTTTTCTGACAGCGACAAACTGGGCTCCCATTATTCTTAATATTTGTGTAAGAAGATATATTAATATCTCCCCACATGTACACATCTTCCATCACTGCTGTCAAAGCCTCTCCCATCACTGCAGACAGCTTTCTCTCTGCTCTTGGGCTCTGACACCTACACCAGGTTCCCCTCACCCTGGGGATCCCCTTCTCAACCTGCTTATGCTCTGACTTCTGATGGTGGGCCCCCATGTCCTCACCTGATTGCCTCCTCACTCTACACAGTGTCCACCACCAAACCAGGTTGTCCCTCTCTCTATTTGAGCTTTGTTACCCCACTTTAGGCTGCCATGCTCTCCCTCCCCCATCTCCTCTGCACACAGAGCTCTACATAATGGCTTTAGGACTGAATTTATTCAAGAATGGAAGAGGAAGAGAAGGGAGAGAGGAAGAACTCTAACTGTACTTTATATTAGAAAAAAAAAAAAATTCCGGTTCCTTCTGACCTAATGGGAATGGAACTACCTAATTCATGTTGTAAAGATACAGCGCTTCTCGACTGACAAATACAATAAGAGTCCTTAAAACTGTTCTGTGAGACTCTGTGCTTCTCATTTATTCCCATTACTCTCAATACACAAAATAATGCATTAAAAGACGGGCAGGGTCGGGGGGCAATGAGGGGGTAAGGACACATATGTAATATCTTAATCAATAAAGAAAAAAGGGGGGCAGGAAGAAAGTTTAAATTCTCATGTGCCAATAAAAACAAAGGAGAGGAAACATTCAGCCTAAATGGCATTAAAAAATTAAAAAATTGCTGAGGCAAATGCACTCTAGCCTTGAAGAGAGCAGATCTGCCATATCCATTTGTTTACTGGGAAGTCACACAAGAAGCTTCATTGAGATCGCTGCAACTTGACTGGATTAAAAAAAAATAGAAGTGTCTGCAGTCTTTGAGGGTTTGTAGAGCTCTTCTAAGGGGCATTCTCCACCTCTGATTCTATGGTTCCAGATGCCCAGCATCGCCTTCTTCGTCTTCTTTGCCTTCCTCACTGCAAGGCTGCCCCATCTGGAATGTGCTCCAGGCTCTCTTTGACTTCAGCAGATAGCTCTATTATCTCACAGGCACAGTCTGGTCAGGGCAAGACATTCTTGGCTGTGTCAGAGTAATTAGAGCTTCTCCGAGCCCTACCAGTGCAGATGTGTCATCCCATCAAGGGCTGCAAGCACCACCCCTCCCCCGGGGCCCCATCCTCAAGCATTCCTGTCAATGTTGAATTCAGAGGATTTGGCCCCGATCAGGCAGCCACACAGCTCCCTCTATGAACAGGTCAGTGTCAACAATGCAGGGCTTTTAAAAATTGCATTTGGTCAAGTTCAGGCATCAATGGATGCTAGTATGGAACCTAAAAATAAAGCAAGCTTCAAAAACTTCCTTGAAGTTGGAAGCCACTAGAGGTTACAAAGGGCAGTGGGATGACTTCTAATGGCCCTGTGGAAGCCACCAAGAATTCTCAAATTGCCTGGAATGTCATTGAGTACTATACCATGCTGTCTTGAATAGGGACAGTCCTGAGCATAGTGAGTATAATAGCTCTTCAGTGTTGAGAACAGAAGTGTGTGTGTGTGAGGACCATTATGTCAAACTCTATATATTTCCACCACACTCATAGATTTTCATCCCCCAAACTACATAACTCTGGGCTTTTATTTTGGCAGTGACAATCATGCATGTGTGACATTCTTATATTCTTCCTTCTCCCTTATTTCTCCTTCCCTGTCCAGGCCTCTCAGTCACCGAGTCCAGGAGGTATTTTTACCACACCTCCATCATCAATCCCTCCATTTCCTACCGCTTAATTCTGTGTTCACACACACACACTAATTATCTCACACTGGACTGCTCTAATTTAGCCTCCTTTTCTAGTAAAATATTTTTATTTAATGCATAAACATTTATGCTTATTTATTAGAGGAATTCTATAAATTGAGAATATCACTGATGGGTCATTATGGGTTAAATCTTTTAAAATTTCGAACCAATAATTGGCATTAAACTATTCTCTTCATTTAATTGTGAAGTGTCATGTACAATCATATTCTATTGTTGGAATAAAAATTTATACAATTTTTAAGAAATTTATCAAATAGAGCATCAGCCCATGGACAGAAAGGACCAGGTTCAATTCCGGTCAAGGGCATGTACCTCGCTTGCAAGCTTGATTCCCAGCCCTGGGTGGGGCAAGTGTGGGAGGCAATCAATCAATGTATCCCTCTCATATCGATGTTTCTCTCTCTGTCTCTCCCCCTTTCTTCTACTCTCTCTCTCTAAAAAATAAGTAAATTAAATAAAATCAATGGAAAAATATCCTTTGGTGAGGATTAACAAAAAAGAAAAAAATTATCAGACACGTTCAAAGGCCACGTTTTCCCACTCAGTAGTACTCTTCATCATCTCAGCCAGCCTGCCTGGGTACACTGAACCATAAGAGGGGTGGGAGGTGAAGAAGATTTCCAGTGGCCACTATTTTTTTTACATGATCTTGACTCATCCTTACACATGTGTTTATAGTTAAAGGCTGCTGCTGTGTATGATCATCAAAAGACTTTAGTCTTGCTTGGGATCTGGCAATAGTTATCACAAATGATATAAAGATCATAAGTTCTGACTGTAAAACAGCATCCTCCCTTGTAAAATCTGTTTTAGCTTTACAGCTTTGGAAGGCCCTGGACAAAGTGGATGGTTGGAGGCAAATGAAGTTGCCCTAAACACACAAGGAAAGAATGGAAGCTTCTTCCTCCTCTCCACATAATGCTGAGCATATACACTGTCAAGAAATACTTGAGAGGCAGAATAAATTTGGTAATAGAATTGAATGGATCACACAAAATAGAAATGAGGATTGTCTTTGTTTTTATTATCTTTATTTGGAAAAATAATACGGAATCATCATAATAGAGAAACAAATTTGTTTGAAAAATCTATCAACCCATCCAGGCACTTAAAATGTGAAATAAAATTTAAAAAAATCTTACTCCTTCTAGCGCTGCCATTCCAAGAACCTTTGGAAAAGTAATTTACCTTCCCATTGAAGATTAGACATGATCATACTTGCCACCAGATATTGTTGCAAAATTCTTTGTGATTCCTTATGAAAAGTTCTCGTGAGATATAAGAAAAGAAACATTTTAAAAGAGTACATAAACAGAATGCTTAAACTACTAAAAAAAAACCCCAAGAAATAATCTAATACATTTTAAAGGTTGTCATCAATGCATTTATAAACAAATTGTAATAAGCATTTTTATAAACTACAATGGTATTTTGTTACTAGGTATCTAATATGAAAGAAGTATACCCTTTCAACTTCACTTAAAGCTAAAGACTATGTAAATTGAAGATTTTGCATAACTACTTTTATGCTTTTTTAAAAAGCTGTCTTTATGTGTTAGCTAAATGTTTTTTTAAGTCTCCAAATAAAAATTGTTTTGACCTTTTAGGATATTGTTTTGAATTTAGTTATCACAGTAAACTTTGAAGGCACAATTTTTATTTTCTATTTTCAAAAACCTCCTTTTCCAGCCTCTTAATACAAGTCACAGTTCTTGGCTCCAATACCAAATAGAATAAATATGACTATAATTTTACTCAAAAGGTGAATGGCAAGGTCAGATTTTAATCTCCACATGGAGATTAGATTGACACATGAATGTTTGCTGTATTATATGCAATTGAATAGAGTCAAATTATATATGTAGTGTATGCATATCAATGGGTACTTTAGGGAAGCTGTTTTCTTAAGATAGGAATTAGCTGTGGTTGACTGAGTTTGCAAAGTACAGCAAGGTTTTTAAATAAATGATAGAGTAAGACATCCCACTGATTCCAGATCCTAAATTATGAAATCGGGTGCAGGCTGTTTATGTCTGTGATATGGAAGGCATAAACCACATTTATTTTTTCTCAAGCATAATGATAAAGAGAATAGATGTGTAATGGTTATTGCTAAGCTAGCACTCATTTTAGATTCTGCAGGAGAGACAAAGGCAGAAAGGAAACTGACTAATGGTGTGACATTCATTGCTCAAGGCACCCTAATCACAAGGGGGCTTCGAAAGTTCCCCTCTGGCTGTAGTTATAAGAGACAAGTCGCCTCTGGAAGGCAGCAGGGTCCATGCACTCCCAGTTCATGTAGGCTGTGTGGGCCCATGGAAATGCTTCGGCAGACCAGTCCTGCAGTTCTGCACAGATCCTTCGCAGGACTTAAAAGGGACTGGCCCTCTTTTTTAAGGGGCAATCTGGGTATACCAAATGGAGCATGCATCCTGGAGTCCTTTGGTTATAAGCTCTCTTGGGAGGAGTTTGTTGACATAGGCTCTGATGAAGTCAGGTTCTTTTATTTATGGGAAATAAAATGGAAGGTCTTATTTAAAAGATCCCTAAGTCAACTTCCTGAAGCCTGAAGCCCATGTGATGGGGTAACTTGGGGTGGGAGTCAGGATAATGGGAATTCACAACCAACTTTCTGATTGGTGTGCATCGCCCTTTAATGAGGGATCAAATCAACCTCCAGTTAAAAAAACAAATGCAGATGTAGGTGCTGGAGCAAAGCAGAACGTGTTAAGTGCTCTTTACCAAGATCCAGGAGCAGGAGGTCAAGTTTATTCAGAGCTAGATTTGCTCATGACTGACTTCCATTCTGATTGGACAGTATGCTGATGAAAGTCTAGTCTGATTGGCTGAGGCTCACATATCAACTGTAACTATTTTGAATATCACCTTTGCTGGCATTCTTGCCAGTCCATGGCTTTTAGGAGCCTTGGAAGTTCACAAAACTCTCAGCTGCAATTATTCTGAGAGAGAGAGAGAGAGAGAGAGAGAGAGAGAGAGAGAGAGAGAGAGGCCAAACCGACTATACATTTTGGATCTAAAGTTACAAACAACTTAGCCATCTTTTTTTCTGTATGAAATATTAAGCATTTTCCTCTAGCCAGAGCCAAAGGCAAGAGGGGCCAGATCTGGGAGAACACATTGTCTATGGCACTCCTGAAGAATGGCCTAAAAATGTGTGACTCTGAGTGTTTATTCCCCCTTCCCTCATCTGTTAAAGCACTCTCCTTTAGTTTCATTCTAATCCTTTGCTCTATATCAAATGCTGCTTTTAACTATTGGTTATAGTTTTACAGCTGTGTACAGTCCTTGAGGGCATATTTTCTGTTGTCCTTGTTTACCATGCTTTGTATATTGCATAGTATTTTGTTGATTGGTTGATGAATACAAATAAATATGGGCTTGCTCAGTGGATTCAGGTCTCTCTAAGCTAAGTAAGACACCAAAGAAAAAACTACCTTCCCTATCCATTCTTCTATTCCCTAGTTTTTCCTAAAAGAGGAAGCCCCTGGTATGTGGTTGTGTTGTCCTAGAGTGGTCAACCACAGCTCTTACGGGGGAAAGTGGGGGGAAGAGGGAGGAGATGGCAACATGGCTGCTAATCCATAGATTCCAGCAGAGAGACTATTGTCTCTCTCGAATCACGCACCCAGGCAGAGGAGTGGGTGCATGATTATTTTTTGCTTAAACATCTCCAGTGAAAGAAAAAGAACTGTCAAGCTTCAGTGAGCTATTTCAGTCTCTAATTAATCTTTTATACAGAGAGTTCTTTTTCCATGTACAATCAAAATCATTCTGCCACAAATGAAGCCAAATTTTCGTGTGTGTGTGTGTGTGTGTGGTTTCTTTTCTTCCTAGAGAAGGATCAGAAGTAAGTGCCATCCTGTATTTTGTAACTGGTTATGGGTCAAAAATACATGGGACATCTTCCTACTTTATTTAATGACATTTTACTTAAATGAATATGTTACTAGGAATTTCATTGGAAATCGACAGGACACAACGAGGAAAGATAGCTCATATCTTACTGTTAAAGTGTTTTGAATTCACAAAGGGAGATAGAGATGTGTCATAGGACAATCTTTTTTTTATTTTCATGGTCTTGGGTGTTTGGGTAGGTGGTGTGGGAAGTAGGTTGGATTTGTTGAGCTGATTTGGATGTTTGAGGTGGGGATGTGAGAGGGGTTGGGTGAGGCTTCTACGTGATGAAGGACAAAGAATCCCAAAAGCTCTCTCTTCCTTACCTGCCTGTACTGGGAAAAGCACCCAGTGAAACTCTGACATCATAGCGGTGACTCTTACACAGACAGGAACCATCTGAAATATTTATACAAGATTGTCTGTTGTGTGGAATCTGTGGAAACCAAACCACCCTTCCCCTGGGTCAGCTGCCAAAGTCCTAAAATAGCTCTGAAGGCCAGGACCTTTCCATTATGGTATTTTGCCTTTCCATGTTGCACAGAACTGGGGGAGGGGAAGGGAAATGGTTTCACTCCCATCATTCTTCACCCTGAGCTCTCCTGCCCCCAATTTATTGCCATCTCTTTACTTCCTCTCACACCCTTTCACCTGTTTAAACCTGGGAGAAAAAAGAGGAAAGAGAGATGGGGGAATGGGACAAGCTTTCAACTGGGAAGGCAGCTGCCTGCATTGTGTGCTGTTGGCAGTTCCAAGGTTTCCTGGGGCATCTCCAAATAACTCCAACTGCTTACTCACATAGAAAATCCCATCTATCCTTCCAAGCTCAGATCTCCACCATGGAGCCTGTCATTCATTTCGCTTACTCTTTATGCAGCAGATTTCACTCCCTTCCCTAAAATAAACCCTTAAAAAAGCTTACCTATATTTTAGAGTTATGTATAGAAATGCATAGTCCATTACTGAGTACTCCTTGAGGATGTGACAACTAGACAGGAATTAGAGATTACCTAATCCAAACCTCCCTCTTTTCAATCGCAGAGCTCAGAGAGGTAAAATGGCCACCCCAATCGGACAAATAATGAATAAGGGAACCAAAACTAAACATTAGTACAAATGTTTTGTGTAACACTATCTGTTGGCCATAGCTCTTGTACCTGATCAATGATCAATAAAAATATGTGATGTGACTTTGAAAAAAGATATTAAAACTCCTAATAATTAAGAATGATGAGGCCCAGCTGATGTGGCTCAGTGGTTGAGCATCAACCTATGAACCAGGAGGTTATGGTTGGATTCCTGGTCAGGGGACATGCCTGGGTTGTGGGCTCGATCCCCAGTGAGGGGCATGCAGGTGGCAGCCCATTGATGATTCTCTCTCATCATTGATGTTTCTATGTCTCTCTCCCTCTCTCTTCCTCTCTGAAATAAATAAAAATATATTTTTTTAAAATGAGGACATAGATGAGGAAGAGAGGAGTTGCCTCAGGCTCAGGTACACTTTGAAATGGTAAATCTGTTGAAACCCAAAGGAATATTAATTAAGGAAGCTTTGTTCTGGGGCAAAGGCACCTAGATAGCTATTGTAATAGTCAAGACAAACTTCTGACCTTCCAGTCTGTCAGGTTTTGTTGCCATGATTTAAACATTATGGAGCTTGTGTGAGCTATTATCTGCATCTCTCTTTGTTATAAATTACCCTGGGAATGTTCTACAGCATTACAGGAAGGAAAAAGGAATGCTACCAGTAGAACAGACAGAGTCTTGTTGGTGCTAAAGTTTATTTAACAATGGATAAAAATTCACTCTCCAAGCCACATGTATCCCTGCTAGTGTACCCCAGTCCCTCCTGCCACCCTGGATTCAGTGGATTATGATTAGCCAAAAGCAAATATGATATGTTAAGAACCAGGGCACAGACTATCAGAGATTTTAGAAAATGACATGAGATTTTGCAGAGATGAAGGATGCTGGAGGAGAATCCTGGTAGTGTTCCCCCCAACCCCTGTGGAATCCTAATGAGAATGTTTATTGCTAACAATTTTTTAAATTAAAATATTCCACTAATAAAAAAGAAATCATGAGCAGCAATGAAAGTAAATGGATTTCTCTGATATAATGCTGTAATAATACAATAAGGTAGCGGGTGAAGGGATGGGTGGAAAAGGTGAAGGGGAATATAGGTAGTCAATAATATTGTGATCAGTTTGCATGGTGACGGATGATTACTACACTTAGTGAGGTGATCACATTGAAAGGTATATAAATGGTGAGTCACCTGAAATTAATATAATATTATATGCCAACTATACTTTCAAAAAGAAGTACAATAAGGCAAATTACACCAGGTTTCTTTCATTTTTTAAACAGTTTGGAAATACTTGAACTTAAAATCAGTACATAAAAATGTTCCATTATCTTAATTTTCAGTGGTCATGCTTTTTCAGGGAATGCCTTTCATTTCGCAGATGGCACCTGTTTACTCTACATCAGCAAATGTTAAGGGACACATTTGAGCTAAACCACTATAATCTAGTCTTGATGGATAATTGAAATGTACATTTTTTCCAAGGGAATCAGGAGGTACTATCAGTGAATTAATTTATCTCCTGGCTAATCACATACTTTCCTATTACTTCAAATCAGGAATTCTGCCTGATGGAGTTTTCAACTTGCCAAGCTGTCCTATCTACCTTTTGGCAGGGTCATGATGGCACAAAGAGGTATTGTAAGAGCCAGAGCACATGTGCTCAAGTCTTAACCCTGAAATGTACCAGGGACCTCTGATAACTCATGTCACCTCTGACTCTCCTTTTCTTCATCTGTAAAATGAGAGCATTGGATTAGACCAGTGGTCAGCAAACTCATTAGTCAGCAGAGCCAAATATCAACAGTACAACGATTGAAATTTCTTTTGAGAGCCAAATTTTTTAAACTTAAACTTCTTCTAACACCACTTCTTCAAAATAGACTCACCCAGGCCGTGGTATTTTGTGGAAGAGCCACACTCAAGGGGCCAAAGAGCCACATGTGGCTAGCGAGCTGCAGTTTGCCGACCACTGGATTAGACAAGCCATAAAATGTCTTCTAGTATTGGCATTCGTTGTGTCTGAAATGACAAAAAGAAGAGCAGTGGAAGGTGGCACATGATAGATATTTAATGCCTATGTAGTTGGCAGTCAGAGAAATCAAACCCTGCCTGTTGGACTCATTTTAACCAGGACCAAGGGCACTCACTTCCTTATTAAGACAAGATCTTCTTTCATATCATATATTACAGTGCCTTTAAAAGCTCAATTTGAATTAGTTCGTAGTGCAAGAATCCTAAGGGATAATCAAGATTGGATCACAATCAATCACAAAGTGAATTGCTTTATCTAACTTCTTCCAAGATCATTTTCTATACTAATCCGTGGATTTCCATCTCTTTTATCACCCTTTATAGACCATCATTTAACTAGATTTTAAAATGAAGAAGCACTAACCTTCTGCAATTGTGCGATATCGTATGAGATACAATTTTGCGAAGAGCAATTTTTCTAATCATTTAGCACTCCAGTAAATTGTGCTCATGCATATTTATATATAAATGTTCAGTCATTTTATCCTAAGAAATCCATACCTAGACATTTCCCTGATGAATGTCTCACGAAATCAATTTTTCCCCATTATATATATATATTTCTGGCAACCCAACCCAAAATAGAAGGCTCCTTTGCAGAATATGAAGACAGAATATGAAGACATAAGATATCAGGATAAGAGCTGTTCTGGAGAAACCGAGGGAGAACTTGCCTTTGGTGTTCATGAAGAGGAAACAGCACATTTCTGTCCATGGCCCTGGAGCCTTTCTGTCATGAAGCCCACGAAGTTCTTACTGAGAGGCTGTGACAATTAAACAAGAATCAGAATGTGGCTCCTTTGACACCACAGACAAACCCCCCTTGAATGAAGCCTGGGCAGGATGACAGGATGGCAGGTTATGCAATAGTGAAGCCCCATGCATTTGCCATTAATAGTCTCAGCAAAGCATCCTACACTATTGGTAATTACCTCATGCTCTCAACGGCATGATCTAACTGCATGTCTAGGTGCCCAAATCCAGTAGACATTACTGAGTACCACCTTTGTATCAAGCAGTGTGTAGGCCCTGAGAACATGAAGTTAATAATATTTAATCCTTGCCCTAGCTGGTTTGGCTCAGTGGATAGAGCATCGGGTCTTGGGTTCAATTCCGATCAAGGGCATGTACCTCAGTTGCAGGCTCCTCCTTGGCCTGGGCCCTGGTCTGGATGTGTGCAGGAGGCGATCAATCAATGTTTTTCTCTCACATTGATGTTTCTCTCTGTCTTTCCCTCTCTCTTCCACTCTCTCTAAAAATCAATGGAAAAATATCCTCGGTTGAGGATTAAAAACAAATCATATTTAATCCTTATCCCTCAAAAGCATTTAGTTCAATCTGGGGTTCACAGGAACATTCCTGGAGGAACTGATGCCTACAGTGAGCCTTAAAGGAGAAGGAAGAGTCAGCTCTGTGGACAAACTTAGGGACACCTGGAAGGAGCAAAGCCTGTAAAACTCAATCTCTGCAGGGTAAGGCCAGCAGGTCCATGTGAGCAGAGCATGGGTTCACACACTTCTTCTGTAAAGGGCCAGGTAGTACACATTTCACATTTTGTGGCCTGAAAGACTTAATTCTATTGTTGTAAGATGATAGCAGCCAAGTGGGTGTGGCAGTATTCTAATAAAACTTTATTTCCAAACCAGGTCGTTGGTCACATCTGACCCAGGAGCCACACCTTGTTGGCCGTTGGAGAAGGGTGTCAGTTGTGTGCAGGGCAGAGCAAGCATAGGGACTGTAAAGGTCATGGGTCCTTTATGGCAGGACTCCTTTGCCAGGTCAGGAAGCCTGGGTTTGTGAGAAGTGAGAAAAAGTTAAGGCCTGAACTGCCCATATAAAAAGCCCAATGGTCTTAATACCTCTTGCTAAAATTTAGAAAGGAAAACCTATGCCAAGCAAAGGTACTGGCAATTTCATCTCTCACAGGATGCCCAGAGTTCCTCCAAGCCTTGCCTACACAATTGGCACAGCCGAAGGTTCCAAGCTGGTCCAGGCTCTTTCCTGAGTGTGGCTCTGAGCACCAGGGTCTCTTTCCAGTCCACCCCCCAGACCTCTAGAGATCAGGGCACAGTGAGATTTTTTTATGAGGTTTGTTCAAGAGCAGGGAAAGGGGGTCAGGGGCCTCTAGATAGCACTGGGGACCTTCTCAATGAAATACATGTATTGTCCTTACTCATGTAGAGATTTGGGAAAAGAGAAGTGTTTATGCAAATGTGTATTTCATTGCATTACCATTTCCTGTCTCAATCTGCAGACTCACACTCCAACCAAATTTGCTATGAACCCAACTGAGAATAATTTGGCAAGTTCCTCTCCTTGTGTTGGCTGGCCCCCTGCCACACATTCAGAATGTACCCTAAGTGAAATAGTAGCTGTACTCTTCTGGTAGCTTTGGGTTAGGAGGAAGCTACAGGGTTGCCAACTCTCAGAGGAGCACAGTAGGATTAGCACCAACAGGCAGGGGAAAAGTGAATGAATTCTTTTGGGGATTAAATCCTTTCTCTAAAACAAGCCTCCTGCAACCAGAGGGAGATAAAAGGGGAAGCCAGCATTATCCCAGAAACCTTACATGCTTTATCTCATCCAACTGCTGCCCGCTCCCCCTCCTCAAATTTTGGGCTAGGCTTCAAAGCTAGGTCAGCACAATTATCTTTTCAGTGTACCTACTTTTACAAATTAAAACAGTTATTAAACTTATGAGTCAGTACCATGAAGATTGAAATCATAGTTAAAGGTTGTTGGCATGCAATTGTCATAGTTCTTCTAGTAGTCAGCACTGGATCACAGACTCTCAGGGATGATGAAACTTCAAAGCTGATCTAAACTAGGCATGAGCATGGGGTAACTGGAGCCGGTCCCAAGCTGGTGGGATATAATGGTGAGCCTGTGAGCTATTGCAAGTGTTAAATCATGATAAGGAAGCATCCCAAACTACACTGGGATTTGAAAAATAGAAACAGAGCTGGTAAATAACACCAGTTAAAAATGACCCTTCAGAGCACTGCAGAAGATGGTAGGAGTTTCAACACATGGTACATGTAAGTATCTTTGATTTTGTCAAAGCTTCAGATGATTGAGAAGCTAAATGTCTATGCAATTTCTCAGGGTAGCACCTAAGAATGTCAGGTCTTTGAGTGTAAAAGGCTATAGTGAAGACCTACCACAAGGTGAGAAATACTAACTGTAAGTGTGAATTGTATCTTCAGGTAATTCCCAAGTCTTCAACTTGAGCTGCAAAATGCTGCGAATAAATTTTAAAAGGGGCATGAATATAATTGTGAAGGAAAACATAGGCTTTCTGAAAGGCAAGAACAATGTTTCATGGAATATGACTTCAGACTTTGAATTTATACTGTGGCTACTGAAAGCCAGACACTTCTGCCAAGAGACAGAGAGGATGCTCATAGACGTCACTGAAGGTAAATGCTTCCTCAAATGTCAATGGAACTCTGACTCTTGTAAAATTATTATTTAAAAAAAAATAAATAAGTGGCCTAAATACAAAACATTAGATTCAACGATTATGAAATGAAGGCTTAGATAGGTTTATAAGTTTTAACTCAACCTACGCATCAGCTGTAAGTCAAAAGTCTCTGTTAATACTAAATAGATCTTCAGGTATTAATCAGCTTTTTAATCCATGTGATTGTTAGCTATGGAAACATTTAGTCACCAAACTAAAAATACTTGAAGGCTAACTCCAAATGTTGTTACTGTTAAATCCTTTATTATTTTAAGAACAAAAAGAATGTTGAAGAAACCTACTTTTATCTTATTGATTGAAGTTCATGAAAAGATAAATTGATGTAAAAAATATAAATGGCAATGGAAACTAAAGAGAAAATGAACAAATGGCACTACATCAAAATAAAAAACTTTTGCACAACAAAAGAAAACATCAACAAAACAACAAGAAAGCCCACTACAATGGAATATATATTTGCCAATGTGATCACTGATAAGGGTTTAATCTCCAACATGTACAGGGAACTCATATAACTTAACAAAAGGAAGATAAACAACCCAATCAAAAAATGGGCAACGACCTAAATAGGTACTTTTCGAAAGAAGACATGAGGAAGACTAAAAGACATATGAAAACATGCTTAAAGTCACTAATCATCCGAGAGATGCAAATCAAAACAACAATGCGGTACCATCTCACACCTGTCAGAATGGCTATCATCAACAAACCAACAAATGACAAATGCTGGGGAGGATGCGGAGAAAAAGGAACCCTCCTGCACTGCTGGTGGGAATGCAGACTGGTGCAGCCACTGTGGAGAACAGTATGGAGTTTCCTCAAAAAACTAAAAATGGAACTCCCATTTGACTCGTGATCCCACTTCTAGAAATATATCCCAAGAAACTAGAAACACCAATCAGAAAGGATATATGCACCCCTATGTTCATAGCAGCACAATTCACCACAGCTAAGATTTGGAAGCAGCCTAAGTGCCCATCAGCAGATGAGTGGATCAGAAAACTACGATACATCTACACAATGGAATACTACACTGCTGTAAAAAAGAAGGAGTTCTTACCATTTGCAACAGCATGGATGGAACTGGAGAGCATCATGCTAAGCAAAATAAGCCGGTCAGGGAAAGATAAATACCACATGATCTCACTCATTTATGGAATATAATGAACAACATAAAGTGACGAACAAAAACACATCCAAGACAGAGAAGCATCGATCAGACCTCAGAGGGAAAGTGGGGGAGGGTGGAAGTAAGGAGGAGAGATCAACCAAAGGACTTGTATGCATGCATATAAGCCTAACCAATGGGCACAGACAACAGGGGGGTGAGGGCATGAGTAGGGGTGGGGTTGGGGGGGGGCAATGGGGCGATAAGGACACATATGTAATACACTAATCAATAAAGGAAAAAAATTTAAAAATCCTATATCATAAAAGCCTAATATGCTAAGTGTCCAGTCATCCAGTCGGCAGTTCAGCCTATCAAAGCGTAATATGCTAATGATGTGTTAAGGCTACTCACTACTTGCTATGACGTGCACTGACCTCCATGGGGCAGATGCTCAATGCAGGAGCTGCTCCCTGGTGGTCAGTGCGTTCCCACAGGGGGAGTGCTGCTCAGCCAGAAGCCTTGAACTGAGCTCATGGCTGGTGAGAGCAGCTGCAGTGGCGGGAGCCTCTCCCACCTCCATGGCAGCCCTAAGGATGTCCACCTGCTGACTTAGGCCCGCTCCCTATCAGTCGGACATCCCCCGAGGGGTTCCGGACTGTGAGAGGGCGCAGGGCAGGCTACGGGAACTCCCCCTCCAAGTGCACAAATTTCCTGCACTGGGCCTCTAGTATATAAATGATCGACAGAAAATCTGGACACTGATAAACTACAGACAGCACTCTCTAGCTTTATCTTAGGATACATGACATGGAAAGCATGGGAGCATGCTATTATCAGGATTCTCAGCCGTTTGTGCTTTACCACATCAAACACGGAGTCAGCCTCTTCATTACATGCCCTTAATGTTATTCTGGTTCTCAGTTCACAGAGCTGAATCTGTGAGATCTCAAAGAATCTTCCAATGGATTCCTTTTTATATTAAGTTAACCCAGACTTAATTTCTATTCTTTGTAATCAAGGATCTTGACTAATACCAACAGAGATAGCAATTTTGAAAACTACTGCATGCCAATTTCAGATTAAACAGACAAACAAGTGTAAAACTTTAAGTACAGAAAAACCGTGGAAATAAAGATTTCCACAAATGCATGTTCTTCGCTCTGCAGAGATTATTTAGTTCAGTCTTAGGTACAAAAAGTTTGAAGAGGCCCAAGAGATTGTTTTTTTTAAGTTTCATTTACTGATGAGGAAACTGCCACCAAAACCAAAGTGAATATCAAGAGTTAATGGCCTGACTAGTGTGGCTCAGTGGTTGAGCATCAACCTATGAACCAGGAGGTCATGGTTCAATTCCTGGTCAGGGCACATGTCCAGGCCATGGGCTCCATCCCCATTCTGGGGTGTGCAGAAAGCAGTCTCGCGATTCTTCCTTATTATTGATGTTTCTATCTCTCTCTCCCTTTTCCTTTCTCTCTGAAATCAATAAAAATATATTTTTAAGAAAATGTTAACAGAGGATCAGAAATCAGGCATCAAGCATTCAAACTTGCAGTCAAGGAACCCTTTTATCATGGCTGGCATCTTCTCAAATTCAGTTCAAGATGCTTTCTCATGCCTTGGTGCTAGGAGAGAACAGAATCTCTCTTCACATTATATAAAAGCTTTATCCTATATTAGTGGTCGGCAAACCACAGCTCGCGAGCCACATGTGGCTCTTTGGCCCCTTGAGTGTGGCTCTTCCACAAAATACCATGGCCTGGGCCAGTCTACTTTGAGGAAGTGGCATTAGAAGAAGTTTAAGTTTAAAATATTTGTCTCTCAAAAGAAATTTCAATCGTTGTACTGTTGATATTTGGCTCTGTTGACTAATGAGTTTGCTGACCACTGTCCTATATCAACGCCACAGTGCTCTGAGGCTGCCTGGCTCATTTATGTAGGCTAATGCATTGTTGAAGTCAAGGTCATAGGCTTGAGTCAGGAATGAGCAGCCAGTTTGGCTCATTTTTCCTAGCACAGTGTCTGAATGTTGGCTGGCCATGCTGTAAAAATGGGACTTAGTTGGGCACCTGGATAAGCCTGTGTGAATGGCTCAGCAGGTGCATCACCACTGCTCAGAACACAGAGTGGAAGCATGGTCCCAGGGGTCTCAGACAAAGACAGTGGCATCAGCTTTACAGATAAAGGATGTAATAGTAGATCCTTTACTTTAGAAAACAGTGTATTGGACAGAAAACAGTAAAGAATTCTGTTTGTTAAGTAAAATAGCCTTGCCACTTAAGCAACATGAAACAGCCTTTCTCTTAGAGTAAATGCCGGGTATTTCCTCACTTGAGAACTTTCCTCTTCCTCCTCTGCTCCCTCCTCCACACCATGGCTGCCCTTTAAAAGGGAGAAGGGGAATTGCCTACAGAGTATTCCATTGCCATGGCCCTACAGTTGCCAACACCCACTCATCAATTTCTTATTGATGGGATAAGATTGGAAAGAACTGGGGTACCAAATGAATGCCAATAATCAACCTAGTAAATTCAAAACAGTGAGAAGTGTCACTCTGGGATGAACTATTTAAGAATTTGTTGGAGAAATAAAGGTTCTTGAAGAATGGAGAGGATTTTTATGGAGAGAGAGTGGAGTGTGGGGGATATCTCAATATTGGAGGAACCATTTGTAAGCAAGGCTCAGGGGAAAGGGTGGGGGGGGGCATTTTCTGGGTATCCTACAGAGAACTGACTGCAGAGGAAGGTACATTTAGGAGAGAAGTAGGAGATGGGTGTGAAAAAGCAGGCAAAGGCCATATGTGGGGGACTGTAGTGACAGGCTAGGGTGTGGGCACTATTTGAAGTTTTTGAGCAGGGAAGGCAAAGCCACATTTAAGGAGGAGGAACCTGACAGTGGTGTGTAGGCTGCATTGGAGCTGGGTGGCAGGGAGGCTAGGAATCACAGTAGCTCAGGCAAAAGTGATGAAAAGTGACCTGAAGTCTAAGGTTTGGCGCTTCAACCTCTGCTTCCCTCATGGTCATGGGCAGGCAGAGAGGAGCATTTACTCTCCTCTGTTAGGAAGCAGGACTGGTGTCCTGACTGAGTCTCAAATGTGACTTTGTCTCAAACTAAGATACCAAAGACAACTGCTCTGTTGCATGAACCTGTCCTTGCATACACAGGCAGGCAGCCAAGCGAGCCTGACCCAGGAACTGACAGGCTGCTCTGGACTACACTGTACTTGGCTATGGTATGTGCTTAGTGAGTCTTTGTTAGATGAGACATTCTGATGAAAAACAGTGTGTTTGACAGAAAACAGTGAAGAGTCCCACTGGTGCCTTTACCTACCTTGTGTGGTACCTACTCATCCACATAGCATCTCAGGTCTACAAAAGCTGATGTCTTTTGCAGCAGAATTATGAGCTCAGGGTCCCTGGCCCTGGCCCACTGAGCCCAGTCCTCCAAACTTCTGTTACCCTCCTGGTGAGAAACTGATTGCACCTGCCACCAGGCCCCCAGGGCCACAGGATCTGCCTAAAGCTCCCTTCTCCACCCCACTGCCACCCCACACACTCACACAGCTGGATGGGGCCAGGATAGAAAGAAGAGAAAAATGAGAGACATTCACATTTTACTGTACAATCTTTTAACTAGACTACACAGAGATGTTAATTATATGGGTTACTTCCCATCCATGTTCATTCAGATCTACTGGTCAGACTATTTTGTCTCAGTTAAACAGTCTTCTGTTTAACACATTTTCGTCAACCAGTCAATACATAACTTTGTTTTATGTGTTTCTATTTTATGATACCTTATTTAATAGATAATGTTGATTCATTAACAATCAAACTCACAGCCAACTACACCATAACTCATGCCTGAACTCAGCTTACCTAACACACATGTTTTCTCTGTAAGACACATCACAGTCCTCTTTTTAAGAACAGTAGACAGTACTTCAGCACTATGCTTGGAGACCATTTTAAACAGCAAAATTTCCAACAAAAAAGCATAAAATGGGGAAAAAAGTGGCACTAAATAGACCTAAAAAAAGGACATTTATGTACTGTATAAGAGCTACAAGAAGGCAAAGCGTCACCTCATTCTATCTCAGTGGGGAGCATGCATATCAGGTGACATTTTTTTTTTCCTGCTCTGCAGATGTCTGTAAATGACAGCAAAACATCATAAATATTGATTTTGGGGGTTACAAACAAATTTTAGCAAGTAGGTGAATTTAAAAATTGCACATAATTAGGACCAACTGTATGTCCTTTTCTAAGAAGCTAATGGTGCCAGTGTTAAGATAACAGCTTTTTGCCCTGGCTGGGAAGTTCAGCCGATTTGAGTATTGTCCTGACACCCCCAGGTTGCAGGTTCAATCTCTGGTCAGGACACATACAAGAAGCAACCAATGAATGCATAGATAAGTGGAACAACAAATTCTCTCTCTCTCTCTCTCTCTCTCTCTCTCTCTCTCTCTCTCTCTCTCAAAATCAATCAATAAACATTTTAAAGATATCAGCTTTCCCATTTTGTCACACATATATTGGCATATTATTTTACTTGAAAAATTGAAAATTGGTTCTGCTGTGGAAGGAGGTTGGAAAACCATTGTTTTAGGAAACCGGGTCTATGTTTCACTCACTTTGTGATGATCGTTCTTGCCTAATAATGGGGAACTGATGAAACTTGTCAACCAGGTTGAGTGTTATATGGAAAGAGAGCAAGGTTTGTCCACATGAACAGACCGGAGAGAAGAGTCCAAAAGTGGGAAGTCACTGAGGTTGGGGAGGTTACATGTTATTTTATAGATTTCTATTTGATAGAGGAGATAACCTCAAGGTCATGAATTTATTGTCCTGCAGGACAATAACCAGCTTTACTTATCTACTGTAGGAACTTGATTCTAGAAAATTTTTTTTTGTCCAAAATGCCTAAAGGTGGACCCCAAGAGTCCAACTTTCCCCCTCCTTAAACCTGGAAAGCATTCTTCAGACCTCTTAGGATCTCCAGGTGTATCCAGCCTTTAATGCAATCTACCCAAAAGCTTTTTGATAGATTTCTTGATAATTGTTTCAATTAAAAGACAAAACCTACTGTCATGAACTCAGGTTGATAATCAGCACTGTTGATAAACAGTTTGTGAAACATGTATCCAGAGGCTCTAGGGTCAGCACTGGGTGCAATGCTGTAAATTCAGGCTGATGATAGGTTTATTGCAGGAGAGCGTGTGTTTTTGGAGCTTCACCAAGGTTCCTCGCTATGCTGCCCCTAACTGCTTTCACAGCACCCCTCTGTTTGCTGTCAGCATTGGACATAGCTGAAGGATGAATGGGTGGGTGGGTGTTATTTTCATTCTCATTATTTGAACAGCGTATAAGACTCAGTCTTTTGAGGTTCACAGTGCATGATACATGACTGTGGAAACCTGATGCTGGCTCGTCCTCTAGCAGCCGGCCACGGGCATGGGGACCAATCATTTACAGGTGGAGTTTCAGTCACTTAGCTTACACCTTCCTCCACTGTCAGTGCTGTTCCGACCAAAATGAGTTCCACTTGTTCCATTTTGTAGAAGCGTGAAAGGCAACGGTGACTTGCCGAGTTTATACAGTTGGTGAGAGCAGCATTCAGTACAGGCTCAGACCAAACAAAGAAATGACTGTAGCTATTAATCAAAGTAGAGCTTTGTTAATTTGAGAATTACTTAATACTTTTTTAGTTTGTTAAAAAATTATCCCAAGCTTAGAAATAAAACAAAGTCAAGAGCCTGTCTTCTCAATGTCATATTGGAGCATTGTTTCACAGAGTCACCCAAGGATTGTTTATTATTATTTTTTAATATTATATTTTATTGATTTCAGAGAGGAAGGGAGAGAGAGATAAAAACATAAGTGATGAGAGAGAATAATTGATCAGCTGCCTCTTGCACGCCCCTTACTGGGGACCGACCCCACAACCCAGGCATGTGCCCCTGATCCGAATCGAACCTGGGACCCTTCAGTCTGCAGGCCGACCCTCTACCCACTGAGCCATACCAGCTAGGGTTTGTTTAATTACTTAGGGCAGTGGTTTTTAAGCTTTGCTTCACTTTGAAAATGCCTGTAGCCCTGCTGATTTGGCTCAGGAGTTGAACATCGACCTATGAATTAGAAGGTCATGGTTTGATTCCCAGTTAGGGCACATGCCCGGGTTGTGGGTTTGATCCTCGGTGTGGGGTGTGTAGGAGGCAGCCGATAGATGATTCTCTTTCATCACTTGATGTTTCTATCTCTCTTTCCCTTCCCCTTCCTCTCTGAAATCAATAAAAAACAATTTTTTTTTTTTACAGAAAAAAAATGCCTGCAGATTTTCAGAAAATACAGATGCTTGGCTCTTAATCCCAGACATTCTGATTTAATGTATGTGGTGATGTCATGGGCTGAATAATGGGCCCCTCCCCACCCCCTAAAAGATGTCCATGACCCAATTCTCAGAGCATGTTTGGGAACCCACTGATTTAACAAAATGTACCTGTGTTTGGTTTTGCCATTATTTGATCAGAGCCAAATACTACTGTGGGATCTCGTGTTACTTTATAGATTCTATTTGATAGAGAAGATCATTTCCTTATCATGATTTTTTTTTTTTTGTCTTGTAGGACATTAACCAGTTTTGTATTTAGTCAAAGAATCTTATTATAGAGTTCCTTCTTTCTAAAATGCCAACAAATATCTAGTTCTTCAAAATGCTTTTGGTTAGATTACATTAAATGCCCTAGAGAGTTTGCTTCCCAGGTCTACCTTTGGGCCTTGTAGAAGTGTCAACCCACGGCAGAGCCCGCAGAGTTTTTTAAGCTGAAGGCCTACATTTCATACAGGAGAGACAAACCATTGTTGGCCTGCTTTCCCTTTGACATTTCTGCCATTCTGGTATTTTTCTCTCACTGATATGCAGGGCATGGCTTCAAATTACATGCCGTGGCAGTTAAATGGGAATTAATGGGCTTTGCATTTCTTCCCATAATTATCTGTCAACATGGTTGAAAGGGTGGGCACTGCATGCAGATGAAATGGCCCTGAGACCATACATTGAGTCAGCAACAGTGGCTACATTAGCTTACAACCCTCCTTTGCTTAGCTCCAAGTGATAGCACATGCTCACATGTAAATACGTGTAGGTCCTCACCTGTGCTGAACACTCAGGCACCTCCCAATTGAGTCTATGAACCTCTTCCCAGGGCTGCTGAGATCACAACCTGATTACAAAGGCTTGTGCATGGAGCTGGAAGGAAGTCAGACTCAGCAAAGTCAAACGACTAAGAATCTGGAGAGACTGATTTCAGGGATTAAATAACTACGTTGTTAGTTCATCCAACTGTGAGTCAAAGGAGATAGGAATGATAACCATGCAAAGAATTTGGACCAGATAAAGTGCCAGATAGGTAAGGTCCCATTTAAGGTCACCCAGAGGTTGTGTGAAAAATAAATGAAGCAAACTACATCCATCACTAGAGAGGGGGTGGGTGGGAAATGAACAGTTACCATTTACTGAACAGGAATGACAACAGCAGCCCCTCACTTGGGTAAATTATATAGACGGCCTTATAGTTTCATTTACAAGTATGAAAAATACATTAATTAATTCTGTTGGCCAGTTACTCAACAAATGTTTACTGATGGTCTACAAATACTAGGCAAAGTGCTAAGTAAAGATAAGAAGGAGCTCAGCCTCAAGGAGCTATTAGTCTCTGCAATTAACACAATAAATACTACCATAGAGGTATAGCCCCAGAACAGTGGTGTCAAAGGAATAAGTGCTATCATGTGAGAGGTTTCAAAAAATTATGCTTATTTTATATGACTTCATGTCTACATCTGTATAGTTAGGTAGCTTTGCTCTACTTTCAGACATCTAAAAATAAACTCTTTTCTCTCTTCTAATTTTAGTAGATTCTGACAAATGTAAGGTAGTTCACTTCCTAACTAATTCATTGCTGTGCAGGTGAGAAATTATTTTCCACATGTAAAATACCACCATTTATTGTCCACAGGCAGAATCCTTGGCTTCCCTTGGAAGGTCCCTTACCTTACCCAGGCCTTGACCAGGAGTAGCTCAGGCCCTAGACGTACCCGCCCTATTGCACAGGTGCCATGAACTCTGGTAAGTTCTGACGCCATCCAGGGTCCCCAGCTGCAAACTCATGCCCCTCACTGTAATGACATCTACAGGCACAGGCCCTGCCACAGAGCAGCTCCTGGGGACATCACAGGCCTTCAAATGTGAAGATGAGCTCTGAGCCTCAGTGTGGTACAGTACCTGACTCCAATTGTAGGGAAACCCACAGGAGCCGGGCCTCAAAGAGGAACAAGAAAGACCCCTGAGCTTGTTTCCCACTGTCAGGAATGATCATCACTTTGGTTGTAGCCAGAAGATGCTTTCAAGTGAAGGAAACAGAATCACCACGTATAATAGATTGTTTTATTTCCAGGTAGAAAATATGTTTACTACATTATTTGAGGATATTCAGTTCTACTATAAAAGATAAGCAATGGATGAAACTCATGTGTTAGGTGTTATTCTGGGTTGAATAGTACCTGCCCCCAAACTTCATGTTTACCTGGTACTTATGAATGTGATGCTATCTGGAAATAGGGTGTTTACAGATGTAATTAGTTGAGATGAGGTCATACTAGATTAGGGTGGGTCCTAAATCCAATAGCTAGTATTCCTATAAGAAGGCTATGTGAACCAGAGAGGAAGGCCATGTATAGACAGAGGCCGAGATTAGTTCGAGTGATGTGTCTATAAGCCAAGATTGGCTGTACCATCAAAAGCTAGGAGAGTGGCATGGAACAGATTTTCTCTCAGAGCCCACAAAAGGAACCAACATGGCTGAGACCTTGATTTCAGACTTCTGGCCTCTAGAAATATGAGAGACTTTTAAAGTCATGTGTAGAGATTGAACTTTATCCTAAGCCATTGGGAAACCACTGAAGGATTTTAGACAACGGAGTGACATATGAGATATTTATTTAAGAAAGGTCACTGACTGCTGAGGGGAAAATAAGCTAGTCAGGAATGATACTGGAAGTGAGGAGACCAATAAGAAGATGTTGTGGTGGTCTGGGTAAAACATGGCGGGATAGTGGCGCAGGTGGTAGAAATGAGGATGAGTCACAGAAGATTTACAAGGTAAAATCAAAGGATTTTCATGGTTGATTTGATATGGGAGAGGAAGAAATGGAGGGGCTCAGTGGGAAGTTAGATATGTGGTCCTGAAACTCAGAAAGGGCATTGAGGCAGATAAATAGATCTGGGTGTCAACAAGCTTATTCAAAGATTGAAATAAAAGACATGCTGGTTATCTGGCTTTAAGTAGAGCAGGAAGTCTCAAATCAGAGCTGAGTATTGGGTACAAACCAACATATAAACCAAGAGATTTGTAAAGGAAGTCTGGGAGAGTCCAGTAACACACTTTATAGTAAGAGAAGACACAGCAAGAAACAAGGTTACTGATGACAGCCTGGAGATGAGAATAGGGCCAGAGAGGAAGACTAAGAGGATCCAAGAAAAAGAGTGTAATATAGGTTCTGAACTTAGAATCCATCCTTGTAAACTTAATTTATACCTAAGGGTGTAAAATACATACCCAATCATCTATATTTAATTTAACTATTGAGTGCATATGGTCATACAGTTTTAAATTTTTTATTCTATATTTCAGATATAGCCTCAAATTATCCTTTTAAAATTGAAAATCTCAATTTAAGAACCATGGAAAGGTATCATTGAACCTGAATATACCCATGCCTACCTGAGATAGCTGAGTGTGCCTGAGTATACCTCACAGGTCCCTGTGTTCATGCAAAACTGTCTTCCAGATGAGCAGGAAGGTGGGGTTAACAGACTTAACATGTGAGTGTGGGCAGCTGTCCCAACACTTGCCCTTCCATTAACTGCATAGGAAGACTGAGGGCAGTCAGGAACATTCCAGAAGGGACTGTCCTAGGGACTGCTCAGGCCTGACTAAAATAGAACCCTGACCCAGCTAGGAATGTTTACTTTATGGCATTTCACCTCTGTAACGGAGATGAAGGCAACGCTAAACCCAAAACCATCCAGAAGCTGAAGTAGATAGGTGAAGGAAAGCTACATTCTGAATCCAGGTTCCACAGCAGGAGTGGGAAGTTGAAGGGGAGCTTGTGTGTGTTTCCTCCTACTCACTCCAAGAATTGCTTCTGGAAGATTTTTGTGATCTGATGAGCCATGTTAGATTTCCCATGTAACACCTAGCATTTGTTTCTTTGGCACTGATGAAATGGAAGATTGTAAATTCAGCCTCCCACCCCTTCACACATAATATTTTAGGACTGATGTTCTCAGTTGCTTTACTATTGACAAAGTAGAAAACATGTTTAGAACAATGGAGAGCCAATTACATCACCAAGCTCTCAGGTCCCTTGTTCAGAACAAAACTTACCCACATTCTGTTGGGTGAGGTCAAGGTCAACCATATTTCTCCCTTCCAAAGTTAGGTATACCTTCTCTTAGAAGCTTCTTCTTCCAGTCTCTGCCTTAGTTCTTCAAATGTCAAATGTTGTTCACCTCACTTATTCTCAGGAGAATAAAATGAAATCTAAGAAAAACCATAAACATTTTGAATGAAAGAGTTTAGTTACCTAGCAAGAGCTTTTCTGACTGCAAGGATGGCAAAATACTGCCCACCCCCCTCCGCCCATACCTCCTCTTCCCATACCCACTTTCTATTCTAGAGATTGTTAAACAATAAATAGATGTGAGATGTGTGGGAGTGTTAAGGTGCAGAGCTGCCCAGAACAAGCATGGAAATCCAGACAACTTCTTTTGAGTCTTGCCTGAATCTCTAAGCTAGGACTTTACAGATGTATCTTGTTTACACAGTGTAAGTATTTCTGAAAATTGTGTGGAAATTAAATTTCATCAATTAGATCATATTTAATTAGCCTACTTATTTTGATAAAATGAAGAAATTTCTAATTTGCATTTTATTTTTATCATGGGCTTAAGAATATAAGGAAGGATTTAGTTATGTTGATAAATGTAACAATCTGTGTGAAAATATTTCGCAAATGGAAAAAACTCTTAGTCCAACTGTTGATAGTACGTTATAGATAGTACGTTATAGATAGACAATATAGATAGTACGTTAGTTATCTATTGTTGCCTAAAAATTGTCCCAAGACCCAGCAGTTTAATATCTCAAGAAGGGTGAAAAGGAGAAGTTAAGATTAAAACACACACACACACACACACACACACACACACACACACACACACAAACACACACACACACACACACACACACACACACACACACACCCCAAACTGGTAGCTAAAAACAACAAGCAATATATTTCATAGTTTCTGAGGGTCAATAAACTGTGTGTTCCTGGTTTAGGATCTCTCTCCTGAAGTTGTCATCAAGCTAGGAGCTGGAGCTGCGGTCTTGGAAGGCTTCACTGGGGCTGGAGGATCCACTGCCAAGCTCACTCCCGAAGCTGCTGCCAAGAGGCTGCAGTTCCTTCTACATGGGATTCTCCATGGACCTGCTTTCACCATGGCTTCCTGAGAGAATATCTACATGAGAAAGAGAATGAGTAAGACAGAAACTAAAGTGTTTTATAATCTAATCTTGGAAGTAACATACCATCACTTCTCTCTATTCCATTGGGCACCCAGACCAATCCTGATACAGTGTGGATACAGTGGCACTATGCAAAGATGTGAATACCAGGAGACAGGGATCATTGGGGGGCCATTCTGGAGGTTGACAACCACAGAAAACAACTTAAACAATGAATCTTTCTGAAAATTCTTGTTCTGTGGCTTTTTATACATTCATAGTAAGAGTAACAAGCCAGTTTTCCCAGTGAGGTCTCCAGTTAGGCATAGCATCGGAAGCCATCAACCTGGGACAACAAGTAACATCAGATTGATGAGTATAAAAATACATTAAATTGAAATATTCGGGCAGCACTAAGAAAAGTACATGATACCAAAATTAGGTGTGAGACAGAGAAGCATCAGTTTTTTTAAGGAAATATCTGAAAACTGGTTACACAAGTCTTGAGCTTCTCACCCAAGGGCTTTCCCACAGAGCAGAGGTATAAAAGGAAAAGTGAGGAGGATTTGTTGCAGAGAGTAACTTATTGTTATGAGTGTTTTCTAAAGGAGATGAGTGAGAGTTTCTTTAATGAGATTGTGTTGAGAGCTTGAAATGTGGTCTCTGGGGCTGGAGGGCCAAGTGGACAGATGCCTGACTGCCCAGGACATCTGGAAGTGAAGCAAGATGTGCTGGCGAGTTGTCGGGCGCTTTGTGAAGAGGAGTTGCCAGCTCGCGATTGCCCTGAACCTCCAGAGTCTGCCAGGGCAGAACAGAACCAGGACAAGGATTTTGGAAAGAGTCATGTGTTTAACTTTTCGGTGGCAGCCAGCCTCCCAAATGGCCCCCAAAGACTCCTGGGGAGAACATGCAGCTTTCTGTAGAACCTAAGAGGTCCTAGGGGTGGCGTTATCCTGAATCCACATGAAATCCAGGTAGAGGTCTACACGAAGGAGGAGGAGACCCACAGAGAGATTCTACATGACCTGAAACAATAAAAAACAAGAGCTGAGCCCGGAGGAGCCAGCCAATGAAACATCATTGCCCAGACAGCAGGAATTGCAGTCAAAGGCACAAAGTGAGAGAACCTCCAAATAATCTATAAAATGGCTTATGAGTCAGTTTCAACTACCTACAGGGCCAGGGAAGGTGAGCCATCTTAGACCAGTGCCATCTGAGCAAGAACTTTCCAGTACCCTTGCCTCCTTGCCCTCTCCCTACAGGGCTCCTGATTGGCAAGCTAGGGGTTGGGGTGGCAGGGAGGTGGGACCATCATCAGGCATGAAAACCGAGGAGATCCCTGTCCTCATGGCACTCTTCAGTAGCCAGGCAGCTAGGTCTCAGCTGGGGAGGGCAGGTTTAACATCAACTTAAGTTTGAAGTTTATTTCCAGGACTAGACACACTAAATTATTGAAATTATACTGCGTGCCTTACGGTGACTAAAGGACTTTCTTTTACCTCAGAGTGACAAAACAAGTCCAAGGGGTAGACAAGTGTGTATCCCAGGGGCAAGGTTATATAACAGAACACTAGGAAATGAAGTAAAGTTGTTTATATGATTCTATCCCATGATTTCTTCTTCAGTTTGTAAGTGTCACTAGCAGTTGTCTCTGTGTTTGAAATTAGGGCCATTTTCAATATGAAGCTCCCAAGTGAATTACAGCTTGCACAGACGCCATTGTCACGGGTGAGAGCTTGATGGAGAAATAAGTGAACTAGACAATAAATGGAGCCCAAATGTCCATCTTGTAGGAGGCTGTGATGTAAGATTTTTTTCAAGGCCTTGTGATGGGCTCTTACCCTCTCCAAGGCCAAAAACTTGAAAAGCCATTCAATTCCTGGCTTTTCCTTCATTTATTCATTCAATTGTTTATTCACTCAGTAACCTTGGTCTGACCCTCTACCATGTGCCAGAAAAACTCTCTTCCATTCCTCAGAAAAACAATCTCACCCTCTTTTATATCTAATTCATTTCTTTACCTCCAAGACTTCTCCCAAGTTCATCAGCTGCACTGAGCCAAGTGGCAGCTTTCCTATAAGAACTGTTTGGATAGGGTTTGGAGAGAGTAGATATTGTATGTAATTGTGATATGACACAGGAACTTTGATAGTCTCTGAAATTTTTCTACCACAAATATAATTTATATATAAATTTTTCTGCCACATATATAATTATATAGACAAATATTTTATGTATATATATATATATAATATATTTACATTTTTATATATGTACTAGATGCCTGGTGCATGAAATTCGTGCATGGGGGGGCAGTTAGGGTGTGTGTCCCTCAGCCCAGCCTGCACCCTCTCCAATCTGGTACCCATCAAGGGATGTCCGACTGCCCATTTAGGCCCAATCCTGGTGGGCCTAAATGGGCACTCCGACATCCCTCTCACAATCCAGGACTGCTGGTTCCCAACCACTCACCTGCCTGCTTGATTGCCCCTAACAGCTTCTGCCTGTCAGCCTGATCACCCCCTAACCACTCCCCTGTCAGCCTGATCGACACCTAACTGCTCCCCTGTTGGCCCAATTACCCCTAACTGCCCTCCCTTGCCAGCCTGGTCACCCCTAACTGCCCTCCTCTGCTGGCCTGGTCACCCTCAACTTCCCTACCCTGTAGACCTGGTCGCCTCTAACTATCCTCCCCTGCCAGCCCAGTCGCCCCTAACTGCCCTCCCCTGCAGGCCTGGTCCCCCCCCAATTGCCCTTCCCTGCAGGTCTGGGTTCCCCCCTACTGCCCTCCCCTGCTGGCCTGATCACCCACAACTGCCCTCCCCTGCTGACCATCTTGTGGTGGCCATCTTTTGTCCACATCGGGTCAGCCATCTTTGACCACATGGAGGCAGCCATATTGTGTGTTGGAGTGATGGTCAATTTGCATATTACTCTTTTATTAGATAGGATAGATATTCTTAGTAGCACAGTAAGAAATATATTTGCAATCTGGAAAATTTAAATAAAAATAATATTTCATATATTCATAATGCTTTACAGAATGCTACCTATATTTTTTTCTCCTAAGAAGATCATTTTCTGTTTTTATAGCCCAATCATCTCACAAGCCAAAGATACATTATCTTTCTTGGTGAGGACCAAGGAGGCTAGATCACTTAACACTTAGGAAAAAACTAATGTCTACTGCTGTATAAAACATTTTAACATCTTTGGGTCTTAGTTAATTTTTAGGGAGCTTTTCCCATAATTAAAAAGCTGTGTATATATATTTATGTAATATAGTATTTGCATTTATATAATATAACATGAAGATATTTAATACATATGAAATTAATTTGGCTATGTAATCACAATCAAGAATGCATTATTTCAAACATGCTGAATAGTCCATACTTGCCCCACTTATTTGAAAGAAAATCCTTAACAAATGCCTAATATCCATGACTCTATTTCATTATTGTTTGGCTCCTATATTTATGCTGGTATAAAACTCTTTTAATTATGGTAGCATCAAAGTCAATTTTGATGTTTGGTTCCTCAGTGTTCCCTAAACACCCTTATTGCCCAAACTTGTCCCCTCAACCAAAATGCCTTCACCTCCTCTCCATGTCGTCCACCCTTGACATTTGGCTAAAGCAGGGTACCCCTGGCTTAGCAGCAAGTTTGGGTGGAAAAGACAAAAGGTTTTATGAATGATCACCAATTTTCTTCTTACTTCCAATGCCATGTGGTGACTGATAGCTTAGGCAACATTATGCTGTATTAATGTGTGAATTGTGTTCAGAGAATGATTAATTACAGGACCTTTGACTTGAATGCATCTGGGGTGCTGGGCTCAGGGCTAGGCACTGCCTTTGGGCAGGAGTTTTCCTGACTGAATGGAATGCAAGGAGGACTGGATTCTGGGTCCTGTGGGGGAGGAGGGAAGGATGGTTCTTCTGCAGTGGAGAGGGCTCAGGGACTGCGGGTGGTTCTCTTCACAACTGAAAAGGGCTCGAACAAAACTCTTTTGTCTGGAAGGTAGGGGCTGCCGGCAGAGAGGGGACCAGGGGGCCTCGGCGGGAAGGGCCAGGTGGGGGGGCGGTGAGAAGGATGGGCCAAGACCCGCCCCTATTCCCCCAAAGCCTCTCGGCCCACAGTTCCGTTCAAGGTGCACAAATTCATGCACTGGGCCCCTAGTAAACATGTATTATTTGACAAACAACAAAAATAAAAGCAGCTTACTACATATCTATTGTGCTGGGTAATGAACTAATTATCCTATCCCTGGTCACAAAGAAATTAATGCACATTGTCAGGGTTCTATTTCAGAAATACCCACCTTTTCATGTAACTTTGTCTGAAACTTTCACCCTCATTCATTTCCCCTCTTAATTTCCCTTCCTTTTTTTCCTTTTTAAAGAAAAAAATAATCTTTTGCTGAAATCAAATTTGTTTTTTGTGTACATGGTCAGAATTACAGACAGGAGAGGAGCAGATGGCCGAGTCTTGAGGCTTAGCTGAGGCTTAGCACAGCTAATAAAAGGTAATTTCCCAAAGACTTCAAGAATCACGGGGCATTTGATATTCTGTAAAGCCCCAAACCCACTGCCTTTGCCAACACCTCCCCGCTACTCTCTCCCTGACCCTTCCGTCCTTCCCGTGAGGTTGGAACGTGAGGTTGCCAAGCTGCCACTGATGTGGCCGCCCGGAGGCTCCGCTCCCCAAGCACATTTGCTGGGCTGTCTGGGTAACAGGCTGGGCACCATTGTATTTTAGCAAATGATTTTGGCACTATTCAGCTGCCCAGGCCAGGGCATCTGGCTGGAGGCCCAGAACCCCTGTCCTGAGAGCTACACAGTGTGAAGTAGCATCGGCGACTTCATTTCACTGTGGGTGGAATGCCTTGTTTGGTTCTCATTTCATTTTCCTCCTCCCAAAAGGCCCAGCTTGATACTTCCTACATCTGCTCTGTTCCATTTAGCATTTGTGCCCAAAATTTCTTTTTATTCTGTTCCTGATTTTCTCTGAATAGAAAGCTTACCAAAGGGCCCATCTGCTTCCCTAAGACCATTCTGGGCCTCTGTCATCCACACGGAGATGTCCCTTTGCTATTCCCCGTGGGGTGGGGTTGTCACTGTCATGTTAACCCTGTACAGGGTGCTCACCGTACAACCAGGGGGAAATGCTCCTTGTGCTTTTGTTTTCTTACGTCCAGGAGAGAAATGATGTGAAACGTGGATGACTCCTTACAGAACACCCAGGTTGGCTGAAGGATGCAGAGAGAACCTGAATTAAAGCGGAGAGAAAGTCATTGGCTACACAGACACTATCTCACCTCTTCTGGTCTTCATCGTGAAAGGTAATGCTCTCCTAAGATTCAGCCAGGAGACCCATGGACTAGGGAGGAATTTGGCTTCATTTAGATTGATGCAAACCCAGCCTCTGAGCTTTCAAATCAGAACATCAAACACTTATGGAACCCTCATTACTTTATGTGCCCGGTCATATGCTATGTTCTTGTGGAGGAAGAGCAAGAAGCTTCTTTTGGATACAAAAGAGACAGTTCAGCATGATGTGATGATCATTATGGGGTGTGCCCAGGAAAACATGGGTACACACAGGAAAACACTCTGCTCACCTTCTAGAAGAGGTGATGTCTGAGGTTGAACTAGAAAATGAGTTCCATCAACCAGGTAAATCAGTGGAGAAGGGGGATTCTGGAGCAAAGTGAGAAGACATGAACAGCATTCTCTGAACCAGTCACGGTTCCGCCTGATGAATGCAGGCCTCTGCAGGCAGTTTGCAGCTGTTATAAGGTAGAGCAGCAGGAATGAAGTTGGAGAATAAAGGCAGGGCCACATCACAAAAGGCCTCCTGTAGTAAATGAAAATGCTGTAGGTAAAGGGGAGATGCGGAGGTTTTTCAGTGAAGCGTGACAGGACCAGGTTTGATGTTTAGAAAGTTTACTCTGGCAAGATAGATTTCAAGGGAGGGGTGCTGGGCAGGGAGGTCCCAGGGACAGTACACTCAGATCCCTTAAGTACCAATCCCTGACTCCTGTTCCACAGCCCAGTAGTCCTTGCAGTCCTTCCAGAAATTTCATTGGCTTTACTTCCACTGCTACCACTCTGTCCAGCAGCACCTCTTACCTGCACTATTGCTGCAGCCTCCTCCCTGGTCTTCGTGTCCCTCCTGGTTTCCCTACATCTGTTCTCAACGCAGCAGCCAAAGTGACCCCTTTATAACCTATATCAGATCCTACCATTTCTCTGCTCAAAACCTAGCAATAACTTCTGATCCTGCGCAGAAAAAGCTCAAGCTCTTATCACAAACTCTGACCTCATTTCTGACCATCTCCCAGTTCCTCCACTCTAGTGGCACTGATCTTCCTGCTGCTTCCGGAACACACCAGCTGCATTCCCATGTGGAGGCCTTGTCCCTGGGCCTGGAATCCTTCCCTAGGTGACTGCATGGCTTGTCTCTTTCACACCTTTGCTCAGAGGTTATCCTCTCAAAGAGGCTTACTCTGACCACCCCATTTAAGATGGTGGAGGAAGCTCCCCACCTCTGTCCCTCCCACCACTACTTTTTTCATAGTAGTTTTTTTCATATTTTAATGTTACATAATTTTCCCATTTATTACATTCTTATTGTCAGCTATCTACCTTCCACCACTAAAATGTAACTCTTCAAGGACAAGGAATTTTGCATATTTATTTATTTTTAATTTTTAATTATAGTTGGCATTCAATATTATATTCATTTCAGGTGTACAAGAGAGTAACTAGACATTTATATACTGTACAAAGCAATCACCCTAATAAGTCTAATACCCATCTAACACCATACATAGTTATTATAATTTATTGATTATATTCCCTATGTTGTATTTTTGAGAACTTTGTGTATTTTGTTTGCTAATAGTATCCCATGTTCCTAGAACAGTGCCAGCCTTCAGTATATCCTTAACAAATATTTGTTGGATCAATAATTAGCAAAAGTTCAAGTGAGATATAATAAAGAACTGAAGTAGGACAATGGTAGCAGGCAGAAGAGGAGAAAGACTTTAGCTATATTGAGAGACTTTCTGATTGATTAAAAATTCTGGGCAAGGAAAAAAGATGGTCTGGAATGAATATCAAGTTTGCATGAATAACTGGGCCAGAGGGCAACCTGATATGGGTAGAAAGGGAGATAACAATGAATCCCATTCAGGACATGTTGAGATGGAGTTGGCTGTGGAATACTTAAGTGGAGACCCAGCAGGCAGTTAGAATTCCAGCAAAAAAATTCACTGGAGAGATGAGAAGTGAGGTTGTAGCATTTGGAGTCATTGGCATATTAACTTGTAAATAAGCTAATGATACCCCAAGTGGCTCTTGGGCCTCGATATTAGTGATCAGGGAGATCTATGCATTCTGCTACAAGTACAGAGGGGCTAGACACTCCAGGCACACTTTAGAACTGTTTGCAAAGGAGATGGCTAAATTTCTCTACACAGTTGACCCTTGAACAGCACAGGGGTCAAGGGTGCCAAGCCCCTGCTCCCCATGTATTGAAAAATCAGCGTGTAAGTTTTGACATGCACCCCCAAAAAACTTTACTGTTGTCTAGAAGCCTTACAGATAATATAAACAGTCACTTAACATATATTTGATATATGCATGATGTGCTGTATTCTTACAATAAAATAAGCTAGAGAAAAGAAAATGTTATTAAGAAGATCATAAGGAAAATACACTTACTCTATTGAAAAAAGATCCATGCAGTTCAAACCCTTGTTGTTCAAGGGTCAACTGTAATTTCAAATTTCCTTCTCCAAGGGCAGTTTTTCCTGTGAGGCATGATCTACATAATGCTCCAAGATGAAACCAAGTTAAAGTAAAACGTTCTTGGGTTAATCACATTTTGTTCAACTGAAAAGTACTAAACACACACAAAAATGAACTTAATTGCACTTGTTTATCTCAGATAATTATCTAAATGTCGCTGAAGGGCTAAAGTATCATTTTTCCTTCTAGACAAAAACACAGCGTCCCCGCTGGGAATCTCATAGATTTTAAAAGGGCATTGAATTAAAGCAAGTAATATTATCTCCCTTTCCAGAGGGGATCAGGTCACAAAAAGGTGAAGGCAATTCCCAAGGATTGTACAAAAAGTCAGAGGGCAACTCCTGGAACAAATCTTTAAAACTTGGTCCCAGCCCAGGGCCCCCCAAACTGAGGTCATCGTTTTGGTCACAAAGGCTTAGGCAGATTGATGAGATAATCAGAAGAAAAGTCCCTACAACAATGTTAGACTTCTTGGTTTGAATGCTAATAGTTCCTCCTTTTCTCTGGTTTTAAAAAACGCATCTTGAGGCTTCCAGTCAAGATGGTGGTGTAGGTAAATGTAGGACTCACATCCTCCCACAACCACATCAAAATTACATCTAAACTACGGAACAACTTTCATTCACAACCATCTAGAATCTCGCTGAGCAGAAGTCCTACAACTAAGGATATATAGAAGAAGCCACATCAAGACTCATAGGAGGGACGGAGAGGTGAAGAATGGCTGATCCCACACCCATGTGTGGCAGATAAAAACCGGGAGGAATGTCTTGGCTGCAGAAGGCCCCCTAAGCAACAAGGGGTCCTGGCCTCACACCAGGCCCCCAGCTGAGGGCTCCAGTGCCAGGAAGAGAGTCCCCCAACTTTTGGCTGTAAAAACCAGTGGGGATTGTGATTGAGTGAGACTAGGGCTGCTGGAGTCCCAGGAATTCCTCTTAAAGGGCCCTCACACAGACTTACTCAAAATCACTCTCTCTGAGCTCTGATGCTGGTACAGTAGCTCGAAGGTCATCAGGGACATATAGGGAGGAGTTGAATTGTCTGGCATAAGGGCAAGGGCTGGAGGAATGGCTTTCTCCCAGACACAAGTGCTGGCAAAGGCTGTTGTTCCTTTGCTGAGCTCACAGAGCAGGCAGGTGGTGCCATATCTGAGTCTCCATCAACCTGGCTATCACTGTTTTCCCCACCCTGGTGATTTCCTGACACCCGCCCCACCAAACTGACAGGCCAACCTAAGCTGTTTCCAGTGGCTTTTTAATACTAGTGGCTTGTCTTGGCTCATGCTTCAGACTTTCCTAAAATCTTTCAAACAAGCAGTATCTAGCCTTGGGGTGCCTGCACCTCTTGCTAAGAGGCCCCGAGCCTGGTTCTAGCAGTAGGTAGCCTTGGTTCGCAGCTTGGCCTCTTCTGGGCACCTCCAAGCCCAGCACAAGTAGCAACCATCTGAGGATCGCTCTGTAGCTCATGCCAGGAGAAGAAATACTTTAAGCCAAAAGCCAGAACTCTTGGCCCAAAATATTAATATAAATGTTGTACCTAAGAAAACTTGAGTTTTAATTTGAACATAAAATTGGGCAAAATAATTAATATTAATGACTGCAACTTTGCTCAAATTCAGTGCTGAAACAATGACACATATGTAATAGAGAAAACATCCTGAAATCAAATACAGAAAGCCATTACAAATATTTGTGTATTTAATATTTAAAAAAGAAAATAAAAACTAAACCCAGATGGCAGAACAATTAGTGTGAATCCATTTTTGAAATACACAAGTGTGCATATTCGTTTGGAATAAATAGCTAGAAGGATTTACATGATATGTGTATATTAGTGTCTATTTCTGCATGGTGGGATATCAAATTTTGTTTTTTAAATGTCTATCAAAATAGCCTAGCCTTTTGACTATGTGTTTGTTTAATTGTAAAAAGTTCATTACAACCTAAAATTAGGAAATAGCAACCCAATTGAAGGTGATTCCTCCTCATTGACTTCTTCCCAAGAAGTCAGGGGAAACCTTGTCTTAAAATGAGTTGTAAAAAAAAAGAGTTGTTTCATTATAAGTGAAAAATAAAATTTAAAAAACAATAATATAAAAAAAGTAATAACCCAAACATCAGCTCTACTCTCCTTATTAGAACTCAGACTTTACTCCTGAAGAAAAAAGGCTACAGCCTCCAGCCCTGCCAAGAAAGTGAGGAGTGGGGGTCTCTGGCCCGGTTCTGCTCAGGTTCTCCTCCTACTGCTTTCTCCTCTAGACCTGTAGTTCCCCACTAAGGACTCATCAAGTGCCATGCTGGTTTAAGTGCCCTCCTACCTCAAGACCTGTTCTGCACGATGAAAGGAAAGGAAGCCAGCAGAGTAGGAAAACTGGTGAGTATGCATAAAATAAGGTCGGATCCTTGGAGGTCTGTGGAAACATGGAAACTAATGCAGCCTTTTTCATGAGATTTAAAGTCCCCTCACTTTCAAATGAAATGTCTAATGTTTAGTCAAGGAGGTCAGGGCTGAAGCATAAAAGATGTTGGAAGCCCATCATTTATCAAAACAAAAAGAACCAATGTGATTTGGGGTCATTTATGGGCTGCATGAGGCTCAGTAGTCATCTTGGATGGAAGTTCCATATGGCTCTTGCTTCAAGCAGAGCTAATCCATTTAGAATAGTGAAGGGCATTTATCAGCAATCAATCAGTGAATATTTATTGAGCATCTTAGGTAGGAACTGACTCTTTTGTTTGGAATAGTAATGAAACAGTCTAGGGTTTTATCAGAGCAGAGACCTCGAAGGAAATCTCCAAGTAAACAGAAGGACCTGTTCAGGCAACCTCCACTGTGTCCTACCCTTCTGGCCTACAGTAGTTTATCTTTCCCTTGTGAATCTCAATGACTCCTACTACCATGAGCCCCAAGTCTTCTTCCTTTAAACACCCGGTTAAAACTTAGATACAAATGTCCTTTCTTTGGTTCCCTCAACAAAGACTAGATAGCCTGACAATGACAAGAAGAATTTTCCCAAATATTAACACAACTCAAAAATAATATTTTATAGAAAGCTCACCGGAGAAAAATGGTTATGACTCCAAAGTAGATTAGACAGGCCATGGATAATAACCCTACTTTAGCCATGGGTGGCAGACACAACTCTGAGGTCATTTACAGCAGTTCCTCCCCACCTGCTTCTTGCCATCAGCCTTCGGACACCACTTGGCTTTCCCCTTCTGCTTCCCAACTTTAAGGTGCACAGTTCTTGTAGTTTCTATGTTCTATTGTTTAGGGATGCACACGTCTCTTTAACTGAGGCCATGACAAGTGTATCATAGTTGGAGACTATTAAAGAATATCAGTCTTGCGTCCAGGTCTTTTTCCTCATTTTAATACGTTACACAAGCTGAAAACATAGTTTATTTGAAAGAAGACAGTTGATGCTTTCTAAAATTTTGGCCTAGACTAAACTGTAGTAACTAATCCTAACCTCAAATAATATTAATGCAGTTTTCAAATTGTGGGAATTGAAGTCAACAAATATTTACTTAATAACTACGATGTGCTAAATTATGTATAAAATATAGAAAGATTGACAAAGACAAGTAAAATGTAGCTTTGTCTTTCAGGGAGTTTACAATTTAGTAATGGAAATAAGACGAGTATAGGCTTCAATGTAATATAAGATAGAAAGTAAGTACCATAAGATTTATTTTACTGTGCTAAGATGGCATAGAAGCAGAAGAGAACACATCCCATTGGAAACTGAGGGAGTAGTTCTCGAAGGAATTAGAACTGGAGTGAGCTTTGAAAGATGAAGTGGACAGATATGTCAGGCACTTCAGAAAGGGGATATATTATTAACCAAAGCCAGAGTTGAAAAAGCATGGCAGTAGTCAGGCCCCTAGCTATGAGTGGGAGATTAATTAAAGACAGAGCTGGAAGCAGATTCAAGGAAAAGAGTTTGTACCTAATTCCATAAAGGATAGGTGAGGGTTGACGATTTTGAGCATGGAAATGCAGTAATCTGAGCCATGCATTAGGTAAACTAATTGGGGATATATGGATTCAAGGGAAGTGGGACTAGAAGCAGGGAAGTCACTTAAGGTCAATTGCAGTGGTGTAAGTGAGAAGAAATAGAAGTCTGAACAAGGGCGGTGTTACTGGGCACAAGAGGGGGTAGTGTGAGACTCAGAGAGGTAGCAGCTGAAGGGCTTGGAAGCAATCACCGTGTGCAGCAAGGAAGAGTGAAGAATCAAAATGACTTGAAGGTGTCCAGCATGAGAGACTGTTACAACAACCACTGCCTTCAACCTTCACAGAAAAATCAAGAGGGGGAACCTATTTGAAGTATTAATACTATTTAAAACAACAACAGCTGAATGAAGCAAGCTGAGGAAGACCTTTGGAAAGGAACAGAGTTCTGAAGCAGTTGATCCCATTGCTGGTCTCTTTCATTCTATGCAGAGTTTAAACACTGATAACTTCCCGGGTTACAGTCCCTTTATTACAGGGGGGAAATTGTAATAAGTACGTGGCAATCAGTAGTTCCCAAACACTCTTTCCTTCTATGAACCAGGTTTGAGGCTCTCAAGAGATTAGATTCTTTCGGTTCAGCTCCAAGGATCCTCACATTGATGAACGAGGTGATATACAGGCTAGAGATTAAGTGATCAAAGTATGTTAAAGAAGTCATTGATCCAGAACCTCTTACCAAAACAAATCCTGGACAGAAACTTTGCAAAGAGCCCTTAGGGTGAGTCCAGGCAGAGAAAAGGGTGGCACACAGAATGCCGCCGATTGTAGGCAAGCTCTCTCTAAGGTCTCTGATCCAGAAAATCAGCCCCTCTGCCAACGTGACAGCGACAAGCTGTCCTCCCAGTGCTCCTTCCTCACTGGGACAAGCAGGGTACCAGATGGCTAGGCATTCGGGCACCTCTTGTTTTTGCACTTCCAGCAGAGAAAATAGCCTCTGGGGCACAGAGCCCGGTGTCATGCACATCTCCGGCTTCAGAACTAGCCTTCCATTACTGTCCCTCTGCTTTTGACCTTGGGAATCTGGGATGGTGGCTGTTTTCTAGTCACTGATTAGCTTTTTGTTGTTGTTGTTTTCACTTATCCGTCAACAAAGAGAGGACCCCCTTATCACCTTGTTTGTCTCTGCTGCAAGCCTCCGGACATAGAGTGACCATAAATCTCAGTGTTCCTGGGACTGCCCAGGTTTATGCTTTATCCTACATCTTTTTTAAGTTAAAAGTTACATTTAGTAGAACAACTTTTTAAGTGTTCAATCTAATAGGTTCCGACAAATGTAATCATCTGTATGAGCAACAACCAGTAAGGCTTCTAGTCAACAATAGGCTATTAACAGTTAAGTTTGGGGGGTGGAGTGTCAAAAGTTATATGCAGAATTTTTAATGCACAGGGATCAGTGCCCATAACCCCTCACATTGTTCAAGGGTCAGCTGTACACCATACAGTAGTGCTGACTGTGGTCACAATGGTGTTCATTAATTACATCCCTCGTGTTTATTTCTCTTAGAACTGAAATCTGTGCCTTTTGACCACCTTTATCCAGTTCTCTCACCCGCACCCTCTGCCTCTGGTAACAAGTCTGATCATTTTCTATGAATTTAGCGCTTTTATTTCTTTTTTTAAATTCCACATATCAGTGAGATCATACACGTATTTGTCTTTCCCAACTATCTCACTTATTTCATTTTGCATAATAATGTCCTCAACATTCATCCATGTTGTTGCAAATGGCAGGATTTCCTTCTTGCTCATGACAACAATATTTCATGACTGAGTAATATTCTCATGGCTGAACATTTCAGAAGTGGGATTTCTGAATCAGATGGTAGTTTTCTTTTCTTTTCTTTTTTTAAATATATTTTTATTGATTTCAGAGAGGAAGGGAGAGGGAGATAGAAATATCAATGATGAGAGAGAATCATTGATCAGCTGCCTCCGGCATGCCCCCTACTGGGGATCGAGCTCACAACCTGCACATGTGCCCTTGACTGGAATCGAACCCAGGACCCTTGAGTCCATAGGCTGATACTCTATCCACTGAGCCAAACCAGCTAGGGCTGGTAGTTTTCCATTTTTAATTTTTTGAGGAACCGCCATACTATTTTCCATATTGACTGTACCAGTAGTACACTGGTTCCCTTCAGAATTGCTTTTAAATGCTATCTAGAAGTAATATGAATAGTAAACTAACTTCATGGCGTGAAAGGAAATGGCATTTTGATACCATCTTTAAATGGAACCTCCTTTAGACTGGGACTTCAGACACATGGTTTCTAATCTTAGCTTTGTCTCAAACTCAGTGGGTAACCCTAGGTTAGTCATGCCACATAATAATATTAATAATAATAACAACAATAATGGCTGCTGACATTTATGTAGAAGTATGCCAGATATTTTACACATATTATTTCATTTATATAAAGGAGGAAAGATCACCAGGGTGAAATCAAGATATAAATTCAAAGAATAGTGATAAGAAATATCCCCAAATAATAGCTGTCACTGTAATAAAGATTTGGCACAAAGCGTCTCATTGAACCTTCACAATAGCCCTAATGAGGTGGGTTCTGTTACCTCAGGAAACTGAGACTTAGCAGCTTACAGTGCCCAAGGCCACAGGCAGCTGGCAAATGGCAGGGCTGAAATTCAAATCCAGGCATTCTCACCCTAACACATTTGTTTTTAATCTTGATGCTCAACTACCCAGATCCTAACATGGAAAGCAGATAGGCAGGAAAAGACATATAAGCTTTTCATGGGAACATGGTCACAGGCATGCAGGTAGAGGAACTGTCTAGACCTCTCATCACTTTAAACATTTACCCCACACCTGCCACTTACTGAGTGCTGATAGATGAATTGTTTTCCTGAAACACTTCACATGCATTTCCATTTCACTCCTGAAACTGGCTTTTGCCATTGCCTGGTCTTCCTTTACCGGCGCTGTGATATTGTTTCAGGGCATCTCTGGCCCACCTTCTGATGCTCAGCTGCTTAGGATTCAGCACGTTTGCGAAGTTTCCCTGCTTTACTCACTCCCAGGTTTCTGAGAACACATTTTCTTTACTGAGGACAAGCCAATCTAATCCTTGGTCCCAGGAACCCTCAGCTCTCCTTGATGATGGGTGAGGAATATGATTAGACAATCTACACCAGCATCAGCCGAATGTTTTAAAAACTGGACCAAGCATTCTGAACTATGCACGATAAACTTGTGCTTCCTCCTCCACCAGCTATGGAGTAGAAGCCAATGAAAACCAGCTATAAGTCACTACCAGGTCGGGCAGCAGCCAAACACCAAAGCCAGTCTAAGAGATCAGAGCACACAAAAACAATATGGGTCAGGGGTCAGGACAATATAGCCAGCTGCCATATAGACTGAAGGTCAATTCCAGGTTTAGATGAAAACCAAAATTCAGGTCTTTAGTTCAAGTCATGCTGATTCAATTTCATGTTGGTGGACAATGTCATTATGTGAAGATGCAGATAACACAGCCAAGTAGGTATCCACGACAACAGCTCTTACTGGGGAATAACCTTTGCTATTATTTTAATTTTTTTTTAACTATTTTCCTCCACAAGTGACAAAGATAAGAGAACATGAAATCACTCAGGGCACTTGAGATGGAGAACTCCTGGGCAGGGACTTTAGCCTTATTTTGTCCCCAGTGATCTTGCCACGAGGTGTAATTATGTGTTCTTGAAGGTCCCCAATTATGGTCTGTAAGCACTCTTTAAAATAAGTGGGTGGAAGACTATTCAAAAGTAGCAATATTATAATTTCTACATATTATCTGGGAGTTCTTCAGATTCTAACTCGTCAAGCAGCATGCCCGGATCTCCCTTTCACAGGGAATTCTCTCTGAAGTGTTTGTGGATTTCTTGTAAACTGTGATAGCACTGAGATAGCATGACAAACTAGTCCAAACTAGGCATCTTCAGATCCAGAGCTCATGTAAATGTCTCACTTCCTGGGGCTTGAAGAGGCCGAGGGGGTGAACACCAGACCTGTCCCTGTCTTGTGGGAGAGCTGATTATTTCCCAAAGTCTCCTGGCCCAGACACAAGCCTTACAAGGGAGCCAGGAACGTTTCCGGGAGTTGAATGTAGCCCGGAGGTCATGGGTGTGATGGTGCACGATGATTAATGACAGGGAATGCTTAGTCAGGATTATATTTAATGTATACTTAGGTGTTGGCAACTGCTTATAGACAATTATTTCTCCAGGACATCTCCTCATTGCCCCTGAACCATATGACTATTACTGTTAGATGTGTACCTGGGATCCTGGACCTTCATGAATAGTTGATGGAAGACACACAGGACTGCCAATGTGTCCCCATCTGGCACCTGCCCTAGTTGTTCCTATGTTTGTCTCTATTGTATTTCCTAAAATGGTGTCACTTTCCTCCATTTAAGAACTGTTCAGCTAATTGAATATGGTCAAAAAAAAGAAACAGAACAAATGAGTGTCCTCCTGTTCTGCCTTATTTGTGGTCCAAAGTCCATAAATGAAATGTGCTCTATGGTTCCGAGCTACTTTAGCTTAACTACCCATACTTAATCCTGCTCTTTGCCAACTTTAGAAGCAGCCAAAAATGTAGACAAGGTCAATTCCTTATGTTTAAAAGTAAGTGTTGACAGAAAATCTGAATCTCTGGATTTGCTTTTTAGAGGAAATGAGAGGTTTCTAGTAATTTCCTAAGGAAACTGCAAGTTTCCTTCAGTTAATTTACTAATTTATTTACTTAAGTAAATAGGCAGCAAACAAACAAAAGTGTGATCATATTGCCTTAGGGTGCCAAAATATCTGATTAACATATTCTTCTATTGTGTTAAGTTGTTTTATCAGCCATCATCACCACAATGCTGTTATTCTCAGGTGAGAAGCCAAGGTTAAAGCTGACTCATGTGGGTGGCTTGGTCCTGATTTATCATGTTCCCATGAGGACCAAATTCCTTTCTGAATTCTGTGGGTTGGTTGGATACATGATCTACTTCTTCCTCTCAATGCTGTGGCCACAAGAATTTAGTCACAAAATATTCTCTTTCTCTTATCTAATTGGTGTTAAACTATAACTGACTTACCTGTCTTCTTGTCAACTGACCTATGAGTTGAGGGGGGAAAGAAATCAATTTCTAGAAATCTAAGTCAAATGCACCTTATCTTCTCAGAAGTTAGCCTTGATCCAAAGCTCTCCAACATAGGTGCCATTTCCTGAGAAAGCAAGGTCAACCATATAGAAATCGCTGTTTTAGAATACTAACTTATTTTAATTAATTGTCCAAACAGCATCCTCAGTTCAGCTCTAAAATAAGACCTTTTATTATTACTGAAACTGGAACTTCTGGATTACTTTTAATTAACATCCGTGTAGAGTACTTATTGCTCAGAACATAACTGAGACTGCCAAGGTTCTTGGAAAACAAAGGACTGCTTTTTGTTTCTTGGTTTTTACTTGTGTCTCAGTTATGTTCTTGTGTACCCTGGACTCTCTGCCTGATATTGCCAGCTTCTGAGGGCAATTCCATGTGCCCCGCTCCTCTAAACTCGCCCATGTCTATCTCTTAATAGGTAGAGGATTAAGCATTTCCTTGATTTCTCTGAGTTGGAATTATAGCATAAATTCGTTCAGGATTTCATTTCTATATCTTACAAACCTATTCTTTGAATCATTTTGGAAGAACGATCTTTTTTTTTCCCTTCAAGACGGTCTAAGCACTTTAAGACAAAAATCCAATTAAACATCCAGATAATTAAATAATCACAACCTTTGCAGGTACCCAGAGGTCTGAAACAGGGGTTTCAAATAGATGAACCATTAAGCAAAGTCTTTTTTCTCTGAAGTTGGTTCATTTGAGCAAACTAAAATAACTGAAACCATGTTATTTTAAAAGCAAAATTGCAATAAAGAGTTTAAAGAAATATAAAACATGATATTCATCACAGTTTTCTAGTTTCCCATCTATCTTTTAAAGTATCTAGCGATTCCCTGATTATTGTGATTATGACTGCTTGCAGCAAAAAGAAAAACAAAGAACAAAAAAATCAACTCCTTTTCCACAAGTCAACTCCATGTGTGATACACATTTGAAATTCCTACAATGTGTTTAAAACTTTTTATGCTTATGATCTTCTAGGTTTGAGGGGGGATGACATCCTCATGATATAGGTGGCTAGTACATTTGTTCCTGCAACAGGAAAAACACAACCACACCCAGGCGGAAGAAAAGAGCCTCATCTCTCGGGAAATTAGAGGAGAGTTCAGTGTTGAGCCAACTTGCTGTTCAGCCCACTGAGCCCCTCCAGCAATGATATTCACTTGATACCTGCAAATCACGTTCTCAGAAATAATTGAGATCATGTTCATTTACTCAACAAATATTTCTCGAGGGCTGAGTATGTTCCAGGCACTATCCTCAGGTGCAAAACGTAGAAGTCACCACCTTGTCCTCAGAGGTTAGAAGCCATTGATGGAAGCCAACTTATAAACAAAGAGGCTGTGAGGTGTAGGGATGAGGAACTTGGGTGCAGGAGTCAGACAGATTTGAATCCCTGCTCTGCCACTTTCTTAGCCTTACGACCTGAGGTTATTTATAGCCTCAGTTTCTACATCTGTAAAATCTGGATGAGAGTAGAACCTAGGTCAGAGGTTTGTAGTGCAGGTTCAATAAAATCTTCCATTTAAAGCCACTTGGTCTGGTAGCAGGGACATATACTAAGCAGGCCAGGAATGCAAGGTCGTGTACAGCTCAGTGGTAGCACCAGGGAGAGCAGAGATTGATCTGACTGGGCAGACAGAAGCCTTCTGTTTCAAGACTTTATGAATATAAATAATACTGTGCTGAAGCCAGCTAGCCAAGAACAGAGGGGGGAAATGTCTAGCGCTGCTCTGTAGCCACAGGACGCTCAACTTACGAAACACAGAGATACCCAGTTATCTGTGGGGCTGAAATCAGAGGGGATCTTGATTAGCCTCAGAGAGTGCTATGAGATTGGATTCAGGACTTCCTGCTCTCTGTTTTTAAGTCCTGATATAGCATATACTTCCTGTACATGCAAATCCTGTTCGAAAATAGATATCATGGCCTAGCCTGTTTGGCTCAGCGGATAGAGTGTTGGCCTGCGGACTGAAGGGTCCTGGGTTTGATTCTGGTCCAGGGCACACACATACCTTGGTTGCAGGCTCGATCCCTGGCCCTGGTCGGGTTGCATAGGGGAGGCAACCAATCAATGCGTCTCTCTCACATGGATGTTTCTCTCTCTGTGTCTCTCCCCCTCCCTTCCACTCTCTCTCAAAAAAAAAAAAAAAAAATGGATGGAGAAAAATATATCATAATAAGGGTCTCATTATAGTGTTGTTACTGTCACATAAGAGAATGTATGGCATACACTAATTATGCAAGACAAGATGACAATGTACTCTCTCCGAGAAGCATGCCAGACAGTGATGATGATGGCAGCACAGAACTTTTCAAAAGCCATCCAAGTGCTCTCACGCTTCCCTGCTTTCAACTCCCTACCCTAACCACATCTGGGTTTAAAAAAAACAGTCTTCTCACCTAGGGAAGCCAAGCACAGCTGACGAAGGGAGGCCCCAAGAATAAGAAAACTGAGTAAAAAAAAGGGTGAGCCAAGAAAAATCCATGTACTGGTCAGAAATTATAAAGGGATTATGATCCAAGGACCCATCTCTCTAGAGGAAAAGGGAAACCATGCAAGGAATGAGTGGCATCCCCATTTGCCTCAGGGCAATAAGTCCAAGATTAGGAGATAAAAAATACACTTGCCTCAAAATGTAAAGATGGCCAAACACTAGCCAGGGAGGATGAGAACCCAAATCAAAGGGCATACGTGGAACAAATAGCTACAAAGGCTAGTGCTGTCCTGGGGCCCAAACACAGCCTGAAATCACAGTGTCCCATCCGTAGGCACTGTCATTTATGCCTGCTTGCTATTTGAATACCTGTGGGAAATCTACCGCTGAATGAGTCTTGGTAGGACTAGAGGTCCTAGGATTTTGTTCCTAGCAACAGGAATGTGTTCCCTGTCCCAGTGTTGGGGCATCCAATGACCAGTGGCAATAATGGCACATCCCACCCAGCCTATTTCTATAGTTTGGCTTGTGCTGAACTTCTGGCTGCCAACTTTCCTCTCATCTGAACTGGGGATCTTGCCTGCTCATACTAGTAGATACAGATCCTAAGAGCTGCCTGCTTCCTTCTAATAAACCAGTGCTTCTCCACCTTTCACTACTCTCCCTTTAACTCCAAGGTGCCTTTCTGGAGTTTTTCTCTGATATTCCCATCCCTCGCCCCACCCCACCCCCACTATGAAATTTTAATACCATACTACAGATGCTCTGTATATCAATCAGTTTACATACTATGGCCCTTGGTAGAACTACAAATATCTAAGCTTTTGTTTGTTCCTCCAAAAACAATGTTCACCTGTTTTCTGGTCACGATCACCCCCACTGAGAATGCAGGTAGTCTATTCCCCTTCTGCTCTGTGATTCAGAGTGAGTCTCTCATATTTCAACCATGAACCTTGATAAGTATACCCCATCTTTTGCTGTTAAACCCAAATTCAGACAGTTGATGTTATTCTCATGTACCCCACACCAGAACTTTATGGGGTTCTGTTAAAATTTAAAAAACTGGAAGAAATTGCTTTTCAAAAAAAATACCAGTAACTGCTACTCTCTATGTATCAGGCACTGTGCTAAGTATTTTACACAGTACCTCATTCAATCCCACACCAGTCTGTGCGTGCATCATTTGCTCAGTTCTACAGCTCAGGACAATGGAGCTCAGGCAGGTCAATAGCCGAGTCGATGGCAGAGCCATGGGTGGGCCTCAATGGCAATGCTGTGTGCTGGGCAAAAGGGAAGTAAGATTCACACCCTCCTCACTTCATGGGAAGTTTGTTTAGGAGCTTGACCATGAGCTCTGCTTGCAAAGGGTAGCTTTTTTTTTTTTGTTTGCAAAATATTCATGTGCTTTCTCATTGGCACTACTGTGCATCTCACCTTCTCCTCAGGCAACCTCAAATAGGGAGGTGCAGTAGGGGTGAGATTTAACATATTCAACACCTAGACCAGGCATCAGCCCATCACAACAGTCCAGGCCAGGCATACAGATAGCAGAGACCCAGTGGTGGCCTCTTTTGTGCCAGGTGTTATCATCCCCTGCTCCACCTGAGGGAAGGGCCAGGGTGGTAGGACATGAGGGTGGCTTAGGATAGTAGCTAGTCACCCACAGGTATGAAGTGTTTAATATTTAACCAGTTGTTAGAGTCATATCTGGCATACACACACACACACACACACACACACACACATGTCTATACTAATAAAAGGGTAATATGCAAATTGGTCACAACATCCTTACAGTAACAACCAAACATCAGGCTGTGTGAGGTGGCAAGGCCAGCAGGGGGCTTAGCGAGGGATGACCAAATGACTGACCAGCAGGCTGCATGGGGCGACCAGGTCTGCAGGGAGGTTAGTGAGGGACAACCAAACAACTGACCAGCAGGCTGCGTGAGGCAACCAGGCCGGCAGGGGAGGCAGTGAGGGGTGACCAGGCCAGTGGGGAGGGGGGGGCCAGTTGGGGGCAACCAGGCTGATGGAGGTGGGCAGTTGGGGGTGACCAGGCTGGCGGGACTGGGCCAGTGGGGCGGGGGGGGGGCAGTTAGGGGAGATCAGGCTGGCAGGCAGAGGCAGTTAGGGGTCATCAGGCTGGCAGGGGGCCAGTTAGGGGCGATCAGGCAGGCAGGCAGGTGAGCAATTAGGAGCCAGCAGTCCCAGATTGTGAGAGCTATGTCTGACTGCCTGTTTTGGCCTGATCCTGGGATTGGACCAAAACTGGCCGTTGGACATCCCCCGAGGAGTCCCGGATTAGAGAGGGTCCAGGCTGGGTTGGGGGGACCTCCCTTCCTGTGCACGAATTTTGTGCACTGGGCCTCTAGTGTGTGTGTGTGTGTGTCTGCAAAGTTAACAGAAAATACAGCTTTTAACATTCAAGATGACAGTTTGAAGCAAGACAATAGACTTGAAAATCAGAATTTGTTGAAGAAGAAGATTTTCTAAATGTTTCTCTCAAAGGTTATTGTTTGGGTTCCTGGGTTATTACTAGAGATGATAGTCTGACTCCCTACAAATCCTACTGACTGCAGAGCAGGCTGGCTTCCCCGGCAGGTTGCTGCAGGTGGTGGGCCAGAGCTCTGTTTTTATATATGGTCTGACCACTGTCTGTTTGCACATTCAATCTCTCAGCCTCCACCCAGATGTGTGGAGGGCCAGATGAGGCAGGGGCCAGATATGGCGGGGATCTCCCTTTTCCACGTCCAGCACAGAAAGAGAAATGAACGAACCGGTTCTAAGTGGAGGCGGCCAGGGATTGAGAAATAAAAGAAAGAAAGAGACCAGACACGAAGATAGAAACAAAGCTGGGAGCCAGGTGGGACGCCAATCTCTCTGATGGAGAGGCAGGGACCTCGAGCCCATGCAGCAAGTTTATTTTATACCCCCAAATACCAGGAAGTATCACCAAAACTTAGGATCAAAGAAGCTTATTTGCATTCTTGAGTAGGCCCTACCATTCCTGGTGCTTGCCTGGATTTACATATTAAAGTCCACTGGGCTGACACCTGGACAAAGGTAAAAAGTCAGTACTGATAACACCCCCCACCTTCTTGGGGAGGGTGTAACCTAGACGCGGCTCTGCCAATTGCCTCGGGCTCAGCTGACAACAATTTAAAGAAATGCCCATGTGCCTTCCCAGGCAGCCCTCTACACAGGTGGTCATGAGTTTGGATGAGTAACAATCCAGCTTCTCCCAGTGGAGATGGGTGAGGACTGAGCAGATCTGTGTCAGTCAGAGAACACCCTTCCTCAGCCACTACACTGAGCATAACTGGAAAGATGACCTTTCAGAAAGGTCAGCACCAGAATGTTGTTACAGAGACCGTGTGGAGGACAGGCCTTCTCTCGTGTCCCTCTACCTCTGCCCATCACCCACTTTAACCGCCTGGTCCTGCGATTCCAAGGAAAGATGCTGATGCTGATTATTTGTACTTTATTTCAAATTAGCGTATGCATTGTTCTCAATTATTCATTTACATACTGCTTACTATTTGTTACTCTATAGTTGTTACTTTTATTTAATAATGAGCAGGGGGCCTTAACTAATATTAAGGTTTGGGGTCCTTTGCAGAGCTCCCGAAATTGCAATGCACAAGCAACCATCAGGCTCTTAGCTCATTTATCAGGCTGACCCTTAGGAAACCGTCAATATTTCGTTTTGTCCCACAAAACGGCAGTTACTGGTATAGAGGGTCCAACAACAACAACAATAACAACACAAACCAACAGACTAGTGTCATAAGATTTACTCCTAGGAACCAACAGGGTGACTAGGAAACACTTTTAAAACACCCTGAGGCCCACTTCAAATGCTCATTTTTATCTCCCCCCAACACACACAAAAGCAACTTCTAAAGTGTGGAGGGAAAACTTTAAGTCACATCTCTCTCAGTTCACAGAGGGTTGTAACTGTTACAGGGGAACATATTGTGAGCCATATCTTACTTCTTTCATTTTTCTGCTCTTAAGTGGGGATGTTTTTTGGACCTCAAAGTGATGCATTGGAGTTCTCCTTCACAATGGTGTGTTAATGAATAAAATTAAATTTCATCTCCTCGGCAGAGAGAAGGCAGAGGGAGGCGAGCAACTATGTTGTTAGCCTGTAAATGAATGTATAAGCCAATATTAGGTAAACCCCGAGTAGATACGTGTTTCTCCCCGGCTGTCACATAAGGGGAAGCCACTTCCACTCCCTGATGTTGGAAAATGTGCTTGCCATTGATTTTCTAATATGCTGGTGGACATCTTGTCAACCACTGTCAATTTAAAGCCCTTTGTAATTACACTTCCTGCAAGAGAGATTCTAATTGTATTTCTGTGCCAAAGCCTTGGCCTCATATATGTTTCGTGGTTAAGTCAGAAGGGAGGCTGCAGCAATTGCTGTCACAAGGAATGTGTAAGGCTCCCCGAAGGAATTTCCGTTAGTTAGTGAATTAGAGACTGTATCCTTCTGATGGAGGTCACCTTAGTCATTTTTCTTTCCTACTGGAGTGAAATCCTTTCATGTATGGGACAGGTTCAAGGTTAGAGAGTGCTGCCAGCGGAGTAACCCAAGTCCAAACTCTTGAGCTGTCTACCATGTTACATCCCACTGTTGAGATTATAGATATAAGGATAGATATAAGGATATAACCATGAAATTTTTATTCTCCTTGACAGATTATCTAGATATCACACTTACCATATGTTATTATTTCTTCCATTCCCTTGATATTTAATCAAAATCAACCTTATTATATATCTTATATTATTCATTTTTCTTACGTTGTAAATCCAGTGAGAGAAGAAACCATGTGCTCTACCCCAGAGCACCTATTTCCAAGTTGGGCCCGGCCAGTGTTGCCAAGTGGTTAGTGTCGACCTACGAACCAGGAGGTCACAGTCTGATTCCCAGTCAGGGCACATACCCAGTTTGTGGGCTCAATCCCCAATAGGGGGTGTGCAGGAGGCGGCCAATCGATGATTCTCTCTCATCATTGATTGTTTCTCTCTACCTCTCCCTTCCTCACTGAAGTCAATAAAAATATAGAAAAATAAAAAAAATAAAAGGCAAAAGATCTTCATCTTTAAAAAAAAACAACAACAGCAAAGTTGGGCCATAAATACATCTCTGTTGAGTAGTGAGTGGACCTTCATCGATACAACTAGGTCTCCGTACAACTCCAAGAACCCAGGACAGACCGTAAGTAAGCACTGTTACTAAAAGGTATTGCTTTGAGCCCTGGAATCAAATTCTAGGCAATACATTTGATTGTTTTCTTAAAATAATGGGGGATTTTGAGAAGCAAGTGGAAAGAGTTACTCTGTGCATGGGCAGTATAAAAAAGCACACTGGGCCGTCACCAAAGGAGATGCTTTTCGAAGGGGAGAGGGAAAGAGCAGCAGAAAACTGCATGGAGTCTCCTGTGTCGCCCTGCAAGGATCCTCCCTGGCCTTTCGGCATCTGCCACTCACAAAGCTTGCTGTGTGCTCACAGCGGCTCTGCTGCGGCCCCTTGGCACGACCGCTTCTCGTGAATCCTCTCATAATGTCTCTACAAGGTTTCTGTACACCAAAGAAATATAACACCAAAGAGATCCCAGGAAAATTGAAGAAGAAAAAAAAACTCACCCTCAGCGTCACCCCTGAGGGCCAAACATTCAATCTCAGAACTTGGCACGGAAAAAAAGGGCACGCAGAGGAAAACAAAACAAACAAAAACGGCCCGTTGCTTCTTTGTCCTTCTTTGTTCTTTCTGTGTTTGAGATGAAAATTTCACCTCCGAAGTCAAACCCAAATAAAATCCCCAGAAAACATGTAAAACTCTCCTCCGCTTGCTCTGAGCACAGAGCCTCCCTCCACTCACTGCCCATTGCTGCGCTCGCCAGATAGCCCATCAGAGGAGGAGAAGCCTCCAAAGCCCCACAAATGAATCACTCTGAAAGCCCGGGTTTCCCAAGGGTAACGTGGGAGATTATCAGCCAGGCAGAAACGTTAACATCCATTTTCCCATCATTGTGAGGCCTTTTGTTAGAGCGGTTTTCTTCTTCGCAGAAAAGGCACAATGCCCTGCATTCTGGGAACATTTTATGCAAATAGCAGTTACACTGTGTGAAACTGCTCTCTGTCGGTCACTGCAGCCCAGCAAATATCCCCTACAGAAGGATTTTCACCCCAGCGCCAGTCACCTCGCATGGCCCTGGGGACAGGAAAGGGCTGACCCTACATGTCTCCTCTCGCAAGGAAAAGTGACCAGGTTTTGAACAGTTGGGCTCTCAGTGGTGGCCCAGGTAAGGGAGGCTCCATTCAACAAGACAGGGACTCTTCTGTGTCTCTGTTCTTGAGGCTGAAGAGTGGATCAGGTCCTGGGTCAATACAACACTAGGAATCATGGGACTTGAGAGCAGGAAGCACCATATCATCTCACCTACTCATATCCGTAGGGAAACGGAAGCCTGGAAGGTGGATGGGACTTGCCCCAAGGTCAGAGAGCCTGGTCATAGTGAACCAGACCCCGAGCCTACATTTCCTGGACCACATATTGTCTCTGTTCATTTAGTTCCTTAATAAGTAAAAATATTAAGGTTGAAGCACTGTGCAAGATTCCAAAGAGATGGCAATGACTAAGGCTATAATCTAGCCCAGCCGGTGTGGTTCAGTGGTTGAACATTGTGTCAACCTATGAACGAGGAGGTCGTGGTTCGATTTCCAGTCAGGACACATGCCTGGGTTGTGGGTTCAATTCCCAGTTGTGGGTGTGTGGGAGGCAGCCAATCAATGATTCTCTCTTATGTTTCTATCTCTCTCTCCCTCTCCCTTCCTCTCTCTGAAAAAAAAAAAAGTCATAATCTATGCCCTTAGAAGGCGCTCACTGTCCAGAATGGGAGGCAGAGGCAAAAAGATAGATACAATGGCAAAAGATTGAACAACCTTGGTGCCTGTCATCAGGGAACTTGTTAAATAAATGTGATACGTCCATGCTGTGGGGAAGCAAGCAGTTGTTAAAACAGTCCTGGGCAGAGGTGCAGCCTGAGGGGAAGGTCTCCAAGTTGTATTACTGGGTGAAAGAAACAGTCTGTATTTCTCAAATGTATAATGAGAAGTTTGGATTTGATCAGTGGTTTTGCAACCTTAAAAAAATTTCTGGTAAACTATATATATTGTAACCTTTTGATGGTACAGTTTGATGGAGTTTAGTATATTCACATTGTTGTGTAACCATAACCACTATCCATCTCCGGAACTTTTTCTGTGTACTTATTAAGCATTAACTCACCATTTCCCCACCTCCCAGCTCCTGGAAACCACCAGTCTAGTTTCTGTCTCTATGAACTGGGCTACTTTTGGTACCTCATATAAGTGGAATCCTGCAGTTTTTGTCCTCTGTAATATTTTATTTCATTTAGCATCGAATCTTCTAAAGTTCACCATGTGGCATGTGTCAGAATTTCATTCATTTTTTTTGAGGCTGAATAATAGTCTATTGCATGTATATACCACATTTTGTTTGCCCATTCATCTGATGATGGACACTTTGGGTTGCTTTCATCTCTCAGTTATTGTGAATAATGCTGCTATGAACATGAGTGCACAAATATCTCTACTTTCAATTCAAATTACTGGATAATATGATCATTTGATTTCTAACTATTTGAGGAACCACTGTACTGTTTTCCATGTAGCAGCACATTTTCCTACCAACAGTGCACAAGGGTTCCATTTTCTCCATGTCCTTGCCAACACTTGTTTCTCTCTCTCTCTCTCTCTCTCTCTCTCTCTCTCTCTCATAATAGCCATCCTAATGGATGTGAAGTGTGGTATCTCATTGTGCTTTTGATTTGCATTTCCCTAATGATTAGTGATGTTGAGCATCTTTTCATTTACTTAATAGCTATTTGTATGTCTTCTTTGGAGAAATGTTTATTCAAGTCCTTTACCCATATTTTAATTGGGTTGTTTGCTTGTTTTGTTTATTGTTGAGTTGTCACCTTCTTAAAAGCTTGGGAACTCCTACTTTTAATGAAATTGTATATTAAGACCCAGTATACAAAATAGGAAAAGGCAGTGCTGCTCTGGTTGCATTAGATTCATGTGAAAGGCCTAGAGGTCTGACCAAACCTTCCCAAGGACTTCTGTCTCCTCTGTCCCTCTGTCCCTCCTGGGCCTCCCCTCTCCCCCAGCAGGAGGAGGCCTCTGGGACACCTCTGCCCAAACCTCAGGGCTCAAGGAACTGAGCAGACTTGAAAGTCACTAGACTAAACAACATACAGGTTACCTCCCAAATAATAGGATGTGTTAGTGTGAAAAGCTACCAATTTGCATAAAGGAGAAGCTATTCAAAGTAAAGGAACTCATCAATACTTATTTCCAGAACATTCACTGTGATGTTCACTTCATTCCAGGAAGACCCCTTGGTTTAACATATGAGTCATACTTATCCACATTTTTCTGAAACACTGTGCAGGTTTATCTGAGTCATGTGTTATCAGATGTGGAAGTGAATCTGAATGCTCAGCATGGCCTTTGGTGTATAGCGTTTGGCTAAGTCTCTCTGCACTTTTTTTTTTTTTCATTCCTCACCTGAAGCTATTTTTCCATTGATTTTTAGAGAGCGTGGAAGAGAGGAAAGACAAAGAGAAATATCGGTGTGAGAGAAACACATCAATTGGTTCCCTCCTGGTTTTTTGTTTGTTTGTTCAAGATAATTAAGCAAGTAGAAATATCTCTGTGATACATGGGTTGCAAAACCTTCCCTAATTTCTTTTGCCCTCTCTGTGTTCCCTCCTCCATCTTTTGCAATGTGGTTTTGTGGCTCCTCCCATCAAGAAGTGGAGTCTGTTTTTTCATTCCCTGAGTCTGGACTGGCTTTGTGATTTGCTTTGATCAGTACAATGAGGTGTATATGGTATTGGGGCCAGTTCTGAATCTCATTTCTGCTCTCACATCTTCAGCCACAGTGAAAACAAGCCGGGCCTTCTCTGTCTTTTAATAAGAGACAAGTGGTTCCATCACCTTATTGCCCCAGCTTACAGCAAGCCAACAGCCACACATGTCACTGAAGTCTTCCTAACTAATCCAGCCCCCAGCCATCCTACTCACTAACCATAGATAATATGAGTGAACCCGATGCAGTTCAACAGAACTGCCCAATTGGCCTATAGCCTCGTGAGAAATGGTAAATGCATCTTCTTCTGGGTCACATGTTGGGTGGTTTTTCACATGGTGATTCCTAACTGATATTATAACCAGCTACTTCTTATAACAAAACTCGCAATGACCGAGAAGATGGTAGATAAGAGAAAGCAGTTCTGGGATCCTATTGGATCCTCTACAGTTTAAATCTTTCTCTCCGTAACTTATTCTTTAAGAGGTACTTGTACTTCCACTATCAAAAGGAAAACACTACAACTTGATTTTAAGGAGACTGGCACAAACCACAGAAGGGTGTAGAGAGAGTGTCTCATTCAAAATACTCAGATATGGCCCAAGTATTTGTGTCCACCAAGGAACCATGCCCTGGATTTGACAAGCCACATTTCTATATGGTTCCCTCCAGTTTCCCCAGCAGCATTTTTTGAAAACATCATCTGACGTCATTTCAGGAAGCATATACATGTGTTGCTATTTGATTATAAAATGTTTAAAAACAACAACAGAAAGCAAACAGAAATGACATTATATCGAGTGCCCTTTCCAAATCAGAGAACAGAGGTCTGCTGAGGATTAAGTGTCCAGCATCCCCAAATATGCGCTCCCCCTGCAAAAGGGAGCGAGAGTCCTGAAATATGGCCTCTCTGTGGAGCAAACAAGGGTCTAGCCTTCTCTCTGTCCACAGCTTAATACATCCCCTTGCAGTCATTACCACGGTTAATTACAGGCCAACACTCCCCAATGTCAGACGGTCACCACAGCTCAGCCTTCTGGCTCTCATCTTCACAAAGGCTGGGAGGTCTTCCTTCTGAGAGAGTTAAGCAGGAAGAAGGAAAATGAGGCTAATTTATGTAAATGTATGCGACATAAATCAGATTATGTGCCAGATAGCACAAATGGCTGGGGTGATCTATTGCTTTCCCACTCTGCACAGAAAGAGTTCCAGACACTAGCTCTTTAGTTTAGTGCAGTGTACATGTGCTACCAACTAGGTTTCGCCAGTCTTTTGTTTCTTTACCTTTAAAAATAAATAGGCAGCCCTGACCAGTTTGGCTCAGTGGATAGAGCATCAGCCTGCGGACTGAAGGGTCCCAGGTTCGACTCCAGTCAAGGACATGTACCTTGGTTGCGGGCACATCCCCAGTAGGGAGTGTGCAGGAGGCAGCTGATTGATGTTTCTTTCTCATTGATGTTTCTAGTTCTCTCTCCCGCTCCCTCTCTGTAAAAAATCAATAAAATATATTTTAAAGATAAATAAATAAAAATAAACATGCAGAATGTAATATACAGGTCATATATCATAGAAATGTACACTTGAAACCTATATGATATTATTAACAATGTCACCCCAATAAATTTAATAAAAATAAAAATATATTAACAACAAAAATAAACAGGCACAATTCCATCTAACAGCCAACTTGAATAAGTAAACCCACAAAGTTGGAATCAGAAAATTGTTAACGTAAGATAAAGTAGAATAAAAAAGAATTTTAAAAGGAAAGAGTTTGAAAAAGGAGAGAAAGTTTAATCAATATTGATAAATATCAGAAAGATGGGAGAAAGGGGGAACTAAAAAGAAGCAATTTGTGTGTGTGTGTGTGAACTTTATAAGCTCAATGGCGACTAAAGTCAAGAGTATGGCTTTAAGAATGCACAGGAATTGAATAAAGAAAGACAGTGGGTATTTTTATAGAACATTTAGGTTGGAGAGATAAGAAATGCAGGTGTAGCTTAAGGGGCTTGAGAGGTCAAGGAAAGGATTTCTCTGGTGAGCAACATAATGAATTGCAGAAGCATGACTAACCCAGAGACGCCAGGAGACAGAGACTGAAGATACCAGAGAGAAAGGGAGCAAAATATTGTCCCAAAACAGGCAAGAAGAGAAAGGATTCAGAACTTATTTAAAATATAGCAGGTTTGAAATGTACAGCTCAGGTGTTGTTTAAACACGCAACTATCTCCTTGTCTGTAATGGAACTGAGTTTAGCCCAATGGCTTCATTTCAAGCTCTGTTACTTTTGGTGTCAAGTGGAGTCAATTCAAGATTTAAACTCACGCAATGGAATAGTGAACATTGTCCTTCCTCTCCTTCACTCTACCCCAGGGTGGCTCTGAGTTTCCCAGAAGTTTGACTGCTATCCTGGCCCCTGGGCTTCCATTGCAGTGTGGGTGGATGCACCTGGCCATGGGTATCATCATGCTATGGCATCTGTTGCTGATGTCTGTGGTCCCACCACAGTTTCTGGTCTCAAATTCTATCTACTCCGAATTCTCTTCAACTGGAACCCACTGGGACTTCCATGCTCATTTACATTCTGGGAGATAGGGGACCCTCATCTGCCACACATCATGCTTAGGGGCTCTGCTCTCAGGCTCACCCCCCTAGTCACCACATCTCCAGCCACTGCCCAGACATTGCACACATACACACACAGAACTTCTCTCCAAGGCTTCTAGAATCCCCAGCTAACTCCTCGTTATCCAACCAATAGTCCCTTCTGTCTGGGATGCCTTAAAATTTGGGGCATTCTGATGCTCCCCCAGGAGTCAGCAGAGTGTAGGGAAACCTCAGGTAACGTCTAGTTACTGAACTCCATTTTCCTCTCCATTTTTTCTGTTGGGCCAACTGTGAGGTCATCCATGGCCATTCCCAGTGGGGCAGATGCTGCTCTTTGGATTTGGAGGAAGAGGTACTCAGAGTTTTAATGCTTTTATTATTTTAAAATATTGAAAATGACTATGGATGCTGCTCAAGAATTCAGAACAGAAACAACTATCTAAATAAAAAGCAGGTTAGAAATAAGAATATAGTAAAACAAATAAAAAGTAGTCAATATATTATTCACTGCTAATTCCCATGGACTTCCCTGAAATCCTTTTCATTAACCCTGGAGGCCAGGCTTCTTTCTCTTCCAGAAAGCCATGTCTCTGTTGGCATCCCATCTATGTCAACAAAACTGTCAAGAACCGTAAAGCACCTGAGCTTTTATTCTCCTTGTAAACCAACAAGTTAATCTCTGACAGTTTCACAGATGTTGACAGAAGACATGAGACTCCTGGGTCAGAGACAAATAATTTTATTACAGCAATAGCAGTAGTTGAGCATTAGCATTTTCTTACACTGATTCTCCAAGTCTCAAATCTCAGAGTGACATGAAGAGGGCCAGGTGTCTCCTTCACAAGCAGTGGATTGAGTTATGGGAGAGGAACCCTGAACATAGAGAATCCAAGTCTTTTATGATGGGCAGCAAACATGCCTGCCCTTTTTTCATTGGGGAGACATTATCTCTATTCTCTAAGACTATCTGCTATACAAACATCTTGGAAAAGATAGTCCAGAATAAATGTAGTCAGTACCTCTGCTCATAAGGTGCCAAGAAATGCAAGAAGCCCCTGAAGAAGTGTATCTCAACAGGGTGGCTTCCTTCTATAGTCTTCAGTAATCTATAGAATTTTTACAATTGCATTGTTTCATCATTTTACTAAGAACTTGGGAGAAAAAAAGGAGCTCAGTATGAGTATACCAGTATGTATTTGAAATCTCATCTTTGTTTCAGAAATCTTGAAATTTGCTAGAACTTTGTTCTATTGAGTATGTTTTACTTTCATTAACATAAAAAATAAAGTTAATTTATTTTTTACAAATTTTATTTGTGTGTATGGTAGGATTTAATGTGGAAAGAAAGACATTGGTTTCTAGAGACAAAGTCCCCAGGAAAAGTCATATTTCTAATTTGGTCGAGCCGCCCTTTTACAGGAGAAACTCCTCCCTCGATTTCTAATATGGCAAAATCTTGTTTTGATATAAGGAGAAAACGTGGTTAGGTTTCCATCATTCCTTCTAAACCATCTCCAATGGCTTTCCCTCTGATGTCCATGGAATGTTAGGTTCTCTAAATTCCCATATTCGGCTCTCTTTTCTTTTTTCTCTCTCATTTTAGTTGTTATCTATTCCCAGGGAATCGATGACCTTATATAGATTTCTAGTCTACCAATGTAGTTGCTCTCCTGAGAAAGAGACCCATACATTGACATTACCCCAGTCACTCCTAGTTCAGATGATTTGGAGTTTGGGTTGGTTTTATGATCTGTTAAAGGTTGTGCCATATAATCCTCTCTAGATAAAAGAAATTAAGCTTGTATGAATGAACTTGGGCACATCATGCCCTTCTTAAATATTTATTAAGTAAATGAGAGAAATAGCTAGATAAAAATAAGGGCTCTAAGCTGATAGTGGTTAATGATAATGTATCTTTGTTTTTATATGTTATAATTAAAAATGAACTGTTCTTCATACACATAAATGTGCTATTGCTCCATGATTAATGCAGTTCTTTCCTCCAATGCTGGTGATGACTATGTAGTGAGTGATGCCATTACTCCTTCATCTGGTCTTCCTTTAAAGTGAGCTACACATATTAATAGATTAATTAAAGGATGTTCTATCTCCATGCTTCATCCTTGTCTGGGACTATCTCCTCTACTTTCCTTACACACCTATTCCATGGAGGATGGGGTAGTCTGGTTATGAAATAGAATAGCAAAAATAACTGTCATATGACAATTAAAAGCATGACTCAGGTGTTTAGCTCTTGTAACCAGCGAAGAGATGATAAATCTTTGCATTTACAAGAATTATATAAACATTCAACCTTTATGTACATGCCTTGGGAAAAGGCTCCAAGAACTAGATAGGTAAATACTCTTGACTTTTTACTCAGAGCCAAATTTCTGAGCTTATACTTAGTTATCAGTTGTAAGGAAAATCTTGAAATATCACTGAAATTGCCTAAATTTCCTAAATGTGTATATCTTATATCAAATAGCAGAGAAAGAGAGAGAGAGAGAAGAAAAACAATGTAATTAAATTGAAACATGCATGCAATGTTTCTATCTTCTGCCTCAGAAGTCTGTTTCTCTTTGGGCCAAAATTACTTTCAAAAAGTATTAGTTGCCTACAGTCAGTTTAAAAGCTTCCTGGAATGTCATGGCTAAAAATGAATCAAATTCCTGGATAATTTCTTTTAAGTCAAGACAATACAAGACAATATTATACTGCTTGCTTCTGCCTGAAGCTCCCCTTATCCAAAAATAAATAAGTATATTTAACACGAAAGAAATCCTAAGCCTTTTAAAAAAAAGTTTTGGTTTACTTGTTACATGAAACTCTTGTGTTCAAGCAATCTGCTATATTTATCCTCACTTTGTCATGGTTTTAGGCACTTCTAGGCATACCAAAGAGACAGTTTGCTTAAGTCACCAAGGTTCCATGCTTTGAGGAGACACTGGATTAAGAACAAGGCGCCTCAACTAGACCCCTCCTGCTCTCTCCTAGAATGGTCACAACCTCCAGACAATCTGGCAACTGCAAATGAATTTCAAGTATTTGAGGAACTAAGTTGGGTTGAAGGCTACCTCTTCACTGTTTTGTCATTCAAACCTTGATATTGAGGTATACTTTTTCCTACTAGATTTTCCTATATTCTACATATTTCCTATATATGTCTATATGTTTATAGTATTATATATTATATATTAGTGGACCCCCCTACCCATTCAGTTAATTTACAGCTCATTTTGTAAAGCAAGTTGGTAAATGTACCAAAAGTCTTAAACTGTTTGTAGCTTTCCTCCCAGTAAATCCATACCTGGAAATCTTTCCTAAACAAGGCATCCTAAATATCCAAAGCATTACTACAGCACTAAAATATTAAAAAGGACCTAAATGCTGAACAGGAGGGTGTTAATTAAATAAAGCATATTCTTAAATGGTTATAAAGCACAAGATTTTTTTTTTTTAAGAATAAAAATAGCCCATAGAAACCTGCTTCTGTAATGTCAGAAAACCATGACTTTAGATTTTGCTGATAGGCCCTGTTAGATATTTAATCCAAATGATTTCCTAAATTAAGGTACCAAAAGAGAAAAGGCTAAAAGATAAGTATTTTTGTAGATTCTGCCAAAACATTAGAGTATAGTGGGCAGTTGTAGCTTCTTGAGACATAAGCTTATATTGGCTACTAAATATTTCTAACACTGACCATAGATTCAAGATTATTTAGTAATGATGACAATAGTACTACTTAATATTTTTTAAAACCATCTACATGTCGGGAACTATTCAAAATTCTCTACACAGATTACCTCCATTAAGCATTATAGCAACCACACAAGGCGGGACTGACCAATGGCTAATTGTGAAAATTCCATTTGTGTTATTTTCATTAGCCATTTGATATCTCCCGGAAACAAAATCAGACATCCTATAATGGATGAAGCAGTTTCTAAAAAAGTGATGTAGTTCGAAGTTGGCTCAAATCTTCTGTTTAAACATCATGAATTCTCCTTAAATGATCAGAATCCACTGACTCTAAGTTAAGCACTTACGGCAAATATAACAAACCTTAGGCTTGGGACAAATTAATTGCTTTTTTATATATTTTTAAAACATTCTGCCCCAAAAGGTGCTGTAATAAAAACATTTTTTACAATGATTCATCTTAAACGAATTGGTCCTAAGGAAATGTCTTGAACAGAAATAATGAGATGAAAGAGGAGGGGCAGGGCATTCCAGAAGGTCCTCACCACTCCTGTTTGCATCCAGTTACTAACTCTGGGCTGTTCTCAGGAACTGCCAAGTACATTGAGCTCAGGGATCTCCTTTTTCCCATTAACTTGATTATAATGGTTTCCAGGATTAATAAACAAACTCAGAGTTTGGCAAAGGAAGCAGTTGTCCCATAATGAATCATAATACCCACAACTTTGCCATCTAAATATAGGATGGGGCAAAAACAGATTTATAGTTGTGAGTACATGAAACACAGAGTTTATTCTTATATTATTATTTATTAATTATTGTATTATTTTCCATATGAGCAACTATAAACATACTCTCACTCCACCCTGTACATAATGGTATCCAAGTCAAGTATTTCTATGGGATGGATTTTAATAGTCCTTACAGGATGGAATTTGTAAGGAATAGAATCCCCTCTTCAATAACGTATTACAAATTCTTGAAACCTCTTTCAGTTTTTCTTACAGGTAGATGAAAAAAGAGCACAGTTCTGAGGGTGCTTAAGTTTATCCAATGAAATGCAAGTTCTTTAACAAACAGGTGGGAAATTGAGACCCTGGATTGCAGGAATCAGGCTGCCATAGAATAGATACCTGTCCAAAAATTTCTTGACGCTCTTCACAAAGTAATAAATGACAGAGGAGAAATAGAATCTGTGATTCCCAGAGCAATATCCCTCTGTGATACCTCAGTAACTCAGAGACAAGTGACGGGAAGGGGTATAGAAGCTGTAGACTCGGGCCTGGGAAGAACTTTAAAACAGTCAATCATTCAGAATCAGAAGTTATGTTTGATAGGCAAGTGGCAAAGAAAACACTGATCTTGCTTTTGTTTGTTTGTTTATTTGTTTGTTTTTTAGAGGATTGTGTTATTGAGGAACAGATAGAAAATAAAACCCACATGAATCAATGAGGACTTTTTCTTTTACTTTACTTGTGGAGTTTTTTTTTAAAAAAATGTGTCTACCATGCCTCTAATCAGTGAAAATCAAATATATCCAATAAAACCTATTTGAGAAACCCTAATAGAACTTTAAAAAAATATCTTTTATGAATACCAGCCTCATACACTTACTAGCCCATAAGTCATTAAGAAATAATGATCACAGGACTTAAGTTTTTCCTTGAAATAGGAGTTGGATCCTTGTTCAGATCCTAAGGGGTTGGTTGGTTGGTAGGTTTATTAGAAAGTTTGTTAGTTTAACAAAATGTGGTCAATTCTCCTCAAGACTTTTAACCAAGATGATAAAATGGGAGGAGGGGAGTAAATTGAGATTAAAATAAGGCAGTTATTCTCATTATTCACTTTGGGAAATCATTTTTTGTCATCTGCATGCCCCTTACAACATTTGTTATTGAGTACCTCTGGGCAAGACACAGCTGGCCTAAGAATATTAGATGAATTCTGTCAAGGCTCAGTGGCGGAGAGAGTTCACCATCCAAATACTGATGAGATAGAGCATCAGCCTCTGGACCAAAGGGTTCGATTCTGGTAAAGGGTGTGTACCTCAGTTACAAGCTCCTTCCAGGCCTGGGCCCTGGTCAGGGGCATGCAGGAGGCAACGCATCAATGTCTTTCTGTCACATCAATATTTCTCTGTCTTTCCCTCTCTCTCCCACTCTCCCTAAAAATCGACAGAAAAATAGTCTTGGGTGAAGATTAAAAAAAAAAAAAGACAAATACCGATGAGAAAACAGAATAAAGATGCCATAATGGAGGGAAAGGACAGAGAGAGTCTTGAACCACATTGAACAATGTGATTTCAAAATGAGGAAGCTATTCTTCTTACCTTCAAGTGGCTCATGAGATTTATGTGACCTAAGAATTTGGGTCAGCTTCCTGGCACCACAGGAAGGGAAAACTAGATCTAAGTCACTAGGTTTAAGCTATGACTGCTATAACTTCTGTACCACCTGCAGGTGATCAATTGGAGAAAGGAAATGACAGAACTAACTCATTAATAAATGTAAAGGGGCACTTGCTAGTATATATATTATAATAAAATAGGCAGCTTTTATTGAGAGCTTGCCTTGTACAATATATAATCCTAAACTCTTTGCATGCATTATTTCATTTAAACCCCAGAGTACTCCTCTGTGGTTGGTACCATTATCATTTCCATTGCATAGGTGAAGCAACTAAGCCACAGATATATTAATTTATGTATCATGAGTGGCCTGATCTTCTTTAGAACCTGCTCTCTTGACTCTTCTGCTGCTTTACATACTATTAAGAATAGAAAATACCTAATGTGATTAAAATAATTCTATCACAAAGCAGCTTATACTATAACCAAAGGGCTTCCACGTCTCTGCATGCTAACGACTTACCTTAGGTAATGTTAAATGAAAGAATGTTCTAATATAATCAGAAAAGTCATAAAATCTTTGGACATTCCAAAGAATGGAATTTGAATTATGGTCAAACTACTACTAATATGTTTAACTCTCCAGAGGAAGAAGTCAAGGATTGAGGTGTGATTTACGTCTTCCTCGGACAGCCAGAGTAATCTGCAAAACTAAACCATCCAAACTACAAGTAAGATATTTGACAAGCTCTTCCTGGTTCCTCTAAAATGCAATTTTGGCAGCAACTTTTGACAGGATATCAATTTAGTACATAAATAGAAGCACTTTATTATCACAAAGAGGACAGCCCTGAGCTTGAATATTTCCTATTTATGTCTAAAATAACTAAAAGAGCTGTGACTAGTCTTTGAAAATGTATACACTGTAGGCTCTTCATTTCTCTTTGCAGCTCCTATGAGGGAGCAAACAGCAAAGGGGAGCTAGCCTAAAGCAGGAATCAGGAAGCTATCTCGAGAAGGTGACATTGAAGGTTCTCAACTCAAAGCAGGACTGACCAAGAATGAGACAGGAAAGAGTGGGGAGCAGTATTCCTGGAAGCAAGAACATGCCACAAGAGGCTGAAGGCAAGACAGTACATAGGAGGCTAGAAGTTTAGCATAATTAGATGTTAGTACTTGAGAAAGAGCTCAGAGAATGAAGGCCAGCTGTGGCGCAGTTGATTCCTGGGGTGAGAAGAAACGATTGAACATTTTCAGTAAATGTTAAGTGCACTTCCTATTTCCCAGGCTTCGTTTAAGGCTTCATGAAATAATGTGTATAAAGTAGATTTGCAGCCTTTAAAAACAAGTATGAAGGAAATACCAAGATGTTTATAGATCTTCCTTATGACGGCAAATGCAAAACATTAGAAGGTCTCCAGAAAAAAACTCATGGATCTCCTTTCAACTGTGGAGGGGTTCCTCATGGCTAATCCCTTGAAGCCCATGTCACAGATAAAAATCTACTTGCTTTCAATGGCGGATATCCACACATTTTGGGAAACTGCTTTGGTAGAAACATGTTTTTGCTCAAAATTTTCTGTAATATGACAAAGCCATCACTTGTCTGTGAATTAATTTTTCTGGAACATTCCCAGTTTACCAAGGTAACAATCACCAAGGGCTCACAAAACATTCTCAGCACTGACTTCCGAGGCACACAGTGAACAAGGAGCAATAATCATGATCCATGGAGCCCCTGAAACGAGGTAAAGTGGTAGCAGCTACTAAACAACTGAGGGAAACATGGAAAACTCAACTGTCGGAGAAGCCAGAAGAATAAAACTCAACTCCAGGACCCAAAGGGTCATGCTACACCATGCCTATGTAATCACTACTTCGCCAAAAAGTGCACACAACAGGCACAAATGAATCTTCATCTCTATTCTTTTCTAGCCTAAGGACAATTATGGATCATTTTGACTAACTCTCTGGAACTTCCAATCACTATGCCTTTTTAACAAATTTTATTGAGCTTCTGCTCTGTTCTGGGCACTATGTTGGGAACCAGAAAAGACACCTTAAGATGGAAGAGGTAGGCAGGTATATATATGTATTTGTAATAAGGAGTCACGGTAACTGAGCATTGGAATATACAAGGCATTACTTCAAACTATGAGATATATGTTGTCCCCAGTTCTAGGGTCAGAATAAAAAATAAACAGGAATTCCCAGCTGCAAGTTCCTACCAAACAATCCCTTTTACCCAGGACAACCGTTAATCTTTAATAGGAAAAACAGGAAGCATCCTATTCAAAATCCTGGTTGAAGGATGCAGGCTGAATATTCATTAGGATGGGGCTGGAGGGAAGCAGGAATGAGAAAATAGCAGGAAGCCAGGGACACCCAGGGGATGTGAATTTCTCACACTGTTGAGATGTGTTTCCTAGACAGCTTCCACCAAAGAGGGATGTGGAAATTTCCTACTGTGCCACTAAATATGACAAATGATTACTATTTTAGACAATAAACTACTCTTTAGTTCCTGACAGGTGTTGGTTCACAAACTCTATGTACATTTTAACATATAGGCATATGGAGTAAAATGTAATTTGCTTTCTGTCCTGTCACCTGGAGTCAGATTAAAGAATATAGAGACAGTATGAAATGATAACTATAATGTAGTGAAGCCAGGGGAGTTAGCAAAGAAACATTCGCTTTCTTCTTGATCTTTTCTGTTGCTGTAATTAGGTCACTGTCTTCCCGCTGCTGGTAAGTACCATTTTGGCTTGGTTGAATGTTTGGTGGACAGGTAGGCCTAGAGACAGACTGCCAGAAAAAGGGTCATCTACATGCAGGAGTGCTATACACACAGGACAATAAAACAGCACCAGGAGAACGCGTGTCTGTCTTTTCCTCTCTGTTTCTCTGAAAAAGGAAGGAAGAAATGTATATTGGCTGAATAATTAACAGCTGGATGTCTTGCAGAATTGAGACATCATCTATGAATACATCCCCTCAAAGGGACAGCCAGGAAATTTTAAAGGTGACCTAAAAAGAGGGTTTCAGTGAAAAGTAGTTTCTGGCAATAGTTAAGGCAAAGCTAAATGCATTTGGCTGTGCTGCATAACGGAAATCAATGTTCTCTATTAGCTAAATTTGAGGTCATTTATGTTTGCTTTCCCAGCCCCTGAGAATTTACAGTCAGAAAACCCAGTTCTTTCAGAGTGAGTCACAGCCCTCTCACCTTCCTTCCCCTCATCTCTCCCCGCGTTCACTCCACCTCCAGCCTGCATCCTTCTAACTCTCTGACAAATACACTAAATGTGGCAGGATCATCCCTTTGTGCTCAGGTTCCTTTTTATTTTTTAAATATGTTTTTATTGATTTCAGAGAGAGAGGAAGGGAGAGGGAGAGAAAGATAGAAATATCCTGCAGCCCCCCTATTGGGGATCAAGCCATAAACTTTAACCAGGCAACTGTCCTGACCGGGAATTGAACCGGTGACCTGGTGCATGGGTCGATGCTCAATCACTGAGCCACACCAGCCGGGAGGGGTTCTTTCTTGCATACCTTCCTGTGGGAAGGGGATGGGGCAGTGACAGCAGCAGCCTGACTCCCTCAGGGTGTCACTGGGACATCAGAACCTCGTGTGGGTATACAGAGAACACTCAGCTCCAGCAAGGGGGTGGGGGATAGAATAGGCAAATAATACTACTTACACCAGTGTCACGCCCACTCCCAGAAAGAAACATAGGAAAGCTTGGACGGGGAAAAAAAAGTCACAGAAAGCCTGCCTGCTGGAGGGAAGGCATGGTGGGGTGCTCAGTAAGGTAGGGAAGGCTGGAAGAGGGGATTATTGATTTGACAGATACGGGTCTCAAGGTTTGCTGTTTGTACTCTTTTCAAGGAGCCTTTCCTCCCTTCCACTCTATCTGACCCCCACCACATACATCCTTTTTCGAAGGGAGGATGGAGGACACCTTTGGGAGAAACAATGGGGGGATCATGAGTATTCTCCCCCCAAAACGGACATGCATGCAACATTATCGCAAAAAAAAAGAAGTAGCTTTGACTCTCCCGGATCCTTTCCAGGTCTGCTTCTCCAAGTCAGAAATCCACCTCGGAGTTCCTGAGAAAGGGCTACCATCCAGCCCCTTTCCTAAGTAAACTCAGCGCAGCCGTCCGCACCGGGGTGTTCCCAGCTGCCTCGGAACACTGAACTCTGAACAGTCCTTGCTTCCCTCCTAAGATGGAGCGCGCTGCTTGGTGTCTTGGCCCTTTCTAAAGCACATCCTGATTCCACTGGAACCCTCGGAACGTGGCGTGGTTGGTCATCCGTTTAGAGATGAGAGTCAGCGGTGTTAATGTATCTTGTCTGAGGCGGGGGAGGAGCTGGAAATCTGGCTGCGGCTTTGGACTGCAGAGCCCGGCTCTGTCCTCCGTACCTGGCAGCTTGTTTACAGAGTTTTATGTGTTTAATCCCTCATGACTGGGCACTTAAAATGCGTTTCGGATCCAGATATTTGCACAACACCCAGGGAGTTCCACCTTCAGTGTGAAAAATACTCTTTTCCCCCTAAAATTCAAAGCATTCTTTGGCATTGCATGGCATGAAAATAAATACTTTAGGTGGACACACCCTTCTCTATTGGCAGGTTGTACATGAATGGGTCCTTCAGCATTCTCATGAGACTTGGCTTGGCGTTACTCTTGAACACCCCCTGCTCTGACTCATTTGTGGCTACTCCACCTCCAAAAACAGGGCATCCCGAAAGTTAAAATTCGAAGTGATCAGGAGCATTGGATGTGAGGCGAACCTGTTGCCAGAGTTCACTTCTCTGCTTCGTTCTTTTTAAGAAAAGATGCATAAGGAAGCAATTTCAAATAAATAATTTCATCTCCCTGGGACACAGTCTCCCCACCTATGTATAAGACAGTCGTCTCTGGTTGGCCTCTCTCTATAAAGCAGAGGCATGGAGAGGGCAAGGGGTTCTTCCAAGGCTCCTGAGCTCCTGAGTGCTGGAGAGTCCCTTAGTGCCCTGGGGCTGCCATAGCAAAGGACCACAACCTGAGTGGCTTAAACAACAGAATGCACTGTCTCATCTCACACACACACACACACTTACACACACACTCTCACACACACACACACACACTCACACACACACACACTAACACACACACACACTCACACACACACTCACACACACACACACACTCACACACACTCACACACACACTCACACTCACACACACACACACACACACTCTCACACACACACTCACACACACACTCACACACACTAACACACACACACACTCACACACACACACACACTCTCTCACACACACACACACACACACACACACACACACGCTTCTGCACTCAGTTGAAGCAGAGAAGACCTCACTATATGAGCTGCTGTCTCTTGCAAAGCTGAGGTGTTGGAGGCCCTTTGTGGAATGCCTAAGCCTGTTCTCCACAAAGTCTCTGCCTGCTGGGAGCTGGGAGAATACGGAGTTAATTTAACAATTCTAGTCCTCAGAACACACTGCTACCCACACATACACTGTACAGATGCCTATGCACAAAGGTTCCTTGAGGCTTTCCTTTTATAATAGGAAAAAATGAAAAACTCAAGTGCTGCTGTTAAATTTTCTTTGTTAAAACAACAACTATATTTATCCATACAAGGAAATAAATCAGCTGATTTTAAAACATATCTGAGGGGATTTTGCAATGCCTTTGGAAAATGCCCACAAAATAATTATTAAACAGAAAAAGGAGACTATCAGAATATACTGAAATGATGTAATTCCCCAAAGGTTAATGGTGTTTATCCTTGAATTATAGTTTTATGAATGTTTTAATTTCCTTCTTTAGACTCTTCTGTCTTTTCAAAGGTTTCTATAATGAATGTTATATTTATAAACAAACAAAACCAAAAAAAACACACCCAATAATTCTGGAAGCAGAAGGAATAACCCATATCTGGTTCATTCCCTAGGCCTTCTCATCCTACCCTCATCCCTAGTCCTCCTGTGCCTCAGCCCCCAGTGCCCTGTCCCTCTGTGCCCCGTCCCCCTGTGCCCTGTCCTCCCATGTGCCTTATCCTCCCCTGCCTGGTCCTCCTGAGCCCTGTCCAGTCCTGCCCAGCCCTCCTGTGTGCTTAGGTCCCCTGCCTAGTCCCCTGTGGTGGCATTTCTTTTCTTATACCCAGCTGAGAAGTAAAACTTTGTGGATCTGATTCTCGATTCAGATCAAACCTGCTTTTCCTCAATAAGAGAAGATGCTCTGGCTAATTCCTCCCCTCTTTTCTCCTCCCACTGCCCTTCATACTCCTCACTCCAACCCGGAGACTCCTGACAAATGCTATAAACAGCAAACTGGTCTTGCACCATGGCCTTCTGAGGTCTGGATTATCTCACACCCAGAGTCAAATCCCAGAGAGAGAGAGTGAGTGGGAGCAAGGGGGAGAGAGAGAGAGAGAGAGAGAGAGAGAGAGAGAGTGTGTGTGTGTGTGTGTGTGTGTGTGTGTGTGTGTGTGTGTGTGTGAGAGAGACACAGAGAGAGAGAGAGAGAAAGAGACAGGGCAATCTTGAGTTCAGGCTTCCTGGTGGATCGAGTCCAGGTCTGGCAGCGATGAATGAGGAACACAGGCCCCTTCCCCGGGTTGGGAACCCTGGGCCTGAGCCTTGAGCTGTGCGGTCCGCTTATCCCCTTGGTGGGCTAACATATGACATTGCTTTAGCTGCAAGAAGCGTCGTGAATTCACGGATTCATTAGATTGGCATGGTGCATCCATCACAGCGACATCTGGATCAGCTTGAATCATGAGGCGAGCATACACTCGAGCACACACAGCAGCCTGGGTGTTCGGGCTGATGCTGATGGGGCGTTGTTCAGATCAGGAAAGGCTGGTTGTGGGGACGCAGGTTTCCATCTCCCCGCCACTGAGACAGGCGCCACAGGCTGTGCTGGGAGCCAGAGCCGCCTCACATCGACAGCCAAGTGTACATGCGAGACATGAAAATAAACCCTCTCCACGGCAGTTCTTCATATTCTTCTTTCCTTTAACCCCCCAGCCCCACACCCCCTCCTGCCCCACCCCCCAGAGACAATGAACCGTTTAACAAAGAACGTGGCTTTTCCCATCTCTCACCTGTTCTAATGTAGGCTGAAGTGCCACAGGGCCCACCTCTGATGAATAGTAATATTAAATTTGTCTCCCTTCCAGCGTCAATCTCTCCTCCAAACCTCAGAAGTCAGCCTCCCCTCCCCTACAACTCCAGTCTCCAATTCCCCTTTCTCACGCCCCCACCATGGTTTCATGCCTCCCTCGCCCACCTCTTTTCCCAGACAGAGGCAATGGGGGAACGAACGAACGTGTCCCCACCTGAGACAAAGAAGGAGTCTTTGTTCTACCTGCAAGATCCTCAGCATTCTCATCATTTAATTACTGCCATTCTCCCCAGGCCAACTGCGTGGCAGCAGGCTCCCTCCAGTTAAGGAGGCGTTCACGTTTTCCCAGGGGGACTGCGCTGGAGAGAATTTGTGAATGGAGACTAATTTGGGATGTTGCCGCTGAGATGACTCCAAAGTAGCTGATACTTAAAAGACAAACTGGGACAAAGGTTATGCATCTCTTTCAGGCACCACTCATCTTTTGGAAACGGCCTCTACTCTCAGATTCAACGTCTTAGGCACAGACCAGTGGACTGCCTATTAACTGGCCAGATTCAATTCATCTTCTCCTTACTTTTTCTTTTCTTTTCTTTCTTTCTTTTTTTTTTTTTACCACAAGGAGAGCTGGGTCGGTCGCATTCATTATGCCTTCGGTGGCCAGGAATTGTCCCCTTGGTTGTGTGCTCAGTGAAAGGACAACTTGACTTCAGTCTTCTGGAATGTGCATCAGCCAGGAGTGTCTGAGTGACCCTGAAAGGTGTCAGAACCTTTTAAGCTGTAAAAAGACCAAAGCATTCCACACCTGAAGTGACAACATTCCAGGCAAAAACAGCCAGCTCCCCAGCTCCTGGCCTTGGGAAACGGAAGGCTGACTTGCTGCATGTATTACCGTTACCCTGAAGGGGGAACCCAGATGCAGTTCGCACTGCCTGGGCGTTTCTAACTTTGTGTGATCAGGTCATAACCCCCCTTTGCCTTTTGATGTTTTCATAGGACGTGTCCGCTTATAAATTTCTTCCGTGCTCCCAGTGGGGGTGGTTTTCGGTTGCACTCCTAAATTGGAAAAAAAGCCAGGGCTTCCTCATAGACCATTCTCAGTATTAGAGGACTGGAGAGAATTAACACTTGCATACCCAGCTTTTCTCTCTCCATCCTAAACTTATTATTATTATTATTAAGATAGACTTGACATATAACAATTGTGTAAATTTAAGGTACAATTAAAACATTTATATATTGCAATGATTACCACCATAGTGTTAACTAACACCTCTATGAGGTCACATATTTATCATTCCTTTTGGTGGTGGAAATAATAAAGATAATCTCCTAGCAACTTGGAATCTTACAATGCAAAATTGTTGACTGTAATCACTGTGCTGTGCATTAGCTCTCTGGAACTTATTTATCTACTAGCTGCAAATTTGTACCCTTAAACAATGTCTTCCCAACTAACTTACTCCGAAGCTCCTGCTAACTACCAATCTACTGTTTTTATGAGCTGAGCTTTTTTAGATTCCACATATAAGTGATATCATGCAGTATTTGTTTTTCTCGGTCTGACTTACATGGCATAATACCCTCAAAGTCCATCCATTGTTGTTGCAAATGGCAGGATTTTCTTCTTTCCCATGGATGAAATATATATATATATATATGAATATTCTTCATCCCTGGCTATATCTATCTATCTATCTATCTATCTATAGAGGTAATATGCAAATTATCTGGGATGCTGTAACAGTCATAACTGCTGAGGAGGAGGCTGTGTGCACAAGTGGGTGGGAGGAAACTTCTGAGCAGTGAGGCAAGCCACAGATGGTGCAGGCCCGCAGAGAGCAGGGAGCAGGGCCTGCCCGCAGAGAACAGGGCCTACCAGCCAAGGCGCTCCAGCAGTCCTGCCTCTGCACATGAGCTGCAGAGGAAACACCTTTTCTGACCGTTCATTGGCTCAGCTTGTGGTACACCACTCACAGTGTTCTTGGTAACTTGCGTAATAAGAATCCAAGAAGAGGATCTAGGGTTTTTCCACCTCACTTCTGGAGGAAAATAAAAGCTTTGCTGCTGGAGGGGCTAAGAAATGTCATATCCTGCCCTAGCTGGTTTGGCTCGGTGGATAGAGCCTCGGCCTGCCAACCACAGGGTCCGGGTTCGATTCTGGTCAAGGGCATGTACCTAGGTTGCAGGCTCCTCCCTGGCGAGGGCCCAGGTCAGGGCTCATGCAGCAGGCAACCAATCGAAATGTTCCTCTCACATTGATGTTTCTGTCTTTCCCTCTCTCTTCCACGCTTTCTAAAAATCAATGGAAAAATATCATCAGGTAAAGATAAAAAAGAAAGAAAGAACGAAATGACATGCATAGCCTATGAAAGAGACATCTTGAAAATGCCTAAAGAAAGTTGTCATTTTTTCATGGTGAAGGGACTGGAGTCCATGTTGATGAAAACACCTTGTCAGCTGCTGCGGCCAGCAGTGGCAGCAGCAGTGGGGTGATGGGGGTGGCGCCTTCCCCTGATCAGCCCAGTTGCCTCCTGCAGAGGACATTCCCTGAGGACTCTTGGATTGGAGAGGGTGCAGGTCGGGCTGATTTTGTGCACCAGGCCTCTAGTGTATACACACACACACACACACACACACACACACACATCACTTGATTTTCATTTTGATGTAAAATTAAGGGTAATTTCCATAATCAGAAATCACTTTTAGAGCACCAATTGCACCCAAACGCTAGAATAGCTAATGGAATCACAGCAACAACTAAAGAAACTTACAGCAGAGTTGGGAGAAAGTGGTCAAATTTGAATTTGGGTGAACTCTGAAGACAGAAATCAATGACAATGTGGACAAAAAGGAAAAGAAGAAAGGAGAGAAGGAGTACACATCATTATAATGACAAATTGTCTTCATCTTTTAAGAAGGTTAGATAGATAGCTCATCCATTACCTCACTATTTTATCTCTTTAAAAAATAAATACCAAAATTATCTGTCCCATTTTTCCCATTATCAGCCCCAGAATGAGTATTGTTTGTAAGTATCTGTGTTAAATATGAAAGATGTTTTAGCTTTGCAGCCAGTATTCCTTTGTCATCCCTTCCAAGGGGCAAGAGAGGTGTAAGTCAGAGATGAAGAGAAACATAGAAAATGTCAAGAAAATAAAATTTAGAGGTGTTTGGGGTCATCCCAGAAATGGCACTTCGATGGGCCCTGATGAGATAGGTGAAATGGGAAGTGTGGGGCTGCCATAGAGTATGGCCCCATTCAGAGACCCTAATGTTTCTTTTATTTCACTATCCATAGGATTTCCACCTTGAATTGCCCTCCTTGTTCTGTTATTGAAAACACCGTGTGAGGGACTCCTCACACATATGAGGGACCACAGTAAGTGTTCGATGAAGCTTTCTGATCCCCTTGTACCTCCCTAGGGGGGGATTGGAGGCATAGTCTCTAGAGAGGGTAAAGCAAGAGAAAACCTCTGGTGAGATGACAGCAAGCCCACTGAGGGTGGGAGCCATACTGAAAATGGGCTCACATCTCAAGGTAGAGCTGCTCTAGCCTCTTCTCCAGGATTAGATCTTGGCTTAGAAGTTTATTCTCTGTGGAATATGACCAGCCCAAGACAGGGAGGGAAAAGCTAAAGGCACTGACATCATGGATCCCCGCCCCCACCCAAGAAAACAGTGCAGCAAGATCACTCTAAACAAAGACCACCCATGGTCCTGCCATCCGCTTTTTAGCACCTCATATGTATATATGAGCAGAAAGCCAAGGATCACCCAAAATTTGAGGTAATCACATAATATAAATACAAAGACTTAAACAAACCAATGTTTTAAAGTACTAACTTAGAGGAAACTAAAGCTATACAGGGGGTAAGAAAAAATCAAATGAATGAATATTTGTGTTCTCAGTGAGATAAGATAATACATTGGATTCATGAAGCAAAAATAGATGGTCTACAAAATGAACATTTGAAGAGATACATAAATTGTTCATACAATAGAATGCCATACGGCAATGAGACAATAAATATTGTTGCGTGTTGTGCTGACTCTCACAAACACGATATTGAGTAAAAGAAGCCAGATACACAAAAACACATATCCTGTGATTTTGCCTATATAAAGTTCACAAAAAATGCTATAGTGTTAGAAGCTGGCATAGTGCTTACTCTTTGTGGGGAAGGTGTGGAGAAAACCGTATAAGTTTCTAATACAAAAATAAAATAAAACAGGTTTTATACAAAAGATCAAGAATCAGAATAATATCATATTTCTCATCAGCAACTGGAAGCTAGAAGATAATGAAGCAATGCCTTCAAATTTCTGAAGAAAAGTGATTTCCATATCCAGCCAAATTATCTATTAATTAAGATACACTAAAGATATTTTTAGATCCAAGGTCTTTAAAGGTTTACCTTCCTTTTACTTTTTCTCAGCAAGCAACTGGAAGCTCTCAGAAGCTACATAAAACCAGAAATAAACCCAGAAAAAGGGAGATAAGATCCAGGAAACAGATGAACCAATGGAAGTCCTAAGATGATGGCCATGGGAAAACAAAGTGACAGGTATGTGGGAAACCTAGAGAGCCAGCAACCCAGAGTGACACAAATTAGAAGGCTCTGGAAAAGATGTCTTCAAAAAGATGAAGTGATAGGATAGAGAGAGGAGACTGACATGATTGGGGTAAGTTTAGCAATATATGTGTATTTGTGTGTGTGTGTGTGTGTATAATGTGTGTGATATATACATATATGATACATACATGTATGATATATACATATATGGTCTGTATACTGTTGCCTATATATATTTAAGTTGCATATGTATAGTATTGTAACTAATATTTTATGGATATTATAAAACAAAATATAAATAAGAAAAGGTTGAATTAAAAATAAATATAAATGAGAGTTCTATTATTTTCTTCCCTCACCCAGTGAATAGCTGACACACCTGCTTGCATCCCTAATACAGGGGATAGCTTCCTTGTATTGGTTGATCAGCTTCACCTGGAAGAGGATGCCTTGGAGAAATGGGCCACAAAAGAGGTAAATGTGAGCAACTGGGAGAGAAGCCCACCTCACTGCGGGGGGTCTTGCTGAGCACCGTCAGGTGGTTCTGGGTATGGCCTGAGGTGGGTTCATGAGGTCCTGGAGCCTCAGAAGGCCTGGGCTTGGGGATCAGAGAATCAAATACTCAGAAGATGCAAGTGTCTTCAAGACCATCTCAGTTATATCTTTCACTTTACTGATGAAAATAATTTAATTTCAGAATCTGGCCTAAATCTAGTTCAAGATCCTTTTGACACATCTGCACTTTATGGATGCCCAAATGAGTGTATGAAAAGTCAATATAGAGCGATCTCATGTATACTCGTTTCCTGTCCTGTTTTCCATGGTCTATTCATGTGGCCCACTCTCTTATTTGCTCCTGATCCATGCTTCTTATGTGGGCTCTGAACTGGAGTGAGCCTGTTTCTTCAGAAAACATTCTCTGAAATATTTTTGAAGAGCTTCACAGAGTTCTTGTTATCTAATAGATAGACCAAAAATCTGACTTCAAGCATGTTTTCCTTTTCTGTTTTATCAAAGGAAAATAAAGATGGAAAGCCTTTTGTAAGTAGTTATGTCTTATTAGGATGTTTTTAAAGTAAATAGCCTTAGTCATAAATGTTAAAGTCAGTCTGTCTAAAACAGAAGTATTTTCAAGTGACAAGATTTAATAAATTCCAACTTGCAAATTGGGCTAATTGACCTTAATTGCTTGCAACAGTAGACACTAAACAGAGATCAGCATAATTGTGATTATAACTCCTGTTAGCCTTTATAAATATAATTGGAGCCAACCATGTAGAAAAGATTCCATTAAAATTTCCCTTGTGAAGACATGAGAAGTACACGCCCCTCCACCAGGAGGCAGCATTGTGATTTGGGGATGGACTGACTCTGTGTCCTTGAACCAATTAGTGTCTCTCCCACCCACTGAACAGTGTGATTGATTATTCCATATACAGGTAAAGCTGTACTGACTGAGGAATGGTACTTCTAAGACGAAGTAACATTTTGCCTGCCACCTGAAACAAATATAGTACACACAAACAAAAACAGCAAAATGTATAAACCAACAGTTTTGAAGACACTGACTCTCAGGCAATGAGGGATAGTGATCTCTGAAAGACAGGAAATAAATTAAGTGAGCTCTACTGGCAGAAGGGAAATTGAAATATTCTATTCTGAAATTCTTATACTATATATGAAGTGGTTGATTATCACTGACAAAAAACAGTGGTAAATTAGAGCTGAATACTACACATTATACATTATACATTCTATGCACTCTATTTTAGAAGTCAATAAAATGACAAAACAAAGATTTGTGGCTAATAAACCAACAAAGGAAAATAACTTGAATTATTTTTAAAAATAAATCAATCCAAAAAATAGGAAAAGTGAATAATAACAGATAGAAAACAGATAATAACATAATAAACTTAAACCTGACTACATCAATAATCACATTACATGCAAATTCTCTAACCACCTCTGATTAAAAAGTAGAGGTTAGCAAATTGGACAAAAAATGAAGAGACAAAGAATACTACTTACAAGAAATGTGTTTTAAATATAAAAATAACACAGATCAAAACAAAAAGAATAAGGATTCCAAGTCAAATTTATATAAAAGATTCTTTTATTAACTTTTGGTCAAGAATATGTTTGTATATTTTCAGAAAACAACTCCAAGACCATGTGGATTCCTGCAACAGACAGGAATTGCTCCAGCCATGAAGACAGAAGAGAAACAGTCCAGAGATGGAAGACGCTGACAACGCCTTGCCATACTAGCAGTCAGCAGCTGTGCGTCACTGCAAGTTGCCCAGGACCAAACCAGAGAGGGTCGGACCTGCATTACCACCATTTGTCCACCATCCCAAACTGAAAATCATTGCCGACATGTACACATAAGGAACTGTTTGACATTGAAATTGGGACTCAAAAGAACTGTTGACCCAGAAAGAAACTCACTACAGACTGATTCATTCGCCTCTCAGCATAACCATTATTGCTTGTCTCATTTTCGGTTCTTATAAGTGTATTTCTAGTATCACATGATCTCACTCATCTAGGGGAAATAATGAACAACATAAACTGATGAACAAAAACAGACCCAGAGACAGGGAAGCATCGATCAGACTGTCAAACCTCAGGGAAGGTAGGGGAGGGTGAGGATAAGGGGGAGAAATCAACCAAAGGACTTGTATGCATGCATATAAGTCTAACCAGTGGTCACAGACAACAGGGGGGTAGGGGCATGCGTGGGGAAGGGTTCGGGAGGGGAATGGGGGGATGAGCACAAATATGTGATACCTTAATCAATAAATAAATTTTAAAAAATAAAAAAATAAAGCAAAAAGCAGAAACTAAAAAAAGAAAAAGAAAAAGAATAGAAAACAATACAATATGCTAATGCTAATCAAAAGAAAACTGGAGTGGCAGAATTATTAACAGAGGGGAATATAATAACAGAGCTTTAAACTACATGAAGCAAATGTTGACAGAACTATGAAAAGAAATAAGTCCAAAACTAGAGTCAGCAATTTCAATAATTATCTCTCAATTATTAATAGCAAAACTAGAAAGAAAATCAGCAGGCATATAGAAGATTTAAAAGTCACTATTAACCAAATGCCATAATGGACATTATATTCTGTCCAGGTTTCATAGTTGATTTCAGTGGGGAATACAAAGAGATGTGTCTTTACTTCTGGCAGAATTCCAAATTGGGTTTCAAGATTCCTGCCCTCTGAAGCAGATGCCCTCTGTAATCACCTCCCCTTGAGTGTGAGCAGGATTTGTGACTGTGATAGAATATCTCTCCCATGATTGTTACTTTACATGGCAGAAGGGATCTTGCAGGTGTAATGAAGGCCCCTAATCAGTTGACTTTGAATTAATCAAAAGAAAGATAATTCTAGATTCATTTCATCTAATCAGACGTGCCCTTAAAAGAAGTCAGAGAGATTTTCAAAGCCAGATAGACTCTCTGGCTACCCTTGAAGATGCAACCTCCACAGCTACAGGAATGAACCCTTCCCACAGCCACATGGACTTAGAAGGAGACCCCAAGCCTCAGATGAGACCCCAATCCCTGCTAACACTTAATTGCAATCTTGAGAAATCCTCAGCAGAGGATTTATGGAGGCCCTGCCTGGAGTTCTGACTACTGAAACGATGACACCATGCATAGTGCTGCTTTAAGCCTCTATGTTTGTCATAATTTGTTACACTGCAAAAACCTAGTTTGCTTTCTCCTAGTTGGCACAGTGTTTTAAACAAAGGAAGTCTAGGTACTCTGTGTCTAAACCAATGTTATCCTGAGTGTTGATTATTTCTCAATATGCTTTCTAACAAATCTCTTTGTAGGTTTTCCTTCCTCTGAATTCCCAATAGAGTATTAGAGAAACAGCTCAAAATTTCAAATCCGCTCAACGTCAACTTTCCAGCAACGTTGACTGGAGCAACTCACCTCTGTGCAATTGTAATATAAGCTGCTTCATTACTTCTATGTCCTTTGCCCTTCTTGGTTTCTCAAGCTGAGTTTTAGGGAAGAAAAGTTAATCTTATATTACTAGAGGCCAGGTGCACAAAATTCATGCACAGGTACAGTCCTGAGGCCTGGCCTGATATCAGGGCCATCTTCCCCAGCTGCACACAGCCAGCCCTGCCCCCTGCCGCCATCCACCCCTGGTTCCCCATTTGCCAGCGGGTAATCGGTTCCTAATAGCCAGGGAAAGGGATCAAGAGGTCGGCTGTTGCCACCCGCTCATCGGCCCCGCCCCCACTGCAGGTGGCCATCAAGTGATCGGAGCCTGCTGGCCAGGGAAAGGGACTGAGAGGTGGTCAGTGTGCCTCACAGTGACTGGTCCAGCAGTTGTTCTGGTTATTCCGCCGTTAGGGTCTCAATTTGCATATTACCTTTTTATTGTATATGATAGAGCCTTGGTGCAGGGGTAGAGGCCAGTTGGCTTGCCCTGATAGGGGCCCTGGATCGGGGTGGGGGTCCCCGCTGGGGAGCGGGGCCAACCTGGGTGAGGGGACATGGTTGTTCTGGTCTCTGGTTGTTCTGGTCATTCCACCATTTCAGTCGCTGGGCTTTTATTATATAGAATTACATTAATTATTGCCACATGAATTATTGCCACTCAACCGGGGCAAACAGCAAGTCTGGTATAATTAGTAAACTAGAAGAAGTGACCATTTACAGCTACCCATCAGATGAGCCGAGTTAAAGTCAACTTGAACGGACAGGATGCCACCCCACCCCCTGACATGACAGTTGTCCAAAGAAAGCATGATTTCCAGGTCAGCTATGAGAGGTATCATACCCATCTAATGGACATAGGGGGACACAGGACACACCGAAACAAGGCAGTATATCTCTTAGGATGTTCCTTGAGAAAAAGAAATCTAGTTAAATTGTTTGGGAAACACCAAGTACAAATGTGCCCCTCTCGGAGATACATAACACTGAGTAACTACAAGCCAGGTTTGTCCAGTAAAAAATCCTATTGAACTTGGCTTCGGCCAGAATTGCCCAAATTTTTTAGCTCTGTGTTCTGTCCAGGGTTTATAGCTGAGCTCAGCGGGAGGGGAATGGAGATATGTGTTCACTTCACGTGGTAGGCAGAGCCATTTCTTCGGCACACCTACTTACCCCTGGAAACGCAAATGTTTATGCATGGAAACTATTTTGTGAAATGTGGATCTAGAGATTGAAATTCATTGTGTGTTTATTTATCCTGTCCCCTCTTTCTGATGATATTCCACTCTAGGTCAAGGGTCAATCGTATGTGACCTGGTGAGACACATTCCTAGCATAATTGCTCTCAAATAGAAATTGCCACCCAACCTCACCTCAAGCTGGTGTGAAGCGCGAATGCAGCCCAGTACCCTGAGATAAAACGCACCCTCCATAACTCAGGAATTCCAGGCATTGATGATTGGTCAGGTTTATCACACCAAAGCATCAACCCACATTTTCTAAGCTCCTACCAGGTGCTAGGTTCAATTCATTCTCACTACACACTGGTTTTGCCAGCTCAGAGAGGAGTGGCTATGCTAGAAAGTATTTAGGAGGGATGATAACTTATGGAATCCCCGGGAGCTTCTAGGGAAGAGGATGAGTGGCCAGGCTGGTGATGACAGCACCAGCGCAGGAGGTGAGAGCTGCTCTGACCACTCAGCAGGGCCTTGGGTGGCCCTGGATCGGGTAGAGAACTCACCCCCCCAAAAGCAAAGCCGACTTGCAACAGACATTAGGACAAATCAACCCCTGATAGAAATGTCTTCAAAGAAGGTATAGGAAAGAGGGAAATATAAGAAACAGAAAGAAGAAATTACTCTCTATTTTGCATTGACTCTAAGATGCACATTTTTTTTTTCACATTTGAACATCTCTGAGCTCCCTGCAACTGATTCAAAGCACCTTAAAGCCGTTGTCCTCTAGCATCAACCTGACCTGTTGTCATTGCCTGCGTGTGCAAACTTGTTCACAGCTGCTGCTGTTGTCATTACTTCAACGGGATTATCCGTGTTGGCACTACACATGCCGGGTTTAATTGCTGTGTAAAATGCCTTCAGAAAGATTACACCACGATTCAGTGCTGAAAGGAAAACTTCCAGGGTGTTCAGAAAGGCGAGAGGAGGGGGGGGGGGGGGGGACAGATACTTGTTATTTGTGAAGTGCATATTCATTAGAGGAGAAATGATTGCAATTCCATTATCTCTTACAAAGAACCATATGCTTTACCCATGCCATTCAAAGTGTGGGTCCTGGACCAGCAAGCAGCACCTGGGAGCTTGTTAGAAGTGTAGAATCCCAGACCCTATCTTAAACCTACTGAGTCTGGCTCTGCATTTTAGCAAAATCCCCACGTCTCTCAAACATTAAAGTTTGAGGGCACTGTTTTAGAGGACAAAAGGGAAGCTAAATTACATTGAATTAGTGCAATATTCACAAGGGAATGCCATCAGAAGTTACTCAAACTCCAATAGAGCCAGACACCTTCACAAGCACTCACCGACCCCGGGAAATATGCAGATTGGAAGGAGTAAATCTCTACTCCATTCTGCTTCCATCACCTGGGACAAGAAATAGCTAAGGGATAGCTGCATTGCATGTGGCTGTGACAGAGTGAATGTCCCGGGTGCTCCAAAACACCCTATTCACGGAGGCACCAGGAACCTCATTGCAAACCAAGAAGTCTTCTCCCTCTTTTCCTGCTCTGACCCCCACATTTTCAGTCCTATCTGTGTAGAGGCTACGAATCCCTATATATACTGGGTTTTTTTTCTATACAGACCTATGACAAAGTTTAATTTATAAATTAGGCCCAGCAAGAGGTTAACAAGAATCCTCTATAATAAAAGCTAATATGCTAAGTGTCCTACCATTCATTTGACTGTTCGACCAGTCACTATGATGCACACTGGCTACCAGGGGCAGACGCTCCTACCAGTAGGTTAGCTTGCTGCTGGGGTCTGGCCAGTTGGAACTGGGCAAGATGGGCCAGACACGCCTTGGAGCCAACCTCCCGTGGTCCCTCCCCAGCCTCTAAAATATTCCTTCTAATTAATTTCCTTTCAATGTGCACAAATCTGTGAACCGGGCCTCTAGTAACTAATAATAAAATATAACAATTATTACAATATACGGTAATAAAGTTATATAAACGTGGTCTCTCTCTCAAAATATCTTACTGTACTGTACTCACCATTTCCCTTAAAAGCAGCACTTTATGTCTTCTCCCTGGCATATCCGAGTTACCAGCCTCATTATTCTTGTGCATTGGGACCACCATCAGCTAAATAAGGGTGACTTGAACATAAGCACTGCGATACCACAACAGTCAAGCTGACAACCCAGATGGGTACTCAGTACCTAAGGGACAGGGGGACGAGTGTGAAGACGCTGGACACATCCAGGGACGAGGCACATCCCGGGCAGGAGGGACAGGCCCTCAAGAGATTTCATGAAGCTATTCAAACAGTGTGCAATTTAGAACTTATCAATTGTTTGTTTCTGGAATTTTCCATTAAGTCTTTTCAAACCGCGGTTGACCACGAGTAACTGTAACCGCCGATAAGGCAAGACCATTGCACGCCACCTCTAGCGTGCACCACATCTAACGCCGTGTTGCACTCCATCCTGAAAGGCAGGCAGGGTCTCGTTCTCATTTTTTTACAGATGAGTAAGCAGTGGCTCGGAGAGCTTAAGTCCCTGGAGTACCCAAAGTGACAGCCCCTGAAAGACTTATCCTGCTATTTAGACCCCACACTCAGAGGGATTTCTCAAGGACAACACTCTGCCTCTTTTAAGGAAGCCCTGGCAAACGGCAATGTAGGGGCACTGTGCATAAGTCACTATCTGCTTTCTTTATCCCTCACCCCCCACCCCAATTTTGTGACAAAAGCCCTCATCTTGGTTCAATGTGCTTTACTTCCTGAAATTTGCTGACACCTGCTGGCAAATGGAAGGATAGCACCGAGTGAAGAAGTTTTCCTTTAAGGTCATGGCCCTGCCCTGCAAAGCTGCAGGCCTGAGGGGCCAACGTGAACTTCACGGAAAGAGAGAATAAAGATGAGAGTGGAGAGCACTAGAAAACACAGGTCTGAACGCCCAGGTCACAAGCCAGGCAGGGAGAGCCACAGGACTCCCAATCCTGCCACATAAACACTCTGTTGTTCCTCAGGCTTGTCTGACACAAGGCCGCAGATGGTCTGTGCTCCGAGTAATCATTTATTTCTAACAATGCAAGGAATAAGCCTCACTGGATAACTGAGCAAATCTCTGCATCTCCTTGCCTTCCTGTGGCACTCCTGTGGGACAGTCCTCATATTTATCCTAAGTTTTCATTGACACTAGGTTTTGTTTAGGTAATAATAAACATAAGCACACACACAAAACAAACAAAGAAACAACAACAACAAAACTCATGCCGTACCTTTTACTGATAATAGTTGGGTGTTAAGAGGACCATGATGTCTGTCTGGGCTTTTAAAAGACTGTAGTACCACTTCATCCTAATAGGTGGAGACAAATTATCAGCCAAAGTATATTGCATTCTTGCCATCTGGCCTTGACAAGTATTTTCCAATATTTTGCAGCATTTGACAAGCTTTAAATTTGGGAGGAGTGAACAAGGTAGAAGGCGGGGGGCGGGGGGCGCGGAGGGGCATAGAAAAGGAAGATTAGTCCTGAGGTGGAGTGGGATGAAGAGTGGGGGATAGGTCCCATGGGAGGTAAAGATTTGCCTTTGGTAAGATTGCCTATTAGAATTCCAAGTGGACAATTCCATAGGTAATTCTGGAGCTAAGATGCGAGTTTAGAGAAACAGAAAGACTGTAAGAGTCATTGGCATCTGCATGAGATGATCCGATGGCCTACACAGGGAGGAGAGACAGAGAAGTTTGTCTCAGAACAGAGTCTGAGGGCATTCCTACACTAAGAAAAGATAAGTGAACTAAAGAGATGAAGAAAGGAAATTGCGCAGTTGGGAGCATTTCAGAAACTGTGAGGTCCTAGAAGCCTAGATAAAATGTGTCTCCAACTGTACAGAGTGTTCAGCTGTGAAAATGGTGCTCTGAGGACAGAAAATTGATGATGCAGTGACAGATGAAAGTTGTGGTGAACTTGGTAAGAGCCATTTCTTTGGAATGCTAGGGATGGAGAACGACTGAACTGGGCTGAAGACAAAAACGTGGGGGAGTGAGGTCAACCCTTTTGAGAGTTACCTTGGTAGAAAGCCAAGTCTTAAGGCAGTATCTGAAAGTAGATGGGAAATCAAAGGACAAAATTTTAAAGATGGCATTATGCATTTACTATCTCAATTCTTTTTAAAAATATATTTTTATTGATTCAGAGAGGAAGGGAGAGGGAGAGAGAGATAGAAACATCAATGATGAGAGAGAATCATTGATTGGCTGCCTCCTGCACACACCCTACTGGGGATCGAGCCTACAACCAGGCATATACAAATAGTTCCTTGACCAGAATCAAACCCGGGACCCTTCAGTACACAGGCTGGCGCTTTATCCACTGAGCCAAACCAGCTAGGGCACTATCTCAATTCTTATCGATACAGATGTCCTCCACATGCATGAGAAAACTAAAAAGTTAATATCCCACATTTCGAGATCAAAGATGGCTACCGATGGGAAGGCAGGCTGCAAGATAGTGTGTGAGTGAGAGAACTAAAAGAGTGTGGACATATGGGGAGTGTCTGTTTGTGAGTGAGGGACAGCTATATTCCAAGGGACTGTTGGGGACTGCCGGACCGGGCTCCCCTGATCAGGCAACCTCCACTGCTGCTGAAATCTCTCCTGGAGTGACAGGCTGTGCTGCAGAGACCATGCCATCTTGAAGGGGAGAGTGGCTGGGATTGGAAGCCTAGCCTTACCTTCAATCTGGAAGAATCAGATACCTTCCAGGACCCTAGAACCACAACACCCAGGAACCAGCTGTGAACCCACAAACACTGGATCTCAAGCAGTGCAAATATGCGGACTGGGACACCCTCTGCGCCTCCTCATGGAAAGGTAAGATTTTGCCCAGAGAAAGGTGAGGTCTGTGATCCAGACTGGAGGGAGAAACGTGTGCAACGGGATCTAGAGGTACAGAGGAAGTCTATGCCCCACAAATTCTGCGGCCATTGGGGCCAGCGTAGGTCTGCAAATGTGGAAGGGGGTCCACAGGGCTGCTGACAGAAGGGAACTCTAGAAATCAACCCATAGCTGGGCTGGGCACACACAAAAAAACAACAGCCTGAAGCTTTACCAGTAAACCAGCTGTGCTGTGCCAGGGGGAAAAGACGTGCGCAGAGACGTGAGCAGAGTCACATGCAGTGTCAGGGTAAAAAAGTCACGAGTTTGTGCACTTACTCTGGCTCTTTTTCTCTTTAAATCCTTGCTTTTGATCACTAAGCCCAGTACATAGGATCACCCAATTAAAAACACTCCCAGAGACTGCAGGGGAAAGTTGTTTTTGTGGAACCTGGGGATCAGAGCGGGGAGAAACGATCAGAAAACCAGCTCTGAGGCAATCCATACCCCCAAACCAGTATTAAGTGTGGCAGGAAAAAGAAATTCTAAATACTGGGTAGAGAGGACTTATAGCCCTGGATGTCAATACAGAAACACTGCCACCCAGGGGTTGAATCACAAATTGACTCTGTGTAAATACAACCACGGGCAGGCTGAGAAACAAAGAAATACTGCCTGTTTGAAACAGGATTGTGGCTTACAACACAGAGGAGCTGTGGAATGCAGGGAACTTCAATACTGTCCTGATTACCTGACAGGAAACAAGCATGCCAAACAGAACAGTAGAGGAAGTGAATGACCTTCACTACCACACATTTTTATTTTTTATCTTTTACTTAAGAAACTAAATTTTTTTCTTTTTTTCTCACTTGATTTTAGCTTTTTAATTATTTTTTTTATTTTAATCATTATTATTACTACTATTATTTTACCTTTCTTAAAAGTTTCGTTTTATTTTATTTTGGGATTAGTGTTCTACATTCTATTTTTATTTTTCCTTTAGCATCATTTTACTCTATCTCAACTTTACCTTTATGTCAACACTCTCTTCCTCACTTTTTTTCTTTTGTTATTCTGTTCCTCTTACCCTATTTCTGCTTTAGATCTTCCCTATTCCTTCTTTTTACCCCATTAAAAATCCATCCTACTTATATATCTAACTAGAGGCCCAGTGCACAAAATTTGTGCATGGGGGAGGGAGGTTGTCCCTCAGCCCAGCCTGCACCCTCTCCAATCTGGGACCCCTCAAGGGATAACCGACTGCCCGTTTAGGCCCGATCCCATCAGGATCGGGCCTAAACGGGCAGTCGGACATCCCTCTCACAATCCAGGACTGCTGGCTCCCAACCTGCCTGCCTGCCTGATTGCCCCTAACCACTTCTTCCTGCCAGCCTGATCACCCCCTAACCACTCCCCTGCCAGCCTGATCAACACCTAACTGCTCCCCTGCCAGCCCAATTGCCCCCAAATGCCCTCCCCTGCAGGCCTGGTCCTCCCCACAACTGCCCTCCCCTGCAAGCCTGGTCACACCTAACTTCCCTCCCCTGCAGACCTGGTTGCCCCTAACTGCTCTCCCCTGCCTGCCTGGTTACCCCTAACTGCCCTTCCCTGCAGGCATGGTCACCTCTAACTGCCCTCCCCTGCAGGCCTGATTGCCCCCAACTGCCCTCCCTTGCAGTCCTGGTCCCTCCCAACTACTCTCCCCTGCTGGCCTGATTGCTCAAACTGCTCTCCCCTGCTGGCCATCTTGTGGTGGCCATGCTGTGTCCACATGGGGGCAGACATCTTTGACCACATGGAGGTGGCCATCTTGTGTGTTGAAGTGATGGTCAATTTGCATATTACCTTTTTATTATATAGGATTTTCATTTGTTTAGAATTGGCCTAGAATTACAGTTTTTAAATTTAATTAGCTTTTCTATTTATAACTATTTTATATTAAATAGTGTATAATTATAACTATAACATGTGTATGTACACCATATTATTATATATAGATATACTTAATATAATGGTGTTTATATGAAATAATTTTCATTTTAGACAAACTTTATCGGTCATTCTTAAAAAAATGCATGATGCTGCAACTGTTACTGGAATTCCCACTCAGGCTGCCCTGAGCTCTGGCCTCTGGGTCTGCACACCTCGGTAGCGTGCATCTCAGTAACACTCGACAGCGTGACCTCCAGGAATGGTGTTACTCAACTTGCACTTGAAGAGTGGTTGTGACCAATGTCCGTTTTGCTGGCTCTGCACAGAGCGGTGCAGAGAGAGAGCCGAGGTGGTTGGCACGAGGTATCTGATGGATCCGTGCCGCTGTTGCATCCTAAGCAAATCCTCAACTCCCGGCCCTTATGTCTGCCTCTGCTCTAGCCTGAAGTTCTTTTCTTTCAGCTCAAGTTGTCAACATTTAAAAGTAAAAATTCCAAGAGGGATAACTATAACTCAGGGCCAGCAGTGGATGGGATCCCTCTCGCCCAAGTGGGGGACCTGAGAAGGCTGGGCTGCAGAAACAGGCCCCATGCGGGAACAGGCCCCATGCAAAAAAGAAGAAAGTCATAAACTAGCTTAAAAAACTCCTTGCACTTCTTGTTCTGGGGAGACGTTATTAATATGCTTCGTTTACACTTTCTTAAATGTCCCTATTTACCAGTTCTGATGGAAAAATAAACTTTTGAGATTGTGGGGTATCCTGACCCTTTGTTCTGAACTCTGGGAACCGAAAAGGACTCACCTACAGTCCAGATGGCCTTGGATTTGAGAATAAATAAAACTTCATGAATAATAAAAAGCCAATAAATACATATCTATCGACAACTGAATCTAAAAAACAAAATAAACAAACAAGCAGAACAGAAACAGATTCTAGATACAGAGAACATTTTGATGGTTGTCAGATGGGAGGGGGGTGAGGGGATGGGTGGAAAAGGTGAAGGGATTAAGAAGTACAAATTGGTAGTTACAGAATAGTCATGGGATGTAAAGTACAGCATAGCGAATATAGTCAATAATATTGTAATAACTATGTATGGTGCCAGGTGGGTCCTAGACTTATCGGGATGATCACTTAGTAAATTATATAATGTCTAATCACTGGATTGTACACCTGAAACTAATATTGTATGTAACTATAATTGAAAAACAAAAAATTATTGCCCTAGCTAGTTTTGCTCAGTGGTTTGAGTGTCAGCCCATGGACTGAAGGGTCCTGGGTTCAATTTCGTTCAAGGGCATGAACCTAGGTTGCAGGCTCAATCCCCGGCCCTGGTCAGGGCATGTGTTGGAGGCAACCAATTGATGTGTCCCTCCCACATCAATGTTTCTCTCTGTGTGTCTCTCCCCCTCCCTGCCACTCTCTCTAAAAATCAATGGAAAAATATCCTCAGGTGAGGATTAACAAACAAACAAACAAAAAAGAAATAAAAAGAAAAAATTATTTAAAGTTAAGAAAGACAAAGCCCACTTCATCCTGAACCATACATCAGATCGAGTCTGGCCTGCTTATAAAGCTGTCTTTAAGAACATGGTTTTCCATACCGGTAATAAAAATGCTAAATGACAAGCTCAAGTCATGATTTCCACCCCCACCCCCAACCCCACCTGCAAAACACTTTGTTTGGGTCTTGGAAATAACGAGAAGGCATTCCTTGGTCATACACACTTGGGCAACTTAACTTTTCTGAGTCTTAGTTTCTTAATTTGTAATAATAATAATAATACTTCCTATCCACAGGTTAATTTAAGTGTAATGAGAGTTTGGATCAAGGACCCAAAGCTGAGAACAGCAGGTGTCCAGTACTCCCCACATTCTCATTCTCAATCTGGCTTTGGCCAGCTCTGCGAGACTTGCAGAGAGCTAGCCCCACACCTGTTTGCACCATTACCCTATTACCCTAATCCTGCCTCAGACATAGAAGACTTAAAACAGCAAGGAGATACCACTGCACACCTATCAGAATGGCAGGATCTGGAACACTAACACACCAAATGCTGGAGAGGACGCAGAGCAACAGAACTCCCACCCATTCCTGGTGAGGACGCACAATGGCGCAGCCACACGGAAGACAGGTTGGCAGTTTCTAATAAAACTAAGCACACTCTTACCATATGTTCCAGCAATCGCACTCCCTGGTATTCATCCAAAGGAGTTGAAAACTTATGTCTACATAAAAAACCTGCACATGGATGTTTACAGCAGCTTTATTCATAATTACCCAAACTGGGAAAACTAGGAAGCAACCAAGATTTCCTTCAGTAGGTGAATGGATAAATAAATGGTGGTCCATCCACACAGTGGAATGTTATTCAGGCGAAAAAGAAATGGGCTATCAAGCCATGAAAATACGTGGAGGAACCTTAAATGCATATTCCTAAATGAAAGAAGTGACTCTGAAGTGGCTACACACGGCATGATTCCAACTCTATGACATTCTAGAAAAGAAAAAAAAAGGACACAGGAAATAGTTCAGTGGTCACCAGGGGTTAGGAGAGGAGGGGATGAATAAGTGGAACACAGAGGATTTTTAGGGCAATTAAAATATTCTGTTTGATATCATAATGGTGGATACAAGTCATTATGCATTTGTCCAAACCCATAGAATGTACAAAAGCAAGAGTGAAACCTAATGTTGACCATGGTCTTGAGTGATAGTGATGTTCAATGTAGTTCCCACCATTGTACCATTCTAGTGAGAGATGTTGATAATGGGGGAGACAATGCATGTGTGGGGGCAGGAGGTTTAATGGAAATTCCTCTCAATTTTGCTGTGTACTTAAAACTACTCTAAAAAGATAAAGTCCTTTAAAAAAAAGATATAAAAAACTACAAATTCACTTGAGAGGATGGTAGTGCATTTCCCCCAGGGGATAGGAAAAGAGGTTCCCCTTCCACATCTCACCTGCTTCAGGCCAATGGAGACGGTATCCAGAAAATATTGGAAAAACTGAAGCTCAGAGAGAACCCGTGGACTGGGGCCTGACTTATGCTTATATATATATAGTTGATTTCAGAGAGGAAGGAAGAGATAGAAACATCAATGATGAGAAAGAATTGTTGATTGGCTGCCTCCTGCCCACCCCACATTGGGGATTGAGCCCACAACCCTGGCCTGTGCCCTGGCTAGGAATCAAATCATGACCTCCTGGTTCATAGGTAGACGCTCAACCTCTGAGCTATGATAGCCGGGCTATAAAAGTTCTGAAAGCCAGAGACTGTGGCTGAGCTTCCATGAAGGCAGAGGGAAGAGAGATTGGGGGATGGTTTCCCTGGGCCAGAGGTTGAAAGACAGAAAGAGACCCCCAGGGGAGGAAGGGGGATATGACAGCAATCCTGACCCACAGGAAATCAGAATGCATGAGAAGTCAGAGGGGCCAGACCAGGGAATTATAACTGGTTGTGCCCAGTGGGGGTCTCCAAGATCCCCACAAAAGGACCCTAAGAGATGGTGAGTCAGTATTTGGCCATCTGCCAAACTTAAGTGGGCATGTAATCACTGTTCCAGTCAGTTCCAACCTTTCAGCCCCTCAGCTCTTCTCCCCCTCTTCCCTTGAACCTCAAAAGAGTGCAGTAAGTAGGGGAGGGGGGACAAAAGGAAGTTGATCTGGGTCCAGCCACTGTGCAGGCCTCCCAGCCTGAGGCAGGTCAACGCTAAGGAGCAGACACCCTGGAAATTAAGTGTGTGCTTTGTGTTTTGATATTGGACTGGTTAATATCTGAAAGGAACAAGAAAGGCTATGGACTCAGAAATCCATCCAAGGGCAGTGAAGAGCAATTCAATAGAAAAGTACTAGTATAATGATGCAGCATTGAGAAAGCATCAGGTTGGCCTCTCTCTGTGTCTGTAGAGTCCATCTTGTAGGTGGAGCTTTGGGGCTGGGCAGGGGGAAAGGGGGAGAGGACAGCACAGCACAGAGCTCTCTCTAAGGAAGGCTCTCTGCCCAGCTCTGTCTGGTGGATTTTTCATTTTCTCTTGCATGGCCTGGGGGTGGGTGATGGGTGATGGTGGTAGAACCGGTTTTGCATAGATAGTCTGGCACCTATTGTTCTCAAGCTTTGAAGCCTCTGCCAGATCCCTGGAGAGCACTGGAAAAGTCAGATTAACATCCTGCTACAAGGGTCAGAGAGAGTCTGTGAGCTAAGTATTTTGCACCACACTTGGCACCTGGTAGGCACCCAGGAAATGATAGCCATCATTGTCTCCTGATGAAAGATAAATCATCTCCATTTTAAAAGAGCAGAATCATTGCTAAAATTTATTAAAATCTTTAACTCTATACCTATAGTCTGAAATTCCACTCTCTGAATATTCAAGTGGTCTTTCAGAAGGTGGTTTTAGGTGATGGGAATAAAAGCACTGGAGTCCCACCCCAGTGGCCACCCAGCTTATGCCCAGGGGCACTGGCATAGCTCATGGCTCCCACAGTGGGTTCTGATCCAATGGCTCATTGTCTGAACCGATTTAACCCGGGAAGACACAGTTGTTAGGACTAGGTCAGGACCTGGCAGGAGTTTGAAAATTTCAATGAAAGGAGACATTGGGAACAAGCTTTATACATTTCTCAGATGTGTGGATTTGGTGCCTAACCATAGGTAACTCCATTCAACTGAGTCTTACTAAAATAATGCTGAAAGTATTATTGCCACATTGTAAGACATTAACGGATCATGTCATTGTGTAGAAGCCCAAATCTTCTTATTCTGATTACTTATTACATACCAAGCAGAATACTAGTGTTAATGTAAAAAAAACAACAACATTGAAACCTGTAAAAAAATTTTGTGAGTTTATTTGAGCCAAACTGTTGACATATGCCGGGAAGAAGAACCTCAATGAATTGAGATCGTGCTCCGGAGAATGGCGGGTTACATTTGTAAAGTATATTGCAATCAAAGGAGGAACATAGGTGGGTTGCATGAAATTCATTGGTGATGGATTAAGGAGGTGGGATAAAGCAAAGCAGTGGGAAACCCCTAGGATTGGATACAAAGTAAAATGATGGACACATATTTAGGTGGGTGCAGGAACAATTAACATGATAATGAAGGAATTTGTGGTATCTGTCCTGGCACCCACCACATTTGGTTGTGCCCCAGGGGCTCCAGAAAAAGGGAAGTTACAAGTTACCCAGACATCTCACAGATATGTTATCTTAAAGGCAAAAAGGCAAATGGGCTCAGTAAAGATCTAAGTTGATCTTTGTCAGGGAAAATATCGGCCTAGAACATGACTACCCACTATAACCTGTTTGTAGTTAAATATTTAATTTTCAGACCATCTTTCGTGGTTTTTTTTAGGTCTCTGAGTTTGTAAGACTGCCATGCAGGCCTCCCCTGAGCTTGTCCGGTCAGCATGTGGCCCCTTTCGTCCACACTGGGATGACACCTGGATTGCCATACCATATGGCCGTTCATTGAATGCATGTACCACCATTATTGGAAAACCATTTCAAAGAGCACTTGTTTTCTGGGCTGAAACTCTCTCTGTGAGGCCTCTTTCTCTCTCAGACGTGTCTCTCTCACTTCGATGTTCCTCTGTCCTCAGGTGAGGGTTAACAACAACAACAACGACAAAAATTGATCAACAGTGACACTTAGGTCACGTTAAAGAGAGAACAGCAAAAAGGGGACACATTTTGGACCCTCTAGCAAAATATTACAAGAGGTGACATTTTAACTTTACAGACCCCAATGGAACTTTTAGCAAAAAGTGTGGTGAAGAGTTCGCCGCCATTAGGATTCGTTGGGGGAAGACAATCCAAAATGGGTTCCCAGAACTAGGTCTTCAAAGGACCAAAATCAAACCAAAGCAAGTCCTCCCATCGCCAGGCTGGAGGGCGCTCACCATCTCCCAGGCGAGGTTTACAGGTGAACGTCTCTGGGCCTTTGCTCCCCGTCTCTGCCTGGAATATCCTTGCCCAACCTTCTAGGACTCCAAACTCTCGCTAATCGTTTATGACCCAGTGCAAATGCCACTTCTGCAACCCTCCCTCCTGACCCTGTGGCTCCAGAAGCAGCACTCTTGCACACCTTCCTTACACTGGTTAGCTCTCTGTGTCATGACTGTTTACTTATAGTTCTGTCTCTCCCTGAAACGGAGGCAGGTTCATCTCCTGTCACCAGCGCCAGGCTCAGTGAGCACTCAGTGAAGGCCTGGTGAGAGAATGAATGACTTGATGTATTAATGTAAACTAAATTTCTGCACACAAGCCCCCAATGTCACCCTCTCAGTTCACTCATTATTCCTAGTTTCCAGTATCCATTTGTCATAAGGCCATGCAATTAAATGACTTCTACAATAATGACAACTCTAGGATTCCATGATAGTGTTCTGTATCAGTTAATTATTGCTGTATAACAAACCACCTCAAGAATGTATGATTTAGTCTATGCTGCGGTAAAAAAGGAGTTCTTACCATTTGCAACAACATGGATGGAACTGGAGAGCATTATGCTAAGTGAAATAAGCCAGTCAGAGAAAGATAAATATCACATGATCTCACTCATTTATGGAATATATAATGAACAACATAAACTGATGAACAAAAACAGATTCAGAGACAGAGAAACATGGATCAGACCATCAAACCTCAGAGGGAAGGTAGGGGAGGGTGGGGGTAAGGGGGAGAGATAAACCAAAGGATTTGTATGCATGCATATAAGCCTAACCAATGGACACAGACAACAGGGTGGTGAGGGTATCAGTGGGGGAGGAAGGGGGAGTAATGGGGGAATAAGGACCCATATGTAACACCTTAATCAATAAAGAAATTTTTAAAAAAGAATTAATGATTATTTATTATTTCCTTACAGTTTGATTGGTGGCTTTTTGCTTACTCTTGTCCAGGCTCACTCATGCAACTGCATTCAGCTGACTGAGATGGAAGATCTATGATAGATTCACACAGGGGCTTTAGTTCTCTATCAGCTGAGCACCTTGGTTCTCTCCCAAACTTCCCCTCTTCTTCCATCCACAAAACCAGCTTATTAGCCTGGCCAGGCTCCATAGAGTAAGTGTTTATCAAGCTCTGCTTATGTCATACTAGAGACCCGGTGCACAAAAATTCGTGCACTGGGCTGGGAGGGAGGCCTGCCTTCTCTCATAGTCCGGGAACCCTCAGGGGATGTCCTACTGACGGCTTAGACCCGCTCCCCAAGGGAAGCCTCAGTTTGGCCTCCCTCCGCCAGACGTTACCGAGCTGACCAGTGGAAGGCGCCACCCCCATCACCCCGCTGCTGCTGCCACTGCTGGCCACTGGCTCTCCTCTGCCCTCACAGCCACTGTGGCTGCCAGCCTTCCTCGGCCCTCGCAGCCACCACGTCTTTGCCCAGAAGGACTTCCGGAAGATGTCCGGTCTATCTGGTCTAATTAGCATATTGCCCTTTTATTAATATAGATGTGCTAGTGTCTTATTGGCCAACTCAAGTCAGATGGCCAAGCCTGGTCAACATGGAAGGAAAGTTAGACTTACCTTTGTAGAGATTTTTAATCCATTGGAACGTCATAGAAATACTATTAAGTTAACTCGTTGTTGCAGCTGTTCTGAATGGAATTCTTTTCTATTTTGTTTCTTTCTTCCAATATTTCTATCCTTACATTTAGGTTTGTATCTACTTACATTGGTTAGCCCTTCCAGGTGATGTTGAAAAATAGTTCTGAACTTACTGGAAATGTTTCTGCTATTTCACCACTTATAATGTTGGCTACTGATTTAAGTAACTATTTTTTACCTCTAAGGGAAATCTCTCTTTTATTTCCCTAAGGGCTTATTGTTTTATTATTTATTTTAATAAGTAATTCATGTGGAATGTTAACAGAAAAGAATTTTTAGTGTGACTACTTGGTTTTTTTAAAATTTATAATTATGTTGGATTATACTAATAGATCTCTTGCTATTGAGCATTCATTTTATTTCTTTTACCAAACCTTCCTCCCCCAGCCACACCCTCTGCTGCCAGGGGGTGTGCATGGTTGGGAGGGGGTGCCTGCTCTGCATGCAGACTGTCAATCTCAGCCTCCAGTCCCTCTTCTCCCTCGTGCCCTGTCTGTTAACATCTAGACCTGTGCTGTCTGGTACAATGATAACAAGCCACATGGCCATTGAGCACTTGGGATGGGACAAGTCTGAACTGAGTCCTGTAAAATTAGATTTTGAAAAAAAAAAAAAAAAAAAGAGGGAGAGAGTAAAATCTCTCATTAATAATTTTTATATTGATTACATGTTGAAATGATGCTATTTTTTGGTATATTAGGTTAAGTAAAATATAGTGCTAAGATTAATTTCACTTTTTAAAAATCCTCACCCAAGGATATATATATTTCTTTCCAAAGTTTTTTGCTTTTTGTTGTTGTTGTTGTTTCTTTAGAGAGAGTGGAAGGGAGAGGGAGAGACAAACACCAATGTGAGAGAGACACATCGACTGGTTGCCTCCCGCATGCCCCCGACCAGGGCTGGGAGCCTCCAAACAAGGTATGTGCCCTTGACCATAATCAAACCCAATACCCTTCAGTCGGCAGGCTGACTCTTGATCCACTGAGCCAAGCCGGCCAGGACTTACCTCTCTTTAATGTGGCTACTAGAACATTTTAAATTACTTTTTCATACATAAATACCTACATACTAGCATAGTTACATAAACTCAATTGGACAGCACTATTCTAGATGAATCCTACATTTTGGTTATAAATATTCCTGAGGTATTTTGATATTTCTATTCACAGATAGTTGAACACACTTTTTTTTTATTTTAAAAAGTGTGTTTTTATTGATTTCAGACAAAGGAAAGGGGAGGTTTTTTTTATTTTAAAAAGTGTGTTTTTATTGATTTCAGAGAAAGGAAAGGGAGGGAGAGAGTGATAGAAGATAGACATCAATCTGCTGTCTCCTGCATGCCCCACACTGGGAATCAAGCCTGCAACCCAGGCATATGCCTGACCAAGAATTGAACTGGTGACCTCCTGGTGCATGAGGCGACACTCAACCACTGAGCCACACCGGTCAGGCTAGCTGAACATACTTTTGGTAGGCAGTTACAGTAATGGCCCTGATTTGTCCTCATCTCTTTATTCAGCCCTGGATAATCCCTTTCCACATCCACTCTGGGCTTGGCCATGTGACTTAGCCAATGTGAGCAGAGATGGGTGAAGAGTGCCTGTGTATTAGGGCCGCTCTCTCTTGCTGTTAGAACCCTAAATCTACACATGGTGCTCCCTGGACAGCCTCCTAGAGGGTGAGAGACCTAAGGAAAGAGAGTGCATGCTGTGTTAGGCACCCCAACTATTTCAGCAGATCCCAGCCCAGTCACAGCCACTTGACTAAGCCCAGGCAAGACCAGCAGAAATATCACCTAACCGTGCCACAGAATCAAAGAAAGAAAGAAATTATTGAAATTTTGGCCAAGTCCACCTGATTCAACCCTTTCAGTTTTTAAGATAGAAATCATCCTACATATAAGGTTTGTGCATAATTCAATTTAATTATATATAAATGTAAAACACATTGCTAAAATCTCTAAAGTCTCCTCCAAATGATTTTAAAGTAGCCAGATATGTCACCAGTATGTCATTTCTTACAAATGTCCTCTCTTATTTTCACCTGCGTTAGCATGCAGTTCAAAATTCACATACTTTATAGGTTTCTCTCAAGAAACTTCCTCCTCTCCTAACCTTTTAGAGATAAGCACTCTTGTTTCCATTTATTGCTCCTACAATAAGTAACTTTTCATAGGTGCTGTGACTAAGGAGTGGCATAGCCACGACTTCTGAATCCTAAGGCATTACTTCCTCCAAGAGTCTTGCGGCTGATGAATCCTAAAGCCAACCTCCTCCCAGTGGGATCAGCAGGTTCTCTCCAGGCAAAAGGAGCCCGTCTTCCCATGAATTCAATCCGTGATGTAGAGTAGAGCCAGCAGCCAAGAACATCATGAGTAAAATTGTTCATGAACTGCACTCTAATAAAATCAATTTTCAAAAAGTTTAAAACATATTTAAATTGAAAATGACGTGGCTGGAGTCCAATAATAGCAGAGGATATAGACTCACCACCCTTTGAGGTTTTGTATTTATTTATTTTAAATATAATTTTTTATTGATTTCAGAGAGGAAGAGAGAGGGAGAGAAGGACAGAAACATCCATGATGAGAGAGAATCATTGATTGGCTGCCTCCTGCATGCCCCACACTGGGGATTGAGCCCGTAACCTGTGGGATTGGGCCTAAACCAGCAGTTGGACCACTGGCTCCTAACTGCTCATCTGCTTGCCAGCCTGATCATCCCTAACTGCCCTCCTCTGCTGGCTTGGTTGCCCCCAACTGCCCTCCCTTGCAGGCCTGATCTCACCCCCAACTGCCCTCCTCTGCTTGCCAATTTGGTTCTGATAGGTCAGTTTCTATGCCAGTCAGCGTCAAAAGCTCCGCCTCCTAGGCAGCCATTGGTTTCCCACAGCACCCAGATTTCGTTCTGATTGGCCAGTTTCTATGCCAGTCAGTGTCAAAAGCTCCACCTCCTAAGCAGTCATTGGTTCCCCACAGTACCCAGATTTTGTTCTGATTGGTCAGTTTCTATGCCAGTCAGTGTCCAAAGCTCCACCTCCTAGGCAGCCATTGGTTCCCCACCACACCCAGATTTCGTTCTGATTGGTCAGTTTCTATGCCAGTCATCATCAGAAGCTCCACCTCCTAGGGAGCCATTGGCTCCCCACAGCACCCACATTTGGTTCTGATTGGTCGGTGTCTATGCCAGTCAGTGTCAGAAGCTCTGCCTCCTAGGCAGCCATTGGTTCTTCACAGCACCCACATTTGGTTCTGATTGGTTGGTTCCTGTGCCAATCAGCATCTCTGGGCCTATCAATGGGGCCTGATCAGAAAGGCAGGGCTGATTAGCAGCCCCGGTGGAGGCCTAAAGAGAAATGGAGGCACTGGCTGCTGGCCAGACTGGGAGAGAAAGAGAGAGGCAAGTGCTGATCAAATGCTGCCACAGAGGCAACGAATCAGTCCCTGCTTCTCTCTTCAGGCCTCTCTCTGCCCCTGATTCACAGCCCCCTCAGCATTTAGTGCTGGGGCACTGCACCTGCAGTGGAAGCAGTCAACACTGGTTGCCACGGCAACCCAGGTGACTTCAGGACTGACTTCCGGTTGGTCTAGCCTCCGTGGTTACTGGTGTTAGGACCCAAGGTTTTTATATATTAGGATTGTCCAATTATATAAAAACATCCTACTTTCAAATAAAAAAAGAAAGAAAAAAACATTCTGCTTTCAGAAATGCCCTTTCAATGATCTTTCCAATGACTAAGAAAAAGTCTTTTTAATTAACTTTAGACTTCTGTATCAAAATTGGCCAGAAACAACTTCTAAGATTGTTAAAAATCTCCTTCTGCAATACTAACTTAATTTTAAAAGTGTACTGGTTTTGAACACTTGACTTACAAAATGAACAACTCAGGCCCTAGCTGGTTTCGCTTAGTGGATAAAGTGTTGGCCTGCAGACTGAAGGGTCCTGGGTTTGATTTCGGTTGGGGCACATGCCTGGATTTTGGGCTGGATCCCCAGTAGGGGGCGTGCAGGAGGCAGCCGATCAATGATGTTTCTATCTCCCTCTCCCTCTTTCTTCTTCTCTGAAATCAATAAAAATATATTTTTTAAAAAGAAAGAAACACTAATTCTGAGTGCCTACTACATGTTACATATTTTACAAAGGTCACCTCATTCATCCTTACAGCCGTCCTATTGAATAGTGACTAACTGCTCCATTTTACATTTGAAGAAAAAAGTTCAGATTCTGAGCGCCCCACTTCCTAAGGAAACAGTGGGTGGCAGAGCCGGGTTTATGCTCAGGGCTAGTCGTGTCAAAGCTGCGGCTAATTACCTTTGGTCGCTTCTCCTCGCCGCATCTCTGAATTCACACCAGCAGAATAAGAAGAGTAAAGCCCATGATCTCATGGTGCTTCCAGCCCCAACAATTGTTTGTTTGGACACACCGTGGTGGCTTTGTCCGCGTGTCCATTGTTGGGCTTCGAACAGCTCTCGCTGATGTCCAGCAGGGTCAGGGACCGAAGCTGTTAGCCTTATGTGTCGCTCTGGATCCAGGCGAACTGAAAAACTGATAAATGCCTGACCAATAGCATCAAACCTCACAAACAACTGACAAGTTTTGCAAGTTTAACAGGTTCCTTTTTGAATACTAGACGGAGGTGGAGAATGTTGAATGGATGAGAAAAAAGGTCTTTCTTAACAGCTCATGCTTAGAAATGTCTCTATTTTATGGTGTTCATTTTTCAGCTACTAAACTAAACACATCTCATGGCAACCATAAGGTAAATAATCTGTATTTTTTTTATGTTTCCTTACGATGTGCCTTGTGAAATCACTAGATATTACTCTTGTGTTTCTCACATGATAGTTGTTTCATTTCTGTTTGTTGATGTGAAACATAACTGTGAACAGAACAGGACAGGACAAAAAACCTTCCAGCACAGTTCTACTGTTTTCTACTCTTAGCAATGAATGGCAGGGAACCGACATGTCCTGCAACAGTCCAGGCAATGGGCATTGTTTTGCTCTGAAAATTTTTAATACTCTCCTCATCCCCAAGTTCAGACAGTCTGATACCATCTTACCTAATAATAGACATAGACAAATATGTAAATTGATCATACCCCCGCTATGCCACCAGCCAATCAGGAGTGATATGCAAATTAACCCAACCAAGATGGCGGGTAAATTTGCATACCCAGGCAGGGGCAGGCAGTGCCAGGGCCCGCCCGAGGGATCCAGGTCCATCGGGGCCCAGGGAGGTGGGAGAGGGCGGGAGCGCCAGACTCCGCCCACGAAGTCCTGTTTCATCGGTGGCCCGGGGAGTCGGGGTGGGCAGCATCAGGCCCCAACCACTTGGTTCAGGTCCTTTGGGGGCCTGGGGAGGCGGGGCAGGCAGCACCCGGGGAGTCGAGGTGGGCAGCGCAAGGCTTTTTAGGCTGCTGTAGGGCATGAGGGAAGGCCCACATTTCCTGCTGTTTCTAGCAACACAACTGTGTTTATTGTGCCTGAATTCTTCTGCCCCCTTACAAGGACTCTAAATTCCCTTGGGGGTTTATTTTCAATGATAGCTGTTCACGGGAATTACTTGAGGAGTGTGTGTATGTGTGTGTGTGTGTGTGTGTGTGTGTGTGTAAAATATTCCAAACAACAAGCCTACCCCTTCAGAAATTAGTGTTCTAATTCTGTTCAGTTTCCATAGATTCTGACTTTGCTGATTTGGAGAGTATCCAGCAAACAGTAAATGTTAAGTGGCCCTGAATGACTCTAACCTGTGTGTTAGAAGCCACTGCTTATGTTTATGCAAACACAAGAGCCAAATGTCCAGGTAAAATACAGAAATCTCAATTGTACAGCTCAATAAATGTTTACCTATGTCTACACCCAGGTAGCCACCATCTAGAATGTTCTGTTGAATCTTTCTCCATTAGCAACAAAGGCAGAACCAGATACTTATCTTGGAGAGAGGAAAAAGAGAAAACAAAGGAGAATGTGTGGGAATATGTGATAATACCTCAAAACAGTACCTCCCAATAATTTTATTTATCAGATTATAGGCCCTTACTCATCTGTGTTGTACTTACCGGCAATCAGACATCCCTGAGGGGTCCCAGGTTGGAGAGGGTGCAGACCGGGCTGAGGGACCCCTCCCCCCCGCCATGCACAAATTTTGTGCACCAGGCTACTAGTGATATATAATTAGCTAGTTATCAATAATAGAAAAGGAAGGCAGACATTATAGGTATGTGGTTTGGGTAGCTTTACCAGGAAGCTGCACTTTCACACTTCCTAGGGAACCAGCAGCCCATTCCCTGCAAAACATGGGGGAAGAGATCCAACAAAGGGGAGCTACACACATGCACAGTGAAGTTGGGGTGACATAGGGAAGGTACTTGCCTATTAGTCAAACCAGGAACAGACACCATTGGCCTGAGTAGGCAGGGCCACTGCAAGCCCATAAAAATTTGGAAATACAGCTTGGTCAGTATGTCTCAGTAGTTAAGCATCGACCTATGACCAGGAGGTCATGGTTCAATTCCCTGTCAGAGCACATGCCCATTATGGGCTCCATCCCCAGTAGGGGGTATGCAGGAGGTAGCTGATCAATGATTCTCTCTCATCATTGATGTTTCTATCTCTCTCTCCCTCTCCTTTCCTCTCTAAAATCAATAAAAATATAGTTTAAAAAAATTGGAAATACCTAATCCCCTCAACAAAGGAGCCCTCCCTCTTGGCTCATGGCTCTCTTGGCTCTCTGGCCTTTGGCTTTGCTCCTTCCCTGTGTTCCCTCTAAAGCTGTGTGGCCATGTGGACCCCACATGCCATGGACTGATAACTGCAAATGGGAACCCAAATTAAGACAGCCTGATTTTAAAATCATGGCAGGAGTGACACTGCTCCAACATGGGGCACTGACTCTGATTCTAGCTCTGCTGAAGCCATAGCTACACTTCTTCCTTGAGGGGAATGAAAGGAAATGGGACCTTGGAAACTCAGATGTGTAATTCCACCGAAATAAAGCTTTCTACAGTATCTCATCCTCCGGTGAGAGTCTCAGAAAACTCCTTTTCTCAGAATATCACAAGGAGTCCACACCCATGAGCAACAGGTGGGGGCAAGGACCTCTCCCCACTGATAACAGATCCATCCCTCAAAATAACTCCCTGTTCAACTTACTCTGTGAACAAAGCAAAGGTCGCTTTAAAGCCACCATAGCTCTATCTTTAAGGTAATATATACCCCTTAATTTAATTTAAATTTTCTAATTGAAGTTTTTGGACTAGCAGTTCTAGTATACTATTTCCACCTGTGTTACAAGATTCAATGCACATTTCTACCATATTCAGAACTCACATAGCAAAACAGTACAAACATTAGGGAATTCATAGAATTGTCTTACCTGCTTTGCAACCACAGGAACGTGTATTCAGAGTTCCAGGATGAAAAAGAGAAAATGTGAGTCTTAATATTTCTATGTATATAGCACTCACCATGATTATGAACATGATATTTTAGAAAATGACCTTCAGAAAGAAGAAGAATATAAAAATGAGAAAATTGGGTATATTGTCATTCTGTTTATCAGTCTGAAACGTATTTGCAAATACTTGTTTGAAGTTCAAAGTCAATACCAAACATGAATTTTGGGGCTCATGACTGATTTATATGTTATATTTTGTCCTTGCTATTTGTAGTTATGTAAAGAGTGTTTTCATATCATGCATACAAATGAAAAATACTTGAAAATATAGAAAAATATTGCCCAATTGCCTTCCTGGAATATATGCATATTATTTATAGTGTGTTATAGTGAATGACTTGATGTTACATCAAAATATAATTCATCTCTTCTATATTTCACATAAGACTATGCCTGGCCGGGTAGTGTTGTTGGTTGGCATGTCATCCCTATATGCCAAGGTTGTAGGTTTGATTCCTGGTCAGGGCATATACAAGAAGCAACAAACGAATGCATAAATAAAGTGGAACAACAATCAATCTCTCTTTCTGTCTCTCAAGTTTAGAAAGCCAATCACAGAAGTTAAATAGAAAAAATTAAAATAATGTAAGGCTCTCATAGAAGCATTATTCACAATAGCCAAAAGGTGGAAACAACCTAGGTGTCTATCAACAGATAACTACATGAACAAAATATGGTATACACATTCAATGGAATATTATTCAGCCCTAAAAAGGGAGAAAATTCTGACACATGCTACAACATGGATGAATCTTGAGGACATCATGCTAAGAGAAAGAAGTCAGTCACAAAAGGACAACTATCATATAATTTTACTTATATAAGTTGCATTATGTAGTCCAATCCATAGATACAGAAAGTAGATGGTGGTTGCCAGGACCTGGGAGGAGAAGAGAATAGAGAGTTGTTTAATTAGAACAAGGGCTTCAGTTTTGCTAGATGAAAAGAATTCTGGAGATTGGTTGTACAACAATGTGAATGTACTTAGCTACAGAAAATCCTATATAATAAAAGACTAATATGCAAATCGACCAAACGGTGGAACGACTGGTCATTTTGATGCGCAGCACCAGGGACCAGACACTCAACACAGGAGCTGCCCCCTGCCCGCAGGTCCCAGGCCAGCCAAGGTGGGTGCCAGCGCACCCCCCCCTCCCACCCTATTGCCCTGCAGGTCGCCCTGCAGAAGGAGGTGACAGGTGGTGGTGGCAGGGGGGCAGGGCCTGCAAGCTGATGGCCCCAGGCTGGCCAAGGTGGGTGCCAGTGGGGATCCCCCAATCGCCCACTGGTTGCCCCACAGATCAGCTGTGATCGCCAGCCAGGCTAGTATACACATAAAGATGGTTAAGATGATAAATTTTGTGTTACGTGTATTTTACTATAATTTTTTAAAATCATGGCATCCATGCATGCCAGTGTGGTTCAGTGGTTGAATGTCTACCTATGAACCAGGAGGTCACAGTTTGATTCCTCATCAGGGCACATGCCATGTTGCAGGATTGATCCACAGTAGAGGGCATGCAGGAGACAGCCTATCAATGATCCTCTCTCATCATTAATGTTTCTATCTTTCTCTCCCTCTCCCTTCCTCTCTGAAATCAGTAAGCATATATTAATATATATATATTTATATATATTTATGTTTAAATATATATATAAATTCAGTGAGAGAAACAGAATACAAATATGTCGATACATAATTAATAAGACAATACTTGGTAGTAATACGTTCTGTAAAAATAAATTAGGGTGATGTGATACTGAGCTAACTGGGGCGCGGGTGCTACTTTCAATTGGTGTCAAAAGATAAATATTTATCATCTACAGTATTTAGACATACAAGGCTAGAAAAATAGCTGTCAGGCTATATGCCAACAAGGAAAGCTAATGCTATGTTGAAGGGGCTTAGTTCAATTCAGATGGTTTTAATGCCATTTAAAAATAAAATCATAGCTTAATTTTTTAGTTTTATTTTAGATCTATTTTTATTGTTGATAGTATTACAGATATCTTCCATCCCCCCCCTTTACCCTCCTCCTCCAAGCCCTTCCCATTCCCCCCAGTCCCCCACAAGGTCTTCACTATCTTATACAATTTAATGAGCTAGATTTGCCATTGGATAACTAGTGACAGTGTTTAGGGCCTTGTTCTGTGGAAAGAGTAAAATAGTGTGGACCAAAAAAAGGGTAATCTAATCATAAATTTATAGCTGGGTAGGTCATGGTGGATAGATAACTTTTTAGTGAAACGTCTATCTTTGTCTTAAGCAAGCCCTGTCCATTGTCTCTGTGCATTTAAGTCAACACACCTTTGAAATAAATTGTAACCACCCTCAAGAAAGCACATAGTCTTGTTAACTACCCTGTAATCCAATCCCTACCTGCTTTCCCTCTCTCACCTCCATGTAATCTCCCTTACTGGGTAAAAAAAACAAACAACAAGAAGCAAAACTTATTCTTCTGAGCATTTGAGATCTTGCTCCCTGACATATGTTATCAGTTTGGCTCAAATACATTCTTATACAAGTTATCTACAGCCCTGGTCTGTAGCTCAGTTGGTTAGAGCATTGTCCCAATACACCAAGGTTTTGGGTTCGATCCCCAGTCACAGCATATACAAGAAGCAACCAATGAATAAATAAATAAGTGGGAACAACAAGTCTCTCTCTCTCTCCAAGTATAAGACCCTGAGAACTTTTCACCACAGCACAATAATCTGATGGGCCCTTCTTTGTCCGTCACAATTTGTAACATGACTTCCAAGATAAAGTCACTGCAGAAGATTGGGATTTTGTACTAGTGGTATCTGAGACCCAGCCTTTGCAGGCTAACAGGGGACCCAGCATTAGACACTTTAGAATTAATCACTAGGAATACACCATTGCGAGTTTGATCTCCTGTCAGGGCACATACAAGAAACAATCAATGAATGCATAAAGAGGGGCACAACAAATCTCTCTCTCAAATAAAAAAATTTTTTTCAATTTAAATAGAAAATTAGTCACTGGGAGCCCGACATTCATCAGGAAACCTGGACACAGTAAACAGATTCTTGTCCTGCCCTAGGGCCACTTTTCAGAAAAGAAAACTATTCTAGAGCTGGGGATCGGCTTACACTGACAGGTACTAATCTCAGCAATAATTCATTCCTGCCACACTATGATTCATGCTTTGTTTCTCACTCAGCCTTACCGTGAACTCAGAAGTCCAAGGAACAAAGGGCCCGGGGCCATAATCATGCTATTCTTAGCTCAAGCTTGTCTTTCTTTTATTACCATAGAAAGTTACCCTCATCCGCTTACACTTTGTCTTAAAAATCTGGAGCTATCCCATTATCTCATTATTTTCTATGCTGAGGAAAAACAAACATTCAAACCCACTTGTTTACTGAGCTGCATGTTACCATCTATTTTGGTCAGGCTGTGGATGCTACCTGAATGCATACAGGGCAGAAAGAGATACCATTGATTTGTTGAGTGGCTACTGTGGGCCAGGCAGGAAGATGGATTTCAGGACAAAACAGAACAGGGGGCCCTGAGGTCTGTCACAAAGAATTGACAGATTAACTAGAAAATTGGATGTCTCGAGGAGCAAGGAACTGTGGCAAGTGTTAGGATAGAAGAGGGAGCTATGGAAGTACACAACCGGAGAAGTGATCATCTGAAGAATGCACTGGGGTTGGGAAGTGGCAGGCAGGACTCCGGAAAAGAGAATTGCATAAGCAAGGATCTAGAGGCAAAAGGGAAGACAACACTGAAAAAAAAAAAAAATGAGGAAAATCCTCAGATTTCCTGGGCTCTGGGTGAGAAGATGGTACTGGGAAAGGGAGGAGGTGATAGGCAGGAGGTGTGGCTGGGGAGGAGCTGTGGAAGGTCTTGTAAAGGGTTAACGCAGGTGCAAGATGTGATTTAAATTGGACAGCATACGCTCCGAGGGCCTATGTGGGGAACAGGAAGGGAGAGAGAAAGCCTGGATGTAGGAAACCAGTTAGGAGTCAGCTTAAAGGGAAAGATGAGAGGATGGTTTGGGATTAGGTAGAGGCAGGGAGGAGAAAGGGAAGTGGATGGCTGGAGAGATTAGGAGGCAGAACATACAGGATTCCCTCCTCTTCACGGGTAAATAACCCCTGGGCTTCATTCACTGCACAGAGGAATCTGGTGTGAAGGAAATGACTTTTGGAAGAGGATTCAGAGCCCACAAAGTCTTTATGGAGCCTCTCTTCTGTTCTAAGCAACCTCATTTAGGGCCCAAAGAAGAGACAAACTGTAGTGCTTTCAAAGCAGAAATGCTGTCTCAGAGCTGATGAAGGTTTCAACTTTTCTGGCCACACTGACTTGGTGCCCCATGCGTCCCTAAGCCTCCAATCTCCTGGGCAGTCCCAGGTAGTGGGAATCCGTATTTTCCCAAGGTGATCATCCCAGGAGATCCTTATGTCCAGACAAAGGGGGTTGATAGGTCAGGGGAGACATGCGATTTATATTGTATGACTCCATTTATACAAAATTATAGAAAATGCAAAGCAGTGAGAAAGCAGATCAGTAGTTGCCTGGGAATAGGAGTGGCAGCGAGAGATGAGAAATTACCAAGGGCAGAAGGAAATGTTTGTGGATAATGGATATGTTTGTTATTATTTTGGTTATGGTTCCACAGGTGTACTGATATGTCAAAACAACAAATTTAATACATTTGGTGTGTCAATTATACTTCATCTGTGTGCAACTTATTGTGTTAAAGAAAGTAACCACAGGCCCAAAATGCTGTCACTTATGCTAAAAATCCATGAGACACAAACCTTGATTTGCTTTGCTTTTTTAAAAAATTTTTATTATTTTTTCTTTCTTTTTTATTTTTTATTTGTTGTTGTTATCAAACCTAGATTTCCTACCTTATCTCATTGCAGTTTCACCCTCTCCCAGAAATATAATCTTAATCAACCAGTATGCCATTTTTTGGTCAAGCACTAAATAAGGTAATATCATGTGAGCGCCCCCCCTCCCCCCCCCCCAACACACACACCCATAGAAAAAAGATGCAATTTCTCTTCCTCCAAAGAAAAGATGTCCTGGCTTAAAACCCTTCCCAAATAGCTCCCTCACCCCACCCATCTATATATATAAAAGGCTAATATGCTGAGTGTCTGTCTGACAAGTAGCTATGATGCGCACTGACCACCAGGGGGCAGATGCTCAATGCAGGAGCTGCCAAACTACAGTGACTTGGGAGTGGCGGTTCTCGGGTGACACACTCTGAAACTAGAGAGGAGGGAGCCTGATTCTTCACAGGGCCACGTGATCCCATCTTCAGCCATGGGTTATGTTGTTACTGGGGTATTGTCGGCCTTAAATCTGGTTTACTGCACACTTGCGCTTGCGTTCCACACCCTGTACAATAACAACTTTGCAGAGTGCCCTCTCCCACTCTGGGACCCCTTGGGGGATGTTGGAGAGCCAGTTTTGGCCTGATCCCCGCAGGCCAGGCCAAGGGACCCCACCTGCCGGAAGGACCCTGCTCACTCCGCAGACGCCCTTCAAGCCATGAGCCGCGGCACCACCCCAAGTGTGGGCAGGCCAGGGAGGGACTGCGGGAGGTTGGCTCCAGGGTGTGTCCAGCCTGTCTCGCCCAGTCCCGACCTACCGGTCACCTTCTAATTAATTTCCTTTCAATGTGTACGAATCCGTGCACTGGGTCACTAGCCTTCCTATAAAACCTTGATAAAATCTCTGCCTAAGGGAAGGTGACCTTGCCTGAAATACAAAATTATAGAAAATGCAAAGCAGTGAGAAAGCAGATCAGTAGTTGCCTGGGAATAGGAGTGGCAGCGAGAGATGAGAAATTACCAAGGGCAGAAGGAAAAATCTTTTTAACTTCTTAGTCCCACCCTCTTTCTGTGCATAAGAACCTCCCATTTTTATAATCCCAGAGAGGCCCCTTCTAATTGCTAAGTGGAATGCTGCCCAATTAATGGATTGCTTAATAAACCCAATTAGATCTTCAAATTTACTTGGTTATATTTTGTTTTTCAGCAAGAGTGCAGATTAAAACTAATGTGCTCACTTATATCATAGTGCCCATGCAGCTGCTATGAAAAACAGCAGGTCATTTCTTCAAAAAATTAAAAATAGAGTACCATATGATCCAGCAATTCCACTTCTGGGGAATTGAAAGCAGGGATTTCAAGAGGTATTAACACCCATATTCATAACAGGATTATTTGCAGTAACCAAAAGGTAGAAGCAAGCAAAGCATGGATCAAAGGATGACTGGATAAACAAAACGTGGCATATACCTACAATGGAATGTTACTCAGCCTTAAAAAGGAAGGAAATTCTGACACCTGCTGCAACATGGGTGAACCTTGAAGACATGCTAAGTGAAATAAGCCAGTCATAGATACTAGAGTACTCAAATTCACATAGACAGGAAGTAGAATGGTGCTGGCCAAGGGCTTAGGGGATAGGAGGGGTGATGACAGAAATAGGGAGTTATTGAAAAGTGGTTAGAATTTCAGTTTGGGAAGATGAAAAAGTTCTGGCGATGGATGGTGGTGGTAGCAGTCATGCCATTGTAATTAGTTGGTTATTAATAACTAGAGGCCCGGTGCACGAAATTCATGCACTGGGTCGTGGTGGTGCGGGTCCCTCAGCCCAGCCTGTGCCCGCTTGCAGTCCAGGAGCCCTCGCCAGCTGTGAGCCCTGCTTCTGGCTGAGCAGCTCTCCCCTGTGGGAGCACACTGACCACCAGGGGGCAGCTCCTGCATTGAGCATCTGCCCCCTGGTGGTCAGTGCGCATCATAGCAACTGGTCGCTCCTCTGTTCAGTCAATTTGCATATTAGCCTTTTATTATATAGGATAGCAAGGGAACAAAAAGGAAGGCCAGACATTATAGGCATGTCATTTGGGCAGCTTCACCAGGAAGCCACAGTTTTATTTCCTCAGGGAACCATGGGTCCACTCCCTACAGAGGGGGAAGGCACCAGACAAAGGTGAAGTTGGGGTGACATAGAGAAGTTAGTTGCCTGCCAATCTAGCCTGGGAAACCATGGATTGGCTAGAAGGGGTGGAGCCCATGCAGGCCCCCCAAATTTGGGAATACGTAATTCCCAAAGGAGCTCTCTCTCTCGGCTCTCTGCTCCCTTTAGTTTTGTACCTGCCCATGTTCCCTCCATAGCCATGTGACCCTGCAGACCCCACACACAACGGACTCATGGACTGCAGTGGGAAGCACAAAATAAGCTAGTCAATTTGCATATTACTCTTTTATTAGATAGGATGAAACTAGACTGGGCAGACATGGAATGGAAACTCTGGGCAACTGCTTTAATTCTAGCCCTATTGATGTCACAGTGCATCTCTTCCATGGCTGTGAAACTGGACAATGAATGTGTCCAGGCTGCCTGTTACTAGGTAAGCCAATTAAGCAGAGGCAGGGTTGAATGGTATATAAGCATTTTCATTTTCCAATATTGCCGGCAGCATGGGAGAGCAGCAGGTCATCCACAAAAATCTGCTCTACCTGCCCCTCCCCCCCCAGTAAGTCAGCCACTAATATTGAGTAGAAGGACAAAGATTACATGGGGAAACAGGCAAAAGGAATAAGAATGGGTATCTAAAGAAATAAAAATGGGTATTTTGGTTACAGGTTATAAGCAATGTGGGCTGGAGGTTGCAAAGGGTGCACACCTCTAGGGACTCCACTGTTTTGGCAACAAGGCTGTTAATTTTTCCATGATGATAGGCAGTTCTTGGATAAGGAGAATGTACCACATTTCGAGGTTTACTTCCAGGTCCCGGAGCATACAACTGTCAGCCAGGTCAGAATGTACTTAAATCAGAACATAATAGTCACAGTTAACAGAGTATGATTAATATTTCTTATAATTATAACTAGCCCCCACTATTCTATTTTCACTCCCTGCCCTAACGGCAGCATGGGACCTTGGAAACTCGGGGTGCAATTCCACTGAAATAAAGCTTTCTTCAATATCTCACTCTCAGAATTAGACTGAAATTCTGAGTCTCAGAAATTTCTTTTTCTTTGGATATTGCAAGAAGCCCACTCCCACCAGCAACCAGGTGGAACCAGGAGAGGTCTCCACCGATAACAGTAGCACAATATGAATTTACTTAAAGCCAATGAGCTATACACTTAAAAATGGTTAAGATGGTAAATTCTATGTTTTCCTTATTTTACCACAATTTTTTAATTAAAACTTTTTCCAAGAAAGGTCCACCCTAAAATGTTCAGAATTAGCTGTACACCTGAAACTAATACAAAATAATATTGAATGTAAACTATAATTTAAAAATTAAATTAAAAGATAAAATGTTGAGAATTGTTTCAAACAAATGCTTAATTAGATTTTTAGAACATTATAATTTTAACTAATTATAAAGATAGTGTACTTTCATTTTGAGAAATATAGACTATGAGGAAAATATTGTTAAAAGGGAATATTTAGAAAAATGTAAAATTATGACACAATATGTAATGAATGCATGTCAAAATTTTTATCTCCTTATTAATAACTAGAGGCCTGGTGCATGAAATTCGTCATGGGGGGGGGTGTCCCTCAGCCCTGCCTGCACCCTCTCCAATCTAAGACCCCTCGATGGATGTCCGACTCCCCGTTTAGGCCCAATACCAGTAGGATCAGGCCTAAACAGGCAGTCAGACATCCCTCTAACAATCTAGGACTGCTGGCTCCCAACTGCTCCCCTGCCTGCCTTCCTGATTTCCCATAACCGCTTCTGCCTGCCAGCCTGATCACCCCCTAACCACTCCCCTGCCAGTCTGATTGATGCCTAACTGCTCCCCTGCCATCCTGTTTGCCTCTAACTGCCCTCCCCTGCAGAACTGGTCACCCCTAACTGCCCTCCCCTACAGGCCTGGGTCCCCCCAACTGCCCTCCCTTTCAGGCCTGGTCCTTCCCAACTGCCCTCCTCTGCTGGCCTGATCACCCACAACTGCCCTCCCTTGCTGGCCATCTTGTAGTGGCCATCTTGTGTCCACTTGGGGGCAGCCATCTTGTGTGTTGGAGTGATGGTCAATTTGCATATTACTCTTTTATTAGATAGGATAGAGGCCTGGTGCATGGGTGGGGGCCAGCTGGTTTGCCCTGAAGGGTGTCCCAGATCAGGGTGGGGGTTCCCTTGGGGCATGGGGTGGCCTGGGCAAGGGGCCTGTGGTGGTTTGCAGGCCAGCCATGCCCCCCAGAGACCCAAGGGGAGGCCCTGGTATCTGGGATTTATTTATCTCCTATAATTGAAATTTTGTAGCCTTGAGCAGAGCCAAGCCTCCTGCTTGTTCCTGGCAGCAGCCATTTTTGTTGGGATTTGTTTATCTTCTATAATTGAAACTTTGTAGTCTTGAGTGGAGTTCAGGGCAGACCAGGGTGTGTAGAAAGCTTGGCTTCCTCAATTGCCAGGGAAACCCAAGCCTCCTGCTCTCTCTGTGGCCACAGCCATCTTGGTTGGGTTAATTTGCATACTTGCTCCTGATTGGCTGGTGTCTGTGGCTTGTGGGTGTGGCAGATGTAAGATCAATTTGGGTATAACTTTTTTATTAGATAGGGTGAAACTAGTATGATGTTACAGCCAGTTCAAAAAATACTGTAAATAACAAATATATGTAGGCAAACAGGCATGCTAAAATAAATATAGAAATCAATACCAAACTGGTCAGTTTACATTCTACTGACAAACTCATTTGCATTTCTATGGACAAAAGTCAGTTGGAGGACTACAGGTTTTCTACACTTTACAGAATTGTAAAATGGCTCAAAAACAATGGAAGGCCACAGGGCCCTATATAGTTAGATAAATCTGAAAAGTGTGGTAGACAGGACACCCAGTAACATCCCTCTCCTTTTGTGTGGCCTCAAAGTCTTTCAGAAGTCTGAGAAATAAAAGAAAACAATCCCTTATCCCTGAAGTGCATTCGCTTTAATTCTTTTGAGTCAAACTTAATCTGGACTATGGAGCCTTTTAAAAATAAATATTTTTTTGTTGATGAGAGAGAGAGAGAGAGAGGGAGGGAGGGAGGGAGGGAGGGAGGGAGGGAGAGAGGAACATCAATGATGAGAAAGAATTATCAATTGGCTGGCTCCTGCAGGACTCCTGTTGGGTATTGAGTCTGCAACTGGGTATGTGCCCGGACTGGGAATGAAACCTTGACCTCCTGGTTCATAGCTCAGCGCTCAACCACTGAGGAACACCGGCTGAGCCTTTATTAAGCACATTAAACCGGTTAATTGAACAAAATGATCCAGTGCAATATTCCGGGACACACCTCTGCATCCTGGTGCACGCGTGCCCCCAGCAACCAGGCTGCGGGGAACTGAGGCGCCGCCCATTGGGCTGGGAGCGGCTGCAAGACCACAGCGTGAAACTTTGAGGGAGGACCGGTGCGCGCGGGAGTGGAGGGAGGGGAGAAACACTTTGCCAAAGGAGATTAGACGAGAAGCATAAAAGCTGCGCAGCCACTGAGCCCAGCTCGGCTGTCCTAGGGCACCGCCTCTTTCCTTCCCCGCCCAGGGCCCGCGGAGCCTCTGGAGGAGCCAGAGGCGGGGCGACCTTTGCTCGGTCCGGGAGCAGCCCGGCCGCGGAGCCAGGTGTTGGCGCTCCCCGAACCCCGAGCCCTCCCGGGGCCGCGCCGCTTTCTGCCCGCCCCTCCCACCCGGACCGGTTTGGCTCCAGCGGCCGTGTCTGGACGCCCGCACCTCAGACCGCGGTTTCGGTCACACCCGCCCGCGAGTGGTTTCGATTGCGGCCGGTCGGGAGGTCGGAGCGGCCGGAGCGCCAGGAGGGAGGTAGGGGCGAGCTGGAGGGAGGACCGTCCTGCATCGCACACCGAGAGCGGCCGGAGACAGCGGGGCGCAGGCCCCCGCCTGCGGCGGCGCCCCTGCCGACCTCGGGGCCGGAGCCCCGCGCTTCCGGGGCCGTCCGGGCCTGAGATTGCGGGGCCGAGGAGGCGTCGGTGGAGGAGGCGTCGGTGGAGAAGGCAGCAGGTGAGCGTCCCGCGGGAGCGCGGCCCGACGCCCGGAGATGCGGACGCCGGCGGTGATGACGCTGGGCATGGTGCTGGCGCCCTGTGGGCTGCTGCTGACCCTGACCAGCACGCTGGCGCCCGGCTGGCGCCTGGTGAAGGGCTTCCTCGACCAGCCGAGGGACGTGGTGCTGTACCAGGGCCTGTGGGACATATGCCGCGAGCAGAGCAGCCGCGAGCGCGAGTGCGGCCAGGAGGACAAGCTGGGCTACTTCCAGGCCGAGCCGGTGCTGGTGGCGCGGGGACTGATGGTCACGTCGCTGGCCGTCACGGCCCTGGGGCTGCTGCTGGCGTCGCTCGGGGTGCGCTGCTGGGAGGATGAGCCCCGCTTCGTGCTGGCCGGCGTCTCGGGCGTGGCGCTCTTCGCCGCGGGCCTCCTCAGCCTCATCCCGGTCTCCTGGTACAACCACTTCCTGCAGGACCGCGCCGTCCTGCCCGCGCCCGCCAGCCCGGTCACGGTGGAGGTCAGCTACAGCCTGGTGCTGGGCTACCTGGGCAGCTGCCTGCTGCTGCTGGGCGGCCTCTCGCTGGCGTTCAGCTTTGCGCCCTGGTGCGAAGAGTGCTGCCGCCGCCGCCGCAAGGCGTCCCGCACCGGCCCGCGCCACCCCAGCATCAGCACCGTGCACGTCGACTGGCCCCAGCCCGCGCTCACGCCCGCCATCAAGTACTACAGCGACGGCCAGCACCGGCCGCGGCCCGCCGAATCCGGCCCCGCCGCTGCCAAGCCCAAGGTGGGCTTCCCCATGCCGCGGCCGCCGCCCAAGACCTACAGCAACCCGGTGGACTTGCTCGACGGGGAGACGGGGACCAACTCCCAGGGCGCCTCCTCGCGCAGCACCCGACCCTGCCAAAGCTCCCTGCCCTGCGACTCCGACCTGTAGGCCGCGCCCGCCACCATCCAGCTCTGAGCCGCTGGAAACACCTGGCTGGGAGTCGGACCCTGGACCCCACCTTTCCTGTTCCTGTAGATGGTTTGGAGGGTGATTGTCCTTTCCCACGGCCAAATTGGACTCCTTGGACGATTGATTCCGGTTGTTTTTTTGTTTTTGTTTTTACAGTGGTTAGTTTTTCTCTCCAGAGGGACCAGGGGCCTCTTATAGAGTGACAGGCTTTTCCTACTTTTAGCTGAAGGACATATAGCGACTTTGCATCGTGTTGACCGGGACAATAACAACAAGTCCAAACCAGCAAATAGAAGCTCAAAAACTACTCGACACCTTGAGACAATATTCTGAAATGCCGATGAACTTTGCATCAATGTAATTAGACATTACTAATTTCTTTCTGTTGTATAATTCCTTTTCATGCAAACTCTCAGAGACCCATGTGTTTCTGGCTATGTATGAATGAGGCTCTTAAAAATAAACACAGAGCCATGCAAATACCAGCAGCGTTAGTGGCTTTTATGGAACGAAATGACCTGGTTAACCTATATTTACACTTATTTATGTACACCTAGCATTTACCTTTTTTAATCACTTATTTTTGGTGTGAAAGTTGAGGTCACACCAGAGTTTCCCTTTTAGAAGCCAAAGAAGAATGAAAGGACTAATGCTATAATGTAGTTTTGTCCCTTGGCTACCTCACCTTGAGAGAGAAGACCAGGGATTAAACATGGGTGCAGAATGGAACATGCTGATCACATTAGGTTAAAGTACACGTGTTTATATATCTCTCATTTATAAATAAAATTTGAAAGACTTTCAGTATGCCCACAGATGTTTTTTGTCTCCAGTACAACCTTGTGGAGTTCAAGCCTTCATTACTCAGGAGTTCCTGGCTGCCTGGGCACTGTTGCTGAAACGCAGCTATCAGATCTTTGCACCTCTTAGCATAAGATTACCAAAAGGTGCCAACGGGCCCCACTTCAATGCCTGGCTGCTTTATTTCCAGGTTCACGCTGTTGTCTGTGCAAAGCCAAGTCTATTGTTGAAAAATCTATAAGCACCTCCCATGAGGTGCGACTAGAAATCTTTTCCTCTGTAACGGTGATGCCTGGTCACAGATAGGCAGCCATGTTCATGAGCAGGACTACATTTCCAAGTGATTGATTTCAAGGTGCTTTTAACTGCGCCGAATCTCATCTTTAAAACCTGCCCTTGGTAGCCAATTCAGAGGTAGGAAGGATCAGTTCAGCGAGCAGTGATAACAGCTCTAGAGAACTAACTGAACAGCTTTTGCTGCTCAGTACCTGAGGGAGGGATAATACAGATTCACTTCCTTTGCCATTTTGTACTGGAATTACCTGTTTCTATCTTTTTGTGACCAAACTTTAAAGAGCAGGCATATCCCTTGGGGATCTTTTTCAAATGCAAATTTAATGGGTCTGGAGTGAGGCCTGAAACTGATTTCCTAAGATCTCCCCAGAGATGCCAAAGCTGATGGTTCCTGGCCACCACTTGGGGCTGCCAGGCTTTCACTGGGCCTGGGCCTCACTCAAATTTCAGTCCCATAGCAGCACATAATCAGACCTTTGAGAGCTTGCCCTCTAGCTGCGTTAAGGGCTATCCTCTAGGGAACAGAGGCAGAATGGAGAAAAGGCAACACTGCTTTTTTCAGCTAACACTTCAAAAATGGATTAGAGCCCTGGATGGCATGGCTCAGTGGTTAGAAGCATCAGCCTGTGCACCAGAGGGTCACAGGTTCAATTCCCAGTCAAGGGCATGTACCTGGGTTGCAGGTCTGATCTCCACTCCTGGTGGGGGCATGTGGGGGAGGCAACCAATCTGATGTGTTTTTCGCTCTCCCTTCCCCACCCCCCTCCTCTCCCTCCCCACTCCATTCACTCTCTCTCTTGAGTCAATGGAAAAAATATCCACACTCCTAGAGTGAGGATTTTTTAAAAATGACTAGCACTCTTGTAGTTTGAGGAGTGATTCTCTCCAAAATCTTTTCTCTGCATAGGGTTGTTTTAACAGTGTATTACGAATTTTCCAAGGTCAAGGAGGAGGAGGTGATTGAAGAGGAGGGCAAAAGGGAAGAATTAGCAGTACAATATATTTTAAAAAGGGATTAGGCACCTGAGAAATCAGGATCTAGCAGATGACATAAAGACATTGGGTTTCTGGCAAATGCCAAATTCATTGAATCCTTTCTGCATCATAATGCCACATATTTCTAGGGAAGCTTTGATAGAAACAAACTAGTGTTTTGTATGTTTTTACTTTTCCTTCCTTTCAACTAAGCACTGGCTTGTACTCAAAATATTTCCTCTCTGGAGATTAAGATTAGCTGCCAAAAAACTCTATTTTTGCCCTACCAACAGAAATGAAACCAAAACTCGCTTTAGAAACTACATAGTTCTTGTTTTTTTTTTCATCTTTATTGTAAGAAGTGTTCCCGGGAAACTCCAGGTTGGGCTCGGGCTGCCTGTCGCTGTGTCCAATAACGAAGGCAGGGTTGAATCATATTAGGTGTTTTTTGATAAGGGTAACTAACCCAGAAGACAGGGTGCTTACAAGCACCAAATCCTGCCTTCCAGCAAGATTCAAAGGACGGGATTATAAAGGGGAAGGGGCTAGGGTGAGGAATGCAGCTACATGCAAGGCTGAGGGTCCACAGACTGAGGGTCCACAGACGTCAGCTATTGTAATTAGTCATCAGGCGATGTGATAATTTTGATGAGGTGATGTTTTGACTCCTGATGGGTCGGCCTGACCATGCTTATTAGTTCTGCTTTATGGATTCACAGCTGAGTCACCTCCTCAATTGCTTTGCACAGGCCTTGAAAAGGAAACTTTAAGAAAAACTTAGCCCTGACCAGTTTGGCTCAATGGATAGAGCATCGGCCTGCGGACTGAAGGGTCCCAGGTTCGATTCTGGTCAAGGGCATGTACCTTGGTTGCGGGCACATCCCTGGTGGGGGGTGTGCAGGAGGCAGCTGATCGATGATGTTTCTCTCCCATCGGATGTTTCTAACTCTCTATTCCTCTCCCTTCCTCTCTGTAAAAAATCAATAAAATATATTTTTTTTAAAAGAAAAACTTAACCTCTTATCCTATATAATAAAAGCCTAATATGCAAATTGTCCCCTCAGACAGTCATTGGACCAGGAGTTGGACTGGGAGACTGGGAGTTCAACTGCTCACTATGACATGCGCTGACCACCAGGAGGCAGCGTGGACCATGGCGGGTACCATGACACGGTGCTGGCAACAGGTGGCAGTGGAGGCACTGCCAGCCCCAATGGGGCCCCTATGAGAGCAGAACCACAGCAGGATGGTAGAGCAGTGTGAGGGGGCAGCATCAGGCCAAGGCAGGCATTGAACAGGCGGTGTGAGCAGGGGCCCAATTGCCCTGCTGATCACCCCACAGACAGTGACCAGTGGTAGCAGGGTTGGCGGCGGGGGGGTGCCGCCACTTGGCTCCCAGGCCCAGCTCCAATCAATCACCCTGCAGGCGGGATGGTGGAGCAGGTGAGGGGGCAGCATCAGGCCAAGGCAGGGTGCCAGGTGGGGCTGCAGGGCTGCGAGGCTGGGGGCACAAGCTAGGGCCCGATCCCTGCAGGCCACCTGAGGGACCCCACCCATGCACGAATTCATGCACCAAGCCTCTAGTCTATATAAAAGCCCAGCAACCATTACAGCAGAATGACCGGTGGCTATGACGCGCACTGTGGCAGCCAACCAGTCTGATCTGGGCCCCGATAGCCCCCCACCCCCCACCCCATCCTCAGCCATCCCGGATCCCAATCCGCCTCCAGCACCCCGATTGGAGACAGGGTCAGCCGGCCAACAGCCTTGGCTAGTAGAAATTGGGGGTCTAGGAACCTTGGAGGTTCTCGGTCTTGGGCAGTTGTGCAGGAAAAGCTCTCCTTTGGTGGAAGTAGACCCGGGATCAGGGCACCCAACCCAGGGATGGGGTGGGGAGGCTTGCCTGGTGACCGCTGCAGTCCCAGCAGCTGGGCATCTGGCCCTGGCCGGAACAACCCAGGAATAGGGACAATGGGGCGCTGAGCTCAGGGTGGCACCCAGGAGCCAGGAGGCATGAGGCCCAACCCGGGCACTTACCCTGCCTGCTGGGCCCAGCAGCACCAGCAGGCGGGCCATGGTGCACAGCAAGGCGCTAGGGTGGCACAGCCGACAGAGGGGAAACGAGCAGGGAGGGCAAGGCCCCATGCCAGCCAGAGCCCCAGAGTGGCGTGGGCAGGGCTGGAGCTGGAAACCCTGGCGGAGTGGGCGGGGCTGCAGACCCTCGCCTGTTCAGCCTCGGCCTTGGAATTCTGCAGGTGATCAGTGTACTGGCTACCAGGGCGTCAGAAGCCAGCCCCACTTCAAGACAGAGGACGTGGCAGAAAGTGGCAAGGCTGCAGGAGGGATGGGAAATGTTGTGGCCATCTTTGGGAAACACAGCTGCCACGGTATGCAGTAACTATGAACAGATAATAATCTTTGGTCTCGGTTCCACAGAAGAGGAAGCTGAGACTCAAAGAAAGGAGCCTTCCGCAACACCTCACCCACTTCTCAGACCTGACCCTGTGCAGCATTGTTTGCGTTGAAAGTAGAGGATCCAAAATATTTTCCAATCTTTGCTATTTTAGGCAGGAAAGAATTTAGCACAGGAAAATGGTGCTTTGGAAATCATCAGAAAGCTGGAGGGGTGGGTATTAGGCTGGGCCCTCAGGAAAGACTTCCTGCCCAGCGGGAGGAGCTGCCCCCTCAGCCACAACTGAATTCTAGAACACTCTGGCACAGCTGTGACCCCCACAAGTGTCCTCCAGCTCCCACAAAACAGGTCACTGGGCACTGCCTCTGCCACAACTGCCTGTGCACAGCCTGGATTCCGCTGCAGAGACCTCCACATCTCCGCAAACGTGACACCAGCAGCAAACAGCCCAAACTGCAGGAAGATGCCTCTGCCCCACTTCTGCCTTCAAAATACTGTGTAAGCGCATCCAATCGGCAGAAACAAATTCATATCCAGAAACCTAGCTGCAAAGGAGTTTGAGCAATTTCAGACTTTCGTCTAGGAGTGAGATCTTGCCAATGTACCTCAAGTGCCTGGTATTGATAAAAATGGGGCCTGGCTGGTGGGGCTCAGTGGTTGAGCACCGGTCTATGAACCAGGAGGTCATGATATGATTCCCAGTCAGGTTTTGGCTTGATCCTCAGTAGGGGCATACAGGAGGCAGCTGATCAATGATGAGAATGTTTCTATCTATCTCTCCCTCTCCCTTCCTCTGAAATCAATAAATATTTTTTAAATGGGGTCTTGCTGTATCTATGCGTTATAACGTATTTTTCACTTCATAGATGACTAATGTCTTTCCTGTTAAAACCATACTTATAGAACATTATTTATTTATTTATTTATCATTCGTTTTAATTTATCTCAGAGAGAAGGGAGAGAGAGAGAAACATTGATGTGAGAGACATTGTTCCGTTGTTTTCTGCACTCACTGGACTGGGTATTGAATCTGCAATCTGGGCATGTGCCCTGACTGGCAATCAGTCCACCACTTTCTGGTGTATGGGATGATGCTATGCTGGTACCCTGACCCCAAATTCCAGGCTCCAGAACTGAAAAAATACATTCCTGTTGTTTAAGCCACACAAATCTACCTAATAAAAAAGTAACATACTAATTGACACAGGCATTCCGCTCCACCCCAGCCTCTTCGGGCCTCTGGGCAGCGTGGGAAGGTGGAAAGGCGGCTCCGGCCAGAGCGAAGGTGGTGCCAGCAGCCAGGGGAAGGAAGGCCCATTCTTGCATGAATCTTCATGCATCGGACCTCTAGCTTATGATATTTTGCTATGGCTGTCTGAGCTGACTAATCTTTATATTCTACACATATAAAAGCCTAAGCGACCGAATGACCAGTTGACTGGTCGCCATGACACGCACTGACCACCAGGGGCAGATGCTCAATGCAGGAGCTGCCCTCTGGTGGTCAGTGCACTCCCACAGCCAACATCCCACAGCCAGCCAACCTCCCGCAGTCCCTCCTCCCAGCCTGCTGGCCCCAATCGGGGCCTATTCGGGCTAGCCGTGGGGAGGGGCCCCACCTGTGCATGAATTCGTGCACTGGGCCTCTCATTCACATATAAGAAACTTAACCCTCTATTCACATAAATGTATGTGTTCTAAGATTTAAGATAATATGATTACTTTTCAGATTAATTCAGGTGCTCTACCTATCAAGTTGTAGGTCCCCCCTCTCAAAAGTACATGTCCCCTTGTTTTCCCCCATTTACCCCTTCCAGCCCCCAAACCCCTCATACATATTTTTGCTCTTGAAAATATCCAAGCTGGCATGGAAAGAGACTCCTGCATCCAGCCTGGTCTAGTTTGGGCCGAGGGCCATTCTCTGCCACAGCACAGAAACTGATGAGTTTGAGACTCAAGATGCTGGAGGAGGTCAGCACCTCAGGAGTTGCTGTTGTGGGTGAAAACTCACCCTAAACTTAATACCAGCTACTTTGCACCACAATGGAGACAATGATGGGAAATAGCACAGCCACCTTGCCTCAAGCCCTTCACACATATCATATGCCATCGCAACTCATTTTTAATAATCTTAATTGCATACAAAGTATGTGTTCTCATTGAATGGGTGAAGTCTTCTCAAGATTGCTCAAGCTATGCGTGGAGGAGGGAGGAATGTGAAAGTAGAGCCGACATTGCATTAATGCAGTGCCTGTTCTACCCGTTCGCATGTCTGGCTGGCTGCATGCCCTCACTGAGGAGGGGTGAGGTTTTTAGCACACACTGTCCATCCCTTGGGGAGGCTGTGGGAGGGACTGTCAGAGATGCTTCAGCCACCGCCCTCTTTATTTCCTAGATTTTAATCTCCTAAGTTTTGGGGCACCTGTCAGCACCTTGGTGGATACACTGAAAAACAAACTATTTCAGGCCCCCAGCTTCATGGAACTCAGACGGTCTAGTGTGAGAGATGTGTACAAGGAAAATGAATAATAAACGAGGGTCAAGGGCTGGAGAAAAGGGTGATATTTTAGGGAAGGTAGTCAGATACTCAGCAGAGTAATTAAAGAGAGAGCGAGGATGCTCTGTCTGTGGAATAGCCACCTCGGTTTCACTGCTTCACTAATAAACCTGCTTTCACTTTAAGCTCTAAAAATAAATAAGAAAAGGGAGACTAGTGTGAAATTTCCCACACACACTACAGGCCAGCCTGAGGCAGACCCCCTCCAGGCCCAGTTCCTGTCGGTAGCACTAATAGCCTAAGCCCTGCCCTCACTGAACTTCAGTTTTCTTACCTGTACAACTGGGAAGACTGGATTGGATGTTAGCAGAGGGCCTGTCTAAATGTAATATTCTGAGAGTGCAGGTTAAGAATTAGATGGGGCTGAGAGGAGAAACATGAAATGTGAACAGTGAAGGCTGGGGAAATCGATCTGTAAAATTAGTGATTCATCTGATAGAAACAAACTCCATGATCTACTTCTAGTTTTCTCTGAATTTCATAAACCTCCCAGTAGTTAAAATAGTAGGACCTTGGTACACCCTCCCATCATCCATACCTGAGGTTTTATAAGGAATTCAAGTTTAATGTCTTCTTTAGATTTACTGCTCCATCTATTAGATGGAGGGAATTTAAGTAAGAAATTAACATCTTATAAAGAGGTCCAGTGCATGAAAATTCATGCACTGGAGGGGGGTCCCTCAGCCCGGCCTGCCCCCTCTTACAGTCCGGGAGCCCTCAGGGGTAGGAGGCGACCCAGCGATCAGGGGAAGGCAATGCTCCCATCACACCTCTCCTACTGCCACTGCCGGCAGCACAAGCCTCAGGCGGCCCTGGTTACCTGAGCCTCGGGAGGCCCTGGGCGGCTGGGCAGCTGCCATCCGAAGCTTAACTGCACCTCGGGCTGGCCCTGGGCAGCTGTGCAGCTGCCATCCAAGGTTTGGCTGTGCCTCAGACCAGCCCTGGTGGCTGTGCAGCTGACATCTGAGGCTTGCCTGCGCCTCAAGGATTGGCTGAGCAGCCACCATTCGAGGTTTGCCTTTGCCTTGGGCGTTGGCTGGGCAGCCACCATTCAAGGCTTGCCTGCGCCTCGGGCTGGCCCTGAGCAGCTGTGCAGCCATCATCTGAGGCTTGCCTGTGCCTCAGGCTGGCCCTGGGCAGCTTGGGGACTGAGGTGACTGGGAGACTCCAGAGGCAGGCCTGGCCTCACTGCACACCTGCTGCCCCAGCAGGGCTGAGGGGACTGGGCGTCACCATCTTGTGGCTGTGGGCGCCACCATCTTTGAGGGTGTAGCATTCAATTAGCATATTCCTTCCTTATTGGCTTTGGGCACTTCCATATTTGAGGGTGGGGCAGTCAATTAGCATATTCCCTCCTTATTGGCTGTGGGCACCGCCATCTTTGCGACATCATGAGGGTCAATTAGCATATTAGGATTATCGCAATGGAAGGCTCTTGTAAGTTGAAAACATGTCATTGCCCCAAATAGGCAAATTAAAATATTACAACTTAAGGGATAGTTGTGGTTGTTTATCTATATATATAAAAGCCTAAGTGACCGTTCGACCAGCAGCTATGATGCGCACTGACCACCAGGGGACAGACACTCAATGCACAGGCATAGAAACATGGAACAGACTGATGAAAGGGAGAGGGGGAGGGTAGGAGGAGGTTAACCAAGGATCTTATATGCATACTAGAAGCCCAGTGCATGGATTTGTGCACTGGTGGGGTCCCTTGACCTGGCCTGTGGGGATCAGGCCAAAACCAGAAGTCTGACATTCCCTGAGGGGTCCTGGATTGCGAGAGGGTGCAGGCCAGGCAGAGGGACCCCACCAGTGCACGGATTCTCTAGTTAGATATAAAATCTTAAGTATCCACCCTAACCAGTTTTACTCAGTGGTTAGAGTGTCATCCCGCAGACCAAAGTGTAATGGGTTCAATTCTAATCAAGGGCACATACCTCGGTTGCAAGCTTGATCCCTGACCCCATCAGAGTGTGTGCGAGAGGCAACCGATTGAAGTGTCACTCTCACATCAATGTTTCTCTCTTTGTCTCTCCCCCTCCTTTCCACTCTCTCTCTCTAAACAAACAAACAAAAATCAATGGAAGGCAGAGATCCAAGATGGTGGCATAGGTAAACACCTAAACTGCTGCCTCGCGCAACAATTTCAAAAATTCAACTAAAAGACAAAACGTCTATCACCCAGAACCATGGGAAAGCTGGCTGAGTGGAAGTTCTACAACTAGAAGGAAAGAGAAAAGAGCATTGAGACGTGCACGAGCGCTGAAAAGCTGAGGTACGGAGGCGCGTGATCCGGGCTGGCGCGTGATCCGGGCTGGCGGCGGGTGTTGCTTTTTTCAACCCAAAGGGAGACAAGCCCCCGACTACTCTGAAATCCAGTTTCTGGGGAGACGCAGGGGACCCAAACTCCTACGGGGAGAAGCTGGACTGTCTGCCAGTGAGGGTGGCTTACTTGCAGAGCTGCACGCAGGAATAATTGTTTACGGCACTGGGGCACGGGACTCCGGGACGCCGACGGGGACACAGAGCAGGCTAACTAGCAGCCATTGCTGTTTGCCACGCCCTAGCCTAGTGACACCCTGAGACCCCGCCCTACACAACCTACAAACCCACCCAAGCTCCAAGCAGCGTATTTAACATAAAGCCCTGCCCTATCGCAGCTTAACCTAGCAAACTTGCAGCCCGGGTCAGACAGCTCCAAAACCTCCAACCCCCAAGCAAAGAGGAGAAAACTGCAGCTCTCACTGTAGCTCCTGCTGGATGGCCTCAGACAGTAGCTGACCTGCACCCCATTGGAGAT